>OY720675.1:160896280-162334037 GCA_963170755.1 Amphimallon solstitiale | reverse complement strand
GTTATAGTATTTTAACACCGTTTATCGCACTTTAATAATATAGCACGTCATGTAGTGACTTGAACTCAACGAGAAAATAAATGTTCGCTTACAATCTTATTACCAAATGACAAACGTGGATTACAAACAAGAGATCCGCACGTTCTGTTTATGTTAAATATGTGGTGCAATACTTCAATTGATAAGGCAGTATCGAACCACTAGACCTTTATTGGCGTGATGACTAGGTAAAAAAAAAGTTTAACCTAACGTAAACGAATAAGAACAAGCATTTAAAATACGGAAAAAAACATGGAAAGCAAGAAGAGTGGCAATACAGAATATTAGGAAGATAAAATAGTTATTTATAATCAAGACTGTACGAAAGCTTTTATAACCCGAAGCAAGTTACGCCTGCCATACATAGACTAATTTATGTAGAGATTAAGTTTCTGTTTAAAAATATACGTATAACAAGCTGTTGTGCTTGTAATTGCAATACATTACGATTATAAGAGCAGTAAACAAGGGCATCTATCCATTTTCACAGTTATGTTTGATTTTTAAAGATGAGATTGAGAGATCTTATCTAAAAAAGTCATTATTTGACGATAAAGATTTTGGGATTCCATTTTCATGACCAACTGGGTTAAATATTTTTTTAATGACTGAATGTGGTACATTCTTTATAGCATATTCGGGTAGATCAAAAAAAATCTTTTTAAAAAACACATTATGTTATGGGGGTTTCATAAGGAAATTTGACAAATATTTGTCGCTATCGTGATCAGTCGTGAGATTTCAAGATCATTCTGAACGACATGGCGTCCGATAACACAATCCACTGTGAACAGAATTGAAAGAAATGAAAGATGCGCCAAAATCTGGTCGGAGAAAAGTTATCGATGATGAAACAAGCTTGTCAGTCCTTCTGGAAATGGAAGATAATCCTCATTTTTCGTCTAACGAGTTTGCTCTGAAGTCTGATATTAGTTAGTCATCTGTTTTGATACCTTTAAGAAGACAAAACTATCAGCCCTACATGACTCAAGCAGTTCAAGAATTGTCGGAAGGATAGACAAAACAGTTGCTACTGGCCAAGAAATAATCCACACTGGATACAAGAAAATCACTTCAACACCCACAAAAAGTATGGGCAGGAATTATCGGCCATCACATTGTTGGGCCTTATTTTTGCGATGGTAATCTTATCGGTGATATTTACTTGAACTTTATTCAAAACACTGCCTTTCCTACTTTGGCCGAATTAGTTCGTCATAACTTAGAACCAGGTTTATATGCCTCCAATGTACGTGCGTACCTACATTAAATGTTCCAAACAGATGGATTTGTAGGCGGGGCGGTAAAAAATGGCTCTGTAGATCACCAGATGTCCCCGTTAGGCTCTTTTTTGTGGGTATATTTAAAAAGCGAAGATCTAAAAGAGCGTATTAGAGTAATAATTAGGCTAATAATACTTAGTGCTACAGTACTGCAGTTTTTCAACACAACAACATTTGAGAAAACCAGCGTGGAGTCGCCTCTACAGTCCATGACCAAAATACATTCGCTTCACGCAAACCCAACACCGCTCCAAAAAGCTCAGTATTCTGTTGAACGAGCAGGACAGATTATCAATTTTGTAAAATAGAAATTTTAGAAATTTCTTCTGTATATGCTAAATAGCATCAAATCGAACACTGTAGGTAAGGGATGAGTAGTAATGTAATGTGGGCTAAAAAGAAAAATTTACAAATTTAAAATTAACCAGTCAGCCTGTATTTCCTTCACAAGAAGAATTAAGGCAATACTAGCAGCTTTTCGATTAATTTTTACTTTCTATATGCTGTTTAATTTTGTCAGTTACTGACTTGGGGCAAAGTTTGATTCAACCTGGATGCAAAACAAAACCTCATAGTAAAACATGTGTTGTCGAGTACACATAAAGCTCGTATTACTGGCTCTGCAACTGCGTATGAACAACAGAAACCATTGAATTCGGATCTTAAGTGCTAGTAAACGTGTAACATTCCACGGAATACCATGAATCATCCTGAGTTTACTCATTTTTTTACACATTACGTTAACGGTAAATATAGTGACTTACGTGTGCCCGCGGAATCCAATTTTAGAAAATATTATTACTCCCCGATGTACCATGAAGTTAAGACTTCAATTGTCCATGACATAAACGATAAACATATATGGCTAAGTGGATGAACGACTGATGTTAAAGGACTCAATATGGTACATGTTTGGGTTGGGGTAATGGAGAGGGACAGGGCAATGTCTATACATCTACTTGCATGTAAGAGAGTAAGAGACTCGAAAGAACTAATGCAGAATCCATATCAAATTAAGTAACTTCGTGTTTGAAACGGCTATGGGGCAAAAAGCACGATAAAAATAAGAAAAAGTTTTATTATTAGTAACAGATGCTTCTGCATATATGAAGGCGGCTGATCGGCTCTTACAACCAACATAAAGTAGTTAGACTCATATCACATGTTTCTCACATATCTTCATCGAATATTAGAGTAAGTCAGCAAATGCTACCCGAATGCAGATAAATTGATATCTTCTGCAAAGAATGTTTTGTGAAAGAACTTCTACGCAAGCATTTTTAAGGTGAAAAAGTGCCACATGTGCTACTTGACGACGTAAAACTATAATACAGCTACTGGATCCGAATGAATGTTTTAAATAACAATCCAGGAATTCGTCCTGTACGCCGAATTGTTGTATTATTTACTAGTAAAGAAGTAGATTTTTCCGAATCGGGGATAAATGCGCCGGGGCTAAAAGACTTTATATGCTTTAAATATGCTTCTATTGAACGGCCGTTTTCAAAGTATATATGTATTAACGGTGACAGACAATTATTACACCCGAGCATAAGGAACGATCAATGGTGATTTACTTTCATTTGAACTCTCAGCGTGAGCAGTCAAAAGTTAGGATGTGTGATATGTTTTATAAACCCTATGATGATGCATTTACTGTTACTTGGTAAGTATTTATTATGTACGTATCTTGATTCGCGTATAAAAAATATCAAATCGGGCTTCATGATGTTCTTGATGCGTTCCTGGAACCTGACTTGCGATCCCGAATAATAAGCCACACCTTTCCATTCCAGTGTCCCATATTTACGACAAAGAATAATCGTTAGGTCGCATTCTTAGAAAAAGCAGAAGAGAGTAATGTAGCTCGAAGCGCGTCCTTATTTGGGTTCGCTCTGGCAAAACATTTTCACGTTAATTTAATAAGTTGTTTATAATTTTACAGTAGCAATATGTCTGATATTTTTTTGTTCGAATTATTATTTTATTGTAGATTATAATAATAATTATTTTCATACACCTTCACATATATAAGAATAAATTACGCCCTAATTCTAATGTTTATTATACAAAATAATAAAATGATAAAACACTTTAAAAGAAAATGACAATGATATCCCTTGTGCCATTACATCCCTGTTATAAATTCGTCGAAACTATAAAATTTCGTGTTGATTAGGAATTCCTTTAAATCACCATTAAATTTTGCACTGCGTGTTTTAGGTAACCGGGGAGGGCAATACTGCACAGTAAAGTCTTCTTTCATATAGAGTAGTTGTATGACGGGTAATAGTAGACCATTAATTTTTCACGTTTTCATATTCGACCTAGTTATTTCAGTGTTTGTAGAAAGTATTAGTATTATTAATATGAAACTTCAACAATTCGTAGATATACAGACATGGAAGATCGTCCTAAAATAACATAGAGCGCATACTCTTTTTTTGTAAACACAAAACGCTGTGGCTAAATGTCGGTATAAAGTGAGTGCTCCGCCAGCCAGCGGAATCTTTATGATTGAAATAACGTATACGCCGACAGTGTTTTTTGTAGAGCGGCGGAAGGGGCGTATTTGGTTTGTAGATTTCCGCCGGTTGGCAGCAGGTTGCTTATACTATGTGAAATTTCGGTCATATCGGAACGGTCATGCGACTGGTCGGCGCCTGTATCCAACATGGCGCCATCGAGGAACGATGCCTCTACAGAAACACTGTGTAAGACGTGTGCAAAAGACGTTAAAATTTGTGTAACCTGTCACGAGTGCAAAAGTGTTTCCCACCCCAGCTGTGTTCTAAGAATACCAGGAATACATGTGGACGAGTATCAAAATATACACTGCTGTGATGACTTAACTTCCTAACTGGCAAATCATGGAAACATATCACAGGAACTTAATCTCCTAAATATCGATTTGAATAAAGTTAGAAGCAGTTGTAAGTGTATTGAAAAGACAAAAAATAGAGGAATTAAAACATCAACTGAATAAACTAGAAACAGAATGTAGATGTAAAGAAAAGGAAGAAGTAGTAAGGAATTTGCAAGAAAGATTACTTGCCACAAATAATAAATGACTGGAAAAGTCATTGATGACTCTAAGTGAAGAAGCTGATGAAAGCGAAGTAATGTTAAGAATCAAAGATTCATTGTACGAAAGAAAACTGGAAGAACTATATATATATATATATACAGGGTGTTCCTAAATATCATGTACATAAGGAAGGGGGTAACTATTTGGTTTATTTTGTGCCTAAAATTTCATATAAGGTAAGTGACCCAAATAACGCCACATTAAGAGTAAATTAGCTGTAGTTTCCTAAATACGCTTCAAAATATTCCAAGTTTTTGAAACTATTGTCTATGAACTTTTAGGAAGACAAAGTAACAGTAATTTCTAATTTACTAATATTCCAGATTACAATGGAAGAAAAATTATATTAACCTGCAATTGGCGTTATTAAGATACCTCTGTTCTAAATAACGCCAACTGTAATTTTTATTAAGAAAAATTATATTAACCTGCAATTGGCGTTATTAAGATACCTCTGTTCTAAATAACGCCAACTGTAATTTTTATTAAGAAAAATCCATTAAACAATTACAACACAAACATTTATTATTTATTTATATTTATGTTTACATTTGACATCCAAAACAAACAAATGAGATTCTGTCCCACTTGGTTAACCCCACGCATTCTTCGTGTACGTAGCGGTTACACATGACACACAGGCGCATATCAAGCATTCGATCTTCTTGGCAAATAAAACAATACCAACTCTCTTTTTTAGTAGTAGCTTTACTTTTATTCTCATTTAGACTACCGGAAGTAGAAGCGGAATTTTGTTTTTGCGTTACTTGGACAGAACTGCACGGAAAGGACAAATCCTTTTTAACTTCTTTTTTATTAGATTTTGGACGTATTTGATTAGAAGTAGATGGAGAAAATAAATCCTTTACGACCACTTGTGCTGTAGAATTCAGTGTTTTGCGCCTTTTCACTGTTGGTGCCTTAATATCAGGACTAGGAAAAAAATCACTCAGGTTATGTTTTTTTTCATTGTCCTTATTTTCTTCGTTCACTCCGTCTGTTTTGTATTGCTTTTCGTTGCATTTAGATGTTTGCATTTGCATAAAGTATGATAAAGGCATATTCGAGTCATTCGAATTAGTATCAAAATCGATCAGATTGTCTCTGTATGTTATTGAACTGGGCGCAAAAGCTGAATCTGGGATCACAGACGGATCATATGGATAGATTCCAGTTGATCTGAAAGCGGATTGTAGATTTTTAGGTGACACTGCTTTTGGAAACACTTTGGAGAATATTTTTCCAAATCGCATACGAGTTATTTTTCTTTCTGGAAATTGTGTCCAATAATTTAAGACTTCTTCGTCCCAGTAATGTTCAAAGCTTCTAAATACACATTTATCCAATGGCTGTAATTCGTGTGTGGTATTACTTGGCAAGCAAAGTAAAGTTATACCTAACTTTTCAGCAGCTTCTACTATGGAAATATCGAGATGGGATGCTGCTCCGTCAAATATTAAGAGTGCATGGCCATCCACTTTATATCGCGAGAAATGTTTTAACCATTGTATAAATACATTAGTTGTCATGCTGCCTTTGGGCGTCATCACAATTTCTGTCCCAGGTGGCATGTCATCCATCCAATTTTCATTTTTTCGCTGACCCTTAAATAATACCATAGGAGGGATTGCTTGACCTATTGCATTACCACACGCGACTATAGTCACATTCTCAGCATGTTCCGGTGCTACGACGTGTACCCTTCGTGTACCTTTTTGAGCTAACACTTGTTGTTGGTGGTGTAAAGTTAATCTACAGCCTTTCTCATCCATATTGTAAATCAATTGGGGTTTATCGAATAATTTTCTCTTAGTTAATACCTGTTTGAGTTTAGTAAAATGGTCATTAACGATATATCTGTTAACCTTCTGAGCTCTTGCTGGGTTTAACATCTGGGCCTTTCTAGAAGCAATCTGAGGATGACGATTAAGAAATAATTTTAACCACTTTCTTCCTGCCATTTTTTTATCTTTATTAAAATTATGCTTTATGGCCAGAGTTTCAGCAAAAGAATAAACAGATAGGCGAATGACTTTGCTTGTCAAAGGCATTCCAATCTCAGCCAATCGAATAATCCGTTTACATAATTCAGACTCTTGCTTATCATCAAGTATCGAACACCTTCCGAGTCTTTTAACTGTGGATTTACTTCTAATATGGTCCCGTAGAGTTCTACGTGGAATTTGGTAAACCTCCGATGCTTTTAAAACTGACATTCCATCATTTACGCTCTGTAAAGCTTCTTTTAGCGCGCTTTCAGTCCACAAGGCACGTATTTTAGGAGGCATTTTACCGTATCTACAACAAAGGCAATATTTTTAAATCATCTTCCTAATAACGCCACATGGTTCCTAATAACGCCACCGAAATATTTCTCACTGGCGTTATTAGGAGCAAATAACCTATAACTAATTATTACCAACTTGAATAAAAACTGATTTGTTTTGATTAAAACTATTATACAGACGTAATATACACTTACCAAAAAGTAAGTCAGTAGCAGCAAATGGCCTTCTGAAAGTAATAATTTAAGAAATATCTCACATTAAACTTCTCGCTTTAATGTTACTCCATTCGTTGAAATGACTGAATGTAGGCAGCGACATCTAATGTTGTTGAAATGAAATATTTATGTTAGCGTTGTTTTCCCTTATATGAACCTGTAAAACTGCAGTACACTACTTTTCTATTATATTACTGGAACTCGAGAAAATGGCATATGGCGTTATTAGGAGCCTGGCGTTATTTGGTTGACCTACCTTAAACATAGGTCTGCAAACGCTTCGTTACCAATATGCAGGGTGTTGAAATTTCAAGAATTTTTCACTTTTTACTGTATAGCTCCTGCAGTTTTTGAGATATTTTGTTCAAATTTGGAAGGTAGGTTACGCTATAAGGCCTGCATCATTAGCCATGCCAAATGATTATGTAAATCTACGGGTAATAATTTTTTTGGGGTCATGCATGCCCTCTTTTCTCACCCTGAACTTTTTTGCGATGCGCCATTGCTAGATTCTAAAATACGCAATAAATTTTCTGTCTTGTTTAGAAACTTTTTGATCTCTTGTATTTTTTTCTTATCTCTGACCGTTATCGAGAAAAAAAATAGAAAACAATTTTCTGTAATTCGCCAGAGAAAATTAAATTTTTTAAAATGGTCTAGCAGGCTCTGGCTTTATTCAGAAAATCACTTGAGTTTATTAATTTGACAATTGACATTAGAAATCGTAAAAAAACTGCAGGAGCTATACAGTAAAAAGTGAAAAATTCTTGAAATTTCAACACCCTGCATATTGGTAACGAAGCGTTTGCAGACCTATGTTTATATGAAATTTTAGGCACAAAATAAACCAAATAGTTACCCCCTTCCTTATGTACATGATATTTAGGAACACCCTGTATATGTAAATCAAATGTGTATAAATGAAAATGTAATCAAATAAATATAGGACAGTCGGTATTATGCTTATTTGATTACATTTTCATTAATACATATTTGATTTACATTCTATATTTGTCAATGTTTTCTAAATGACAACCAGCCCAGCAAACATTTTAATGCTGGGCCTTCAACGGCCAAATGCCCGCTAGCCGATTATGCGGACGGCGGACCTCTAACTGAATTCTATATTGGCCCGCAATCAATAGGAGACTGCGGCCGCTAGCCGGGCCAACGCAGGAATAAGGCCTTTTTTATAGCAATGGCCCATAGTTGATGCGACTAATATCCGCTACAATGCCGATCGATCGCCGCTCACAAAAACAAGCCAAAAATTAATTTTATTTAAAAATATTTATTTTAATATTTCAATTCACAATTTAAAACATAAAAATTTTATTTCGTAAAATGAATTTTTAATCTCTTGAACAGTTCACAAAACGTAACATTTTAAATCTTAAAATGAACATTAAATCTCTTGAACAAATAAAGAAAACTTCACAAGGCAATAAATAACGCGATTATAAACTTAATTTCTAATGAATGGGTTTTAATATTTATTATCGGCACTTTTAGTAGCACTATGTCTTCTGTTCCTTCCGCCATTTCTGTCAGTAGCAGTCCTCGGCCAGCTTTTGATAATCGTTTCTACTTCCTGCTGAGTAGTGTTTTTACTGAATTTATTTTTTCTTACTACTACTGGAAGCAAAAATAAATAATAATTTCATTTATAAAAAAGTTCTACCTACCTACCAACAATGAAGGTTACATACTCTCTTTTTTAAACTGCGGAAAGCTGGTTTGTTATTTTTTCCACACCAGTTATAAGTTTCAACTAAATTCTGTTCCACAATTTTACCTAAAAATCGCCTTGTCGTATCCAACACATCTTTCCCGCTCGAGAACTGACAAAAAGAAACCTGAAAAGTTATAAAAGTAAGTGATTTGAAATTTCTGAAAATCGACGGTTCTTTGTTCAAGTTGTAGATTATTACTATTATCTAAATTAGTCGGTGTATCACAATTATTAATGATATACCTAATCAGCTTCTACACTTTCTACTGTTTCACCAGTATTCGTTTTGAAATCTGTGCATTGCTTCTTGCGTCAATTTCACCCAATTTCAAAGTTTCAGAAGTATCCCTTATAATTAACTTGTATCTATAACTTCTACGATAATTTTTAAAATGATTGAACCTTGCTGCCATATAGCTATTTAATAAATTAAAGTAAATTAAAATGAATGAAAAACGGTTGCAATAAAAAAGAAACTTCAAGCGAGAAATCCACATCCCCAACAAATGTGAATGAGGTTATGAGTTAAGACGCGTGAGAAACGTTAAACATTTTAAATTAAACGAAAACATACTCACCTTTTTGGCGCGTTAATGGTTTGAGAATCTCCCAGGTTCATTTTTAAATCAATCAGTTAGCACAATATTCGTGAAATAGCATAAACGCGACGAAAAACAACACAACACACAATTTATTTGACAGCTGCTTATGACGACACTAGTCCCTAATCTGCTCCTCTATATCCAACCAATCGCAGCTGAATATGATACATATGTTTTGCCAACTTTCCGAAGAATTTATACCTATCACTGGAAATAAAAAGATTTATAAGCAGAAGTAAAAATGAATAGTTTTTGTATGTTCACTCTATTTATTTACTTATCGAAATTTCACTAGCGTCCGTATTTGTATCATATAAATGTAGATTAACTTAGGAGCTGCAGGTCACGAGCTCCACTAAAGTATTTTGGCCGCCAGCGGGCCAGTTACGGAGAACTACATCCTCTTACACAGTTTTGCCGGCAAACTTTTTACAATGGCCCTTTATTAGCATGCCGTTGCCGTCATCTGACCAGCATTGCCGACAGTAGCCCGACTGACGGCCGTTACTTCCATGTTTGCTGGGAGTTGTCATATTGTTATTTACTTTTATTTCATTGTATGCCACTACTACCAAGAAGATATTCAATTTTTCAATATATATATATATATATATATATATATATATATAAAGGAAATATCGCGGATACATGAAATAACAAGAAAGTGAATAATAACGGGTAAATTCCCCTGTAGAGCAACCGTAGACACGTGTTTCTGACTATTGGTCGTCATCAGTACGGTGTAGCCAAGAAATAAGATGGGATAACCTTGGAGATGTAAGCTATACGGAAGACCATCAGGTGACAGACTCCCATTTGTAGCTTCAGCTAGAAGATCCTCAAATTTGAAGACAACAACTAACGTCGCCACGAGGAAGACTAATGTCAACCTGCATGCCATCCGAGACCCAGGAAAGATAAATAAAAAAAAAGGAAATAACGCGGATACATGAAATAACAAGAAAGAGAATGATAATAATAATGGGAGTCTGTCACCTGATGGTCTGCCGTATAGCTTACATCTCCAAGGTTATCCCACCTTATTCCTTGGCCACACCGTACTGGTGACGATCAATTGTCAGAAACACGTGTCTACGGTTGCTCTACAGCGGAATTTACCCGTTATTATTCTCTTTCTTGTTATTTCATGTATCCGCGTTATTTCCTTTTTTTTTGATTTATCTTTCCTGGGTCTCGGATGGCACGCAGGTTGACATTAGTCTTCCTCGAGGCGACGTTAGTTGTTGTCTTCAAATTTGAGGATCTTCTAGCTGAAGCTACAAATGGGAGTCTGTCACCTGATGGTCATCCGTATAGCTTACATCGCCAAAGTTATCCCACCTTATTCCTTGGCTACACCGTACTGATGACGACCAATAGTCAGAAACATGTGTCTACGGTTGCTCTACAGCGGAATTTACCCGTTATTATACTCACTTTATATATAAAAGAGGTAGAGAGAAATTGCACAAAAGCCATTAAAGATATACACAAAAATGGAAGAAATAGTGACAAATGGGGGTCAAGGTAATTGTGGGCGATCGGGACAAATATATAACATCGAAACCAAGAATAAAACAAATACAAGAGAAAAGCAATCAATATCATTAGACTCGGCAGTGACATCTATGGATCGGGGCTTGAGGGAAGATGAGAGGCCATTTGCAGTCAAAAATTAAATTCGAAACCAAATTTAAACAACAAAAATCATCCTACAAATAAAATTACCGATAAGAACAATCCCCATGATAATAATATGCCCCGAACTACCGAAGATCTAAATAAAACGATAAAGAAGTGCGACAATTTTACAAATATTGTTAATACCCAAATAAGTGACAAAAATACTTCTAACGGAATAGAAGAAAAGATAAGAAAATTGTTGGTGAAGGTAAGAAAAACGTAGCGTTTGTCAACAATCCAAGAAAGCTAATATATGTAGATAGATTTAATATTGACTTTGAGAGTGGTCACTTACTGAAATTACTAGTCCAAAACTTTAAGACGAATGATTTTATTGTTGAGGCATTTACCAAGCAAGATTATTATTCAAAGCAAAAATATGACGCATTTAAAATAAGTTTTCCGAGCTCCATCGATGACGACGATCTCTTTGATCCGAAAAAGTGGCCGGCAAACATTCACGTTCGGTTTTTTCGAGACCAACAGAGAAAAACTCTATATCGCAAATAACTTAGAAATAAAACCAATAGATATAGAAACAAAAAGTAATAGAAATAAAATCGAGAAAAGAACTACCGCCTTAAATTATTATACAGGTGGAAGAAAAGCATTGCCAAACAAACATTGCACAATAAAACACAAAAAAAAAGATATTAAATTTTACGATTTTAAATCTTAATATACAGTCCATCTTAACGTATGAGCAAATGGAGAGGTGCCATTTAAACGGCTTTAAAATATACAGTACTTATTGCAGGCAAAATTCTGTAGATGGTGGAACCTTAATTATGTCGAAGAGCAATTTAACAGGACTGGAAAATATTTTTATTACGGGAGACTTCAATGTAAATTTTGCTGAAGGTAGTAAATATTTACCTATATTATTGACTTATTCAGTTCTATGAATCTACAGAGGTTTTTCCATGATTATTCAAGAGTGACAAGTACTACAAGCACTTGTATTGACAACATCTTTTCAAATATTAACAAAGACTAAGCGTGAATCTCCACCTATCCGATCATATGGGCCAAATACTACGAATGAATATAGTAACCGATCCTATAGTAAAATCAGAAAAAATAATGTCTAGGCAATTTTCTACCCATAATATTGTCATATTTAAAGAAATGGTACAAAATAGTATATATTCACTAGGAAATGCCAAAATTCATTATGTTAACTTCCACACGGCACTCGTTTCTGTTTTCGAACTCTCCTTCCCTGTGAAACAAAAACTAAAACACACACATAAAAGCCAGGACGCAGTGTACAATTGACACATTGAGAGAATCAAAAATACATTCGATGCTCTTGCAATTATAGCAAAAATTACCAAAAGTGCTGCCTGGTATAAAGCATACATGGAGGTTGACATGGAAACGAACACAGATATATTAAGAAATAGTGATAATTAGGGGGCGGACACGAGCGGTTGATGACTCATCGCGCATGGACGCACTATTGAAATGTTGTATTTTTAAAGAGGTTTTAATTTTATTTATATAATTGGATAACAAGTGGCTGGTGATTTATAAAATACAAAATACCTTATTATTTGTCCATTTTATCTTCTGAATTAAGTACATCCTTATAGATAGAAAACGTCCTTTCTACATCGCAACTGGTTATAGGTGCGTACTGGAAATATTCTTTTATTTCAGCGTATTTAGCATACACAATTGCCGCAATGTTATTAAATCTGGATTTCTATTAAAAACTGCGTCTAACTTTTGCCGAATGCCGCATCCGAAGTCACTTCGAATACTTTTGAAATTATGAATAGCCACATCTAATGTGGTTAATACATTTTTTAATTTGAGATTCGATTTTCAAAATATGTGGTTAGTTTAGGCAAATTTCCAAAGTGTTCCTGAAGGAATAACAACTGATTTTTTAAATTTGGATTTGTTAGTTCCTTAAAGTATCGTGACTCATGTATATACATGAACCCAATCGGGATTATGCTTCGAATGGGTACAAACATGATTACTACACCAGGCAGCGCGAAGACCTGCACATTCCCCAGAATCGAATTACAACAACTCAGAACAACATGGACTACTGGGGCATTAAATTGTACTATCATTTGCCCAACAGCACAAAAAATTTAGACACCAAGAAATTTGCAACAGGAGTTAAAAGTGCCCTTATACAAAAAGAATACTACTCAGTCGAGGAGTATTTGCGTGTTGTGTTGGTGTAGCCAGACTGTCCTTATTTGTTACTTATTTGTTAGTTTGGCTATCTACCTATCTATCATGATATTAACCTTGTTTTATTTATTAATGTTCGGGTGAATCTGCTTATTTAATGGAAATCGGCAAATACGGATGATATAAATTGTACTCTGTATTGTTATGAGTAATTCACTCCTGTATGTTTTAACTGTATTTGAATTATTATTGTTATATATTTAATTCAGATAAAATAAGGTTTGTAAGAGTTAGTAAGCATTTAAAATACTCAAACAAACACCGAAAAAATATTCTATTTTTAATTATTTTGTTAGTAATTAAAAACTATGAAATATGTGTTCTTTATATTTGAAACAGTATTTATGTTTCAAGCTGTCAAAATAAGTTTTGTAATTAGAAGAAAATGGATTTATTAGGATACACTTACAAGTTTTGTACTTTTTCTTATTATACCAGTAATTGATAAAAAAGTATGTTTATTTATATTTTATTATTTATTATATTTTTATTATCAAATTAAGTGTTGCTATCCCATTGTATAATAATGTTTATGTAATTTGTAGAAAGAAAACAATCAATATTTAGTAAGTTATAAGTAGTATTTATTGTTTATGACATAACAAAATGAATATTTTGCAATACAAAAGTAGTACAAAAAGTGTCACGTACAATTATAAAATATTTATAAACATGTTTTTGTAGTATTTAATTCTTTTTTAAAAGCACAGACATAGAGTGGACTGTTAAAACAACTTTCTTATACATTTGTGTGTTTCGAATTTTTTATATAAATGTTCCATATTAAATTTTAAGTAGTTTTGTCCTCTTAAGGTGGCCGTTTAATAGAAAGAGAATCGTCACATTGCTCTATCCTTTTCTAACCATTAGGCGTGTATTATGTGTTGCATACGTGACTGTATTTTAATTAGCCATCTGATTGCCAGTAGCAGCGACATTATTTGTAAAACAAATTTATTGGATAACAGATGGCAGTACTAACGCCACGTATCTCTTAGATTGAACCAAATTATACAGAGACTGGCAGACCAGACCGTTGTTTTTTTTGTGTATGAGACAAAAAACAGAGTTTTTGTCTCATACACGATTTAATAGAATATGTGTCTATTTTGAAATCATTGATATTTACCCTAAATTGTAAAAATGCAAATTGCGTCCTTACAAGAATAATAGGAACATACTGTTACATATAATGTTTGTTTTGTAAATACCTATGTAGATCTGTCCTTTATCTATTTGATTTAGATAATAAATAGGTATTTTTTAGTGATTATTGCATTTTTGAAAAAGGAATATATAGGCTGATTCAATTTTGATGGTCACCATGGGTATTTCGCTTATTATTTGGAATAGAGAGTAGGTTTGAGTTTGGCAAAGTTGGTAAATTTTGTGTTTTGTTATGTAACTTGAGCATGTACCATGTCTTAGTTGGAAGAATTAGATTAGTAGATGAGAAGTAACACTTGAGCGCGAAATACATAGTTACCAAGTATGTTGTCAATGGTTAGTTTTTTCAAAATGTGTAATGGATACAAAAGTATTCAGAAGTAAGTTTGGAACAACTTTTGCATAAAAAAATCTACTTTCACAGAGGCAGTACATTTTTATTCTTATAGATAAATAGTTTTTTTATAGAAGTATTTCGCCAAGTATTTATTCAAATTTGACTAAAAAATGAACTGTTTATTTAAGAAAACCCATAAGTAGTGAACCTGTCAATGTAAGAAACACAAGGCCTATTGTGTGTGTAAAAGTAAGAAAAAGAGAAACAATCAATATACCTATTTCACATACCTATAACACTCTAATTAAATAGGTTAAATCTACATGTGTGCTCAGAAAGTAGTTTTGGATATTATAAAATGCCCTCTTTGTATTACTTTTGATACCGTATCAGCTATTAGAATGCCCGATTCAGTTGGAAAAAAATTTGAAAGACCACCCTAAAATTTATCCGACAGTGTGGATTTCCCACGTTCATAATAATTTACTAAAATATAATTAAAAACGAGATCTGCAGAATATTGAATTAAATTTCTTACGTATGTAAGTAATTTTTATTATAGGATTGAAGAAAATAGATAAAAAATTTTGTATAGGTACCTAAATAACTTGCCTTATAATTAATACTAGTGGTCGACCAGTGGCCGAAATTTGATCTCAATTCATTAAATTTTTAAGTTTGAGTTATTGAGGTTCTTTTGTCAAAAAATATACTTCTATAACCATTGCATACAATTTTTTTCAATTTTCTATTACGTCAGCTGCGAGCGTGTAGAAATACGTCATTAATAGTCATTATGCATTAATTTTCGAGTTAATTAATTAATGTATTTGTTTGCAAAAAAAAATTTCTCTCACTGTTTGACCATGATAGCGGCCAAACGGCAAAAGCCATCAATACCGAAGTGTATATTTAGGAATATAATCTCCCTCGGAAATCTGATTATATTTTCAGTGAAATCGATAAATCGGGAGTAGTACTTCATATCAGTGAAGAAAACAAATAATAGCAATATCTCGTCAATTACTAATTTTAGGCAAATATCTAAAGTATAACAATGTGATCAAGAGTAAATTAGAAAACAATTTTATCAAAGAATTCCTACCGGAAGTAGGTGTTTACTCTGATCGTAAAACAGGTTTTTGCGAATATATCGCAAGTCATGCATTCTAGACAAACATATCGAGTGTATGAAAATATTGAAAGCTCAATTTTGAATATTTTTGTAATAAGAAATTTCCAAAATTCGAACTGAAAGTACCTAGCAATTTTATTCTAATCGAATATCAATTTTTTGAAAATATCACGAAAATTATGCATTTTATACAGTATAAAAGTATTTAAACATGGATTTGGAATATTTTTGTAAAAAAAATATTCAAAATTCGGACCGGAAATAACACTTTCGCCAGTGACGGCTGTTTTAGAGAAGCAATTAGATAGACAAGACTGATTCGTTTATTATCGGTGATATGTTCGGCTACTGGGAGTATATCAGCAATAATAAACGAATCAGTCTTGTCTATGTAATTGCTTCACCTAAACGAACTCATCAGACTGCAACTGACTTTCACTCTTATCGAATAGCAGTTTTTTGAAATATCTCGCAAATTTGCTTTTTATATAAATTTCTTAAGTAACTTGACTACAGCACCATTTATCGGATCCTTGCCTAGCTATGAACCATCGTCTCGACAAAATAAATATATTGCGTGAATATGACCTCAATCGGTCAAGTCGTTTAGAAGCTACAAGATCGCACACAAACGTACCAACGATTTATATATATTTGAAAATATATATATATTTAAAAAAAATTGTTTAATTATAATACACCATTTCTACACTTTCTCTAATCTTCAAATAATTTAACTTACATCATTTCATCGTATAATTTTAGAATACTTTCTTTAAATAATATGTCATTCTCAATTTTAATATTTTTTTGAAAATATTTGACCAAAACACGTGTTCAGAAAAAAATCATTTTCACATTGTTTTTAAAAGTAAAAACATAAACTTTGGTGGTGCTTGTAGCCAAGAAAATTCTGCATCATTTGGTATAAGTTGACTCGACAATACCTCAAAAACGTTTTTTCAAAGCCTACTTCTACTAATTTTGATATACCAAAAACTTATTTTTTTTTTTAATGGAAGTATTTTATTGTGGCATTTTGTTTCTTTTTTTTTCTCTTTAATTTTTGTTAACAATGTCCTGTACCTATCTTTTGTAGTTTCTGAGATAATCACTATAGGAGCAATTAGCGGTCTAATAAAAACTACGAGCGTTGTTGTTCTTTGTGCCGAAATATTCGTTCAACCAATGGAAGGCTGGAATGGTGCCCGACCTCTTTATTCAACTGTCAAACAAAGTAAAGGTTAAATCCACTATCCCAAAAGTAATAATTTTACAGAATGAAGGGCATCGCGTTTCAGTTTTTTTTAATTTCGGCAATATCCAGTTGCAGTATTTCATTTCTTAAACTATTGGTTAACAACCAAATATAATAAAGCATAAGTTTACTGACATATTTGAAGATGCCGCCTCTCTAAAAGGTGTATGAAACAACGCTGCTATCTTCAATTTAATTTGCTTAATTGCTCGTATTCTTTTATTGTTGAAGCTGTTCATAACAGATGCCTGTAGTTTTTCAAAATTATAAATTGATGTCCTACAACTTTAATAGAAATAAATTTTGCAACAAAATAACGCAATTTAAATAACCTACAAATATTGTGCAACGTAATAACAATCAAAAGTAAGAAAAACAAATTTCATTAACGAATATGTTCAACATAACCACAAGTTTGTGCAATGCACGTGAGTATTCTGTTTTCCAAAGAAGTACTAATGTTGTATAAAACTTTTACATATTCTTATAAACTCTTCTCTGATTATAATGTTCATGTCTTCAACAAGATTTGAAAATCCGTCCGTAGAAAACGAAGATACTCTCCTTCATTAACATTTTCATCAAAGACATAAGGTCCAATTATGTAACTACCAATAACTACCACTGAATGACCAACAATTTTGAAAGTTTGCAGGTGTGATAAAGTGAAGGTTTTTATGTGTTATAATAACGAAAATTGTGACGATTAACGTATCCATTTTAATAGAAGGTAGCTTCGTCGGTAAACAACAAAAAATTGGGAAAGTCAGGCTAATTTATCTGCTGCCCATTGACAAAAATGTAATTAAAAACAATGACAAAATGTTTTTTTTTTGGACGTGTTTTGGTCAAAAAATTAATAACTCAAAAACTATTGCCCCAATTTTGAAAAGGAAAAACAGCTGAATAGACAATTTTAAACAGTACTAAAAAATCCAAAAATTTATAGAGTGTCATTTAAAAAAATTAATTCCATGCATTTCCGGTGAAACCGGAAGTGCGTCAGGGCTTAATGTATTTTTAGAAGATGCGCCTTAAGCAACCATGAAACTTTCTCTAATTGTTTTTTTTTTATTTAAAACATAAAGGAGCAATCAAAGAAACGGCTACTAATGACTCACCCTGTATATTACAACATACAGAAGGTATTTTCAGATTAGCATGTATATTAGCAACCATATTTTCGTAAAATATGGTTGAACAATAGGTACTTGAAATACTCTGTTGGCCCGATATTTTCAGTAGATTTATTATTAAATGAGAATCCAAGACGCCTGAGTTCTATTTTCGATTTTTTGTAATTGAAGAGCATGTTGTTTGTAACCTTTTTTTCTTTAAAGATACTCTTTTGATGCCTGACAAACACATATATAACGTAACTGAGTATGACGGAGTAAGCAATTTACAGTATGTCGAGTCTATATTTGCCGTAGACATTCAAATTTTGCAACACTCAACATGCCTAACAATAACCGATCGTTGGCAGCGCCCTCTGTTTAAGAATTGCTGACCTACCACAGTGATTATAATAAACGAAATCTACTTTTCCCATAAGAATATGTCTCTTAGATACAAATCAATCGGAATTTATGGGTGAAAACATTTAAAAGCACAAGACAGCTATAAAATACGCTTAATTGCTTTGTATCAAGCATCAAAAGAAAGAGAATTTATTTCTCCAGGGGGTAAGCTATCTAATATCTGGCAATTATCTATATATTCCAAGAAATTACGGAATAAACTAGCAGATTTTTGGTATAAAAACTTCCTGTTTTTTAACATTTTTTTCCACATTAATCGAACAAACTTCCCTTATTAAAACCACCTAGTCCCCTGGAGATAAGTTTGTAGATTATGCTCGTATTTTTTTTTTGTAATTTTGTGGCTTACTAACGGTTTCTGGTGCAATATGTTCGCAACATGTTTGCAATGTAATTTAGATGGGCGAGATGGCCACCTTAATAAATCTGTGAGTAAAGTGTTAATATTAACTTAAAGAAGCATATGCAAGTGCGCAACTGAAAAATTGAAACATCGTTTACTTTAGTTGCTATGCGATCTTTGTGACTTTCAAGTTAATGTAATGAATAATCGTTTTTAAATGATGATTAAAAGTATTGAAAAATTATCTCATAAATGAGAGCAGAATTCACATCCTACAACAAAAGTAATTCTAGTATGTACATAAATGATATTGTCTCTATTCTTATTTACAAGTAATATGCTCAAAACAACCCAACATAATATTCTATTTATAAAATATATCAAAGTTAGATATTGCTAAAATGTCGCCTAATAATTTTCCTTTAAATTCTTCGCCCTTTTAATAAATTTCTTGTCTGCATACAATCAATGATGCAAATGCATACGATTAATAAATAATACTAGGTTATGATCATGACCGTTACGGCAACGGCGGAATTTTTATGTAGTATACTTACATACCGCCGGTCGGCGGAAATCGACGAAATAAATACGCCCATTCTGCCGTGTTTGCACAAAGCACTGATTTTGTCGGCGGACACGTTACTACAATCGTAAAGATTCCACCGGCCGGCGGTGATCTTAGTTTATGCAAGCAAGACTGCCGACGGACAATTAGCCGCCGCGAAAATAAAAACGTGATGAGCGAACTCTCCGACCCCATGCCAGTATTCCATATCCTATGTGAAATTGAACGTAAGTGAAATAGAAGGTCCTTAAAGTAAATAGGTTTTCACTATTTATCGGATGGTATACATATTTCATAAAACGCGCTGTTTAATTTACTGTACGCACTATTTACATGATCAGAGACTTATCAAAAAATACACCCAAAAATATTGAATTCGATAATTCAGACAGTAATTTATGATTAAATTTTACGAATAGTATTTTGTTTCATTGATTATAGATTATAAACAAGGAAGCTGCGTGTGTTTACGTAATGTGTAGATTATTTTCATTGCATCATTTTATGTCTTGAATGATTCCTATAATTTCCGCTGATAATCTTTCAAATATCAGCATGTTAAAATACACAGACATGTATCATCTGTATATTGATATAGGCCACAGTTTTGCAACGATTGATTCCTTTAGATCATTTAAAAAGACCAGACACAGTAAAGAACAAAAAATATAACCTATAACTAGGGAGCGGAATCGAGCGAGCTAAACTACCACGGAGCCACAACCGTGAAAAGAAATAATGTAAACAACTGCGTGTTGTTTACATTGTATCTGAATAGCACTAATTCATAGGGCGAACTGCAACATCTGTTTACGGCCGAGAATCAGAGAAAAAACTGCCATAAAATAAGGAATTTTATGAATAAAATCATTTCTTCATCGGCGTAGGTACAAGGGTGACGAGTTTTTAAAATCTATTATATTTACCTTATATTTCGCAAAATAATATGTATGTTTCAATAACATACGCGTACATTTTTAGTTATCATTTATTTAGATCTAGAACGTTGTTTATGTTACTTTTTCTGAGATAAAAATTAATTGTCAGTGATTCCGAAATTTATTGCAAAGTCTGTAAAATATCGTCACTTAGCTTTGCTAAAACATACACAGAAATAGTTTTCATGCAGAGAATTTCGATAGTTTACAAAATTTCGTTACATGTTTAAATGACGATGCTCGAAGTATTTCTGAGTGCAAGGAACTAACACAAATCCCAAATTTAAAATATCAGTTGTTATTCCTTCAGGAACACTTTGGAAATTTGCCTAAACTAATGACATATTTTGAAAATCGAATCTCAAATTAAAAAATGAGGTGTGGCCACCACACGACTTTCTTATACGTATGAGCGTTTCAAACTATACTATACAAAAATTATTGAAAATCCTATTCTAAGTACTTCTGTTCTCTTAATAAATCGCTATAGAATGCATACTTAGCAAGATATTCGAAAAAGGACTACTCCCTAAGAGTAAAAGTGTTACTTCCGGTCCGAATTTTGAAATTTCATATATTCAAAAAATATTGCAAATCTAGCACTAAATACTTTTGTATTCTTGATAAATACATATAGAATGCATAATTTACGACATATTCGCAAAAAATCGCTATTCGATAAGAGTAAAAGTGGTAATTCAGGTCTGAATTTTGAAATTGTTTTTATGCAAAAGATATTGAAAATTACGTTTTAAATACTTTTATACCCGTAACGTACCTGTCTAAAAAGCATGACATGCGAAATATTCGCAAAAAACTGATTTTCGATAGGAGTAAAAGACCTACTTCCGGTAGCAGCTTCGAAAAACTTTTTAAATAAAATTGTTCTCAATTTTAATTTCAAGTACATATGAATTCTTTATAAATTTGTTTAAATTTAGTAGTTGACGAAATATTGGCAAAATTCAATTTTTTCACTGAAGTAAACTGCTACTTGCGGTCTACCGATTTTACTGAAAAACTACTCAGATCTCAAGAGGGAGATTAGACACGTAAATACAAAATTTGGAATTAATATCTACAGCGGTTATCGTGGTCACATAGAGACACACAGACATTTTTTAAAAACATCGTTTTCGGTATCAGGGGACTTCAAAACGTGGACATCTGCAAAAATCTCGAAGTCGAAAATTTCACATTACTTCCTTATACTACGTATAAGAAAGTAAAAATGGATTAACCACATTAGATGTGGCTATTAATAATTCCAAGTGACTTAGACGCAGTTTTTAATAGAAATCCAGGTTTAATAACATTGCGGCAATTGTGTATGCTAAATACGCTGAAATAAAAGAATATTACCATTTCGTAAATATAACCAGTTGCGATGTAGAAAAGACGTTTTCTATCTACAAGGATGTACTTAATTCAAAGAGAACAAGTCTTACAGAAGAGAAAATGAACAAATAGTAGGGTATTTTGTATTTTATAATCACCAGCCACTTGTTATTCAATTATATAAATAAAATTAAAACCTCTTTAAAAATACAACATTTCAATAGCGCGCCCATGGGCGATGAGTCATGACTCGCTCGATTCCGCTCCCTACCTATAACTGCTGTATACCTTGTTTAATGTATTTGGGATTACTACCAACAGTTGTTCGGATATCATTTATTAAAGTATTGAGGTGAACTACTATTTTCTATTTGTCAAATAAGAACGGACGACATTCAGTGCCTTTCCACGCGCCGCATAGTTCCAGTTTATACAACAGAGAAGCATGGTCAAGTAGGTCAAAAGCCCGACTGCAATCAAAGTTGATGTTACAAACGTACCGTTTATGATTTAATTTCTCCATAATATCAGACAATCATATACCTCATCCTCACAAAACCTACCCTGTAAGAAACAATGCTGATTATTCGAATTTAATTTATTTTTATTGAAAAATGTCATTAATCTGTGAACTAATATTTTTCCAACAAATAAAAATCTTTGTATGTTTAAATGTAAAGTATTCCAAAAAATGTGTTTTTGCAAATAATTTGGAAATTAAACTATAAATTGTATTTCTGTTTTCACCATTTCAATAAAAAAAAATGCGCCTAACTTGTTAATGTAGCTAACTTCATAGTTTTAACAATAATAAAATGGGCATTTTTCAAAACTATTTATCCTAGATATTTTATTAAGTTGTTGCAGTTTGCTTTCACAGTGATACAAGTTTTTTTTAAATCGGTGTAAAATGCTTGTACAATTTAAGTATGAATTATTATTTGACTCTTGATTGGTTGCGGATTTACGAATTTATAAAAACTCAACAGTTTTGTTTCTCTGTTCTAGACTTTTCTTTGCTTAGTGCATTTGAAACAATAGACCAGCAGTTCGATTCTAATCTTTTTTCCGGACTAAGGAAGTGGTCGCGTACAGATTTTTATGAAATATTCTTTCCCTCATTTTTTCAAATCTAATGTATGTAATAAAATAAATAAACAAAAGCCTGACATTTGTTTTCAGTATGTATTTACAATCAGATATTTTTAAGAGAACGTTATTTGCATGTTTATTAAAATTATTTATCCTAAATGTTTTATTAAGGTGTTGCGGTGCACTTTCACAGTGCCTTAAGTTGAAATCTTAAAGTTTAATCTTAATACATAACTAAGGAACGGAAGTACTATTGGTATATACTTGTACAGATACGATCACAAAAGGTTATCAACCTAAATGAAATCGTTTACGTACTATCAGAACGCAAATCTTCAATAAACGATGTTGTGCTGGGCAATGCTAAATAGATATATAATAATATTTTTTATGGGGATACTTATAATATATCCTGCCTTTTTTGATATTACAAATAGAAAAAATATATTTTAAATTACAACCCATACATATACAAAATAGTTGTATTAAATAGACTTAAACAAATATATTGCATTGTAGTAATTGTCATAATGATTGGTAATACAATAAATAAGTTTATCGCCAACCGTCAGTAAAGTGATGCGTTACCATAGCGTTTTACGGAGGTAAACTAACACTTTATCGTACTGTACAATAAAGTACTTTACCTGCCGCTAATATCTGTCAACGTAGCCATGACTGATGACTTTAAACATAAATCGTTTGTCACTGTCATAAACTGTCATAAGTTATTATATCTTTCTTTTTAAAATTAACAATTTTCACGGTTGGCGATAAAATTTTGTATGCACCACGTCAGTAAAGTATCTTTATCGAACTCGTATTTTACTCGCCGCGCTCGCTTCACTCGCTTGGCTCGTAAATCAGACTCGTTCGATAAAGTATTCATTTACTGACTTGGTACATAAATAACTATTATCGCCAACCGTCAGTAAAGTGATGCGTTACCATAGCGTTTTACGGAGGTAAAGAAACACTTTATCGTACTGTACAATAAAGTACTTTACCTGCCGCTAATATCTGTCAGCGTAGCCATGACTGATGACTTTAAAAATAAATCGTTTGTCACTGTCATAAACTGTCATAAGTTATTATATCTTTATTTTTTAAATTAACAATTTTCACGGTTGGCGATAAAATTTTGTATGCACCACGTCAGTAAAGTACCTTTACCGAACTCGTCTGTTACTCGCCGCGCTCGCTTCACTCGCTTGGCTCGTAAATCAGACTCGTTCGATAAAGAATCACTTTACTGACTTGTTACATAAATAACTATTATCGCCAACCGTCAGTAAAGTGATGCGTTACCATAGCGTTTTACGGGGGTAAAGAAATACTTTATCGTACTGTACAATAATAGGAGTTTATACAACGAGTCAATAAGGACAGTTATTATTCCCGAGAGCTGAATTTACGAACCGAGCCGCGTAAGCGGCGAGGGAGTAACTCGGCTCGAGGGAATAATAGTCATTATTGCAAGTTAGTATACACTACTTTATCGACGGCTAACTGAAAATTACCAAAAAAAAAAATCAAAATAATTAAACGAAAATGTCAGATTACTATATCAATATGACATTTGGCGGTTAGACAGTTAGTAAAATGGCCGGACTTGTCTATCGTTACTACGACAACGTTAGGAACGTTATGTTCTTATTGGCGGAATGCAGGGAATAATGGTAACGTTATGGCCCATTATTCCCTGGTCGCATTTCATTATTCGCTCCGGGTATTATGAGTGTTATTATTAGCCAATAGTGATTAATATAATACCTACTTTATTTTTTAGTCGTCGATAAAGTACTTTACCTGCCGCTAATATCTGTCAGCGTAGCCATGACTGATGACTTTAAAAATAAATCGTTTGTCACTGTCATAAACTGTCATAAGTTATTATATCTTTATTTCTGAAATTAACAATTTTCACGGTTGGCGATAAAATTTTGTATGCACCACGTCAGTAAAGTACCTTTACCGAACTGGTCTGTTACTCGCCGCGCTCGCTTCACTCGCTTGGCTCGTAAATCAGACTCGTTCGATAAAGTATCACTTTACTGACTTGTTACATAAATAACTATTTTCTAATCTGATGCCATAATAACGTTATTAACGTATCGAAAATGTTGCGTTTATAACTTATAAACGTAATCCAGTTCAATTTAGTTTTTCGAGGCGAGTTACTTGTAATTTGTAATTCTAATGTCAAAAAATCAAAATTGAATCAATATTTTCAGTGTACGATGTGTAGAACATGTATAATAATGAGGTGTGGCCACCACACGACTTTCTAATTCAAAATCCTATTATAAATACTTCTATTCTCTTAATAAATCTCTATAGAATGCATACTTTGCGAAATATTCGAAGGAAAGTACGCTAAGAGTAAAAGTGTTACTTCCCGCCGGAATTTTGAAATTTCATTTATACAAAAAAATGTTCCAAATCCATAAGATAAGAGTAAAAGTGTTAGTTCCGGTCCGAATTTTGAATTTGTTTTTATACAAAAGGTATTGAAAATTAAGTTCTAAATACTTTTATACTCGTAACGTACCTGTCTAAAATGTACGATTTGCTAAATATTTGCAAAAAACTGATTTTCGATAAGAGTAAAAGACCTATTTCCGGTAGGAATTTCGAAAAACTTTTTTAATAAGATTGATTAATTTTAAGACATATGATTTCTTTATAATTTTGATTTTACTGAAAATCTATTCAGTTCTCAAGAGATTAGGAAATGCAAGATTTGGAATTGATAGCTATAGAGGTTTGACCGCTATCGTAGTCACACACAGATGCACTGACACACACACAAATAGACACACACAGAGAGAGAGAGAGGGGGGGGAAGAGTGAGAGAGAGAGAGAGATTTTTTAAAAACCACTTTTTCGGTATCAGGGTCTTCAAAACGTGGACATCTGCAAAAATCTCGAGGTCGAAAATGCTCATCATCACAATACTTCCTTATACTACGTATAGGAAAGTAAAAATGAAACAAAGTAAAATATTTTACAACTATAATAATTTGTGCAGACGGTGTATATCGAAATTTTTTCAATTTTGGAAATATATATCACTATGGGATACATAAATAAAATGAAATTGCGGCGATCCATTCTTCAACAAGAATCTATTCAAATATTTTATTTTGAATTATGTTCTTGAATTGTACAGTTACTGTATACATTGATAGATACATGAGATGTATCTTGGGCATTTATAGTAATCCAGGTAAACTACTCATACTTGTTGGTAGAATATTTTGATGAAAACTGTTATTTCCATCAATTGTTCTGGTTTCGTTTGAACATCCCGGAATATTTCTATAAGTTTGAGATCCGAGCATATGAGATATTAATTTTTTTGTTTAAGGAGGATTCAATTTAATCCTCAATCACAGCTGAGGACTTCCAACCCCCATGATTCTTTAAGGTCAACAAATCACCACCATGATTTGCTAATTGTGTTGCACTAGATCTTCTAAAACAGTGCCCAATAATCAATTATGGATTTGGCAATTTCAAGCAACTCGCTATCTCCTTCGGAATTTTGCCTATAACACCTATTGGACTATTAATACACTGACTATTGCGATAAGTCAAGGAAAATCGCTTATGACTAGTATTAATAGGCCGTAAGTTTAATATTTCTTAATTAAATCGATCCATATTGTATCTGTAATTACGATGAATCTCAGAATATTACTTTTTGTTTTAGGTACAGAAGAAATGATGGTGTTAGACTTCTAGTCAGTGTTATCTACAGACATAATGGTCAACTCTTCTCGTCTACAAGCTCCGTTGTAACCTATTATCAAGACTGTAGGTAGTCTTGCTACAAATTAATACCATTATATGCAAAGCTGCGATAGGTGTGAAAAATGTACTTATACTTTCATTGCCAAATATATTTTAATATCTGCTTTTTGTATAAATTTAATAAGATCTATTTCTTCTAAGATTTTAGATTTTTTGGTACGTAACCTTGAGATAAACGATTCAGGAAAGCCTGTAATTTCTTATACTGCGATATATCTACATCCTTATACCTCAGCATAGAATAAATTGTCCATAAAGTAGATGGTTTATATTTAGTATGAAAATATGCAATTAGAGCGTTTTCTGATATAACCTGAAGTTCTTTTTCTCTACACCATTCTTCAAATTTTATATACTGGTTCTCATAATTGCTACGAGATTTAGTGAGAAAGTAAATTATTCACGGCATTTTCAGCAATGGCGTACATGAAATATTTACACTCATTATATATTATATTTAAGAAGTATCAAATATCGAATATTAAAATCGCGATAATTTCAAATTTTGAATTTACCTCAAATATCATAACATATTGCCAACCACTACAAAAATTAGTACATTTTGAAATTCCCTTTATTATAATAAACAAAATGATAAAAAGAGGCATATTAGAAAAATAACATAAAGAACTCGTATTTTAAGACACTTATTGCACTCGCCCTAACCTTGGGCTCGCGCAATAAGCCGTGTCTTATGACACTCGTTCTTTAATATACTATTTTTATTTCCAAGTTGTTTATATGTTTATTAAGAATTGAATACCCACTTCAAAATATTGAATGTGATCAAACAAAACTTTGTATAGAATAATTGATATGAAATAACACATAGGGTACAACACTATTCACGTGCTGTATTAAAAGAACCTACTTAGAACCCACCTCTTCTACAACGATAAATAAAACAGTTTTATTAATCGCTGAACACGTAGTTGCGTAATGAATAGACTGGTTTAGATCAATCTTTTTATATCCTCAGGTAATTCCATAAAGTATTTGTTAGAATCTGATCGTGGAATATTAAAACAGATCACTTTTATATTAACAGGTATCACTACCTCTTCATATCTTTAGAACAGAAAATAAATCCATATGAACACAAAAATATACTAATCTTTACCCATTAAATATGGTCTTTTTTACGTTTTACGAAAAAATGTATTGCATTAAAATTTACGAAATGCATTTGTACAACAGCTAAAGCAAAACGTATTCAAAAGCTTTTTTTCTTCATTTCTCCGGGGCTATATTAAATACTCTAAGTCTACGAAAATGTGAAATTTTATTGGTTTATTTACTATAAGTAAAATAAATATAAATTGATTAACTAAATGAGCTTTACTTTGCTTCATATTAAATATATTTAACTTAATGATTTTTTAGACGATTTTTCTAGAGCATTATTAATCCTAAGGTTTTTATATTGCTAATATATTATTTTCAACATATGTTCCATTAACGAGAGTCCTTCCTCCAACACCTGCTTCAGGTATTCATATGAGGGATAACGGTGTCCCTTTATATGCTTCTTCAAATTAAAAAGAGATAATAGTCACTTGGTGCCAAATCTGGGAAAGAGAGTCGATATTCCATTTCTATAAAGCTGCTCTCGTCGATTATTTTTAGAACTTGATGAACTTTGTGAACTTTGCGTTCTTGCCTCTTTGGCAGTAGATATCGTTTCTTGGCCCACTGTATGGATTCTTGTTTTGTCTAAAGATTTAAGTAATAATCAACGTTTTACTACCTGTTGTAATTTTTAAAAAAAGCTCCTTACCAAGTTTTCTTCGCAATTGTGTTGCAGGCGCTTTTTTCTGTGAGCAAGTTATTTCGGAATACAACGTGCTGGAACCTTATTTTTCTGGTTAAGTTTTAATACTGTTAATTAAGATATCCCGACTTCATCGGTAATAATTGAAACTCTCACTCCATTTTTTAAGACCAAAATCCTATAGTAAAATACGACGGCACATATTCTTCGTACACATGTTTCTTTATCATTCTTGCGTGAATATTCTTGGGTCCATTTCTTAAACTCATCAAAAATTTTATTATGGTTCAATGCTCTAGCTAAATTTACTCAATTTTTATTAGTTCAGGCTATACGAAAACAACAAAACTGTTTGGATGTCAACCACATTTGATTAGTAAACATCAAAGTGTTATGGCAATTTGACAGCAACAGTTTGGCATCTTCACTTGTTTTGGTCATGACTAGGTAGGTAATATAAAAGCTTCCTGCGTGCATTGATCGATAACTATATTTATCTAAACTGAATATAAAATGATGCATATTGTTTATGGTGTAATAATGATATAATAGAACACTATCTATTTTATAAATTAATAATTTATTGATCAAAATATACAGCATATTTGATTAACTTAAATGAAATAGTAGACGCGATTTAACTTACGTGAAATTTTTCTAATTACGGTAGAAATATTATATCTATCCTATATTATATTCAATATGAGAATTTTGAATTCTTTTTGATTGTATATTTTAAAGTTGGGAAGAGGTTGTTAGATATTTTTTCGTTAGAAGTTAGTTTTCTTAAAAATTAGTAATGCATTAAAAAATGTGCTATTCTATGTGATATCTGGAAGACGTGAATGTGAAACGTTTCTTTAATTTCATTATGGTAAGCAAGAGAAAATACACTACAATTTTGACAAATATTCCCTAAGGTAAAAATATAACTTTGAGGACCATGAATTATACAAACCTTCCTTTACGTACACATCTTGGCGAAATTAATTCGTGTTTATAATCTGTTGGTTCTCCTATCTTACATGCATGCTATATATACAGGGTGTAGCACCCAAGATGCCTGTCATTAGTGCCGTGCCGTATTCCAGTGGCGTATCAAACCTATGTTTTTTTTAATGAATACATATATTTTGTGACTGCTTCGGAAAGCTCTCGAAGAGTACTTTTTTTTTATGTAACGTCATACCTCTAACTTTAGAGGTTTTGCTGTTATAATGGGTTTTCTTCGCAGTTAGACCGTACTTCGAAATTGTTTTTGGCAGGAACTAAATTGTACCGGCGTTTCGGTTTCGAATTTAGGGATAGACTAAGACTATTTCTACCTACTCTTAATTTTTTTTTCAAGTGATTTAAGGAAAGAAGATAATTTTGAATTGGGCTTTGCAAGTAGTCATTTTTTGCTAAAATATCAAATGGGAATCATATAAAATAATTACATCGTTGGAGAATTCAAATTCCAAGTTTTCCATTTATTAAAAAAAACACATTTAGTTACAAAATTAAAAAGAAAAGAGTTGTTAAGTCAATTTGTCAGAAATTGGTAAACCTGGTGTTTACTCAGCCCAACCTAAATGTTCAAAATGACGACCTTCCCTTTGGAGGCATAATCGCAACTTCGACTCACAGGCCCTAGACACCGCCCTTATAGGACTTTCGTTGATACAGCACGGAAAGCCGCGCGAATCCTCTCTCGCATATCCTCGGCAGTAGTTGGTACCGTCCTGTAGACCTCGTTCTTGATGTTGTCGGAAGAAGTCTAGGGGAGTGAGGTCAGGTGATCTTGGCGGCCACCTTGCCGGACCCCCACGACCAATCCATGATTCTGGAAACCTTTCTTCAAGATATTCCCGAACGGCAAGACTATTATGTGCAGGAGCTTCATCGTGTTGGAAAACTATCTGTCGGCGAACGGCTAATGGAATATTTTCCAAAATTTCAACCAAGTCGTCACGAAGGAACCTTAAATAATTTTTGCCGATTAAGTTCCCGTCGAAGAAGTAAGGACCAAGTAGGTGTTCTCCCAGTATGCCATCCCAAACATTGAGTGACCATCTTTGCTGGTGGTTTCCAATTCTCATGACGTACGGGTTTTTATCGGCGTAATAATGACAGTTGTGACGATTGACTATCCCATTTTTATGGAATGTCGATTCATCCGAAAATAACACGCGCATAAGGTATAGGATTCATCTTGGTCGATTTTGTTGATTGCCCAATTGCAGAAATTCTGCCTGGTTTCAAAATCTTGAGGTTGCAATTCCTGGTGCAATTGAATTTTAAATGGATGGAGCCTGTATTTCTGAAGAGTACGATGCAGAGAAGGCTTCGTTCTAACTCTCTTTGCTCGCTGAACAGTGCCAGTAGACGTAAATCTATCCAACACCTTTTTAAACGCACGTGGATCTGGACACGTTCTGAGAGGATATCTCTCAGCGTGCACTCGTGATACCAACAAACAATTTTTGAAACATTCTAGAAGAATAAACACCATGTCAACCATTTCTGTTGAGTTCCAGGCATTTTCGCAACGTTTATCACATAACAATAATGCTTCTGTCAGTTTACTGTTATTTTTTCTGTTTGCATTGACAATTGCGCTTCTATTGTTTTATCGTGACAGCTGACTTTGAAATAGGACGATTTTCGACAAATTGACCTAACAACTTCTTTTTTTTTTCAATTTTGTAATGAAATGTGTTTTTTTAATAAATGGAAAACTTGGAATTTCGATTATCCAACGATGTAATTATTTTATGTGGTTCCCATTTGATATTTTAGACAAAATGACTATTTGCAAAGTCCAATCAAAAATTATCGTCTTTTCTTAAATCACTTGGAAAAAAATTAAGAGTAGGAAGGGCTATCCCTAAATTCGAAATCGAAACGACGCGACGGTACAATTTAGTTCCTGCCAAAAACAATTTCGAAGTACGGTCTAACTGCGAAGAAAAACCGTTATAACAGCGAAACCGCTAAAGTTAGGGGTATGGCGTTAGATAAAAAAATAAGTACTCTTCGAGGGCTTTCCGAATCAGCCACAAAATATATATTGTTCTATTTAAGAAAACATAAGTTTGATACGGCACTGGAATACGGCACGGCAGAAATATTTTAGGGAAATGGTGATTGTAATTATGGACAATTTTTCTCTTAGACTTTTTTCGATATATTGTATGATAGAGGAGCTACGGTCCGAGGCATCTTATGTGCTACACCCTGTATTATAAACTCACATGAATTGAATTAACTATTGTTTTTAGATTTAAATATTTTTACACGCACGTATGTAAGTGTGTATCAACAAATTCGTGTTCTGTATAATTTAGCATGGATCGTCATCATTGTGGCATAGTAATTTTCCCAACAACTATTCATGTTGTAAATAACTATTATGTGTAAGTTGTACGCCGCGTCGCGCCGTTGAGAAACCTGCGTTCGTGAAATCGGAAGTGGTTCTCATGATATTAATTATAAAAAGAAAAGATTCTACTGGAGGACAGGAAGTGTATTTGACAGTGACATTCCACCTTCGACTTAACCTACAGGTTCTCTCCTCCCACTACAGTAACATAACATTCTCTCTTAAGATTCTTACTTGCTATATAATTTTAATAGGGGAAATCTCATTGTATAAAACCTCACATGTACCAGTAATTTCAGTGCATTTTACAGCTTCGAGGCGAATTATCATGAACTTCCTTATACTTTTGGTCAGTGCATATTCATTTGTTAATAATATTCGTAAATTTGTGCTCTTCGTATAGTGTTGCAAACATCAAAATAATGTAGTAAAATAATATTTTATTCATACCAATAGTACATAGTTATTTTTTAATGTAACAATTAATAGGATACATTATTTTTTCTTAATTATGGATTTATAGTGTCTGTATATATCGTAAGATTTAAATCAAAAAATAATTGAGTGATACCTAACGTTTTTACACATTTCTGAAAATTCCATGACCTGTGAAGAAAATTATTGTGTTACACAAGCCTGCGTATATAAATAATAAGTTAAAAGAACATGTTTTATTTTAACATAGATAACTTATTTTGTGTTATTGGTCATTTAGTATAAAATATTACATTAATTAATAAGCAAATATTACATTTCCAAAATTAGCTGTTGCATTATGAGATATCTCATACTAATTAATCAAAGTTAATTTTATGTTTCTTTTTCTTTAGACCATCTTTGGGTGCCTATATATCCAGCAGGGATTTACACATGTTGTTAGTGTTTCTCGAGTAAAAAGATCTGGTCACGAACCAGAGGGTTATTGGAGTACTAAATTAATATGGAAGGCGGAGTGGGTAAAGATATTTAAAGTAGACAAGAAGTTAATATGGAAATCTGAATGGAAAAAGATTCAAGTTCCAGTTTGGAAGGAAGTTCAAGTTCCAATATGGAAAGAAATTCAAGTACCAGACTGGAAGGTGATCACCAAACCGATATGGAAAGAAATACAAGTCCCTGCCTGGAAGGAAATTCAAGTGGCTGATAAGAAAATAACTCAGATACCGGCTTGGAAGGAAATTCAAGTGCCCGACTGGAAAGAAATTCAAGTGCCTGATTGGAAAGAGGTACAAGTACCTATATGGAAGGAAGTTCAAGTTCCAGCGTGGAAAAAGGTTTCAAAACCTGTTTGGAAAGAAATACAGGTGCCTATCTGGAAAGAGATACAAGTACCTGATTGGAAAAAGATATGGGTTCCGGAATGGATCAAAGCAGGTGTTCCTGGGGAACACTATTTAGGGAAAGATCATCACGGTAATGAATACACTGCTCATGATATATGGAAAAAGAAACTCATATGGAAACCTGTTTGGAAGAAGATTTGGAGGACAGAGAAGAAGCAAGTATGGGTACCAGAGAAGAAATTAGAATGGAAAGAAGCTTGGGTGCAAGTATGGAAAACAGAAAAGAAACAGTATTGGAAAACAGAGAAGAAACAAATTTGGAGGGTTGAAAAGAAACAGATATGGAGAACGGAAAAGAAACAAATTTGGGTACCCAAAGAGGAACAAATATGGAGGACAGAAAAGAAACAGATTTGGGTGCCAAAGAAAGAATTAGTTTGGAAACAAGAGAAAATCCAAATATGGCGAACAGAGAAGAAGCAGGTTTGGATTACAGAAAAGAAACAAGTTTGGAAAGATGAATGGAAACAGGTTTCGGTCCCTGTTTGGAAAGAGATAGAAGTACCTGCGTGGAAAAAAATATGGAAGCCTGTTTGGGAAAAAGTATGGGTAAAAGTCCATGTTCATTAAAAGTAATTGTGAATTAGTGATTGTATATATTTTGTTCTCTGTAAATATTGGGTATATAGTACAAATTATAATATAAAACTGACTGTTGCTTTAAATGTTGTTTTTTTTAAATATTAATAAACCATTTAGATTGACATCTTAAAATCACGTACCAGTATAATATATACTTTGGATTCAACGTAATGTCTAGTTACCTGTAATCTCCAATTTATTACAAAACAATAGATATAGGTAATAAACTTTCTCCGTCATTGCATAAAGACTTACATACTCATTGCAAACTAATTTACATGGAGTCGCACGTTATTTACTTTCACTTAAATGCGTTTATCAAGGTCAGGAGTATGTTTCATTCGAAATCTTGTTTGTACATACTTGTTTTTTCTTCTACCTCTCCTCCCTTTGCTTTCCCACATTTACTCCTCTGTTCTGTGATGATGATTTTATAATATGCGCAATTATATTTAAATCAAACTAATAATAATTATCAAGATCAATTAAAATTAATTCGACGTTTAGACACATTTAGCATTAGTTCAATTGGATTAAGGCGTCCGTTATTTAGCTAAACAAAGTAAATCACATAGGTACATGCTTTTCCAATAATAATTCTACTGATCTTGTATTTTTCTCAAAACAGGTATATTAAATCAATTTGAATTTCTTATAAAGTAGGTATTTTTAATCGATGTTTTACGATAGGCGTAAGTAAACCTGGACTAACTACATTATTATTCTTATTATTGATTGTAAAAATATAAATTCCAGAACTAGATATAGATAAAAAAAATATAATGGCAGGGCTTATTATTGAACTTAACTTTCTTTCATGCGAAATATGTAAATTGTATACAATTTCTGTTGTATATTAGTGTTTTAAGAGCAGTTGGTACTACCACTACATACTACTCCTAATTTTGTTAATTATATTTTAGGGTATTATCCTATGAAAATAATATATGAATGCAAAAATTTTAATATAACTAGTAAATGGCTTTATTGCTTATAGGTTTAATAGTGCTGCAATGCGCCTGATATGAAGGAAATTGAATTACGCATTGCCATTTAGATCTCTTCATGTCATTAAATCGGCAACATGGAAACGTGTTTAAAAATTCGTTTTATCGCAAAACATCATTTTATAATAATAATAATAATTTAGTTTGTCCTTCTAGACTAACACACATGTAGTATAGGATAAGTTGATACATATACAAATAGTTTAAAAAATAAGAAATAAAATTAAGTCGGCAAAATTACAATGTACATTGGTATATAGAACAAACAATACTTCACTAGGGAGTTTATATAAATTTGAATAGCAAGCGTACAAGTAACATTATTATTATTATTTAAATCTGTTTCACGTATACTGGTTTCGAATTAGCAGAATTCTCTATGATTTTATATTACCTTAGCCATTTAGTCAATAATATTTAGTATGTATTCTATTAATATCATTCACATGGCTACAGGCCTTTATTATTATCTGGTAATAAATTGAAGCAAATGATAAAAAGCAATCATCTACACCAGGAATTTGAAAATTATACTGAACGCATCACTTTTTAAAGACACGTTGTTTCCAAAAACAATGAAGAATACAATTAAGCCTTCTAAAATGAAATTTATTATAATACTAGGATCTATATCTAATTCATTCAAAATAAGAAATGAACATACAAGTACAACATCATAAGAAAAGACTCTCAGTGACGCTGCGGGGGCAGCGTTTCTCACGAAGTAGTCTGAAAAGTCTTGCGATAATCAGCCTGCGTAAAATTGTTAAGTAGTCTGAGAGGTCATGTGATAATCAGCTTGCGTTTTTAAGAATTACTTACGTTTTAACATAACATGATCCAATGTCGTTATAATGTATTAAAATGGAAAACTAGGTACCATATACAGGCTGTTTATATAATATGTATGTAGAATGTCAATCAAAAAGGTTACTACTGTAAGTACAAGAATCAGTTGTTCATGTACGCTCTCATCTTTCCGGAAGTATTGATCGTTTATCCTTATCGGAAATTGGCCCATGACTGTGGGGTAATGTATCTCTTGAATACCATTATCATCGCCATGTGTTTGAACTGAAACAAACAATTTTTGGACCTATACCTAATACATTCGAAATAAGAAATCAATATAAAGTGCAACACGGTGACGTTACGGAGTGATCGCTTTTCAAGAGGTGGTTTGGGAAGACTTGCGCTAACCAGCCTGCATTTCTGAGACTTTTTTGCGTTTTTAACATATACTATATGTATTATACGTATATTAATAAATATAATGTCATTTAAAAGGATTATATAAATTTAGGAGTGCGCAGACCTGCACTATCAGTGATCTTCCACAAAATGGCCGGCAAACAATCAACAGTCTATATGTATGTTTAATATTTTGGTTACTGGTCAATAAAGTGTGAATTCTATAATTGGGTATAAAAATATACATTGTAACTTAAAATACATTTTTATTATGCAATAAATTTATACAAACATAATAATAATTGAAATTATATAGAATTATATAGAAGATTAATGTGTGTTAGTGGCATAGATATAACTCTCATTGATACGCATTAATCTTTGGCTATCGTTGCATGGCTTTGCTTGTCGTCCGCTTACTTTTGATAGGATGGTACATAATTAACTTCATTCAAATTCATTCAGAATATTTCTTACTCTCGTCTCATATATAATAATTTAAAAACTTACCTTTGCTTTCAAAGCCGAAAAATGTTTCAAATCTCCTCTACATATTTAGTTGAATAATCAGTAGGTGCAACTTATTTTTAAAAGCATTTATTGCGCTATCATATCGGTAATGGTTTTATCTTCCTCTTGTAACTCCAAGTTATTGAATGCTATTAGCATGATGTGTCACATCTGTTAATAAAGCCATTTTTGTTTTAAAGAATCTCAGAGCTACCACCTTTTTCATCTAGAAAATAGATAATTTTGGTAGTAATTCTTGATACGTTTATAAAAACTTTTCACGACTTAATTACCTTGCGTCTACATGTAGAAGTAAATCGATGTGTCCAGCAGACTCGCTAGATTGCAGGTGTACTTCAATGAGCCGTGCAAGCTTTAGGCGCCAATGGAGTTCATGATTTTCACACAATGTGCATAACATCCATCATATTTAGCGCCTTTAAACATAGAACTCGTTGAAGAATCATGCAATAAAATGAGAAAAATGATGGAAACTCATCATTAGCTCGATACAACGCAACGAACATTGCCAGTCATGACTGGAACTCTATCTGTTGTAATGCACACGAATTTGTAAACCTTAGCTTGTAGCTTTTTTACAACATTTTAAAAAGTGCCGTAAAGATCTTTATCGCGACTTTTCTCTTTGATAAATATCATGGCAAAAAATCATCTTTAGCTCAGATATTAGTAAAAATCATCCGATTATAGATACAAAGTTGTGCAGTATCTGTCATATAGGTACACTCGTAAAACTGCAAAGAAAAGGATGTATATTCTATGATATCAGTCTTCAGTTTGTTTTCTCTATCCTTGTTCGTTATCTCGGTACGTGATCGGACGAAATAACTGGAACTCTATGATAGCAAATTTCATCTCCACATAACGCTTCGGCAGTAATGACAAATACTTCTTCGAAATGTTTCTTGTGCCAGTATATATTTTTAAACGAATCGATTGTTGCACCTTTTGATTTTTTGGCTTGGTCTGCTTTCAAACTAGTTTTCAAATCTCACATTTGCTCTTCTCAACTCACTATTTACTGGATAATCGTTTTCATAGTTCCTATGCAAGGTTTTATAATGTCTAAGTTATCAGGTTTAAGCAATACAATTGAAGTTCGACAAACGAGACAGACACACTTATCTCTGACCATAGTAAACAAGAATTTATTTTCACAATCATTTTTAAAATGATACTTCTTACTTTTTGTCCACGCTCATTTTTTATCGTAAATACTACAGTATAATACTAGGTATTACCGTAGAGAGAATATATATAGAGAGCCCATGCAATGTTATTTTTTGGGCACGCCATTGTGGACGTAGAGGAAAGAACGGCTACGTCCAGAACTAACGGCAGCACCTGTTCCTGGGATTAAGCATATGCCTGGTAGATGTCGTGAAGAATTTTCAAATATTTTTTAGTATTAATATATATTATTATTATTATTATAAAAACAAAATAGTCCTAATCGCTAGTATTAATTCACTCATATTAATAATAAATTTTATTATTTAGATTTAGAAACAAAATAAATACAATCTGTTATATAAATACCAACAAAATACGTTACCCCGTTACGGTAAGAACCTTATTAAAATACGCATATATAAAAACTTATGAATGAATGTGTAAAATCAACGCCGACTCTTCCTGACAAGGAAAAATGCACACACAAAATACCTCAAATTTTGTGTTTACACATATATGGTCATAAAATAACATAAGTATTTTACTAAATTGCCTGTCTTTATATCCATAAGATATAATATATTGCAATATAGACATGAAAATGTAAACCAAGGCCAGTCAGAATATTGTGTTTTGTAATCAAATGACGTTTAAAATTATTTTGTAATATTTAGCATTGGATTTTTTTCACAAATTGAGGGATAAAGACATTAATTATCTCTTAAATTATGAAAAAAACCGAATGTTAAACGCTACATTTTTAAAATTAGTTTGTAATAACAAAATAATTTTAAACGTCATTTGATCACAAAACACAATTTTCGCCTTATGACAGTGTTGCTGCCGATATGCCACGTATTATAAACGAGTTATATACAGTCTGTCCAGATTTCGATGTTCACTATTGGTATATCGGTTATTAGAAGATATAGAGGAACGGTTAAATGAGGAATGTTTTGTAGAATTTAATGCTCGCAACTAATCTCATTTCAAATTCATTTGGGCTTTTTACAATTTTGAGATATTTTGAAAAAAACAATATTTGCCGATTTGAATCTTCCTCAATAAGTCGATAACGCCTAATGCGATCGCTTTTAAACTCTAACATTGTTGAGACACTTTTTTAAGACAAATTTTTTGGTGTTAACAGTAACCCCCGATTTTTATTTGTTTTCAAGTTCTTAGCGCTATCTGCTGTTTTTCTTATGGCGGCCATATTGGATTTTTAATTATTTACATAGACCTTAAAAATAACTTTTCAATAATGTACAACAAACATGCCTAATAAATCTTTATTGAGAGATATGAACATTTGAACAAAATTTCACTCTAATACGGAATTAGTTGGCTATGAAATAAATGGTAGTGTAAAACAGACGATAAATAAGCTCTGTCTTTATTGACATGTAAAAGTGCAGTGAAATTGGTGGGAGATTTAGAACTTTGTGAAAGTAATTACCGTTAAGCATGGAGATAAGTAAGAATTGATATTGGCACACACAATTTCAAATGAAGTAAAGGTTGATATGTTGGAAGTTTATTTCAAAGTGAACAGAATCTCTGAAAATGCTTGCACAAGTTACGCTCAGCGTTTTCCGGAAAGACCACAACCACACCGGACAATTTTTAGCAGAATAATCAGAAATTTAGTGAACTATGGAAGCTTCGAACGAAAAAGATCTATCAAGTTAGCAATGCTGATATACTTCAAAATAATATTTTACAATATGTTATGAACAAGCCAAGTACATCAGTACGTCGAGTGGGTCGAGAAACTGAAATTCCGAAATCTGGTGTTTACAGAACGTTGAGAAAAAACAAATACCACCCATACAAACCAACAATTGTGCAGGGTTTAAGCGATAATGACGTATCAGCGCAGATACAATTTAGCAAGTGGTATCTACAAAAATGTGAAGATGATACTGATAATTTAATAAAAAACAAAAAAGAAGTCAATAAAAGTTCGTACCAATCAAACCACACCAGAGATTAAAACCAAATAGAACTTGCAATCTTTTTTGATTTACCAAATGTGGATTTTCAGTAGACCAGTGATGATAGTTATGTTCTGTAAACACCAGATTTCGGAATTCCAGTTTCTCGAGCCACTCGACGTGCTGATGTACTTGGATTGTTCATAACATATTGTAAAATATTATTTTGAAGTATATCAGCATTCTTAACTTGATAGATCTTTTTTGTTCGAAGCTTCGATAGTTCACTCAATTTCTGAGTCCGGTGTGGTTGTGGTCTTTCCGAAAAACGCTGACCGTAACTTGTGCAAGCATTTTCAGAAATTCTATTTACTTTGAAATAAACTTCCAACATATCAGCCTTTACTTATTTGAAAATATGTGTGCCAATATCACAATTCTTATTAATCTCCATGATTAACGGTAATTACTTAAACAAAGTTCTAAATCTCCCACTAATTTCACTGCACTTTTACATGTCAAAAATGACAGAGCTTATTTATCGTTTGTTTTACACTACCATTTAATTTCATAGCCCACTAATTCCGTATTAGAGTGTTCATATCTCTCGTGTAAATAAAGATTTATTAGGCATGTTGTACATTATTGAACCGCTATTTTTAAGGACTATCTACCTAATTAAAAATCCACTATGGCGACCATAAGAAAAACAAAAGATAGCACTAAGAACTTGGAAACAAATGAAAATCGGGGGTTACTGTTAACACCAAAAAATGTGTCTTAAAAAAAGTCTCAACAATGTTAGAGTTTAAAAGCGATCGCATTAGGCGTTATCGAGTTATTGAGGAAAATTGAAATCGGCAAATATTGGTTTTTTCAAAATATTTCAAAATTGTCCGAATGAATTTGAAATGAGGTTTGTTGCGAGCACTTAATTCTGCAAAACATTTCCCATTTAACCGTTCCTCTAGTCTTCTAATAACCGATATACCAATTGTGAGCATCGAAATCTGGACAGACTGTATAAAGAAACACAACTTTATACATTTGTTTTTATTTGCGGGGTAATTAGTTTCTGATTAATAAATCTTCTGAATGTAGCGGTAATAAGTATTATATATACAATAGGTCTTAAGCCGAAAAACTTTAAATATGAAGAAATTATGAATGAATGCTTAAAAAATATCGTGTCCGGTAAAACAGGAAATGTCTTTTATTTTTAAATTGGATTATACTTTTTTCTGCACGCTCATTAATAATAATTTCAAGTTATTAATATTTACACCTATATTGCACATTTAGAAAATAGAATTGTTCTATTTAATCAGGTATCCTAAATATTAACAACTACATTTCATAAAAACCTGTTATAACAATAAAATATTTGATGAGAGATATTAAAACTTCTAATTTTTATAAAACAGTATGTGCAATTTCCCAATTTAATTTGTGCAATTCTTTGACAGTTGAATTTAAAAATTACTATTAAGACGAGGGTAATGGATAATTGAAAAGCAATAAATCAGTAAAAAGCATCAATGTTTGATGTCAATTCGAAATATTATTCCCTAAACCGTGATTCTGAACAGGCTTTTCAAAGAGTTAAATAATTATACAGCATGTGTCAATTTTCATTAGCCATAGGCGATTAATCCATACAGTACGTGGCAACATAGTACCCCTTCTTTCCTTTCCAATGCCAGCACGACCGATGCATGCTCGTAAATACAAGTTAGCGTGGTTAGCAGTAACTATTCGACGACCGGCTTGGGTGTTTGTAATGTGTTCAGAAATAATATTTACGAGTTGCAAGGATTTGTTTTTCTTTTTCCTTTCAGTAAATGCAGAGAATTATTAAGCTGCGTTCACGCTGCATGACACAAACAAAAGCGTAATTCTAATAAAATTAAAAATAAGGTAAATAAAAAAGGATTCTGAAAATAATAATAAACTACTAGATAAGGAGATCGCGGCGCCCATTTGATGTTTCCCGTTCCAGTAATAAGACGGCTTTTATTGCAGACTAGATCGCAACGTGTTCGCAGTTAAACATTGAATGTAAAATCTGGCCGGGAGAAGTGGGAAGATCGGAGAAAATCGTTGTGATGTCGATCGCTGCCGGGATTGATGACGGACAGTAGGGGTGCCACGTTGCCACGTATTACTTGTATACGTATAAATCGCACGTAAACATTGACACCCTATACCTAATGAAAATTGACACATACGGTATAGCAAAAGATTACTTACACTTTTAAGGCAGAAAATATGGGTATAAAAAAGTAAAAAGCAAGTCATTTATAAGATATAAATACTGGTGTCTGAATATATTTAATTTCCTTTTTAAAAAGCCATAAATTTTTTTGTTGACAGTAAGCAATAAATCTCTTTGATAGGATACTTATGTGTGTATATTTCATTCATATTGGTGTTTTTATTTAGTTCTCGGATTACAGTTCCAAATAAATTCCGTATGGTTTAGTTTCGTTCTTAGTGTATAGATGGTAATAGTTGTCTTAGCTGCTTTCTACCACCAGATACCAGCACATTATAGCAGGATTTACTCGAAATTTTATGTTGCCCGATTTCCCTATTTGATGGGCTCTCTATATATATTCTCTCTACGGTATTACGTAAACGCTGTTATAAACACATATAAAACGCCACATAAATGTACTCACAATACCACTGACATTCCTTGCACCGCAACTAAGAAGCAGTGTGAACTCTCAACGCGCAATAATTAGGTTCAAAAAGCACGCCGGATTCAATAAAAGAATAAGCTATCACATTTTACTATTATTACAGTGTTCGACTGATCGACGGAAAGCGGTTATTTTTTCATTTCTGGAGTAAGTGTGGACATATTTCCGCAATTTAGAGCTTTTGCAATCGACCGGTCGGTTAGCACAGATGTTTTAATTTTGGACATTGTATCATTAACGACTCAGACATTTTTGCATTTTTTCCCGGAATATTCTTTAGAATGTTTTTTATTTTTTTTTACTTTTTGGCATTCTGATTTAGAAAAAAAAGTTTTCTTGTGAATAATCTGGCTACGCCAATAACTGAAACTATAGATCATTCATTGACAGTAACTCTTAATTTCTTTAGTCTTTCGGCACTAGTTGTTGGTACCCAAAGTAATTGGAAACAAAATTGTTATTTCGAAATTATTATCTAAAAAAAATTGTGAAAAAAAGTATTATACTGTCTCTCCCCGGATGGACTAACAATAGGGGAAAAAAGTATTTGGGCCTTTACGCAAAAATGTTTTTCTTTAGAAAATTTTTGCCTGTCTCAAAACCACCAATTCTGAAACAATAATCTAAATATTTCTTTTAGCAGCTGAGATAATTACAATAATACACAAAAATTTATGCAATAAAGTTTCATGTTTTTGGTTTAATCATATTATCTTGTTATCTTCCATGACACCATAATATGTAAGTCAAATTACTTGGCATCTGTCATTTTCATTACGTATTTGTGAATCTTTATTGAGACTTACTTAATTTAATAGTAATGCTAACTTTAGAACAAAGAGTTTACCTCGTTCTATGTTATCGAACTGGTGAGGTTTCTGATACCTGTGCAATTCAAAAATTTAAACAAAAATTTTTTAATGTTCACGTGTGCTTTAATGCTTTAAAAAATTTGGTAGGAAATTTAAAAGTACAGTTAGTGTACATGACATCAAGAAAAGAAAAAGGATACACGATGAGGAAGATGCTGCTACATACTACTAGATTCTGTAGAAACATATCCAAAATTATCCATAAAAAAAAGGTCTGCACACTTAAATCATTTAATTGGAAAATCACATTTAGAAAGAATTTTTAAAGAAAACAAAATTAAACCTTATAAACAGATTTTTATACATGAATTGAGAAATGGTGATGATGCATTGCGTTTAGACTTTTGCTTAAGGGTAGGAGAAAATCATTTTGTAAAATGTAATTTCTGCAAAAACATTATTTTACCGGATGAATCGCCATTTACAACCAATGGGATAGTTGCAAAGCAAAACTGTAGATTTTGGTTGAGAGATAATCCTAATTTCAAAATTACAACTAGAAGTCAGTATTACAAAAAGGTTAATGTGTGGTGTGGTGTTATGTAAGGAAAAATCATCGATCCATATTTTTTTTAATGAAAAACTGAATCAACATACGTATTTGGAGTTGCTTCAACATTTTTTAATGCCTGCAATAAGAGATGGACCTAACTTGGAAAGTGTATTTTGTCAACAAGATGGGTGCCCTGCTCACTCAACAGTGCTGGTTAGAAATTATCTGCAAGAACAATTTGGAAACAGATGAATAGGTCGTTACGGACCTGTTAATTGGCCGGCTCGTTCCTCTGATTTAAGCCTATTGGATTTCTTTTTATGGGGATATGTTAAATATTATAGTATTATAATGTTTATAATACTAATTTAGATAACAATATCGAAATTTTAAAACAAAAAATTACGGATGCGGTCAATTCTCTCACTGAAGATATGATCGACAATATTTATAAAGAATTTGTACGTAGAGCTGAAATGTGTGTAGAGGTTGGAGGATACCACGTTGAATGAAATAAACAAAAAACTTTAATTCAAATGTGTTTTTGTAATTTTCTCAGCTGCTAAAAATAATATTTAGATTATTGTTTCAGAATTGGTGGTTTTGAGACATGCAAAAATTTCATAAAGAATGACATTTTTGCGTAAAGGCCCAAATAATTTTTTTCCCTATTGTTCAGTCCACACTGTATATATATTTATAACAATCAATAAAACAATATTTACTTTGTATTACAGTTCATCGCATTGAACTTGAAATTATACTGCCTGAACATGAATATGTATAAATTACCTGACAATTTATACACTGCTACAGGATGCAATACATTCAATTGGCGGCAAAACAATTGGCTCTCACATCAAGGTACCAACTCAAACTTGGGAACTGCTTAGTCCAGAGTTATTATGAAATTGGCCTCTGTAAACGATATTAATTGGTTTCAAATTTAGAAGTGTTCTGTCAATAATTATCTCTTTGCCAACAGTCGGCTCCTTTACCCAAGGTGTAATTTATACAGGCTACCCACTTTCTATCTCCATATATGGGCAACTTTCTTAGTATTAAAGATACAGGGTCGGTTAAATTAGCAAAGTTGCTCAGGACTTTGAGTAGTATTTGATAACATTTTCAGAGTTGTCATTTATTGTTAACATTTAAACATATTTTAAAAAAATTAAAAACTGCCTACATTTTCAGTTGTACATCTTCGTAACAGTTGGGAATAGAATAAACCTAATAAATGGAATCAGGTAGTATTTTAAATTTAATAATTTTAATCAAAATTTCTACGGTTAACTATGAAGATATAATATAAAATTATGTTTTTTTAAATGACAATCACAGTTGGCCATGACTTCATTAAAATGCATATTCTTTTCTGACTTCATAGGTTTGGTTTGGTTATCTGCTGAAATTTTTTATTACAGCTAAAGAAATTCAATTATTATTACTTTTTAAGGATAGAATAAGAAAGTTAGCTTTAATAAGCATTAATTGGATACATTATTTTTTTTTATTTGTTGACATCTTGTCAGTGTCAATTTTAAGTTTCTATTTTACTAGTTATTTTCATGTTTTAATCTATATTTCTTTAATTTTATTTGATTTTGGTCGATGATAACCATCTTTACGATGGTCCAAAATGGAGAATATAATGTTGTCCATAATAACCATCACTTAGAAGACCGTACAAGATTCCAAGATCCTCACGGTCATATGACAGGTATCATTTTTCAAATTTAAATTCATATTGTTTCTTTTAGGAATATTGGTCCAGTTGTTAAGATTTGTCAACTTAATATCGAAGGTATATCCAAAGACAAATGAAATTCATGTAGCATCAGTGGATTGACTGGTTTCAAGAGGAGAATAGTATGTTATTCAAGTGGAATATGATCGCGAGTTCACCTTGTGATTGCGGAGCTGAGATTGAATCAGTTAAACATATTGTTGAAAAATGTCCTCTAGCTAAGTTTGAATTTGGATACACTTACATAATTTAATTCAGAGGCTGTTGCTTGGATCTTAACAACTAAAGACCTTTAGTTTTGTGGCACTGTGATGTAGGTTTTTTAGTCTGCAGGTTTTTTCCTTCAAATGGTGCAGTGTTTTAGAGGACCTCCTGCAGTTATGGCCCTTCTAAATATATTCTACTTTTGTAATATAATTTATATATGTTTCATTTCTTGTACCTGTCATGTAGTTTCATACGAGTATATATATAATTGAATACAAATGAAAGTTAAACCAATTATTAAGGGAAATGAATGAGGCGTGGGCAACACAGAACTTTCTTATGTGATTTCAAATTACACAAAAGTTTTTCTAAATTTTATAAATTTCTTTTATAAAAAAAATTGCCAAATCTACGTCTTAATACCTTTGTACTCTTGATAAATCCCTGTAGAATGTATAATTAACGATATATTTGCAAAAAAGTGCTATTCGTTAAGAGTAATAGTGTTACTTCCGTTCCGAATTTTGAATTTTTTTTTGTACAAAAAATATTCAAAATCAAGCTTAAACTTAAAATACTTTTATGCTCATAATGTATCCGTCCAGAACGCATGACTTGTGGGATATTCGCAAAAATCTGTTTTTGGATAAGATTAAAAGACCTGCTTTTGGTAGGATTTTCGAAAAACCTTTTTATAAAAAAAATCCAAATTTACTTTTTATTGCTGGCGTATTCTCTAGAAATATATCTAAACTTAGTATGTTGACAAGATATTGTTAAAATATGATTTTATTTCACTGAAGTAATAAACTATAACTTCAGGCCAACCGATTTTACTAAAAATCTAATCAGCTCTTTAGCAGTTCCTTCGTTATCGTGGTCACTTGTAAAGGAAATAGATAAATCAGGTTATCTTACCAGCCAGAGGACGATACTTGTATCGTAGAGAGAATATATATATTCTCTCTACGCTTGTATTATCAATTCAGTTAGAATTAATAAGCACCTGCAATAATCTAATACAGTTGCCATATAAGTTGCATTCCCATTAGATACTTTACTGTACTAGAGGGAAGTGTTTTCTCTATAAAATATTCGTGCAAAGATTTTGAAATCGGCAGACCGGAAGTAGTAGTTTACTTCAGTGAACGAATCCAATCTTACCAACATTTCGTCAATTTCTAAGTTTAAACAAAATTATAAAGAATTCAAATATATTCAAAAGTACATTTGAGAAAAATTTTATGAAGATATTCGAAATTCTTGCCGGAAGTAGGTCTTTTAGTCTTATCGAATATCAGTTTTATGCGAATATCTCGCAAGTTATGTTTTCTCGGCGGATACATTATGAGTATACAAGTATTTAAAGCTTAATTTTTAATACTTTTTGTATGAAAAAAATTGAAAATTCAGACCGGAAGTAATACTTTTACTCTTATCGAGTAAGGACTTTTTTGCAAATATCTCGCGAAGTAGGCATTTTATACAGATTTATTAAGAAAATAAAGGTATGTACTTAGAATGGAAGTTTGAATAATTTTTTTATAAAATAATTATCAAAATTTGGTCATGAAGTAACGCACTTACAGTTTAATCTTTTTAAGAAGATGAAAGCATTTAAAACTTAATTTAGAACAACTTTTGAATAATTTGAAACGGACGTACTGCTGTGACCTTCAAATTAAATAAAAATAAGAATGTTAAGAATTAGCTTAGTTGTTAAAAAAGAATATTAATTTTTATTTTAAAACGTTTATTTTAAGTTTTAAGCATTAGACAAGACAAGTAACACAAGGGTATAATGGGTTGCCTATATTTAAAGGCAAACTCATATCAAAACAAATATAATTTTATTAGTATATTTTTAAGTTGAATAAGTACTAAAAATTAAGTATAAAACAAACACAAAATAAATCTATGCAATCTATATTTTTGTAGAAAAGACAAGCGTGAGATATGGTTTGAATACACAGACACACAACCTAATTTTTCAATTGAATCATGGACCATTATTTAAAAAAAAAGGTACTCAAAGTTAACAATAGAGAAAGAGTTATGTTGAAAGATAGAACGGTAAAGAGAATAAATCATTTAAATGCCATTAAATTATATGAGCAAGATCAGATTAGGTGTGCTCGAGACGAGAATACAATATTGAATAAGTAAACGTAAATTCAGACATGCATAATGGTGCCATTTCATGAGAAAGTTATTATAATCATACTTAATATAACAAATACCTTGAACTCTATGAATAGTAAAAAGATATGAGTCAAAACATTTATAATATGATATATTCGATGACAGTGTTCTGTATAAATAATAACTGTACGAATACAAAAATACATTTATAAGTTTTTATACGCATAACGCAAGGGCTTCAATAGACTATGGAAATGGTCATGTGTGGTTTAAAAAGCTAAAAAAGAAAAATGCAGTGTCAATATTGTTTACAGCGTTGCAAATTAACATACTACCAGAAGAGAGGGCATGGATGGAATTTGGAGATAATGTGACGGAGGCGAGTGGTCTTTGTAGTGCAGGCTCCGTGAAGAAAATTCCAGTTGTGTACAACGTGTTCTCAATACTACCTAATTGGGGTATTCCTAAAAGAAAGGATAATGTGAACAAATGATGAACAAGGAAATACGTTTATATACAAGTACAATGAGGGACTATATTAAGAATAAAAAAAAAAAAAAAATACCTACCGTAGATGAAACATAATAAGTTCTTGAAAGACTTTTAGTGCTGACATTTTCGTGTATGAACTGTCAAACACAAGGTGTGCGTATTGGGTAGATACGGTAACTTGAAAAAAATGAACAAGAGGGATTTCACTATGGGTATTTCAAGAAATCGATGCCAACTTAAAATTTAATTAAAGAGGAGAAGCGCTGTGAATTGTCGATAGTCAATTGTCTTCATCTATAATCGGAAAACAAGAATCGACTTGTCGAAGATGAAATTTGTATTTTGAGTTAGAAAGACGTAAAATTTTCTAAAAAGATAAAATTTTTGATATAGCAAAAGTGAGTGTAGGGTTGATACACTACTTTTCGACTCACGATTAGTTTATTTGTATTAAGATTTAGAATTCAAAATTAGTTTAGCTTTTATTTTTAAATAATTTCCTTTCAATTAATTTTTTTGTATTGCTGTTTATTTTAAAATGGAATATGGGATATGAATAACGCAGAATTTGAAAAGATATATGATGAAATAAAGTAAGTTAATAAATAAATGATTCAATTTTGGAAATAATTAGTGATGCTGTGCGTTTCTAAAAGTACTATGTGAAAATATTTGCTTTTAGTAAGACGTTGAGCATTATTAATTAGATAAATATTATCCTCTTTAGTAATAATAATTTATTTGTTTCTTATAGTACTAAAAGGATAGTTAATGGTGTTGGATGCGCTGAGAGTACTATGTGCGAATATTTGCTTTCAGTAAATCATTAGGCATAATTAATTGTTATACTTTATCATTTTGATTTAAAAATTTCAAACCAAGTAAATACGAATAAAAATGGAATGTTTTTGGTGGGCAGGTATTAAGACGCTGGCGGTATTACGTGCGAATGTTTGCAGCTAGTGATTAGTATAGGCCAATTTCTGAGCATTCGCGATTGCAGAGTTCTAAATTACCAAGGCACTATGTGAAAATGTATGTTTTTTGTAAAATAGAATCAGCTACATATTAACAAATTATTTATCAAGAATCAAGGATTTTTCTTATTTTTAAAAGAACAGGATAATTATTTTATGACGATCATTATAGATATATAAGCTTACACAAAAATTATAACCCAAAGATGAGTAGAAATGTTTTTCTTTTTCATTACTTATAAAAATAAAAATTGCTATAGATACAGTATAGCAATGCTATTTATGACTGATATTTTAATAAAAATATAAATATGATTTTTATGTAAAATTTAGACTTTTCTTTTAATTTGTAATCTTAAACAAAACTGAATAAGAGGTATACCAGAAAACGAAGAAGCTAAAATCACTGCAAGAACTCATAAGAAATTTTAAAATATTATGCTGATCAGGAACTAGCTTTTGATTAAGACTATAATAAAAATTATCATTTATTTAAATTATTCAAATTATTGAGGCTACAGCATATATATATTTAATGGCTGTACCCAACGTGTGGCAAATGTTACATTTTATCCCAAATAAGCAATTTATCATTTTGTATTAATGTAGCAGCCACCACAGCAATACGTATAAGAAATGCATGTGGTGCCATAGCTAATTTTTTTGATAACCTTTATAATTCCTGAGTTATTGAGTCGCATAGCAAAGGGTATAGTGTTGAGCTTAGGGTGTTTTACATACCGCTAATGTGAGATTGGGCAGCTAAGAAAGTTACCGTTGATTTTACAGTAGATCAGTTTATAACTTACAAAGTTTCATTCAATTCGATGAGATACACTTGCCTGTGTTTCCTTTAGGTCATGGGGGTCGTTGGGTTTGCGAATGGGAATTGGGATAGATAAAGTGGTGCGGGTTAAGACATATAGGTCGAAATACATATCCACTCATGAGCGAAAAATTCTTTCATTATTACTTGTACTGTGGCGTGATTTCACATAAAAAACATGAATTTGCGTAACTTACATTGTAAATTCTTTGAACCTCTTTGATTAGTGACTTTCGTTTATTTATACTATTTGCATAGAAAGAACATTTTATGAATAACATATTCTGCAACAACACCAGTAACGGGAATATTGGATTTCCGTGTACATTGTTCAGGTTCATTTACCTGAACACTTAATGTAATATTTTCATTTGTACAGATTTATTCTGTCATGTTGTTTACTTTTGTTTGTTGACCAGATTTTTCATATCCACGTTTTACAAGCGACGAAAGTAATACTTCATCGTTAAATCTCCATAAAAATGTCTTTTACTTTTATACGCAACTCTTCTTTTTGTTCGTTTAAATGTAGCCATTTATGCGAACAGCTGTAGAGCTGTCAACACCGTATTCTATTGCAGTCTGAAATGGCAAGATTTGATTATTTTCATGAACATTTACAAAGCTTACAAAAACATTTGGCAAATAATATTTCGAAATTTAAACCTCAGGTGTCATTTCTAATCTGGTCGAAACAATTTTCAACTTGCAAATTATAGACTTTCCACATGAATTTATAAACAGCATACAATAAGTTACCTATACAAAAAAATAATAATAAAATCACTTTTATTATTATCGTGAAGATGTTTATCAAAAATTTAAGAGTATTAGTGTTCTGTATATTCGTTTAAAGTTGACGTGCTAACATTTATTTGTTATAATAATATACTTACTAAGATAATTGTATGATTTGTGTAATTTTTCGAATAATTCGGTTTAAAATTAAAAGATCCGGGCGAATTATTGAGGATGCCAATGTACTGGTAGATATGTTCAATGCGTTTTTAGTGGGTTAAGTATAGCAAATCGCAACATGCCGACTATCCATAGTTGTTTGATTGTGCACAGTAGTGATATTAATAATACTATAGACCATCTCAACCTTAGTATTCAGTTCAGTCTCTTATAGGATATATACCTCTCTTACAACCGTAAGCAATTTTTAATGAACTGTCTTTTTTTATTTCAAGGCAATGTTGTCAGTTCGATTTATGATGTTTATGGTTGGTATTGTCGGTGTGGTGTAACTATCACAACATAACCTTCCTGTCAAGTGTCAAATTTGTTGCGTGTTTTGTTTGGTTTTCGTTTGTGTATTTAAAGTTTTCTGATATTATTAATCGTTGTTTTGATAACGCACTTATTTTTCAAGTTTAGTGCTAGTAAGTGAGCATTAAATACGTATAATTATAAAGCATAAATAAAAGCATTTCTTATAGAGTACCTACATAGCGCCGCTGCCGCTGGCGCGATGGAGTCAGAAGCAAAACGACATAAAGATGAAACCTTTAGTCGGAAACAAAGCAGATGATAAATAACGTGTTTAATTACTTTTTTGAAAAAGGTATGACTGTCAATGTTGCAGTTTATGAAACCGGCAAAGCCGTAAAATGTTCGAATCGCAGCATATATAAAATACAAAACGAGCAAAGTAAAGGGCCTCTGTCAAGTCCAGTAAAGCATAAAAGGAAAGGAAAAGTGTGAAGCTAAATGCCCGTTTATGCACATATGATGAAAATGTACAGGCAGTTGTCCGTCGAAAAGTGCATATCTTTTTCATCGAAAATACCCCACCTACATTAAATACTATTCTTTCTGCTGTAAATAGCGATAGTGATCCCCCAGCTTCAAACGAGCAACGTTGCATAGATTTTTATATGATATCGGTTTAGGATTTCAAAGGTTAAAATGGAAAAGCATTTTGATTGATCGCAATGATATTATAAGATGGAGACACAAATATTTGCGAGATATCAAACGATATATTTGTGTTTGTGTACATTCTTTATTTGCTGATGCTTTGTTTATATAATAAGACATGGCTTTTTTCCAGGTAGAACAGTAGTATATACTGATGAATCTTGGGTAGACATTGGACATGCAGCTACTAAGGCGTGGAGTCATACCACGATTAAATCTTCTCGTGGTTCTGGACCATGCCTCTGGTTCATGCAGGTAGCGCAAATGGATTTGTTCTTGGTGCAGAACTTACATTTATTTGCAAAAAGAATACAGCTGATGCACATAGCGAGATGGATGGAGAAGTCTATGAAGAGTGGTTCACAAAACAGTTGCATCCTAATATACCTAAAAATTCGGTAATTGTACCTACTTAACAATGTATCATCCCATAGTAGAAAAGTGGAAAAAGTTCCAACTACGGCATGGAAAAGGGATCAAATTATTGAATGACTGGCTGAAAAACAAATACCGATCGAAAATGGTATGCTAAAGCGTGATGTAATACACTGTCACTCAAATCTCAATACGAAAAATACAAGCTCGATTTCTTTGCAAAAGCGAACGACTGTGAGATGCTACGTTTGCCGCCATATCATTGTGATTTAAACCCTATTGAAATGGTATGGGCACAAGTTAAAAATTATGTTAAGATGAACAATTCAACTTTTAAAGCTAAAAATATGTCAGAGCTAATTACAAGAGGTTACAACAATGTCATTGTTCATAATTGGCAGAATTATATCGAACATGTTAAAAAAATTGAGAATGATGTGTGAATAGTATATGAACTAAAAGATAACGTTGAAGAATGTATCTTCATCTTTATCTGACGACGCCCTAAGTGATTCTTTATGCGATTAATTTTTGTAGAGTGTGTTTCATATCAGCTTCATACAATTTCCTGCACTTCATTGTTTCAGTACATGCATACAGTGGGCTGAGGAGAATGCTGCTGAATTAAATACCTTCTCGTCCATACAACGAATGATGCAAGAACGCTCGGTACAAGCCAAACAGTGCAGTATTAAACAAACAAAACTTAAAGAATTTTTAATCTTAGTTTTATAAATTTTGGGTTTTCCCTTATATTTTCCTTACTTTTTATGTACGACATAAGGCATTTTAGCTTGTATTTAGAATATGAGTATTCGTAACATTTTCTATACATATGTTAGTTTGTATTTGAGTTTGTAAATCCCTGCAATTCATATTTTGGGTATTGTTTTTTAACTTTTAAAAAAGGTTTCGATAATCCGGGTGTTCCACTACTTCGGATTGCCTCTGTTTTAATTGATTCGGATTCTTTACTATATATTATCATTATGTAATAAATATGTATATCTACTTATATTAATATTATTTAGCACTTGCAAAAGTTAAAATAACTTTCTGTTAAAGAAGTATGCTTAGCACATAAAATGTACCTACATCCAGTAAATAAAGTCATTATCTTCAAAAAATGATTGATTTTTAATTTAATATATTTGGCTATTGTTCTTGTAATGTATATCAAAAAATATAATTCAAAGTAAATAACAATTATTTGAGTTATTAATAAATCTATATAAAACAATGTTTTTGCATTTATCTACTCGTAGGCTTCTGATTTTGTACATACTACGTGCAGTAATCGCGGACATATGTTGTTTTTGATGAACATGTGCACTTTATACCATATTTTTGTTATTTTTCGCTCAATTTTATGACGCTTAATTTAATTGTCATTGGTGGTGGTAACACAATGCATTTAAGATTTATATACTCTGAAATTTGGGTATGCTGGGCATTCTAATTGCTTTGGTTGGGTGATTATGCACCTATAATATCATTAACAGTTAATTTTACAGTAGGTTATTTTATTTTTGCGCGATCAATCTTGTTTGATTATTTACTAGGCATGTTTCCATGACAGTAAGTGGTTCTTACTGTTTGTTTTACCTAACAAAACGGTAAGTAATTCATTCACTTACCGTTCAGCTGAAAGATAAGTAATTGTGACTTTTAAAAATTAGAGAATGAAGATGATATACGGACAGAAATTGTTTAGTTCATTTATTTGTTGCTTTAAAATTAAAGGTGCAATTATAAATGCTACAATTATGAATATACAATGGCAAAGAATTAATTTCACTGTTTCTTGTTTTCGGAGAAACTGCTGCGTAAGAAATAGTATCAGAAGACACTTGTTGGGCACCATCAGGAATACTGAAGGACGTGTCTCTAACATCATACAAATTTTTTTCTGCAAATTGTATTTTATTTTGAAGTGAATCATCAACGTAACTCTCGGCCACACTAGAAGATTTCCATCCTCCATGCCGCTTCAATCCTAGAATATCCACCCCTTTGTTGGCCAACAATGTTGCTGATGTACGTCGAAATGAATGAGCTAGCTGGATTCGATAATTTTAAATATTCTGCCATTTTGGACGGCCAGCTTCCAATTGTTCCTTTCCCCACTACTTGGTTTCTACATTTACCATTGTGGAAAGCCAGAAACAGACGTTCGGATTTAGCATTGCTTGGTCGAAGTTGAATATACCTCCGAAAAATGTCCAAATCATGAATTTTTTCATCTTGGTTTACAAGAGTGAAGGTCCGTTCAATATTGGTTTTTGTTTGCGGAATTTTTACAATAATCAACTCACCACGATCTTCAACATCCTTCATAGTTATATTGTATAACTCTTCTCTTCTGCAAGCTCCTGACACTCCTAATATCATTGCCACCTTAGACTCCACCTCAGACAATAATTGGAGACGTCGCTTCGCTCCTCCTCCAAACAATTGTCTTCGAACGCTAAACATCCCTTGCCGTTCTCCATACTTAATATACTATATAGCAATGATTTACAGTAAGTTCAGAGTTTGACACAACTATGATGTAATGACAGGTAAGACACAGACATAAAACCGCACTTGTCAAAATCTTTTAACCCAGTGAGGGAAGTTCACTTGAAGTGAGCAGAAACACTCACATCACTTTAGCTCAGCTCAGATCTCTAGCAAAAGGAAAGCGCCTAACCAACAAGTATTTAAAGTGTCGTGTTATTATAATGATTTATCAAACTAACTTGTGATTGTCGATTTGACAATTATGTTGTCTATCTCCATAAGACATATACTGAATATTAAGGTTGAGACTGTCTATAGTATTTTTTTATGAACCTAACAAAATGGAATTAAATAAAGCTATTGCTATGGTTTCTCTAAAAACTTACTTTTTTTCTAAAGTCAATTAGTGTTGGTGTATTTGATAAATATTAACTATTCGTTCATGTCTTTTCCCGGAAAAGTTAATGTTGTTAGGGATGGTGTCGTATTTTAAGAGGGGAGATCGTGAAACTTTAAGTAATTATAGGCCGATATCTTTATTACATGTCTTCAGTAATATCTATGAAAAAGTCTTTAAAATCGTTTAACTGATTTGTTGATTAAATATAATATTCTGTATTCTGCGCAATTTGGTGTCTTATCAGTTAAATCTAGAAAGGATGAGGATTTTTTGTTCATTATGATTATGAAAACATGGAAAAAGGCCGTTGCACGACTGGCAAAAGCTTTTGACCTACTAGATCACGATCTCTTATTAAATGAGATGGAAGGTTATGAAGTCAGGGGTGTGGCACTGGAACTTTTCAAATGATATTTAGCAGATATATATCATATGTGTTGTGGGTTACTTGTGTTGTGGATCAGATTACTAAAAATCGTTTGTCGGTGCTAAGAAAAAATACTTGTGGGGTTCCACAATTGTCGATTATGGGCCCTACCTTGCTCTTAATTTACATAAAAGACATGGGAGCAAGTTTAGGTAATTTCGTCTTGTCTTATACGCTGATGATACATAATGTGTTGTATCATCAAACACTGTGCTAAATGCAATTGGTGTGGTAAGAAGTGTGATTTCAGATATTTATAACTATACTCCATTCAGTCTAAGAATGGAGTAGATGGCGCTAACATATGAGCACAGTTTACATACGATCAATTTTGTATTTTAAAAACAAATAGAACATATGTTTACTGTCAGATGGATAGCAGAGATATACATATATGATATCATTATATTGTAACGTTTTTGGGTTCCAATAAACAACTCGTGCAATTATTTATTTAAAAACAGTCTGTATATTTATATACTTAAAATTATATAACAATATAAAAATATAAAAACTAACGTAACACACTTAAACTACTACAATTAATTTATCACAGGTATTTATTTACTACTACTATTATTTATATCTCTGTCCGTATTTATTTATATAACAGTTCTATTTATATAAGACGGCACTACCATATTTATTTATTTGGCTACCACTATTTATTTACACTCGAGACTACCGAATTACTCCGCGATTACGCCTTCGCAATCACTGAATCCCGTAATGAATGTATCCCGGTGACTCAGTCGCCTTATATACACATGCATGAAATGTTCTCGAACAGTACCAGTAAATTCTGCAATATACCAGTGGAAATCTAGACTTTTTCTTGCTTACGTCGCACATCTGTGAGATGACTCACTGCATTTACGATATTTACCAGCAGCGAGAGAGATGATTTATGGCAGTGTGTAAATAAGAGCGTTTTTATACGTTGCCCCTTTTTTTGCGTGTGATAATTTCGTTTTTATCGCACCGAGAGATCTGATTCTTTTATTTAATGTAAACACATTTCGTTACATTGCCCCTTCTTTAAAACTGCGTTTCGTCCCGAAACACACTATTCCATGTTCTTGACGCTGGCGGATGACGAAATCCACACCGGGACCCACGGGTCCACCCAGCCGTCTTGTGGCAATGGCAATCCACCGTCCCAGGCTGCACAACGGGCTGATCGGTCCGACAGCCGCACACGACCATTTCCATACCAGCACGCCGAAACACCACCTCCAGCATGTTTCCTGCGATTTTCCATACCAAACGGTCTAATCCGCAGCCCAGCCTCGGAATTGCCAGCCTCCCCACATCCTGCTCGAGTGCATGTCCTCGTAAATCGACAAGGGATTCCCATAAGCTGGCTCTCTAGGTTTTCCAGCAATTTGTCGCACATCCGCCACTTCACCGCCGTCACGTCCATGGTATGGGGCAACTGGTTGAAACACACCATCCCTGGCTCACTATGAGGTGTTAGTCTCATGCGATAAACGACGTCATCTATTTGCTCCAGTATTTCGTATGGTCCCTCCCAGTATCCTTGGAGCTTTGGGGACAGGCATCGGCGACGTTGAGGATCATACAACCAAACAAGGTCTCCTTCTCCGTAACCATCTCTCTCGGCTTGCACGTGGTAACGATTCTTCGTCCTGTCGCTGACATCCTGAGTGTGATGGCGTACTCGCTCGTGGACATCCTTCAACCTTCGCCAGGATCCACTGACGCAGTCTTCTCCATTTGGGTTCTCCACAACACACTTGAGTAGATCCATCCTCTACTTTCAGAGAGTCCCATTGAACCCAGTAGGACTCCAGTCCCTGTGAACGAGGAGCCACTTCTTGCCAAGCCGGTCCGCGACCAATTCCCTTCCAAACCATCAATGAACCAAGGTCTTCATCAGCTTCTTGACCAATCCGCAAATTGTCAGGATGCCACTGATCGTCAACCACGGCAGTTCTGAATGTTTTGGCCGATTTTTCTTCTAGTCTGTTACTATGCCTGCAGTCTTCTAGACGTGGTCTTCTTGCAACAGCATCAGCGATTTGGTGTTGCACAGATGCACTTCGCGCTATTTATTTTGAGGCCCCACGATACTGGGTCGACGATTGCCTCTTCTCATCGACCCGTTTCATTCTTCGCTGCTCCGCTATGGTTTTCTTGGGCTTCTTCGCGCATTTACTATGCGCATGGCCCATTTCCATCTCCATTTCCATTTCCATTTCCATTTTCAATTCCAACATCGGAGCGTTCTTCTCTTAGGTTGCACCTTATTCACTAACCGTCGGACTACCTGTCCCACGTGTGCATGCCCATACTTCATCTTAAGACGCTTGATTGATTTAAGGTAGTCTTGACACTCTTCTGGAAGTAAGGTCTGCAGAACATCACTGGCCTGACCTCTTAATGACACAATCAGACCAGTATCTTTCTTCGGGGACGTCCCCCCATTTGTTCTTGCAGCGGCTTCGAATTGTTTCAGGTACGTCATCCATGACGTCTTTCCATCGAAGGTGGGAGGTTTTACCTTCGCTTTCGCTGTTCGGGCAATCTCCAGGCTTCCGCTTGAGATGTCATGGGGACCGCAGTCGTTCATCGCTGGCAACTGAAGCTGAACCCCAAACTCGTCCCCCATTCCGAACACGCGCTCCTCAACTTTCTGTTCCACGGCCTCGATGGCCTCAGAAAACTCCTGCCTCCCACTCGATGAATTCCTTTGAATGTCTTCCCTGAAAGCAGTCTCGAGCTGTTTCGAACCACTTGCAATTTCATCTCCCAAAGCGTTTGAATTATTTGCAATTTCATCTTTCAAAGCTTTTGAATTATTTGCAACCTCATTTCCCAAAGCCTTTGAATTATTTGCAATTTCATCCTTCTAAGCTTCTGAATCATTTGCAATTTTATTATTTAAAGCTTCCAAATTACTTCCAATTTCTTCCAGAGTCTTCATATTACTCTCGAATTGTTCTGCAACTGCATCTTTTAGAGTCTCGAATTGCTTTAAATTATTTTCAATTTTATCTTTTAGAGTCTCAAATTGTTTATCAATTTCTTCCGCTATTAAGCTTAGATCAGGCTGTACTCGAAACAAATATTTCTCGGGATCCTCACCTTCATTTATTAAAACGTCACGAAGCCGGTCCTGGAGAATTGCGTCCCTTTCTTCCAATTCTGCCCTTAACTCGGAGACCTTTAATTCTTCCAAACGTTTGGTAGCCATTTATTTATTTATTTATTTATTTGCACTTGTGTTTATCCCACACTGACACCAATTGTAACGTTTTTGGGTTCCGATAAACAACTCGTGCAATTATTTATTTAAAAACAGTCTGTATATTTATATACTTAAAATTATATAACAATATAAAAATATAAAAACTAACGTAACACACTTAAACTACTACAATTTATTTATCACAGGTATTTATTTACTACTACTATTATTTATATCTCTGTCCGTATTTATTTATATAACAGTTCTATTTATATAAGACGGCACTACTATATTTATTTATTTGGCTACCACTATTTATTTACACTCGAGACTACCGAATTACTCCGCGATTACGCCTTCGCAATCACTGAATCCCGTAATGAATGTATCCCGGTGACTCAGTCGCCTTATATACACATGCATGAAATGTTCTCGAACAGTACCAGTAAATTCTGCAATATACCAGTGGAAATCTAGACTTTTTCTTGCTTACGTCGCACATCTGTGAGATGACTCACTGCATTTACGATATTTACCAGCAGCGAGAGAGATGATTTATGGCAGTGTGTAAATAAGAGCGTTTTTATACGTTGCCCCTTTTTTTGCGTGTGACAATTTCGTTTTTATCGCACCGAGAGATCTGATTCTTTTATTTAATGTAAACACATTTCGTTACAATATTTTGATTTTTACGTGTTTGTTAACATTTATTTAACTAAGGCTTACATTGCATTTAAAATGATAACCATATATACTAACACACATGAAAAGGCAAACAGCTAATCAGTATTTGATAAGTTTTCCAAAACAGAATATCGCTCACACAAAAAATATTAAAATATAAGGAAAATATTGAATAATACGTTGTCGTCCAATTGTACTTTTTTGTGCTTCATCCAATTTATTGTAAGAATGACGAAAATTTATTTTTCTTGGAGGAGAAATTGGAATTCCATATATTTCCATTTCTTTAATAATGCAGTACATTGTATTCTTACTAATACCAACTTCCTCTGCTGTTTGATTAACTGCAGCTGTTTTAGACAAATTGTCTTTATGCGGAATATACACATTATAAGCCATTTGCCTCTGTCCAGATCTTATATGTTTCCCTTTACGATTTTTTGAAGGACCTGGTAAAACTGTTTCCGTCATATTATAAAATATTAGCGATTACGAAAAGAAAGTTAACGAAAGTGATAAAATACCTAAACAAATCAATATTTCACTTGCGAGTTCTAAGAAGAACTATTTTTTAAGAATATTAACAACAAATAACTATGCAAAATACGGAAATCGACAAAATCTATGAACAAAACTGTCAGTAGACAGATTCTTGACAGAACGCGCTAAATGCGATTATTTTGCCGGTGTAAATGCACACTCGATTTCAACCAATCACAAACGTTTATTTTTAGCCCTATCTTTTCCAATGCTCCTTTCTTAGATTGAATATACTATAGTGTAAATCGAATAAATTAATAATTAACACACAAAAAACATTTTTTTGCATTTCCTTAAGCAATCTTATTTGTGCGACAGTCTATGTACCTAGTAATGGGTTGTCTGTTTCTGGTATGAAATCAACTAATTTTTTTAAGATTAACTTTGGATAATAGGATGTGCTGGGACGATCACTGTAATAATTTGTTAAAAAAATAGTTCGTTAATTGTCGATTTGAATGTATTTTGGAAATGTATAGCGTATTTTCACTAATATTATTTTATTAGGTGTACATATATTGAGACTCGCCTGATATACATATGCATTAATTTTTGGGGTGCACCAACACATTTTAACGAGATCTTTATAGTACGAAAGTGTGCTGTTTCAACAATGCATGGGTTTCCGTATGACGCATATTATAGACCTCTTTTTCTAGATCTTAAAATATTAACTTTACATTTTAAGTAGTATATTCTGTATTTTATTGACAATGTCAATGCACGTGTGTATACTTACGACAATAGAGTTATTATTAGAGTGTGTGAAGTTAGCCCCCCTTTTTTCGAATATCGGAAATCTGACGGTTGTTCCAGGTTGTTCTAGGTTTGTTCTAAATTGTTCCAAAGTATTTCAAAAAAAAAGTCAAAATTGGCCGAGATAATTGAAAAAAACGACTTTTTCACCCAGCCCCCCTTTTTTCGAAAATTGAAATTCTGAAGGTTGTTCCAGGTTGTTCTAGTTGTTCTAAACATTGTTCCAAAGAATCTCGAAAAAAAAAATCAAAATTGGCCGAGATAATCGGAAAAAACGAGTTTTTGCCAGCCCCCCTTTTCTTGAAAATTGTAATTCTGATGATTGTTCTAGGTTGCTCTAGGTTTGTTCTAAATTGTTCCAAAGTATTTCATAGAAAAAATCAAAATCAGACGAGAAAATGGGAAAAAACCAAAGCCAAAAGTATGAAGTCGGACCCAGTTTTTGCAAAAATTAAAATTTTGACGGTTGTTCTAGGTTGTTCTAGGTTTGTTCTAAACATTGTTCGAATACGTCAAAACCGTATCTCTTATATATCAAAAGATATGGCAAAAAAACCAAATCCAAAAGTGTGAAGTTAGCCCCCCTTTTATCGAAAATCTAACTTCTGACGGTTGTTCCAGGTTGCTCTAAGTGTGTTCTCAATTGTTCCAAAGTATTTCAAAAAATAAATCATAATTGGCGGAGATAATAGGAAAAAACGATTTTACAATGGGCGGAATGCACTTTCCGAACATTACTGTGTTGAAGGAAGTTTTTGTATGATGCAGTTCTATTTAAAGAAATAAACATCTAATATAGCAATAAATATATATTTTCGCAAGAAATATAATGTTCATTTATTACAAAACGATATTGTTACCAAATGCTGATGAACTATTTCAAAGAAAAAATCAAAACCGGTTATGAAAAAACGATATTTTTCCCCAGTCCCTATTTCTTAAAAATCGAAATTCTTACAGTTTCAAAGTATTTCAAAAAAAAAAAAGCGCTGGATATGGGTACCCAACTAAAATCAAACAAAATGGGGAAGTCTATCAGGCTCCCTTTGTTATTTTATTTTGTCTAGTAATAATAAGAATAAAATACTGATTTTGAAGTTTGAAAATTTTAATTATAGTAAACCACTACAACGTTATTTTGTCTAGCCGTGGTCTGGCCACTTTTTTTCATGGTTTTTGCTCCGGGAATGCAAGCACGTGTAGACATTCCTATCAAGTATGCTTATTTTTTGTAGCCCCTCTTCGTAAACATGTTGAAATATGCTGTCTAATTTTCTCACTAAAACGATTCAAAGGCTACTATTACTTTATTTGGAAAAAATATTATATAGGTACCTATTTAGATAATATAAGATAGTATATCCGTCAAAGAGTAGCCGATTTGGGAAAGGCTACTGTTTTACAATACCAAATTGATAAAAAAATATATTATTTATGTCAATGTTATCAAATAATATAATAATATCAATAAATAAATTTTACAGAAAAAATATATATTTTAGATTTTAGGGATAAACTAAAGCATGAACTCTAATAAAAATAAACAAAGAAACATCAACCTAGCAGCTCATGAGAAAAACACTAATCTTTTTATGAGCAAGGTATAATCATTCTCAATATGTTTATGAGGTAGTTTTTAATCTACATTAATAATGTAACTAACGTCACTGTTCTAATATTATTTTATGTTAGGAGCATCAGCATTTAGTAACAATATTGTTTTCAAACAAATGAATTATATTACTTGGGAAAATATATGTATATTTACTGCTTCTGCTTTATTCTGAATCACAAATGAGTATTATTATTCATTTTAAAATATAGATAATAGGTAAAATCGATTTACCTATTATCTTGGGCAATTTCGATTTTTTCTTTGTAATCCTTTGGAACAATTTAGAACAACCTAGAACAACCGTCAAAATTTCGATTTTCGAAAAAAGGGGCGCCAGAAAAAAATTGTTTTTTGCCGTTTTTTCGGCCAATTATGATTTATTTTTTGAAATCCTTTGGAACAATTTAAAACAAACTTAGAACAACCCAGAACAACCGTCAGAATTTCGATTTTCGAAAAATGGGCCGCCAGAAAAAAAAACTTTTTTGCCGTTTTTTCGGCCAATTATGATTTATTTTTTGAAATACTTTGGAACAATTGAGAACACACCTAGAGTAACCTGGAACAACCGTCAGAAGTTAGATTTTCGAAAAAAGGGGGGCTAACTTCACACTTTTTTAAAAACGTTTTTTTGCAATATCTTTTGAAATATAAGAGACACGGTTCTGATGTATAAGAATAATGTTTAGAACAAATCTAGAACAACCTGGAACAACCCTCAGAATTTGAATTTTCGCAAAAAGGGGGTCCGTGGGAAAATCGTTTTTTTCTATTATCTCGGCCAATTATGATTTTTTCTTTGAGATCCTTTGGAACAATTTAAAACAAACTTAGAACAACCGTCAGAATTTCGATTTTCGAAAAAAGGGCCGCCAGAAAAAAAAAAGGTTTTTGCCGTTTTTTCGGTCAATTATGATTTATTTTTTGAAATACTTTGGAACAATTGAGAACACACCTAGAGCAACCTGGAACAACCGTCAGAAGTTAGATTTTCGAAAAAAGGGGGGCTAACTTCACACATTTTTAAAAACGTTTTTTTGCAATATCTTTTGAAATATAAGAGATACGGTTCTGATGTATAAGAATAATGTTTAGAACAAATCTAGAACAACCTGGAACAACCCTCAGAATTTGAATTTTCGCAAAAAGGGGGTCCGTGGGAAAATGGTTTTTTTCTATTATCTCGGCCAATTATGATTTTTTCTTTGAGATCCTTTGGAACAATTTAAAACAAACTTAGAACAACCCAGAACAACCGTCAGAATTTCGATTTTCGAAAAATGGGCCGCCAGAAAAAAAAAGTTTTTTGCCGTTTTTTCGGCCAATTATGATTTATTTTTTGAAATACTTTGGAACAATTGAGAACACACCTAGAGCAACCTGGAACAACCGTCAGAATTTCGATTTTCGAAAAATGGGCCGCCAGAAAAGAAAAGTTTTTTGCCGTTTTTTCGGCCAATTATGATTTATTTTTTGAAATACTTTGGAACAATTGAGAACACACCTAGAGTAACCTGGAACAACCGTCAGAAGTTAGATTTTCGAAAAAAGGGGGGCTAACTTCACACTTTTTTAAAAACGTTTTTTTTACAATATCTTTTGAAATATAAGAGATACGGTTCTGATGTATAAGAATAATGTTTAGAACAAATCTAGAACAACCTGGAACAACCCTCAGAATTTGAATTTTCGCAAAAAGGGGGTCCGTGGGAAAATCGTTTTTTTCTATTATCTCGGCCAATTATGATTTTTTCTTTGAGATCCTTTGGAACAATTTAAAACAAACTTAGAACAACCCAGAACAACCGTCAGAATTTCGATTTTCGAAAAATGGGCCGCCAGAAAAAAAAAGTTTTTTGCCGTTTTTTCGGCCAATTATGATTTATTTTTTGAAATACTTTGGAACAATTGAGAACACACCTAGAGCAACCTGGAACAACCGTCAGAAGTTAGATTTTCGAAAAAAGGGGGGCTAACTTCACACTTTTTTAAAAACGTTTTTTTGCAATATCTTTTGAAATATAAGAGATACGGTTCTGATGTATAAGAATAATGTTTAGAACAAATCTAGAACAACCTGGAGCAACCCTCAGAATTTGAATTTTCGCAAAAAGGGGGTCCGTGGGAAAATGGTTTTTTTCTATTATCTCGGCCAATTATGATTTTTTCTTTGAAATCCTTTGGAACAATTTAAAACAAACTTAGAACAACCCAGAACAACCGTCAGAATTTCGATTTTCGAAAAATGGGCCGCCAGAAAAAAAAAGTTTTTTGCCGTTTTTTCGGCCAATTATGATTTATTTTTTGAAATACTTTGGAACAATTGAGAACACCCTTAGAGCAACCTGGAACAACCGTCAGAAGTTAGATTTTCGATAAAAGGGGGGCTAACTTCACACTTTTGGATTTGGTTTTTTTGCCATATCTTTTGATATATAAGAGATACGGTTTTGACGTATTCGAACAATGTTTAGAACAAACCTAGAAAAACCTAGAACAACCGTCAAAATTTTAATTTTTGCAAAAACTGGGTCCGACTTCATACTTTTGGCTTTGGTTTTTTCCCATTTTCTCGTCTGATTTTGATTTTTTCTATGAAATACTTTGGAACAATTTAGAACAAACCTAGAGCAACCTAGAACAATCATCAGAATTACAATTTTCAAGAAAAGGGGGGCTGGCAAAAACTCGTTTTTTCCGATTATCTCGGCCAATTTTGATTTTTTTTTCGAGATTCTTTGGAACAATGTTTAGAACAACTAGAACAATCTGGAACAACCTTCAGAATTTCAATTTTCGAAAAAAGGGGGGCTGGGTGAAAAAGTCGTTTTTTTCAATTATCTCGGCCAATTTTGACTTTTTTTTTGAAATACTTTGGAACAATTTAGAACAAACCTAGAACAACCTGGAACAACCGTCAGATTTCCGATGTTCGAAAAAAGGGGGGCTAACTTCACACACTCTTATTATTATGCGAAAAGAGAAAAAAAGAAGCGTGAAGATCATATTTTGTAAATATCTTGCCAACGATGGTTTTATAGAAATTTATGAAGAACACGAAAGTTTTCAGAAATCAGTTTAAACCCACTTTTGTAGAAGAAAATTTCAAAATTAAGCTAATGTTTTTTCGAGGACGGCATCAGTTACTCTGTTTACAATAAGCATAATTATTTTCTTTATAATAAACAAATCTACTGCCTTAGAAGACCGAGTGACGACTTTTGTACCACTTTGTATTAATCTCTGTACTACCTTCAGTACGTTTTAAAGGTTTTTATGCAGTGTCTAATTTGCGTATGTGAGATATAAAGCAAATTGTAGAAAATTTAAACTAAAATATAAACGTAAAATAAAGCTGTATTTTTTTAAGTATTTCATTGAAAGTCAAGAGATATAACAACTCTAACCAGTTACCTACTGGATAAAGTAGGTACCTATCGTGTATAGAGTGTTAATGAAATAGTAATAAGTTCTTAAATAGTAACTTATATTCAATGCATGGCAGTTGTAAGGTCATGCAATAGCAAGAAATTAATTCTTGTTTTCGAGTCCAACTCTGTATCTGTTTACACCAGTATCCACGCGGTTGCGCTTGCGTTAGATCATAGGCAAGCGCCAGTAGTATTATATTAATTAATAGGACTGTTAAAAGTTCATGTTAATTTAAACTTCAAACATATTGTTATTAACATGATTTCACATGGATTTTAATGAGTAGCTTTAGTACTGAAAGTTAAACAATTAGGTGCCATTTACATTTAAAATCATGTGTGTGTTTATGATACACACAAAATGTAAAATAATAAAAGAAATTAGTAATTATATTAAGAAATAATTACTTTAATTGCCTACTTATTAAAAGAAAAATATTGACTAATACTTAACAATAAACGAATAGAGAAATAAATAAATTAGCTCTGTAATATCATGATATCTAATTTCTTCTTTCTAACTTGCCTGTTTGTATGATTTTTTATCTATACATATAAGTCATTGACTTACGAGTAGATTGAAACATATGGCAAATCTGTTGATGTGAAATCCTTATTTAGATACACACACACACATATATGTATGTATGTATGTATATATATATATATATATGTATTGAAAAAATGAAAATCTTCTTGGTAGTAGTGGCATAAAATGAATTAAAAGTAATAACAATATGACAACTGGTTGTCAATTAGAAAACAATGACAAATATAAAATGTAAATCAAAATGTATAAATGATTTGATTGATTTGATTTACATTTTATATTTGTCATTGTTTTCTAATTGACAACCAGTTGTCATATTGTTATTACTTTTAATTCATTTTATGCCACTACTACCAAGAAGATTTTCATTTTTTCAATACATTTGTATAATTGGCAAAGAATTGTAATATATTTTATATATATATATATATATATATATATATATATATATATATATATATATATATATATATATATATATATATATAAGTAGGTGTGCGTATTTTCACTATTGCTGAAGAAAACTACTTTTTGTCAGTTGTTTTGTAATATTGTGTAGGCTAACGCTTGTTTACTTTCTGCGTTGCCTTACATGAGTGTTAAAATATTTGACAAGTGTAATGTTATATTTGTCATTATTTACGTTAAACATGTTTAATAATTCTTAGTTTTTGGTCACATATGTAACAGTTCTTATGAGTCATTTTCTTTGGTGATAGTATCTATTTTTATTGTGTCTCTTGGTTTCTTTGTTAGATACATATATATTTGGTAGTGCTAATACATTTTCTATACCGATAGGTCCAGCCCGCGACGGGCCATACATAGGCAAAAATATACGTATGGAACGTGCTATGTGGCAATGTGTGTACGATACCACTCCGCGTGCTCCTATTTTGAGTGACTTTCTTAAAATTTGAATTTATTTTGTAGAATTATTGATTTTTTTACTTTTATCTCTTAGAAAACGTTATTGTTTTTTTATTACTTAAAATTACTTTTCCGTAGCAGCTAAGAATACAATAATAATAATAAATTGGACCTTATTATGACTGAAACAAATGGGCAAATTACGTATACAGAACGAATATGCAAACGACTATATCCTTGCGCGGTTTAAGTCTTACTAAATTCTTAACTGCAATGTGCTGCTGCTGCGGGTAGAGGGGTTTCGGTGGGGGTTTCGGTGTTGCCACTCATTGCTGTCTGTGGCCCGTTCCGAGCTGGACCTATCGGTATACATTTATATATATATATATATAGATATCAAGTGGCTTTCAGTCAACTGACTAATGTATTGAAAAACGTTTCGTTACTGCTTACCGCAGAATGATGGGTTTAGCTAATTAGTAAATAATACACAGTTTCATATGTATGTGACGTTTCGATCGTATTTCACGATCTTCATCAGACCTTTAATTAAAAGAAAAAAAAAACCAGGATATACAATATCGTCCAACATTACGTCATTTATCGACTTACACTAACAAGTACTGCTTAAGAAAAAACGTCCAACAAAGAACACATTACAAAAATTACTCCACCACAGTTACACCCATAACATATTAAAATGTAGTATAAAATTTCTTGATATATTAAAATGCAGTATAAAATGTCTTTTGATTTAAAAATAACAACAATTTGCGTACATATTACTGCTCGCAGGTATGAAACCAAATGCGTATATTGACCGTCTGTCTCACACCGACACTTCTTCACACGTTGCAATACGTTTTTCTTGACATCTTTTTTCTCCTTTGTGTATATATTATTGTATACCTTAATTGAACAGTATTCTCATTTAACAATTTCTAAAATCTATAGTTTCATGTTGTGTTGTCTGATTACATTTTAGGAAAACAAACAAAAAAAAAAAATTTTTTAAAATTATGTATATATAATTAATGCGATTGTCATGGATCGGGTCATCTCAGTTTGGCCTCGATCTTATGTTTAATTCGAGGGACCAATGCGGAGTAAATGTTACTGAAACTACCGCAATCACCCTTATTGTTTAAATTGGGTTGGATTGTCTTGATGGCAAGGGTTTCTAAAAATAGTCTCTTGATCAAGTTTGTTTCTTTGAATAACACTTTAGCGTTATTGAAAATTAAGTCGTGATTAGTGTGGCTCAAATGAGAAGCCAAAGCGCACCTCTCAGGATGTCTCCTGACGTCACTAGCATGTAATGTGTTGCGCTCTTTTAGGCGCTGCTTTGTCTGCCCTACGTAGTAATGGTTACAGCTGCATTTTAACAAATACACTACGTTGCTATTAATAAGGGTAGTTAGAGGGTCCTTTAAAGGTGTATGTAGTCTGCTGACGGTGTTCGTAGTGGTGTATGCGATGGAAACAATATTCTGGAATAGCATTTTAATTTTGGTGGTGAGGCCAGGGATATATTGAATGCTTTTATATTTAATCAAAGAATCGTTCTTATTGGTGGTGGATATTCTAGAGTTGTTATTAGTAGTATTTATAACGTTCGCAACTTGGGTATCAGAAGAGAAAATAAGCTTATTTAATATACCATTGGGATAGTTGCATTGTAATAAGATATTCTTCAACCACTTTAGGTCTTGCTGTCGGAATTCTGGATGTGAAATTTTCATTATCCGATTTTTTAAACATTTCACCAGGTTTATTTTATATTTGGCTGGACAATTGGAAAAATAATTCAGAAACCTATTGGAATTGGATGGTTTGCGGTACCATTTCAATTTGATGGTGTTGCTATCCCGAATCACTAATGCATCCAAGAATGGTAGAGAACCATTATCTTCAATTTCACAAGTGAACTGTAATTGGTTGTTAAACGAGTTGAAAAGCTTTAAGGTAGTTTCAATTTCAGTTTTTGATATTACGCAAAAAAGATCGTCTACATATTGTAGCATTATTTTAGGAGGCGATTTGAGATTCTGAATGACATGATTTATAATTGTGTTCATTACTATGTCGGCAACACTAGGAGACAGGGAAAGACCCATAGGTGTGCCCTTGATTTGACTGTAAAATTCATTCTCAAAAACAAAGTATACGCTCTCAAAAATCCACCTTAGTATTGCGAGAAATTCGTCTTTTGGGATTGCGGTGTTGGCAACTATGTGATCCCAATTGTCTGATACCAACTCAACAACCAATCCTGTGGGGATGTTCGTAAAAAGGCTGATGACATCAAAAGACACCAAAACATCGTCCGCCGACACTCCCACGTCATTAACCGCATTGGCAAAAGTGAAGGTATCTTTTATTTTATATTTGTTATAACTTGCGAATGATCTACTGAGAATGTCGGCCACGAAACCTGATAGGTGCGCGGAGTGACACTGAACACAAGAAACAATAGGGCGTAGCGGACAACCATCTTTATGTGTTTTAGGAATCCCATATATGCGTGGTGGTGCAGAATTATGTTTAATAAGTGTTTTGTAGATGTTATCATCAATGTAACCTTTGGTTTTTAGGTTCCTGATTATATTATTAGTTTTTCTTTCGTATGCATAAAAAAAACTAATAATATAATCAGGAACCTAAAAACCAAAGGTTACATTGATGATAACATCTACAAAACACTTATTAAACATAATTCTGCACCACCACGCATATATGGGATTCCTAAAACACATAAAGATGGTTGTCCGCTACGCCCTATTGTTTCTTGTGTTCAGTGTCACTCCGCGCACCTATCAGGTTTCGTGGCCGACATTCTCAGTAGATCATTCGCAAGTTATAACAAATATAAAATAAAAGATACCTTCACTTTTGCCAATGCGGTTAATGACGTGGGAGTGTCGGCGGACGATGTTTTGGTGTCTTTTGATGTCATCAGCCTTTTTACGAACATCCCCACAGGATTGGTTGTTGAGTTGGTATCAGACAATTGGGATCACATAGTTGCCAACACCGCAATCCCAAAAGACGAATTTCTCGCAATACTAAGGTGGATTTTTGAGAGCGTATACTTTGTTTTTGAGAATGAATTTTACAGTCAAATCAAGGGCACACCTATGGGTCTTTCCCTGTCTCCTAGTGTTGCCGACATAGTAATGAACACAATTATAAATCATGTCATTCAGAATCTCAAATCGCCTCCTAAAATAATGCTACAATATGTAGACGATCTTTTTTGCGTAATATCAAAAACTGAAATTGAAACTACCTTAAAGCTTTTCAACTCGTTTAACAACCAATTACAGTTCACTTGTGAAATTGAAGATAATGGTTCTCTACCATTCTTGGATGCATTAGTGATTCGGGATAGCAACACCATCAAATTGAAATGGTACCGCAAACCATCCAATTCCAATAGGTTTCTGAATTATTTTTCCAATTGTCCAGCCAAATATAAAATAAACCTGGTGAAATGTTTAAAAAATCGGATAATGAAAATTTCACATCCAGAATTCCGACAGCAAGACCTAAAGTGGTTGAAGAATATCTTATTACAATGCAACTATCCCAATGGTATATTAAATAAGCTTATTTTCTCTTCTGATACCCAAGTTGCGAACGTTATAAATACTACTAATAACAACTCTAGAATATCCACCACCAATAAGAACGATTCTTTGATTAAATATAAAAGCATTCAATATATCCCTGGCCTCACCACCAAAATTAAAATGCTATTCCAGAATATTGTTTCCATCGCATACACCACTACGAACACCGTCAGCAGACTACATACACCTTTAAAGGACCCTCTAACTACCCTTATTAATAGCAACGTAGTGTATTTGTTAAAATGCAGCTGTAACCATTACTACGTAGGGCAGACAAAGCAGCGCCTAAAAGAGCGCAACACATTACATGCTAGTGACGTCAGGAGACATCCTGAGAGGTGCGCTTTGGCTTCTCATTTGAGCCACACTAATCACGACTTAATTTTCAATAACGCTAAAGTGTTATTCAAAGAAACAAACTTGATCAAGAGACTATTTTTAGAAACCCTTGCCATCAAGACAATCCAACCCAATTTAAACAATAAGGGTGATTGCGGTAGTTTCAGTAACATTTACTCCGCATTGGTCCCTCGAATTAAACATAAGATCGAGGCCAAACTGAGATGACCCGATCCATGACAATCGCATTAATTATATATACATAATTTTTAAAAATTTTTTTTTTTTGTTTGTTTTCCTAAAATGTAATCAGACAACACAACATGAAACTATAGATTTTAGAAATTGTTAAATGAGAATACTGTTCAATTAAGGTATACAATAATATATACACAAAGGAGAAAAAAGATGTCAAGAAAAACGTATTGCAACGTGTGAAGAAGTGTCGGTGTGAGACAGACGGTCAATATACGCATTTGGTTTCATACCTGCGAGCAGTAATATGTACGCAAATTGTTGTTATTTTTAAATTAAAAGACATTTTATACTGCATTTTAATATATCAAGAAATTTTATACTACATTTTAATATGTTATGGGTGTAACTGTGGTGGAGTAATTTTTGTAATGTGTTCTTTGTTGGACGTTTTTTCTTAAGCAGTACTTGTTAGTGTAAGTCGATAAATGACGTAATGTTGGACGATATTGTATATCCTGGTTTTTTTTTTCTTTTAATTAAAGGTCTGATGAAGATCGTGAAATACGATCGAAACGTCACATACATATGAAACTGTGTATTATTTACTAATTAGCTAAACCCATCATTCTGCGGTAAGCAGTAACGAAACGTTTTTCAATACATTAGTCAGTTGACTGAAAGCCACTTGATATCAATTTACATTAAAATGGGTTTTTATACTGAAATTGGAGAAATATATGGTAACGACATCGTCCAGCACATGAAGTTGTGGGCCAGAGAAAACCAAAAACTGGCATCCTTCAGGAACAGAAGCATATTTTTAAGAAGATGCAAAAGGAGAAACCTATTTCCTAATCACATTACTAATACCATCAAGAGCGTGGAATACTGCATCACGGGACATAGCACTAGGATGATGACAAGGGCTGATAACATTGTAACAGGTATGAAATCAAAAATTTTGACCTTTGAAATTGATAACACTTTTTCACATATACAATATCTGGTAAAAAATAGAAATTATTCTATGACTATAGTAAAGAGTGCTCTTCCGGAAGACATTTTCAATAATTTCAATCATATACAACAACAAAATTATTCAAAAATTTACAATAGTATTAAAATTAAAAATAAAGAGAAATTTTACAAACTGAAACGTGAATATAATGTCGCTGTGGGCAGTATTCTAATTTGTAATAATGACAGTACGGAGAGATTGTTTTCGCATTCGGTCTCGGACCAAATTACTGACAATTATAAACAGCTAGGTGACACAAATCCCACTTCACAAAGCATTAACATATTGTCTGTTGAAACCATTAACAGATTCTTTATCAATCTCACAGACAAACTTATTCCAACTAATGTCCAAGAAATATTAGCTTTGGGTCCCAAATTTGCATTGCCAACCACCCCACAAAACATAAATATTGAGAGACTTTTGGCCGATTGTGAATGCATTCTCTCTGAAATCACAGACGTGACAGAAAAAGACCGATATAGAGCTGACATAGCGTATTATATTACTGATTACCTTAACAAACCTATACAGGACAATCCTCTTAGTGAATCATATAGAGCATGTCATAATTTTTTAAAAAATAACCCAGATATTATAATAACTAAATCGGACAAGAGTAATGTGACGGTCTGCATGCGTCGGAGTGAATATAGAGATAAGATGTTGCTGTTGCTCCGTGATCATACCGTATACAAACTACTTAAGGGGGATCCCACATATGCATACGAAAGAAAAACTAATAATATAATCAGGAACCTAAAAACCAAAGGTTACATTGATGATAACATCTAACACTTATTAAACATAATTCTGCACCACCACGCATATATGGGATTCCTAAAACACATAAAGATGGTTGTCCGCTACGCCCTATTGTTTCTTGTGTTCAGTGTCACTCCGCGCACCTATCAGGTTTCGTGGCCGACATTCTCAGTAGATCATTCGCAAGTTATAACAAATATAAAATAAAAGATACCTTCACTTTTGCCAATGCGGTTAATGACGTGGGAGTGTCGGCGGACGATGTTTTGGTGTCTTTTGATGTCATCAGCCTTTTTACGAACATCCCCACAGGATTGGTTGTTGAGTTGGTATCAGACAATTGGGATCACATAGTTGCCAACACCGCAATCCCAAAAGACGAATTTCTCGCAATACTAAGGTGGATTTTTGAGAGCGTATACTTTGTTTTTGAGAATGAATTTTACAGTCAAATCAAGGGCACACCTATGGGTCTTTCCCTGTCTCCTAGTGTTGCCGACATAGTAATGAACACAATTATAAATCATGTCATTCAGAATCTCAAATCGCCTCCTAAAATCATGCTACAATATGTAGACGATCTTTTTTGCGTAATATCAAAAACTGAAATTGAAACTACCTTAAAGCTTTTCAACTCGTTTAACAACCAATTACAGTTCACTTGTGAAATTGAAGATAATGGTTCTCTACCATTCTTGGATGCATTAGTGATTCGGGATAGCAACACCATCAAATTGAAATGGTACCGCAAACCATCCAATTCCAATAGGTTTCTGAATTATTTTTCCAATTGTCCAGCCAAATATAAAATAAACCTGGTGAAATGTTTAAAAAATCGGATAATGAAAATTTCACATCCAGAATTCCGACAGCAAGACCTAAAGTGGTTGAAGAATATCTTATTACAATGCAACTATCCCAATGGTATATTAAATAAGCTTATTTTCTCTTCTGATACCCAAGTTGCGAACGTTATAAATACTACTAATAACAACTCTAGAATATCCACCACCAATAAGAACGATTCTTTGATTAAATATAAAAGCATTCAATATATCCCTGGCCTCACCACCAAAATTAAAATGCTATTCCAGAATATTGTTTCCATCGCATACACCACTACGAACACCGTCAGCAGACTACATACACCTTTAAAGGACCCTCTAACTACCCTTATTAATAGCAACGTAGTGTATTTGTTAAAATGCAGCTGTAACCATTACTACGTAGGGCAGACAAAGCAGCGCCTAAAAGAGCGCAACACATTACATGCTAGTGACGTCAGGAGACATCCTGAGAGGTGCGCTTTGGCTTCTCATTTGAGCCACACTAATCACGACTTAATTTTCAATAACGCTAAAGTGTTATTCAAAGAAACAAACTTGATCAAGAGACTATTTTTAGAAACCCTTGCCATCAAGACAATCCAACCCAATTTAAACAATAAGGGTGATTGCGGTAGTTTCAGTAACATTTACTCCGCATTGGTCCCTCGAATTAAACATAAGATCGAGGCCAAACTGAGATGACCCGATCCATGACAATCGCATTAATTATATATACATAATTTTTAAAAATTTTTTTTTTTTGTTTGTTTTCCTAAAATGTAATCAGACAACACAACATGAAACTATAGATTTTAGAAATTGTTAAATGAGAATACTGTTCAATTAAGGTATACAATAATATATACACAAAGGAGAAAAAAGATGTCAAGAAAAACGTATTGCAACGTGTGAAGAAGTGTCGGTGTGAGACAGACGGTCAATATACGCATTTGGTTTCATACCTGCGAGCAGTAATATGTACGCAAATTGTTGTTATTTTTAAATTAAAAGACATTTTATACTGCATTTTAATATATCAAGAAATTTTATACTACATTTTAATATGTTATGGGTGTAACTGTGGTGGAGTAATTTTTGTAATGTGTTCTTTGTTGGACGTTTTTTCTTAAGCAGTACTTGTTAGTGTAAGTCGATAAATGACGTAATGTTGGACGATATTGTATATCCTGGTTTTTTTTTTCTTTTAATTAAAGGTCTGATGAAGATCGTGAAATACGATCGAAACGTCACATACATATGAAACTGTGTATTATTTACTAATTAGCTAAACCCATCATTCTGCGGTAAGCAGTAACGAAACGTTTTTCTATATATATATATATATATAGTTTAGTCAATGCCATGAGTTGAGACATAATAAAAATAACTAACTATAGTAAAACATTCATGATTATTAACGTTTATTTAATATATCTATTTTACACATGCTCATTATACATGTGGAATCTGATTATAAAGGAGAATTGAAAATTTACATAATACATTGGAGTTGTAACAAGAAAACTTGCTGTGTAAAATACCGCACATGTGATTTATATCGTGCTGGTAACGGGCATATTATTATTATTATTGATTAGAAAAAAGTCAACTTCAAAATTGGAATATCGATGTAAAATATTGTATATAAAGAGATACAATTAAAATTATATTAAGAAATTAATTAAGAAGAGAGTGATCTTTTCAATCACAAGTATATCGATACCAAAACCATTAATTAGCAGTTGTATGATAGAAAATTACATTAAAGAAACATACTAATACACAAAATCATTACACAATAAGGTTAGTTATTTGTATTATATAAATTCATTGGATACTATTATAAATATCATTGTAAAATAATCATGAACATGAAAGTCAAAATTCATATTACAAGATTTCATTAGAACAGTACAGAAAACTAATAAGAGTTGAGCTTTGAAATTTCACAAATATTAGTTTTGCGTTACGCTCTTTCGATTTAAAGCAGTTTCGAATTTTCGCTTTCCGTTACATCGGATATAGATATCGACTTCCGTATTTTAAATGGAATGCCCCATTTTTTATGATTAATTCGTATTTCCGACTTAATTTTAGGGCTAATTTGTTTAATAAACTTGCCTCTGAAGTTAGCCACTTTCGAAGTATTTCAATTTTTGTAAAAAAAATGATAGCAGCAGGCTATTACTCATAACAACATTCCTTATAATTGAATGCATACACAGACTTAAAATTCTAGCTTATTATTTTGGAAGGTATACTGCTTCAAATGCGGTATTATAAACTTTTCAAAATAATACAGGGTGATCAGAAAACAATGTTAAGAAATTCATCAAGAAAATATCAATATCTTGTTATTTTTAATAGTAACCTAAATTTTTTTCAACTTCATTGGATTCCACGCTCAATATGTATTTACTGCCCTATAACTAAACCTCTTAGTTTCAGAGTTATTTTGAAAAATGTATCAATTCGTTTAAAGTTTTATTTTGTATAGTCAGTTAGGCTTTTAATGAAATTACAAGAAGACAACGATTTCACAAAAAATCTTAATAAATGGGCAGACGATGCAAAGTTATGTAAAAATGGAATATTTAATTATTATTATTAAACCCTCGAGTTGTTAGGCAACGACTTTTCCAAGAGTCTTGGAGTATCAATGCATTTTGTGTTGTTGAACATGACAAAATATTTTCTTTGTATTTTTATGAAAAAAATTTAAATAGGAACGATTTATTTATATCTTAAGAAACGTCGTATATTTAAATTTAAATACACTGTCGGCAGAAGATGCTCGTAGTGTATGGTTTCAGATGGATGATGGTGCACCAGCACATAGTACTAGAGCTGTTGGAGAAATATGAGAGGAAATGTTTTATGATCGGTAGATCGGAAATAGAGGACCTCGTAGGATTTCACCGCGATCACGCGATTTAACGCCCTTAGATTACTTTATTTGGGGCTATGTGTCAAAGATAAAAAATACGATATATCTGCTACCACCAAAGAAGATATGATGGCCAGGGTGCGGGATGCGTTCATAATCTAGACGGTACAATGATACAGCATGCCACACGTACGAACAGTTTAAAAAAAATAAGAAAGTGTTTAGATAGAGAGTTGGTGATGTGTTAGAAAACTTAAATTAAAATTATTAGAAACTATTATTAAGACTACTTCTTCTTGATATTGTCTAGTTTTCATTTAAATGTTTTAGGACATTATTAAACAATGACTTATTTTGTTTTTATTTATTTACATGAATTTCGATAGCCTAATTGATTATACGAAATAAAACTTCAAAGGAATTGGTACATTTTCCAAAATAACTCTGAAAGTAAGACGTTGAATTATAGGGAAGTAAATACATACTGCCCCTTGAAAAAAATGTAGGATGTTTTTTAAAAATAACAAGATATTGATAATTCCTGGATGAAATGTTTAACATTGTTTTCTGATCACCCTGTATTATTTTGAAAAGTTTATAATAGCGCATTTGAAGCAGTATACCTTCCAAAATAATTACCTAGTATTTTAAATCTGTGTATGCATTCAATTATTGGGAATTTTGTTATGAGTAATAGCCTGTAGCTTTTATCTTTTTTACATAAACTGAAATACCTCGAAAGTGGCTAACTTCAGTGACAAAGCTTATTAGACAAACTAGCATTAGAATTAAGGCGGAAATACGAATCAATCATAAAAAATGGGTATTCCATTTAAAATAAAGAAGTCAATCTCCATTTCCGGTGTAACCGGAAGAAGTAAAAATTAGAAACTTTTTTAAATCGAAACTAATATTTGTGAAATTTCAAAACTCAACTCTTATTAGTTTTCTATATTGTTCTAACGAAATCTCGTCGTGATATACTCCGTATCTCTCTCTCGCTCTCTCCCCCTCTCTCTCCCTCTCTCTTTCTCTCTCTCTGAGCAAGTAATTGTGTCGTTATGATTTTTGCATAAAATTTACTCTCAAAATATAAAACTATCTCCCATACATTCCATGGTTATATATCTACGCATCAGATGAACCTGTTATTTTGTCTATAATATTTAAAAATATTGATATAATAATTTATTTGCTGGCTGAACTTGTCATTCTATTTAAAATTAAAATTTGGGAAACACTTTTTTCTCATGTTTAAAATGTTAATCCCAAGGAGTAAGTCCTTGGTACTTTTTTATGCAATTAGTAGTGTTAACAATTAGCAATTAATTAAATAAATAATGTTATTCCTTTTTGTTTTAACTGTCAAATGTCACAGTTTCTGTCCAGATTCATTGTTGCATGCTACATTCCATTCACGATGTGTACTGATTATTACAAGAGTCTCCAAACTTTTTAAACCAAGAGCCTTCTCCACTAAGTCCCAAGTCTCTAACTACCTTTGAATTACAAGCAAATTTTCATTTTGGGACTAGTCGGCTAGTGTGAAATCTTTGGGGCGAGGCGGGGCGCAGATGTGAACTCTTGCTCTCTGCTCGATTCTGCTGCTTGATCGCAAGACTCCAGTACTCTCGAGTGTCTTTGAATATTTTCTACGCACCGAGGACGCATGATAAACATTTTTTTAGGCTCTTTGTATGGATTTGTATAAATATGGAAAAGAAATGAAATATAAATAGTGACTGCACAATATCAAAAGAGCAATCGAAATATCAATATTTCGTGATTGAGTCAAGTAATAAGGCAATGTGTATTATTTACAATGAAACAATCAAAGAATACAATGTAAAACGTCATTATGAGACTAAATTTTCTCAGAATTACTCTCAATTTACAGGAAGTCTCTAGTTAGAAAAATATGAATCTTTGAAACGCTGGTTGAATTCTCAGCAATTTTTGTTTCAGAGGGAAAATACTGAACAAAAAGCAGCAACTGGTGCTAGTTTCCATGTGGCTCATTCAATAGTGAAACTTGGGAAGCCATTTACTGACGACGAATTAATCAAGAATTGCATGATTGCAGCAGCAGATGAAATGCTTCCAAAAATCGTAATTTCTTCAAAGACATCCGTTTGTCAATAACAAGTGTGGCTCGAATGTAGATGATATTGCAGGAAATATATTAACTCAATTATCTGATAAAAAATCAGCACTAGAGTGGATCTCGTTGGCCCTGGATGAGTCAGTACATATTTCAGATACAGCTCAAGTGGTAGTTCTTATCGAGGAATTGATAAACATTATAAAGTGTGTGAAATGAAGAGGCTTTTTTCGTTTATCGTATTCCCAGTATGACCATTGGAGAAGATATTTTAAAATGAGTTTAAAATGTTGTTCAGAAAAACAATTGTCAATGGAAAGTGTATCACTACTGATGGTGGCCACAACATGTGTGTTTCGTTGCTCTCCTATCAAAGGCCGAAGAAAATAGCTGTGGTTCAAAATAATTAATCGTACAATCATTCATCAACGGTCTTTGTGCGTAAAATGCTTGGATATATCAGATGTTTTAAATCTAGTCGTGTCAGTTGTTAATTATATCAGGTAACATACGCTCAGTTATCGGAAATTCCATGAATTCTACAACTGAGGAAAAATTTTAACGCGAGTTTTTAAGATCCGAGGAATAATCGAAATTTGTTTGAATGAAAGGAATTATTCTCTGGAGTTACAAAACAGTTAGTGGTTATGGAAGTTATCAGTTCTGATTTAACAAAACTTACAAACGACACTAACTTAAAATTAAAAGGAAAAAAACACCTATCTGATTTATACATTCACATTAAGTCCTTTTGACAAAAAACATTTCATTTCAATCCCAACTGAAGAAACATTGTTTCACGCACTTTAATATACAGATAGAACCACCGGCCATCTGCCTATAGGGAATTGTATGCAGTACACATTTATATACGCCTACGTATATATCTACGTACCGGCAATAATAATTTGTGGCGTAAAAAGAAATAAATACACATCCGTCGATAAAGCATATTTAATCTTTAAATATGACACAGATATTGCCATTTCATTTCGTAGATATTTGTAAGAATCAATCATCGGCATAATGTTTCGTGTTGTAGAAATATTAGTAATAGATTTGTAATGAAAACGAAGGTTTGAGATTCCAAAGAAGTAGTAACTAGTGATTCTGAATGTACCTAGTTAAATAAAATTAAATTGCAAATTACTAAACCAAGAGAAAATAAGAAAAATAATTCTAAAAAGGAAGCAACATGGAGAAATTAAAAAACGTTCAAAAAGTAATAATTGATGTCAAACAAAAAAAATTCTAGAGAAAATAAAATAGAATTCTAGAGGCTAATAAATATCTCTTTCAAACAAGCCTCCATTGTTTGCCTCACAGTAGCCCAGTCTGTTGTAAAATTCTCTACGTACATTAGAGAGAGTTACAGGTGAAATACTATTACAGAGTTGTGTAATTCGCATTCGTAAATCATCTAATGTGCGGGGTCTTTCATTCTGGTGTACATAAATGGTTTCATTCAAATATCCCCAAAGGAAAAAATCACATGGCGTTAAGTCAGGGGATCTAGGCGGCCAAGAAATATTACCTCTAGTGCTAATGGTATGTGGAAAATGCAATGAAAGACATTCTTGTACTATTCTGGCATTATGAGCTGGGCAGCCATCTTGCTGAAACCAAATATCATTAAAGTTTACAGCAAGGTCACGCACTGCAGGAACAATATGATTTTGCAGTAATTGTAAATATGACTGCGCATTTAATGTTCCGTTTAGGAAAAATGGCCCTATGATGTGATCCCCTAAGATTCCTGCCCAGACATTTAGTTTCTGTGGATATTGAGTGTTGACATCCCTGCTCAAATGTTTGTTTTTCTGAGACCAGTAGCGAACGGCAGATGGATTATGGCGTTTGTGAAGGGAAAATGTTGATTCGTCAGTGAACAAAATATTTCGTGTAAAATTATCATCATTATCACATTTTTCATCCGAAATAGGATGGAAATTACTCTGATAGCATTTCGAACATCCATTAATGCAGCCCGACTTTTCAAAACGATGTATGATATCTAGTATCGTCCGACGGCAGGGAACTGGACGATCAGGAAACGAAAAAACAAAACGACCAATCACTTCTTGCGTACCTCCTTGAGATGAGTAATACCATTTAATAATATTTATTTTTTCTTCTTTACTATAAACTAACGGCATAGTAAATACGTAAATGAATATCGGTAAAAAAACAGAAAAAAATACTGAGCTCTAAATAATTCTAAACCCTAAAGATGCAGACAGCAAGAATTTGCGTATTTTTGCAAGTTCGACCAACTATGAGTATACTCCACCGCAGTCAAGACACGACTGACGCGGTTGACTGTCGCGGTTGTCGGCATAGACAACGCTTCTGATAAACGGTAGGACTAGATACATAGGTATATTACATATAAATGTGTACTGCATACAATTCCCTATAGGCAGATGGCCGGTGGTTCTATCGGTATGCCATTACATTCAACTAGCAAAGTGAGACGCCACTTCCTGTAGATTTTGCAATTGAACCTTTGTGTAAATTTCTCGTCGCTGCTGATAATTTCTACTAGTAAGCTTGATCCACAACTGCAAACAATTGTCAGTGGGAAGTTTGGGCTATATATATCTCATTAATCGCAATAATTCATGATGTATGCAATGATTGTACTTCTTAATTGGTCGTTAAATAAATATACTTACGTACATTGTAAATTTTAATATAAACTATGGCGGGCCGAATTGGTGGTGCTCACGGGCCGGACTTTGGAGATCTCTGGCATATTAGATTAAAGATTGTATCGTGGTAATATTTGTTTTCCTTTATTAATAATCTTTAGGTAAGCTTAACAAACAAATCTTATATCAACGTACCTAAAGCAATACAATTTCTGCAATCCAATCAACTGAAAATATTAATATAAAATTTACTGGCCTGTGTTACGTCATACTGAGCAATTACCTATTTCATATTAATTAAGCACATTATAACTGTTAGATAAAACTCCAGAAGTTTACAAAAAGGCAACAATAAATGCTCTGCCATAATTTAACTATTTTGAATATGACAATTAAATATTACTCGAAAAATGAGAAGAAATAAACGTTAAAAAGGCACTACAACACTCTCCCATCGCATAAACTAAGATGAAAGTTAACCACATATAACAATAGGTGTGCAGTATTTAATATTTCTCATCAGTAATTACTTTGAATTGAATGGAGAAATGGTTTCGGTTTCACAAGTTCAACAACACTTTTTTATTTTTTATATTTCTATACTTTTACATCTCATACATGGTGCAACGTGAAGGGTCCTATTACATGTAATAGAAATAAAATATGTCTATTTCAAATTGATATATGTATATATTTCCAAATAAATATGTTTGCCTCACTCGATATATCTACAGAAGTTTCCATTTCCAGATTTTGAACATTACGATGCTAATATTCTTTTGAACCCAATAAATAAAACTAGTAAATTAAGAAGTTTGGAATCTTATTAATGAACTTATTTACAAATGAAATAAAATAGTGTTATATGAACTTGAAGACAGTATCACATTGAATGTGATATAACTAAATAAAACAATTTAAAGTTAGACATTTACCCATCAAAACTATTAAGAGTAATAAATATTTCAATAAAAATAAACTGAACGAATAAAATAAGTTCAATTTCTATAAATCATTCAGTATGGTTTATTCAAGTCTATGAAACATCTGCAAACGACAATGTCTCTGAGTAAATATTTTCAAAACTTTTAGTTTCTTCTCATTTTAACTTTTTTTTTAAGTTCACCTAATATGTTTTATTGATTTTCCGTTGCGTTGTGGTACATAGTTCTCTAGAGTATCAGCGTATTTTAACTTTCTTATATGTAGTATAAGGAAATACTGTGAAGATAAAAAATTTTGGCTTCAAGTTTCTTGCAGATGTCTACATTTTGAAGTTTTCTGATATTGAAAAAGTAGTTTTTAAATAATCTCTCTCTCTCTCTCTCTCTCTCTCTCTCTCTCTCTCTCTCTCTATGTATGAGTGTACAATATAATAATCTTCGGAAGACATGATTAGATTTTTAGTGAAATCGGTAGACTGGAAGTAGTAGTTTACTTCAGTAAAGAAATCAAATTTTACCAATATCTGGGCACTACTAAGTTCAGACAAATTTTTAGGGAGTACAAAAGTACTCCAAGTAAATTTGAAAAATTTTGTAAAAGACTGTGAATATATCTCTCTGAATAATTTGTGTAAAGAAATTTTAAAATTCGGATTGGAAGTAGCAAGTTTATTCTTATATAATAGTAGTTTTATGTAAATATCTCCTAAATAATGCATTCTATACAGATTTATTAGTATAAAAGTACATATTTAGAAATGGATTTGGAAAAAATGTTGTATAAAAAAATATGAAAATTCGAAAATTCTAAAGTTTATTACTTATAATAGTTTATAATATTAACTGTGTTAGGTAAACATTTTGAACGAATTTGACTGTCCTTTTTGCATTGTCTTATTGTTTCCCTTTCGCCCTAATTTCACTACCATCTTTAAACCCAGCAGTCTCACATTCACTCATCTTGAACGGGCTCTGAGCTATGTGAGTAGCGCCTTGTTTATGAGTTAACCTGTTTCCACCTCTACCACCTCCATCTGAGCCTGCGGCAACCCGAATGAGATGGGTTACGTCAGGCAGGTGGAGTAAGGATTTTTACAAGGATTTGTTGTTTCTTTTGCATCTTGGCGCCTTTATATACTGCTACCTAAACCCTTACGATTTAAACGTAGGAATACCTGAGTGAAAAAAAAATATTTGTAGCTTTCTGTAGCATTGTGCCAATTGGGAGGGAAAGTAAGCAATATTTGTACATTAAAAACTGCTGCCAAGTACTTCTATGTTTTTCCTGATTCTATTATAACATGTTTTCAGGTATTGTCTTTCATAAACATTTTTGGTAATTGTATAAACAACAACGACCGTACCATTTTAGCTGTCCTGTTATTATTTTATTTATGTCTTCAATTGTAAATTTTGTCTATCTTAGTATTGTGTTTCTTTATTTTCATTAATTCTAGAATATATCTAGATTTTTTAATTTGTTTTTTACTTAAATTCTGGTTTCATTTAATTTAAAGTTGTTTTCTATTGCCGATATGTTCTTTTAAAAGCGTAACCCTTCTTTTAAACAAACCTTCAAATTTGATGGTACCAAAATTTTAGGTAGAGAAAAAGTGAAATTCAAAATTCGGCAACAGCTTACCATTCCATAATTTAATAAAATATATTAGGGCTGCTGCATTTACATAATTGGTGGGTTGTCTAGGATACACCAATATTATTTTTCTGTACCACATATCTGCCTCCAATATATTTGTCAAATGTATGTTACAAATTTAGTTAATAGTTAGTTTAGTTAATGTTGACTAATTGAAAACGATAATATCTATATTATTATCTACGTTATAATATTTGTTATTTTGTTTGAGTTCCTTTTACATCAAAAGTTAGTGTTTTAGATAGCGAATAATTTTTAATGCAAAAATTGTAGATAATCATGGGCTCTACAATTAAAAAAATATTTTCATTTATATAGACTGTTTGACATCGACAAACCAACACAAATTTATGTATTTTTAAATGGAATGCTATGCATTTTTTTACATTTTATGATAGCTCTTGAAGGGCTGATTAAACTGACATCAACTTATATTTGTCGGTTTTCAATTGTTTCTGAGATATGGCGATTTTTCTTTAAAAATTGTACAACATTTGAAAAGTTCCTGTGAAATAACAATTGATGATGAAATACCTATTATGGGCTCAATTACTAGAGATATCTTTTCAGTACGTGAAATTGATGTTTATTTCGACATATCTACGCATGTTCATTAAAATTACATACCATTCGCTAAAGTTAAAAATTCTAAAAAAGACATATTTATATGTCATTGAAAAGTACTTAAAATTTACTAATTAAAAATATCTACTTTCTTTCACCTGTGGGCGATATTGCAAAAGTTATAGGATATTATATCTGAAATAACCCGATTACGACTTAAAAATAAGTTGCCATGACTTGCACTACGACTATAACTAAAATTAATCGAAAAGAGTTACGTCTATTTTCATTTTACAATTAAATAATTTTCATTAAAGTTTTAAAACTCATGAAAGGTTTGGAAGTTTATGAATTAGCAATAATATAAAAAATATCGCAGATGCTGTGTGCCAAAAATTGTTTAAACGTTAAACTTAAACATATAGCTTCAGTTAAAAGGAAGTAAGAACATGGATTTACATTAAGTGTGAAATGAAATATTTAAAATTATAATTAATAGGTATCGTCTATGTTTTGGGGGAAAGTGATTGTTTGCTGGGACAAAGGTATATAACCAAAAATATCCAAATATGGGACTGCCATGGATGAGTGCTTTTCAAAAATTGTTAGCGATTTTAAGAAACTGGCAGTATTTCGTATGAAAAAGGAGCCGTATTACTGCTGCCATAGAAAACGCAGATGCACAAAAGGTTCTTTTGTTATGTGTTCAAGAATATCCTCATACAAGCGTGCGTAAACTTTCTAGAGTCCTTGATGTTAGCAAAAACTTTATTAAGAGAACCTTAAAGAAGATTTTTTAATTTATTATATGATAACTTATAATTACTGTGGTGCTTGAAAATAGTAACTTATATGTTCCTCAAGATATTGCGAAAGTTAGAGAAGTTTTCAATAACGTACATTTAAATACTTGTAATGACAGTTTGCTTTTGAGGTGAAGTTATAAATCTAAGTATAACTTCTTTAATTGTAAAGTAATTTAAAAGTTAGTCTAATTATGATGATAAACAATTTTATGACACAGAGCGGCTGCAATATTTTAACTATTGTTGATTCATGAACTTCCAAACCTTTCATTTTATTTTTCAATAAAAATTGCTTATTTGTGAATAGAAAATATTAGAAATAACTCTTTTAGATTAATTATTAATTATTTTTTAATTATGCTATGTGTAATTAAGTCAAGGCAACTCATATTTTTAAATTATAATCGGGTTTATTCAGATATAATAATCTATACCGTTAGTAATATCGCTCACAGACACTAGAAAGTATATATTTTTAACTAGTAAATTTTAAGTACTTTTGAATGACATATAAATATACAGGGTGTTCTATTTAAGTCTTTTAGAATTTTTAACTTTAACGAATGGTATGTAATTCTAAAGAAAATGCTTCGATATAATAATAATAATAATAATAATAATAATTTATTTATTGCCCAACGGATAATCAATCCAATAACAGGACAAACAAATAACAAAAATTGTATACATAAATTTAGAAATAGAAATTATACAAAAGAAAACGTTAACACAAGTAAATTATATTAAAAAAAAGTATCACCATAAATAAGCTCAGCTGTGCGACACATAGTTGTTACAGGAGAAAAAGATAGTAAGTTGGTTCTAGGAATAGGAAGGGAGAAAGTAGGGGAAGATCGGGAAGAAATACGCGGAACAAGGAAATTTATGGAGGAAAGAATGTAAGAACTATCAATGAGACCATGTACTAGCTTCCAAATAAAACGCGCACCATGTCTTTCACGACGCGACGTCTGCATTCCATATCGTGCCAAAAGCGTAGCGTAATCCATATTGCGCATAGGATAAGTGCCATCAATTTTGTATGACAAAAACTTCAGGAATCTTCTCTGAATCTTCTCAACCATTAACTGGAGGTAAGTGTAGTGTGGTGCTCAGACTGGGGAAGCATACTCAAGTTTGCTGGCAACAAAGCTAAAGAATAGAGTTTTCAGTAAACCGATATTGTTGAAATGCTTGCTGGTACGTATAACAAAACCTAAGATTTTAGAGGTAGCAAGACATAAATTTGAAATATGTGGGATAAATGTTAGACGGCTGTCAAAAATTACTCCAAAGTCTTTAAATTCGTTGACCTTAGAAAGATTGTGATCGTCAATCACATAACTGGATGGAATAATTCTACGCTTCCTAGTAAAAGTCATGTGGCAACACTTGTCAACATTCAGAACCAGACCATTACACATGCACCATTCGCTGATCATATTCAAATTCCCTTGCAGAAGCAATACGTCGTTCCAGGTCCTGCCGGATTGATAAATTTTAATGTCATCTGCATAAGCACGTGTAGGACATGATAATGAGGTGAGCAAATCATTAATAAAAAGAATGAATAATAAAGGTCCCAGATTGGAGCCCTGAGGGACGCCAGACTGTGGAACAAACTCGAAGGACTTGAAACCATTGTAATAAACATATGTACTTCGGTTGAGTAAATACGACTCCAGAAGTCTAAGTAATGAGGAACTCAAACCATACACAGACAATTTGGTGAGTAAAATACCATGATCTAAGCTGTCAAATGCCTTGCTAAGATCGGTATAAAGAACGTCCACCTGACCCTGCACATCAAGTTCACAACTTATATATTGACAAATGGTGATAAGGTTTGTAACTGTCGATCGGCCACGGACAAAGCCATGTTGGTCAGATGAGATGTATGATTTAGTGCCAACAACACTTCAGCCAGATCAGACAACAAACGAGCATTGTCCACCCTACGAAAATTATATCTGAAGTTAGTATTCGATGGAAATAGGTGTGGTCTACGAGCAGATAAGGAAAAATTTAACGTTATTGATAAGGGCGGGTCATATGGGTCAGAGGGAACAAAAGGAAATTAACAACAGAATTGTATTGTTGAAAGCGTAGCGAGGCACAAAAGTTCAAAAAAGTAGAACATTTCGAGCAAGAAGTAGGGGATAAATACTTGCCATCTAAAAGGATTTCGAGATATTCAAAGAAAGTTTCGAAATCATGTTGATTAGTGCTGGGCGGAATATATACGGCAGCTATGTAAAAATGGTTAGCCAGAATACGACATTTACGCAGAATAAAATCAATCGACGGGGTAAGAGACAAGACAGCAGCAGTATCAACAAGTTGACAAGAAATCGTGTCACTCAGCGCAAGCAGAACTCCACCACCAATTGATCTGTTTATTAAAGAGAATTTACGATCAGATCTAAAAACATAATATGACGGAGGAAACAGCTCAGAGCTAGAAAACGAATCATCAAGCCAAGTTGCAGTTATAACGATTACATCAAAGAAATTCTCACAAACACCGGCAAAAAAAGAATGTGTCTTTGTGCGTAAGCCACGGGTATTCTGGTAATAAATGTTTAAAGGCGTGGAAGACCCGTTGGGATTATTTAGTTTAAAGAAGTAACGGTGGGTATGCCTTTAATATACTTGATCTTCAAATTAGATTCACCATTATTTAAACGTCTGCTCATTTCAGCTTTGGCATCCTTATGCAATTGAAGCTGCATTGGAGTGCGATGTTTAAAAATTGATATATTGGGAAACTTGGATTTAATTTTAGCCATGTTACGAAGAATAGAGTGTATACGAGCTTCAGAAGCAAAAGAAACCCTGATCGGACGACATCGATTAGGACCCGTTGCATCAAACTTGCCCAATCTAGAAATCTTCATATTCTCGTCGACAATCTGAGCTTCCGAGCAAACTTCACGAATCAATTTCCTATCAACAACCAGCTGTTCGGCATTACTACTGCAACCCGCCTCACGTGAGCCGAATATGACTATATTTGCCTTGCGTTTGTCCCTGTCCGAAATCTCCTGTATAATCCTCTCATAATCAAGAAGTGAAGACGATGAGTTAGATGTAGTTTTCAATATACTCCACAAGTCCAAGTAAAGCCCGTCTTTAGGTGTAATTTGCGAGCCTCGGCAGTAGAGACATTAACACAATCAATCCTATACTGTCTGTCACAGACGCAGCAGTTGATAATTTTATGTGCATCATCAGAGCCACCGCAACACGCACAGGTACCTAGGCATATTTATCAAACAAAAATAAAAAATTAAAAGTAATTACAAGGATAAGACAGGGAGACAAACTTCACTCCAGAGGTGCCCGTCACTGAAAACTTATGTAAAACAAGACAAAGGAAAAGGTACGCAGCGGATAGGTTCTCGAACGGTGTACACAGGTAAAAAAAGTTTAAATATTGATGTATATATCAAGGCAAAACTATAAACAAGAAAGAAGTGCAGATAAAAAGAACCAGCACGAAAAAGCTGTAGTGAAAAAAAGAAAAGGAAACATGAGAGAATAAAACAGATAACTTACCGATGCAATTACTCAACAAACAAAGAGATTTAGAAATATAAAATATGTACAAAATGAAAAATCAGATTTTAAACTTTAGTATGATATCAATTACAAACACAACCGATAATTATTAACAGTATAAACTTAATAATAACTGCGGAGCACAGAAACATGTACGTATACAATGCGATGCACGTGCTTTATTACTCTTGTCGAAATAAACATTAATTTCACGTACTGAAAAGATATCTCTACTAATTGAGCCCATAATAGGTATTTAATCAGCAATCGTTATTTCATAGCAACTTTTCAAATGTACAATTTTTATAAAACAATCGCCATATCTCAGAAGCAGTTGAAAATCGACAAATACAAGTTGATATCAGTCCATCAAGGGCTATCATAAAATGTAAAAGAATGCATAGCACTCTATTAAAAAAGCATAAGTTTGTGTTGGTTAGTCGTTGTCGAACACTCTGTATAAATGGAAACATTTTGAAATTGTAGAGCTTATGATTATCTACATATTATGTATTAAAAATTATTCGCTATCTACATTATTAGATACCAATAATGGACTTTACCATTTCGCTGGAACACCCGGTATATATCACATGTTTGTTAATAACATGCTAATATTTAAGGGGGTTATTCTTGGGTCCATTTTGTAAAAAAAACTTCTTATGAACATATATCCTAAATGTCTTAACTTTTGAACTGTAGGATGCTAAATTTTAATTTTTTTTTTAACTTTATTATTACCCTAGATATTTTTGTGAAATTTTATACATGCCTTTTATGCATAAAGATGCATTAATTTTATAATTTTTACCTGTGGTGTCTGTGCGGTTTCTTTTTTAAATTTTTTTGAAGAAACATGTTACGCCATTGCTTTTTCGTAAAGTAATTTTTTTAAATCCCCATTCGCTTCTGAGCAAATGTGGTCTCTTGTTCTTTTTTTGTTTGACGTACGGTTTTTGCTTAAAAAAATAAAATTCATTCATGTGCACTATTGTTACATATTATGCCGATCCTGGGTGTGAAATAGAAACGTTGTTCCAGGTCTGTTTGAGCTAAATACCATTATTGTTGTTGTAATTAACATTTGATAGGATTTGTGCCGACGTAAAAATCATTTTTGATCCGTGAATGTGATTATACAAACAATTATAACAAACGGATCACATTTCTAGTTATCCCATATTTTTCCAACACTATAATAAAATTAATAATGTTGGAAATCTTTAAACCAACTCACAGGCCCCGCCTAGACATTTCATTCATTTAAGCATGTTTCATCTAATTAAATATTGGACGACCATCATAATCTGTATTATTTTATTATTCCCAGATATTCTCCATTGATGAAGAATCTGTAGTGCAGAAAGTGTTAGAAAGGTTATTGTTGTCGGATGATTTCATTAAGACATTCTTCAATAAAATACGTGCAGTCTTTTTCTTACATTTCAAATGGAAACAAAGAAGATTGTTACAAAGGTTGACTGGTTGCAGGCATAAATAAAGGAAGTAAACAAAAAGATAGAGGAATTAGAACAGTATTCCAGGATAAATAATTTGCGTGTTTATGGTATACGTGAACATGAAGGAGAGGATACTACCAACGTAATCGTTGGTAGTATCCTCTCTTTAACATCGAACTGACAGTGATATCTCACATCGCCTTAACAATAAAGAAAATGGATGTAAACCAATATTGGTGAAATTTACTAATCGTATTGTAAAAAAGAAAATCTATGATAATAAGCGTAAATTGGAAGGTACGCAAATTGTAGTAAAAGAAGACTTAACGCCTCATGGGGTATTCTTGCTAAAAGAACTTCTTAAAAGTATACCTAAAAAGTCTGCCTGGACACGTGATGGCAAAATATTTTGTAAGGTAGAAAATGTAATTCGTAAAATACAGTCTCTAGACCAGTGTTTCCCAACCTTTTTTGTGTCATGGCCCACCTAACCCTTTCTAAAATTCTTATGTCCCCCTATGTAACATATACATAATTTTTAATATTAACAAATTTAATTGTTCACTTAAAAAACTTAAATGATAGGTTTTAGGAACATATCACTAGGAAATTGTTAACGACACACAGTTAATAAATTTTCAAAACGTATAATGAAAAACTGAAATTCAAATTCAAAATAACTTTTGTAAAGATTTTTCTATAATAATTTAATATTTTAATTTAGTGAGATGCTTGCGTTTGATGCGTGAATGCTCTTCAGCTCGGCCTGTGTAATGCATTCATTTTTCCTATCTACCGAAATTTGTATATATACTTACGGAGACTATCTTTGCAAGCATGAGAGATAATTTCTTATCATTCTCATTTAATGAAGGAAACATATTAATTACTATGTTTTTCCTTCTACAATATTACAGCACATACAGTGCACTCTGTGTGGGAACACAGAAATCGAAATTTCATTCTGGATAATTACAATTAATATTTTATATGTGGTTAATGTATATATTAAATACATATAATATTTTTCTTTGCCGTATATTTTAAATGTGAAACATATCTACGTGAGAAATTTCTTGAATTAGCGGCATTTAAATTAATTGATGACAAATTACTTGCATTATTTTAATGTTAATGATTTTTAAGGAAAAGAAACACATTACTCCGAGGACTAACATATATACATCAGTTTCGCTTAACCACTATACGTGAATGCTCTTCAGCTCGGCCTGTGTAATGCATTCATTTTTCCTATCTACCGAAATTTGTATATATACTTACGGAGACGATCTTTGCAAGCATGAGAGATAATTTCTTATCATTCTCATTTAATGAAGGAAACATATTAATTACTATGGTTTTCCTTCTACAATATTACAGCACATACAGTGCACTCTGTGTTGGAACACAGCTGATATTTTGGTCTTGTCAAACGAATTTATAATATTTATTGGCCCCAATTATTTAAGAATTTGCTTTTTTCTTTCAATTTTGGCACCGAAATCTAGCATTGCATTTAAATGGCACGGAGCAAAAGGTTTAAACTCGTGTCTAGTCCATTTTCGAATTGCCCCCCTTAACAATCAAATTGCCCCCCTGTGGGGCGTGGGCCCCATGTTGGGAAACATTGCTCTAGACGATATTACTTTATTACGGGGCCGGATGAAGTCGAATACTAGTGAGCCTACCACTTTAGATACAGTTTGGATGGATATATCTGAAGGAAACACTTGTTTGTTTTTTTATCTTTTGACTGTGAGTTCTTTTGTTGATTTTATTATTTGTAAGGAAATATATAGTTATATTTTTTATTTTGATGTAAACTTTCCTTTATAATTTACCTATGTATGTAATATAGTTATGATTATTATGTACTTTATAACTTATACTTATTAATTATTTGTGGTATTGTATGAATGTACGTATATGCACATGCATGACTCCGCTTAGGGTTGCGCACGTGAAAATTCGGTCATTGGTGCCGAAGCTGGGCGAGATTGCTGACTGTGTGCGGGAGAATGGACTTGATGCCATAGCTATATCGGAGACCTGGTTGACTTCTGATGCGGGGTATTCTGATATTCGGTTGAATGGATATACATTATCCAGACTGGACAGAGCGGTTTCTAGGGATGGAGGTGTTTGTATATATATCCGCTCATCCCTTAGACCGGAGCTAATGTCGTGTGACGAAACAATAGAGCAGCTTTGGGTTACTTTTAAATGTTTATATACTGGTATTTATTTTGGTGTCGTATATAGACCGCATCGTTTGAAAGATAAGGATATTGATGCATTGGAGGAATCCTTGTCTATTTGTGGCGCACGGTCGGATTAAACACGTTGTTTGGGTGATATAAATATCGATTTGTTGGATGTGGACAGACCTGCCACATTGTATTTCAGGAATATGCTGGATTCTCTTGGGTATGAGCAGCTTGTTGATGAACCTACGCGTGAAACTCAGAAGAGTCATTACTTGACGTTGTTTTATGCTCTGACATCTCAATTGTCACTGAATGCAGAGTTTGTGACTTTCCGCTTTCGGACCATGACTTGACTTACTGCTCTCTTAATTTAAAGAGACCTGTCCTAGAGCCAGTTCACAAGATAGTTCGAACGTTCAGAGATTTCAGTTATCAGTGCTTTCAGGATAGTTTGAAAGCTGTACCATTCCATGAAATTTTTCCATGAAAAGCATTGATGATAAAATTACTTTCTTATGTTCGAATTTATTGGAACTATTTAGCGTTCACGCTCCCCTCCAAAATGTTAGAATTGTAAAAGATAGGGCACCTTGGTTAACAGATAATATTAGACTGTTGATGTCCTTGAGGGACAAGGCTAAGAGTAAATTTTAAAAAAATGGACTAAATTCTCATTGGGAGTATTACAAAAGTTTGAGAAACCTTACGACATTCAGTATCAAACAGGGAAAGTCCGTTTACTTTGACTTTTCCCTTAATCGATGTGATTCAAGAACAATGTGGAAAAAATTAAATTCACTTAATTTATTAAGGAATAAGCGTGGTGGGGTTCCGAGTGATTTGCAAAAACCTAATGAGGTTAACAATTTTTTTGTTGATGCGGTCCCAGCACCACATAAACGAATAATAATACGAAGACTTAATATTGTATTATGATACCAATCAAATGAACGGCATTACATCGGAACTTAGGTTTACTACGGTCACTGAGGACGATGTATCTAGATTATTATTTGGTATTAAATCTGAATCTGCTGGGACAGATCGTATTACTCGTAGTACTAGGATGCTCATTTTGAGTTAATTCTTGTATTCTCGAAAACTACTTTCCATTTGTATGGCGTACTGCTGTTGTTATTCCTATTCCGAAAAAAAGGAACCTATAAGTTTTTCCGACTTAAGACCTATAAGTATACTACCAGTTATGTCTAAGATCTTAGAGAAAATTATTGCGGTACAGATAAAAAATCACCTGAGTATTAATAGTGTTCTGCCTGAAACCCAATCTGGATTCAGGGCGGGAGATAGTTGCACTACTGCTCTCTTGAATATAGTGGATGGATATTGTGACGGCTGGTGATAAAGGTGACATGACGGTTCTCACACTTTTGGATTATACAAAGGCTTTCGATATTATATCACATCTCACATTACTATCATTACGTTGGTTTCTCTAGGGATGCAATCGATTTCTTGGGCAGCTACTTGCAGGATCGTGCTCAGATGGTAATAATCTCAGATACAACTTCGAGCATGCGTAAAACTATTAGTGGCGTTCTTCAGGGCTCTATATTGGGTCCACTAGTGTTTACAATTTATACCTCCAATTTCATTAAAGTGTTAAAGCATTGCAGTATTCACATGTATGCTGATGATACGCAAATTTATGTCTCTTTTCTTCCATCTGAAATTCGCTTAGCGAATAATCGAATCAATCATGATCTTGTTCAACTACATGACTTCTCCACTAAGCATTCCCTCTATGTTAATCCAAAAAATCAGTTGTTTTAATATTTGGTAGTAAAGGTTATTACAGTGACATCCTAGATAACTTAACCTGTAGGACCGATAACACCAATATCAATGTGGTGAAGAGGAGTAGGAATTTGGGTGTCACTTTGGATCCATCTCTGAGAATTAGGGATCATGTATCTAATGTATTAGGAAAGCCTACACTAACCTGAGACTTATATATCCGCATAGAGCTTGTTTAAGGGCTGACACTAAGAGGATGTTGTGTGATTCTCTTGTTTTGTCCCAATTTAATCACTGTTCCACTCTCTTTGGCTCGTGTATTGATAGGGCTACGGCTGCTAGAATCCAACGTGTCCAGAATTCGTGTATTCGGTACATCACAGGCTTGAGGAAGTTCGAGCATGTTTCTGGTCAGTTTGAGTCACTGAGATGGTTAAACATATACAACAGGCCAGTTCTGCAGTCAGGGATACTATATCACAGCATATTGTTGACTAGAATGCCGCAATATTTATATAAACGCATTAAGTTTCGGAAAAACATACATAGTCGTGATTTACGCCATTTTACATATGCTATTGCACCTCCTGCCCATAGAACTGCGATGTACGAGAGGGGATTCACTTTCAACATTTATAAACTTTACGACTCATTGACGAATGATTTGAAAAATTTTAGTTCGCCACGTTTCAGAAGGCAGCTGCATTCGACGCTCTTTCGCCAGCAGGTTTCGGCCTAGGATCAGTAATCTGTTTGCTTTGGCGGGGTCTCTTGCGCATGGGCAGATGGGCTACTATCAGTTATTTATATGAATTTTTATTTTTGCTTTTACATTTAAATTTAAATTTGAGTACCACTAGCTACTAAAAGTTAATATATTACATGCTTTGCATTCATATGATTAATTTCTCCTTGTCATTATTTTCTTTTCGATTTCTTAATTCTTGGATATCATTTCACAGTGTTAGTTTAAGTTAGATTTAGTTAGTATAGGCAAGCTATAAAATTAATGTGACTCATAATTCAGGGGAAGTTTGAAAATCAGTATGGTACCTTTGGGTGCCAATTTCTGAAACTCTCCTGAGGAATTTATCAAATTCAAAGTTTCAAATTTCTGATCACTTGTTCTTTATGTCTTAAGCCGTCTGATTACTCATGTTGTACATAAAAGTACGGATTTTATTTAATAACACAATAAAGTATCATAAACCAAAGTAAAAATGTAAGAGACTAGAAAAAATGTAGAGCTTGGTTATAAACATAAAATGACGTTTTGGCAAACTTATTTTCCCATGTTAAACTTGCCTACGCAAGAACCAATGAGATACCTTAAAAATGTACACTATTTTGGCGCGATATTTGAATCACTTCTTCTTATTTTGAGACAAGGTATAGTTATTAACAAGGATTAAAAACAATCTAGTAGGTAAGAAGGAGATTTGAATTTGTAATCATAAACAGTTTTGACATTTATCTACTTAGTATACTTGTCACGTATTTAAGTCGTTAAACATTAACAATTATTAAAAAAACATTGTTTAATTAACGAATTCTGAGTATGTAGACATGCATTATATGTACGGGCTAGCTGATGGTAATGCACTGGAAGCCAGGCGGTTGTATGAAGACCGCTTTCCAAATAGAAATATTCCGGATGCACAAACATTTTCAAGCATTCATAGAAGGCTGTACGAAAAGGGACGTTTTGAACTAGACAATCATCTAAAAGGAGTATACCGTCCAGTAAGAATTTTGAATTTAGTTGAGGAAAAGCCAGGATTATGTACACGAAAAATTGGGAACAATTTGAATATCTCACATATTCTTGTTTGGAAAATTCTCCATGATTTTTTATTACATCCCTACCATATCCAATAGGTTCAGGACCACAGGCATGGCCACCTAGGTCCCCAGACCTCAATAGTTTAGATTTTTCCAGTGGGATCATTTGAAGAGATTGGTTTACAGCACACCAATTCATACTGAAAGGCAATTGAGAAATCGCATCATCGTTTCTTGCGAAACAATTAGAAACGCTCCCGGCATTTTCGAAAGAGTACGTGAGTCCATGAGAAAAAAAGCAGACGTATGCAGGAGGTGGACATTTCCAACATGGGATGTAATTTATTTCTTTGTGCGTCCAGAATAATTTACTGTTACCATTTCAAAATGTATGTAGATTACGTTATTCTCTTAAATAAATTGTTGTTCAAAGTTACATAAATAGTTTTTTCTCATAAGTGGTCTAGCGAGATGCACCTTATTAAGAAACATCCTGTATATATCGTTATATATCCCGATTTAGTTTAGCGGCCTGTTTCCAATTACACATGAGATCGGGTAATTTTCAGCTAAGGTGGGAGCTTAGGGGAAGACTCAAATTCTCTTAGGTCACCTTGGTACTATAGAACCCATGAGTGAGCAACAAGTGCATATTTCTGTGGAACAACGGATAATTAAGTTTTTGGCCAAGGAGAGTGTAAAACCAACGGAAATTTTGCTGAGATTAGAAACACAGTTCGGCGTGTTTTTGCATTGCACAAGGAATTTTCTGAAGGGCGTGAAAACATTGAGAACCAATGCCATAATCGCCGCCCGAGGACAAGCGCAACCAAAGCCAATATAGAGGCGGTTCAACAATTCATGGAGGATGATAGGCGCATAACATTTTGGAATATTGCCGAGAAACTTAGCATTAATTATAGGAGTGCTCAGCATATCGTGACAGTGGAGTTGGGATTCCACAAGTGTCTTGCAAGAAGGGTTCCACTACCGTTGTCGGATGAACAGAAACTGCATCGGCTAGAGGTTTGTTAGCGTCTCTTGAATCGATTCCGGCAAGACGGCGAAGCGTTTTTGAATCGAATCGTAATGTGCGACGAAACTTGGGTGTGGAGTGGAGAAAGGGCTCCGGTGAAAGCGAAAACTAGGTTGTCTCTGGAAAATGTATGACAATTGTTTTTTTGATCTGATTGGCGCTGTTCATGGGGTTTTCTCCATGATCGACGCAACATTCTGGATGCCGCAAAGCAGTCCTCTCGACGAAAATGAAGACGAAATCTGTCAAAAGTGTGATTCTTTATTACGATGCCAGGGCTCATTCAGCAAACGTCATATGGCAAAAATTAGACAACCTGGGCTGGGAAGCGTTGCAGCATCCTCCCAACAGTCCAGACTTGTCGCCTTGTGACTTTTTTGGGCCCTTAAAAGGCGCAGTTGGAAGTCGGCGTTTCAACAATGACCAAACAGTAGAGAAGTTTGTGCTCCAATCGAATTAAAAAACTTCCAATCCGCTGGGAAAAATGCTTTCTAAGGCGGGAGATTATGTAGAAAAATAATATGTTTTTGTAAATAATGTTATTATTTTTGTGTTTTTGTTATGAGAGACTTTCCGGCACAAACATGATGGTGAGAGACTTAGGGTGTGTCATTGGGGATTATTCAAAACTGGCAAGTAAATTTTTGACAGGTTAGCTATTTCGTTTCTGTCGTTTACAGCATTGTTAGAGTTTGCAATTTGAATAATTTCTAAAATCTCTCTGGCTTTAGTGTTATGATGTTTCATTAAAATACTAGTGTTTTTAAAATTGAACTTGTGATTTGTGATTGCTTGGTGTTCTTTAATGCAGTAGAGTCCTTAGCGTATTTGTGACCTGTCAGTCTATCTTCCAGGAGTTGTTTAGTTTGTGCTACATACATTTTATCGCAATTATTGCACGGGATATTATATATTACATGACATTATTTCGTTTGATGATTATTTATTTTTTCCGTTAATCCCCTGACATGAGGATGTTTGTGGTGTTAGAAAACTTGATAAATAGTTTGCGAAATATGAAAGATAATTATTCATTTGTCAAAGGTTTGCTTAAGATTGAAGGTCGAAAGTGGGGCCTGGTAAGAGTGATGGCTCTGTCTACACTACGCTTCTTTTGTATCATGAGACGGGTTGGTACAAATTGTAGTTATCTGCCCGATGACGTGGCTTTGGTGTACCATTTGGTTAGAATTTGTTTTTTTTGTATTTAATTAATGTGAGGTGTAAAAAATTGATTGAACTATATTTTTCTGTTTCTAGAGTGAAGTTTAATTTTGGATAGAACTGATTAAAACTTTGCAGAAAAAAAATCACACACGATTTTTTGTTCTGGAGCTAATGTAATACAATCATCCACGTAATGTAACAATATTTCATTACAATATTATTACAAAAAAAGACAAGAATTTCTTGAAGGCAATAGCCACTTAATAGTCTACAATCTATTAAGTCAAAGAAAACAGTCATAATGAATAAGAGAGACCATGTGAAACAACGACCCAACACTTAAATTTCAAAACGCAAATAAAAAATTGGCAACCAAGACCTTAATTTCTTCAACGATAGCAGGTTCACTAAAAACAAATAACGCACAACCGCCAAAAATAAACGGCCAACCCAACCCAAATTGCATAAAGAAAATATACCTCTTAGGCCTATTGTATCTTATATTCAGAGTCCGTTTTAGAACTTATCAAAGTTTTTGGGAAATATAATTTCTAATGTAACGAGAGCAAAAAAAACAATTCTACTTAAAAAAAACTGTTCAAACTTCAAACATTTCGTAAATAAAATCAACATACCAAGCAATCACAAACTTATTTAATTAGATATACAGTCTTTTTACACGAATATTCCTATAAATCTAGCAAAAACAGTCATTAAAGAAAACTGGAATAAAATTAACAAAACATACTGATATACCGTTTGAGGATTTTGTGGGAGCCATAGAGTTGACTCTCATGGGCAGATATGTCCAATACAATAAAACCTTTTTAAGGAAATAGAAGGTGTAGTAATGGGGGCACCCATTTCAAGTGTGATTGCCCAATTAGTATTTGAGCATATGGAGGAAATAGTCATAAATAACCTAGACTTTCATGCCACCTCTTTCAAACGTTACGTGAAAGGTTGTATTACATTAGTTACAGAACAAAAACTCACACACATTCTGCGAAATTTTTTATGCGTACATTCTTATAATCAGAATGTGATAAATCCTATAAAATTTTGTGTTTTTTAACATATTCTATTAAAATTTCGGTAAAATCAGTCATTTTTTTTTTCAGTATTTTTCACGCGATCTACGATAAATTCGACGTGTTGTGTTTGATCTCTGACGCTGTTATATTGTCGAGAAGACGCGACCGAACGCTGCGCAAGTTTCTTATATCGCTAACAGGTCGCAACATGTTTCTGCGGGGTTTTTATTAGGAGGCAGACATGACCGGTTTAAACTACGACGAAGTTACAACGGAGGAAAGAAATAATATAAACAACACCTACTTACTGAATAGCACTAATTCATATGAACTGCAACATCTGTTTACGCCCGAGCAGGAGAGCAAAAAATGCCCATAAAATAAGGAATTTATGAGTAAAATCATTCCTACATCGGCGTAGATAGGAGCGTGAGGGCTTTTTAAAATTTATTATATTTACCTTATATTTCGCAAGAGAAATAATGTAAATATGTATACATATACTTACTGTTATTTAGTTTCAATAACATACGCGTACATTTTTAGTTATCATTTATTTAGATCTAGAACATTGTTTATGTTACTTTTTCTAATATGAAAATGAATTATCAGTGATTCCGAAATTTATTACAAAGTCTGTCAAATATCGTTACAGAATGCCAAAATATCGCAAGTTCGTCACTTAATGCTAAAACATACACAGAAATAGATTTTATGCAGAGAATTTCGATAGTTTACAAAATTTCGTTACATGTTTAAATGACAATACTCGAAGTATTTCTGAGTGCAAGGAACTAACACAAATCCCAAATTTAAAAAATCAGTTGTTATTCTTCACGAACACTTTGGAAATTGGCCTAAACTAATCACATATTTTGAAAATCGAATCTCAAATTAAAAAATGGATTAACCACATTAGATGTGGCTATTAATAATTTCAAAAGTATTCCAAGTGACTTCGGATGTGGCCTTCGGCAAAAGTTAAACGCAGTTTTTAATAGAAATCCAGATTTAATAACATTGCAGCAATTGTGTATGCTAAATACCCTGAAATAAAAGAATATTTCCAGTACGCACCTATAACCAGTTGCGATGTAGAAAGAACGTTTTGTATCTACAAGGATGTACTTAATTCAAAGAGAACAAGTCTTACAGAAGAGAAAATGAACAAATAATAAGGTATTTTGTATTTTATAGATCACCAGCCGCTTGTTATCTAATTATATAAATAAAATTAAAACCTCTTTAAAAATACAACATTTCAATAGTGCGCCCATGGGCGATGAGTCATCAACCGCTCGTGTCCGCCCCCTAGTTATTACTTTCTGTGAGACGCGTCTGATCGCCATCACGGTCGTGGTTGTGATCGCGTATGTTGTATGATCTCCGCTTAAAGCCAGAGAATTTTAGAGATGATCCAAATTGCAAAATGTAACAGTGCTGTAAACAACAAAAACAAAATAGCTAACCTGTCAAAAATCGACTTTCCAGTTTTGAATAAACCGCAATGACAATAGGGTGTGTCATTGCAGATTATTCACTCTCAAATACAAAAATAATAATATGAAATTGGCGTTTGTCTTATATTGACAGTCATACAGTAAGTCACGGTAATGTTTTAAGGTAGGGGTCTCAAGAGCGTTTTATAATGTATCACCGTATTCTTTTTGAAATATATTTTTTTGCAGTTGTATTGTGACGATATAATCCATTTTTTATATATGTTCTTATATTTACAACTGATGAAGACAATCTATCGATTATATTGTCGAAACGTCCTAGACAATGACACTTTTATTTTTATTTAAGAGGGGCGTTTACCTATCGAAAATTAAGGCATCGCCGTCTCGCGTTTTTTAAACTCATTTTGTAATTTTAGAATCTCAAATTTGGGTTAGTGATGCAAAAGGCATAAATTTATAATGTCAAGGTCAGTTTTTGTACTAATTTATTTTCTTAAGAAAGTTATGTGTTTTAGAAATAACCACAAAAATGCATGACTTTGATTAATGTCTACTAACTATGGCTGGCACAAAAAAGAAAAAAAACGACCTCTACGTGCTAGCTGCACATTTGATGTACGATGTAAAGTAAAAATCAAATTTATGTGCCTAATTATTTTTGAAAATAAAAAACATTAAACAGTAAACATTGTTTTTCCAAGCTAATCGCGTCGTCTATCCCCACTTTACGGTATCTCTATCGGTCCGAGCGAAGACGAAAATCTATCGGAATCGGTCGGCTATTGCAGACTTAAATACGAGTGACAGTTTAATTTCACACTGTCACTCGCATTTAAATGTCATATACAGCACGTGTCAATTTTCATTAGCCATAGGCGATTAATTCATGCAATACGTGACAACATGGCACCCCCTACTTTTCTCTTCAATGCGAGCGCGACCGATACAAGCTCAAGTTAGTTAGCAGTAGCTGTTGGACTATTGACTTGGATGTTTGTACTGCGCTTAGAAATAATATTTACGCCTTGCAAGGATTTTTCTTTTTCCTTTCAGTAAATGCAGAGAATTATTAAGCATGACACAAACAAAAGCGTAATTCTAATAAAATTAAAAATAAGGTAAATAAAAAAGGATTCTGAAAATAATAATAAACAACTAGATCGCGCGCGCGGCCATTTGATGATGACGGATTTTATTGCAGACTATATCTCGGAACGTGTTCGCAGCTAAACATTTAATGTAGAAGTGGCAAGATCGGAGAAAGTCGCTGTGATGTCGATTGTTGCCGGGAGACACACGTTGCCACGTATTATTTGTATACGTATAAATCGCATGTAAAGATTGAATCCCTATAGCTAATGAAAATAGCCACATACGGTATACCTATAATATTCGAGTGTATAATAATATAACAGTTATGGGCAAGCGAAAATTGGCTTATTATAAAACATCAACAACATCAACAGTTCCGTAAGTACTCATTCTTTATACATTATGTTTCCCATCTATAGTATTCCTTTATCTATGATAGTATCTGTGAATAAAACCGAAGTGCTGTGACACAACCGAATATCGTCTACCTCCACCTACTCACACCCCCTTGCGTCTACCCGTCCCGCGAGTAATATAAGTTAAATTTCTTACGAAGCGGGCGTGCAGAAAACGAAAGGTGCGATAGAGTCTAGTCCCGAGACAGTTGTATTTTTGCGCCGTACGCACGTGTTTGAATTCACAGGAAAAAAAAACATGGAAAGAAAAAGTGGCTAGGCTTATTCACAAAATAAAATAACCCGATTTTCTTTGATTTTAATTTTATTTATATCCAGCGATTATGACTTTACTTTGGAAACACCAGAATTTCGATTTTTAAGAAAAGGGGACTGAAAAAATATCGTCTTTTCCTATTACAGTTTTGATTTTTCTTTGTAATAGTTCATCAGTATTTGGTAACAATATCGTTTTGTAATAATAGAACATTATATTACTTGAGAAAATATATATCTAATATTTCCTGCTTATATTAGATGTTTATTATAAATTACAATACAGTATTATTATTGAACTGCATCATACAAAAACTCCCACTGTAATGTGTGGAAAGTGAAAGTCATTCCGCCGCTTGTAAAATCGTTTTTTCCTATTATCTTGGCCAATTTCGATTTTTTCTTTGAAATACGTTGGAATAATTTAGAACAAACCTAGAGCAACCTGGTACAACTGTCAGAATTTAGATTTTCGAATAAAGGGGGGGGGCTAACTTCTAACTTTTGGATATAGTTTTTCTGCAATATCTTTTGATATATGAGATACGGTTTCGATGTATTAGAATAGCGTTTAGAACAAATCTAGAACAACCTGGAACAGCCGTCAGAATTTTATTTTTTGCAAAAAATTTAAGAAAATCGCTTTTCCTATTAACTCAGCCAATTATGATTTATTTGAAATACTTTGGAACAATTTAAAACAAACCTGGAACGACCGTCAGAATTTCGATTTTCGAAAAAAGGGGCGCTGGCAAAAAATTGTTTTTTGCCATTTTCTCGGCCGATTATGATTTATCTTTTGAAATTCTTTGGAATAATTGAGAACAAACTTAGAACAATCTAGAATAACGATAAGATTTTCGATTTTCGAAGAAAAGAGGGGCTAGCTAACTTCTCACTTTTGGATATAGTTTTTTGGCAATATCTTGTGATATATGAGATACGGTTTTGATGTATTAGAACAGCATTTAGAACAAATCTAGAACAACCTCAAACAGCCGTCAGAATTTCAATTTTCGCAAAAAGGGGCGCTGGCAAAAATTTGTTTTTTGCCATTTTCTCGGCCATTATGATTTATTTTTTTGAAATACTTTGGAACAATTGAGAACAAATCTAGAACAATCTAGAATAACGGCTATTTTTAGATTGTAGCAACTTCCTCTTCTGCTATTTCACTTCCAAACAGAGGAAGAGGTACGTTCTTGTATAATTTTGAAGAGTTTTTTTTACAACAATCCAACATTGTTTGACAGGAAAATTCAGAAGACCAGACAGAACTTTCTGGATGCAGAATAGTAAACATAGTGCATTTGCTAGAACAATTTAATAAATTGAACACTCATAATCCTCCATTTGGTTGCACATTAAAAAATATTCATTTTACGGGAGAAATACGCAATGGCTCATCAATGAGGTTACGTTTCAAGTGCACTGTGTGTAACGCTGATTTGTTATTGACAATGCTAGATGATGATAATGTTTCGGAAATTAATATTAATACAGCAGCTGTTTCTGCTTCGATGAGTATCGGTATAGGATTTTCAAATTCTGAAGAAATGTTTAGTGTTATGGACATTCCACATATGTCTTCTAAAACGTACACAAAACATCATGAATTATTGTCTAGATGTTGGCAAAACACCGCTACTGAGAAGATGAAAGAAGCAGCTCTTCAAGAAGCAGAATACGCCAAACAATGTGGTAAAGTCGATGAAGAGGGTGTTCCTCTCATTAACGTAGTGGCAGATGGATGTTGGTCTAAGCGATCTTATCGTAAAAGCTATAGCGCTCTGTCTGGTGTTGCAGCAATTGTGGGCCAAAAATTTGGACAAGTTCTTTTAAAATGTCCTTATTCAGCTTTTAATTTGTATTTCCAAATCCAGGGACAAATCAATATAACTGGAAGGAAAGGTTGTCTCTTTTGGCAGTTTGGACTGAAAGTGATTTTCCTCTGAAAGTTGAATATATTAGAAGAGATGCATCTTTTTGGGAAAACACAATTCTGCCAAACCTTTCCAAGTTTTACAACAAATGTATGCTCCGGCTCAATTGTACCTAATAACGTATATTTTTGAAATCTTACAATACACAGGTTCGTTGGATAATGAGATATTTTGGCGCTCATTTACATGTAAATGCATATACTGTTGAACCGTACAGAGGTCTCTTAAGAGACTGGAAGTACTTAGAATAGGATTTTGAATAATTTTTGTATAAAATAATGTTTAAAATTGTATGATTTGAAACGCTCATACGTATAAGAAAGTCGTGTGGTGGCCACACCTCATTTTTTCCTATTATCTTGGCCAATTTTGACTTTTTTTTTAATACGTTGGAACAATTTAGAACAAACCTAGAAAAACCTGATACGACTGTCAACAATTGAGAACAAACCTAGAACGATCTGGAACAACAATCAGATTTTCGATTTTCGAAAAAGAGAGGGGCTAACTTCTCACTTTTGGATATAGTTTTTTGGCAATATCTTTTGATATATGAGATACGGTTTTGATGTATTAGAAGAGCGTTTCGAACAAATCTAGAACAAGCTAAAACATAATTTCAATGTTCGAAAAAAGAGGGGCTGTAAGAAAATCGCTTTTCCTATTAACTCAGTCAATTACGATTTTCTTTTTTGAAATACTTTGGAACAATTTAAAACAAACCTGGAACGACCGTTAGAATGTTGATTTTCGAAAAAAGGGCCGCTATATCTTTTGATATATGAGATACGGTTTTGATGTATTAGAAGAGCGTTTCGAACAAATCTAGAACAAGCTGAAACATAATTTCAATTTTCGAAAAAAGAGGGGCTGTAAGAAAATCGCTTTTCCTATTAACTCAGTCAATTACGATTTTCTTTTTTGAAATACTTTGGAACAATTTAAAACAAACCTGGAACGACCGTTAGAATTTTGATTTTCGAAAAAAGGGGCGCTGGCAAAAAATTGTTTTTGCCATTTTCTCGGCCTATTATAATTTATTTTTTGAAATACTTTTGAACAATTGAGAATAAACCTAGAACAACCTGGAACAACCGTCAGAATTCAGATTGTCGAAAAAATGGGTCTAACTTCACATATCCAAAAGTGAAACTAAAACGACATGTGCGTGTATCATTAAGAATTTTTCAAATTTTCGGAATATGTCGCAGAGTGAGTAATTAAGAATTTTTTGGATTACGGAATATATATTTTCGAATTAAAAATGACTTTGTTTTGTTGGGGTTTGCAGAACGAACGGAATGTCATTATATTATTATATTATAATGTACTATTTTTCGTGAGTGAAAGGAACAAGATTCTATTGGTGGTATAGTATGTTAAAAAACAATTTTGCAGTTACTTCGGTTTTGCTTACTCTGGAAATTATTGAACAACCAAGTGAACACATATTCCATGGAAACAACGTTCGAGAAGTCCCCAATCCAAGGGATCCATTGCTAAACCAATGCATCGGGCGAAGGCGGTAAATAAGGGAGATTCACTTTGCTCTTGGTCGCGGATTGCGTGAATTCCTTGAAGCGAAGTTGAGACAGTGTGTACTTGCAAGTGGCACCATCGTACAAAGCCATGAAGATGACCTGTCCCGCGGCTTCAACGCACAGTATTCATCGTCACCGAAATTTTTCTTCGCAAATGAAGCAAACGTTTATTTTCAAAGAGCCAGAAAAGATACGTTCTAACGTAGAAACGATCGTCTCTCTACTGCCCTTCAGACAAATTAAGGCATTCTCTGCAACTTTACATTTGCATCAAACGCTAAAAAATTTTTTCGCGCCGAAAAATAATAAAAGCCCATTTTTGAAAATTTTGGCGCCCTCTGCTTTTTCCGCTTTTGGCTGCAGCGCAGCGAGTACATTAGATAGATAATTTATAGATAATATTGTCCTCTACAATTTTTGTTAAAAAAATTTTTTGTTCGACCAACCATTTACGTGGAAAATCCATTCAAAAACTTTTTGGGATTACCAAAAACCCACAAGGAGGAGGGGGGGGTCCAACTTTTTTGTTTTAGAGTCGTCGCATGCCCCACTAACGATTTATCAAATAAAATAGTCTCGCATATTTTTTTCCAAAAAAACTACAGAATGACTGTACTATAATATCATGTATTGAATCGAATTTCATTGTTTTATTATTGTATATAAATTATTTAAAGTTTAATGTTTATTCATTATTATTATGTAACTACATCTGTAAAATAATAAATCCTATTTCTGTCTGTTCTTTATTTACCATAACAGGAAAAGTATTCTAGTTAAATTTTTAAAATAAAAGATATCCGTTCCGAGCAATTTCTGGTTTACTTCAAATCTTTTTATAACTGTCCGAACACTAAATCGTTTTAGAGTAATTTTTTGCTAGGTCGTAAATTAGTCTTTTCAACGTCTACCAGTCTGGTACAATATCTGACGATCTGTACAAAAGAAGTACGCACCATCTATATCCATCTCATTTCTCTACCTACATATTGTACAAATGCCCGGCAGATGGCGCCACTGTACAGTGACAAAATTCACATTTCAGGAGCGCCAAAAAAAACGGCGTAATCATATTATTTTTTATTCATCTATGTACATGTTTTTGTTGTTCATTTATATATCTATAATCTGACCGGAGCAAATTTGTTTTGAATTATTTATAAGGTGGTAAAAGGAGACTCAAATGGGACATTGATTATGCTGATTACCGTTCCACTTTGATATCTAATTGTCGTTAAACGAAACTGAATATTAAAAAAAGCTCCGGGTGAATTGTACCTAATAATGTATATTTTCGAAATCTTACATTACATTTTGTTCAGGTTCGTTGGATAATGAGATATTTTGGCGCTCATTTACATGTAAATGCCTATGCTGTTGAACCGTACAGAGGCCTCTTAAGTTTCAAACGAAAAACCTATTATTCCATAGATTATGTTCAACAAACACTACATAAATTAACATGGATTAAAAAATACTTGTGCAGAAATAATAATAAGAAATACACATAATATTTTGTATGTGTACCTATGCATATTATTGTGTTGGTGATACTATAAAATAAAGGTATCTATTACACAGTTATGCACTCGGTACATAACAGTATCTAATAATAGGCAGCAATATAAGTAAATAAGACACTGTGAAATAAAAGTAATTAAAAGTATTGATTTAATCCCCACATAAATTCTTTGTGATTTCACCCGGCAGTCAATTATGTAAGAGAGTTATGGGTTATCGTAGTTACGTAATTTCTATAAAATGAGGGCTTTTAGAGTTTTCCAGAACAAGAATATAAGCAGTCGATGTTACAGCTTTATGTAAATAGTTCGTTATGTAACAAATTAACAAACATATACAGTAGCGTGAAAAAGAAAGCAGCATCTTCAAGAACCTCTTTTACTTACAGATGTACAGTCCTCTCAACAATAAGGTTGCCAATCTAAAGTAGAAATTCTGTCTAATATTTGTCGGTCGAGCTATAACTTTGTTATGAATGAAATAGTCAATCTTTCCAACGAGGTGTTCGACGTAAAATATAGGGAGCAGTCATGAAGGAAGATACTCTTAATGTAAACATAATAAATCATCTGGTTTTTATTTGGGATATTTTTGCAAATTTCAGTGGACTTTTTACTCGCATTTCATGTATATAATAATAAATAATTATTTTATCATATGAACCAAAATATATTTAACGTTTTTTTACATATATGTATACACTCTAACACATAATCTATTAATATGAGTAAGATAAATTAGTTTTATTATGTATAGCCAATCTTATTTGCCTTGCCCAGGTATTTTTTTAAATAATAGATGTAAAAATGTATTTAATTCCAGGTGCCCATTTCCTATCTCCCCCATATAAATTTTCTTAAGATTGATGATCCAGGATCAGTTTTCAAATTCAGATTTAACATTTTTGGTCAACTTTTGAAGATATTTTAAAAAAAATGAAAATTACCGAAATTTTCAATTATATGTACATATCTGTAAAAATTAGAAATAGAACAAAAATAAAAATGCCACCTTGTAGTATTTTCTGCGTAGAATTTAATAATCTTAGTAAAATTTCATGGCCAACTTAATTATCAAGATATAATATACTAAATTTTTGTAAAAGATTATCATACCAAACCTTATGTCTATGAAATCAGAAAAAAATAATCATATTTATAAAGTCATGGCTAACTATGATTGCTATTCAAAAAACATAAATTTATATTTTGATAATTCAGTTGGACACGAATTTTTGATTTATATTATTAAACTCTACGTAAAATTACTTCAAGTTACCGTTTCTAGTTTTGTTCTATCTTTAATGGTTAGGAAGATATTGCGTTTTAAAGATATTTTGAATCGTTTTCTACTTGTGATAGCTGCTTATTAGGAGCACATTTTAAAAATATTTTGTATTATACAAAGTGGTTCATAATTGGTGGCTAACCATAGTTATAGTTTTTTAAATTGAACATCCTATATATTATTACAGTTTTGTATTCTCCGTACAATTCTTAGTTAAAAAGTTATAAAATACTATAGGCCTAAAATTTAAAGTTTTCGACTTATTACCATTTTTCAGAAAAATTCAATGTTTTTATAAAATTATATTTCTCGAAAAAGACGTATTAGAAGGACACAATTTTTGGTAGAGTTGTTCATAATAAAAGGGCCTGGATTAAAATTACATGACATATTTTTGTGTAAAAGTGATTTTTTTCAATTGGAACCGCTGTATATTGGTTCATTTTTGGATTGCTTACTAAATTTCATACCAAATACATGTAGAACGTTATTGTTTTAAAAGTGACCTTTACTGAGTTATTATCGGATGTAATTTTGCCAACTTTAAGTTTTTTATTTGAATACGTTATAGTGAGCCATGATATTTGCCACGAAATTGACAATTGTGTGGATGACATTTAATAAGTTGCTTTTCAGTTGTCAGGCCTGATTTTATAATGAATTTTCTAAGAATGAGCTTAGAGATACGATTTTTGTATGTATTGGCGTAATGACATCTTATTTACAATGCAGTAACATGAACTAAAATATATGTAGAATATGGCACAATAAACAAATATTAAAACCAAACAAAACAAAACTAATAACTTGAATTTAGTAAGTTGTAGAAACAGGAAATGTTATGTGAATGGATGAGTAATTTTAGTGGAACAGAAATTATAAAATAACAATAAATATAAATATTAAAATAGGTAGAAATTAAAAGTGTTAAAATTCACTTTTAAAAGTTTCTGAACATGCTTCCGAAATGACAAATCGATATTAATAGAGTGGAGCACTTATATTTCCAAATATTGTCAAATATGTTCCCTCATAACTTCTTTTGTGATTACACTGTATACTGTAAATTTGCTCTTTTAAGGATCCTTATAGTGAATAGGGCCTCCACTGGATAGCTACATCACTGGAAACGTTTCATTAAAGTATTTCGTGTCGGTAGTATAGAATGTAGAGTTTTGCCGTCTTGTTGCATCTACATCCCTTCTAAATTTAGCGAAACATTTTCCAATAATTCCACTTAATGCTTGATAGAAATTATTCATAAGCTTCTCGTTAATTCTGCCTTCAAATAAATGCGGGCCTATCATTCAATCACGACGAATGCCTCCCCATTGCTGATGATCTATTTATTAGTGAGTAAGAGTTTTCATTTGAATAGTAATGAAAATTGGTTTTGTTAACAGTTCCGTTTCTACACTTCACACTCACAAAAAGAATTGCCCGGGCAATCATTTTAATTACTTTTAATTTACTTTTAATTATTTCTAGCTATAAAATAATGGGTTACGTAACTCAATACTTAAATGTATTTATTTCGTATGCTATTTATTTTTTTTAAGTTCATTGAAACGATGGTTTGGCTAATATCCAGCAAACGACTTCTTTCATGGGTACTGATGTGTGGATTATCTGTTGTTGCTATAAGAATTCTTGGGCACCGGTGAACTCGTCACTATTTTTAATCCCTACCCTTTTAAACTAGCCAACTGGTCACTAAAGAAAGTCAGGTAACTTTGAAGGTACCCCTTTGAAACCGGTAATCTCGTCACTTTCACTTAAATAGCTATTAGCAACCACTAATAGGATTATCTTTATTATCATGAAAGTTTGGGTAAAATATTTTGAAATTTGCTATAAATTGACTCTCTTATAAAACGATTGCATTTGTTTGCTACAACTTGTTACATTGGTGTCTCGTGTATAATGGAAGCTCTAGTTGTCGATTTTATATACAGCCAACGAGGTCAGAAAATGCTGGTGTTACACGATTTCAAATTTAAAAATGAGGTGTGGCCACCACACGACTTTCTTATACGTATGAAAGTGTTACTTCCGGTCCGAATTTTGAAATTTCATTTATATAAAAAATATTCCAAATCCAACTTTAAGTACTTTTGTACTCTTCATAAATATATATAGAATGCATAATTTACGACATATTTGCAAAAAACCGATTTTCGATAAGAGTAAAAAGCCTACTTCCGGCAGGAATTTCGAAAAATTTTTTTAATAAAATTCTTCTTAAATTTAATTTTAAGTACATATGAATTCTTTATAAATTTGTCTAAACTTAGTAGTTGACGAAATATTGGCAAAATTCGAGTTTTTCACTGAAGTAAACTACTACTTCCGGTCGACCTAATTTGCTGAAAATCTAATCAGTTCCCAAGAGGGAGATTATACACGTAAATACAAAATTTGGAATTGATATCTCCAGCGGTTTGACCGCTATCGTGGTCACAGACAGACAGACAGACAGACACACAGACAGACAGACACACAGACATTTTTTAAAAACCACTTTTTTGGTATCAGGGGACCTCAAAACGTGGACATCTGCAAAAATCTCGATGTCGAAAATTTTCATCATCACAATACTTCCTTATACTACGTATAAGAAAGTAAAAAGAGGAAGGTTTTAAAAAACGCAAGAATTCTGTGGAGTTGTGCTACATCGGGTTGTGGAGCAAAATGTCATACCGATGGTGTAAGCATTGTTTTTTTTCATGTTTGTACATTTTTATTTTTATCGGCGAGATCTGTTAAAATCAAATGTTACACTGGGAGAACAATTTATTTGTCAATAAGTAGGCTACTTATTGGGAAATAAATTCAGAGATATAAAGAGGGGAGAATGCTCTTACAAATGCGCGGAAGATAGAATGATTGCAAATGATGATGTGCGCCATTTTGACCCAGGGTTGTCAAGGAGCACCAATCATAGGCATTCTTGAACGAACGAATTTTCAAACAAAAGATGAGAAAGGAATGTGGAAAGAAACGTTCAGGTGATTGGTTTATGCATTTAAACCGCAGAGTAATCGCGTTTTGCTTATTTTATCAAACATTTATTTATTGTATTTTACATAGCTTATTGTTTATTATTAACATTCCTAAAAAATACTCCTTCTTAGAAAGCGCAAGTAAAATATTCCCTTTATGAAGGTATTTTGTCACTTCCATTAGCTTTCCTTTTGTAATCGCTAATAATTTATAGTATGGTGGTAGCGCTTTATTGGGCCCTTCAAAAAATCGTAAAGGAAAACGTATAAGGTTTGTACAAAGGCGAATGGCTTATAATGTGTATTTTAAGCATAAATATATAGTATGTCTAAAACAACTACTGTCAATCAAACAGCAAACAAAGAGGGTAGTAGTTAGAATATAAAGGAAAAACAATAACTTGGATGAAGCATAAAAAATCATTTGGACATGTGCTTTCATTTTTCTTGAGGAATAAGTTATCAAATTGTAGAAAAATGTGAGTTAATATATATGTAGATTGTAGGTACATATTCTGTGAGTTATAGTATAAATTATATATGAGTATTTTGATTCTAAGTTATTAATACCAATGGTGGCTTATGGCCAATAAAACGAACAAGTCAAAGGAAAGATTGAATAACTTTTACCACGAGGAATTTTTGCTTATAGCAGTATACTAAAATCTGAATGACTGGAGCTTGTAAAAAGCAACCTTTCATTTATCTTTATATGGTGTTAATGAAATAGTATAAATTTAAATAATTTAAACCTCATCGAACTTGTATGGGTTAAAGTTAAACATCATGTCACTGCCGTCTGCCAATAAGAATTCATTTAAATTAGACACAGAGTCCAGAATTTGTTGTTAGGATTAAACATGGTTGATGCTGATTTTATCATGTCAATATGGGAGAAGAAAAGTGTATGGTACTGAAATATTGGTGACAATATCCGATCTTGAAAACATGTAATTTTAATGATCAACATTCATGTTTTGACACTAAGTTGGTGCAAATAACAGTAGTGTAAAATTGCACGAGTTAATTTTAGTGTTTTTTTAACTTAGTATAATAACAATTAGAAATGTACTTTTTATTCTCTTCATGCTTTCTGTTATTCAGTGTAATGTTTTGTGAAATAAAAATACTTGTTCATGTTTACAAGTTTTTATTAATAAAAATATGAAATGATGCTTATTGCTTTTATTACACATATTATATTTATTAAAGATATTTTTTCTAAGGTATTAAACACTTTATCTTTACACTGCAATTAAATACTTCCTGCATATATCCATATACAATAGCTGCAATAATCTACAATAAAATAAAAAACTACAAAATATTAATTGCAACACAGGTAAAAGTTTAGATTTTTCATAGTTCGTGTTGTGCCATAAAGCATCTTTCTTGATTTTGTTTGACTCCTTTTCCAAGCTTCATATTTTCTTTTATATTTACCAGGAGATACCATAAAAATAAATTGATTTTGTTTTACATAATATTTCTTAAATACAATATAAAAACTTGCAAAATTATGAAAAGTCTGCCTTTTTTTCCTGCAGCTCGTGTCAGAACAATTCTCATAACCAGAAAACATTCTGAAAAAAGTGTGCTATTATATACTTAATCTGATAATCATTTTAGTTAATTTATTACATTTCAGTGCTCTCAATTTCCTATCTAATCTTGGTCTAATGGGATCATCCGCTCAAGCTCTCTCCTTTTCAGAACTTAATGTAGGCACTTCATGTGTTCCTGCTAATGATTCGTCAGTGAGATTTTGTCCACTAACACCAGCAAAACTAATACTTGAAACTTCATCTACAGCAGATGTTTTCAGTATTATTTTCAAAGAAGTTACACATTACACATTACATTGGCACATAATCTTCATCTCTGAAGTGTTCTGAACAACCATATTTATTCTCTGACCATAGCCAATCGGTTGCTATATTCAAAGCTTTCAAGGATATCGGTAACAAGCCACCTTCTGAAAATCTGAAATAATTTTGATATTTCAACAAATTTAAAATGATCTTGCCATCAAACCTGTGAAAACTTTATCCTTCAGGTTTAAACCTCTTAATATTGGGACAGCTTTTAGCACTGCACGACATGTTTATATAGATATTTATGTATTTAATATCTAAAAGATTTATACAATAATGAAACCACACACTTGAGCACATGAAACAAATATTACTTCCACAGCTACTTTTTCCACACGATTCACCAGAAACAAGTATGTCTGAGAATTACATTTAAAAGTCAAAAACAAAAACACAATAATTTAGTAATACACCACAAACATAACCTAAATGAACATAAACAAAACCACTCATGACATACCTGGGTCAAAATGGCGGCGATCACTGCGTCGCGTAAAAATTAGATGCACAGTGGTTCAAGAGCATTTTCCCCTCTCTATATCTCTGAATAAATTCTATATTTGGATACGGCCTAACAAAGATTTATTTTATATTACTAAATGATTTATTCAAATTTTTGAAAGAAGCCATGTTTTACAATACTATACTATTTCCTTTCTTGAACACTATTGTAGGATTCCAGGGAACATCTCTTTTATACAACGTAAACATATTTTTAATATACTAACAAAGTCACCCAACATTTTCAGATCTAAATGTAGTTTATTAACATGTGATGTGTTGAAGAAAACAATAAAAGTATTTTTATTCTACTATGCTTTTTTATTTTTCTACACTACTTTGTCAAATCTGTTATGGTTATGAAGGTATATGTGTTCGCTAATCGTCTGGGTCCAAAAATTAAGCCGCGGATTAAAAGTGCCGAGATGGCTAGTCTCGGGTGACGAGATGACCACTCGTGATTCTACCTCCGGTGACGAGTTGGCTAGTCGCCTGGGTCCAAAAATTAATCCGGAAATTAAAAGTGCCGAGATGGCCCGTGTCCGAATTCTTAACTGATTCTCATCATTAACTACATAATTAGGTTTCCTTGTTTTTGAATTAGCAATACTACTAGTAGTAATGAAAGCATCCATTACTCTTCTAAAGGCATCTGTTTTGGGACATTCTTTCTCAGAGTAATGCTGCTGGTAAACTATTTGGGCTGATAAATATTTTTTTTAATATTCCTTCAGTACAAAAAGACCGTATTAAATAAACAACATAAAGCTGGCAAAATTATATAAAAAAAACGACAATAGCTCAGGAATGGTCACTTTTAAAAAAATAACGTCTTATATGTGTTTGGTGCAAATTTAGTAAGCAATTCAAAAATGAACCGATATACAGGGTGTAAAAAATCACTTTTAGAGAAAAATATGTCATGTTACATTAATCCAGTTTTCTGTAAATTCAATTAGTAATTTTTTATTATGAACAACTCTACCAAAAATTGTGTCCATCTGATACGTCGTTTTCGAGAAGTATAATTTTATGAAAACATTGAATTTTTCAGAAAAATGGTAATAAGTCGAAAACCCTAAATTTTAGGCCTATACTATTGTAAAACTTTTTGATTAAGAATTATACGGGGAATACAAAAATGTAATAATATATAGCGTGTTCCATTTAAGAAACTATAACTATGGTCAGCCACCAAGTTATGGAACATACTGTATAACACAAAATATTTTTAAAATGTGCTCCTAATGAGCAGCCATCACAAGAAACAAACTGCTTTGAAATAGCTTTACTCGTAAAGGCACAATCGGCCTTACCCGCGCAGATGACTCACCCTGTATATTTTTGATGTTTTAGTTGTCACTCATAAGCCCATCATAATTTTTAAAACAGTTTCATTACATTCAGGAGATTTGCATTCAAAACATATATGGGGTTTAATTTAACTCATTTTTACTAATGTTTTTAACAGAAAGAGAATAGTTATTTGTAATCGTATTGTAAACAAAAAGGAAATATTATTCCAACCAACAAAAAGTTGTAGGAAATTATATGGTAAATAATACACTTTAACCTATTTACTAAAATAAGAAAATGGCCATAATTTATGTATTTATAAAAATAACTATATCAAGTAGCACATCATGTGAATCGTTGAGAAAACACCTTTTTTTTTATATAAAGTAATGGCCTACTATGGTTTGCAAAAGAAAAAACACAAGTTTGTGTCATAACTAGGGGGCGAACATCCCAGGTTTAAACTACGACGGAGTTACAATGGAGCAAATAAATAATGTAAACAACACACATTTACTGAATAGCATTATTCATATGGTGAACTGCAACAACTGTTGTTTACTTGAAAAGTTATTGAAAACGACAACAAAAATGCGCATCAAAAAAAGAATTTATGAGTAAAATCCTTTCTTCATCGGCGTAGGTAGAAGCGCGAGGGGTTTCTAACATTTATTATATTTACCTTATCTTTCCCAAGAGAAATAAAGTTACATATATGTATACACCTATTCATACCTACGTTAGTTTCGTTTTTTCATTGTTTTGACTGTTAATTACGTACTTCTTAATTTATGTAATAGTTCCTATTTAATCCCGTTTCATTGAATCGACTTCTCCCAATTATCTAGACGTAAGTGTGCACTGGATTTCGTTTAGTTTCAATAACATACGCATACATTTTTAGTTATCATTTATTTAGATCTAGAACATTGTTTATATTACTTTTTCAGATATGAAATGGTGGAAAGTCGAGAAATACATCGTGAAACAATGGCGAGTTGGTCATACTGATTGCATGTCCATTGTCAGTGATTCCGATATTTATTGCAAAGTCTGTAAAATATCGTTACAGAACGCCCAAAAAGGGCACGTACAACGTCACTTAGCATCGCAAAAACATACACGGAAATTGGACCTGTTGAAAGCTGACAATTTTAACGAAGAACTCTGTGAAGCTTTAATGGCGACTACTATCCCATTAAAGAAACTTGACAATCCCACTTTCAAAACATTTCTTCAAAAATATACTGGTCGAAATGTTCCTGATGAATCCACCTTACGCAAATATTATGTTTCTAAGTGCTTCCCGAAAACAGTAGAATGCATTAGAAGACATCTTTGAAATCAGTACCCATGGATAAGTGCCGACGAAACTGTCGATATATTAGGACGCTGTGTGGTAAATGTTGTAAGGTAATCGATAGAACTCATCGTAATACATACTACGGTACAAGACATGGTCTTAATGTTACATAATATTGTTGGTACTACTCTTTCTTTATTTTGAATTACGCCGTTTTCGCCTGAATAAACTACAAAGTTATAAATATTATAGATTTATTTAGATACCGTGAAACAGGAATTGGAATAAGAGGGGATAAACGTATTTTATTTTTAATTTATTATATTTTATACTTTACAGGAGCTGTGACGTAAGAAATGATGTCGTCACAAAAGTTTTTGAATTCATTGTCGACAAATTTTGACATTTTTTCTACTATATCAGTTTAGATGCTTTTATGGGAACATTCCTCATCGAATAAGCAGGAGCAAGGAAGTTATGACGGTTTGCTCCATTTTGTTTTATGTGAAACGTGTGTTTTATGAAATCATTAACAAATTCAGAAATTACAACACATAGTGTGTGGTTGGAATCGTATATGAAGTGATGAAAACTACTGATGATGATTTTTACGCGGTTGATTCTTGTTTCTCTTGAAATTACGGTTTCGTATAATGTCTAGACCAGAAAGACAATAGAAACTTGCCATTATTGAATGAATTTGCTATTATTCCAGTAATTTGGCCTATGGTAAAAATTCTGTACTTTTTCTAAATGTTCCATTAACCACGGAAAAGTTTTAGTAGCAAGAAAGAAAAAAATAATCCCACACAGGACGGAAATGTTACAATTTCTAGTGTTTGTAAGTAACATTCTTATTAATAGGTTATTTCTATTTTGTCTTCTGCAATTGTTGCTTTAGTGATGTGTCAATTTAATGGCCTGAAAACACAATAATCGTAAATTGGTTGTAAAAAAAGCTGTATGTTTTGCATAAAATCAATACACGAAACTAGAACGTGGGGATTAATAACGTAAGCTATAGATTGTAAAGCACAGTTACATTTTCTGCTTCTTGTTTTATGGATCACTAGTGCTGCTCTTTTTAATACTCAGCTTTTCAGAAATAGAAGAGACGGTAACCAAAATATAGTTTAAACTTTTCTACGAACTATCGCAAATGGCAGTCTGTCATTATGTTTATTTTCCGTTTATTACATCTATCGCCAACAATATCTCACCATATTCCTTGGCTATAATATAGATAATAATAACAAACCTCACTTCCTCTTAAAATTACAAGGAACGTTAACATAAATGAGTGCTTAAGGACAATTAAAAAATTCATCAACTGTATATAAAGCATTATTAATTAAATCTGTTTGAATTGTTGTTTTAAATTTTCTCAAAGGTAGCATACGAGTTTTTTCTATTAGACTATTAAAAAAATATGGTTTGGTATTTTTCAATCTATAAATTTTTGAAAATTTACATGGTGGAATTGTCATTGCATTGTTGTTTCTGGTAGGGTAATTATGTAGGTCAGCTTGCATTTGGAAATTTTCTATGACTTTTGTATAGATTAAAAATTAATTAATAAACGCGTAATTGCTAACATTTTCAATTGCTTAGAGAATTACTTATAATGGTCCATATTACTCACACCAACCATAACTCTGATACATTTCTTTTGTATTTTAACCTGGCGATTTGTTATCCTAATTGTCTTCTATTTATTGCTTTTATCTCCAAGAATAATCCAGCTTCTTCCTTGGCTATAGCAAGGAGTTGGTATCTAATAATGTAAAAAAAAAGAGTAATCTAAAAATTTTAGATAATCACGGATCAACAACTCAATAATATTTTCATTTATACAGGGTATTCAAAAACAGTGAACCAACACAGACTTATTTTTTCTGACTGGAAGTAACATTTTTACTCCTCGAATAGCAGTTTTTGCAAATATCTCGTAAATTATGAATTCTGTACAGATTTATTAAGAAGATAAAATTATGTGAAACTTATTTTGGAACAACTTTTATACCAAACAATGCGGAACGCACTTACGAATAAGAAAGTCGTGCGGTGCCCACACCTCATTTTTAAAGGGATACGTCATAACCGGGTTTATCCTTATGTAATATTCTGTAACAATTAAACCAATGCCCACAGATGTAAACTGTAAAAAAATTGGCATGGGACAATAAATGCGCACAAATAAGCTCGATGATAGGAGGATCTAGATTAAGAGAAGCTTGGAAAACAATAAACAACCTGAGGAGAAATTCAAATGAAGAAAAAATGTTAATCCAATAGGCATCGAGACAGAATATTGGGATACACGATCATATACAGAGGAAAATGAAATAGACCAAATGCAAGAGCACCTCTTTCTCAAACATGCATCGTCTACACACTAAACGATTTTGTTGGGTCAAAATATATATAGATAATTCTCCGGTAGTCTGTATTTAAAAAATCAAATAATATACATTTATTTATATGGTGATATAATACAGATGTAATTCCGAACAAGTAAGTCATTATCTAATATTTAAATAACGTAAATCTTGGATTCGAATCGAAATGTATTTGTTTGTATTGAAACACGGGCTTAATTTTCTGGGAATTTATACCATAGCGCCATCCAATTGTTACTAGTAGTACTTAACACCACGAAAGTATTATTCCGAAACATGTTATGGTGGGTTTATGCAGCGTGAATTAGTCCTAACTTAGTATTAGTATTAGTCTTAAGAAAGTTCGATCATTGAGTATACGTGTTAGCGTTCAGTCAGCTGATCTTATGGTCGTAAGGTCGTAAGCTTCTTAGGACCGCGTCACAGAATAACCCAGAAGCGACACTTATGGCGGCGCCTTTGATCTTTTATTGGCAAATCTGGGAGACCTTGACAGCCATTTAAATGTAGGTACTAAGCGCGAAATTCAAATTTGCGGAAAGAGAGAAATGAGTTGAAATTTAAAAAAGTTAAAATATGTAAATAAATCCATAATAAATAAGGTATTATTAAAAAAACACTCTTGTTAATGTTTCACAAACGTATATTTTCAAAATGGTCGAAATACGAATTTATAAATGCGACAGAATCGACAATTTTACATTAGGTGTATGCTTTTTATATTTTAATAAACGATTAGCATATTTCAAAGCATAGAACATTCTTAACCTAATAAACAATTTCAATAAATACGATTTTGGAAAGTCAGGACACAAGTTACAAGGAAGATCTTTCATACATTCAAAGTATAATGAAGCTATACCTTTTTTGACAATTAGTTCTTCAAACATAGAAAAAAATATTTTTTCCAAATTATAAATGTAATTTAGAAAGTTTATATGCGGAACATGAAGTTTTCCATAAATATTTCCCTCTCCATTGTAGGCTTTCAAATATGTATATATTGTACTACTATCCAGTTGTTCGTTGCTTTTTAAATATTCTTCACAACTAGCACATTTATGAAAAGCAATTACTTTTTTTGGCAAGGTAACCGCAAACATAAACAAATGCATTCTGTGCAGGAAAATCTTCGTTTCTATAATCGTATTCTGAAAGAAACTTTGGAGAACTTGCCAGAATGCTATTTTGGATCTCCGCATTACTTTCCTCAACGTATTTACAATTCTTTAATTTAGTCAATAAACTACTAAAGTCGTCTGTGCAGGTAGCGTTGCTGCTGTGAAAGTAAATTTGACTAAACAATTTTTTGAAAGCCCTTTCAAATTGAATAGGGGTAGGATTAGTGCTATTTCCACCTTGTTGTCGAATACTTCCAAAAAAGTTTTCTAAGCAATCCTGATTTATATGCCTCGTTATTAGTCGTTTGTATCCTTTACTTTGGCATATCTCCCATAATTTCCTTACGCCATTGATGGTAATTAGCCAACATGATAGAAATTTGGTGGATGAGGTGATGTCTTTTCCCCTCTTGCAAATTTTCAAGTTCTTAATAAAGTCACACATGTTGCTTAGAAATTCAAGTTGATATTCCTCACCAGTAAAAACAGCTTTGTAACCCATAGTGGCGTTCTTTTGTGAGTTCAATATATCAAATAAGTTATTAAATTTTTGTATCACCGTAACTGTAGTTATTGCTTCAGGTGGAAGCGCCCCTAAACTGATGTAAGTGTTCATCCCACTTGCTACAGTATTACTTAAAACTTGAGCAGCTAGTTTCACCTTCATTTTGTCAAAATTTGTAGGATATAGGTGAGAATGTGTGAGTTTAGCAGCTAATCTATTGTCTAACATCTTATCCTTTTCGTAAAAGTCAATAATGTATGACCATGAAGTTTGTTCATTATTACAGACAAAATGGTTTTTCAGTAAATTATTTCTTGTCGCCTTTAATAAATGAGGAGTGTCAAATAAATAAATTATTTCGGTACCATCAACATTAAACGTTTGATTGTCAGGTGTAACTCCCAGTAAGTTTGCCAGTTGTATAAAATTAGATCCCATATCCGTTATAAGAGCATTCACAACTAACCCAAGAGAAGACAATCTTCTTATGGTTTCTTCAAGCACCGGAGTAAGATCTCTCGCAGCAAATGTTGTTGTAACAAAAAAGTAACCTAATGGTTGTTTCCAGCTTTGATGCAATCCCCTGGCCATAATGACTGTAACATTGCGAGTAGCTACGAATTCTTTTTCGCCAACTCCAAGATCTTTTAAACCCACAATTTCATCTCTACCAATATGATAAAAAAAATTCTGCTTCACTGACATTTCATCTATGCACAATATACAGTCCTTCTCTTCTTGGGTTATTAAATCAACTTTAATTTTAAGTGCTGTGTATAGTGCTTCATTATTCAAACCTGGTAGATATATTAGATTTTGAGTCATACGTTCCAGGGAACGTTTAGTAGGCAAACAAAACAATTTTTGTAGAAATCCGTAGGCTCGAGGCCCCAAAAAATATAAAGTGAGTGCAATTTGCTTGTATTCTGTATTATATCTCGTGCCCTTATTTTCTACTTTGCTTAATCGAGCTTGAATTTTAACAAATTTAGCTGTTGCCGGAGGTGAATATTCATCACAACATTTGTCGAAATCACTGAGAGTTTGCTTCTTCTCATGACCTTTAAACAATTTGCGTATGTTCAGATTCTGTCTTCTCATTTCTTTCAATTTTTCTTTAATCTTCTGCTTTCGGGGTGTGTTTGAACTTGAAGCTCTTGGGGTTTGTGTAGAAGCAATCGAAGTGAAGGACATATCAGTATCTGGTAATCCTGTCCATGTAGATGGAATAGTACTGTTTGTCGGTATATCAAAAAGGTCTGTAAATAAATATATGCTAATGTGAAGAACAATAAAAATAAAACAAAATTTATAGTAGAACAGTTATTAACATGATAAACATAGCAAATCATTATCTATTGGTATTAAATAAACTTACCTGTTGTTTGGGATGCTGACGATGTAGGTTCTAACATAGGGACAACTACTTCGAGCTGCGGGCTAGGACCAAAAATGCAAACATCTAAAATATAGATAAAGTTACATATCCAACCATTTTCAATTAATAACTGGTAACCTTACCTGACAAGATTTTAATGTTTTGTTCCAAAGTTTCTTCCAAATTCCCAATATTCTCTTTATCAGGAAAAATTGTTGGAATTGCCTTCGGAAGTAATCTATTTTTTTCTGGACTTGAAAACATTCTTTCTTCAAAGTGAAGTGCACACACTTTAAAACTGTTATATAATTGCACTGGTGTTTTATCACTTAAATCTAAACGATTACAAACTTCCAACCAACGTCTTCCTCTAAAAATTGTATATTATTTTAGAATGATAAACTACCATATACTGTAATAAATACATACCTCGCAGGATCTTTTGGGAATCTGAATAAAATAATGTTTTTATTTTCAGTTCTGCTAGAACAACCTCGAATAGCACACACAGTTCCTCCTTTTAAACTCATTGTAATTGTACAAGAAACTGGTCAAACCAACGAATATAAAAACGCTTTAAACACAACAGCTAACGTACCTCGCTTACAAAACGTACTTATGGTTATAAACAGAACCAAAACACAACATATAGGTTGAAGGAAATACCTACATAAATATGGCGGCACGGCGCATGCGCATACAGTATTGTATTTTGGCGGGATAAAGAGTGTCGCTTCTGGGTTATTCTGTGACCGCGTTAGAACACGACCTTGAAAGTTCGTAATTTTTAACTCTTAGGAGTAAGTTAAAACCTCGTTAGCCAAGATCTAACCCTCGTGAGGGAATACGTACACAGCTACGTACTACTTAAGGCTGCGTTTGATAAGGTTTTGGCGGGAGAGAAATGTACCCAAAAAATACCATTTTTATTTCCATTTTTACGGGCGTAAAATATCAAAACTTGTAAATTTTATGCATTAAGCATGAAGATAAAGGTTAAACGAAGTGAACGGTCGAATTCTTTTTTAAATTAAGTTAATATATAAGCCGTAAATAAAATGGGAAGTTAGTGGTTTTTGCAAGTACTAGAAAAAATGGCTACATTTAAAAATTACACGGTAAATTTATATGTAATATAGCAAGTACACTCGGTATTTATATTTGGAAGGTAAAAATAGTAACAGTAGCTAAATACATGTGTAATTTTTTAAGTGATCCATGAAATAAAATTTGTTTACATTTTTGGTGGGTCTTTACATACATTACAGATATCTGTTACATTTACGTCGCCTAACAGTGTAGCACATACAGATAGAACCACCGGCCATCTGCCTATAGGGAATTGTATGCAGTACACATTTATATACGCCTACGTATATATCTACGTACCGGCAATAATAATTTGTGGCGTAAAAAGAAATAAATACACATCCGTCGATAAAGCATATTTAATCTTTAAATATGACACAGATATTGCCATTTCATTTCGTAGATATTTGTAAGAATCAATCATCGGCATAATGTTTCGTGTTGTAGAAATATTAGTAGTAGATTTGTAATGAAAACGAAGGTTTGAGATTCCAAAGAAGTAGTAACTAGTGATTCTGAATGTACCTAGTTAAATAAAATTAAATTGCAAATTACTAAACCAAGAGAAAATAAGAAAAATAATTCTAAAAGGAAGCAACATGGAGAAATTAAAAAACGTTCAAAAAGTAATAATTGATGTCAAACAAAAAAAATTCTAGAGAAAATAAAATAGAATTCTAGAGGCTAATAAATATCTCTTTCAAACAAGCCTCCATTGTTTGCCTCACAGTAGCCCAGTCTGTTGTAAAATTCTCTACGTACATTAGAGAGAGTTACAGGTGAAATACTATTACAGAGTTGTGTAATTCGCATTCGTAAATCATCTAATGTGCGGGGTCTTTCATTCTGGTGTACATAAATGGTTTCATTCAAATATCCCCAAAGGAAAAAATCACATGGCGTTAAGTCAGGGGATCTAGGCGGCCAAGAAATATTACCTCTAGTGCTAATGGTATGTGGAAAATGCAATGAAAGACATTCTTGTACTATTCTGGCATTATGAGCTGGGCAGCCATCTTGCTGAAACCAAATATCATTAAAGTTTACAGCAAGGTCACGCACTGCAGGAACAATATGATTTTGCAGTAATTGTAAATATGACTGCGCATTTAATGTTCCGTTTAGGAAAAATGGCCCTATGATGTGATCTCCTAAGATTCCTGCCCAGACATTTACTTTCTGTGGATATTGAGTGTTGACATCCCTGCTCAAATGTTTGTTTTTCTCAGACCAGTAGCGAACGGCAGATGGATTATGGCGTTTGTGAAGGGAAAATGTTGATTCGTCAGTGAACAAAATATTTCGTGTAAAATTATCATCATTATCACATTTTTCTCTAATAGCCTCACAAAATTCGAGACGTCTAAACTGGTCATCTGGGAATATTTCTTGATTTTTTCTAACCTTATAACACTTATATTTCTTTTTGTGTAATATACGCCTAACTGTGGTTTTTGGAATACCTAATTGTTCAGAAATTTGGCGGCTAGAGTAGGGCTCACTTGATTCTACAAAGGCGCATACACTGACTTCCTTCTCTATTCTTTCCTCCGAAATAGGATGGAAATTACTCTGATAGCATTTCGAACATCCATTAATGCAGCCCGACTTTTCAAAACGATGTATGATATCTAGTATCGTCTGACGGCAGGGAACTGGACGATCAGGAAACGAAAAAACAAAACGACCAATCACTTCTTGCGTACCTCCTTGAGATGAGTAATACCATTTAATAATATTTATTTTTTCTTTTTTACTATAAACTAACGGCATAGTAAATACGTAAATGAATATCGGTAAAAAAACAGAAAAAAATACTGAGCTCTAAATAATTCTAAACCCTAAAGATGCAGACAGCAAGAATTTGCGTATTTTTGCAAGTTCGACCAACTATGAGTATACTCCACCGCAGTCAAGACACGACTGACGCGCTTGACTGTCGATCCCAAGCGTCGGCATAGACAACGCTTCTGATAAACGGTAGGACTAGATACATATATGTACATATAAATGTGTACTGCATTCAATTCCCTGTAGGCAGATGGCCGGTGGTTCTATCGGTATAATACAGATGGCGATATTATCTTGCAATTATTTAGAGATTAGTTGTGTGTTATGCGATACTTTAATTATTCATTATAATTTAAAATTATAATTAACAACAATTTTTGCGGTTACTAATTATAAAATTTAGTATGTTACGAGTTATTTGAAAGTACGTAATAGACAATCAACAGTTGGCATCACTGGTTGGCACCACAAAACCAAAAAGTAACTACATAGTTTAATTTGCGAGTTTAATGAAATTGCAATATTTTAAAATATGGAGTTTTCTGTTATCCTTAATTGAAAGATGCCTATGCTTTTACTAATGAGATGAATTATGTAAATCAATTAAACTGGGACTGTTTACGCCGACAAAAGCCTAATAGCTGTTTTATATTTACGAAGTTCGCAAAGAAACTGTCGGCTAAGAACGTTTTACATTTTTCTTCAAAATTTGTTAAGGTTGTTGCTAATTACTTAAAATGTAAATATAGGTACATTTTATTTGTTAGCAGTTTTCAGAACTTTGAAATCGTTTATTTTTTAAATAGAAACTGCACACCATGTCTATAGTATTTTTGACATATTCATCAAATTTTATAGTTCAAACTATATAGCAAATTAGCAAATTAAAAAATTCCAATGCGCAACGTTTCAAAAATATCGATATTAGAATCGAATAATGTATCAAAAATTCAAAATCGATTTTAAACAAATATTGAATGAAGAATATCGATATACCTTGATATCGACATTTTTATCATGTTTATATTAAAAGTTCTTTGCTGTGGCTTTTCAAGCCATTTAGTAACAAATAAAATCTTTAACTTAAAATATATATTTACTCAAAAAACAAAAAAAAATCCAATAAAAAGACAAACAAAATATAAATTTGTATCTATAACGTATAAGAAATCCAAAACTTAAATATATAATTCTAGTTGTATAAAACACATAAATAAATACAAGTAAAAAATAAACATCTTAAAACATATCTTCTTTACAATTTTGAGGAAATAGTAATTGTGATAAAGATAACAAACACCCCATGAAGGCGATTCGGCGAACTATACGAGATGTCAATTCTATGAAATGCAATATTCCGCTGCCGCTTCCGGATTATAATTTCTACGAAACAGCAAACATCGCAGTAGGCATTTTTCAAATTTCCAACTTCTTTCTTAAAAATATATTCTATTGTATTCTGTATAATATGAACAGTTTCTTTTGTATATTAATGTAAAATAAATGTGTAAAATGTCGAAGATTGTTTACCAGGATATAAGTAGAATGGCATTTTTGATTAAACGATATTATCGAATAAAAAAATCGATAACAGTCAATATTATTAAATAAAAATATATCGATTTCAATCACGATTATCGAAAAGAAAACATCGATACTTTTTTACAAAACAATATATCGTGCGCATCCCTAGTTCAAATCACATATGCCTGCCCACTCTTTCTTCCGGAGGTCAGTTCGCCGGTTTTCTAGTTTCGATTAATAACAATAATCTTTATAATAGCCTCATTATTTATAATATATTAACATTAAAATAATACCTTTACCTTACTTAGTTTTGAAGATTTTTATTACAATTACTGTTCTTTTTATTTTTGGTGTTTGTAGAGTTAAATCTTTGTACATATTTAAAACTGTTTTTATCATCTTTATTGTAAAAATACTTGACGCTGTTTGGGTGGCGATTTTCACGGTTTGGTTAGAAGTGCCTTATCTAATATGTTCGTGACGTACTTAAACGTACAGATAGTGTATAATAACACAGTAAAATATAATAAGAGAATGTTCACAGCTTCACAAATTATGGCTAGGTTATGTTATAAAATATACAGATATCGCATACTTACAATTCCTTGTTAAATTTACTTACATAGGAACCAATACATTCTGTTAAAAATGGTACCGTTTTGGCGCGATATTTGAATTGAAAAGTTATAATATAAAGTAACAACGTACCTATGACCAAATTTGCCTTAAAATATGTATATAGAATTTCTCTTATTCGAACTTGGTAATCTCACAAAAAAAATCCATTCTGAACACTGTCCAGGAGCCAAATTACAAAATAGAAATAAAATAAAAACATGAAAAAAACTGATCAACTGTCAAATTGGCACTTGGGATTTGCAAATACTAACTTTACATGTATTTTTAGCAGGTGAAATATATTTATTAGAATGTTGAACTAATAGGTACGTTATGAAGACAATAATATGACTATATTTCAGTTTTGCATATTATTATTATTATTATTATTAGACATGATCAACAGAGATGCAGGCGACGTACTAAATGTATCAAGTAACAGAAAATGTTTTATTTTGCATAACACAAACACACTGCTGTTTATTTATTGTGTGGTTTTATATAATAATAATAATATTAGTTTATTTCCAAAATAAGAGAACAACATTGTATTAATATAAATTACAAAATATAAATATATATGAAATAAGAAAATAAGAAAGTCGAATGGATGAGTATCACCTACCTTTAGCGAATATGTTTAAGAATAACTTAATTTATAAATAAAAGAAACGTAATGTTAAATTTTTACAAATAAATTCAAATGAATGCTTAAAGTTCGCGCGTCTTTCTCCCTTCAGCATGAAAGTTGACAAGTATCGATTAGATTCATATGTATAAAATCGAATTGCAAAGAAAGTCTGCCAGACCAAATCTACGTTTGTAGGTAGAAATTCAATAAGCAGGTAAAATGACCTTGAAATGTTTTTAGATCTTCAGAATTAGTTTAGTTTGTTAGAATTAACATCGTGGCGCCATCCAATTATTTAACATACGGAAAATATTCAGAGGATTATTTCTTGGGTAATGCACTCAGTAATTGCTTTTCTATTGTAATTTTTATTATTAATTTACTATTTAATCAATATAGCCCCTACGTCATAATTAATTACATTTCTTGTATATTTAGCTAAGACTTTAATTCACCCAGACAATTAGTACCTATGTCTCGGTGAAAATTGGCATTTACACAATACTGAGTCCATTACTAACTATTGTTGGTTTACACTTAGATACACAGGCTGTTTCATATAAAAACGCCCCATCCCGTAACTTCTTTATTTATTAACCGTTTTCAATAAACAAAAAAAATTAACCTCTACAAATTGGTGTTAATTCCAATTTTTTTCAACGCTATCTTGAATACGTAACTACAGTCAACTTTCAGTTTTCTCATAGATAATAGCGGCTGTTCTATGCTTAAATATTTACGTTTTCGCTTTTAGTTACACAATTTGCGTTTTCATCTTTCTTGTAATGTTGTTGGATATCGCTTTTGATATGTCATCAGGCCTTCCTACCAATGGTTCTACATAATTGAGTTGCTCCTGTTTGTCATCTTTGTTATAATTTCCTATTTTTAATCAATACTAACTACAATGAAGCTGTTTGGGTGGAAGCTTGCTTTTTGTTCATAATTTACAATTTAATCAATATAGCCACTACGTCATGATAGCAGATTAGTTTAGTTACATTTTTTATACAGGATCAGTCATTAGTAGCCGCTTCTTCGATTGCTCTTTTGTGTTTTAAATAAAGGAAAAAACAATTAGTGGGAGATTCATGGCTTCTTGTGGCGCATATTCTAAAAGTACTTTAAGCTCTGATGCACTTCCGGTTTCACTGGAAATGCATATATATTTTTGGATATTCTAGTACTACTTTAAATTATCTATTCAACATTTTTTCTTTTTTGAAATTGAGCCAATAGTTTTTGAGTTATTAATTTTTTTTGGAAATTTTTGACCAAAACACGTGTTCAGAAAAAGATCATTTTCGCATTGTTTTTAAAAGTGAAAACATTAACTTTGGTGGTTCTTGTAGCCAAGAACATTCTTCATCATTTTGTATAAGTAGCATAGAACAATAACTCAAAAAACTTTGTTTTTTCAAAGCCTACTTTCCGGAAATATCACATATCAAAACTTATTTTTTTTAAACGGATCACTCGGTATTTTCTTGTGGCATTTTGTTCTCTTTTTAATTCTCTTTCATTTTTGTTATTAATGTCCTATAGGTACCTATCTTTTGTAATTTCCGAGATAATCACTATAGGAGCAATTAGCGGTAAAATAAAGAACTACGAGCGTTGTTTTTCTATGCACCCAAATATTCGTTCAACCAATGGAAGGCTGGAATGGGCACCCGACTGCCTTAGTCAATTGTCAAACAAAGTAAAGGTTAAATCCAACTATCCCAAAAGTAATAATTTTAAAGTATGAAGGGCATCGCATTTCAATTTTTTAATTCCGGCAATGTTTAGTTGCAGTATTTCATTTTTTACACTGTTGGTTAACAACGAAATAAAGGTCATGTTTACTGACATATTTGAAGATGCCGCCCACTAAAAGGTGCACGAAACAATGCTGCTATCTTTAATTTAATTTGCCAAATTACTCGTATTCTTTCATTGTTGAACCTCTTCATAAGAGATGACTGTAGTTTTTCAAAATTATAAATTGATATTGTAAAACTTTGATAGAAAAAAACATATCAACAAAAAAATTATAAAAACGCAATTTAAATAATCTAAAACTATTGAGCAACGCAATAACAATCGAAAGTAAGTATTCAACATAACCACAACTTTGTGCAATGCACGTGAGTATTTTGCTTTCTAAAGAAGTACTAACGTTGCGTAAAACGTTTCGACATATTCTTGTAAACGCTTTACTTATTTTAATTTTCACGTCATCAAAAAGTTTTGAAAATCCGTCCGTAGAAAACGAAGATATTCCTCCATTAACATTTCCATCAAAGAAATAAGGTCCAATTATGTAACTACCACACATTTAATGACCAACGATTTTGCAAGTTTGCAGGTGTGTTAAAGTGAGGGTTTTTATGTGTTATAGTAACGAAAATGGTGACGATTAACGTATCCATTTTAATATAAGGTGTCCTCGTCGGTAAACAACAAAAAATTGAGAAAGTCAAGCTAATTTATCTGCTGCAATTGACAAAAATGTAAGCGATTCTGAAAATTTCTTTCATCTAACTATGCGTATGAATATGCTATGGATGAATTACATATTTCCTAATTATTATGGATTCTCAAATTTGACTTACATCTAACTGACGACTAATTTCCGTAGTACTCTGGTGTTGTCCACTTTTTCGTCATACTCAATTCTTTCTGTATACTCGAACCGTTCTTTTATGCTGTCGAAGGTCTCTGGCTTCGGATAGTTTCTTTCAAATTCACCCAAAACGTAAAACATATCTATTAACTCTTCATAAGATTAATTCATTTTGATGATAACTAAGGTAAGTGTACAATATTCGGTACTACTAAGGATTTTTTCGAGGATTTATTTTTTTTGCGTCTGAGCAATGACATGAATAAGTGTGAAAAAAATTTCCCATGATTGATTGATTGATTGATTTATTTACTCAAAAAAGATGTACAGGGTATGTACAAGTTTGCAAATAGTCATGAATATATATATACAATATTAAACGAAACATAATATATACAAGTAAAACTACATCAAAATATAGACATGTTCACGTATGTGTAAAAGTAACAAAACAACAAAAAACACAAGCACTGAAAAAACATTAAAACTAACAATAGCTTTCCCAATTCAAGTTCATGAATTCCGGTATATCATAAATTACATTTTCAAGCAGTATCGTTTTTATTCTATTCTTAAATCGCTTTGTATCAAGGCGTCTAATGGTATCGGGCATCCTATTAAACAAAATCAGAGCCTGATGATTTGTTGCCATCTGCGTTCTCGACTAGTTACGATTAGTTTTTAATATTCATTTTGGGATAATAATTCGGATTGTAATTTATAATTAAGATATTATTGACGCCTGCCGATGTCTCTAATTCGGTGCTACAAATTTCTCAATGTCGCTAATTAGGTGTTAAAGCGTCCCTAATTCTGTAGTACCGCGACCTAAGGAATAAGTTTTCAATTTTCAGGATAATAAAAAACTGATATGCTTAAATTAAATTGAAAAAGTATTTTTTTTAGAACGTACATAACCATTTTTCATTTATCAGCTTCGGAATCTTAAATAAAAACATAAAATAGAATTAGAATAAATAAACTAATACAAATTTTCTATAAAATACCGAAACATTTTAAGAATTTAAATTTTTAAATGCAAAAACTCCACGGTTGTTGTATGTTACTGGAGGGTCCACTTTTTTAAGTACATCTTCAGCATCATATACGAGCATGTCCAGTTTATCAGGCCAGCGCCAATTTGCTCCGCTCATTTGCATTGTCTTGACTTCATATTTTACTTCTGTTTTTTTTCTGATTATCTTCATTACAACGCCGGAAAATTTTCTTCTTCATATACAATCAGGACATAGTCGCCAACAGCGATGGTTTCTGATGTTACAAGTTCAACATTAGGTGACTTATTCTCGTCCACTGATTTTTTTGACTTTTTCTTTGGTATTGGCTTAGTTTGGTCTTCTTTCTTCTTCTCATTCAATTCTCTCTTCTTCTGTCTTTCCAACGTTTTTTCTAATTTGATTTTCTTTGTCTCATCCGCGCGACGTTGATGCTCCATAAATTCGCTAGCAATTGCTACTGTGGGTATGACTCTATTTAAATTCCTCTTTGTGTTACCGATTTTGGGCGTTTCCGGCCACAATAAGGCATTTTTGAATGGCGTTGGAAATTTTGATTTTCTGGCATCGATAGTGTCAATTTTTTCGGGGCTGGATGTCAACATCAGTAGTGTACTTAGGAGAGTTCTGGACCCTCCTCCCCCTCTCACCCAGCTCCCCCTCACCCCCCTCGCCCTAGTGGCGCCCTCTGCCAACCCAACTGATGTGGCGCCCCCTCGCGGTCGCCAACCCAACTAAAAATTGCAGATTTCATCATTACCAACCCAACTAAAATTGCAGATTTCATCATTACCAACCCAAGTGATGTGGCGCCCCCTCGCGGCCTCCAACCCAACTAAAAATTGCAGATTTCATCATTACCAACCCAACTAAAAATTGCAGATTTCATCATTACCAACCCAACTAAAAATTGCAGATTTCATCATTACCAACCCAATGTGGCGCCCTCTGACGGCCACTAACCAAACTAAGAAATGGCAGATTTCATCATTACCAACCCAATGTGACGCCCTCTCACAGCCACTAACCAAGAAATGGCATCTCTCATGATTACCATAATGCAGCATACTCTCACGGTCACTAGCCAAACTAAGGTGACGTCAGACAAATGGCGGACCATCAAGATGGTCTTTGTTTCTAGAGAATTCCTGAATAAATTACCAGGCTTGCTATCGCGCTTCTCAATGTACTTCAAACAGGTCTAAACATGTTTCCAGCGGAAACCGCAACGGCTGTCTGCTTCTGTGATAGCCGCATGCTTGAAATGTATATCTTACTTATAAAATAAAATAAAACAAACAATATATTTTTTAAGAAAAAACAATTTATTTATTATTATTTATAAATTAACAATATTATTTTAAATTAACAATATCTCCAAGCTTCATACCATCAAGATGGTCGATAAAAATATGAACTTTACATCTAAGATCGGCATACCATTTCAAAATTATAAAATAAATATACAGTATGCTACTGGACGAGATAGCAACCAAGTATGAATATACAGGACGTTTCAAAGGTAGGGATTTTTAGAAAAGCAAGATGGCGAATCCAAGATGGCCGCCAAAAATCTAATAAACTTCGGTGACGTCAGGCGAAATAGCCGACTATCAATATGATCGATAAAAATATAAACTATACATCTAAGATCGGCATACCATTTCAAAATTATAAAATAAATATACAGTATGCTACTGGACGAGATAGCAACCAAGTATGAATATACAGGACGTTTCAAAGGTAGGGATTTTTAGAAAAGCAAGATGGCGAATCCAAGATGGCCGCCAAAAATCTAATAAACTAAGGTGACGTCAGGCGAAATAGCCGACTATCAATATGATCGATAAAAATATAAACTTTACATCTAAGATCGGCATACCATTTCAAAATTATAAAATAAATATACAGTATGCTACTGGACGAGATAGCAACCAAGTATGAATATACAGGACGTTTCAAAGGTAGGGATTTTTAGAAAAGCAAGATGGCGAATCCAAGATGGCCGCCAAAAATCTAATAAACTAAGGTGACGTCAGGCGAAATAGCCGACTATCAATATGATCGATAAAAATATAAACTGTACATCTAAGATCGGCATACCATTTCAAAATTATAAAATAAATATACAGTATGCTACTGGACGAGATAGCAACCAAGTATGAATATACAGGACGTTTCAAAGGTAGGGATTTCTAGAAAAGCAAGATGGCGAATCCAAGATGGCCCCCAAAAATCTAATAAACTAAGGTGACGTCAGGCGAAATGGCTGACTATCAATATGATCGATCAAAATATAAACTCAACTTCTATAAAATACACAACTCCGTATCACGCATCACAACAACAACCCAACATAGTTTCAAAACGCCACAACACCAGATCAACTTAGGAAGATACATCTAGCTCAAACCCAACATACTTTCAAACACCACCACCGAGGATTTATATTTGACATCAGCATACCATCTCAAAATCATAAAATAAATATACAGTATGTTACTGGATAACATAGCAACCAAGTATGAATATACAGGACGTTTTCAAAGGTAGGGATTTTTAGAAAAGCAAGATGACGAATCCAAGATGGCCGCCAAAAATCTAATAAACTAATGCCACGTCAAGCATCCAATATATCAAAACCATGCACTCGAACTCCTATGAAACATCATCTCAAAACCATCGCTAGAATCAGCTCACAACCGGGTCATGAAGCGATTCTGAAACCCCTATATTAAAACCACACATTCAAACCACTATCAAATCCCTCTTTTCTCAAAAAACTATCCAACCATCCATCCGTCCATCCATCTGGATAACATAGCAACCAAATATTAATATACAGGACGCTTCAAAAGTAGGGATTTTTTAGAAAAGCAAGATGGAGAATCCAAGATGGCCGCCAAAAATCTAATAAACTAAGGTGACATCAGGCATCAATCTATTAAAACCACTATCAAATCATTCTCTTAAAAACCATCATCCCAAACAATACATTCAAATCATACATTCAGTGATAGATGCATAAATGAAATGTATTTGTGCAGCCTAACAGTTCAAAAAGCTTGATATCGAGCTTACCAGTATATTTCTAACAGATCTAAACACGTTTCTAATGGAAACCACAACGTTTGATCACTATCAACACCTCTATGATAGTCACATTATTTAATATATCTATATCATAAAATAAAAAGGAATAACATATTTTAAGAAAAAAACAATTTATTAAAAAATAAAACAACTACACACATCAAACAAACCTCAACCATACTTTCAATTTCACAAATATCAAAATTTAAACAAAACAATCAAATGCAAAGGCAAGGAATGTTCTCGAGATGACCCATATAGTGCAATATAACAATGCAGTAAAACGATAGAGGTGAGATACATGGTCTATCAAAAATTTTTATTACCCACTTTTTTCAGCAATCAAAACTTTTTTGACAAAACACTATACATATGAAAAATAGACATAGCATTAAATATTTCCATTTTAGAGATACCCCAGTTTAATCCCAATTTTAAATAACATAAATTCTTAAATTGATTTAGTTAACTTTCTTATAAAAAAAGGTTGAAAAAGAAAACATACTAAGTCCCACAACAGATAAAATATGTACTATCTTTTTACACTTCATGTTTAGTACTATCATTAGAAGAAATATGCCTGAGGTACAGCTTTTAATATGAAATTTAGAGGTTTTTATGCAAAATACATAGTTTATCACTAATAAAACTAATTTTGAAACACATTGTCCACATAGCAAATACCACTTCCTATACATTTTAAAAAATAGCAATTTTTATATATCATAAAAGAAGCAAACAAAAAAAACCAATATAAAGGCAGCATTAACATTCTAACCAAAAGATTTGCAAAAATATTAAATATATACTTGTTCTAAAAATGCTTCTATCTCTCTTTTTACAGTTTATGTTTTGTACAGCAGCGAATGTATTACATTTCTCTTAAAAGCATTTTATAATTTGAGAAAAAAAATGGTGAAATGCATCTCGAAACATTATTATAAATACATTTTAAAACATGGAATTCTATTTTATTTGGATGACATTGTATTTACAAATAGTTTTTATATTATATTATTACAAGAAATATGTTTTACATTAAATTTTACGCACGGGACAACAGTAGTATACACACACCAAACTGCACGCAAAAACTAGTATAAAGACCGCATTAACGCTATAACCAAAAAGAATTGAAGCCATATTAAATTATGGACGCAAAAACTAGTATAAAGACCGCATTAACGCTATAACCAAAAAGAATTGAGGTCATATTAAATTATGGAGGAAAATAATAAATACTCGCTCTCAATTATTTAATATTGAAATTACATAAAAATCCATGCAATACACTTAAAACATTTGAAAAATCATGTTTGGTAAGCCCACTATATATCAATATTTAAGACAAAAAATTATTACTAATTTTCCATCTACAGATACCCCTGCTTAATATCAATTTGAATTAACATAAATTCATAAAATGAGTCTATCTTTACAGTTCGTGTGTTGTACTATCATTAGAAGAAATATGCTTGACGAGTGGCTTTTAATATGAAATTTAGAGGTTTTTACACAAAAACATAGTTTATGCCTAATAAAAACTAATTTTGAAACACATTGTACACATAGCAAATACCACTTCCTATACATTTAAAAAATAACAATGTTTATACATCATAAAAGAACGAAACAAAAAAAAAAAGCTAATATAAAGACAGCATTAACGTTCTAACCAAAAAGATTTGAGAATCAACTAACAACCGGGTCATGAAGCGGTTCTGAAACCCCTCTATCAAAAACATGCATTCAAGTCAATGAAATTACATAAAAATCTAAGAAATAGTAGCACTTAAAACATTTGAAAAATCATGTTTGGTGAGCCTACTATTTAAGACAAAAATTATTATTTATTTCCATTTACAACAGATAGCCCACTATTTATCAATATTTAAGGGCAAAAAATTATTATTAATTTCCCCATTTACAACAGATTTCCGTGTTTAATCTCAATTTTTAAATAACATAAATTCTTAAATTGATTTAGTTAACTTTCTTATAATATTTAAAAAAAGGGCGAGAAAGAAAACATACTAAGTCTCACAACAGATAAAATATATAATATCTTTTTACAGTTCATGTTTTTGTACTATCATTACAAGAAATAAGCCTCGCGATTAGCTTTTAATCTGAAATTTAGATACTTCATAAAACCACCTCAGAGACACTAAAAAATTATGATTTTCAGCTCAACCAACCATTCAAAAAGTTGATACATCAAATTCGTGAATATTAATATCACTCCACACTCTTAATAAAAAATTTAGCAGAAGTCTCACATTAAATGAATACAAAATTTATATATGCACTACATTAAATGAAGATTGAATTTTATACACTGCTTATATCACCAGAAATTTTGTTACAAGATTATATGATTAGATAGACTCATGACTAAGCCTAAACGGACACCAGGCTTTCAATATGTAGTAAAGTTTTTTCTTCATACATTTAATATAAACTAATGATCTATCTTTAGAAAGCATCCACAGGTCCATTAGAACTTGTGGGTGGTGCAACATCTACTTTAACCCTCTTCTTAGACGGTCCGGCAACATGCTCACATGTATCCACACCCTCCCTACAAATACCGCAAACAAAATTGCGGTGGAGGGTATTCACATGTCGCTTCATGTTATCACGCCGGGTGAAGGATTTTCCGCAAATGATGTAATTCATTCTATGAAAAACAAATTAAAAATAATTAATATAATAAATTTAAGAGAATAAAAAGCTATTGAAACCTAATTTTTAATATATCGAAATTGCTAATTTATTTGAAAAGCTCCTCGTATATGAATTGCTATAAAATACTAATTATAGACCTACATATATAAAAATAATATTTTAATACATAAACTTTGACTGATACCCGTATATTTAACTAAAAATACTCTTATTGTTCAGAATTTATTTAAATTATTGAGAAAAACCTTTAAAGAACCGTATGAAATAATCAACTTAATTATATAAATTTACACACACTTAAACATTAAAAAACAATTTAAAGAAAGCACTAAATGCAAAAAATACTTTGAAGCACCCCTGGATTAATTGTATATAAAAATAATATTCAATAAAATTTACACCATTAAATTATTAAAAATAACCTTATAATTGAGAAAAAACAATTTTTAAAAGTCCTATAAAATTTTAGAGTAGTAGAAAAACTATGATCAGCATATATTTAACTAAAAAATACTTGTATTATTGAAAATTTATTGATAAAACCCTTTAAAACTTTATAAAATAATCAATTTAATAATATAAATTTACGCACCTAAAAATTTAAAAAAAAGGAAAAAAAAACAATATAAAGAAGCTACTAAATACAAATAAAATACTTTGAAGCACCCTGGATAATTGTATATAAAAATAATATTCAATAAAATATTAATAAAATATACACCATTAAATTATTAAAAACAGCCTTATAATTGATAAAAACAATTTTTAAAAAGTCCTATAAAATTTTAGAGTAGTAGAAAAACTATGATCAGCGTATATTTAACTAAAAAATACTTGTATTATTGAAAATTTATTGATAAAACCCTTTAAAACCTTATAAAAATTAAAAAAAGAAAGAAAAACAATATAAAGAAGCTACTAAATGCGTATAAAATACTTTGAAGCACCCTGGATTAATTGTATATAAAAATAAAATATTAATAAAATATTAATAAAATATATACCATTAAATTATTTAAAAAATAATCTTATAATTGAGAAAAAACAATTTTTAAAAAGTCCTATAAAATTTTAAAACTAATGTAAAATATTGCAATTTAATATTATATAAATTAGGCTTTCTAAATACCTTGTAGTAAAACACAAACAAGCACCAAAAACGATGTTGACTGTTCGAAGATAATGAAATTAAAGATGCCGATCTACGTATATATAGATACACATCTGCGTCAGATTCCCACGCAAATGGAGTGATGCATAAAGAGAAAGACCTTTTTTTCCCCGCGCATACATATATATACATATATACGTATGCGGCCAGAGGCAATTAGCGGCGGGCGCATTCCGTCCCCATGGTCGGGCTGTGTTTTAAGGAATGCACTTAATTTTTTTCGGTCGCATACCTGCATCCAATGAGGGTTGCGAGTCCGGGAATTTCGTCTTTCTACCTGTACAGATAGATCTGTCTTTATATAAAATTCGTATATATTATCTATGATTTTAGTTTTAAAATAAAAAATAATAAGAAGGTTAAAATAATTCGTTATTTTGTAGATAGTTGCATTATTTTGCATGCATATACATTCTCCATTAGTTTTATTATTATGATAAAAACAATGATTGACATTTTAATAAGCTTTGATACATCATTAAAATATTCCAGTAAATTAAATGCTAATGATGTAAAAATACCTAAAAATATTTCGTAAAACAAGAGTATTTTAGTTAAATATACGGAGATCCATATGAAAAACTACGAAAGTTATATTAATGTTAAATATTAAATAATTTAATTAAATGAAAACACATCGTTTCACAAAAATTATGTTTTATTAAACACTAGATGTACATCTCATTTACCATAACAGTACATTATAAACCTTTCTTAATATTGATGATGCAGGATCAGTTAAATTAGTATGGTTGTTAAGAAATTGGAGGAGCATTTGATAGTATTTTCTTCATAAAAGTAGTATGTATTATAATATAAGATAGTGTTATAAACTATACAATAAATATTATTCAGTATTGGAATACACAATGAATAACACAAATTTTGAGTAGAGAAAGATAAATATTTCTAATTGCACATGTGTGAATTTGAATTTATCGGGAATATACAGAGTAATTATTTACATCTGATGGTGAAACATGGTCGCGTATTTTATATCATTCAGTAATTTAATTTGCTCTATAGCTAGACAATGAGGTGGATGCTAAGCATTAATTTGTACACACGTAATGTTATGATCGTCAGTGTAACATATATATTCAAGTCTAACACAAACTTTTTGATTTATTGAAACCCCAATAGAAATTATCACTATTTCGAGAAGAATAGTCATGTACCTGTACATATTCAAAGCCGCTGAAGTATGAGTACATTAACAGCTGTATACGCGTGTCTTTATCATCCACTTTAATGTGTTACTGTAATTCCAGCTACTTTTTTTATTTATACGTACATATATTGTGAATTATTACACTAATTATAAAACAAAATTAATTATAGATAGACAAACATTATACAGGTATATTGCAAACATGTAATGCTAAGATAATCAGAGTGATATATACATACATGTAAAGAAATTTATAATTTATTCAATCTCTTATTAAAAGAGTTATTAATATTTTTCAAATGAATACCTGACAGTGGTGGAAAACTGTTGAAATTTGGATAGATTAATAGTTACATATGCGAGCTTCAGAATAGCTTCTGAACATGTTGGGTTGTAATTTGGTATACAATAAAAGGCAGCGGGGAACTGAACCGCCTCCCAAAAAAGGTATTTAATATTAAAATCGTCGTTTTCCCATCACAGAAAATAGTGTATTATACAATGGAAAAAATTAGATTTTAGCTCTCGGTAATTTATCTTACCTCGAGCTAAAATCTAATACTTTTTTCCCTTGTATGATACACTATTTTTCTGTGATGGGGAATCGACGATTTTAATATTAAATACCTTTTTTGGGAGGCGGTTCAGTTCCCCGCTGCCTTTTATTGTATACCAAATTACAACCCAACATGTTCAGAAGCTATTCTGAAGCTCGCATATGTAACTATTAATCTATCCAAATTTCAACAGTTTTCCACCACTGTCAGGTATTCATTTGAAAAATATTAATAACTCTTTTAATAAGAGATTGAATAAATTATAAATTTCTTTACATGTATGTATATATCACTCTGATTATCTTAGCATTACATGTTTGCAATATACCTGTATAATGTTTGTCTATCTATAATTAATTTTGTTTTATAATTAGTGTAATAATTCACAATATATGTACGTATAAATAAAAAAAGTAGCTGGAATTACAGTAACACATTAAAGTGGATGATAAAGACACGCGTATACAGCTGTTAATGTACTCATACTTCAGCGGCTTTGAATATGTACAGATACATGACTATTCTTCTCGAAATAGTGATAATTTCTATTGGGGTTTCAATAAATCAAAAAGTTTGTGTTAGACTTGAATATATATGTTACACTGACGATCATAACATTACGTGTGTACAAATTAATGCTTAGCATCCACCTCATTGTCTAGCTATAGAGCAAATTAAATTACTGAATGATATAAAATACGCGACCATGTTTCACCATCAGATGTAAATAATTACTCTGTATATTCCCGATAAATTCAAATTCACACATGTGCAATTAGAAATATTTATCTTTCTCTACTCAAAATTTGTGTTATTCATTGTGTATTCCAATACTGAATAATATTTATTGTATAGTTTATAACACTATCTTATATTATAATACATACTACTTTTATGAAGAAAATACTATCAAATGCTCCTCCAATTTCTTAACAACCATACTAATTTAACTGATCCTGCATCATCAATATTAAGAAAGGTTTATAATGTACTGTTATGGTAAATGAGATGTACATCTAGTGTTTAATAAAACATAATTTTTGTGAAACGATGTGTTTTCATTTAATTAAATTATTTAATATTTAACATTAATATAACTTTCGTAGTTTTTCATATGGATCTCCGTATATTTAACTAAAATACTCTTGTTTTACGAAATATTTTTAGGTATTTTTACATCATTAGCATTTAATTTACTGGAATATTTTAATGATGTATCAAAGCTTATTAAAATGTCAATCATTGTTTTTATCATAATAATAAAACTAATGGAGAATGTATATGCATGCAAAATAATGCAACTATCTACAAAATAACGAATTATTTTAACCTTCTTATTATTTTTTATTTTAAAACTAAAATCATAGATAATATATACGAATTTTATATAAAGACAGATCTATCTGTACAGGTAGAAAGACGAAATTCCCGGACTCGCAACCCTCATTGGATGCAGGTATGCGACCGAAAAAAATTAAGTGCATTCCTTAAAACACAGCCCGACCATGGGGACGGAATGCGCCCGCCGCTAATTGCCTCTGGCCGCATACGTATATATGTATATATATGTATGCGCGGGGAAAAAAAGGTCTTTCTCTTTATGCATCACTCCATTTGCGTGGGAATCTGACGCAGATGTGTATCTATATATACGTAGATCGGCATCTTTAATTTCATTATCTTCGAACAGTCAACATCGTTTTTGGTGCTTGTTTGTGTTTTACTACAAGGTATTTAGAAAGCCTAATTTATATAATATTAAATTGCAATATTTTACATTAGTTTTAAAATTTTATAGGACTTTTTAAAAATTGTTTTTTCTCAATTATAAGATTATTTTTTAAATAATTTAATGGTATATATTTTATTAATATTTTATTTTTATATACAATTAATCCAGGGTGCTTCAAAGTATTTTATACGCATTTAGTAGCTTCTTTATATTGTTTTTCTTTCTTTTTTTAATTTTTATAAGGTTTTAAAGGGTTTTATCAATAAATTTTCAATAATACAAGTATTTTTTAGTTAAATATACGCTGATCATAGTTTTTCTACTACTCTAAAATTTTATAGGACTTTTTAAAAATTGTTTTTATCAATTATAAGGCTGTTTTTAATAATTTAATGGTGTATATTTTATTAATATTTTATTGAATATTATTTTTATATACAATTATCCAGGGTGCTTCAAAGTATTTTATTTGTATTTAGTAGCTTCTTTATATTGTTTTTTTTTTTCCTTTTTTTTAAATTTTTAGGTGCGTAAATTTATATTATTAAATTGATTATTTTATAAAGTTTTAAAGGGTTTTATCAATAAATTTTCAATAATACAAGTATTTTTTAGTTAAATATATGCTGATCATAGTTTTTCTACTACTCTAAAATTTTATAGGACTTTTAAAAATTGTTTTTTCTCAATTATAAGGTTATTTTTAATAATTTAATGGTGTAAATTTTATTGAATATTATTTTTATATACAATTAATCCAGGGGTGCTTCAAAGTATTTTTTGCATTTAGTGCTTTCTTTAAATTGTTTTTTAATGTTTAAGTGTGTAAATTTATATAATTAAGTTGATTATTTCATACGGTTCTTTAAAGGTTTTTCTCAATAATTTAAATAAATTCTGAACAATAAGAGTATTTTTAGTTAAATATACGGGTATCAGTCAAAGTTTATGTATTAAAATATTATTTTTATATATGTAGGTCTATAATTAGTATTTTATAGCAATTCATATACGAGGAGCTTTTCAAATAAATTAGCAATTTCGATATATTAAAAATTAGGTTTCAATAGCTTTTTATTCTCTTAAATTTATTATATTAATTATTTTTAATTTGTTTTTCATAGAATGAATTACATCATTTGCGGAAAATCCTTCACCCGGCGTGATAACATGAAGCGACATGTGAATACCCTCCACCGCAATTTTGTTTGCGGTATTTGTAGGGAGGGTGTGGATACATGTGAGCATGTTGCCGGACCGTCTAAGAAGAGGGTTAAAGTAGATGTTGCACCACCCACAAGTTCTAATGGACCTGTGGATGCTTTCTAAAGATAGATCATTAGTTTATATTAAATGTATGAAGAAAAAACTTTACTACATATTGAAAGCCTGGTGTCCGTTTAGGCTTAGTCATGAGTCTATCTAATCATATAATCTTGTAACAAAATTTCTGGTGATATAAGCAGTGTATAAAATTCAATCTTCATTTAATGTAGTGCATATATAAATTTTGTATTCATTTAATGTGAGACTTCTGCTAAATTTTTTATTAAGAGTGTGGAGTGATATTAATATTCACGAATTTGATGTATCAACTTTTTGAATGGTTGGTTGAGCTGAAAATCATAATTTTTTAGTGTCTCTGAGGTGGTTTTATGAAGTATCTAAATTTCAGATTAAAAGCTAATCGCGAGGCTTATTTCTTGTAATGATAGTACAAAAACATGAACTGTAAAAAGATATTATATATTTTATCTGTTGTGAGACTTAGTATGTTTTCTTTCTCGCCCTTTTTTTAAATATTATAAGAAAGTTAACTAAATCAATTTAAGAATTTATGTTATTTAAAAATTGAGATTAAACACGGAAATCTGTTGTAAATGGGGAAATTAATAATAATTTTTTGCCCTTAAATATTGATAAATAGTGGGCTATCTGTTGTAAATGGAAATAAATAATAATTTTTGTCTTAAATAGTAGGCTTACCAAACATGATTTTTCAAATGTTTTAAGTGCTACTATTTCTTAGATTTTTATGTAATTTCATTGACTTGAATGCATGTTTTTGATAGAGGGGTTTCAGAACCGCTTCATGACCCGGTTGTTAGTTGATTCTCAAATCTTTTTGGTTAGAACGTTAATGCTGTCTTTATATTAGCTTTTTTTTTTTGTTTCGTTCTTTTATGATGTATAAACATTGTTATTTTTTAAATGTATAGGAAGTGGTATTTGCTATGTGTACAATGTGTTTCAAAATTAGTTTTTATTAGGCATAAACTATGTTTTTGTGTAAAAACCTCTAAATTTCATATTAAAAGCCACTCGTCAAGCATATTTCTTCTAATGATAGTACAACACACGAACTGTAAAGATAGACTCTGTAACGAAGTTCCTCGTTAATTGCACAAATTAACATTTTTAGTCCATTATTAATTTATTTAGCAATATTAAATTAAAAGAATGTGTGTTATTTTGTTCAAGTATTGTATAAAATGTTTTGGACGGACCTGTATATGTATTCATTTGTAACGATCATTCTTGTTATTTGTTTATTTTTCAATATAAGAGTACCGAATGTATACGTCATGCTCGTAGTCGCGCGCAAATTGTATATTTTGAACAAGTTTTTCCTACAGAAATAGGGGGGTTTACGGATATATAAAGACACCGGCAAGTGTGTCTCTTCCATTTTATTCTCCTATCCTACAGCCGCCTTTACCTTCTTTACTCAGCCTTGATGGCGTGGGAAAGTTAGGTGATTATCCTAGAAACGTATTATATTCAGGCCTCTTTCTGTGCCGTGGAATAATCGTTTCAAAATCCGCTAAAACCCGTCCGAAAGTGTCTTTTCCATTCAGACCAGGGGTCGTGGAGGAATAGACATTTTACCGCAGCAACCTATAATTCCCGTCAGAGTCAGGCTATAAATGTCGTGACTATATATATATATCTCTGTATTTAATATTTGTACTTTATTTTCAGAAATGTTAGATTTCGAATATTGTTTGTAACGCGCGTATAAATTCAAATACATTGTCCGCGCTCTATAACATAAATAAAGATATAATAATACTTCGCCGAGTAGACGTGCAAAAGCCCGTACCGATTGAAATTATTTTCCGTGACGAATTTTGTAAAGATTCTTCTGCGAGCATGTTAACATACAAAAATTTAGTTGTAAAATAATTTAAGCAAACCTGAGCATCCGTATCTTATTTCAAACACCATTTTATTTATGATTCTTTTAATCGGAATATTCTGGGACCCGTAATTATTAATTCAGGGACTAGAAATGTGCAAACGTTCTCGCTTAATTTCATACGTGACTTATAGAGGTCATTGACATGTATTTATTTTGTATACTATTTATGTACATAGGTTTTGTAAATTTGTAATTAATATTAGACGAAAATGTGTATCAATTGTGACCATAGTTTAATTGTTGAATTGTTTATTTGTTTGACATGATTTAACCATGTTTTAATAGAAATAAAAGTAACTGTTAGGTACTTTTCAAATGAATTTCTAACCGTGTGTTTTTTTTTACCTTTACCGCTTGACAATGAGATAGAGAAAGTAGTATATTCAAGAGTAACGAATCACATTAAAACAATAAGAAGTACTCACGTTTTTTTCTCCGCTGAGTTCGCTGCTGAGCAATAGGTCTTTGTCCCAAGGCACCACACTATAACCGCCATATTTTTTGATTTATCTTAAACTGCCCGAACTTGTTGACATTAAGGTCGACGACACGTACTTTATCAGATCATAATATTGAAGCCTGAACATATAGGCAGCCAGGAGTGCTACGTATTTTTGGTGCATTGGCGACATTCAGAAGACAAATTCTATAACCGGCTAGTTTGCCCCTGGTGTTATATAAGCAAATGACACTATGTTATAAATAAAAGTAAGCTAGCCAGGTTATAGATGGCGCCCAGAACGTTTGGCCGTGTTTTAAGAGATTTAAAAAATTAAATTCCGCCGCATTTAATAAAACTGTATGAATAATTTCACAGTTTTCCGCCAGATATACATGTATAATTATTTTTTTTAAATAATAAGATAGGAAAATTGATACACAATTTATGTACATACATAGAGATAAGTTTTTATTAAAGGATAGTAAAACGTACATATTCTTTATTAATTGTGAGGGAGTAAAAGGATAGGAGAATAAATTGCAACTACAATACGTTTTTATTTTATTATTATTTTATTTTTATTTGGTACATTATAAGTTATAAAATGACTGATCCGGACAAAGGCAAAAATCCAAACCCTCTTGGGTGGATATATACTTTGAAAAAAGAGGACTTAAATGCCGCAGCAGAATCTTTAGGGTTAGACGCTACCGGTAATGTCGAGGACGTACGTAAACGCATTAGCACCTTTCTGAAAGAGGGTAAAACGGGTTCAACGAATAAGGGAAACACTCCACCGCAAAGAGACACTAACGTTCAGATTTCTTCCGCGGAAATCTGTGCTCAAATAAGGAAATGGGGGATTCATTTTAATGGCAGCTCGGACGCTGTATTTTTTCTGGAAAGAGTCAAAGAACTCCAAGTATGTTACGGGATTAAAGACGAACATATGCTCCATGCATTGCCTGAGCTTTTTAGAGACAAAGCACTGCTTTGGCTCCGGAATAATAAAACATTATGGGGTACATGGGACGAGTTTTTAGAAGACTTTAAACTTCAATATCTTCCGCCTCGGTATAATTTTTCAATCGAAGAAGAAATACGCGCTCGGTTGCAAAAACCAAAGGAATCTTTTAAAGATTATTTAACCGCCATATTAACGTTAATGAGACGCGGCCAAGATATGTCCGATGGGGATAAATTGGAACGTGTATACGGTAACATGTCACCTAGTTACAGGATGTATATACATAGGGACGCGATACAATCCCTCCGACAATTATCTAAACTCGCTGCCGACTACGAATTACTGCTGGAAGAGCAGGCGCGCTTTTGTAAGAAAGAAAGTACGCTATCAGCACCGGAACGCCCGCCCAGCGATAAACCGAGTACTTCGCGTTCGCATCATTTGTCATATGCCGCCCAGGATAATAAGCCTCGCCAATTTCCTGTACCGCCGTCGCCGTTACAAAAATTATCACATCCAGAAAACCGTTGTTGGCGATGTGGCAGAGAGGGACATACGCGTGGTTATTGCCGTAACCCATTTAAAATGTTTTGTTCACGGTGTGGCAAGTTAAATGTACGTTCCGTTGACTGCCGATGCCAGGGAAACGCCGAGAAGGGCGGTCTGCAGGCAAAGACCGTCCGCAAGCAGTAAAGCCGCCTGAATCCGCAAACACATGTATCAAAGACTCGACGGTGCCGGACAATCGCGTCTGGATCCGTGTGAACATGTGTAACCAGAATTTACGAGCCCTCGTGGACAGCGGAGCGACTTCATCGTTTTTGTCCGAATCACTAGTTGCCCGGTTGTTGAAAAATAATGAACAACGTGTCTTGAATAGGAAATCTAAAGTCCGCCTCGCAAATGGAGACGTTGTAGAATCGCCTGGCTCAGTTTTATTACCGGTCCGCATGGGTAGCCGAACTACAGACGTTAATTTTGTAATTATGCCGAAGAGCCCGTGCTCAGTTATCTTCGGAATTAACTTTCTCAAGGAAATTGGGGCTGTTCTCGATTTTTCCGAAAGGAAACTGTACTTTAAGGGAGACAATGCAGTCTTTGCCGCGAGCTGTGGGATCTCCGAGGTACAGGACCGCCACGAGACCGCCTTAAAAAAATTCCTTGATCAAGAATTAAGTAAATTTACCACCGTGCCTGGTCGGACGAATTTAATACGTCACACAATCCGTTTGCAACCGAATACCGCCCCAATAAAACAACGATATTATCCGTGCAACCCAAAGAAGCAAGCACTAATCGACGCCGAAGTGGACAAGATGCTACAAGACGGTATAATAGAACCCAGTAACAGTCCGTGGAGTTCTCCTATCGTCGTGGTCACGAAAAAGAACGGTGGCGTTCGGTTCTGTGTCGATTTCCGCAAAATTAATTCCGTATCAATTAAAGACTCATATCCTTTGCCGTACATTTCGAATATTCTTGATAAACTCCGCGACAGTAAATATTTTTCGACGCTTGATCTTAAAAGTGGGTACTGGCAAGTGGAATTAGAAAAAGATAGCAGACCCGTGACAGCTTTTACAATTCCGGGAAAGGGCCTATTTCATTTTGTGTCATTACCGTATGGATTGCATAGTGCGGGAGCGACGTTCCAACGCCTATTAGATTCGGTGATAGGTCCTGAAATGGCGGAGTACGCATTTGTATATCTGGACGATATTATTATTTTAGGCAAGACTTTTGAAGAGCATTTGAAAAATTTAAGTAATGTTTTCGCGCGTTTACGGGAAGCAGGCCTTCAACTACAACCAGACAAATGTACTTTTGCCAAACAGGACATAAAATATTTGGGTCATGTTGTAACACCGGACGGAATCCGTACAGACCCGGACAAAATCGCTGCTATTTTAAATGTACCGCCGCCGCGATCCAAGAAAGAAATACGTGGTTTCCTGGGACAAACGTCATGGTACCGTCGGTTCGTACCGAATTTCGCACAACTTACCGTTCCGCTCATAAAATTAATTAAAAAAGATGTGCGTTGGGAATGGACGACGGAACAAGACGCCGCATTCGCCGCCGTAAAGAGAGCACTGACAGAGAGCCCAGTTCTCGCGTGTCCGGACTTCTCCAAACCATTCCAATTGCATACCGACGCCAGTGAGAAAGGTTTGGGAGTCGTTTTAATACAAATAATAGAGGGTGCCGAAAGAGTGATTGCCTATGCCAGTAGGACTTTAAGTAAGGCAGAATTAAATTATTCGACGACCCAGAAAGAAGCTCTTGCCGTCGTTTGGGGTATCAAAAAATTTAAGTACTATTTAGAATTTTACCAATTCACCGTTGTTTCCGATCACCAATGTTTAAGATTCCTGAATGACTTGAAGAATCCGTCAGGACGACTCAGTCGATGGGCTGTTGATTTACAACAGTATGATTTTGTCATTCAATACCGAAAAGGAGCGATGAATAATTTAGCCGATTCTCTGTCCCGAGCACCGCTTCCTTTCAAACACGAAACCGATGAAGATACCTGTGCCTTGTTAGAAGAAACGTCTTGTTCTTGGTATAACAAGAAGGTTTCGGACGTTCAGTCAGATCCTGAAAAACATCAAGAATACCGATTAGAAAATGGTAATTTGTACAGACACATACCTGATACACAACATACCGAGGGAGTGCGCGCATGGAAATTGTGTGTAGCTACGCCTGATAGAAACGACGTCCTGAAAGAAATCCATGACGCTCCTGAAGCTGGACATCTTGGGGTCGCCAAAAGTATAGCGAGAGCCGCTTCGTTATATTATTGGCCAGGGATGTTCAGAGATGTCCGCCGCTACGTCAATCGATGTCGATCCTGTAAACATTATAAATTTAATCAGGGAAAACCTCTAGGCCAGATGTTATTCTCACCTGTTGATTGTCCATGGGAACAAGTGAGTGTGGACCTCCTCGGACCTTTTCCGCGTTCCAAGAGAGGATATACTTCATTGTTAGTAATACATGATCGATTCACGAAGTGGGTAGAGTGCCAGCCGCTACGCTCTGCCACATCACGAACCGTTATCCAGGCACTGAAGGAAAAGGTAATCTATCGTTTTGGTTGTCCGAAGATCCTGTTGGCTGACAATGGTCCGCAATTTGCCAGTCACAGTTTCACCAGCTATTTTAATGGATTAGGTGTCAAGATAAAATTTAATGCTCCGTATGCTCCGCAATCGAATCCTGTGGAAAGGACAAATAGGGTATTAGGACCTATGATTGCACAATACATCAATAAAGATCATAGAGAATGGGACCAATACCTACCTCAGTTCGTTTTCGCCATCAATACCGCTAAACATGAGTCTACAGGATTCACACCTGCCTTTCTTAACTTTGGTAGAGAACTCATGCCGCCGAGCTCTCTGCGAAGAACCGCTGATGGGCAGTTAATGGACCCTGCTCGACCGAATACCGAAGAATTGGCTCAAGAACTGTCGAAATTGGACGACTTTTTCAAGATCGTCAGGATAAAGTTGGCTCAAGCGTTCCAGAGGCAAAGTAGGCCCTACAATCTGAGACATCGTCCTTACCGCCCTCAAATTGGACAATGGGTGTATCATCAGACACATAATTTATCCGACGCCTCTAAGAAATTTACCGCAAAACTTGCTCCGAAATTTGAAGGTCCCTCTAAAGTTATCCAGATCCTGTCCCCGTCTATTCTTATGTTACAGGTACCAAACAGACGAAAACCCGTGAAGGTACATGTGAAAGATGTCAAGATTCCGTCCGCAGACGAACTCCAACCCGATCTTCCACCTCCAAATCCGCTGGAAGTAGTGGGGGAAGGCCAGGAGGATATATAAACTCGTATGTACCATCCAGTATACACAGTCGATGCAATGGGCACTTCCAAGCAACCAGGCAAGATGACCGCTCCCCGTCCATTGGTATCTCCGCCGCCATCCGCCATGGACGAACGATATCGAGCGTTGTGGGGTACACCGCCTGGGTTGAAGACGCCTGAACGACCAATAACGCCTCGCTATCTGGTTTCACCGGCGACCGTTGCTCTCATGGAGGAGAAATATCAGACATATTGTTGCCGGACACCTCCCAAGCCAGTAGTCTCCGTGCCGCCCTCCGATGAGACAACAGTCGATGTGGGACCCACGTTACACAGTCCCGACGCAGAAGCCTATCTGGGTTTCAGGCTTTTACAACTTTTCGGTGCTTCTCCAGTGCCCGACTTATTGTCACCGTTGCCAGCGACGCCTGAAGCGAAGAAAGCACCCTTTGTCAATGCCTCCCCTCCGACAATCTCAATTCCTTCGCCGCCTCCCGCACATGGTACCTCAACTCTACCAGTTATTCCTTTTCTGTCTCATTTTTCCTTGGACATGCCGTTCCTTTGCTCAGACCCTCCGCCGCTGCCGACGATTCCGCCGCCGACCGTTAAACCTCGTCTGGCAAATCCTGGGGCCTGGGTGAGGAAGGAAGGTTCGCTGGGGAAAGGAGTCCGTAAGAGGCGACACAGGAACAAACGAGTCCACGTGCGGGTCGACGGAGTGAGCGTCGTGATGACTCGCAGGGAAGCTGAAATCCACCACGCAAATCTGAAAAGACAGAACGATCAGTGATAGTGCGTGCGTCATAGACATCGTGAGTGATGATAAACTGTCAAGTGTTAGTTTTTTTTAATTTTTAAGATGATAGACTGTCAAGAGTTAATTTTTTAAATTTAATTTTCCGTTCCTGTACTTTTGATATTTAGTTGTTAGGGTTCATTGTTTTCTTTTAAGGAGGGGGCTGTAACGAAGTTCCTCGTTAATTGCACAAATTAACATTTTTAGTCCATTATTAATTTATTTAGCAATATTAAATTAAAAGAATGTGTGTTATTTTGTTCAAGTATTGTATAAAATGTTTTGGACGGACCTGTATATGTATTCATTTGTAACGATCATTCTTGTTATTTGTTTATTTTTCAATATAAGAGTACCGAATGTATACGTCATGCTCGTAGTCGCGCGCAAATTGTATATTTTGAACAAGTTTTTCCTACAGAAATAGGGGGGTTTACGGATATATAAAGACACCGGCAAGTGTGTCTCTTCCATTTTATTCTCCTATCCTACAGCCGCCTTTACCTTCTTTACTCAGCCTTGATGGCGTGGGAAAGTTAGGTGATTATCCTAGAAACGTATTATATTCAGGCCTCTTTCTGTGCCGTGGAATAATCGTTTCAAAATCCGCTAAAACCCGTCCGAAAGTGTCTTTTCCATTCAGACCAGGGGTCGTGGAGGAATAGACATTTTACCGCAGCAACCTATAATTCCCGTCAGAGTCAGGCTATAAATGTCGTGACTATATATATATATCTCTGTATTTAATATTTGTACTTTATTTTCAGAAATGTTAGATTTCGAATATTGTTTGTAACGCGCGTATAAATTCAAATACATTGTCCGCGCTCTATAACATAAATAAAGATATAATAATACTTCGCCGAGTAGACGTGCAAAAGCCCGTACCGATTGAAATTATTTTCCGTGACGAATTTTGTAAAGATTCTTCTGCGAGCATGTTAACATACAAAAATTTAGTTGTAAAATAATTTAAGCAAACCTGAGCATCCGTATCTTATTTCAAACACCATTTTATTTATGATTCTTTTAATCGGAATATTCTGGGACCCGTAATTATTAATTCAGGGACTAGAAATGTGCAAACGTTCTCGCTTAATTTCATACGTGACTTATAGAGGTCATTGACATGTATTTATTTTGTATACTATTTATGTACATAGGTTTTGTAAATTTGTAATTAATATTAGACGAAAATGTGTATCAATTGTGACCATAGTTTAATTGTTGAATTGTTTATTTGTTTGACATGATTTAACCATGTTTTAATAGAAATAAAAGTAACTGTTAGGTACTTTTCAAATGAATTTCTAACCGTGTGTTTTTTTTTACCTTTACCGCTTGACAATGAGATAGAGAAAGTAGTATATTCAAGAGTAACGAATCACATTAAAACAATAAGAAGTACTCACGTTTTTTTCTCCGCTGAGTTCGCTGCTGAGCAATAGGTCTTTGTCCCAAGGCACCACACTATAACCGCCATATTTTTTGATTTATCTTAAACTGCCCGAACTTGTTGACATTAAGGTCGACGACACGTACTTTATCAGATCATAATATTGAAGCCTGAACATATAGGCAGCCAGGAGTGCTACGTATTTTTGGTGCATTGGCGACATTCAGAAGACAAATTCTATAACCGGCTAGTTTGCCCCTGGTGTTATATAAGCAAATGACACTATGTTATAAATAAAAGTAAGCTAGCCAGGTTATAACTCATTTTATGAATTTATGTTAATTCAAATTGATATTAAGCAGGGGTATCTGTAGATGGAAAATTAGTAATAATTTTTTGTCTTAAATATTGATATATAGTGGGCTTACCAAACATGATTTTTCAAATGTTTTAAGTGTATTGCATGGATTTTTATGTAATTTCAATATTAAATAATTGAGAGCGAGTATTTATTATTTTCCTCCATAATTTAATATGACCTCAATTCTTTTTGGTTATAGCGTTAATGCGGTCTTTATACTAGTTTTTGCGTCCATAATTTAATATGGCTTCAATTCTTTTTGGTTATAGCGTTAATGCGGTCTTTATACTACTTTTTGCGTGCAGTTTGGTGTGTGTATACTACTGTTGTCCCGTGCGTAAAATTTAATGTAAAACATATTTCTTGTAATAATATAATATAAAAACTATTTGTAAATACAATGTCATCCAAATAAAATAGAATTCCATGTTTTAAAATGTATTTATAATAATGTTTCGAGATGCATTTCACCATTTTTTTTCTCAAATTATAAAATGCTTTTAAGAGAAATGTAATACATTCGCTGCTGTACAAAACATAAACTGTAAAAAGAGAGATAGAAGCATTTTTAGAACAAGTATATATTTAATATTTTTGCAAATCTTTTGGTTAGAATGTTAATGCTGCCTTTATATTGGTTTTTTTTGTTTGCTTCTTTTATGATATATAAAAATTGCTATTTTTTAAAATGTATAGGAAGTGGTATTTGCTATGTGGACAATGTGTTTCAAAATTAGTTTTATTAGTGATAAACTATGTATTTTGCATAAAAACCTCTAAATTTCATATTAAAAGCTGTACCTCAGGCATATTTCTTCTAATGATAGTACTAAACATGAAGTGTAAAAAGATAGTACATATTTTATCTGTTGTGGGACTTAGTATGTTTTCTTTTTCAACCTTTTTTTATAAGAAAGTTAACTAAATCAATTTAAGAATTTATGTTATTTAAAATTGGGATTAAACTGGGGTATCTCTAAAATGGAAATATTTAATGCTATGTCTATTTTTCATATGTATAGTGTTTTGTCAAAAAAGTTTTGATTGCTGAAAAAAGTGGGTAATAAAAATTTTTGATAGACCATGTATCTCACCTCTATCGTTTTACTGCATTGTTATATTGCACTATATGGGTCATCTCGAGAACATTCCTTGCCTTTGCATTTGATTGTTTTGTTTAAATTTTGATATTTGTGAAATTGAAAGTATGGTTGAGGTTTGTTTGATGTGTGTAGTTGTTTTATTTTTTAATAAATTGTTTTTTTCTTAAAATATGTTATTCCTTTTTATTTTATGATATAGATATATTAAATAATGTGACTATCATAGAGGTGTTGATAGTGATCAAACGTTGTGGTTTCCATTAGAAACGTGTTTAGATCTGTTAGAAATATACTGGTAAGCTCGATATCAAGCTTTTTGAACTGTTAGGCTGCACAAATACATTTCATTTATGCATCTATCACTGAATGTATGATTTGAATGTATTGTTTGGGATGATGGTTTTTAAGAGAATGATTTGATAGTGGTTTTAATAGATTGATGCCTGATGTCACCTTAGTTTATTAGATTTTTGGCGGCCATCTTGGATTCTCCATCTTGCTTTTCTAAAAAATCCCTACTTTTGAAGCGTCCTGTATATTAATATTTGGTTGCTATGTTATCCAGATGGATGGACGGATGGATGGTTGGATAGTTTTTTGAGAAAAGAGGGATTTGATAGTGGTTTGAATGTGTGGTTTTAATATAGGGGTTTCAGAATCGCTTCATGACCCGGTTGTGAGCTGATTCTAGCGATGGTTTTGAGATGATGTTTCATAGGAGTTCGAGTGCATGGTTTTGATATATTGGATGCTTGACGTGGCATTAGTTTATTAGATTTTTGGCGGCCATCTTGGATTCGTCATCTTGCTTTTCTAAAAATCCCTACCTTTGAAAACGTCCTGTATATTCATACTTGGTTGCTATGTTATCCAGTAACATACTGTATATTTATTTTATGATTTTGAGATGGTATGCTGATGTCAAATATAAATCCTCGGTGGTGGTGTTTGAAAGTATGTTGGGTTTGAGCTAGATGTATCTTCCTAAGTTGATCTGGTGTTGTGGCGTTTTGAAACTATGTTGGGTTGTTGTTGTGATGCGTGATACGGAGTTGTGTATTTTATAGAAGTTGAGTTTATATTTTGATCGATCATATTGATAGTCAGCCATTTCGCCTGACGTCACCTTAGTTTATTAGATTTTTGGGGGCCATCTTGGATTCGCCATCTTGCTTTTCTAGAAATCCCTACCTTTGAAACGTCCTGTATATTCATACTTGGTTGCTATCTCGTCCAGTAGCATACTGTATATTTATTTTATAATTTTGAAATGGTATGCCGATCTTAGATGTACAGTTTATATTTTTATCGATCATATTGATAGTCGGCTATTTCGCCTGACGTCACCTTAGTTTATTAGATTTTTGGCGGCCATCTTGGATTCGCCATCTTGCTTTTCTAAAAATCCCTACCTTTGAAACGTCCTGTATATTCATACTTGGTTGCTATCTCGTCCAGTAGCATACTGTATATTTATTTTATAATTTTGAAATGGTATGCCGATCTTAGATGTAAAGTTTATATTTTTATCGATCATATTGATAGTCGGCTATTTCGCCTGACGTCACCTTAGTTTATTAGATTTTTGGCGGCCATCTTGGATTCGCCATCTTGCTTTTCTAAAAATCCCTACCTTTGAAACGTCCTGTATATTCATACTTGGTTGCTATCTCGTCCAGTAGCATACTGTATATTTATTTTATAATTTTGAAATGGTATGCCGATCTTAGATGTATAGTTTATATTTTTATCGATCATATTGATAGTCGGCTATTTCGCCTGACGTCACCGAAGTTTATTAGATTTTTGGCGGCCATCTTGGATTCGCCATCTTGCTTTTCTAAAAATCCCTACCTTTGAAACGTCCTGTATATTCATACTTGGTTGCTATCTCGTCCAGTAGCATACTGTATATTTATTTTATAATTTTGAAATGGTATGCCGATCTTAGATGTAAAGTTCATATTTTTATCGACCATCTTGATGGTATGAAGCTTGGAGATATTGTTAATTTAAAATAATATTGTTAATTTATAAATAATAATAAATAAATTGTTTTTTCTTAAAAAATATATTGTTTGTTTTATTTTATTTTATAAGTAAGATATACATTTCAAGCATGCGGCTATCACAGAAGCAGACAGCCGTTGCGGTTTCCGCTGGAAACATGTTTAGACCTGTTTGAAGTACATTGAGAAGCGCGATAGCAAGCCTGGTAATTTATTCAGGAATTCTCTAGAAACAAAGACCATCTTGATGGTCCGCCATTTGTCTGACGTCACCTTAGTTTGGCTAGTGACCGTGAGAGTATGCTGCATTATGGTAATCATGAGAGATGCCATTTCTTGGTTAGTGGCTGTGAGAGGGCGTCACATTGGGTTGGTAATGATGAAATCTGCCATTTCTTAGTTTGGTTAGTGGCCGTCAGAGGGCGCCACATTGGGTTGGTAATGATGAAATCTGCAATTTTTAGTTGGGTTGGTAATGATGAAATCTGCAATTTTTAGTTGGGTTGGTAATGATGAAATCTGCAATTTTTAGTTGGGTTGGAGGCCGCGAGGGGGCGCCACATCACTTGGGTTGGTAATGATGAAATCTGCAATTTTAGTTGGGTTGGTAATGATGAAATCTGCAATTTTTAGTTGGGTTGGCGACCGCGAGGGGGCGCCACATCAGTTGGGTTGGCAGAGGGCGCCACTAGGGCGAGGGGGGTGAGGGGGAGCTGGGTGAGAGGGGGAGGAGGGTCCAGAACTCTCCTAAGTACACTACTAACATCCTAGATATGGCTTCAATATCACAAGAGGTTGACTCATTCTCAGGGAGAATTACTGCTGTTCCCTCTTCAACCAGCGTTAAAGATGGAAGATTGTGCGGGGTTGAGGCAATCAAACTACCATCAGTCTGTACCAGAAATTCGGAAAATGAATTATACTGAAAATTTAACAAATCCGAAATGTGCAACTCTGCGGAGGCATCCAGAGCATTATTTGCAGTGAGTGTATCAACACCAAAGCTTAAGACATTCTCAAGATTGTTGTTTCTTGAATGTAATTTCTTCCAAAAATTGAATAGATTCTCATCTTTGATGTCACCTAACCATACTTCATCTGAGCACCGCTGAAACAATTCGAGTTTCGCGGCTCCTAGGTGCTCATCAAATTTCCGAAGAAAGTCATTATCAGGTGTTGTTTTAGTCGACACATCAGCATTGACTTCATCATTCAAAGCAGTTGTACTCTCACTTGAAGATGTCTTGACGAGCCGTTGATAGTTTACAGCGTTAGGATTAAATGGATAAAGCCCACATGTCTTGAATCCTTGTTGTACGGTTTCAGCCTTTATACTCGAAATACATTCTTGGAGAAGTGGCGCAAAATCATCACGTGCGAGTCGGCTTCCATTGTTCTGCATTCTCCAATCGTGGATTTTATGTTTCCATGCGGTTTTCAGTGGATGAAAAACTGCTACGTCCATTGGCTGCATGATATGAGTAGAGTTGGGCAGCAGAGCAATCAAAATGATTCCTCGGTTTTTACAAAATTCGCTCAATGCCAACGACAAATGAGACGAATGTCCGTCCATAAAAAGTATAACAGGAGGTTTGATGTTTTCTTTCTCCAAAAATGGATAGAAAACATTGACGATGTACTCGTAGAAAGTTTGGCAAGTCATCCATCCATTGTTCGACTTTCCAATGGCCCAATCCTTAGGGTACTTTGCCAAAATATTTTTTTGCATCCGTTTGTAAGGAAACAATGCAAAAATTGGCATCAATTTGCCGCTTGCGGAGGCTCCAAGTGATATAGTTAAATTTTCTTTTCCGTTGTTACCTGAAGCAACGTCACCGTCTTCACTCCTTTGGAGGTCAAAACTCCTTGACCTTTCGGGCACAAAAAGAATGCGGATTCGTCGCAATTGAATATCCTAGTAGGATCCTCTAAAACGTCGAGTAAGTTATTTTCATTGAGGTACTCGTGAACTCGAGCAAACCATGCTCTTATTTTCTCTTCGGTTGTTGAAATGCGTGCAGTTGTGAGCACTTGCGCGACTCGCCGAGAAATTGAAGGATTTCTTGATAGAAATCCTTCATACCAATGTCTCCCAGGTACACCATTTGTAAAAGTATTTGGACGGCCAAGTTCTTGCACTAGTTTTGTTACTGAAAATAGCAGCTGTTGTTTGCTAACGGGGAATCCACCTTCAGCAAGTTGCTTCACCCACTGCGCAAGAAGCTGCTCTTCTGCGGCAGTTAGTACAGTTGGTCTACCTGATGATTCTTGTTTGGTATACTTCTGTTTTATTTTGTTCCGGAGGGTCTGTGCCGGTATTGAATATATTTTTGCAGCTCTATAGATGCTCATTTTTTCTGTATTTATGTCATTGAGAGCTGCTGACAGATCTTCTGTTGTATATTGTTTGTTTGGCATTTTTGCTGAAACATATAATTATAAATAAGTATACTTAATATTCACTAATTTGAACGCAAAAAAAAATTTATCAAGTTGCTATTTTCGTTTTTCTTTATTTATTTGTCATTTAATTGTCATCCTGTCAATGTTCTCTTTTATGACAGACACGAGAAGAGATTACCTTATGACGATTTACAATTACAATATTAACGTTTAGTTTTAAAAAACCACTACCACCGAATTTGCTCAATGTTTTCTCTGGGGTTTCATTTAATGAAAAAAGAATTAAATTAGAAAAATTTATATAATCATTTCAGAAAAAAACAAGACAAATTCGAAGTCCTGCAATTTCAAAATTGGGTGATATACTACCGAAATATGTACCACGTTAATGAAATATGCACATAATTCGGTCCGTTTGAAAAACCGATTTTCATGGTAAAAGAAAAATTTGCCATGGGCACAAGTGATTTATTTAACATAATTTTATTTATTTAACAAAACTAGGCATTCTTTCATACTAATTAGTCATATTTAATGAAATTGAAACATTGTCAATGTGCTCTTAAATGACAGAATTTCACAAGAACTTAATGCATTATTGAGATTTACAATTAATATATTAACATTTAGAATTGGAAAAAGGCTAACACCGAATTAGCTCAATAGTTTTTTAATGTTCCAACTTAATTATATCAAAACTGATTTAGATAATTTTTTAATGATCATTTCATAAAAACAAGACCAATTCGAAGTCCTGGAATTCCCTATTTCGGTGGTATACCACCGAAATAGATACAATGTGAAAAAGTATGTACTTAATTCGGTGCCATAGAAAAATCAACTTTCAGGTTAGAAAATAATATTGTCTTGGTCACAAGTAATTAACAGAGGTTTATTTAATAAAACTAAACATCTTTTATTACTTGTCAATCACATTTAATGAAATTGTGACGCTGTCAATATTCCCTTTCATGCAAGAATTTCATCTGAATTTAGTGCATTATGAAGATTTACAACGGAAATCATAACATTTAGATTTATAAAAATACTAACACCGAATTAGCTCAATTGTTTCTTTAAGGTTCCATTTATTTATATAAAAATTAATATACATAATGTTGTAATGATCATTTCATAAACACAAGACAAATATGAAATTCTGCAATTCCCTAATTCGGTAATATACCACCGAATTAGGTATCACCCTAAAGAAATATGCACCTAATTCGGTGCCACTGAAAAATTGATTTTCAGGTTATAAAAATATATTGCCTTGCATTTAGCAGTAACGTAAGTAATTACTAGATGTGTATTTAATATTAATGTGAATTTGTACTAAGAAAAATACTTACGATGCAATTTCTACAGCCTTATGAAGATTCACTAGGTGCCTTATCACTTCACCTGCAATACCTACTCAAATAGCGGCCGGTCGCGACATGTCCGCTTGACATCTAGGGTATGTTCCGCATAAATACGTTTCATAGAACAGAAGCGGACGATATTGGTCACGGAACTATGGACGTTTATTTCAAAATTTTTCATTGGGTGAAATATGTTACACATTTCTTAGTTTTCATGACTGAAGCGGAATAGAACCGCATTATGTACTAGCACGGAATTGTGTACACTTACCTTAATAGCGATACTTTTTTAAACTTGACATACATGTATACCGACTTTCTTCAACAGATGACTCAGGTGTCATTCCAGCATTTATTGGATAAACGAATATTTGGATGCATAGAACAACAGCGCTCGTAGTTCTTTATTTGGCCGCTGATTGCTACTATAGCGATTATCTCAGAAATTACAAAAGATAGGTATAGCACATTGTTAACAAAAACAAATGTATACCGACTTTCTTCAACAGTTGACTCAGGTGGCATTCCAGCCTTTATTGGATGACCGAATATTTGGATGCATAGAACAACAGCGCTCGTAGTTCTTTATTTGACTGCTGATTGCTCCTATACCGGTTATCTCAGAAATTACAAAAGATAGGTAGAGGACATTGTGAACAAAATCGAAAGAGAATAAATAAGGAACGAAATGCCACAATAAAATACTGGGTGTATCATTTAAAAAAAATAAGTTTTTGGTATGTGAAAAGTTCGGGAAGTAGGCTTTGAAAAAACAAAGTTTTTTGAGGTATTGTCGAGTGTAACTTATACCAAATGATGCAGAATTTTGTTGGCTACAAGCACCACCAAGTTAATGTTTTTACTTTTAAAAACAATGCGAAAATGATTTTTTTTCTGAACACGTGTTTTGGTCAAAAATTTCCAAAAAAAATTTCTAACTCAAAAACTATTGGCACAATTTTGAAAAAGGAAGAACAGTTGAATATTGTCCATTAAAACAGCACTAGAAAATCCAAAAATATATAGGGTGTCATTTTAAAAAATTAAGTTCCATGCATTTCCTGTGAAACCGGAAGTACGTCAGATCTTAAAATATTTTTAGAATATGTGCCCCAAGCAGCCATAACTCTTACACTATTTGTTTTTTCTTTTATTGACAACATAAAAGAGCAATCGAGGAAGCGGCTACTAATGACACCCTGTATATATATTGTTTTTTCCTTGCCGTGTAGAATATTAAATAAGTGTTATTTTGGTTATTTCCGGCATATAAATTAAAACTATTCTTGTAGAATAAAAAAGGAATGTTTATTTTACGTTTCGACACAAATTTTCCTCATTAGAAATTTAATAAAATCTGTAACAATGTAATTTTTTTAAAAACTAGTGTAGTTACATTAAAATATTATTGCAAAAAGCACATTAATAACAAATTAGTTAAAAAATTTTTCTTGTTGATTAAACGTTAAAATATGAATATTCTTGACTGTTGTAGCAGACACTTCTTGGTGAATCATTTTTAATTTTATACATTAAATAACTGCGAGTTAATACATAATCTTACAAAAAGCAAAAGATTAGATCTTTTAGATATATTAGAAATAAAACAAGCTCAAAAACAAAAACGATTAGTTACCAACACACAGATAGAATTTGGCAATACACCCTTCATAGACACTGTCATTAACAACATAATAACACCACACCACACACAAGAACAGACAAGTATAAAGACAAACATTTATAGACTTTAAGTTAAATTTGTATATCTAATGGTGTAGCAACCGAAACGTATATGTCAGAGTATTGTTAATAAACTCATAGTAAAACAAGCCAAGTGTTTTAAGTTATTTAATGTATAAAGTTAAGATATGATATAAAGAATATATTAAAAATATTAAAAACATTATAAAACACTAAAGTGTGTTTGATACAAAGATATGTATCAAATTTTAAAATTATTTTTATCAAACTTTTTATAAGCAAAAAAGGGGAATCTTTACGTTATAATGAAGTAATCATATAATACTAGAACCACAGCAAGAAAACTTACCCCATAAAAATAGGAAATATTGTTAGGTTGGAAATTCCTTTCAGATTTGACTTTTTTCACAACTTTCACTTATCACTAGGGATCGGAATCGAGCGAGCCATGACTCATAGCTCATGGGCGCACTATTGAAATGTTGTATTTTTAAAAAGGTTTTAATTTTATTTATATAATTGAATAACAACTCATAAAATACAAAATACATTATTATTTGTTGATTTTGTTGTTCAAGTCGAGTAAAGGAGTATTAATATTCACCAGCAATACTTTCTCAAGGTTCTCTTCTGTAAGATTTGTTCTCTTTGAATGAAGTACATCCTTGTAGATAGAAAACGTCCTTAGCGTATTTAGCAGTTTGATTTTGTGTCATTGTCCCCATACACAATTGCCACAATGTTATTAAATCTGGATTTCTATTAAAAACTGCGTCTAACTTTTGCCGAAGGCCACATCCGTCACTTGGTCACTTGGAATACTTTTGAAATTATTAATAGCCGCATCTAATGTGGTTAATCCATCTTGTAGTTTGAGAAGTGTTCCTGAAGGAATAACAGCTAATTTTTTAAATTTGGGAATTGTGTTAGTTCCTTGCACTCAGAAATACTTCGAGCATCGTCATTTAAACATGTAACGAAATTTTGTAAACTATCGAAATTCTCTGCATAAAAACTAGTAGCTTCCAGCCATGTTCCCCATCTAGTTATTACTGGCGCGGGTGGCAGTGACAAAGATGGAAGTTTTTCCCTGTAAAGGGCCACTCTCGATGGTGCTTTTCTGAAAACTTTTTTAAAAGCCGATACAAGTCTATCAACTTCCGGATAGTTGTCTCTGATATATTCACAGATTGTGTGGAGAGCATGTGCTACACAAGTAATATGCAGCATATAAGGATATGTTTGCTTTAATAGTCTGCCTGTTTTTAACATATATGCGGCACTGTCACTAACAAATAAAAGTATTTTTCCCTGTACCTGTCGTCCGAATGAAGCATGTTGTTTCTCGTCAATGGTTTTAGCAATTGTTTCTCCATCAATTGTATTTATAACTATAGATGCTATGACATATGCGATTTTTGGGCATTCTGTAACGATATTTTACAGACTTTGCAATAAATATCGGAATCACTGACAATGGACATACATTCAGAATGACCCTCAATCCAACTCGCCATTATTTCACGATGTATTTCTCGACGTTCTTCCATATCATATCTGAAAAAGTAACATAAACAATGTTCTAGATCTAAATAAACGATAACTAAAAATTTTAATCTTAATCTTAACAAAATCCAATTAACACTTACCGACTTACGTCGATATAAATGGAAGAAGTAGATTCAATGAACCGGCAGGAGCTATTACAAAAATTACGAAGTACGTAATTAACAGTTAAAACAATGAAACAAGGAAACTAACGTAAGGTATAAATGAAAATTTTATTTCTCTTGGAAATATAACGTAAATATAATAAATTTTAAACACTCCTGACGCCGTTATCTACGCCCGTGTATAAAGAATTTTACCTCATAAATTCCTTATTTTATTGCCCTTTTACTTTCTTATACGTAGTATAAGGAAGTATTGTGATGATAAAAATTTTCGACCTCGAGATTTTTGCAGATGTCCACGTTTTGAGGTCCCCTGATACCGAAAAAGTGGTTTTTAAAAAATGTCTCTGTGTGTGTGTGTGTGTGTGTGTGTCTGTCTGTCTGTCTGTCTGTCTGTCTGTCTGTGACCACGCTAGCGGTCAAACCACTACAGATATCAATTCCAAATTTTGTATTTACGTGTATAATCTCCCTCTTAAGAACTGATTAGATTTTGAGCAAAATCAGCAGACCGGAAGTAGTAGTTTACTTCAGTGAAAAAATCGAATTTTGCAAATATTTCGTGAATTACTAAGTTTAAACAAATTTATAAAGAATTCATATGTACTTAAAATTGAAATTGTGAACAATTTTATTAAAAAGGTTTTTCGAAAATCCTACCGGAAGTAGGTCTTTTACTCTTATCGAAAATCAGTTTCTTGCAAATATTTTGCAAGTCATGCTTTTTAGGCAGGTACGCTACGAATATAAAAGTATTTAGAAGTTAATTTCCAATATCTTTTGTATAAAAAAACTTTCAAAATTCGGACCGAAAGTATCACTTTTACTCTTACCAAATAACGATTTTTTGCAAATATGTCGTAAATTATGCATTCTATGTATATTTATAAAGAGTACAAAAGTATTTAGAGTTGGATTTGGAATATTTTTTGTATAAATGAAATTTCAAAATTCGGACCGGAAGTAACACTTTCATACGTATAAGAAAGTCGTGTGGTGGCCACACCTCATTTTTTTCTCTGATTCTCGGTCTCTTGTCGAGCGTAAACAGATGTTGCAGTTCGCCCTATGAATTAGTGCTATTCAGATATAATGTAAACAACACGCACATTATTTCTTTTCACGGTTCTCCGTGGTAGTTTAGCTCGCTCGATTCCGCTCCCTATTTATCACGAAGTAACATTGGTTTTTCATTACATCTGTGAAGTTATTAAATCTCATTTTTATTTTTATGATTTTGAAATTCTAGTGATAAATAGGCGCTTCCGTACTGAATGTTTGAATTAGGCTCTTTTACTTTCTTATACGTAGTATAAGGAAGTATTGTGATGATGAAAATTTTCGACCTCGAGATTTTTGCAGATGTCCACGTTTTGAGGTCCCCTGATACCAACAAATTGGTTTTTAAAAAATGTCTCTCTCTCTCTCTCTGTGTGTGTGTGGCTGTGACCACGATAGCGGTCAAACTGCTACAGATATCAATTCCAAATTTTTTATTTACGAATATAATCTCCCTCTTGAGAGATGATTAGATTTTGAGCAAAATCGGCAGACCGGAATTAGTAGTTTACTTCAATGAAAAAATCGAAATTTTCGAATATTTCGTCAATTACTAAGTTTAGACTAATTTATAAAGAACTCATAAGTATTTAGAACTTAATTTTCAATATCTTTTGTATAAAAAAAATTTCAAAATTCGGACCGGAAGTATCACTTTTACTCTTACCGAATAACGATTTTTTGCAAATATGTCGTAAATTATGCATTCTATATATATTTATGAAGAGTACAAAAGTATTTAGAGTTGGATTTGGAATATTTTTTGTATAAATGAAATTTCAAAATTCGGACCGGAAGTAACACTTTCATACGTATAAGAAAGTCGTGTGGTGGCCACACCTCATTTTTTACTTTCTTATACGTAGTATAAGGAAGTATTGTGATGACGAAAATGTTCGACCTCGAAATTTTTGCAGATTCCACGTTCTGGAGTCCCCTGATACCGAAAAAGTGGTTTTTAAAAAATTTCTGTCTCTCTCTCTCTCTCTCTCTCTCTCTCTCTCTCTCTCTCTCTCTCTCTCTCTCTCTCTCTCTCTCTCTCTCTCTCTCTCTCTCTCTCTCTCTCTCTCTCTCTCTCTCTCTCTCTCTCTCTCTCTCTCTCTCTCTCTCTCTGTCTCTCTGTGTGTGTGTGTGACCACGATAGCGGTCGAACCGCTACAAGTATCAATTCCAAATTTTGTATTTACGAATATAATCTCCCTCTTGAGATCCGATTAGATTTTCAGTAAAATCGGCAGACCGGAAGTAGTAGTTTACTAAGTTTAAACAAATTTATAAAGAATTCATAAGTACTTAGAATTAAAATTGAGAACAATTTTATTTAAAAAGTCTTTCAAAATTCCTACCGGAGGTAGGTTTTTTACTCTTATCGAAAATCAGTTTTTCGGCGACAATTTAATTCATCTGTTAAAAACATGACATTTTAATACACGCTGTTTTAGTTTGCCATCGGATAAACTGCATGTTTGCTAGCGGATAAACTGCATGTTGATTTTCCATGGCAACGAAAATTCAATTCTGACAGTATCGTTCAAATAAATTTCATACATAAACATATGTATTTTTCTCTTTCTTTTGTATATGTATTCAAAGGAATGTTAAATAAAAATATTTCGGTTTATTAATATTAATTAAATGATTCATTAAATTGTCTTACCAAATACCATTCGAGTTTGTGTTTATTTCCGGAACAAACTTTCATTTTGACAAAACTCAAACTTTGTTGCTTAAGGGTAACACGACTCGAACAAATAACAAAAGGTAAAACCGCTCCACCTTCGGTGTCCCGGTTTTACCATGTTATTTGTTCTCGTCAGTTACCAAGCAACAAAGCTTTCGTTCAAAATGAAAGTTTGTCCGGATAAACACAAACTCTTATGGTATTACCCCCGAATATTTCGCAAGTCATGCTTTTTAGACAGATACATTATGGGTATAAAAGTATTTAAAACATAATTTTCAATATATTTTGTATAAAAAAAAATTCAAAATTCAGGCCGTGAATACCACTTTTACTCCTATCGAATAGCGATTTGTTGCAAATATGTCGTAAATTATGCATTCTATATATATTTATCAAGAGTACAAAAGTATTTAGTGCTAGATTTGCAATATTTTTTGAATATATGAAATTTCAAAATTCGCATCGAAAGTCACTTTTCTGGAATATCTTGTCAAGATTAATTTTGCAAAGTATGTATTCTATAGGTATTTATTAAGAGAATAGAAGTACTGAGAATAGGGTTTTGAATAATTTTTGTGTAAAAAAGTTTTTAAAATAGTATAGTTTGAAACGCTCATACGTATAAGAACGTCGTGTGGTGGCCACACCTCATTTTTTAATTTCGATCATCTCGAGTATGTTCCTTGCTTTAGTGTTTTGTTCCTTTTGTAGGACTGATACGTCATCAATATCAAATGTAGGTGAATTTTGATTAGTGTGCTCTTGAGCGCTCTACTTGTGTGCTTTTATCCGTTCCTCTGGATATTGTTGGGTTGCCCTAGATATACACCCTGGCAATAATTACACGGAATCTAATAAACGATATGTGTTTTTGATTGGAATACTGTCTTTTAATTTTGTGTACAGGCCTTTTAAAAATATAAAAATAGCTAACTACAACATGTTAACAAGTAGAAGTATTTTCTCTAAACCTGTGATTGTAGTGGTTGCTATATTGGCCACACGTCACAAACGCTAAAAGCACGTATCACTCAGCATAAAAGTGATGTCCGCTTGGGTAAAAAATTATGTGCCCTAGCGATACATTCTCAAAACTTGGACCACGGTTTTAACTATGATGATGCAACTATTTTGGGCGTCGAAACGCGTTATAAGACAAGATCGTTTTTGGAAATGGTCCACATTAACAGACATAATGATGCGATTAATTTCAAATCGGATGCCAACCAATTAAGCAGTATTTATTGTTTGAGTTTTTCACTACTTTTTACACCTTTGTATGCAGTTATTTATCTATTAATTGTAATTTTGTTTAGACACATTCAATATAAGAAAATTTATAAGAAATGTAATTTTAAAAAATAACAAAAAACGCTATTTTTATACATATGTTTATTTTATCTGTTAACATTTTAGTTTGAAATAATTTTACTTTATTTAGTCATGACAAACAATTTGTGAGTGTACGTCCTAACGTTAGTTTTACCACAGTATATAGCTATGTAATAGAAACAGTAGTTTCTCTCGAGGGAAATAATTGTCCTCCTACCGACGACCTTGAACCGACGCGTGCGTGAAAATTTCTGAATGCGCAGTAGTCAGCCATCAGCTGTTGAGTTGGCGGGATTATCTGATGCGACTGCTGGGCATGCGATTTGTGAATGGCCGTTAATATAAGTTATGCTGTACACCAATTATACAAAATGTTTGACAAACAATTTATTATGAACACTAATTTTACAAATTAATGGGTAGTTGTACACAGATTAAACAAGGCATTTGTAAAACTAAATTATACATTCTTTTGGCATTTATAATTAACGTCAAATAAATTTATTAACACATTATTAATTTAGAATTTGTGTTTAAAATGTGTGTCAAAAATTTTTGTTTGATTATTGTGCATTTACTTGAAACATTTCCATATAATTTAATGGATGCTGACGTACTTTCAACATTTTTGACAAACAAATTGTTTTTTATAATTAGTGTGCACGCAGCATAACGTTTTATAGATAATTGTAGTGTTTCGTTTCGCGAATACTTGGAACAAAAATGCCCCATTATTGTTGTGCACCTCGGTGCAAGAATAGTTCGAACAATTCTAAATTAAGCTTTTTCAGGTTTCCGAAAGAACCAATGCGGTAAGATCCCCAGGCGCATTAAAATGTCCTCAACTGTTAAAATATGCATATTGTGTATTGTAGTTGTGAATAATTACTCAAACTTCATGACAAATTCACCACCAACGCAAAATTTAATTTTCGAAGATTGATTACCGACAATGGGAAAATATAACTGAACAAAATGCCTTCACTTATTTTATAGGTTATTTGGGACACAAATGTTTTGAAAAGCATAGTTTTCCAACAATTATACGTTTAAAACACAAGAAATGAATGAATTCAAATTTTACACTTATTTTAAGGCATGTCCTAACTTTGTGAAACAGCTTTACTAATTTGGCAACGCCCGACCATAATTTCAGTATACCTATATATAAATACCGCATTAGGAAAAAGCCTTCTGTGAATTTTTTTCTTCATTTTCCTTCGAACCAAATGTTAGCTTTAAATTAAAACAGAAGTTGGATGAGATATCATATAAACATCCCTGCGAAAATTTTCCTACTGAATTTTTGATAAAGCTATTTATTCGTGTAAGAATTTTTTATACTTTGAAATTTTGCAATAGAAATTTCAAAGTTAGTGGCAATTCAAATAAAATAACAATTTTACAACACCATTGATGAATTGTGTCAAGAAATTTAAGTAATCTTTAGGTTAGAGGAGCCTTTTTTTGTGTTTTACGTATAATGTATTACATTTTAAATGCGTATGTAATATGTACTTAATAAAAAGCAGTTTTATCATCGTTTTTTGTATTATTGATATAGCTTTTTCATAATTTTAAAAATAGATTAACATAATTATCTCATAAACGATTTGGTTCTGCGTCACTGGCTTATTCCTGAATAGAAAAATTTACTACGCCTCTGGTTGCGCGTGCGTGAATGCGCAGTACTATTTTGGGACACAAACATCAAAGGTGCCGACGGCGAGAGAAACTACTGTGTCTATACAGCTCTATACTGTGGTTTTACCAAAGGAAACGGAATAAGGGTTATTCAGTTTCCTTTGGAATGGTAAACTAAATTAGTTAATTAATACGTAGTGAAATACAGTATTAGTTTAAAACTGAATTTTACCAAATTTTTATATATATATATGCTCTTGATAAACGGGATTTTTTTTATTGGGTTTTCCGAAAAATATTATACTTCATCTGCTATAACAGACAGAAACATACAGTGCATATACATATAACAAACTATATAGGTATGTATATATGTAAAAGTGTACTAGTTAATACATAAGTATGATAATGCTACATAAAACTTGTTAATAGTAATTATATTAAATTGATATAAAATGTTTTTAGAGGGGACTCACTGCGCAAATTTCGAAGGGGAGACCATTACATAACATTCAGTTATCGGGCAAGATGCGTACAGAATATTTGTGCATACTCTTGTTATGTATAATGATGATTAATTTTGGAAGTGCAAGAAGAGGAAGAGCTAGAAGTCGTACTAAATCTAAGTTTCAAATTGGTTTACCCATAACTGGAAAGTATAGAGATCCCGAATCTGACCTTTATTATAATAACAAAAATGGTGCAAAAATATTACTGGCTTCGCACTTTGATTATGAATATGTTCTGGGTCACAAGATTGCATTTATATGTTTAGCATCAGGTAATCCCAGACCACACATTACATGGTACAAGGATGGTTCAGAAATATTCTCCCATCATTATTTAAATATACACGAATGGAGGATTGGAACTGAAAAAGTGAAAAGCAAGCTTGAAATAGATCCCGCGACACAAATGGATGCCGGTTTATATGAATGTACAGCTGACAATATGTATTCAATTGACAGGCGATCATTCAAGACAGATTTCAGTATTGCTTTCGACTAATGACAAATACATGGTGCATATTTACGCCTAGGATGTTAGTTTGTAATATTTACGGTAATAATATATTCCAAATATTTTCATAATACAGAGATATATTCTTTTTATATACTATTTTGTTAGCACAGATCTTATTAAACCAATAAAGAAAGGAATAAGTATTTTAATAGTTTTTTTCGAATATTAGGAAAAATATTTTAAAATCGATCCTCCCGTAATCATCCAAACGAATAATAACATCTTCAAAATATGCTGTACTACATGTAGATATGTCACTGACACATATTTTTGGATTAGGTAAGTTCCATAAAACAATATTATTAATTATAACTATAGGTATTTCTTAGTTAAGTTGTGTTGAAATTTGTTAATTAAAATATCGCTATGACAAATTTTCAAAGGTCGCGGTTACATGTTAATTTGTTATTATTCTTATTATTATTATCAATTATTTTTATGCTCATATAGGTATTATTCCTTTTACTAGTTGGTACCACGTAAATAAGCAGTCAAAACCTGGAACAAAAATTAGAATTGATTAGAAATATGTCAAAATAAGCGTAAGATTATATCGCTGTGCTTTTTTTTGTAGTTTCTTATTATTTATGCATGATTAGACAATTATTTAAAGAAGCTATAGAGTTGCTACAAGAAATTAGGCCAACTTATCGTTTAATAATTTTTTTTTTTTTTTGAACTTGTGGTGGGCGGCTTACCCCGGGGTTATAAGCTTTAAGCTTGTCATAACCCCAGGAGCCTTTTTGGTGTATATTTTTATGTGTGTAAATAAAGTGTTTCATGGCTTTGTTACTTACACCCCCTCGCCGTAAAGGGTGAAGCACTGTTAATTATATCCCAACAGAGAATGGTGACTCGAGAGGTGTACCGGACCCGCCAGAAAAATTTTATTGTTCCAGGCGGGACTCGAACCCTCGCTACTATCTCTCCCACAGACAGTATCGGTCATCTTACCACGAGACCACCGAGCCGTTTTAAATAATAATAATATAATGATAATAACACAATTTATTTATTCATTGCTTTTACATTTAAAGGACAAAGGTACTCTGTGTATGTAGTTCGGTACATTTTGATACATGGAGATGCTTAAAAATGAAATAAAAGGCGCACGTTTTACATAAATCTAAATCCATCATCAAAACGACATGCTTAAAGTTTACATACTTTTGTCACCCATGGAGTGATTAACACTACTACCTAAACGACAAAGGAATAGATCTAGTTGAAAAATAAAATTGTATAAATTATATATGTGGATGCGTTGGACAGTCGCCATTAACAGAATTTTTCTATGTTCCTTTTTCATTTCGCGGTCCTATTTGTAAAAATTTCAAGCCGCCCTCTCACTTTTATATGAGGCAATGGATACAGGTAAATGATTACAATTTTTAAAACATCTACGATCCCACGCCTAATAGTTTTTGCTTTTCCGTATTAGTCAATATATTTTTCACCTTGAAATTTGAAAGTCATATTTGGGGTTACGTACTGTCTCCTTATAATAACATCCTATGCTTAAATCGCGCCAAATCTCTTTAATCCGGCTCATGTAAAATTTGACTACTTTTGTTACATGTTTACTAATTCTTTTTAATTTACAACCATTTTATTGCTTAGTTTTTTTTAATTTCTTTTGTGGACACAACAGTATCCACAAAAAAAATACACAGATATCTTTCAACGCATGCGAAATTACTCCCAGAATTGTTTTGGGGAGTAACGCTATTTTCATGTTGAGGCTCAAAACGTTTCAGACTACCCTCTCATTTCTGTAGAAGAGAAGATAGACGAAGCAATAGCCGGTGTTTGGCCTAATAATATTATAGGGATTCTATGTCAGTAATTAGTGGTATATATTTCGTAAGTATAGATTTCATTGTTATTATTTATTGTTACTTCATTCGGAGTTTGAATGCAGTCTTGTAGAGACAGACATATTATTACATAAATACAAATGGTGAAAACAAAAGAAATGACAAAAGAATAGTTAAGTAAATTAAAAGTAGGCAATAAGCTGACAATTTATTTTTTTCAAAATAAACATATTTTAAAGTAAGGAAAATGTTTGCGTCCGAATCAGAATTATTGTAAAATTTATGCTTGAATTGTGCTTGCTCGGACCCATCACAATACCATTTGCACGGCAATGATAGCGTAGTACATTCCATTTTGTCGAAACTTTCAACTACTTCTGCCAGATCCATTAAAAGACGAGTAGTAGTATGGTCTAACAAATCCTGAAGGTTGAGTTCAGCGCAAGTAGCGGTGATTTTAAAAGATTCTTGCTTCGGAATACAATGGTCTTTACCGTTTTGAAAAACGATGTAGTATGGACAGATTTTTTTATTAAAACTTGTAATAATTCCGTACTGTTTTCGAGAAAGGTCTGCTTCTACAAACATTGATAACGCCTCTTGTGGTGTTAACTGTGTCTTTTCTACTCTCTGACTAGGAATTTTTAATAGTGCTTTTGCGCGCTTGGTACCTTTTATAACATGTGATGCATCTTTCTTGCCTTCATTTCACAACTTTACTTTAGCTGCAAATGCCAACTGCTCCGAACTTACTTTGCTTCGAATGGCTACTGTTTTTCTTCATTTGCTTCTCTCTGTAATATCGTCAAAAGACTTCTGCGGACGGCCAGGTTTGGATAGTACTTGTGGTATATCAATTCCTTCTTCAAGCTCATGTTTCTTTTTAAGAGAATTTCTTCTATATAATGAGAGGCAGTCCATCTTCGTTTTATGTCAGACTGTAAACATGACAATTTGTTTAAACGGTTGTCAGGGACAGACTTGAGAGACAATTATTTAAAAAGTTGGAAGTTGGACACAATTCAAGCTGTTTTGTGAAGAAAAACTCTGTCTCCATAATGCGCTATAAAAATCTTAAACCGGACGAACTTGGAAGTTCAACAGAAAACTGATTTTCAGCAAAATATGCCTATTTTTTAGTATCCTTTCAATGGGCTGTCTATCATTTGAAACCTAAGTAGTAGATGTTAAAAACCGTTAAATGTATTCTACATACCTGCTTCAGATATATCCATCTTGTTTTGTTTTTCGCTGTAAGTAATTGTGTACACAAGCACTTCAACCACTTGTGTAATTTGACGAATGCCGAACATACATGCACAACATAGGACGGTCAAATTCGAACTGAGCCTGGCTACCTGCACGACCGGATGAACAAAACAGGATGGTTTTTTTATTACTACTATATTTAAGTATTTTAGGAAGTTATCACTGTAGGGAGCGGAATCGAGCGAGCTAAACTACCACGGAGCCACAACCGTGAAAAGAAATAATGTAAACAACTGCGTGTTGTTTACATTATATCTGAATAGCACTAATTCATAGGGTGAACTGCAACATCTGTTTATGCCCGAGAATCAGAGAAAAAACTGCCATAAAATAAGGAATTTTATGAATGAAATCCTTTCTTCATCGGCGTAGGTACAAGGGTGACGAGTTTTTAAAATTTATTATATTTACCTTATATTTCGCAATATAATATGTATGTTTCAATAACATACGCGTACATTTTTAGTTATCATTTATTTAGATCTAGAACGTTGTTTATGTTACTTTTTCTGAGATAAAAATTAATTGTCAGTGATACCGAAATTTATTGCAAAGTCTGTAAAATATCGCCACTTAGCTTTGCTAAAACATACACAGAAATAGTTTTCATGCAGAGAATTTCCATAGTTTACAAAATTTCGTTACATGTTTAAATAACGATGCTCGAAGTATTTCTGAGTGCAAGGAACTAACACAAATCCCAAATTTAAAAAATCAGTTGCTATTCCTTCAGGAACACTTTGGAAATTTGCCTAAACTAATGACATATTTTGAAAATCGTATCTCAAATTAAAAAATGAGGTGTGGCCACCACACGACTTTCTTATACGTATGAGCGTTTCAAACTATACTATATTTTTTTTTACACAAAAATTATTCAAAATCCTATTCTAAGTACTTCTGTTCTCTTAATAAATCGCTATAGAATGCATACTTAGCAAGATATTCGAAAAAAGGACTACTCCCTAAGAGTAAAAGTGTTACTTCCGGTCCGAATTTTGAAATTTCATATATTCAAAAAATATTGCAAATCTAGCACTAAATACCTTTGTATTCTTGATAAATACATATAGAATGCATAATTTACGACATATTCGCAAAAAATCGCTATTCGATAAGAGTAAAAGTGGTAATTCCGGTCTGAATTTTGAAATTGTTTTTATGCAAAAGATATTGAAAATTAGGTTTTAAATACTTTTATACCCGTAACGTACCTGTCTAAAAAGCATGACATGCGAAATATTCGCAAAAAACTGATTTTCGATAGGAGTAAAAGACCTACTTCCGGTAGCAGCTTCGAAAAACTTTTTAAATAAAATTGTTCTCAATTTTAATTTCAAGTACATATGAATTCTTTATAAATTTGTTTAAATTTAGTAGTTGACAAAATATTGGCAAAATTTAATTTTTTCACAGAAGTAAACTGCTACTTCCGGTCTACCGATTTTACTGAAAAACTACTCAGATCTCAAGAGGGAGATTAGACACGTAAATACAAAATTTGGAATTGATATCTACAGCGGTTATCGTGGTCTTATAGAGACACACAGACATTTTTTAAAAACATCTTTTTCGGTATCAGGGGACTTCAAAACGTGGACATCTGCAAAAATCTCGAAGTCGAAAATTTCACATTACTTCCTTATACTACGTATAAGAAAGTAAAAATGGATTAACCACATTAGATGTGGCTATTAATAATTCCGCAGTTTTTAATAGAAATCCAGGTTTAACAACAATTGTGTATGCTAAATACGCTGAAATAAAAGAATATTTCCATTACGTAAATATAACCAGTTGCGATGTAGAAAAGACGTTTTCTATCTACAAGGATGTACTTAATTCAAAGGGAACAAGTCTTACAGAAGAGAAAATGAACAAATAGTAGGGTATTTTGTATTTTATAATCACCAGCCACTTGTTATTCAATTATATAAATAAAATTAAAACCTCTTTAAAAATACAACATTTCAATAGCGCGCCCATGGACGATGAGTCATGACTCGCTCCATTCCGCTCCCTAGTTATCAGTGTCGTACTGAATTTTCAAAAGGACTTTTGTCCGCATTTTTCATGTAAATACCCCTATGTGCGCTGTTTACAGGGACTCAGCCCCATCATTTGCCACCGTGAAAACACGAGCAGCTGAATTTAAACATAGTCGTTCCAGCTTGACCGATGATGAGCGTTCGGAACGGCAAGATCTGCGTTCACCACCGATAACATCGAAAATGTTTACCAAATGGTATTGGACGACCGTCGAATCAAGGTTAGAGAGATAGCAGAAGCTATGAACATATTGAAAGAGCGCGTTTGTCATATATTGAATGAAGAATTGAATATCCGTAAAATATCCACGCATTGGGTGGAGCCGCGCTTGCTCACTTTGGACCAAAAATTGATTGAACATTTCCAAGGCCCTGTTGGAGCGGTTTAAGCGAAACGAATCAGATTTTTGCATCGATGCATAACTGTAGATAAAACTTGAATACACCACTACACTCCCGAGACAAAAGAACAGTCAAGACAGTAAATTGCAAAGGGTGAACGTGCTCCGAAAAAGGCGAAGGTGGTACCGATGACACTAGAGATTTCCGTAATAATGCTGCACTTCTGAGATTCCTTTATTAGATCTAAATTGGAATACTGCTCTATTGTGTGGAGTCTATATTATGAGAAGTATACTGACCTAATCGAGAGTGTACAACGTAAATTGCATTATTTTATAGAAAACACGGAAGTTACCTTGATCACGGGTACTGCTACGTTGAATTGTGTACAGAGTTAGGCTTGATGTCCTTGCAATCGAGAAGGACTATTTCTGGAATCATTTTCCTGCACAAGTTAATCATTGGTAACGTAATAGACTCTGCCTTATTAGAATTATTGTGTTTCTGTGTGCCGAAAATTTATACTAGGGAACGGCCAACATTCTATGCACACTCCGCCAACACCACTCATTATCTTCTTTTGCCGGTTCTATAAATGTGTAGAAATGCTAAATGTTCAGATATTGACTTGTTTAATATATCGCGTGTAGGGCTGAGTACGTTTTTGAGGATAAACTTGAGTGAACCACATCATTGTTCACTTATTACCATTAACATTGGTTATTTATGTTGTTATGTATATATTTACATAGATTTATGTATGAATGTGTCTAATAATTTAGTGTGCACTCTTTTCTATTTCAATGTATTATCCTGTAATAAGTAGCTAATACTGTTGGATAATAAACTATTATTATTATTAGGTGATGGCGACTCTTTTTTGGGATTGTCACCGGATTGTGTTTATCGACTGTCTCGAAAAAGGTAAAACAATAACGGGAATGGATTATGCATCATTACTTGATAAGCTGAGAGCAGAAATTGCAAAAAATGGCGCGTTTGAAGAAGAAGAAAGTTCTGTTCCACCAAGAAAACGCACTTGCTCACACTTCGGTGGTCCCCATAGCCAAAATTCACGAATTACACTTCGAATTGTTTGGACATCCACCGTATTAACTAGATCTGGCCCCCAGCAACTTTTTTTCTGTTTCCTAAGCTTAAAGTTTTGCTAGGAGGAAAGTGATTTTCATCGAACAAGGAGGTCAGCGCATACGTAAACGCCTATTTTGGGGAGCAAGACGCCAACTATTATTTGGAAAGGTTAAAGAGGTTAGAGCATCACTGGGAGGAGTGTATAGACTTATGACTATCTTGAAGAGTAAAACTACACATGACTGACAAAATAATTGTTTCTATTCGAGACTCAAAACATGTAAGTTGGCCCAGTTCGTTGACCAAATACAGAAAGCTGATAACGCGTAACTGTGTAAATTAAAAATAAATTAATGGAAAATTATGGATGTAGTGCAGCTCTAGACAGGTATTTCTAACACGTTAGTATGCCTCGGTAGGGGAATAATATGTGTAGTATAACGTCATATAATAACCTCAAATAATGAATAATATTTCTGAAGTGTCACAACTAAACCTATTAGCAAGAAACATTGCGTTCGAATCAGTTAAATCGAAATATGGTGGTTTTGTGTCATAACGTGAAAAATTCTTATAAGACTATATACATTTTAAATAATATATCTACTAAATCCACAGTTCATCAGTTACTGCTATAAGTAGCAATTATTCAATATAATTAGATATTTGTTTGTGGTAGTTATATTCCTAATAAAAATCAAATTTAATATAGTTGCTGAGGGTTAAAGAGTATTTATATAAAAAGGCATATAGGAGCTACAAATGTGTGAGAAAAAAACTAATGCCTGGAAAGAAGTAGCAAAATCACTAGAAGCCGCAAGTATTTTAACATTAGTTATAGCATTGGACTACGAAAGCGATATTTGTGAAAGAGTGTGGAAAGTCTTGAGGAAACGCTACACACAATAAAGGGAAAATATATCAGAGGATGTAGCGATTCTGCTGCTGAAGAATACACATTCATACATCAGAGAAAGAATGCGGTTGATATATGAAAATAAGAGAGGTCAAATAACATTGGCAGTTCTTCTTCATTGAAATAGTGTAATTGCCTGTCTTATTCTGAATAGCATCAAAGCAGCATTTTATTCATGCGACACCTAAGGTTATACTCAAACAACTCCAATAATTCTCTTACTTTAACATTATTATAAAAATCTATAAATTATTGTTGATTATAAAATATGTTTCATATTATTTATGATATTGTTGCGTTTTCGGGGTCGAACTCGTGCAAATGTTTTGAAACAGTCTGTATATTTACACACTTAAAACTAATCACAATATAAAAATATAAAATAAATGTATCGCACTTAATACTACTACACATAAATTAACACACGTATTTATTTCTATCACTACTATTTATGTCTGCAATATTTATGTACTGTAATAACAACTGCACCACTTATATTTATGTTTATTTGCACTGTACGAATACTACTGAATGAATTCCTTATCTCAACGGCGGCATTTATATGTGCAGACAAAAGGTCTAGAGATACACCAGCAAATTATGGCTCTCTTCTACCATATTCCAGACTTTCTGTCGCTGACGCAGTACTTGAGTGCTGTTGATTTGCGACTTGTTTACCGGTACGTTTTTTGACGTCGCCCGGAGGTCTGGTTCTTTTTTGTGGGCTTATTTCGTTACATTGCCCCCTTCTTAAGAACTGCGTTTTGTCCCGAAACACGCTATTCCATTTTCTTGTTCTTGGTGGATGACGGAATCTACATTGGGACCCATGGGTGCACCCAGTTGCCTTGTGGAAATGGCAATCCACCGTCTTAGGTTGTATAACGGGCTGATTGGGCCGATAGCTGTATACGACTATTTCCATACCAGTATGCCGAAACACCACCTCCAGCAGGTTTCTTACGATTCTCCATTCCAGACGGTCTAATCCGCAGCTCAGCTTCGGAATTGCCAGCCTCTTTATGTTTTGTTCGAGTGCACGCCCTCGTAGATCAACAAGGGATTCCCATAATGCATGATAGGTCGGCCTTTCGTTGGAGACTTCATTTGTAACCAGGTAAAAGATAGATCGTCAGTCACGCTTTATCTCCAGAGTTTTACCAACTCTTGGCTTTTGTCGGATCAGTTCATTGACCCCGCCATATCTCCTCTTGAATTACACGGCAATCCCTCTACGCATACATAGGTCCTGGCCACACAGTGATCTAAGGCATAATCACAGAGTACCGTAAAAATATCCTGTTGCTTCTCCGTGGTAATTCCAAAGCGAGCCCTCCTGGTACCAGAATATTCTTGCACGAAATTCTCATAAGTTGGCTCCTTATGTTCTCTGGTAATTTGTCGCACATCCGTTACTTCGCCGTTGTTATGTCCATAGTATGGGGCCAATCGATTGAAATGCACCACCCTTGACTTACTATGGGGTGCTCGTCTTATGCGATAAACCACGTCATTTATTCGCTTTAGTACTTTGTATGGTCCGTCCCAGTGTTGGAGCTTTGGGGACAGGCCTCGGCGACGTTGAGGATTATATAACTTGCACGTCGGAACGATCTTTCATCCTGTCGCTGGCATCAGGAATATAATGGCGTACTCGCTCGTGGGCATCCTCCAACCTCCGCCTAAGTCCGCTGACGTAGTCTTCTCCTGCCAGGTCTTCTCCAGGCTTACAGCCGAACTTTAGGTCACACGGCAGCCTGAGCTCCATTCCGAATAACAAATTTGCTGGAGTTTGACCGATAGTCTCGTGGACCGCAGCTCTGTAACCCATGAGGAACAGGGGCAAATGTTCATCCCAGCTTCTTTGATGGTCTGCCATCACCTTCGACCTTCGACAGGTGTTTGAGCATCGTCCTGTTCATGCGTTCCACCATTCCACCTGACTGTGGATGCAACGGCGTCGTTCGTGTTTTCCTAATGCCCAGAAGATCGAAAATATTCTGGAATAAAGTCGATTCAAAATTCCTCCCTTGATCAGAATGGAGTTCCAAGGGTGCGCCAAACCGACTAACAAATTCCTTCACGAGCACTTCCGCGACTGTTGCGGCTTCTTGGTTAGGCAAGGCATAGGCTTCGACCCATTTAGTGAAGTAATCCATTACGATAATTATGTATTTATTTCCATTGTCAATCTCAGGAAATGGCCCAGCCGCATCTATGGCAATCCTTTCAAATGGGCTTCTTACATTGTACTGCGTCATGGGGACACGTCGACGTCTTTCGGGTCCATTGCTGGCGGCACAAGTTGCACATTTTCGGTACCATTCTTTTACATCTCGTGTGCAATTCACCCAATAGAATCGTTGGCGCACTTTCTCGAGTGCCTTGTGTATGCCGAAGTGTCCTCCGGAGCTGTCATCGTGGAGCTGTTGCAGTACATCAGGTATCCTTTTCTTTGGAATGACCACCTGTATCCTTTGCCCTTCTCCATCTGAGTTCTCCACAACACGCTTGAGTACACCATCCTCCACCTTCAGAGAGTCCCATTGAGCCCAGTAGGATTTCAGTCCCTGTGAATGAGGAGCTACTTTTTGCCAAACTGGTCTGTGACCAGTACCTTTCCAAACCATCAAAGATCCAAGGTCTTCATCAGCTTCCTGATCGATCCTCAAATTGTCAGATTGCCATTGATCGTCAACCACGGTAGTTCTAAGTGTGTTGGTCGATTTTTCTTCTACCCGGTCTTCTAGACATGGTCTCCCTGAAAGAGTATCAGCGTTTTGGTGTTTAAGATATGCAATTCGCGCTATTGCTTTTGAGGCTCTACGATAATGGGTCGAAGATTGCCTCCGCTCTCTTCTCTTTAGTTTATCCTGCTGCTCCGCTATGGGTTTCTTAGGCTCCTTCTCGCATTTACTACGAACATGGCCCATTTCACCACAATTCCAGCATCGGAGCGTTCTTCTCTTAGGTTGCACCTGATTCATTAATCGTCGGACTACCTGTTCTAAAGATTCTTCGGCTTCTGGTAGATTTCTGACAGATCATACTCTTGCAGGGTTTCGAGAGAACAGCTTTGCGGTTTCGAACTCCAGACCACGTGCCAAAGCATCGATTAGGGTGTTCGGTCTTGCCAGCCTCAGTGCTTGCTGTGTATCGCCATCTCGAAGACCATCTATGAATGTCTGTACAGCCAACTGTTCCGAGAAGCTATCTGGAGCTGTTGGATATTCCAGACGAACCAAACGAGCGATATCCGCTTCGAATTCTTGGAAGCTTTCACCCTTTTTCTGCAGACGATTCTTGAATTGTATATGATAAACCTGCTCCTGGCATGCATGCCCATACCTCATCTCAAGACGCTTGATCAATTGAGGGTTGTCTTGACATTCTTCCGGAAGTAAGGTCTGCAGAACATCACTGGCATCTCCTCTTAATGACACAATCAGGGTAGTAGCTTTCTCCGTGGACGTCCATCCATTTGCTCCTGCAGCGGCTTCAAATTGTTTCAGGTACGTCATCCATGACGTCTTTCCATCGAAAGTGGGAGGTTTTACCTTTGCCTTTGCTGTTTGGCAGATCTCCAGGCTTTTGCTTGAGGTGTCATGGGGACTGCAGTTGTTCATCGCTGGCAATTGAAGCTGAACTTTAAATTCGTCCCTCAATCTCTGTTCTACGGCTTCGATGGCCTCAGAAAATTCCTGTCTCAAATTTGATGAATTCTTCTGAATGTTTTCCTCGAGTTGTTATGAATTACTTGCAATTTTATTTCTTAAAGCTTTTTAATTATTTGCAATTTCATTTTTTAAAGTTTTTTCCAAAATCTTTGAATTATTTAACATCTCATCCTTTAGAGTCTCCATAGTAATCTCGATTTGTAACATCTCATCTTTTAGGGTCTCCATAGTAGTCTCGAATTGTTTTGAATTATTTGCAATTTCATCTTTCAAAGTTAACATCTCATCTTTTAGAGTCTTTATACTAGTCTCGAATTGTTTTGAATTATTTGCAATTTCTTTTAGAGTCTACATAATTAAGCTTGGATCAGCCTGTACTTGAAACAAACATTTTTCGGGATCCTTACCTTCATTTATTAACATGTCACAAAGCCGGTCCTGGAGAATTATTTTTTTTCCAGAAGTATCTGCGTCCCTTTCTTGTAATTCTGCCCTTAACTCGGGGACCTTTAATTCTTCCAAACGTTTGGTAGCCATTTTTTTTGCACTTATTGTTCACCCTAAACGCCTAACACCAAATTGTTGCGTTTTCGGGGTCGAAATAAACAACTCGTGCAAATGTTTTGAAACAGTCTGTATATTTACACACTTAAAACTAATCACAATATAAAAATATAAAATAAATGTATCGCACTTAATACTACTACACATAAATTAACACACGTATTTATTTCTATCACTACTATTTATGTCTGTAATATTTATGTACTGTAATAACAACTGTACCACTTATATTTATGTTTATTTGCAATGTACGAATACTACTGAATGAATTCCTTATCCCACCGGCGGCATTTATATGTGCAGACAAAAGGTCTAGAGATACACCAGCAAATTTTGGCTCTCTTCTACCATATTCCAGACTTTCTGTCGCTGACGCAGTACATGAGTGCAGTTGATTTATGACTTGTTTACCGGTACGTTTTTGACGTCGCCCGGAGGTCTGGTTCTTTTTTGTGGGTTTATTTCGTTACAATATGATAAATTGTTTTAATAAATTAAGAAATATACTCAATAGTCAATAATATTTTTATTGATATTGGTTTAGATAAAGTTTGACATAAATATTACATCTAACTCAGAATGTATATGGCACTGGCATTAATAAATAGAATTTGCAATTTGCTTCATGAAAAGTTTATAAGCTATTGTATAATTTATCATTAGCGCGATTATTGTTAAATCAGTTACAAAATTCTCTGGGTTTCTCAAAATCTGTTAGCAATAATTCCTGTACTACAGACATTTTATAAGGATGCAAATGTAGCTTTTTAATAGAGTTACGGTATTTTCCTCATGATGATCCTATTTAAGAACAAAACAAATATGAGTAAAAAAAATTCTATATATTAAACAAAATATATAACTTTACCTGTTTATGCCGATAGTCGTCGCAGAGATTTATTAGTATTTACGTACAATCGATCTTGAATATCTCCTAGAACGAAAATATGCTTCTAAACGAAACTTATCTTGCTCTCAGTAAATGGCATTGCTAATATTAATGTAACCCTAAAAATAATTCAAAAATATAAATTTTATATACGTGTAATAAATACAGTAGAACGTTTAAAAGCATATACCGGGGTCGACATATTTTAATTTCTGATACGAAAGTAGAAAGAGGAAAAGAACGCGACGAAATAAACTAAAGATAAACATAAGCGCTGCCAAGAAAGTACACTCGGCAAACGTTGTGTGAGGATCCCCCGACATCGACACTGCGTTGCTCTCCCACCACTGTTAGCAAGCAGGCATCGCTGCATATCATAAGGTCATCTTCTGCATATGATAGAAGTGCAAACCGAAATTAAACTTTGACGATTATGGTATAACAAAATCCTAGTAGGCTTCATATACCGGTGATGCAGAGCGGTTAATGTTAATTGATCTCACATCATCTCACTGTATATAATCATGATATCATTCAAAGTTAATCATTCTATGATATTGCTGAACATCTGCATTTTTTACATGTGGAGTTCCAATATCGTGGTTAAGTTTGCAGTATGGAAGAAAGTAATATTTCTCTTTTCTTATTAAACCTTCTTAAATGTAAAAGTGACCAAAACATTTCTGATGTGTGATTATAACCGTGAAGCAAAATGCAAGGTCTAGTTTGTCAATGTGGACAAAAAACTAATCAGATTTTTTCGAATCACGATATCAAAAATTTTTTTGTTCCGCATATGTATAGTATACCCGCGGGGAAGGAAAATAGTAACTTTATAAGAAAAGATATTTTGAAGCAGTTTTTTCCTATGATAGCCAATTATTAGGGGCACCTTTTCAAATTATTTTGTGATATACAGAATGTTCCAGAATTAATGGCTGACCACAGTTATAATTTCTTAAACGGAACACCATGTATGTTATTACACTTGTGTATTCCCCGTATAATTCTTAGTCAAAAAGTGATATGATAGTATAGGCCTAAAATTTAAGGTTTTCGACTTATTATTTTTCTGAAAAATTCAATGTTTTTCTAAAATTATATTTCCCGAAAACGACGTATTAGATCAGTGGTTCTCAACTTTTTTCGCCTAGCGCCACTTACTGGATTTTGTATAGATCCCAGCGCCCACTGCAGAAAATCGCGAAGGGACACGTCATGGACTACGACTATGGATTATGGACTAGTTAACCTGGGAACAGTAATTAAAACAATAAGTAATAAATTCTACCTCTAAATTTATTTAAAAATATTAATTAATACAAACAAAAATTATTATTGAAATATTGAATTTTATTTAACAAAATTAAATTAATAAATTTGTGAGCCCAACCCATGCAGTCTTCACTAATGCGATCCTTGAGGTTGGTGCTTGCTCACCAGCTCTTTCACGCGAGGAGTCAGCAGAGACAAATAAAGCCGCAAGTCCCCTCTGTTGACCATGTCCAGCCTTTTCCTCTTGTCTGAGTGCAGAAATGTAGCCGCACTAAATCCGGTTTCCACTAAATATGAAGTCGGAAACGTGAAAAGAAGCTTGTGAACAATTCCCCACATTGTAGGGAATAGTCCTGCCATGCTGTGGTTCTGCCAGAGTTTCTTGAAGCCTGTTTTGTTCGGACTTTGCAATCCTCGTTGTTGGGAAGTTCCACCAACTCCTCCTGTAATTTAACGTCAACGTCTTCCAGCACGACTCCAAGCGGGTCAGTAATCCAGGCAGGTACATCCAGTTCGATGAGGTCTTGGAAGCGCGATGTAAGGTCCTCTTTTAGTTGCTGAAGATGAGCCCCATATCGAAGAAAATCTTCATCTGTGGGCGTCTCTGTCATTTGATTAATTTCACTAAATTGGTAAAGTTCTTTCCTAACGATATTACTGCGGAGAAGGGCCAGCTTGTCGATAAAGGTGGTCACTGCGCTCTTGCAGTCGATGAGTGTCACCAGTTTACCTTGAATCTGGAGAGACAACTCGTTGAGTTTCCTGAAGATTTTAGCCAAGTAGAAAATGTCGAATTTGTGTTTCTTCAGCTCACCGGCCAACTTCTCATGTTTGACTTGCAGGAAAGTGACAACTGAATCGAACGTTTCACAGAATCGAGCTAAGCAGTTGCCCTTAGAGAGCCATCTCACCTCGGTGTGAAGCAGCAGCCGATTGTAGATCTCGTCATTTTCCTGGCAGAGGTTGCGGAATTGTCGATCGCTTTTTGCATTTGTTTTTATTACGTTCACAGCCGTGATCACGAGATTGAGAGTCATGAAGGCTGGGGGTCAGCCGTTTCGCTGCAAGATGCTCTCTGTGCGCTACGCAATGTATGCAGATGATATCTGGATGCTCCTTCTTGAGAAGAGCAAGGAACCCCTTGTATCGCCCAACCATTGCTGGTGCTCCATCTGTTGCGCAGGAGTGAATGTTGATTAGCGGGATTTCCTTTTCTTCAAAGTACTTCTTGACAGCAGCAAAGATGGATGTACCAGTTGTGTCAAGGGGTAAGGACTCTGCAAACAACATGTCCTCTTTTGTTTCCCCAGTTTCGTCGAAGTACCTCACGTAAGACATGAGAAGGGCAGTGTTATCACTCAAAGTCGATTCATCAAGCTGGATGGAAAAGTTGGTCTTCTTGAGAATGTCCACCAACTGGATTTCGACATCACTTGCCATCTCATCTATTCTTCTGGAGACCGTGTCGTTGCTTAAGGGGGATAGCCTTCACTATTTCTGTCGCATTCCTATGTAAGACAGTCGAAATCACCTCTTTCACGGCAGGCAGAATCAGTGTTTCCCCCACAGTGTGCGGCTTGCCAGCCTTTGCAATCATATATGCAATGTTATACGATGCCAGCAGGCCATCACGCTGAATCTCTGTCACCTTGGCAAAAGCAGACGAAATGGACGGGGTAGTTTTCTCCCTGTCATCACGCAGTTTCTTGAAGTATTCTGCGGGCTTGTCCTTTTTGTCCGAATGCATCTTTTCTAGATGGTCACGCATACGAGAGGGTTTCATACCTTCATTTGAGAAGACATTGGAACAAATGAGGCACATCGGTCTTGTGCGATCCGTTGGGCTTGGTACGAAACCGAAGACTATATAGTCGACCGAATACTGGCGTACCACCTTCTGCTTTTTGCCTGGAGGTGCCATTGCTGTCGTGTAAAAAAGACCGATGTTAAACAATGTTAAACAATTTTGGTTGGAGCAATATAATTAAAGTATTTTGGATAAGTTAGATTTCTAAAATAATTTGAGTTATTAAAAACATTACCAACATCAATAAATGATTATTACCTGTAATAAACGGTTTTCGATTATAAAAATTGCTCTACCTAGTTTTAATTCAGCTCAAATATATATTGTTTATTTTATAACAGAACCACCGTGTGTGCTAAATGTACAATATTTTTGATTAACACTCTGTTAATTAATCACACAACTATCGCACACTGAATATTTGTCTCTGTTCGAACGTTATCGCTGACTATCGTAAATAAAATGAATCATGCGAATAATGACTTCGCTATATACAGCACGTGTCAATTTTCATTAGCCATAGGCGATTAATCCATACAGTATGTGGCAACATAGTATACCCCTTCTTTCCTTTCCAATGTCAGCGCGACCGATGCATGCTCGTAAGTAAATACAAGTTAGCGTGGCGTGGTTAGCAGTAACTCTTCGACCAGCGGGTTGGATGTTTGTAATGCGTTCAGAAATATTTACGAGTTACGAGGATTTGTTTTTCTGTTTCCTTTTAGTAAATGCAGAGAATTATTAAGCTGCGTTCACGCTGCATGACACAAACAAAAGCTTAATTCTAATAAAATTGAAAATAAGGTAAATAAAAAAGGATTCTGAAAATAATAATAAATTACTAGATCAGGAGATCGCGGCGGCCATTTGATGTTTCCTGTTCCAGTAATAAGACGGCATTGCAGATTAGATCGCAACGTATTCGCAGCTAACATTGAATGTAAAATCTGGTCGGGAGAAGTGGGAAGATCGGAGAAAGTCGTTTTGATGTCGATTGTTCCCGGGATTGGTGACGGACGCTGTGGGGTGGCACGTTGCCACATATTACTTGTATATGTATAAATCGCATGTAAAATTGAATCCCTATACCTAATGAAAATTGACACATACGGTATACCGCACTGCATGGAATTCTCTGGAAGTCGAACTCTCTCGACCTTGGAACATTCGAGATGCGGTCCACTATACTCACGTTGACTCACAGAGTCCGCGCGTTGCGTCATACATACAATAACATAGTTAAGCACAGAAATAGAAACAGCATGTACGTAACCATAGCAACGATGGGGTTAACAATGCATAATAGGAACATTGGTGAGCGCGGATATTGAACATTTTGCATTTTTGTATAATTTTACTAATTTTTTACTGTGTAGTGTAGCTTTACCTTTACACCGTACAGCGCCCACCCAAAATCCTCCAGCGCCCACTGGTGGGCGCTACCGCCCACGTTGAGGACCACTGTATTAGATGGACACAATTTTTGGTAGCGTTGTTCATAATAAAAGGTCCTAACACAAACATATTTTATTTTTTGTAATTACAAACTGAATTTTCAAAAACATTTTTGTCTAAAAGTGAATTTTTTCAAGTGGAGCATCCTGTATATCGGTTCATTTTTGAATTGTTTACTAATTTTTCCACCAAAACCATATAAGACATATTTTAAAAGGGACCATTACAGAGCTATTGTCGTTCTTTGAGATAATTTTGCAAACTTTATGTTTTTTACTTTAATAGAGTACTTTTGTACTGAAGGAATGTCAAAGAAATTATTTATTAGCCCAAAAAGTTGACCAACAGCGTTACCCTGACAGACGACGTCTCAGAACAGATGCCTTTAGAAGACTAATGGATACTTTCTTTACTATTGGTAGTATTGCTAATTCAAAACCAAGGAAACCTAAATATGTGGTAAATGATGAAAATCAAATAAGAACTCTTATAGCAACAACAGAAAATCGACAGGTCAGTATCCATGAAATAAGTTGTTTGCTGGATATTAGTCAAACCATAGTTATAAGGACCTTAAAATCAAATATCATCCGTAACGAATACATTTAAATGTTGAGTTACCCACCGATCATTTTAAAGCTAGAAAAGTGTTCAGCCAATGGGCAGTAACTAACATAATTGCCAAGGCAATTCTTTTTGATAGTGTGTTTTTTGCGAATGAAGTTGGTTTCCATAGTAATGGAATAGTTAACAAAAGAAATTTTTATTACTAATCAAATGAAAACCCTTAAACTAATAAATAGAGCATCACCTTAGGTGGAACATAAATATACTGGGAGGCATTCATGGTGATTGGATGATAGGCCCGCGTTTCTTTGAAGGTAGTATTACGGAGAAGCTTACGAGTAATTTCTATCAAGCAATTTCGTGAAATTATTGGAAGACGTTCCACTAAATTTACGAAGAGACGTAGATGCAACAAGACGACGAATCCCCACATTCTATGATGCAGCATGAAATATTTTAAATGAAATGTGTCCAAGGAAGTGGCTAACCCATGAAGGCCCTATTCAGTCGTACTGACTAGCCTGCTAGGTCTACGGATATCACAAAATTAGCTTTTTTATAGGGATCCGTAAAAGAGCAAATATACAGTGTAGCTGTAACCACAAAAGAAATTATGAGGAAATATATTCGACAATTTAATTCATCTGTCAAAAACATGACATTTTAATACACGCTGTGTTAGTTTGCTATCGGATAAACTGCATGTTTGCTAGCGGATAAACTGCATGTTGATTTTCCATGGCAACGAAAATTCAATTCTGACAGTATCGTTCAAATAAATTTCATACATAAACATTTATATTTTTCTCTTTCTTTTGTATATGTATTCAAAGGAATGTTAAATAAAAATATTTCGGTTTATTAATATTAATTAAATGATTCATTAAATTGTCTTACCAAATACCATTCGAGTTTGTGTTTATTTCCGGAACAAACTTTCATTTTGACAAAACTCAAACTTTGTTGCTTAAGGGTAACACGACTCGAACAAATAACAAAAGGTAAAACCGCTCCACCTTCGGTGTCGCGGTTTTACCATGTTATTTGTTCTCGTCAGTTACCAAGCAACAAAGCTTTCGTTCAAAATGAAAGTTTGTCCGGATAAACACAAACTCTTATGGTATTACCCCCGACAATTTAATTCATCTGTCAAAAACATGACATTTTAATACACGCTGTATTAGTTTGCTAGCGGATAAACTGCATGTTTGCTAGCGGATAAACTGCATGTAGATTTTCCATGGCAACGAAAATTCAATTCTGACAGTATCGTTCAAATAAATTTCATACATAAACATATGTATTTTTCTCTTTCTTTTGTATATTAAATGATTCATTAAATTGTCTTACCAAATACCATTCGAGTTTGTGTTTATTTCCGGAACAAACTTTCATTTTGACAAAACTCAAACTTTGTTGCTTAAGGGTAACACGACTCTAACAAATAACAAAAGGTAAAACCGCTCCACCTTCGGTGTCGCGGTTTTACCATGTTATTTGTTCTCGTCAGTTACCAAGCAACAAAGCTTTCGTTCAAAATGAAAGTTTGTCCGGATAAACACAAACTCTTATGGTATTACCCCCGACAAATGTTTAGAAATATAAGTACTCAACGCCTTATTAACGTCGATTTATTATTTCAGAAGAATATTCAGAAAACGAGTGAATTTGAACAACTTTAAATTTTACCTATTTTAATGTTCATATTTATTGTTATTTTATAATTTCCGTTCCACTAATTACTTATCCATTCACTCAACAGTTCCTGTTTCTATTTACTAAAATCAAGTTATTAATTTGTTTGGTTTTAAAATTTGATTATTGTGCCGTATTCTACATATTTAATTATATTGCTTATTATGTATAGAGCGTATTTTAAATAACATACATACAAAAATCATACCTCTAAGCTTTTGGGAAAATTCATTATAAAATCACGCTTGTCAACTGAGAAGCAACTTCTTTAATGTCATCTATTCAGTTGTCAATTTCGCGGTAAATATCATGACTCACTATACCAAGCTGGCAAAATTATATTAAAAAAAAGGCACAAGCTCAGTAATGGTCACTTTTAAAATAATAACATCCTACATGTTTTTGGTGTTTAATTTAGTAAGCAATTCAAAAATGAACTGACATACAGGCTGTTCCATTTGAAAAAATAACTTTTAGGTAAGAATGTGTTATGATACTTTAATCCAGTTTTCTGCACATATTGAAAAAACTAAAATATGCTTGCGTTAGGACCTCTTATTATGAACAACACTACCAAAATTTGTGGCCACCTAATACGTCGTTTTCAAGAAATATAAGAAATATAATTTTATAAGGCCATTGAATTTCTCAGAAAAATGGGAACAAATCGAAAACTTTAGCTTTTAGGCCTATACTATCTTATTACTTTTTCACTAAGAATTATACGGGGAAAGGAATTAAAATAAGTTATGAGTAAAGGGCGGAATATATGCAAAGTGCATATATTTGCATATTTTGCATATTTTAACAAATTTCACAAAAAATTGCATATTTCGGCAAAAATAAAATTTGTGTGCATATTTTTATGTTTTTCGTTTTATGAAAAGATTAAGTGCGACCCTGTTTAGGAATTTCCAAGTAATCAGCTTGCCTAATGGAGAGCAGATGTGCTCTATTCTTTTATATTTATATTGTATAGTTTTTATTATTATATGGTTTATTGCCGGCATTTATTGGGTGTTTAGGAATTTCCAAGTAATCAGCTTGCCTAATGGAGAGCAGATGTGGTCTATTCTTTTATATTTATATTGTATAGTTTTTATTATTATATGGTTTATTGCCGGCATTTATTGGGTGTTTAGGAATTTTCAAGTAATCAGCTTGCCTAATGGAGAGCAGATGTGGTCTATTCTTTTATATTTATATTGTATAGTTTAGTTTGTCGATAGATTCCAGTGTGAAAAGAGTGATTTCGAAAATATTTTATTTCAAACGCCTAAAATGCCGAAAGCCGCTTCGTGGATTAAAAATTTTCCTGAGTTGGAGTTTAGTGGGGAGTGTTTTGCAAAGTTTGTGCCAAAATCATTGTTTGTGAAAACAAGTTTCAAATTGATCAACACTTGAAAACAGCTATGCATAAAGCTAAGTTGCAGAAAAATAAATCAGTGCCTGTTCAGCAGTGTGTGCAAACCGCATTTCAAAATGTCAAACCAAAGAGTGAAAAGGAGGTGTTTCATCAAGACTTATGCAAAGCTTTAGTCGCAGCAAATATACCTTTGAAGAAACTGCAAAATACACAATTCGGAGATTTTTTGCAAAAATATTGTAATCAAAACATCCCTGACGAATCCACACTTAGAAAGAAGAATGTGCAAACAGTATACGAAACCGTAATGGGAGAAATTAAAGTTACACTGGGCGATGAACATTTTTATATTATTGTTGATGAAAGCACAGACTCATGTGGTCGATATATCGCACATCTTATGATTGGAGGGCTTCAAGAAAATGAGCCAGGGAAACCATATTTAATATCTTCTAAACAGTTAGACAAAACAAATAATGAGACCGTAACTAACAGTCTCTATCAATTTTTTTTTTACCAAATCCAGTTCCAGTAGAGAAGTTTTTAGTGTTTTTGTCTGACGCAGCGCCGTATATGGTTAAAGTAGGCCAAAACTTAAAAATATTTTATCCCAATATGGTACATGTCACTTGTCTTTTACACGGGATAAACAGAGTTGCAGAAATTATTAGAACAGCATATCTCCTTGGTGAACAAATTAATTTCAAATGTAAAGAAAGTGTTTTTGAAAGCACCTCTAAGAGTGCAGATCTATAGAGAGAAATTGCCAGGAGTTTGTTTACCTCCAGAGCCCGTAATTACTCGATGGGGAACATGGATTAAGGCCGCGATATTCTACGCAGACCATTTTGAAGCCATTAAAGACATAGTTTTAGATTTAGAAGACAATTCGCAGTGTGTAGTGCAAAGTCAAGCATTATTCAAAAATGTAAATTTAGCTAAGGAACTTGTTTTTATTAAGGTTAATTTTAGTTTTGTACCAGATATAATAACTTCGTTAGAAAGTAGGAATATAAGTTTAAGAGAATCAATTAATATTGTTGAAACTTTTTCCGACAAATGCAAAAAAGTTCCCGGTGATGTAGGAAATCAAGTAAGAAGGAAACTCGAAGTTATTGTGGGAAAGAATGAAGGCTTTAAGTATTTAATGGAAGTCAAAAATATGTTTGATAGTAAACCATCCAACGAAGTAATACCTTGGCCTTATAACTTACTACCCAAATTAAAATATTGCCAGATCACATCGGTAGATGTTGAAAGAACTTTTTCTTTGTACAAACATATTTTTACAGACAGAAGGCAAACATTTTTATTGGAAAATTTTGAAAAATATATCGTTATAAATGCATTTTATACTATTTCAGGTTGAAAATTGTACCTATTATGTTTTTCTTTTAATTTTACTTAAAATAAATATTTTTTGTAAGAGTCGGCGTTTCTTTATTTCCATTTTTCCATGTTATATTCAAGGCATATAATTGCATATTTTGACAAATAAATGCATATTGTTGCATATTTCAGAGAAAAACGATGCATATATATGCGCATATTTTAACTGAATTGACGTGCATATATTCCGCCCTTTAAGTTATGAGTTTAATTTAGAGCATTTAATATACGTGTAAGCCTAAGAATAAGTTGTTTGTATAGATAAGACGTGAGAGTACATTAGAAAACAAAAGTTTTATTTGAAATACCTATCTAAAAAAACAGTAGAATAATTACAATTATTCTTAAAGAGATTATAATGTATTTCAATAGAAAAGCAGATATTATTTCATGTATTATAAATTAATTAAGTACGTTTAGCACTATAGCGCCTGTAAATATTTGTAATTTAACTCCTCAAAGTCGACACAAAGTTAAAATATGTCGTAAGATACAAAATCTAACAAAATATCGAAAACGTAAGTTACATTTAATTCTTCTAAGACAATCAATTCAGAGCAGACCTTATAGTGTAGTTTACCATAAACTTGCTTTACATTTGTCGCGTTAATGTTTTTAGGTTAAAGCGCATTCCTAATAGTAGAGATTCGTAAGTTGGGACGTCCCATTTTGGGAAACTGTTCTGATGCAATACAACTGCTGATCCCCTCCTTTCTATGTCATAATTGCCGATGCTTAAAATAGTTCGCTACTACAAAAGAAAATGATTGGTTCAAGATATGTCAAAACCTATACAGAAAGTTCGCAAAAAAGAGTTACCAGTTTGATAGTCCGCAGAACAGTACAATGTTCCAAAAAATACATTGCAAAAAAGACAACAAAAATAAAATTGTGACAAAATGAGAAATATCTTTGACGATTTAGGCAGGTCTTCTCTTGAGGAACAAGAAAACGAGATTATCGAGTAAATGCCAAAACGATATTACCGAGTAAATGCCTATAAGTGGAAATAAGATTTTTTGGAATCACTTATAAAGAACGTCGATTAACATTTGATTTTGCCACTCTCAATAATATCTCTAGCAATTTCAACAAAAACGCTAGAATGGCCTTTAAGAAATAAATTTACGGGTTTTTGCGTAGACAGAAAAATATTTCCCTAAGAAAACCCGAAACAACATCATATTTCTTCAAATATCTTAGAAGTCTTTATGAGAAATTTAAACTTACTCCAAATCGAATATTGAATATTGACGAAACCGGCGTAATAGCCGTTCAGAAATTACCGAAAATTCTTGCTCAAATGGGTAAAAAACAGATTGGCGGACTTATGAATGGCGAAACAGGAGTAAGTGTTACTATTGTCAGTTTTAGGTGTGCAAACGAGTATGTTCTAGCACCTGCTTTCATTGTTCCCTAACGTTTAGACGTTTCGTATTTCAAATCATCTATAACTTCTTACGATATGTATATTACTAGTTGGTTGAAAAAACAATGCACTTTCCGACAGTATCAAATCACAAAAGCTACTGGACAAACTTTTGGAAAAGCATCAAGCTTACAAACTGCCGTAAATGGATTTTGAAGAACCGGGATCTAGTCACTCAATGGTCTGGTAGTCCAGGACTAGGAATTTTTAGTGTCAAACAAAAAGAAAACGGCCAAGATATCCTGAACATATTAATTCGACAAACGAAGATGGAGGACCAACACCTCCTCCAACTTTAAATATAAATCCATACAAATATCTTACTCCTTCTACCTCAAGGGTGCATAATATTTCACTTTCACCTGGAAGCATCAGAACAGTAACAATGAAGAAGAGCTGCCGCTATCAATTTTTCTTACTAAACGTAAAATGAAAAGCATTGATAATATTATGCTTTCCCTTTCTAAGACAAAATAATTGATTTAATCTCCTACCAACGGCAAAAGAATAATAAAAGAAGAAAGCATCTTCTAGAAGAACCTTGCAATCTACAATTCTGAATAATCACCTAACAAAAATGAATTAGCAGTTTTGCAAATACCAAAATCCGCGAAAAATATCAAAGCAATCAAGAAATTAGTTGTTTTCAAAGACAAAACTAACAAGGTGTAAAAAATCAAATTGTAGCCAGAATAAGTCTAATATCAATGATTCAAGTTGCGTTTTGTGTGGAAAAAAGTACGTGGGTACTAAAGAGGACCAGTATAACTGCTATAAAATATTTAGAGTGAGCTCGTCAGTTTTGTGGAATCCTAGATGACCTGTATTTCACAAATGCCGGGCGTGAAGTGTGATCTTTTCTTAGGTAACCCATCGACATACCTTAAGAGACTGGTTGCTTTTTTTAGAGTAGAAATTAAGACTTTTTGTGTATTTGTGACTAAATTAATTAACAAAAACTGTTTGCGTTTCAAACAAATGTTTAGTTATCACAAATTTTGTTTCTTATAATTAGCTTTTGTAATGTTGATTTTCAAAGAAAACCGCTCCATCTTGGTTAACTCTGCTCGACGTGTTATTACTGAATGCATTTCTCATATAAAAGCTATATAACAATACGAAATTCTTACCGTTTGTCTCGATTTGTGTTTACCATCTTACCTAACCCATTAGGGTCGTCGCTTTTTCTTCCACATTTTCTTTTAATTATGTTCCTTTTTACTACTCCTTAATAACAATAATGTTCATATTTAAATTGTCATCAGATTATTGTCATCGGTAGAATTCATTCTAACTAAGAAGAATTAAAATGTAGTGCCAATAGAATAATGGAATTAATTTTAAACGTCTAAAACTATTATTAATTAAACTATTACAATAGCAGCTGTGATAATCTTTAAGTTCTTATGTTGGCTAATGTTCATCGTATCGGTATTTATAATGGCGTTACCTCATCTGTCCGAGCTTGAATAGAAAATTTGTTATTATGAATCGTTGTTACTCGATGTATGTATCGATGATATAATATAGTCTACTGAGGTTATATATTAAAATATTAATCAAATTTAGGAAGTTTTGACTTTAGTTAGATAAAAAATTCCTAAATAATTTATAAATTATGTACCAAACATAAAACTTACATTTGATTGAATTATTAAGACCATTAGTGTGTCATTATTGATATCTTCCTTTTCAGAAACAAAAGGGTATACATACGGTATACTTTTCAAATTAATATTGATCATTATTGGTTTGAACATTTTTAGTTGGTTTAGACATATGTATATATCCTAAAGCACTACCTGGTACCTACCTTGCGAAGTCTCCAATGGCCAACCAGCTTACATTATCATCTATTTTGAGTTAATACTCAAAAGCCGCAACAGTAAACAAAAAAAGATTATTGAAATTATGCTTGTTCGAAATGATATGAATGGTGCATTTTTATGTGGTTAATTAATTTTGATGCAGTTGAGTACAGGTTTCGGTTATTTTTTATAAATTCTACTCATTTTTCTTGCTTTCTTTCAGCAAAACTACAACGAAGACGCTTTTGTACTTTTGTTTCTGCCATGTTGATTGATACTGGGTCAATGCATTGCTGGTATTTGTTTATATATACTCAGTATTTTAATTTCGCGGAGAGCTAGCGAAAGCCAAATTTAATTTACACTATGTTGTTCTTTTGATAAATTTATGTTAGTTTATGTTATACATTACTAATACAATAACACACAATAACAAAAATAAAACTGAGGTCTGACCAACACAACGGCTTTTTTATACGTATGTGCGTTTTAAATTATACAAAAGTTTTTCTAAATTAAGTTTTAAATACTTTTATCTTTAAAAAAATAAACCTGTAAGTATGTTTACATTATGCCCAAATTTTGAGAATTTTTTTACACAAAAATTATTTAAAATTCTATTCTAAATACCTACTCCTATTCTCTTAGTAAATCTCTGTAGAACGCATAATTTACGAGATATGTGCGAAAAATCGCTATTCGATAAAAGTCCTATATCCGGCCCGAATTTTGAAAATTTGAATTATTTGTAAAAGTAGTTTACACTTAGTAGTGTACAGATATCGGTAAAATTCTATATCCGGTATACCTATTATACTGTAAATCTTATCAGATCTCAAGAGGGAGATTATACTATCAAATATAAAATTCGGAATTGAGAGCTTAAGCCGTTTGACCGCTATCGGTCACACACAGAGACATATTTTTTTAAACCACTTTCTCGGTATCAGGATACTTGATAACGTGGAGATCTGCAAAACTCTCGAGATCGAAAATCACAATACTTCCTTATACTACGTATAAGAAAGTAAAATTCACTACGCCTTAAACTCTTCTCTCTACCTATAATTGTACATATTTGATGAGCGTTTTGTATAACTGTTTCATTTGAGTACACATTTCAAGGCGGACAATATTTGCTATAAAACTAACCATTTTTGCATTTCTTGCAGGCACCTTTGAATTTTACAATGATAAAAGGGTGCATTTGATAATAATTACAGCAATCTAGTAATAATAGTAGTATATTTGCTTCTCTAGTGCAACTAAGTTGACAATTATAGTCATAATCTACATTAAATAAATCTATTATTTTCTGGTAATCTCTCTAAAATTGTACATACTCAAACTTCAGAATTATTATCAACATTAGCTACCAATCCTATTTTGCTTTATCTCGGTAATTTATCGGTTAGAATTTAGAAGAACGATATGATATAAGTAGTAAATATGTATGTAGTAAACGCCGGAACATTGGTAAAAATTTTACGTTTTTTGGAAAACAGTATAAAGCTACTTAAAATTTTATTTGAAACATCGTTTGTATAAAAAAAAATCAAAATTTGGACCGAAAGTAACACTTTAAAATTTAGATACGAATAATAAAATTCCTATAATACCCACAACAATTTTTTTAATTTAAAACTAAGTAATTGGAAATATATCTGTTCCACAAGCAAACATTATTTAATTTGCTTCTTGTGAATTATTTTTTATTGATCCATCAGCAGTTGAGTAAGTTGCAACATAAACTTGGTAGCTAATATAATAATTGCACATGAAATGTGATGTGTTTAGTTAAGTGTAATATTATGATTCTATTATGTATAAGTAGTAATGGAATATTCCATCTATCTCGTTCATCTTTAATCCCTATTCATAATTAGAGTATATTCTAAAAAATATGTATTCTAATAGTATATTTTGTTTTACATTTACACAACTATTTTTATTGAAGGGCATCAAATATTTAAAATATAGAAAATAGATAAGTAATAGAAAAAAGTTATTTGTACTATCTTTTCAGTATTGAAATATTTTCAAATATACCGTATGATCAGTTTATACGCAAGAGCTCACGAGAACACTTAGCATATTATTCTCAATATATCTTCAATAAACTTTTTGTGAAATGTCCTAATTCAACGATTCGGAATTATTTACCATTACCTTATTTTTTGGCAGACGTAGCCAAGTAACACATATACGGCGCCAGAGAAATTTAGTGTTTTTTTAATCTTATTTACAAGTAACTTTATTCTGCTTTATATTAATAATCTCATACGTTTTAGCGTGCGTTGTACTTTTAATGGTAATTTGGTGGGAAATATTATTACAAATGCTTAATTAACTTTGATATATCTATATATTTCATTTTACACAGCAACAATTATTTATGGCACAGTCATACTACATTCTGTTATAAATTAATATAGGCTATAGCAGTATTGTTTGGCAAAGTTAATATGAAGTTGACGTTCCATCGCAGAATGATAAATTGTGACGTCATCTCTTTTAATCTACTTCATATCCAACACTGACTTACAACCAACGTCACAGGGACTTTGTGAACTTGATATTATGTAGACATTTCTCTTTAATGTTAATAGCATGTAGATTTTTGTTGTCAATACAATATCAGTATCAGATATTTAAAATATATTACCAATGTAGACAACGTTGGTCTGATATCAACCCAACGACATAAATTGACATTTATATAGGAACTTTATGTTTGTATAACATTGGGTGGGGGTCACTGATATTCTACCGATCTTAGAATATCGAGGTGACGTTGGTCCGCTTGGATGCTGACGAACTTGACTAAGAGGGAAGCGCAAATAACCATGCAATTTAAATATATATACAATAATCTCGTGCTCGAAAGTGCGTCCCGTTTCAAAATAATTTAAATGTGTAAAACTCCATGTTTATGGGAGCGCTTATGATTCCTATAATTAGTGCATCGGCGCCCGGCGTTTGTTTGATGTGATGTGACCGACCATGGTAAGTTTTAACAGAGCAGCGTTAAAATGGAAAAACTTGTAACAAAGGTGGTGTAAGGTTCGACTCCTGTCGTACACCTGATAATAATACGTGCTTAACGGATTTGATGTCATTATAGTAAACTAAGTTCTAGCAGATTCAACTCCCATCCACAGTTGCTTAATGATTCTAATTTGTGAAGTAAAATTAAATGGTCGATACTGCCAAAAGCTTCAGAATTAATCCGTAATATTGTGCATAAATTGCTGATAACTGATTTTCTTGAGGTGACATTATATCGATTCTAGACAAGGATTAACGGTTTTTTGAAAAAGGTTGATGTTCTCTTTAACGATTGGAATAACTTCCATAAGGCAAAAATAATTATAATAGATTCTTTTAATTAATAACTCGCGATCACGCAAACATATGGGAAGACGCATGTGCGAAAAGCGCAATACAATACACTTCAGGAAGGATCGGCACACAATATTTCATTAAGAAACAAAGTACGCTATCATCATCTGAAATGAATTTATTTTTAAACCTGCTGCTATTGTTTTTTATTGTATTACATCAAAGATTATGAGGGAGATGTTTAATCGGGTAAAAGAAAAAGGATGGTAAATGACATTCTTAAATAGAATTGTTGGAACATACTTTGGATTTGAGATATTTGCGAAAAGAATGTGGATCAGGATATATGTATATTTGTTGTATGTACATTATTTTAAAGCTGTAATTCTAGAGATTTTTTACAATTTTGAATAGCAATTCAAGGTTATGTTTGAAATACATGTAAACAGTTTTCTTCCATTGTCTGTGATAATATTGCTTATGTTATAATTGTTCTTTCCTTTGCAGAATAAGGAAACTCTCTCTCCCTCTCTCCTCTCTCTCTCTCTCTTCCTCTCTCCTCTCCCCCCTCTCTCTCTCTCACTCCCACTACGAGAATGGACGAACTATTAAAACATTCAGTACCAAACCTTGTATAGCATAATTATCTTCTTAACATCTAATTGGATTTTCACTAAAATCGGTATACCGAAAGTAGTATGTACTTTATTTCATTAAAAAAATCAAATTTAACAAATATCTCGTCAACTACTAAGTTTGACCAAATTTCTAAAGAATACGGATGTGCTTAAAAATAAATTTATAAAAAAAGATACAGATACATTGTAAGTATAATAGAAGTATTTAAAGGTTAACTTTTTGTATAAAGAAAAATTCAAATTTTGAACCGGAAGTACCACTTTTACTCTTATCGAATAGCAGTTCTTTGCAAATACCTCGCAAATGATGCATTGTACATATACAGATTTATCAAGAGCACAAAAATATTTAGTGCTGGATTAGGAATAATTTTTCTATAAAAGGAATTGCAAAATTCGGACTGGAAGTAACACTTTTACCCTTACTGAATAGCCGTTTTTGCAAATATTTCGCGAACTATGTATTCTTTAGAGATTTATTGAGATTGTTGAAGTGCTTAAAATGGGATTATTAATTCAAAATTTTGATCCGAAGTAACACATTTACACACAGATTTATTTTTTAAGAGGATATAAGTATTTAAAACTTAATTACACCTAATAATATCTAGTATGAATCATGGTTTGTATATTGAAGAATTTACAACCAGTGTTATTGTACATACAATTTAAAGATGCTACAGGTTTTTTTATAGATGCTTCGTTAACATCAATATAACTATTGAGAAATGACCAATTAACAAGTAAAAAATAGGAATAATTAGTGATATGCAAGTTATATGTTATTATTATTGGATGAAAAAGATACAGTTCTATGGGTTTCGCACAATTTACTAATATTAAAAGACTAATCATAAACAATTGCAGATTCTGCAACAACGGAAATAGTCTATGTACATGTTAATTTGAAAGTTTGTAATAGAAATCGTGAAGGATTGCAACGTCAAGAGATTCAGATAATGGCTGCACCTGAAGCGAATTGAATTTGGATTTGAAGGCTCCTTCGGTATCGTGTTGCGAGATGTTACAAATGGTTTCTTTGCCTTCATTATTATCATTTTTTAATCAAATTTGGGAGGATAAGCTGTCAAAAGTAAATTTTGAGGTTATGTAGATAAATTATTCGCTTTACGGCGTTTATTACTTGTATCTCCGTATCCGACATTTTGTATTTGTTAATAAATAAGTGTCTACTTTAGTATATGTTTTTCAAGGTGAATTTCCTCCATTAAAATTGATATAACATGATGCAATGTGAATATTTTTGTGCCTATATGTTGAAAATACAGATATTAAAACGCGATTAAAGATAAAATTACGGTTATTGAATGTGTCCTTCCTCTTCCTTTAATCTTGGAAGAAGCAGAAACTGCTTTTTCCAAGTTTTATTTGCAGTTTGGACAGTTTGTATCATAACTGCAGGTTGCAACTTTTGCTTTCTATACAAAACACGCAATGAGGCCTTACAAAAGTTTAACAAGATATATTCAACAGTCCTAAATAGTGTTAGAAGGTGCACTGTCCTTCTTACATCTAGTTCATTACATCTGCATCACTGAAGTCATAATATAACTAGTGGAATAATGTAATAATCCTTACCACAACCAAATTACTGATAAAAATAAAATCTTGGATTTTAACAGAATGGCAAGTGGAAGAAGATATCTTTTTTCTATTTACTCTTACAATTTCCTATTGCACAGCGTGTAAAAGAAATGAAGAGGCATCCGATACGGCAAGAAATTTCCGCCACCACCATCATTTTTTTGTGATTGTGTGACTTTGTTGGCAATTGTTATATTGTATATTGTATTGTATATTTGCCTAGATATACATTATAAATACATAGCTCGACATCACCTCTCTTATAATTATTTGTAAAAAAATGAATTTCACTAAATAAAGTTTGATTTGTTTTAATGATTTATTCTATCCACTTCAGCGTATTTTTGTTTGACATCTTATTTAAATGTACTTATATAGATAACGTAGTACACTACATATTTAAAAAAAGAATAATAACATCGCTATTAATACTCGATTAATCCACAATTTACAATACAGTATGTTGCAGACAAGTGTCCCTGCAAAACTCAAAACAAAATAGATAAGACACATTTGACATCCAAGTAAACAATAAATTGAATTTCCAATTATGTTATTATAGAATAAGTTATGCTGAAAAGTGGCTCAGTATATATAGTAGGTAGGCGCCATAAATTCTCGGCCTCATATACAAAAAAGAAATGTGGAACAATTAAGAATTTTTATTTTTCAATGTAATCTCCCCTAACTTCTATACATTTATTACAACGATTATTAATAATTCGATACCATTGTAAAAATAATCTGAAGTTTTTCCGCCAAAATGTTCTATAACAGCTGCTTGCAACTCACTGTCGTCCTTAAAACTATGTCCCCTAAGGTCTTCTTTTGAATTAGAAAACAAACAAAAAATCACAAGGAGCCCTTATCCGGACTATACGGTGGATGTTCCAATTCTTGAAAGCCGCATTCACGGATGGCAGCTTGTGAAATAGCGGCAGTATGGACGGGAGCATTGTCGTGCAATAATCGCACACCTTTTGTCAATTTTCCACTACGTTTTGCACGAACACTGTCCCTTAATTTATGCAATAAAGACGCATAATATGTGCCGTTCACACTTGTATTGCGCTCTTTAAAGGCAATTAACAAAATGCCCTCACAATCGCAGAATATTGTGGATGTCACATTTTCGTTGATTGAACGACTTTCGCCTTTCTGGGACGAGGTTCATCAGGTCGCCGCCATTCCATGGACTCCCTTTTCGATAGAGGATCGTAAAACAGAACCATTGTTTCATATCCTGTGACAATGCACTCCAAAATCGGTTTTGGGTCGTCTCCAAACATGTTTAAAAACGACTGCGCACATTGGACTCGACGTTCACATTGGAGAGCAGAAAGAAGTCGCGGCACCCATCTAGCACTAATTTTATTCATAGGCAAATGGTCATGGAGAATTCGGCAAACACCTATTTCGGAAATGTTTGTTATCACTTCTAATTCCTTCACTTTCAAACGGCGATCTTCTAGCACTAAATGTTCAATAATTGAAATTTGTTGAGGCGTAATCACTTCTATTGGTCTATTGATCAGCATCCTCCAGGGATTCTTGTCCCAAACGGAAACATTTTGCCCACTTTTTTACAGTTGAATACGAAGTAGTTAAATCACCGTAAACGCCGTCTAAACGTTGTTTAATGTGATAAGGTGTATGTCCTTCTTTTGTTAAAAATTTAATGACCGCACGGTACCTACTCAATTTTCGTTACTTCAGCCATTTTCGTGCGCTAGTCACGTTGGTTGACTGGTTACTAAAAACTACTAGGCCTCGAACCGTCATATTTATAGCATACATCTCACGTATATGCATGCATGACTTGATGGACTTTGAACACGTTTGAACCTGTATAAGCCTGTCAGACCGAGAATTTATGGCGCTCCCTCGTATCTACTTGCAAAATAGAACAATTGAAATGTTGATTTGCATAAGGTTTTCCAGACAACATATTCACGATTTAAACCTGTGTATTTAACTTTCATTAGGGAGTCATTACAATTAGCATATAACTTTTGTATATATCAGTGTTTATTTACTAAAAAGGCATAAAGTACAATTGCGGAGAAAGGATTATATTAACGAGAAACATAAATCTTAATACTTTACCTAAACAATAAATTATAAAACTAGAAACATCAGGGAAAATAAGTAGTTACTATATACTATTGTCCTACTTATTAAATTAAATATAGTACAAATATAAAACAATAAATAAAATTTGTATATATTTAGATCGTCTGCTAATGTTATGAGTGTAAAAGCTACTCGTCTGGTAAACTTGGGAACCTTGACTTTGTATTCTATTTATGAATTCGTGAGTTCTAAAAGAATCCTACATTCACACATATAGGTATACCAACTGCACGCTAAAAATATGTCATGCGTTAGACATTAATTCAAAAAAATAAAATAGAACATACATATAACAAATATATTGTTGCCTATTTATACATAGTTTTAAGATTATTTTTACATACATTAATAATAAAACATATACTAGTATGACATGTGCACGTCAACAGTTGACGTGTCATTTACTGTTTAAGTTTGATTTTTTTTTAAAGTAAAATTTTCGTTAATGGTATAGATAAAACTTAATCAGGTACATAATTATTGAAGAGAACATGTTATGTTATGCCGGTTTACCACCAAACGAACTAGTCGAGTTTCTGTTTTGTTCCTGTTTTTCGATACACTACTAACAGAAAACAAAACTAGGACCAATGGGAAACCCTGTTTCCACCAAGCAGACAAGATTTTTTTGGAGTTTCGTTTTTGTTTCCAGTGCTATTCCACCAACGAACTATGTGTTTTCGTTTATTAAGTGAATTTTAAGTGTGCGAAAATCGAAGTTGTTTCAAGAGATTCTGATTGGCTTATTCTGGCTGGTGGTTGGTTTGTTCTGCGTTGTATGAAAAGGAAGTAATTGGGCCACATAATTTGCATTTATATGTCAATATTGACTTTATCTTTATTTTAGATGTAATTAAGGTATTTTTAACTTCGTCAACATAGGTCTTGGGTTAGATCTCTGTTATCAAGAAGAGCAAATTTATGGTGCTATTATTATTTATGTTTTAATTTTATTTAAACCGTTCCACGTACACAGAAACTAAACGCAAACACAAACTGAAAACTCTCTATTTCCACTAGACAGTCAGAGTTCGTAAACATTCCGAAACTCTTTGATCTTGCAGCTTTCGAGCGGGACTCGAAAAACAAGACTGCAACTGTCGCAGAAACGTCGACTCTTCAAAAAGTTTGTAAAAACTAAGATAGTGAATGTTATTATAGATTTGACAATATGAAAACATATAAATGTATGTAAGCAAAATAAAGCTAGTGAAACGTATTTCAAGTGTTTTAATTTATACATATAGGTACAGCTATGTTACATAACATATTTTATCAACCATCGACAAACTCAATTCACAACATGAAATATGGGTAATATGTTCAGAGTGTAGATGGGTACCTAAAATATTATAACATCCGTGATAGACCTACATTGCCCTAAACCAGTGGTTCCCAAAGTACGGGCTACGTTGAAGAACGAAGAGAGGAGGGCGTCCAGAATATATTTTCAAAATAAAACAAAAACAATTTTTTTAGGGTTCTCTTATCTTTTTCTACGTAAATAAAATATAGTGTCTTAATATACTAGGTTATTTAATCATTAAGTAAAAAGAAATAATTAAGAAAAATAGTGCAAATCATTTCGATTTGGCATTTCACATTACTTGTTCTAATCTGATAATAAAACGAGGTCGATATATTGTCATAGCCCTGGCGCTATCGGTGCATAGAGCAACGCATTTCTTTTGTGATATCATTGTTTGCATCTTGCGCTATGCTATAAATTGGCGACAGTTAGAGATACTGTAGATCCGTCCATCTGTAGCGAGAATTATGTGCACTTCTTGATACTTTCTACAATTATTGCTCGAATACCTTTTGCCAGGTCACTTATTCTTCTCTGGATAGTATTATCGGAGAGAAGTACTGTTTTTGATTTTTCCTTTTTACCAATCAATATTTCCATCACCTCAACAGCTGCTGGCAAAATTAAATCTTCAGTAGTTGTATGTAGCAGTGGTTTGTGTAATGTGATATAGGTACATCGCGACAACTCGCTAGTAATACTATTTTCCTTAGTAATTGTTAACATGAAAGTGCCTTGTTGTTTGTGGATGAAGCTTATTTTTTTTAAGAATTCTACAGACTTGTCATATCTTCTGGATGTTTGTTATTTAAATGTCGAAGTAGTTTTGATGGCTTTATATTTTAACAAGACTTCTCCCAAAACTAAAAAACTTGCTTTATTATATATTATATATATTATTATTATAGTTTTATTTCCTACAAATAAAATTGGTTATGTTAAAAATAGGGGCCGCGAACAAAATACTTATCAAGGGGTTTCGGCTTCAAACATATTTGAGAAATATTGCCCTAAATAATTGATTCTCAACATGGGCGTTCATTCCATATAAAATTTGAGTTAACCATCATGCCCAGAAAACGAAAGAGATTTCTGATGTCAATAGCAATCCACTTGAAAATATACTTTGATTTTAACAATTTTGTTCTGGTAGATCGCCACTTTTGGACTAGATGAAATGAATTAATTGACGAGAAGCAATTCCTCTACGTAAGAGCTTCTAATTGTGCTTTGTCTGTATGATTTTCTTAGTTTCCTCTTTTAATTGTTTTGTAATTATTGTAGTGTTCATAATAGATAGGTAATCCTGAAACCTATCATCACTGAACGGGAATTCTAATATGTTAAGCCGCTCTCTCTGCAATACTGAACACGAGTGCTTTATACCCAACTTTTTATACTATTACTACTGTGTTTTGTTACATCACTGTTAAGTATTTTATCTGTTTTTAATAAATTTTACGTAATTATGTGTAATGTTTATGCAAAATTATCAGAAGAAATATGAATACTAAAAGAAAAATTGTGTGTACTTATTGTAATTAAAAAGTGTAACAATAAATGAATTACTGTAAATATTTGGAATGGATATGCATGTATTCTGTTTTAAGAACAACTGACTAGAATATGTGAACATAAATAACAAGAACTTGAATCCGCTTGGCTCACTTTCAAAAATAGTAGGAAGTGAATTTGAATTTTGAATGAAACTGGTTATAAATACCAACACATGAATACCTACAATATTGAATGAAATAAGGAAATTGGCAAGGAAATTTATTTGGAAGGCGGAATTTGTTAACATTACACTTAAGAAGCTTATAAAAACGTATATATGTAAATATTGTCAAATTTTAACACTTTTGTTGTATTTGTATGCATCTAAATTTATTATGAATCTAATGACTTATGAATTTATATTTTTAACTATTTATTTAAGGATGAAATGCAGTTAAATTTCCAAATAACACTATGAGAATGGAGGCAAGCATCGTTGATGATCCTCAGAAGTTCTGGTCATTTATTCGAACTAAGCGAGGGGTCTCAAGAATTCCAGGATCGATGCACTGGAATGATAGCGTGTTTGACAATCCGCAGGATGTAGTGAATGGCTTTGCAAATTACTTCGCCAGCGTTTATAACCCTAATCAGGGCAATGACCTGGAATATTGTGATATGGGGAATAAATGTGTAGATGTGTCAGCTGTGACTGGATTAGATGTTGAGAAAGCCATAAAAAAATTAAGTAATAAGATGACGTCCGGACCGGATGGAATTCCGAGATTTTTGGTGCGGGACTGTAGCCCAGCATTTGTTGAGCCACTGCTAATTATTTTTAACTTGGCTTTAAATATAAATACTTTTCCAGATATTTGGAAAATTTCGAAAGTTTGTCCAATCTTGAAGAGTGGCTCCCCCTCAGATGTCAGTAATTACAGACCGGTCTCCATACTGAGCAACTTTGCCAAGGTGTTGGAGATGGTGATTTATTCGTATGTTTATCCCAGCATTAAAAGTTCTATTTCCCCATACCAGCACGGTTTCATGGAGAAGAGATCGACCGTTACAAACCTGGCATGTTTTGCTCAGTATCTTTCGGATGCACATGATGCGCACGGCCAAATTGATGTGGTTTATAATGACATTGCAAAGGCGTTTGACCGCACACAAGAAGTTGAGCATGTTCGGCTTCAGTGCCACGCTCACTTCGTTCTTTTCATCATACTTACAGGGTAGGGTCACAATATGTCTACTACAACGGATACAAGTCCCAGAAATGTATTACCATGTCTGGAGTTCCACAGGGGTCCAATCTTGGTCCCCTGCTTTTCATAATGTTTATTAACGACCTGCTGGGTATACTTAAATGTCATAAATGTATTTTTGCTGATGATTTGAAAATATTTTCAATGGTTAATTCTGCCGAAGACTGTCACTTCCTTCAGTTATGCCTCGATGATGTTACCACATGGTGTGAGTTAAATAATTTAAATTTGCATGTGTCAAAGTGTCAAGTGGTTAGCTACACAAGGAAAACGGAAGCAATAATTCATAACTACACAATTAACAACTCGGCATTGTGTCGCTCTTCAGCAGTTAAGGATTTGGGAGTGTGTTTTGATGATAGGTTTACATTTGCTGACCATCGAAACCGTACTTTATCTTCTGCTCTGAAGTCTCTGGGCTTTATAGTGAGGAACTCGGAATCTTTCCGGTCCAGCACCATCATACGGATGTACGATACATATGTACGCTCTAAACTTGAGTATGCCAGCTTAATTTGGAGTCCTTTCTATCAAACTCATAAATTGTCCATTGAAAAGGTGCAACGTAAACTTTTAAAGTATCTGTGTTTTCGAGAGGACGGTATATTCCCTCCAAGAGTTACGGATTACAATTTATTACTGCGAAGATTTGATATGGACTCACTTGAAACCAGGCGTATGTTGGCTAGTGTGAAGTTTCTTCATAAGTTGCTGCATAACGAGGTGGACAGTTCTGATTTGCTTTCGAGGTTACTTTCAACTAACCCACTGTGTAGTTTCATAGTTTATGACGCTTATACATATATATATATATATATATATATATATATATATCTAAATTGATTTTTCTGCTTCGCGCTGAGTAAATTAATTAGGAAATTTTATCACAAAAATTTGCCCACGATGAGATTTGAACTCACGACCTTCCTAATACCAGTAGGACGCGCTAACCAACTGCGCCACGAGGGCCTGAGTTCATATCTACTTAAACGTCTTGATCTCTTCAAGTAACAGTTGAAATAATACATCTTTATCCGGCAGTTCGGAAATGAATGTGTGAATTTGAATTTTAATTATTTTTAAAATTCTGTTTTTTTCAGCGTAGAAATATCTAAATTGATTTTTCTGCTTCGCGCTGAGTAAATTAATTAGGAAATTTTATCACAAAAATTTGCCCACGATGAGATTTGAACTCACGACCTTCCTAATACCAGTAGGACGCGCTAACCAACTGCGCCACGAGGGCCTGAGTTCATATCTACTTAAACGTCTTGATCTCTTCAAGTAACAGTTGAAATAATACATCTTTATCCGGCAGTTCGGAACTGTTTAAGTAGATATGAACTCAGGCCCTCGTGGCGCAGTTGGTTAGCGCGTCCTACTGGTATTAGGAAGGTCGTGAGTTCAAATCTCATCGTGGGCAAATTTTTGTGATAAAATTTCCTAATTAATTTACTCAGCGCGAAGCAGAAAAATCAATTTAGATATTTCTACGCTGAAAAAAACAGAATTTTAAAAATAATTAAAATTCAAATTCACACATTCATTTCCGAACTGCCGGATAAAGATGTATTATTTCAACTGTTACTTGAAGAGATCAAGACGTTTAAGTAGATATGAACTCAGGCCCTCGTGGCGCAGTTGGTTAGCGCGTCCTACTGGTATTAGGAAGGTCGTGAGTTCAAATCTCATCGTGGGCAAATTTTTGTGATAAAATTTCCTAATTAATTTACTCAGCGCGAAGCAGAAAAATCAATTTAGATATTTCTACGCTGAGAAAAACAGAATTTTAAAAATAATTAAAATTCAAATTCACACATTCATTTCCGAACTGCCGGATAAAGATGTATTATTTCAACTGTTACTTGAAGAGATCAAGACGTTTAAGTAGATATGAACTCAGGCCCTCGTGGCGCAGTTGGTTAGCGCGTCCTACTGGTATTAGGAAGGTCGTGAGTTCAAATCTCATCGTGGGCAAATTTTTGTGATAAAATTTCCTAATTAATTTACTCAGCGCGAAGCAGAAAGATCAATTTAGATATTTCTACGCTGAGAAAAACAGAATTTTAAAAATAATTAAAATTCAAATTCACATATTCATTTCCGAACTGCCGGATAAAGATGTATTATTTCAACTGTTACTTGAAGAGATCAAGACGTTTAAGTAGATATGAACTCAGGCCCTCGTGGCGCAGTTGGTTAGCGCGTCCTACTGGTATTAGGAAGGTCGTGAGTTCAAATCTCATCGTGGGCAAATTTTTGTGATAAAATTTCCTAATTAATTTACTCAGCGCGAAGCAGAAAAATCAATTTAGATATTTCTACGCTGAGAAAAACAGAATTTAAAAATAATTAAAATTCAAATTCACACATTCATTTCCGAACTGCCGGATAAAGATGTATTATTTCAACTGTTACTTGAAGAGATCAAGACGTTTAAGTAGATATGAACTCAGGCCCTCGTGGCGCAGTTGGTTAGCGCGTCCTACTGGTATTAGGAAGGTCGTGAGTTCAAATCTCATCGTGGGCAAATTTTTGTGATAAAATTTCCTAATTAATTTACTCAGCGCGAAGCAGAAAAATCAATTTAGATATTTCTACGCTGAGAAAAACAGAATTTTAAAAATAATTAAAATTCAAATTCACACATTCATTTCCGAACTGCCGGATAAAGATGTATTATTTCAACTGTTACTTGAAGAGATCAAGACGTTTAAGTAGATATGAACTCAGGCCCTCGTGGCGCAGTTGGTTAGCGCGTCCTACTGGTATTAGGAAGGTCGTGAGTTCAAATCTCATCGTGGGCAAATTTTTGTGATAAAATTTCCTAATTAATTTACTCAGCGCGAAGCAGAAAAATCAATTTAGATATTTCTACGCTGAGAAAAACAGAATTTTAAAAATAATTAAAATTCAAATTCACACATTCATTTCCGAACTGCCGGATAAAGATGTATTATTTCAACTGTTACTTGAAGAGATCAAGACGTTTAAGTAGATATGAACTCAGGCCCTCGTGGCGCAGTTGGTTAGCGCGTCCTACTGGTATTAGGAAGGTCGTGAGTTCAAATCTCATCGTGGGCAAATTTTTGTGATAAAATTTCCTAATTAATTTACTCAGCGCGAAGCAGAAAAATCAATTTAGATATTTCTACGCTGAGAAAAACAGAATTTTAAAAATAATTAAAATTCAAATTCACACATTCATTTCCGAACTGCCGGATAAAGATGTATTATTTCAACTGTTACTTGAAGAGATCAAGACGTTTAAGTAGATATGAACTCAGGCCCTCGTGGCGCAGTTGGTTAGCGCGTCCTACTGGTATTAGGAAGGTCGTGAGTTCAAATCTCATCGTGGGCAAATTTTTGTGATAAAATTTCCTAATTAATTTACTCAGCGCGAAGCAGAAAAATCAATTTAGATATTTCTACGCTGAGAAAAACAGAATTTTAAAAATAATTAAAATTCAAATTCACACATTCATTTCCGAACTGCCGGATAAAGATGTATTATTTCAACTGTTACTTGAAGAGATCAAGACGTTTAAGTAGATATGAACTCAGGCCCTCGTGGCGCAGTTGGTTAGCGCGTCCTACTGGTATTAGGAAGGTCGTGAGTTCAAATCTCATCGTGGGCAAATTTTTGTGATAAAATTTCCTAATTAATTTACTCAGCGCGAAGCAGAAAAATCAATTTAGATATTTCTACGCTGAGAAAAACAGAATTTTAAAAATAATTAAAATTCAAATTCACATATTCATTTCCGAACTGCCGGATAAAGATGTATTATTTCAACTGTTACTTGAAGAGATCAAGACGTTTAAGTAGATATGAACTCAGGCCCTCGTGGCGCAGTTGGTTAGCGCGTCCTACTGGTATTAGGAAGGTCGTGAGTTCAAATCTCATCGTGGGCAAATTTTTGTGATAAAATTTCCTAATTAATTTACTCAGCGCGAAGCAGAAAAATCAATTTAGATATTTCTACGCTGAGAAAAACAGAATTTTAAAAATAATTAAAATTCAAATTCACACATATATATATAAACATTAAAATTATTTCTAGTCAATTATATGTTAATCTTGATGTAGATGCTTCATTGAATACTAATAACAATATAACAAATAGAAAACCAAGTTGTCATTTACAGATTCTGCCAGAAGATCGTCAATGTATCAGGAACAACAACCAATATCACCACACGGCACACATTGCTAACATGTGTGTTGAATTACTCTCTAGTAGTACAACATAGAAAAATGAATGTTGAAAGGCGTAAATTAAAAATTAAATTAGAAACTTCAGCGGCTGTAGACACGCGTTTCAAACTTGTTATTTTCCTTCAGTACGGCATAGCCAAGAAAAGGTGTGGTCATTGAATAATATGTGTATAGTATAAAGTCTCGCCCTTAAGAAATTTCAGACTCCAAAAACCTAAGTACGTTCACAGTGATCATGAACTGTAGTCAGTAATGTATTCTGTACTGTGTAAATGTCATATTTTCAGTAAGGCATATTAGTAAAAATATTAAATTTATTCGTATCCAAAACATTAAATGTAAAAATTAATCTAAAATTTCAATTTTGACGTAAAGGATTCGCTGAAAACAAATGAAAAAAAAACAAATAAAAAAGCTGTCGTCATTTGCAGCCAGAAGATTCTTTATTTATCAGAGACAGCAACCAGCATCACCACATGGCAGACAATGCTAACTCATTAACATGTACAGGGTTGTTGTAAAGTAAGGGATATATTTTAACTTATTATAACTTTTTAACAAATTAAGTTAATATCAAAAACTAAACGAAATTTAATTGTTTAAATAATGGGATTTTGTATGACCAAACCCAGTTACCGCAAATGTTCAATATGTCCTCCATTTTGATCTTGTAAAATCAGCAACCGTTCCTCTAAATTGTACACTGCATTTCTTAACATTTCTGGTTGAATTGCACCAATTTGCTCCGTAATATTGTCTTTTAATTCTTGTAGCGTTGTTGGTCTTCTTCTAAACACTAAATTTTTTAAATGACTCCACAGCCAGTAGTCCGCTGGGTTAAGATCAGGTGATCTTGGTGGCCGTGAATTTGCTAAATGTCTGCTTAAAACGCGATCTTGAAAACGTTAGTTAAAAATTCTTTAGCTGGTCGGAAAATGTGCGGAGGTGCTCCATCCTGCATAAAAATCATGTTTTCAATTCTGTGGTGCTCGTCTTGCAGCTGTGGAATAACATAATCTCTTAACATTTGCAAGTATCGTTCACCGTTAACAGTTACAGATACGGCTTCTCCATTCTGTAGCTCTTCGAAGAAATACGGACCAATGATAAAATCAGCTGTAAAACCGCACCAAACGGTGACTTTCTTGTCATGAAGACCTTCTTGAACAATTACTTGTGGATCTTCTGCAGACCAGAGTCTACAGTTTTGAGTATTGACTCCACCATTCAGAGAAAAATGTGCCTCATCTGTCCATAAAATACGGGATAACCATTCGGGTTCAATTTCCATCTGAGCCAATAATCGCAAAGAAAAATCGTACCTACTAGCCAAATCTGCCTCCTTTAATTCAAACAGCATTTTGAGTTTATATGGATACATTTTTAGAATTTTGCGTAAAATTTTCCAGACCGTGGTGTACGGCATTTGCAATCGCTTGGATATCGCATTTGCACTGCTGATTGCTAGTGGATTACCTCTGGCTATGTCCTGATTTTCGTGAAGAACCTCTGCAACTTGGATATCACTAATGCTTGGTCTTCCTGATCTCGGAAGGTCAATTACCGAACCTGTTCTTTCAAATTTTTGTATCAAATTGCGGTACGCTTTCATACGACAGGGCCCCGCTCTCAAACCCATTCTCGTGCGAAACCTTCGTAATCCAGCTGTGTAATTTCTGCCGCATTCATAATAGCACTGAACTAAACCAATTCTTGTTCGTAGGTCCATGCTATTACAGTTTGAGTCGTTAAAACTTTACGTTTACTTGAGTTTAAATTTGAAAATAAACTCCAAATTGAATGATTTACTTTTAACACATGTGTCAACAACTGTCATGACAACGCTTTTGTTTTCCATAGATACAACAAATCCCATTCCTTAGACAACTAGATTTCGTTTACTTTTTGTTGTTAGCTTGATTTGTTAAAAAGTTACATATAATAAGTTAAAGTATATCCCTTACTTTATGAGAACCCCATATATGTATAAAATACAAGAAAAAGGATTTTTGGGCAAATTCCACTGTAGACCAATTGAAGATAAATGTTTGAGACTCGTTGGTCATGATGAATGATGACGAACGAGCCTAAAACACGTGTCTGCGGTTACGAGTGTATATATATATATACATATATATATGTATTGAAAAAATGAATATCTTCTGGGTAGTAGTGGCATAATGATGAGCAAAAATAATAACAATATGACAACTGGTTATCATTTAGAAAACATTGACAAATATTGAATGTAAATCATATATGTGTGAATGAAAATGTAAAGAATAAGCATAGGACAATCGGTATTACTCATGCAGTTCCATTAAAAGGTCAAGGTGTACCATAAACTAAGTTATTAGTTTATTTTAAATTGCGCTGGTTTTAAATCACTGCACCTATTAGTGACGTCATTTTCTTTAGAGCTGTGACGTCATACGCGTTCTTTTAAATAGAATGCTATATTTTTTTATAAAGTCGTAGATAGTACTATTAAATAGCTTTTCAATGAACTAACACTAGTTAACTTTATTTTCAACTTTTTTTGAGATTTTTACATTTTTACGTTCCAACCACAACAACAACAATTATAGAAACGTCAAAGTTTACTAATTCTTTTTTGATCAAAGCAAAATTACTATCTATCTTGTATTCTACTACCGTCAGGTGCTATCAATTTCATCAGTTTTTTCGTGTTGTTTCTTCTTTTTATTTTTTTTTTTTAAATTTAAAAATCTCAAAAACTGTTTAAAATAAAGTTCACTAGTGTTAGTTCATTGAAAAGGTATTTAAATGGTTCTGGGGTTATATAAGCAGTAGGACTGACAGGTCTAGAATTCCGGGTTGCATGAAAAATGGTAGCGATGATGACATTGCAGATCCACATCAGATTGTTGAAGCCTTCGCAAAAAACTTCTTTGATGTTTACCAACCTCGTTGTATATCGCCTGTCTTGAGTGTTCCAGAGGTCTCCAACTGTTTCTACGTAAACCCGTTTCATATTGATGAAGTTAAAATTTCTTTGAAAAGGATTAGGATGGATTTGATCACTGTTCACGATGGGATTCCCAACTTATTTATACGGAGATATGCATCACTCTTAAGCGAACCTTTATGCGCAATCTTCAATTTATCTCTTCGTACATCAACATTTCTTGAAGTCTGGAAATTGAGTAAGATCAATCCTGTATTTAAAAAGGGAAATAAAAATGATATTTCCAATTATAGGCCTATTAACATTCTGTCTACGTGCTCCAAAGTATTTGAACATTTACTGTATAACAAGATATACAGCTGCGTAAGACCTTACATCTCTACGGTACAACATGGTTTTATGACAGGAAGGTCTACACTGTCTAATTTGGCTGAAATTACTCAATATCTAAGTACATCAATGGACAAAAGGCAACAGGTGGATGTCTTATACACTGACTTCGCTAAGGCATTCGACACCATTGACCATAATATACTACTGCTCAAACTGGGTTCTATCGGTTTCTCAGCTTCTCTTACCGATTTAATCACCTCATACCTTGAGAACAGATCGAGTTATGTGCACTATAATGGTTACAGTTCGGACGTATTTACGATCACGTCGGGGGTACCTCAAGGATTCAATCTAGGGCCTTCATTATTCAATGTGTACATGAATGATCTATTAAATAGATTGAATTGCGGTGTACTTGCCTACGCAGATGATTTGAAACTATTCTCGAAAATCAACGACTTGTCCGATTGTCATCACTTACAAAGAAACCTTTCAATTATTAACAACTGGTGTCAGGAAAACAAAATTAAGCTGAGTATTAATAAATGTGCAGTTGTGACATTCACAAAAATTAACAAGCCGGTCTTATTTAACTATTCTGTGGACTCAGTAATCATAGCTAGGCAGACCAACATTAAAGATTTGGGTGTGTTATTTGACTCCCGTTTGGACTTCACTAGCCACATACAATCTATTTGTTCGTCTGCTTCACGTACGCTTGGCTTCGTAATAAGGTCTTGTAGAGGCTTTTCGAATCTGTTAACATTTACCACCCTATATTATACACTGGTTCGTCCAAAATTGGAGTACGCATCAATAATATGGTACCCTTGCTACGTGTACCAGCAACTTGCTTTGGAGAGAGTGCAGAAGAGATTTCTAAAATATGTATCTTTTAGACTGAGCGGATGCGTATGACGTCTCAGCTCTAAAGAAGATGACGTCACTAATAGGTTCAGTGATTTAAAACCAGCGCAATTTAAAATAAAAATTGACCTGTTTCAGCGTTTTCGACAAATGTCATTAGTTTGTAAGTTACTGAATTTATTCCATAAGTAGTTTCCACACTGTATATATGTGTGTGTGTGTGTGTATATGTATGTATACTTTTCTTGGTTATATATACTTACATATACACGTTTGGCCTACGATTATCTTGCATGCGGCTTTCCGTACATAACACGAAAGGAGTTGCCAAACCGTACCTACCTAACAGATATACATACGAAAGCCGACAAGTATACCTTCAGTGAAACCAAATTAAATTCAATCATAAAAATAATAAATCTGAAGAGATTATTAACTTAAGACACTTTTTTAAGAATATTACGAATGGGAATAATCCCTAAAAATTAAGAAAACAACCCCTGCAACATGCACACGTGCATTATATTGGAATTTTATGATCGTAATGATCGTATCGGCCTGTCGTCTAGCGTCGAGCAGTACTTGCCCAGATGTGTATAAATATTGGCAACAACGTTCGTTTCAATACATGGACTTTTAGCTCGCATGCAAGGTAAAAACAGACCGAACCTGTATATAAGGCAACAGCTAAGAAAAAGAAGAAAAAAGTCTTCACAATATATATATATATATTATTAAAATACAACCGCTAATGATTGTACTAATATTTTCTTGATTATAATTTATAAATATGCACCGAACTAGCCCAAATATCTATTTATAATAAATACATGAGATTCTAAAAAATTGTATAACTGGTAGTATACCTATCAGTATCCTAAATTATTTCTGTTTGTAATGTCTTTACTAGTAGTAGTTTTTATATTATAAAATTGGTACACCTGCGTTATACAATATAAAACTTCAATACATTCTTTAATAAAGTAAATCCATAGAGTGAATCTCAGGATCGTGTGAAGAAAAGGTCCGCTTTGAATTGATTATGATCTAAAATGAGTTATTATCCTTTATCTATAAATATGAATCTGGTAGGTAAACAATCATTTGCATATAATGTAAAATATTAATACGTTTTTTATTTGTCTTTCCAGGTTATGGTAAACAATGTCATGCCAGTAATTTTCATTTGACAAGTACTTCTTAGTAATAAAACCACTAACGTTTTATACAATATCCATTTTAATGAATGTTGTAAATAAGATTATAGAAGTTAAACATGTGAGACAACAAATATAATATTTACAAATACTGTAAACTTATTCAATTGACGTGTGATGTTCTTTGATGTTTTGAAATAATGATAACAACCTTTCCATAAAATAATTCTCAAAGGTAACTAATTCTTTATATACTTGTCATATAGAGATACCTATTGTAATGAATATATGTAAGATATTATAACGATAATACTTTTGAAATAATTTACCAGTAATATGTAATATTGCTTGAAGTTCTAAGGTTAAACAAGTTTTCATTTATCTGTCAAGAAGAGAATTTAAATTCTAATTGCAAATATTTTAAGAATATGTATGCTTTACAATATAACAAATTATTTAAAACAAAGATATTATTGTCTTGGTCGAATTCTATATAATTTCAAAATAGACGCAATATTTATACGACCTGAGTATACATTAAGTCCATTAATATGTTCTTCAGGTTCCAAATACTTAACAGGATCTTATTTTAGCTGCTCTTCTATATACTGGATGATCTTCGTGCTCCTAATAGTCCTCTTCGATGTTATCGCCTAATACTTCGGATAACTGGTTCTGCAAATAATAATACACTTTGGAACTTCCGGATCTTGCTGGTATTTGTCTCCGTTGATTAAAGGATCTGCAACTGTAGACTTCGGACTTCTTAACTACTATTATTATTACTGCACCTCGAACTACAAGGCCTCTACTAGCATTCTTCTTCAAGAAAACAGCTCTTTGGAACTTGATTATTCTTTATCTTGAACTTAATGGCTTTCTGGACTGCTATTCTTGATTAATTCCAATAAAATGGTTCTTCGGATTTCAAATATGGTATGTATTATAATTTTAATACCTTTAAATTAACTTTTCTTTTCCTTAAAAATTTTTAAATCACTTAATTTATTCTTCTAACTAAACTCTCTGTTAGAATATTAAATTTAAACACTTTTTACTAGTTTTTACTCTAATTTTATATTAATATCAGAGGTTTTATTTAACTTTCTAATAAAATGCAACCACTTCTTCTAAAGTATTTTATAAAAGTCCCTTGTTTTATTATTAATTGCCTAGACGACCTCATACTTTTAAAATCAGCCAATCAATTCCTTCTGCAAATACCTTCTAAACAACATAGAATTTAAATCTTTTTATATGTTTTGAATATCTTCTAATATTAATAATTTTACTAATTTAATTCTTTTCGGCTTTTAAATAGCATCTTATGTACTTTAAACATTTTATAAACTGGTTCCTATCAATTTACTAACCGGCTGTCAAAATGACATTTTAAATGTCACATCCGGTGATATGAATTTTGAAATGTGATTTTATTCCAATTTAGCTATTCATTATTCAATATTAATTTCTTATTACCTTTAACATCATTAACGTCAATTAAATATGCTCTTACACAAATAATAACTTATTTTACAATACACTAACAACATTTAAATCTCTTCTCTCTAGATTTTGGTAACTTCAATGAAAAATGGAACTTCTCAATCCCTCAACATACAGGATGACTACAACTTCAAGAAATACTACTCAGATAAAGAACATTATTATTTTTATCACGTAATTATAAACAAGATTCAAATAAAATTATTCCAAAACATCATTATCATTAATTTCAATAACTAATTTAATTTTGATGATCAAGTTCATAAATTTAATATTGTTACAGTCTATATTTGTATTGTAACAATATATATATATTGAACTAGTGTTGAATATGTGACAACACCAGTCAAATACCCACAAACACATACAGTCACCCCTTAAAACCCCTTGAATACAGGCAACCATAAATACATCGGCGATGCTTAAGGTTAGACCCTTGTATAAGAGTATAGGTAAAAATCCCTGAAAAATAATGCTGATCTTGCTAACAAAACTAGTATATTCTGAGAACCCCATCAAATTTTAAATATTAGAAAGCAAATCACCCCCAAAATTAGAAAACCAAACCAATGACTACTCTTTTCAGGAACCCCAACTGAAACCCCCATACTAAATACTAAATACTAGAATTAAATACTTAATTAGCTTAATAAACAAATTAGTCTTATTTTTATAGTTATAATTAGCATATTTTCACGATACAACAATGATTAGTAAAATGTTATATAGGCAAAGTAATAATATAAAATGAATTTGACAGCCATTACAAATGGCCAATTTTAATTTCAAGTTTTATCATTTACCATCACACTATGAGCATATAAAAGATTGCCATTTTATAGTGTGAATTCTCAAGATCAATATGTCACAAAAAGTTACAGGTTTAAAGTTAAAGCAAGGTTGATAGCTTCGAAAGCATCATCCCAAACATTGGTAAAAGTATAGCACATACATGACTAACTTCTAACTAAAAATGCATTGCTATAAACCAAAATAAACTAATGTTGAACATAAACAACATTTACCCCATAAACATGTTGTCAATTTATAATCATTGTCACTAAAGATAAATCTGTTAGATGCGCACATTTAAGCTAAGCATCATTTTATTTTTCGAATTTTGATGCGCCATATTGCTCTAATCATAATTAATTTCAAATATTTTATATACATAATTAAAGCAATTATAAATAAAACCTAACAGATACAAAGTCTATCAAGACGTATTTAGTGGAAATATTTCTCAGTGTCATATTTGTAAGTTGAGTCCAGATATTTAAATAAGCATTTTGAATAATTTGACAGTTGTCAACATAGGTAAAAGAAAAGTTAAAAAAATGTTAATTACAAGCTACATAGATAATTTAAAAAGATGGTAAAAGATTAAGAAAAGGTCATAGTTTTATGTTATAAAAATAATTCATAAATAAATTAAAAGACCATTTAGTTATTACACTTCAAAAGCTAACCACACTAATTTTTTATATAAATAAAGATTTTTAAAAGGATTGAAAGCTGAAAAAATATTAAATGTATTTAAAAGTTTAATTTGTGAAGGAAAGATTCTACTAAAAAGGCATTTTAATCCAAAATTCTGATATTTTAATTTATTTTATTAGCGTCCATGACGTCATCGAACATATGACAGTCGAAATGCTAAATTTGCCCTTTAAATTTTAAAAAATGTGTTTTTCTAAGAGAAAACGAATTAAAGTAATTTTATTGTACCGATTGAAAGACGAATTAATTTAACTAATATAAAACATGAATCCACTAATATTCCAAAATAAACTTGTCCGTAATAAGACTTTGTAAAATTTTATCGTATCTATCACTATGGTTACTACGCCGACAACAGAAGATTCTTATAAAAAGGCACATCCGACGAGAAGTAAAAAAAACATTCTTTGGATTCATTGTTTGAATCACATCCATTATTATTCATCCAGTGTTTTTGATTCATTGTTTGAATCAGATCGAGTTTTGTAAATTCATTGTGTGAAGCGAGATCCATCCTTATCAATTCATAGTTTGAATTGATCCAGTCATACATTCGTTTCCACGTGCGAGTTTAAAGTCACGTTGTGTGACCTTTCAAGTGACGCAAGAAGGTCGTCCATTTGAAGACGTTCGCGCCAAAGCAGAAACCAAGGTCGAACGGAATAAACCGTAGCTGTAAAAGAAAAATAACATAGGAGAGATTACTACCACACATCTACAACCAAAGAAATCAAGAATAAATTAAACATCCACGCACCTGATACCTGTGAAATCAATCCAAAGAGGGGCATCAGAGAAAGGGTTTCGCAGTCTATTGGCGTACCGTATAACCGAACCCGGAAAGCCGTGACACCTGGGAATACACCTTCAACCACCCGAAATACCTGGTCTTAAACAAGAATAGGAATTAGTGACTTATAAGGTACAAAGTCTATTTAATACTACAAGCTCATTTTGTGCCGAAATTAGGTCAAACTTTTGTAACATCTTTCAATCCTATTAATTCACTAACGTAAATAAAAAATCAACTCTTCAAGTAATATCTAACATAAACTTTTGGGTCAAATTTACATTTTTAAATTAGAATAAACTTATATAAATAAAATATCAGGACATACTTACAATTTTCTCATTCTAATTCATTATTTCGTTGCATCCACATTTAACTTCATGCACATAAGGTTTAAATTCGTATACATTGTCATTTGACAGTTATATCTTGCTTTAGTAGAACATTTCCTAGGGAAATCTTGTTTATATAAACTACAAGTTATATTAGATCGATTCACGATTTTATTCTCATTTATTGTTTACTGTTAATTTGTCTATACGATCATTGTTGTATCTTGTTGCGTATTCATTTTCTTTTTTTAATAAACCAAGATCTGTTTGTTGTTAAAAATAAAGTGTTTGTTTCCACCATTGATAAATCCTGATTCACATTAACGTTTAAGAGGTACACATATGTATTTTGTGCATTAGCGATAAAGCGGTGCCACAAAATAGCCTTTGCAGGTTAGATTCTACAAGATCCTCACCTGAGAGCTGAAGAGTTGCTGTATCTAATGTAAGCTAAGGTAAAGAAATTTCGAATCCTTTAACGCCCTGAGGTAGAGAATTAGAGTCACTTAGAGATCACCCCACTGAGCTAACTACATCACTTTTTAATTTTCGTTTTATCACCGTAACCATCACACATACACGAGAGTTCTTGCAACTTCGCGCTAATACAGAGCATTTACCCCCACTTGGATAAATCTTAATTCAAACTTGCGCAGTTACACGCAGAATACCGCGAAGTTTTTGAAATTTAAATGAATTTGTGCATTTCACTGAGGGTAATTTTGAGACACTCATTTACACAAAAACTCTATATATAATTATCTCAGTATTTAAAGAATGCATCCCCCTTTAGCTAGCCGGCAGATTTATATTTGGAACAACAATTAAATAATTATTTAGGACATTAGCCCTTTAATTTCATATTAAGTAAATATTTTATTATTTCATTATTTTTATCAGTCTTTTGCATAATTAATTAAATATACACATTCAATAGCTCTCATAGCTCTCCCCCCCCCCCTATAGCAATATATACGAGTATATAAAATATATTAAAATTCTTTGCCAAATATACAAATGTATTGAAAAAATAAATATCTTCTTGGTAGTAGTGGCATAATGATGAGCAAAAATAATAACAATATGTCAACTGGTTGTCATTGAGAAAACATTGACAAATATAGAATGACAATAAAATATGTGTGAATAAAAATGTAAAGAATAAGCATAGGACAATCGGTATTACTCATGCAGTTCCATTAAAAGGTCAAGGTGTACCATAAACTAAGTTATTAGTTTATTTTAAATTGCGCTGGTTTTAAATCACTGCACCTATTAGTGACGTCATTTTCTTTAGAGCTGTGACGTCATACGCGTAAACTGTTCAATTACATAATGTAAATATATAAATAATAACGATGCAACTATGTAATTAAAAGAATTACAAGTAGAGTTGTTGATATTATGACAAAATAGAATGTAAAATCAGTCATGTATAAATGAAAATATAAGCAAATAAGCATAGGACAACCGGTATTACTCATGCAGTCTCATCAAATGATTTAAGTATACTTAAGAAATGTACAATTGATAGAAAATACATAAAAAATAAACGATGCAACTATGTTATGTAAACATAAGCGAGGCTGCCAAGACAGTCCACTCGACAAACCTTTGCTATGAAATGTAAGGTGTGAGGGTCCCGCGACACTGCGTTGCTCTTCCACCACTGTTAGCAAGCAGGCATCGCTGCATATTATAAGGTCAACTTCTGCATGGGATAGAAGTGTAAACCGAAATTAAAATTTGACGACTACGGTATATATATATATGTATACCGTAGTCGACAAATTTTAATTTCTGTTTATACTTCTATCCCATGCAGAAGATGACCTTACAATATGCAGCGATGCCTGCTTGCCTTGCTAACAGTAGTGGGAGAAGCAACGCAGTATCGGGGGATCCTCACATTTCAGAGGAAACATTTGCCGAGTGTACTTGGCAGCCTTGCTATATGTTTATCTTTACTTTATTTCGTCGTGCGCTTTTCCTCTTTCTACTTTCGTATCAGAAATTAAAATTTGTCGACTACGGTATATACAGGGTGAGTTTTTTTCATTATTTGTATGGGGATCTCGAAAACCATAAGAGATACGCATTAGGTTAAATGTAGAAAGATTTGCATCATTATAAGCCTCATCCAGATACGTTTTTGTCAATTTAAGAAAGTGCATGGTTTACTAGATATTTGCAAAAAATAGAAATTCTCCAAAACCTTTTAAGTGCTATAACTCTTCTATTCTTAATGGTAGAAAAAATTTATTTGAATATTGTTTTTAAGAAATTCAATTCCAAACAACGACATTAAATTTTTAATTTTGCTTAGCATTTTTGAGTTAGCAAGCAAAGTCTAATTTTTTTAAATGGAAACCATAGTTGGCTATGACATATTCTAATAGTGCATTTTTTTCTGCTTGCAATGATGTAAGGGTTGTAGAACTTATTTTAATAAATAACAGCACAATACACTATTATTATGTTTGACAAAAACATGCCATGGAAAACGCGATATTAATAATTGAAGCATTATGTTTACTTCAACATTGACAGTTCGTTCATTAGGGTGGCTATAGTTGGTTTTGTTAGTGATTTAGTTGCTTTACAAAGTTAGTTATGGTGTACACAAATCTTGAGGAACTTGATATGATTGAATGTTACATTATTTGTAACTAAAATAGTAAAGAAGCCACCGAACACTATTTTTTATTGTATTTTGATCGCCCTCAACCATCGTTAGACACCTTCAAGAATTTATACAATAATTTAAAAGAGTATGGAAGTTTTGTTAAACCTAGAAATAAGGAATGTTTTAGCTGCTGTTAATCACAATCCATCAACATCAACGGGGCCAATTGCACAAGGCGCTGTATAAAAAAATTAGTTGATCAAACTCTACACCCTGGAGACGATGAAAGACGATTAAATTTGTGTGCTTGGTTCGTAAATATGTGCCATGAAAATAATAACTTTCCGATGCAGATCTTATGGACCGACGAAACACGTTTTACAAACTGCGGCATGTTCAATCGCCATAATGAACACCTGTGGGCGCAAATAAATCCTCACCGTTTAGAAGAAAGGCGACCCCAGATTCGGTTTGGCTTCAATTTATGATGTAGTGTTATTGGTTCGCAACTTGTTGGGCCATTTATTTTTAACGAAATTTTAACCGGAAATCGATATTTGCAATTTCTTAGGGAAGATTTTGACAATATCCTAGATGAATTAAATTTACAGACCCGTACAAATTTACGGTGGGTTCAACACGACGGTGTCCCGCCTCACTATCAGGCACAGGTCAAAAGATATTTAGATGAATTATTTCCAAACTCGTGGATCGGCAGAAATGGTCCTGTTTTATGGCCTGCACGTTCCCCAGATATTTCACCGTTTGATTTCTTCGTCTTTGGAGCAATAAAAGATCTCGTATATGTGCGATCATATGCAACCCAAGAGGAGCTCTTGGAAGCTGCTATTAATGTATTTGATAGCTTAGATGGGCGCAAAATTAGGAGACCTATTAACTCAGTGTTGAAAAGGTACCGTATGTGCGTCGATAATAATGGTGGGCATTTCGAGCACTTAATGTAAATTTAGCGTGTTACGTGTTGTTAATAATTAATTCGTTTAGCGTTTTTATTGTTTCTTGTATTACATTGTATATTATAAGTTTCTTTTCTTTTCCACGGCAAGACATGATTTTTGTTAAACATAATAATAGTGTATTGTGCAGTTATTTATTAAAATAAGTGCTACAACCCTTACATCATTGCAAGCACAAAAAAATGCACTACTAGTATATGTCATAGCCAACTATAGTTTCCATTTAAAAAAGTAGACTTTTCTTGATAACTCAAAAATGCTAAGCAAAATTAAAAATTTAAGAAGTTGTTGTTTGAAATTGAATTTCTTAAAAACAATATTCAAAAAGTTTTTTTCTAACTTAAGAATAGAAGTGCTGTAGCACTGAAAAGGTTTTGAAGAATTTCTATTTTTTGCAAATATCTAGTAAACCATGACTTAAACTGACAAAAACGTATCTGGATGAGGCATATAAAGATGCAAATCTTTCTCCAGTTAACCTAATGCGTATCTCTTATGGTTTTCGAGATCCCCATATAAATAATGAAAAAAAACTCATCCTGTTATATATATATAAATATAAAAATATTAAATTATTCTTAGTCAAAATTGACCTTGCTTTTCCCCTTTTTCATGTTGTAATTAATTTGCTGTCTTCTCAAACAGAGTTACTACGTCAAGATAATTTATCATTCATTTTATACATTTCTTTAAGATATTGACTACGAATATTACTATGTTATATATAGAAGAACATATCACTTTAGTCGACGTTAAGGAAACCGAATCATACTTTTCTATTTATTGTTGTACTTTATAACGTTGGTATTAAAATTTATTTCAATTATTCTTTTAAATGGCTCATTGTCAGTTAGGTCTAGTCATCTGTTTAAAAATATTGTAACAAAAATTAAACTCCTATTTTTAGTTCAACAGGAACACGAACGATAGATACAATCAATTATGTAAATTATTAATTTAATTAAATACAAACAAAAATTATTCTAAAAATTGTGTGCAAATATAAAAAAATAATGATTTAATAATAAAATAATTTTTAATGGTGTCATGTGCATGTAGGTACAATACAGTTACAACACCCATAATATCAACTATAAAGTGTATAAACAATGCAATATGTATAACATAAAACAAATTACATATATGTAATCATAAAATTAAACTCCCTTGCTCTTATTTGAAATGACAAAAAAAATCATCTTAGGAGTAAAAAGCTTTCGCAATCAAAAATTGTTTTGCAGTCGTTTTAAATTGCTTCTTGGGTAGGAGTAACAGAAAGAGAGCGGCTAACTATCCCGACGTTTCGTTAGCCTATAGAAATTAGGTATTAGTATTAGTTTATTTATTGTATTATAACTGTGCATATCAGAGTATATTTCAAAAGTTAATATCCTTAATTTAATAAAGGAACTTCTAGTCATCTCTATATTGAATGCCATCCACAATACAAATCGCCTTCTTCTGTAGCGCAAACATTCTTTCCAATAAAATAGCTTGCTTTTATTGTAGCACTGAGTAACTCATTAGTAAGCGACAAAGAGCATGTGAAGCGTGACCAGCACCTCCTACATCACCTGTACACTTACCACCACTCATCAACGTAGTCGCATCTGAATTTAAGATTGGCATCGAATCAACAACATTAAGTGATAAATCATTTATGTATATAAGTAATAGTAATGGTCCCTAAATGGAACCCCGCCGAACACACCTAGTGACACATTTTTTTTCACAGATTATTATTGCTGAGAACCAGCTGACGGCGATTCTATAAATATGATACTGAACTATTAGAGTCAAAACTATAGTATGTATCGTAATTTATAGATTAACTAATCATGGCGCACACAATCTAATGCTTAAGTTAGATCATAGACAGTATCCAACAGTTATTCTCCTTTTTCAAAACAATCAACTACCTGTTGCTCAAAATTGAAAACTGCCCTTTGGTACTCATATGTTGCCCAAATGCATATCGATGCTAAGGAAAGGGATTACCTATTTTTTTAAACAGTTTATATTTTGGTTCTTAAAACCTTTTAAAAAATCTATTATTTTAGCTAAACGAGATATTGGTCCAAAGTTGGAGATATCTTTGTAATCTCCTTTCTTAAAGATAGGAATAACAAGGGTAGTGTTTAATACATCGGGAAATATGCAATTCAGTTATAGGTAGATTAAGTAATTTGTCAAAGGTATAATTTATTTTTAATTATGTTTTGAATAACTGGCACTATGAGTGAAGAATCCTTAAATATCTTTGTTATTTCTCGGTTTAAGAGAAATCATATATCATACTTCTATTGTACTCTCTGGAACTATTGAGAAAGAGCATCACTCGCAATTAATTTTATTAAAGTAAGTATTTCCCACTACTCTCTATATTTCTGTCATCTAATTATTATTCCTATATATATTTTAATAAAATGAAATGCAAATTCTTGTAAATGAAATCATATGAGGATGATATATTTGCCATTAATATTGCCTAATTATTTTGAATGATTTATTATATGTATTGTATGTTTAATAATTCAGATACAGTTTTAGACAGATTTAAGAAATATACTTTCAAGGACTTTTTTATATTAAAAAAAGGGTTTTTCTCTACCTTTTCTATGTATATTTGAAACAGACAAAATACGATTTGTTGTATGTCTATATAAGTAGTAGATGTTTATTATCGATTATTTATTTCCCTATTAACATAATCAAAAGGTAACTACAGTAAATTATAGTTAAATGGACTTAATGGAAAAATATCTGTTTTCCTTCGTCAAATAATATTCATTATTTCAAGGTACTATTGGTTGATGAGAAACATGCATTCCTGTTTGGCCTGCCGCACAAGTTATTATCCTTCAGTGAAGGTCTCACAAAAGTTCTAATTTAGGATTAAATGTGACCGTATTTGCGCATGTAAAAACGCTGTAATTACTAAGGGACTATAGTGTGCCTTTTTTACTAGGACGGCCCTCCTACGGACAATCTACTGTTACCTTATTTGGACGACGCTATGCGTTTGCGTCTCTTGCACAGCTCGCCATACATGGGCCACTAGTACTATTCATAGCGTATCCGGCACATAATATAAAAAGAGTGATCTACCTACACAGTAGTCACTTCTAGTCATATACATTAAGTAGTTGAGTCCTTCTGTCTTGATAAGCAAGGTTAGTATTTCTGTGTTTATTGGATGCGGCTATAACAGCAAAATAACGGTAAAAATAGTGTTTGTGTTTCGCGTTTATTCCACCACGGTTAGACAAGGTCTTGTGTGTTTGGTTCAAATGCAAATATATAATTTTTAAAACATATAGTGGCTTGATATACGTGTAGCTTGTGAATACTTATTTAGGCACAGCACGTAAGTAATTAATTGAAAGTATTTATTTATAGTTTTGAAAGATATATATTGCTAAATGCCTATATTAGCACCAAATTTCGAGGTAATTAATATATTGTACTGTGAGTGATTTTCACATGAAACCTCAAAGCGAAAGCTAAATTTATTTTTAATATCCTAATATCGTGTTTAATTTTCGATATTATTGTAACTATTCTCGAATTTTAAATTATAATTATCTAGGCTTATTCTTTAACCCAGAAATCTTTCTCTAGAGAGTTACTAATTAATAAATGAACGTAAATACAAATTATTTGTTTAAGAATTTAATGATAGCATGAAGGGAAAAGATTTTTTAAAAATGTTTGGATATTAAAATATTTTTGATATCAATAACATGTAAAAGAGTTGGATACCAATAAATAATTTTGGATTCGAACTCTGTTGTATATAATTACGTAAGATAGAGGTTTAAGTTCATCGAATACATCTAAAGCCATTTTAGGTAAAACTTTTCATTTAACTTATAACAAGAAATACTATTTTATGTACACTAAATTTAAGGACTTTTGTGAAACAAAATTTTTTGAATGGCTAGATGCTTTCATGCATTTCAAAACGACAAACTTTAATTTTGAAATTTGTACTTAATTTTGTGTTAACTGGCGATAATTTCTTAACTTAGACGAGAAGAACTTTAAGCGTTCTTAACTAAAGCGGATAAGGCTTTAGGTTCGACTGAACAATCATCAAAAGTTACGCTATAATAAACATGGCATATATTTTCATGACAAAAACTCCGTTAAAATCCCTTTCTGAATTTGCCAGTAAAGAAATACGAAAGTATTTTATTTCATTAAATGATGTCTGCCTTTACATTGGTGATGTACCTACATAGTGTTGAATATAAAAATACGTATTATCTATTCTAATCGCTATATGCTCCATGTATGTCACTGAATCTAATCTTAGAGCAAAGAAGACATCTAGATAGAGAGAGCCTAATGTCAGCTTGTAGAAAAATAAATTGAAGCCTGGTGGGGTGTAGACATGGTAAAAATAATGCACACTTGACGGCTTGCAACCGTTAAGTGTGCTCAGTTCATCTGGTAATAAAATTTATTAAAGTATATAAATTAGCAGGTACATTTATTTTTTCAAAATTGTTTTTACATTAAACTTACATTATTATTAATATGTTTTAGGAAAACAAATTATACTTATTAAATACATAGTTTATTTTAACATGAGACCACTTAATTATTGTTAATTTGCAATACATAATCAAAATAAAAATTAGTTTTACTATCAAAAATTGTACAAACTATTTCTAAACAATAATATTTTGTCAATATTTATAGTACCTATACAGGGTGTTTAAAAAAGATGCGGCAATATTAAAGGGGTTGATTGTCCAGGTCATTTTATACAAAAAAGTTTATAATAAACAAGGTCCGCAAACGCTTCGTTACCGATCTACAGCGTGTTGAAGTTTAATTAAAAGAAACAGTAAAAATTAGATTTCTCCAAGACGGCATTAAAGATCACAATGAAATTTTAGGCGTGTTATTTTTCAAGAGAAAAATAGGACGCCGCTGATTTCTCTAAAAATAAAAATATGTTTCTATTCTTTGTTTAATTGTGAAGAAAAAAGCTCTCTTAACTTTCTATCATACGACGTACCGTTTTTTAGTAAAAAAAACACATTTTAGTGCATGTACATTTATTACAGAAATTTTAAATAAAACCCTTGTTATTTAAAAAAAAATCTGTAATAAATGTACATGCACTAAAATGTGTTTTTTTTACTAAAAAACGGTACGTCGTATGATAGAAAGTTAAGAGAGCTCTTTCTTCACAATTAAACAGAGAATAGAAACATATTTTTATTTTTAGAGAAATCAGCGGCGTCCTATTTTTTTCTTGAAAAATAACACGCCTAAAATTTCATTATGATCTTTAATGCCGTCTTGGAGAAATCTAATTTTTACTGTTTCTTTTAATTAAACTTCAACACGCTGTAGATCGGTAACGAAGCGTTTGCGGACCTTGTTTATTATAAACTTTTTTGTATAAAATGACCTGGACAATCAGCCCCTTTAATATTGCCGCATCTTTTTTAAACACCCTGTATATAAGCAGTAAATATAATAAGTAGGAATCTACATATGTAATTATTTTTGCAGATAACGTGAGCAACTTCAGCACATAAAAAGTTATATATTTATTACTGTTGTAGGTATATAGATTTCTAAAAGTAGTTATTTGGATTTACCTAGTAGAAGTCTGTCATAGTTCTTTATTGATTGTTATTATTTACAATATATATGCAAAGTTATTTCTTATCTGTTCAAAGTGTGATACATTTTATTTTTCCGGTAGAAATACTTAATAAACAATTAGATGTTGACCGTAATTAGCAATTTCTTTTAGACATATATCATCAAAATATTTATAATAGCAGTTGGTCAGACTATAGTTAACTCGTTTAGGTTAGTACCTAACTTCTTCTATAACTGTCTTTTTAATAGCATCTTTTTGGAATTTCAAATAAACACATTTGAATTTTTCCTGAGAATATCATGATAAAAAAATTATATTGTTAAAATTATATAAAAATAAATAAATACATAATCACTTACTTGTGCAAAGCTATATTTTATTTATCTAGTGTACATTACATTATTTTCATTGTTTCTAATTATATATTGATAGGCGGCACTCCAGCTATTTCCCATAACAGTTAAATTTATAAGTCGTCACTTAAAAATGAAACACAAATATTTTAGAAACTGTTTGTTGTTGTGTTTTCTACAATTCTATTCTTTACGCAATATCATTAGAAATATAATATAGAGTTAAAACGAAAATGCCTTGCCCCCCCCCCCGTCTATCATCCTTGGATCTAATTGATTGTGAACGGATTATATTTGTGGATTTAACTATTAAGATAACAAAAAATTCTAATTGCAGGTTTCAGAACGCCATTAAAATATATTTGTTACTTTTAAAAAGTGAGGTTGTTTTGTATATAGGAGAGAGTTTTATTATAGAAGAAAAAATACTGAAAAAACAATTTATATTTTTATTTTCTTAGTATTAATATGTACAGGCGAAGTATAAAGTGAAGAATAACATTCTACAAAACGAAAAATTCGGATTTTCATTTTTATTTAATTAAATTCGTTTTATTTAAATTTCTCTTTATCTCAAACAACTTCTGAATATGCAGGATGACATGTAAATATGATTACTTTTTAAATAGCAACACATATCCTTCCGTCATTCATATTCTGATATTCTATATAATGATTTTGACACAGTTGTAAGTTTTCCCATGGCAACTCTTTACGTATCCCTACAAAAACTAGTCCAAATGTACAAGTGTGGGCATTATTGGTTAGCCTCTTTATTGCGACCGGTAAGTGCCGTCATCCTGTTGACGCCATAATATATACCGTTATTTGGAATATAGCAATTAACCGACTTGCGAAAACAGTAGTTTTAGTAGCAGAAACTTACTCGATAAAAATGTAAATACCAATCCCAATTAATGTGCCAATACAATTGTTTAATCTCAATTACCACCAATTCCAATCCACATATTAACATTCTACGTGTATTGCATTTCATACGCGCTAAATAAATCTAGGTTTTGTATTGTCCAATATCTACAATTCTGTGTACTGATTGTGTGTGCTTGCTATTTATCTGAACTGATACTTCATCTATAAATAGTTACTGTTCAGCAAAGTTTTGTTGATACATCTTCATCATTGAAATCATCTGAAAATTCTATTTCGTGATCTGGTTGTGTTTATTTTATTTTTATAATAAAATAAGTGTATGTGATTATTAATAATTAATATTGTTATCGCTAGCAACAAGTCGACTTGAATTATATGAATGTCTTTGCATATCACTGATTTCTGACAGGAGCAGAATCAGTTTTTCAAATTTACTATTATTATTATCTAAACCCTTTCTAGGGCGATTGTTAAGTAAATGACTCCTAGTTATGCTCTTTTTCTATCGCTATATACAATCAAACTTAAAATATCAATTCTGTTTTGTTTAGTTAATCCAGACATGAATAATAATTAATTTTGACTATTTATCGAAGAGGGACATGGAGATAAGTGAAGCACCATCCCAGACCAAGTCGTTTCGTTTATCTGCTTAAGAAGCATTCTTTGGAATGATAATAAAAACTGTGCTTTAAAGTTTACAATATTAGTTACTTAAAAGAAATGTGTTGCTTTATAAAAGTAATGTTGATCACATAAGCATAAATCAGACTATATTTACAAAAAATCTGTAAAGAAGAATTTTAAATACAAGTAAATCTGCTTTTGAAATTTTTCTAAAGATATTTATTTTACATTTTATGGAATTCATTTGTTACTTTATACTCGCATTGTATAATATCTAACACCTTTATATATTAAATGTTGAGTAAATCACAGAGTCTTATACGATATCTATACCCTCTAAATATCTTTGTAAAAAATGTATAATAACGTTTTTAATCATACTTAATTGATTTTTTTGCGTAACTTCAGATAATACCCCTTGTACAACATGTGTGATGACGACGTAGCAGCATTAGTAATCGACAATGGGTCTGGTATGTGCAAAGCCGGATTTGCCGGTGATGATGCTCCACGTGCTGTATTTCCATCTATTGTTGGTCGTCCGAGACACCAAGGTGTAATGGTCGGTATGGGACAGAAGGATTCTTACGTAGGAGATGAAGCTCAGAGTAAAAGAGGTATACTTACTCTGAAATATCCTATCGAACATGGTATCATCACTAATTGGGACGACATGGAGAAAATCTGGCATCACACATTCTACAATGAATTACGTGTTGCTCCAGAAGAACATCCAATTTTGCTTACTGAAGCTCCCTTGAATCCAAAAGCCAACAGAGAAAAAATGACACAAATCATGTTCGAAACTTTTAATACTCCGGCTATGTATGTTGCGATTCAAGCTGTACTTTCCTTGTATGCTTCTGGCAGAACTACTGGTATAGTATTGGATTCTGGAGATGGTGTTTCTCACACAGTACCTATTTATGAAGGTTACGCTCTTCCACATGCTATCCTGCGTTTAGATCTAGCTGGGCGAGATTTAACAGACTACTTAATGAAAATTCTTACCGAAAGAGGGTATTCATTTACAACTACAGCTGAACGAGAAATTGTACGTGACATTAAGGAAAAGCTTTGTTATGTCGCTCTTGACTTTGAACAAGAAATGGCAACAGCAGCATCGTCAACTTCTTTAGAAAAAAGTTATGAATTACCTGATGGACAAGTTATAACAATTGGTAATGAAAGATTCCGTTGCCCTGAAGCCCTATTTCAACCGTCTTTCTTGGGTATGGAATCCTGTGGTATTCATGAAACTGTATACAATTCTATCATGAAGTGCGATGTAGACATTCGTAAAGACTTGTACGCAAATACTGTACTTTCTGGTGGTACAACGATGTACCCAGGTTCGTATTTCTTTTTCATTTGATTAGACCTTTTGAGATACACATTCTAATTATTTATCACTAAACTTGTAATAAAAGCTATTATTATACCTAAACTAAACATTATGTTATTAATTATTTAGATACATTATATACTATACATACGTTATTCAATGTTAGATAAACATGAATCACTAAACTCAACCATAGTATTTGTTTTTGTTATATTTTTCCGAATTTGTATACACATTTAGCTGTATTTTTGTGAATGTTATGCAATTTAGTTTACAGTCAAGTTACATTAGCAATTAATACTTGCAGGTATTGCTGACCGTATGCAAAAGGAAATCACAGCCTTAGCTCCATCAACTATCAAGATCAAAATTATTGCTCCACCTGAAAGAAAGTACTCAGTATGGATTGGCGGATCCATTTTAGCTTCCTTGTCTACTTTCCAACAGATGTGGATTTCCAAGCAAGAGTACGACGAATCTGGTCCTGGAATTGTTCATCGTAAATGCTTCTAAGCAAAATTCCTGTTTTTCATATTTTCTTATTTATATTGACTCGTCGATACGACAAATACTGTACTGCCAAAAAGACTACGTTTAGAAACATGTAAAATTTAAAATATCTTTATATCTTTCTAAATATTAGTAATAATTTATGAATTTTCTAACTATAATGACCTCAATGTCAATATTCATTTATATGATATTGGAGAATATTACTTCTAGAAATGTTTATATATAAATGTAAATAAAGCTAAAGAACAAAATTGATTGTTTTATATATACTACACCAAGATTCTTTAACTAAATATTTTTTCTAGTTTTCTTCATCAAAATACTTATATTTTAATTTTTAATGAAAATACCAACATATTTTACGGAATGGAAACTAATTTATGTACCTACGTATTTATAAAATTAGGTCAAATGAAACCTCTGGAGTCATGCATTGAATAGGCTTCACATATAATTTTGTTTTATATGTAACTCGTTCTTTATATAATATCAATGAGACGTTCTCTAACAAAAATTAGTTTTGTTTTTTATTTTTTTGAAACCTTAAATTGTAATACAACGCCCGTATTCAAATCTCTTTTTGCAACTGTAGTTTTCTGTCGTCAATGTGATAAATATTGGTGATATGTAATGAATTTTATCAGTTTTTCTGAAACTACTAATAAGAAAAGTAATAGACTATGCCATCACAAATCTAGATAATGTTTTATGATAACGCATGCTTAACAAAAATTAATAAACTCAACAAAAAAAATATTTGTATAAAGAAACATAAATATCGATAGTTTTAAACAGAAACTTTGTAAAAATACTTATAATATACTGAAGCATATACATATTATAGCAACATTTTTATCGACACGATAGTTTCGTTCTCTTTTCTACACCTGCACAATCAAAGTGGCACCAGAACATGTATTTTTAAGATTATTTAGGATGATATTTAGAATAAATTTCATTGCAATATTTGCAAGCAATATCAGATTCATAATAATTGTTGTTTTTGAATAAATAATCGTATTTCAGGTTAGTTCTCCTCTTCTATTACTACCTACATGTTTCTTTTGAAATAAAACAAACAAATACAGTGTAAATCATAAACATTTGTTTGTTTTATTTCACATGAAATGGATTTACATCAAGTAAAGACCAACTCAATCCAAGACATGTTTCTTTGTTTTTCGAAACAGCTTTTCTCTGCTTTCTAACTGTTTCAGCTGCTTTTTCTTTTAATTCCTTAATTATCAAGAGTTGAATTCAAATGGTCATATTTTTCAAGTTTACTGCCTCTTCTTGTTTGAATTTTGGAGCTGCTATTGGTATTGGTGATAATTCCCGAATACTTAGTTTCACCTCTTCTAATTACGAAGATATTTAATCAAATACATCAAAGTTAAGCAAGTCCAATAAATAAAAGCATAACAAAAATGTAATAAAAATAAGTATAACTAAACAATTTTTCAACCAGTAAGTATTTGTCAGTTGAATTGCTTCTGTTGATTTGGAAGTCCTTATTACTTGTTGCAAAGAGATTGTGTGATAAGTTCATAGGTTCTATTAAATATTCTGTTATTGTCAACCAAATCAAATAATTCGGATAATGTTCTATAATGAAAATTGAACGAATTAACTGAAATAATAAGAAAGCAATGATAAAGCAATGGCTAAACCTACTGTTCTTGAGGAAAATACAATAATATTTCTGCTAAAATATGCAAATAAGTCTATTTATGACTCTAGATAAACATAAACAATTATAATTATCCCTAAAATGTAATTCTACGTAGTTTGAAAAAACGAAATTGTCAACACTTATTGTTTGTCAAATTTGAAAACTCGTGGTAGCGCATGAAACATAACAAACATATCTGTAGTAGGGCAAAATATTGGTTAAATATTAAGAATTAAATTAAAAAGAATTATCTATTTCCTTTCGATGGTTCAGAAGTTAGGTACAAGTTTTTTTTTTGTACGTGGTTGCAACCAAGAGTTTTTGCGAAGAATGTAGTATGTAGATAGAAGTATGTCAGAAAAGGGCTGATAACTGTAATGTTCAGAATCACAATTCATTGTAGAATTCGAATATGAAGTCGAAATAAGCTTTTCCAATTGAGAAAAAAAAGTGGCATCAATTTTCAGCATCCCGGAAGTACCAACATTTAGGATGAATTTTGTTTATGAAAAGATACGAATAAATACGTTAGAAGATGCGGTTTTTCGGAGTTATGTAATACATTGTGTACATGCTTTTTTTTTGTAGAGTAAAATGAAATATTATTTGAATATTATTGGTATATACGATGTGTCCTAAAATTCGCGAAACACCTGAATGGTATGTTATTATATGAGGACCAAGGTCCATGAGAAAAATATGGAAAAATTCCATTGCCGTTAATTTCAGAGAAATTAATATTCAAACACTTTTATTTTCAACACTTTAGATGTCGTTTGTCTAAAATTCTGTAAAATATTTTAAAGATTGGTTTTGATATGGTCAATGGGATAACAATTTTGAACAATTGTAACCAGGTTTGTAATTAATCACTCTTCTAATTATACCATTTCCAGAAAATCATTTTACGCTAATTTTACCTGAAAAACATATGGTAACGTTGTCCTATTCCAATCCTATTACTACCTTATTAGTTTTCGTTGCATTTTGGATGTTCAAGTTCTTTGCTGTATTTTCCGTTGCTGTCTTGTGTTGGTGCTTTTTTTTAAAATCTATGTTAAAATGTTTTCAAACTAAGAATATGCAAACATGCATTTGGGGCTGGCGAAATGCCGAAACAATGCTGCTGCTGCTGCTAGAGTCTATCGCGAAAGGTATCCTCGGAGACGACAACCTAGTAGTAATGTCTTTAGACGTTTAGACCGAAGAATAAGCGAAACAGAAAGCGTACCACCAACAGGTGCCTTTTATCGGGATAGAGTTCGTCCAAAAACTACAAGGACCCCTGAAATAGAGGATGATAATTTATTAGCAGATAATCCAACAATATCAGCACGTGAACTCGGTAATATACTAGACATATCACACAGTTCAGTTGGCCGAATTATTAAAGATGAGCGGTTTCACCCTTATCATCAAGTTCAAGCTTTATTACCTGAAGATTTTCCACGTCGCATCGTGAGAATTTCTGTAACTGGTTTTAAGAACAAATGAAAGAAATCCTCAATTTTTCAGAAATATCTTGTGGACGGACGAAGGTAAGTTTTCACGAGATGGATTTTACAGTGGGCAAAATTCACATTTTTATGCTTTGGAAAATCGTCAAGTATATAGACCAGCTAACCACCAGCATAGGTTTAGCGTAAATGTCTGGGCAGGTATTATAGGGAATCGGTTAATCGGGCGAGTTCCTAACAGGCTGACCGGGGACAACTTTTTAGAATTTTTGGTAAATGGTTTTCAAAATTTGGTAGATGAACGTCCATTAGCGGTAATCAATAATATGTAGCTACAAGTATGGATGGTGCTCCTGCTCATCATGCGGCACCGATCAGAAACTGAGCAATTTGCCGAAAGATGGACTGTTCCGTTGGCCAGCTAGATCTTCCGATCTCACCTCTTTGGACTTTTTCTTTTGGGGTCACATTAAACAACTGGTGAACGGAACACCAGTTTAAAATGATGCAGATTTAATTAACCGGATATTTGAAGTAGTTCTTTCAATAGATGGAGAAATGCTAGAAAAAGCGCAGGGGAATATAATTAGAAGAGCGGAAATTGCAAAGATCAACACGGACAAAGTTTTGAACATTTATTATTAATTTATTATTATAATTTTATTTCGTTGACTGTTTTGACATTTATTGTATTGTCATTGACATTAAAATTTTTAATTCATTATTATCTGGTATTCCCATGGATACGGTCAACTCTAGTACCTTATCCATTATTAGGATAAATCAAACATGTTGCCAAATTTACCTTTACAAAAAGGTCAATATCTTCTAGAATGAACAATGTGGATTTTTTAAAATATTTTTCCGTGTTTCTTTATCGCTACTTGAAACCGTAGTGTGGAGTTGTTCGGCGAATTTTGGGACGGTTGTATATATATAATTCTTAACTTCTTTTACACATAAATCAAATAAAAGTCTTTGGCTTAACAAAAATACTTACAAAACGTAATAACTGCACTAAGTACATGAAATAATAACTATAATCGTTGATTGAAGGAATATATAAAGATGCGCAACGCTATAGTAAAATAGCGTGTCCTTCTGTTAAGTCGTCCCGTAAACCCCTTGCCGAGAAACATCATCGCTGTCTCGGGCTGTTTCGAATCTCGGACCCAAACGACTGATGCATCGCTATAGATCTCGGATCAGGGCTGCCGTTTCGGTACAATTGTACTGAATTCAGTACAAAACGTTAAAATTCAGTACGTCAGTACTACTTTCTGCAAAAATGTTAGTTTCAGTACGAAATTACGAAGATAAAAATTAATAGAAAATAGTTTGTTTTGCCAACATACTAGTTGGCTCCCGCGGTCAGTTTTTAGGAAGGGATGGTGGGTAAGTTGGCTCCCGGCTCATATAATAGTTGGCTCCCAGGTGTTTATAGGATTAAATAAACTTAAATAAAACATTACGCGGAAAATAAATGTATTTAATGTATAATGCATGTATATAATGTAGCTAAGTGACATTTTAGACAATAATTTATGGTTTGAACTTTTGCGATACGCATTTTACAAATTCAAAATTAGTAATTATATTTTTATTTAACAATTCTATTTTGCTGTCAATAAAATCTTTCTGTGATTTTTTTTTCTCCTGTACACTTTTTTTTTAGTTGATGAGCTGAAGATTTTGTATGTGTCAATTTGAATATTTTTTAAAACTTCAACACACTGGTAGATATTAGGATGTGCTGTGTAAAAAAGGGAATTAAACTTGGAATGAAACGATTCACACGCGTTCGTGGTCCGTTCCAACGAGGAACTGCATTCTGCCCACATACGTGGTGGAAACAGTGCTTCCTCAGAAATGTACGTGTCGACCAGATAATCTGCAAAATCCCTAACTTTCTTGCTGTGTCGGGCTGAATTTCGGCGAAGTCCAAGGCGAAGCAATCCCCCACAGCAGTTGGTTTCAGAAATGGAAGCCCGAAAATGTATTGGAGATATTTTCCAATTTCAGAATCTTGCAAATATTCTGAGCGTAGCCCTACTTCTTGTATTTTACGCCACCTACAAAACATGAAATAATGTATTTTACTACTTTTTAACTTAAAATTTTGACTTACCATGATTGACCCAGATGAAATCTACATCCTTTTACTACAGCAGATGGAAAAACACTGTAGACTGCTTTGTGGATGTTTATTTCAAAATCGGCATAAACAGATACAGGGTTGAAATACAAATTTAATTTTTCACACTCGTTTTTTAGAAACTCGAAAACAGCAATATAAGAATGAATTTGTTTGTTCGACAACAAAAAAAAGGCGAGAGGTATATAGTGATCGTTTTCTAGACCATGAACAGTAACAAGTTGATAAAAAAATTTTGTTGCACATTTGAATGTTCCATCAACGTAGATTGTTGACATTTTACTTAAAAATTTTATGTTTGTTTCACACGAAAAAGCCACAAAATTGTTGTTAACATCGTTTTGATGAAGAAATAATTCTCCCTTATTTGTTTTTATGTCTATACTATTCAAAACATCATGAATATCCTTTACATTTTTCGGAATTTTTGGAATCACACTTTTCCGACCATTGTACATACACTTTCGTATTAAGTTTACATCCGTCACAGTTATTGTATCAGCGTCGCACGTTTTCAGTTCTTGATGAAGGATCTTCATGGGTCTTTCACAAATGTCGTCAACTGCTTTTCTCTTAACGGAATTGCTTATTTTTTGACGATTTAAAGTTTGTACACTTACAGGATCATGGTTATGTACGTCGTTATGTTCCATTATGCAGTCATTTGAACCCTGAGTTTTAATGAATGATTTACACCCACGTTTTGCACATTGCCATCTTTGCACATTCTCGCACAATATTTTGTGAAAATTATATTTAAAATTATTTAAAACAATTACAGGTTTCCCTTTTTCACTCAACATTTTTTCGACACACTCCATTTTACGGTAAAAGTAAACTAATTTTCATAGTTCTAATTCTTAATTTATATACCTCAAATTTTTCATAAACTGTAAGTGGGATTTATAATGAGAGGGTGGGATTTGTTTACTTCTTTTCTTAATAACACAGTTTAGGTGCTTCTAAATGACATTTTCAGTTTCCATGTTAATCCGCGGTGGAGGATTAACGGGACCTAATTAGCAAATATTTTCGGAGCCAATTTACCTCTAACCTTTTTGCACAAGAGGATTAAAAATTGACCACCGGAGCCAACTAGTATGCACCCTTTTTTTTAAGTAAATTAACAAAACGTTTTAATGACGTTAGTTAATATTTGAATCATATCCATAGATATGTAATCATTTACGTATATCTATGATTGTATCACACACACATATTGAAATTAATTTTATTTATAGTACTATACTATATGTATTTGTTTTCGTTAATACATAATTTGTTAATGTGCATACGTATACAATTAACAAAATCACTATATTAGTAGGCATAAGGCCCCGCGCACACGCAACGATTTCGACCGTACGGCAAAATATCGGACGTTTTTTTATCGTGTGTCGGCCCCGCGCACACAACGATTTTTACCGTACGGCAAAATATCGTCCGATGAAATTCTTTTAGTGGAACAAAGAAGTGAATGGGAGCGCGCACACGCTTCGAACAAGGGATGCGCAACATTTCCAAAATATCGATATTAGAATCAAATAATGTATCAAAAAATCAAAATCGATTTTAAACAAGTATCGAATTAAGATATCGATATTCCTTGATATCGATATTTTTTACATGTTTATAATAAAAGTTCTTTTCAAGTCATTTATTAGTAATAAATAATGACTTTATAATTACTGTCTAACACTAATTTTAACATAATTTTGTGTCTCATGTGTTCGTTAATGGCCATGTTGGTCGAAACCGCGGTCACACCATTTGTTTAAATATAGTGATACAAAAAAGTATATGTGTTTTTATTATTTTAATATGGATTATCACAAAGTAAAGGCTTACAGCATTAATTACAATTATATATAATAACAACTGACACAATTCATAACAATACGAAAATATTTATTTGCTCTGTTTTTGGTTACATTATTCGGGGTATCCTCTAATTACTTACCTTGGGACCGACGCAACGTGAATAATGACGTATGTATTAAAGACGAACATAAATTACCTAACTAATATAGAATTGCGAGTCAACCGGATTATTTAATTCACACAAATATATCTTTGCGTATATTAACATATAAGCTTCAGAAGTTTATATTAACCCAGTAAACATTTTTCAAATTTCCCACAATATTATTGAGTAACATCAACATTAACTGAAAATGACCACTCATATATAAATAGGGAGGTTAACATGTAAATGTAGTTACTAAATAATACTGTGGGAAATTTGAAAAACGTTTAATGGGAAGATAACGCCCCATAAAGGCGACTATACGAAATGTAAAATCTACGAAATGAAACATTCCGCTGCCGCTTCCAGATTATAATTTCTACGAAATAGTAAACATCCCAATAAGCATTTTTCAAATTATTAACTTTTTTCTTAAAAATATAATAAATTCTGTATAGTGTGAACAGGTTCTTTTGTCTATTAATGTGAAATAAATGCCTGAAATTTGAAAAAATGGCATTTTTGATTAAACGATATCATCGAATAAAAAATCGATATCACTCGATATTATTGAATAAAAAAATATGGATTTTAATCTCGATTATCGAAAAGAAAATATCGACTTCGAACTGCACACGATCGCCACTACGTACGAATAAAAATCGTGGCGTGTGCGTGCGTTCATTGGATCATATATGCTACTATACTCACGGCAACGGTACGGCGACCGTTTGTCGTAGTGGCAATTCACGGCATCGTGCCGTATCGTGTGGAGTTCGAAGCGTGTGCGCGCTCCCATTCACTTCTTTATTCCACTAAAGGAATTTCATCGGACGATATTTTGCCGTACGGAAATCGTTGCCTGTGCGCAGGGCCTAACAAACAAAATAGGTTCCTAAATCATTTGGCGGCTTTACAAGTACACACAATACTTAGGCCCGGCGCACACGCAACGATTTCGACCGTACGGCAAAATATCGGACGTTTTTTTATCGTGTGTCGGCCTGGCGTACACGCAACGATTTTTACCGTACGGAAAAATATCGTATGATCAAATTCTGTTAGTGGAACAAAGAAGAGCATAGGATCTTCTTCGTTCCACTAACAGGCCTAGCGCACGAATACGTACGAATAAAAATCGTGGCGTGTGCGTGCGTTCATTGGATCATATATGCCACTATACTCACGGCAACGGCACGGCGACCGTGTATCGTAGTGGCAATTCACGGCGCCAACACGGCATCGTGCCGTATCGTGTGGAGTTCGAAGCGTGTGCGCGCTCCCATTCACTTCTTTATGCCACTAAAGGAATTTCATCGGACGATATTTTGCCGTAAAGCAAACAGAATTGAGTCGTATGCTGTAATTAAGAGAAGAAGAGAAAACAAAACTTATCAATGACAGGCGCTTTGAAATTCAATATTAATACATATTTGTTTTTCCAATAAAATCAATATGGATATATGTCTCTATAAATCATCGTCTGTGCATTTTAATTTCCATTCTCTAAACATAGCTACTATGATTTAAGATATTATTTTATCTTTTATATTACAATAATCTGTATTTCTGCTACCTCTTTTACAATTACGTTATAAAACAAATATCCTTTTATAACAAACTTTTTAAATTTTCCGCCATTCAGTACATTTTTACCAAATTCAGTACGTTGTCAACTAAAATATCAGTAAATTTTCGAACGGGCTTGCGGCAGCCCTGTCTCGGATCCAGTTTTGGCTACGCTCAGTGCTATGTAGTGGCGCATCTTTATGTATTCCTTCAATCAACGCTATAATTACAAAAAATACTATATAACTTCTTCGAAATCTAAATATACACAAAACACAAACTACAAACATATGATGGACGCAACTTTGATGACGTAGCTGTGTGCGGCGCGGAAATAGACGAATTTAAGTCAAAGTTGTATACCTTATATATTTGTACTATGCAAACTACTAATAAAGGCGTGATTCAAAATGGGTTGTAACATGGCGATGTATATTATGTAGTAAAGCACTAATAGGAATACATACTAAAAAACTTTACTATTAAGAACTGATAAGAGCGCGAGCTGTAAAAGATAAAACATACGATATGTAAGAGAATGGGATCGCCACCTTATTTATATAGAAAAAAGTGAGGAGAAGAAAAGGTCATCAAAAGGGGGGATCGACCAATGAGAGGGTGTCTCTCGCGCAAAATACTAGACAAAAAGGAAAACCAAGATTCGCGATCAATGGTATGTAACCGAATAAAATAAATATTATAATGAGATTCGTCATTAAATACTAAAAAGAGAATGCCACACATTAACTGAGTTCGTTATCTAGATTGCACATGTATAGAAAGATCCTTTGTAAACATGTAAGAGATCGAAGCAGTAGGTGTGCTCTCTATACTAGATCCATACGATACGTAAACCGCGGAGAAGGAGGATTAAGAATAAATTACACTTTATCAAGGAAAAAATTAATATAAAATAACACATTGTATAATCCGTAAAGCCTCAGTTCGAAGGGCATGAACTTCTGATGGAGGTCGGAGAGCGATTAAGATGTATTGTACGGTTAGGCTGACTTGTTACTGACCAGTAGATCGAACGTAAAAAAACGCAATGTTAAATTTTTACTCCCTTAAATAAACAAAAGCACCTTTACCACACTAGCACAAAAAGGCTAAATACGTATTTCGACAACTATATTGTCATTTTCAGTAGCACTGATTAAAAACCGCATTGTCTATACACAATAGCGTAACAGAACAACAGTGAGCTGTTCCGAAATTTTAGTTGCTGGGTAAATGTTGGAAACAAATTGCCCCGTTTTATTGAGGACGCAATTTGTTGAGTTCAGTTACCATTTTGAGTTTGAAAATGGAAAATTTATCCGGAAACATAAAGAAAGCTGGAATGAAATTCGGTAAGATAATTTACTAAATGTGTAAACAATTATTGAAACATTTATTGCATAGTAAAATTATACAGGCTGTAGCACCTAAGATGCCTCGGGCCGTAGTTCCTCTATCATACAATATATCGAAAAAAGTCTAAGAGAAAAATTGTCCATAATTACAATCACCATTTCCCTAAAATATTTTTGGTCATCAGTGCCGTGCCGTATTCCAGTGGCGCATCAAACTTATGTTTTTTTAAATGGACCAATATATATTTTGTGACTGCTTCGGAAAGTCCTCGAAGAGTACTTTTTTTTCTTATGGAACGTGATATGCCTAACTCTAGCGGTTTCGCTGTTATAACGGTTTTTATTCGCAATTAGACCGTACTTCGACATTTTACTTTATTATACGTTGTATAAGGAAGTATTGTGATGACGAAAATTTTCGACCTCGAGATTTTTACAGATGTCCCCGTTTTGAAGTCCCCTGATACCAAAAAAGTGGTTTTTAAAAAATGTCTGTGTGTCTGTCTGTGTGTGACCACGATAGCAGTCAATCTTTTGAGATCTGATTAGTTTTTCAGTAAAATAGGTATCCCAGAAGTAGTAGTTTACCTCAGTGAAAAAATCGAATTTTGCAAATATTTCGTCAATTACTAAGTTTAAACAAATTTGTAAAGAATTCAAATGTACTCAAAATTAAATTTGAGACAAATTGTATTAAAAAAGTTTTTTGAAATTCCTACCGGAAGTAGGTCTTTTACTCTTTCCGAAAATCAGCTTTTTGCGAATATCTCGCAAGTCATGCTTTCTAGGTAGGTACATTACCAGTATAAAAGTATTTAAATGATAATTTTAAATATCTTTTGTATAAAAAAAATTTCAAAATTCGTACCAGAAGTACCACTTTTACTGTTACCGAATAGCGATTTTTTGCAAATATGTCGTAAATTATGCATACTATATATATTTATTAAGAGTACAAAAGTAGTTAGAGTTGGATTTGCAATAATTTTTGTATACATGAAATTTCAAAATTCGGACCGGAAGTAGCACTTTTACTCTTAGCGAGTAGCACTTTATTTCGAATATCTTGCAAAGTATGCATTCTATAGCGATTTATTAAGAGAATGAAAGTACTTAGAATATGATTTTGAATAATGTTTGTATAAAAAAATTCTTAAAACTGTATAGTTTGAAACGCTCATACGTATAAGAAAGTCGTGTGGTGGTCGCACCTCATTTTTTTTGGCAGGAACTAAATTGTACTGGCGGTTCGGTTTCATATTTAGGGATAGACTAAGACCACTTCTACCTACTCTTAATTTTTTTCAGATGATTTAAGGAAAGAAGATAATTTTTGATTGGACTTTGCAAATAGTCATTTTTTTCTAAAATATCAAATGGGAACCATATAAAACAATTACATCGTTGGAGAATCGAAATTCCAATTTTTCCATTTATTAAAAAACACATTTCATTACAAAATTAAAAAATGAGGTGTGGCCACCGCACGACTTTCTTATACGTATAAGCGTTTCAAATTATATAGAATTTTAAGAATGTTTTTTTACAAAAATTATTCAAAATCCTATTCTAAGTACTTCTATTCTCTTAATAAATCTCTATAGAATGCATACTTTGCAAGATATTATCACAAAAGTGCTCTACGCTAAGAGTAAAAGTGCTACTTCCGGTCCGAATTTTAAAATTTCATATATACAAAAAATATTGCAAATCCAGTTTTAAATACTTTTGTACTCTTGATAAATATACATATATAGAATGCATAACTTACGACATATTTGCAAAAAATCGCTATTCGATAAGAGTAAAAGTGGCACTTCCGGTCTGAATTTTGAATTTTTTTTATACAAAAGATATTGAAAATTATGTTTTAAATACTTTTATACCCGCAACGTACTTGTCTAAAAAGCATGATTTGCGAAATATTCGCAAAAAACTGATTTTCGATAAGAGTAAAAGACCTACTTCCGGAAGGAATTTCGAAAAACTTTTTAAATAAAATTATTCTCAATTTTAATTTTAAGTATATATGAATTCTGTATAAATTTGTTTAAATTTAGTAGTTGACGAAATATTGGCAAAATTCGATTTTTTCGCTGAAGTAAACTGCTACTTCCGGTTTACCGATTTTACTGAAAAACTAATCAGATCTCAAGAGGGAGATTATACACGTAAATACAAAATTTGGAATTGATACCTACAGCGGTTTGACCGCTACCGTGGTCACACACACACACACACACACAGAGAGAGAGAGAGAGAGAGAGAGAGAGAGAGAGAGAGAGAGAGAGAGAGAGAGAGAGAGAGAGAGAGAGAGAGAGAGAGGGAGAGAGAGAGAGAGAGCGAGAGACATTTTTTAAAAGCCACTTTTTCGGTATCAGGGGCCTTCAAAACGTGGACATCTGCAAAAATCTCGAGGTCGAAAATTTTCATCATCACAATACTTCCTTATACTACGAAAGAGAAAAGAAGTTGTTAGGTCAATTTGTCGAAAAACAATAGAAGTGCAATTGTCAATGCAAACGGAAAAAATAACAATAAACTGACAGACGTGTTATTGTGATCTGATAAACGTTGCGAAAATGCCTGGAACTCAACAAGAAATGGTGTTTATTCTTGGAGAATGTTTCAAAAATTGTTGGTTGGTGTCACGAGTGTACGCTAAGAGATGTCCTCTCAGAACGTGTCCAAATCCACGTGCGTTTAAAAAGGTGTTCGATAGATTTACGTCTACTGGTACTGTTCAACGAGCAAAGAGAGTTAGAACGAAGCCAGTTTTGACCGTAGAAAACGAGTTGCATTTCTGGAGGCTGCTGTTGAAAATCCTCATATCAATGTCAGTGAAATTAGTAGGAACACTGATATTTTAATGCGTTCTGTGCATCGTACTCTTCAGAAATAAAAGTTCCATCCGTTTAAAATTCAATTGCACCAGGAATTGTAACCTCAAGATTTTGAAACCAGGCAGAATTTCTACTATTGGGCAATCAACAAAATCGACCAAGATGAATCCTACCTTATGCGCGTGTTATTTTCTAATGAATCCACATTCCATAAAAATGGGGTAGTCAATCGTCACAACTGTCATTATTACGCCGATGAAAACCCGCACGTCATGAGAATTGGAAACCACCAGCAAAGATGGTCACTCAATGTTTGGGGTGACATACTGGGAGAACACCTACTTGGTTCTTACTTCTTCGACGGAAACCTAAATGGCAACAATTATTTAAGGTTCCCTCGTGACGACTTGGTTGAAAAATGTTCTATTAGCCGCTCGCCGACAGATAGTTTTCGAACACGATGGAGCTCCTGCACATAATAGTTCGGGAATATCTTGACGAAAGGTTTCCAGATTCATGGATTGGTCGTGGGGGTGCAGCAAGGTGGCCGGCAAGATCACCTGACCTCACACCCCTAGACCTCTTCCTCTGGGGCAACATTAAGAACGAGGTCTAGAGAACGGTACGAACTACTGCCGAGGATTTGCGCGGCTTTCCGTGCTGTATCACCGGAAGTCCTAAGGGCGGTGTCTAAGGCCTGTGAGTCGAAGTTGCGATTATGCCTCCAAAGGGAAGGTCGTCATTTTGAACATTTAGGTTAGGCTGAGTAAACACCATATTTACCAATTTTCGACAAAATCACTTAACAACTTCTTTTTTCCTTTTAATTTTGTAATGTAATGTGCTTTTTTAATAAATGGAAAACTTGGAATTTCGATTATCTAACGATGTAATTATTTTATATGGCTCCCATTTGATATCTTAGAAAAAATGACTATTTGCAAAGCCCAATCAAAAATTATGTTCTTTCCTTAAATCTCTTGAAAGGAAATTAAGAATGGGGTAGAAGTGGTCTTAGTCTATCCCTAAATTCGAAAACGAAACGCCGGTACAATTTAGTTTCTGCCAAAAAAAAAGTCAAAAATAGGTACTATTTTTAAAAACAGAGTTTACAGCTTACTGTTGCATCAACTTTGACATTTCATTTTGATTTTATGACATAACAGGAAAACAAACTGTGTCAGGTCAACCAATTCTAAACAACTTTTTTGTCGATTTAAATGTTAAAGTCAACTTTGTTCGCTCTCAAAGTGACAAAACAATCCCGACTTATGGGTTTTTTACACATGCATTAAATTATCAATAATAAAAACTTTGTGTTGTACTTCTAAAATGATAATAACTATACTTTATTCCAAAAAAAATTAAGACGAAATTCCGACCAGACCCAAGTTATTTATGATTGGTTAACAGCAAGGCGAAATAACATCATACTACATTCGCTTTTTGCTATCAATTGTCAAATATTTTGACATCTTTGACATTATTTGTTTTCTATTAGACAAATTTATTTACATTCATGTGTTGTGATTACTACATTTACTTACATACTGGAGACGCGTTAAGTTCAGTTGCACGTCATCGATGACGTTTACATGTTGTCATAACTCTATTAGAGAAACTAAAAAAGTTACTTTGTTAAATTATACTTGAGGGCATTTATTACATTAGCTTAAATAGAAGATTTATAAATTGATCGTAATATACGCATTCATGGCAAATAAACACATAATTTCCGTTTCAATATTAAATTTCTTTATTACATATTTTTAATATAGACTAATAGTTCAATTCGGTGTTGACAGATACCATCATTCTATCATTCTGAGAGTGGTGTTTTGTATTATTTGCAGCTTATTGATGTTGGTCTTGCATGTGTGTACCCATATTGGGCATGCATATGTGAATATTGGGCGTAGTACTTGTTTGTAAAGTAGGATTTTGTTGTTCGTGTTCAGCTTGCTTTTACTGCCTATAAGTGGCCATAGTTGACATCTTGTTTGTTTAGTTTTGGTTATCGTTTTTGCTATGTGTGTGTTGTAATTGAGCTTTGTATCCACGTATGCTCCCAGGTATTTAACTTCTTGACTCTATGGTATATTGTTGTTGTTGATGGTTATTTCGTTGTCGGTTGTTTTCCAATTCCTTTGAAAGATTATTGCTTGGGATTTGTCTTCGTTTATTGTTGTCCTCCATTGTTTGAACTATTTTATCGTGTTGTCTAGATGCGTTTGAAGTTTCTGTACCGCGTTCGTCGGACATCTTGATGCTGAGTGCAGTGCCGTATCGTCTGAAAGGTGGTCGTATGTATATATCTTGTAGGATTTGATACTGATATATAGGCTTTGAATATTACAGATAGGGGAGGTGACAGGCATGTTATTGTAGTCCTACGTAGTCAAAATGAAATGCTAGGTACTAATAATAATATCTAATTATATAATATATAATATAATAAAAAGTGTATCCCTTGACGGAAAGTTTAATTTTAGTTTGACATTGATGTATATATGTATTTTTTGACAGCTTTCATATTTTAAACTGGGTTCAAACATCCTTCAAAATTCCTTTTTTTCATCATATTCCGCACAATAAAAAATCCACTATGATGGATGACGAACAAAATTTGGTTTTGGACCGTCCTATGACTGGCAAGGTTCGAGAATTGGATGAAGTTTAATTTAATTAATTACTCTGATATTTTCAGAGCTCCGAGCAACTGAAGAAGCATACATTAGACTCTAATTTTGAGAACAAACCAATTGAAAGGGCACTTTATATACTTACGTAAGCCTTGATAAATTACATAAGTTTACTTAACCACTTCTTTCTTGAACATATTATGTAAATATAATTCTTACCATATGATACACGCTCTTCTAGCTTTAATTGTATCAATACATCTTTAAGATACATAGCCGAACGGTGTATCTTAATATTTCTTTCACTATTACTTCTAATTTCATATTGTTGCTGTGAGAGACTGGCTTCCACGAACATTCAGAGGACGGCCGTAGGCTCTAGTGTGACCGTTGTTCGTTCTTTGACTTTTTTTCAGGTATGCTTGAGCTATCTGGGAGTTTGTTATCTCTTTAAGAATACTTGACGCAATTTTCTCTGCAGTATTTTGAAGAGATGTTTGAGCAGCACGCCATAACACATTTTTTTCAACGGCACTGTGCGCTTAAATTGTTTTTCTGCTTTTGCTTAAAGAATCAAGTCAAAGAATATGATTCTTTAAAAGATTTTGTTGGCTGACCAGCAGAACGCCTTTTAACCCTTGGTATTACGAATGTACTTTGTAACCATTTGCCAATCTTCTTAAGGAAAAGTTCTGCCTGTTTATATGCTTTTATTCTCCCTCCTTTTTTTTTAATTGGAACTTCAAATAGGTAAGCTCATGTGATTCATTTGGTCTTCACAATTCTTGCGATAAAATATATCGCTCAAGATAGATCAACTCTTAGTAATCTACGCGTTACAAAGACTCGTTTTTCTCTTACAATCCATAAAATTACTGGGCCGCACTCTGAAGTGTAAGAAAAACTTATTTATAAAGTCTTCCTCAGAAATAGTGTTGGTCGAAGCTATAGAAATTGATAAAAACTTATGATTGAGATGACTATACCATAGTCGACAAATTTTAATTTCTGGTACGAAAGTAGAAGAGGAAAAGAGCACAGCGAAATAAAGTAAAGACAAACATATAGGGAGGCTGCCAAGTACACCCGTCAAACGTTTGCTATGAAATGTAAATACCCCCGACTGCTTGTGCTTCTCCCACCACTGTTGGAGAGCAGGCATCGCTACATTTACAATGCATGGGATAGATAGCTAGTATAGAAGTGTAAACAAATTAAAAATTGTCGACTACGGTATATACATTTAGTAAAACTTACATTAAACGAAAATTAACATCTTTATGTTTTAGCTGTTTACAAATAAAATTACATTTAATTTTTGCCTCATTAATTGAAATATTATATTTGCTGTAAATGACAAAACAATTTTTTTAGTATTACAATAAACAAACAAAATATGAGGAAATACTTACTCGACGAATTAAAAAAAATTGTTTGTTCTTTAAATGGTTTTTTGATAATTTTTGTAAGAATTATAATTGTTATAAGTACTTATAAGGGTTCTTAAACTCATTATTTACACATGTAAGTCTGCTTAATTGAAACTATAACTGTTTCTTTAGCGGAGATTTTCTTGTGCGTACGTGTATTCGTTTGTATCTTATGGTAAACTCTGAATGAACTTCTCGAGGTCAGATAATCTGTGTGTGTTTTTTCCAGGAGAGTTATTTTTGATTGCCAATGCAGTACATCGTCGTATCAAAACAATTTAATATTATAGAAAAATGCATGTGTGATATATTCTGTGTGTCACCTATGTCATTTATGACATTTTTATATTTTTTGATTTGTAGACTTTCATGAATATTCCTAGATTCGGTGGCTAATATTGATGTCTGTTTGTAGTTGAAAGAGTGGTTTGTTTTATTAATGTGTTTTTTAATGCGGTACTATTTGTTGCGTATTTGTGGCCGTTTCTGAATAAAATACAAAATGCAAAACACACTTTTTTTAATTAAATAATCACTTATAGCACACTAACTTTAAAACAAATTCGTCCTTCCATCAGCGTCCTCCGCATTATACAAAAAAAATGGAGGAGGTTGTCGGTGCAGTTGCAGCGTCAACCGTTAACAAAAAAATCACACAACAATAGATACTTTTTTCTACTTTAACCCTTTAACTACGGCTGTCGTCAATAGACGACTGTACGAAACTTTCATGAGATACGGCTGTCGTCAATAAGCGATTTGATGAATTATGCAGGGATCAGGCCTGGCTTATTGACTTTTATTTATTTTATCATAAGATACTCCAGTTTAGAAATAATTTTGGTGTGTTTAGTTGCATTTCATATTTTAACTACGGCTGTACCTACATAAGAATGTCAAAATTAAAGGGGAAACATAAGATCCCTAGCAGTAGACAAACTAAAACTTCTACCTAAATAGACTAACAAAATACCAATTTGAAAGGAAAATATGTTACTTTTTTCATCAAATTTGTTTTCTGGAGTTAGAAATTTTGTAACATTCGCCTAAACAAAGTCCTACTTTACACTCAGGATACCAGGTTGTACTCCCGTTTTCTTTCACCTCAGTCAGTATTTGAACATTCAAACTATACGTATATAGCGAATTACATATAATTCATTGAAAAATGACATAATTAGACATATAGGAAACGTATATTCTGGGTTTCAGCTCTACTGAAGATGACTCACATGTCAGCCGAAACGTTTAGAGAAGAGACAACACAGTTCGGTACCCCAAAAACAAGTTTTATACATGAGTGCGATTAGAATCATTATTATTTCAGAAATCATATTTCTACTGATGCAAAACTAAACTTAGTATTTCAAATAACACATGAAGTCCAAAAGCAATTAGGAATATGTTGAACTTTATTATACTTCAAAATTTATACCTACAAATAACACAGTATAAACAAGAAAAGACATGTTTGTCCAAAAACAAATATGTAATAAAAAAATTCTTTTACATAACATCCATATCAGTAAATAGACTAAAACTCTAAATAGACTTATATAATAAAATACCAAATTGAAAGGAAATAATGTAATTTTATTTTATCAAATGTTTTTCAAGTGTGATAAATTTTGTGACATTTGTCTAAACAAAGTTCTACTTTACATTCAGGACCCCAAGTTGTAACATACTTCCCGTTTTCTTCACCTGGGTCAGTATTTGGAACATTTGCATGCGAATGTTTGTCCATGAAATTCGCTGCAACTGAGCGACTTATTACTTCCACACTTTGTCTCCCCGGTCTAGCAGCAGTCAGAGTTTTATTTTCTCCAAAATTTGTTGCACGACTTTTCTTATAAATATGTTCAAACGTATTGAAGTTTTTACTGTTTTTACAAGAATTACATATAAGCATTTAGTAACAGCAACCATGTGAGAAAATGGTTCTTTATACCACTTGATTGATTTTCGGACATATTCCACTGTAGCTATAATTGCATGTCACATTTATCACTCATGCGCATGTTTTGAGTATAATATATTACACAGTCTGATTTCCTAATATACTGGCTAGTTCTATCGTCCAATTTTCTGCAATTGTTCATTACTCCGCAATTGCATGTTTTTTATATGTGGAATCAACAAAATTATTGCTAAAAGGCTATACATACATTTCATTCACATTAGTAATCAGTAATCACCCATGGTTTTCTTTCTGGAGCAGGATCGTTATGCTCATCAAAATATTTAAAAGTTACTCGTACTCATTATCTTCATTTTCTATTTCAAACCCTTCCGAGATGCAAGAATTTTCATCATCAAAGTGGTACATTGTGAGATTGAAAATATCGCAATTTTGGCAACGTAAATCTCCTGCAACAGTTTCTTCATCACTGTCACTATTTGAGTCATTGTCTCTTTTACTACCATCACTTGCACTATCCAGGTCACTAAGTGAAAGAAATCATCTTTATCACTAAATATGTCATTGTCACTCAATTCTGTTCTTCAACGCTATGAACCGCGAGTACCACGAGTTGTACATACCACGAGACGTTGACGGTAAATCCATGTTCGATATAATTATGCAGTAAATAAAAAAAAATATTTTTTTAAGCGTGCAAGAATAAAATTGAGTGACAATGACATATATAGTGATGAAGAAGAAATTCTTTCACTTAGTGACCTGGATAGTCCGAGTGATGCTAGTGAAAGGGTCAATGAGTAGCAAAATTGCGATATTTTCAGTCCTACGATGTACCACTTTGACGATGAAAATTCTTGCATCACGGGAGCGTTTGAAATAGAAAATAAAGATAACAAAGTAAAATATTTTGATGAGCCTAATTGTAGACGAAACTAATAGATACCATGAGTACAGTGCCAGTGATAACTAATGTCAATGAAATGTATAGCCTTTTAGCAATAATTTTCTTGATGCCACATATAAAAAACATGCAATTTGGATTATTAGTCAATAGATCCCATTATTGCCAGTAATTTTATTAGCAATACATGACAAGAGACAGGTTCACACAACTGTTGTGTTATATTCATTTTGTCGATAAATTGTGGAAAATACGAACCATATTTGAAGAATGGAATAAAAGTGTTAAACATTTTTTCATCCTTTTCAAAAGCTGCTGTTCGATAAATCCCTGATATTCTTCAAAGGCAGACTGCACTTTATCCTATCCAAGAAAAATGGATTTGAAATTAACATTATTGTGTTATGTGATTCTGAGATGCGAATTGTTCTGCACTTGTTAGTGTACACCGATTCTGAAATGAATATTCTTCAAAATGACCCGTTAGGTGTTTCAGGTGCGGTGCAAAAAAAAATAGTTGTGAACTATGAACAAAAAGGGCATCTGTTATATACAGATAATTGGTATACTAACCCTAAACTGGCAATTTACTTGGACCAGCAAAATGCCGGTTTCTGTGGTACAGAAAAAAAATAGAAAACTTTCCGAAATTTTTACATCGGATGGCACGCGGAAAGTGCGGAAATGTAATGGCTCTTATGCGGAAAGACAAACGTGATGTATTAATGCTTTCAACATTCATAACGAGTAATGAACAATAGCAGAAAATTGAACCATAACACTGGCGAGCATATTAGGAAACCAGACTTTGTATTAGATTATACTCAAAACATGCTCATGATTGATAAATGTGACATGCAATTAGCTACAGTGGAATGTGTCTGCAAATCAAGTGGTATAAAGAGCTATTTTCACCTGGTTGATGTTACCATGCTAAATGCTTATAATGTGTTTCTTGTAAAAACAGGAAAACCTTCAATACGCTTGAACATATTTATAAGAAAAGTTGTGCAAACAATTTTGAAAAAAAATAGAACTCTAACAGCTGCTAGACCGGGAAGACAAAGTATAGATGAATAAGTCGCTTAGTTGCAGCGAATTTCGTGGAAAGTCTTCGCATGCAAATGTTCCACTTATTGGGAGTGACAAAGGGGGCAAAGTATTTACAATGTATGTTCAAATACTAACTGAGGTGAAAGAAAACGTGAAGTATGTTACATCTTGGTGTCCTTTGTTTAGGCGAATGTTACAAAATTAATCACACCAGAAAACATTTTGATGAAAAAAAGTTACATAATTTCCTTTCAATTTGGTATTTTGTTATATAAGTCTATTTAGGCTTAGTCTGTTTACTGATATGGATGTTATGTAAAAGAATTTTTTTATTATATGTTTGTTTTTGGTAAACATGTCTTTTGTTCTATATATTGTGTTATTTGTAGGTATAAATTTTGAAGTATAATAAAGTTCAACATATTCCTAATTGCTTTTGGACTTCATGTGTTATGTGAAATACCAAGTTTTAGTTTTGCATCAGTAGAAATATGAGTTCTGAAATAATAATGATTCTAATCGCGCTAATGTATAAAACTTGTTTTTGGGGTACCGAACTGTGTTGTCTCTTCTCTAAACGTTTCGACTGACATGTGAGTCTTCTTCAGTAGAGCTGAAACCAAGAATATACGTTTCCTGTATGTATAATTATGTTATTTTTCAATGAATTATCTATAATTCGCTATATACGTATAATAGTTTGAATATACTCAAAATTATAATTTTTTACAACCCCCTGTCTATAAAAAAAGGGTGTTTGTAATGTAATAGATAAATATGTATGTACTAGGAAGGGTCCCGGTCAACAATCTTAGAGGGACTAATTTTCTTAGCAAACGTATTTTTTATATAATATATAAGAGTAATTATATTAAAAGGGGGGTAATTTCCCCGTTTACCCCCTCCAATTTTAACATTCTTATGTACATAACTCATCACATAGAGATAAGAAATTAATTTATCAGCATTTGAACAACTTTCTTTTTTATTTTTTTTCCCGTTTAGACAGACAGATTTGTGGATACATTCCAGTAGCTAAAGGGTTAAAGAAAAAACAACAACAAAAGTCAATTCATTACTACAGAAATCATCACTCCAAAACGAAGTAATCAACACAAAAACAAAAAATACTAACTGGTGACACAACCTGTCAAAGACCGAAATTCCAGAAAACGTGGCAGAAATTTTAAGTATAGGAAAGAATTTCTAAATTCAGACCGATAACCCCAAAACTATTCCAACACACATCATAGCCAACATAGAATCTACAATAGATAATCTAAATGAAAATATAAAAAAAACTCCATCAGAGCTAAAGTCACAAATGTCATAACCAACTTTAAAAGCAAGCCGAATATAAAAATAACAAATTTACTTAAGAATCTCAACAAAAATGTCACAATAGCAAAAACGTTTTTAAAAGCAATCCACAAATTATCATCACAAAACCAAATAAAAGTAACAAAACTGTTATCATGGAAAAATACGATTATGAAACAAAAACGAACAGCCTGTTAGATGACAATACAATTTATAACAAACTCAAAAAAGATCCAACAAAAAAATTCCAAAAACAAAATAATGATCTCATAAAACATTGGGAAAACAGCAATTTAATATCCAGATAAACAGCAAAAACATTTCAAATCAATAATGCACAAGTCCCAAGAATATATAAACTACCCAAGCTTCACAAAAAAAAAAAACATACCTCTTACACCAATTGTTTCATCGACACAAAGTTTCTATAAACTTGCAAAATTTCTTGCGAATTCAATCTCCAATATCACTGGAAAAAATCAATATTTTCTAAAAAATTCATACGATCCTAAAAAATTTTCTGAAGATCACGAAAATACTGGACAACCACATCTTGGTATCTTTGGACGTTAATTCCATGTACACGAATATACCAACAAACTTAGCCCTGCAAGCGATAGAATCACGAAGCTTGAAGGAGTTTACAACACTAACACTACCAGAGTTCAAAAAAGGGTAGAACTTACCCTTGACGCCACATACTTTCAATATAAAAACTAACATTACAGACAAATTCATGGCTGTGCGATGGGATCAGCGTCATAGCTCAATTAGTACTTGAACAACTAGAAGAAACTGTCATTGAATAACAAAATTTCAAGCCACGTACTTTCAATATAAAAACTAACACTACAGACAAATCCATGGCTGTGCGGTGGAATCACTCATTTCCAGCGTCATAGCTCAATTAGTACTTCAACAACTAGAAGAAACTGTCATTGAAGCACTATATTTTAAGTCTATCTTCTTTAAAAGATACGTTGATAGTTTTTGTTTTTTGAAATAACTTGTTTAGCTTTTCACATTGTGAATTATAAAAGAAATTGGGCAAAATATTGGTCCCACCCAGCGTCAAGGTCGCACACACTAATTATAACAACTTACAGCACCTTTACACAAAATTAAAAGACAAAATTCCATTAAAAAAACAAACGCATGTGGTATACAAGATCTCTTGTAAAGACTGCGAAGGTATCTATATCGGCCAGACCAAACAATATCTTGATGAAAGGGTCAAAGCACATAAATATGCAAAAAATAGCACGGCGTTAAAGAAACACTCTAACCAGTTCTCACATACAGTTCATTTTGATCGCATTCAGTATTACATAGGGAATATAATACAAAGTCGAGAAACATTTTGGAGATGATTGAGATACCTACAGAAACATCAAAACTCAGTTAATGACAGAGGAGAAATCTCGAATTTGTCGACAGTATACTGACAATTATTATAACAACAAAACCCTGTACATAAGTATTATCATACATACATACATGTAAATACATACATTTAGAGAATTAGACTGTTACGAAAGTATTTATATACATAGAAATAGATGTAATTGAAATCGGAGTTTCTACAATCTGGGAACACAGCCTTAATGAATTCTGACAATGGACCGATACCCGAGTCCAGCTTGTACAGATTATTGTAATTTTAGGGGATTAGTCTGTCACGGTTTAGAGTACCGTATGGTCCCGTTAGATTAAGGTAGTGTTTGTATGGTCCCGTTAGATTAAGGCAGTGTTTGAAAATTACAATTTTCTAATTTTACCATTGATAATTAATTAGGTAATTTTTATTTTTAAAAATTACCGACACGGCTGAGATTCGAACTCAGGACACACCGATCAAGTCGGCCGCTCTGCCATCTGAGCTACCGTCGCGTCGGCTTCCCGGTTTCGAATTTCTAAATCGTACTGGGTGTCTCAACGGGAGGTTTGTTTTTGAAATTCGCGCGAAATATGGTTAAGTTGGTACTACAGCGCTTAGATTTGACAGTTAGCATTGTGAAGTCTTGACATTTCAAGAATGCAGCGCTATACAAACGAGAAACGTGTACTTATTGTGAAAACCTATTACCAAAATGGAGAATCTATCGTGGGTACGTTTCGCAATTTACGTGATCATTTTGGTATTCATAATCGCCCAAGTAAGACCGCGATTACGAAATTAATTGAAAAGTTTGAACGCACTGGTTCTGTGGCAGACGTAAAAGCAGCCCTGCGTCCTCGTAGCGGTCGTTCGGCTGAAAACATAGCCGCAGTGGTAGAAAATGTGGCCGATGATGCGCGCACCTCGATTCGTCGTCGTGCACAGCAATTAGACCTTTCCAATTGGGTGTTATCGATGCAACAGGATAATCCCGATTTTGTAGCAGAAATCATATTCAGTGATGAAGCGCATTTTCAACTTAATGGTTACGTTAACAAACAAAATTGCAGAATTTGGGGCGCTGAGAATCCTCGTGTGATTAAAGAACAACCTATGCACCCACCAAGAGTCACTGTTTGGTGCGGATTTTGGGCCGGCGGTGTAATTGGACCATTTTTTTTTGACAACGCTGCTGGTGCCGCGGTAACCGTCACTGGTGATCGTTATCGTGACATGATAGCCAATTTTTTGTGGGCTGAGTTGGATGGTATGGATGTGTATAACTTCTGGTTTCAGCAAGATGGTGCCACCAGCCACACAGCCAACCAAACAATTGAGTTATTGCGCACAAGGTTTCCAGGCCGTGTAATTTCTCGTCATGGCGATCAAAATTGGCCACCAAGATCGTGCGATATCACGCCGATGGACTTTTTTGTTTGGGGATTTTTGAAAGGAAAGGTTTATGCTAACAATCCTCAAACACTTCAAGAGCTGAAATACGCGATTCGAAACGCGTTTGCTGAGATGGTGCCGCAATTGTGTGCAAGAGTCATACAAAATTTCGTCAACAGAATGGACATCTGTCAACGTAGTCGCGGCGGCCACTTATCAGATATTGTGTTCCACGTGTAATGTCCATGTCTGTACTTTATCATGAATTAAAAACATTGACAATTTTCAACAATCTAATGTGTTTAATTGCAACTTCAAAAACAAACCTCCCGTTGAGACACCCTTTATAACACGGAAATGCGATCAAAATCAACTGTATGTGAGAACTGCTTAGAGTGTTTCTTGAACGCCGTGCTATTTTTTGCATATTTATGTGCTTTGACCTCGGCTTTGACCCCTTCATCAAGATATTGTTTGGTCTGGCCAATATAGATACTTTCGCAGTCTTTGGGATCTTGTATACCACATGCGTTTGTTTTTTTAATGGAATTTTGTCTTTTAATTTTGTGTAAAGGTGCTGTAAGTTGTTATAATTAGTGTGTGCGACTTTGACGCTGTGTGGGACCAATATTTGACCCTTTCATCAAGATATTGTTTGGCCTGGCCAATATAGATACCTTCGCAATCTATACAAGGAATCTTGTATACCACATGCGTTTGTTTTTTTAATGGAATTTTGTGTAAAGGTGCTGTAAGTTGTTATAATTAGTGTGTGCGACCTTAACGCTATGTGGAACCAATATTTTGCCCAAATTCTTTTATAATTCACAATGTGAAAAACTAAACAAGTTATTTCAAAAAACAAAAACTATCAACGTATCTTTTAAAAAAGATAGGCTTGAAATTTAGTTTTTCAATGACAGTTTCTTCTAGTTGTTCAATTGAGCTATGACGCTTATCCCATCGCACAGCCATGAATTTCTTTGTAATGTTAGTTTTTATATTGAAAGTACGTGGCGTCAAGGGTAAGTTCTACTCCTTTTTTGAACTCTGGTGTTAGTGTTGTAAACTCCTTCAAGCTGCGTGATTCTATCGCTTGCAGAGCTAAATTTGTTGGTATATTCGTGTACATGGAAATGACGTCCAAAGATACCAAGATGTGGCTGTCCGGTATCTTCGTGATGTCCAGGAATTTTTTAGGATCGTATGAATTTTTTAGAAAATATTGATTTTTTCCAGTGATATTGGAGAGAAATTTCAGATACAATAGACCGGAAAAATCTAGTGTTGCTCGACATATTACTGATACAGGCCATGGCATGCCTACAGATAGTCTTAGATTAACAGATACAACAGTCTGTTGTATCTGAAATTTCAGATACAACAGACCGGAAAAATCTAGTGTTGCTCGACACATTTTCGATACAGGTCATGGCATGCCTACAGATAGTCTTAGATTAATTAAAACTGTAAATAATTTTAGAGAATTAGACAGTTACGAAAGTATTTATATACATAGAAATAGATGTAAGTTAATGAATTCTGACAATGGACCGATACCCGAGTCCAGCTTGTACGGATTATTGTAATTTTAGGGGATTTGTCTGTCACGGTTTAGAGTACCGTTATGGTCCCGTTAGATTTAGGTAGTATATAATATATAGGGATGTCGTTTCTTAAGATATCAGTGTTATCCCACTGGTGATTTGGTGAAGAGCATATCTTCTAAGGTTACACCTTAGCCAAAAATACCACTTTTAACACTCTTTTTTTTTTGTTTTATACAGATATCTACTGAAGATGACAACTTAGTTGCCGAAATACGTATTCAGATTTTTTATATATATTTTTTGTGGTAAGGGATTTTTCGTTTTGCATTTTATTTCAGATTTTTAGCCACAGTCTCCATCCATTATTGGATAATGTGATGAACAAATAATAACAATATGACAATTGGCTGTCATTTAAAAATACAATGACAAATATAGAATGTAAAAGCAAACATGCATGAATGAAAATGTAAGCAAGTAAGCATAGGACAGCGGTTATTGCTTATGCAGTCCCACCAAAAGGTTTAGGTCTACAATAAACATGTGCATTCAATGCAAATACATAAATAATAACGACGAATTATTATTGTCACTACATATACAGGCTGTCCCAGAAATAAAAAGACGGAGTAGCAGAAATCGGAAGCTAGATTGTGTAAAAACGTACCCTCAAAATATCAAGTCTTTATTCGTGCGCAGACGGCCGAAAAAAAATAATAAAGAATTCAATTAGCCTTACGCCGACCCTGGACTAAATATCCACCTGCTTCACTTTCACAATCGGTCCTTTTCAGGACCACCATATTACTTGTGTTAAAAAAAAGGAGCAGCAATAGATACTTCATAATAAATATCAAACCATTAATTACTTTAATTTTATCCTGCTAGAAAGAAATAATTACATTCTTGATATTTACTGTAATCTAGAAAAACTACAATTTATTGAATATTCTAAAATAATAATAATCAGCTGTTTCCGACTACAAACACATTAAAGAGCAACAACCTTCCTATTTTAAAAATAAAAACAATCTTTTATTGCCCATCTGGCAAAAAATATGTTTTATATGAAAGAGTACGATATAACGTTTTTTTCCCCGTTTTATACAATTAAGAGAGTATTTTTCTATGAATGCGGTTCGTTTCTATTTACAAATGAGCATTCTTACGTGTATTTATAAACATACATTCTGTGCCAGGTCCGTAATGTAATTTTTTATCTAAAAAACAACATAGAAAATTAAATTTTTAATTTCTCGGTAATTGCGGTATATTTGGGCCTGTTTCTGTTCGGACTTTACATATCTGCTACTCCGTCTTTTTATTTCTGGGACACTCTGTATAATGACAATTTAACAGCAAGCTGAGTCTAAAAAGTTTCAATGGCTATCAAGATGTAATGTAAAAAAAAGAAATGTATAATAGTGAAAATGTGATCAATTAAGCATAGAACCATCGCTATTATCTATGTAGTGTCATTAAACGATCTTGATATATCAAAGACGTGCATTCAATAACACCAAACAAATAATATCGATGCAAATTCCACAGTTAAAAGAAAAGGTAATGTAAAACTAGAAGTAGGGTTGCCGCGTACCAAGTATGTGGGTCAATTAGACGGTCCTGGTTCACCAAAGACGATCATCTAACATTCTCACACAAATAATACGATGTGTCAAAGATATAATTGTGTAGTTCAAACATGATAGTCTTAAATATGTAGTGATTTGATAACCACTGTTGCTTTATACATTGGACATCCATGGGTTTGCACATATTGTTTTAATTACACATATTATTTGAATTAACACACCTTTTTTGTGTCAAATCATCTAACATTCTCACACAAATAATGCTAACTATGTGTCAAAGATGCTGACTAATTAACCCACATGACTGATACGCGACACCACTACTCCTATTTTTACATTAGCTGTTCTTTTAATTGTGTAATTTGCGTCGATATTATTTTTTTCATATTATTGAATGCACGTCTTTGATACATCAAGATCGTTTGATGATACTACATAGATAATAGCGATGATTCTATGCTTAATTGATCACATTTTCACTTTTATACATTAGGTTTTTATATTACATCTTGTTAGTCATTGAGACTTTTAAGATAACAGCTTGCTGTCAAACTGTCATTTTATAGTGCCGGTACACCATGATAAATATTCACTTTTAATATATTATAGAAAAGGGGACGATATACAGAAACTAAGTATTATTCAAGCATTACCACAACTTGTTCGAATCGACCAACATTCGACATTTTCAAGAATTGTTCCTAAAATTCAGCAAGAGCTACCAAAGGCTTCTAGTGAGTTTCAAGTAACTACTAGTCAAATATTTCGTGTTCTCATAGAAAAGGAGCTACCAATTAATCTTTTGGGAGCAGTAATTCAGGGAGTTGATTCCAGAGATCCTGTAGTCTCTGCAGCGTGGATGGACACTTTGCTGTATGTCATACCGTTACTTAATGAAAATATTATAAGAGCTGAGGTGATAACTAAATATGGCATGTATTTTAGTTGACTTATAGTGTTTCAGATATTACCACTGATAGTAATTAAGTCCCAACTGAGTCAACCTGTTATACAAAGGGTAGCGGGATGTAGAATTATTGGAAAAATTTCAAATCATAAAGCACTAAAACCAGCAGAGTAAGATTTTGTGGTATAATACTTAATGACTCTTTTTAATATATGTATATATGCTTTAATATTATAGTATCAAAAAGGATATTTTACCATTCGTCCATAGTTTAAGTCAGGATTGTACTGCTGAAGTCAGAGCTGTCATGTGCATGCAGTTACCACTTGTAGCAGAAGGTAATTTCAGTTATAAAACTAATTGACACTAGAATATTGGTAATAGTATTAATATTGTTACTAATTAGTATAAATACATATACATACCCGTAGACTTTATTAACAGTCCTCTCATAGAATTAGAAGAAGTAGTCGGAGTTTCTATACTGAACGGCAGTTCCATATTCCCCTATCCCTATAGGAGTAAGATATAGTTGTGTGGATAGAGGAACACCTTAGGAATACAACAATCAACATTCATATTCTGATAAACCCTATATTGATTACTTTTATCTTATTTATACTTATGTACCATTATATTTCAAAGACATTAATTACTGTTTAGTATTGACTCTCTTATAACAATAGTATTTTTACTGTGGTGTAGGTTAGTAAATAAAGTAACATCTAATACCGCGAGATTAAAAATTATATTGATAAAGGTTTACCATGGCATGTAAAATGTCTGTCTTATATGATATAACTTAAGACAGACGTTTTACATTCCATGGTAAACCTTTATCAATATAATTTTTGAACTCGCGGTATTTGATTTTATATACACAGGACATATCACCATTTACACATAATAGTAATAATAATAATAATAATATATTAATAACAAACTTATTACGAGTCCTGTTACATAAAGTACATAAACATATTAAATGTTAAATTATTAAATGAAGTTATTGATGTTATACTTAAGAAAATCCTGAACATTATAAAACGGAAACAGCTTAACATTTTATAGTGATATATTTCTCGTTGCATATCGAAGATTACGAATAATTATTATCTTTAGGGAATTAAAAATTTCTAAAATAAACAAGTACTTGACTGGCCATATATTTAGTTTTACAAATATTGGTTTGCTTAATTCGTATGGAGTAGCACCATCAACGCATCGCAAAGCATATTTCTGCACGAGAAAACTTGCAAAGAATGTGGAGACTTATCCAAGAAAATTATAACATGATCCATCTCGAATGAATATAACTAAAAACAGTCAAATCGATAGCATTGCGGAGTTAAGGAGTTTAAAATATTCACAGTATATTAGACCAATGTACTGTGTATTTTGTTAAACTTAATAAATAATATGTCCTAAGAATTTAACGATATAATGTAGCAAAGTTATGGAATTAGAACTATATTCTTACCTTGCATCTTTCTTAAGATACGCTCAACTACGTGTGATAGGAAGTCGTTGTATTTTACAATACATTTGATGAGACTTAGTCATTTTTCATATCTATCTCTTGTAAGTGGAAGACTTACCAGGCAATGGATTAAAAAATTAAAAGACAATTTTTGTTGAGAACAATGTCTTGAATCTGTTAGTTTGCTTTCTATAAATATATTGTTACATGCCGTATGCGCTAGTCTCTCATTTAGGTACCTGAATCTATTTTGCTCGATTTCAAGTAATTTGACGCATATCTTTCCGTAGAATTAGGTATCTAAGTGTTAGTATGATTCTCTGTTCGAAAATTTATGATTTATTTAATGATGATTAGACTTTAAAATACGGGCTTCTTTCAGTATCGTAAATAATTTATAAATTTCTGTTGTCGCCGTTGAATTGTTTCATTTGGGTTTTATTTGCCTATTTTCCAAGTTATTTTGTAAGAGATGTAAAACTCATTTATGAGTTGTGCTTTTGGGGTTTCCCAGCGGATGAAACTAAATCTGTGATGAATTGCGTTGCTGCCTCAGACCGCTGATGCGGTTGGAGATTTCAGACAGTTCGTTTAATTATCCTGAATATAGGGCGGATGTTGCGTCAGATATAGGAAGTTTGAAGACTAAGGCTGACGAAGTGCAAACACGGTTGAGTACTGAGCGTGCTACGGCAAAGACACATGAGCTTACGCGTTTGCGCATTCATCACATTTTAAATCGATTTTCGCATCGCATCGCATCGCATTTCGACGGCGGGACTTTCAACTGAACAAGCAGCATCTTATTGTCTACTGTATTAGGCTACTTAGATACCACCGATATACTCCAGGATGCCGAGGCTAATGAGATTATTGATCCTTTTATTCTGTCGGGTGGTAGCCCACTCCATCCATCTCTTCTATTTGATTTTAGTCGTTTACCGTCTAGTGCGCGTTTACAACCCATTTGGAAGTGGATTTTAAATTTACCGGTGATTCTCTGGGCATGTCGGTGCATAGCTTCCTAGAGCGAGTCGAGGAATTTTTCTTGGCTCGCGGCGTTCTATTACCCAACTGTACGACTCCGCCATAGACCTATTCGAAGGTAGGTGGTAGATATTGTGGTATGGCTCTTCGTTCCAGATGTCGTTCTTGGGAAGCATTGAAACAACTGCTTACCTAGCACTATGAGCCTCCTGATTATTAGGCCCGTCTATTCAATAATATATTGAACCGCACTTAGGATACAAACGAGAGTTTTGTGGATTGTAATTCTTGTATGTCCGCTTTTTCCGACGTTACGGAATTACTACTGAGGACTTTTGCCTTAATATCATTGTCCGTAATTTGGCTCCTACACTTTAGAGCTACCTATTTTCCGCACTTTACCATAGTTAGAAGAATAATGCTCATAGATTGATGCTAAGCTTTATAGAGCATACAATTATCGACCGCCTTCTCCAAAGCGTACCCATTTTGTCAAACCTGATCTGCCTTGCATACATGTTCTGGATGTCCCAGCTGCTCCCTTTGGAGATACTTTTCTGTCCCGATCTGTGGTTAATGCGTTCGATTCTCTCTCAATCCGTTATTTTAATTGTTACCAAATCAGTCATGCTTTTCGATCGTGCCTCGTACCTAGGTGTCGCTTTTGCTTCCGGTGTGGCAAAGTAGGAGTTACCGTGCGGAATTGTTTAAAATGTTCGGGAAGAACCGGGAACCGCTAAGCGATCAAGAGGTTGTTCCCCGCTCTTTTACTTCGACGTCTATCAAAAAAGAGCGCCAATTTCTGGATTACGTAATAGCCCATTTGGTAGGTGATCAACTTTCTTATTTCGACATTTCCCCCTTGGCTATACTTTAATAGGCCTTTTGAATAGTGGTTCAAACCGGACTTTAGTGGTCTTCAGGTATAGAGGATGTTCCTTCGCCTGGGATTTACTCTTCAAGCCAGCACCGTAAAGTCATATTCTGCTTTGGCGTATATGTCAGTTTTTATTCATCTGGAGGCCTGAAAATAGGCTGCTGTTTTTGACGTATTGGTGTTGTGGGGCTTACGCTGATTTTGGGAATTTTGGGTGGCATTCGATTTTTTCCCTAAAAATTTGCCGTTTTTCTGAGATTAAACCTTCGGTTGACGTATACAATACAATGAGTGATTCCTCGCTGTCAGAGCCCAAACGTCTGACTTTGAAACAATTTGTGCGGCTCAGACAGTCTCTCATGGGTATTAGCTTAGGTAGAACCAACATCGTCTTTCAGAATATTGAGGTTATTTCTGGCACTCACCCGATCAAGTAGAGCTATTATACTATTTCGCCCGCTAAGCAGTTGCTTATCGAAACAGATTCAAAAGATGTTGGATGCAGACATTATCGAGCCCTGTCACTACTACCAACAACTATGACGCTTAAAGATGCTTATTCCCTACCTCTCATTTCTTCAATACTGAATCGACTTTGGGGTGCCAAATATCTAAATTCCCTCATGTGAAATGTGCCGACTTTCAAGTTTCGATTGCGGAAGGTTCTCGCGATTGAGCTGCTTTCGTGGTGCGTAACGGTCTCTACCGCTTCAATGTAATGAATTTTGGTTTGACTAATGTTCCTGTCACCTGGCACCGTCTTATGGATGCGGTGTTTGGACATAATCTTAAGCCTTCAGTATTTGTCTACTTGGATGATGATATCGTGAGTCAGAATCGAGTCACACTTATCTTGTATAACTCAAACCCGTTTATCAGATGTTGCAGTGTATAGATAGACGTATTAACAGTAAAATAATGCAAAGTTAAGGAAAATTTATCAGGAATATTTTGTGTGGAGTACGGCGTTACTAAAATGCCTTTTCTTAGTTTGTGTTAGCCAAAGAGCAATTAACTGCCTTAATTTAATTTGATTTTCGTAGGTATATATTGTTGTCACGAATAATTAGAGTTTAGGTTTAATATATAAAGCTGTTTGCCTTAACTTTACTTTTGTAATTATATATCAGGGGTGGCCAAACCATAGCGCATGCGCCAAGCGTGGCGCAATGGATGATTACAACTGGCGTTTCAGTCAGTTCTGAGTGAGTCATCCTGCTGTCAAGTTTTGGCAGAGTTTTTGCGAAAGCGTTTTGTGTATTTATGAATTTTGTAAACAGTAAAAAAAATTAGTTATTCTTTATAGCAAATTCATTAGGAAAACGATTTTGCCCTGTTTGTGAAATTACTTCTTCACATAATGCTAGACATGATCTTAACAGACACTATAAAATAGCATCAGATTTACATACAAGAAAAAAAATTTTGTTCGTGGGTCTGAGTTGTGATAAGAATATGTGACTTAGAAAAACGAAGAAATCAGAAGAAGACAAAATATATTTGCTAAAGTAAGTTGGGAAGACCTAGCAATGACAGAATCATCATATTAAATTGCTTTAGCATTGGCGAAAAAAAAACGTTTTACTGGCGTAGAAAAAATTGTTAAGCCTTGTCTGCAAATACTTGCGCGCCACCTTGATAATAAAGATATTGAAAACTGACAGCAATTGAAAGACCTGGCACAGTTAAACATTTTTATAAGACGAATTGATGATAATTTTAATGTCTTTGAAGAACTTGCTAGTCTGGAGTCATTACATAGTAAAACAAGAGGATATTTTTAAAAAATGAGGTGTGGCTACCGCACGGCTTTCTTATGTGTGTGAGTGTTTCAATTGTACAATTTTAAGAATTTTTTATAGATAAATTATTCAAAACCCTATTCTAAGGATTTATATTCTCTTAAGAGGCATCTGTAGGCTTGTGCGAATTGTGATAAAATTTTGTATGCACCACGTCAGTAAAGTACCTTTACCGAACTCGTCTGTTACTCGCCGCGCTCGCTTCACTCGCTTGGCTCGTAAATCAGACTCGTTCGATAAAGTATCACTTTACTGACTTGTTACATAATAGTTATTTATGTAGCAAGTCAGTAAAGTGCAACTTTACATTTGCATCAAACGCTAAAAAAAATTTTCACGCCGAAAAATAGTAAAAACCCATTTTTGAAAACTTTGGCGCCCTCTGCTTTTTGTCCTCTACAATTTTTGTTAACAAAAATTTTTTGTTCGACCAACCATTTACGCAGAAAATCCATTCAAAGAGTTTTGGGATGTCCCAGAAATAAAAAGACGGAGTAGCAGGTATGTAAAGTCCGAACAGAAACAGGCCCAAATACACCGCAATAACGAAGAAATTAAAATTTTTATTTTCTATGTTGTTTTTTAGATAAAAAATTACATTACGGACCTGGTACAGAATGTATGTTTATAAATACATGTAAGAATGCTCATATTTAAATAGAAACGAACACGCATTCATAGAAAAATACGCTTTTATTTGTATAAAACGGCAAAAAACGTTAAATCGTACTCATTCATAGAAAACATATTTTTTCGCTTTATTGCAGACAATAAAATATTGTTCTTATTTTTAAAATAGGAAGGTTGTTGCTCTTTAATATGTTTGTATTCGGAAACAGCTAATTATTATTATTTTAGAATATTCAATAAATCGTAGTTTTTCTAGATTACAGTAAATATCAAGAATGTAATTATTTTTTTCTAGCAGGTGTAAAATTAAAGTAATTAATGGTTTGATTTTGAAAGTGAAGCAGGTGGATATTTAGTCTAGGGTCGGCGTAAGGCTAATTGAATTCTTTATTATTTTTTTTCTGCCGTCCGCGCACGAATAAAGACTTGATATTTTGAGGGTACGTTTTTACACAATCTAGCTTCCGATTTCTGCTACTGCGTATTTTTATTTCTGGGACAGCCTGTATATAAATTATTTAAAGTTTAATGTTTATTCATTGTTATTATGTAACTACATCTGTATAATAATAAGTCCTATTTCTGTCTGTTTTTTATTTACCATAACACGAAAAGTATTCTGGTAAAATTTTTAAAATAAAAGATATCCTTTCCAAGCAATTTCTGGTTTACTTGAAATCTTTTTATAACTGTCCCAACACCGGATTGACCATAATATACTACTGCTCAAACTGGGTTCTATCGGTTTCTCAGCTTCTCTTACCGATTTAATCGCTTCCTACCTTGATAATAGATCGAGTTATGTGTAGGGGAGAGTGTTGTACCTTGGAACACTCCCGTTTTTAAACAAACAAATGCCATCTGGTACCTTGCGTCACCACTATCTGGCGACAGCTATTACAGAGACAAACTAGTTCTATTGAAACTGTTGTTGTGGCTGTTCGATATCGCGAAAATCACGTGTTCATATTTTTTTGATTAGTAGGTAAGTATTTTTGTAAGAGAGTAACTGGTGACTTCAAACGTTATTGTGAGACTACTGAGAATCATTTAGATAGTAATTACTTTAACGTAAGTATTTTAATATATCACAGTAGCATTAGAATGTATATAGCTCTAACCTAAACATATCAGTAGATCTTTTTAACTTGTTGTGTAGTGTATTGTACCTTGGAACACAGTAGATATTGTACCTCGGTACGTTCCAAGGTACATTACATTATGTTGGTTTAAATTTAGTATTTGAAAAATTGTTTTGTTAATTAATTAAGAAATGCTTCTCAAAATCTAATATTGTAATACATAAACGGTGTTTCCTTTTGGTGATAGTATTTTCCTTGTTACAGACCCAAAAATGCCTAGAAGTAAGGTGGGTAAGAAACGAGAGCAAATTAACAAAAAATATATTGAAAATGCTGTAAACGCTGTAATTACTAATAATATCTCATTTCGAGAGACAGCTGCAGTTTTTAATGTCAGACTCTCTACGCTGCATCGTTTTTTCATAGCCCTAAGATCCCATGAATCTGACAAATTTGAGTACAAACCAAATAATGCAGTTAAAAAGGTTTTTACAGACGTTATGGAACTAGCACTCTTAAGATACGTAAAGCAGGCTGCTCGCATGCACTACGGCTTAACCATGAAAGAAATGCGGAAATTAGCATTCGGATATGCCAAAATTAATAACCTTAATTATCCTCACAAGTGGGATGAAAATCAGCTTGCCGGTGCTGAGTGGATGAGGAGATTTAAAAAAAAAAATTCAAGGCCCAGATTTCCCTAAGGAAACCTGAATTCACATCTTTAGCGCGTTCTACCAGTTTTAAGCGACATAACGTGCAAAAATTTTATGAAAACTCAAAAAAAGTGCACGAAAAGTATGGACCCCACACCGAATTTTTAATGTGGATAAAACCGGCTTATCTACGGTCCATGTTCCACCTAAAATTTTGGCTTCATGTGAACGAGGCCTAAATGTCACTTTAATATCAACGATAAATGCAGTTAGTAACCATCTACCACCAATGTTCATTTTTCTAAGGGTGCACTTTAAAGGCGACATGCTAAAAGGTGCTCCAGTTGGTAGTAAAGGAAGTGCAAATCTGTCTGGATGGTCGAACGAGAAACTGTTTCTAGAGTGGTTTGAATTTTTTATTGATCATGTTAAACCATCTGAAAACGATCCTGCATTGCTGCTTCTCGACAACCATGAGAGCCATGTCAGCGTAGCTGTAATTGAAAAGGCTCGAGAGATGTTAACGTTTCCTCCGCATACTTCACATAGACTACAGCCATTTGACCGCACATTATTTGGATCTTTTAAATCGAATTACAATAGAGCAGTTAACGACTGGATGTCTGTAAATGCAGGCAAGCCATTGTCGATCTATGATGTAGCAGAAGTTACAGGAAGGGCTTTTCCTCTTACATTCACTAGCAAAAATATTTTGAGCGGATTTCCTGCAACAGGTATATCACCTTTGACTACTGATATTTTTACAGGCGACGATTTTCTGTCTGTTCACTCAACAGATAGACCAGATCCAGACAAAGAAGCGGATCAGCACCAATATATTTTGAATTTATCAGATCCGTCCACTTCGACGTCCAGTATCGGAAATCCGGTAATGAGTCCAGAATTCATTAGACCATTTCCAAAAGGCAAACCCCGTAAGCCAACCACTAAAGGCAGAAAAAAAGGAAAATGTACAATCCTAACCCAAACACCAGATAAGACTGAAATAAATGACACATCATTGACACCGCCCAAAGAAAACCAAAAATATAAGAAAAGTTAAAATTAAGAGAAACCTAATGGTCGTAGAAGAAAGTGACGATGAAGATAATATGTCTCTAAGATAATCTTCGGATGACGAATATGATATCCAGGAAGAAATTAAAGAAAAAGAAAATGAAGAAGATTTCATTAATGTAGCTACAGGTAAAAGAACTGTTAAAGATATTCTCGCTCTCACAGATGTTGTGCGAGAAGTCGGGCAGCATGGAGCAGTTCTTTATCATGGTAATGTTTATCTCGGGAAAATTGTTAACTATAATAATGAAAGTGCCACTATTTCTTCGATGGAACAATCTCTTAAATCATAGAAGTGGTCAGAGAAACCAGATGTTCTTGGGTAGATGTTCTTGGTTCGCTAAAACCTCCTCTACAAGTGTCAAAGAAAGGTTTTTATAGGATTCCGGAACTTGACAAATTATTGCAGAGTTATCTCTAATATTATATAATAAATATTATTCGTTCATTTGAATTTTTGTTACAATAAAAGCGTTAAACAACGATATATATATACCGGGTGTCCCAGCGTAGCGGTAAAGTCCATTATTGGTATCTAATAATGTAGGTAGCAAATAATTTTTAATACAAAAATTGCAGATAATCATAAGCTGTACAATTTAAAAATATTTTTATTTATACAGAGTGTTCGACAACGACGAACCAACACAAACTTATGTTTTTTTAAATGGAATGCTATACATTTTTTTACATTTTATGATAGCCCTTAAAGGATTGATTAAACTGACATCAACTTGTATTTGCCGATTTTCAACTGTTTCTGAGATATGGCGATTTTTCGTTAAAAATTGTGCAACATTTGAAAAGTTGCTATGAGATAACGACTGATGATGAAATACCTTTCATGGGCTTAATTAGTAGAGATACCTTTTCAGTACCTGAAAGTAGTTTTTATTTTGACATATTTATGCATGTTCTTTAGAATTACATGCCATTCGCAAAAGTTAAAAATTCTGAAAAAAAATTAATGGAACACCCTGTATATTAATATGCCATTGAAAAATACTTAAAATTTACTATTTAAAAGTATATCCTTTCTTACGCCTGTGGGCGATATTGCAAAAGTTATAGGGCGTTATATCTGAATAAATCCGATTACGACTTAAAAATATGAGTTGCCATGACTTGCACTGCTAGTATAACTAAAATTAATCGAAAAAAGTTACTTCGAATATTTTTTTTAAATAAGTAATTTTTATTAAAACATTAAAGCTCATGAAAAGTTTGGAAATTTAATGAATAAGCAATAGTATAAAAAATATCGCAGTCGCTGTGTGTCAAAAATTGTTTAAACGTCAAACTTAGATTTATAGCTTCAGTTTAAAGAGAAATCGTCATTATAAGTACATAAATGTACATTGTGTGCAAAATGAAATATTTCAAATTTGAATATTGTCTATGTTTTGGCGGAAAGTGCTTGAAATTGTTTGCTGACACAACGAATATACAGGAAAAAATATCCAAATATGCGACTGCCATCGACAAAAGCTTTTCAGAAACAAGATTTGAAGAAACTGTCAGTATTCTATATGAAAAAAAGAACAGTGCCATAGAAAACGCAGATGCGCAAATGGATGTTTTGTTATGCGTTCAAGAAAACCCACATACAAGCGTACGTGAACTTTCTAGAGTCCTGGACGTAAGCAAAAACTTTATTAAAAGAACCTTAAAGAAGTTTAAATACCATCCGTATCATATAAGCTTACATCAAGATCTTCAGGAGAATGATTTTATTAATAGGGTTGACTTCTGTAACTCGATGTTGCACAAAATAAATCAAAACCACAATGTTGTAACTCAGATTTTGTTTTGTGATGAAGCTACTTTTAAAAGTAATAGTCTAGTAAATAGACACAATATGCATTACTACGCCACTGAGAATCGGCACTCGTTGAGAAACGTTGATCATTAACATGAATGGTGGCTAAATGTATGGGGCGGCATTCTTAACCATCAAGTTATCGGACCTTTTTACTTTCTTATACGTAGTATAAGGAAGTATTGTGATGATGAAAATTTTCGACCTTGAGATTTTTGCAGATGTCCACGTTTTGAGGTCCCCTGATACCAAAAAAGTGGTTTTAAAAAAATGTCTGTGTGTCTCTCTCTCTCTCTCTCTCTCTCTCTCTCTCTCTCTCTCTCTCTCTCTCTCTCTCTCTCTCTCTCTCTCTCTCTCTCTCTCTCTCTCTGTGTGTGTGACCACGATAGCGGTCAAACCGCTGTAGATATCAATTCCAAATTTTGTATTTACGAATATAATCTCCCTCTTGAGAACTGATTAGATTTTGAGCAAAATCGGCAGACCGGAAGTAGTAGTTTACTTCAGTGAAAAAATCGAATTTTGCAAATATTTCGTCAATTACTAAGTTTAAACAAATTTATAAAGAATTCAAATGTACTCAAAATTAAATTTGAGAAAAATTGTTTTAATAAAGTTTTTCGAAATTCCTACCGGAAGTAGGTCTTTTACTCTTATCGAAAATCAGTTTTTTGCGAATATCTCGCAAGTCATGCTTTCTAGGAAAGTACATTAAGAGTATAAAAGTATTTAGAACACACTTTTAAATATCTTTTGTATAAAAAAAATTTCAAAATTCAGACCGGAAGTACCACTTTTACTCTAACCGAATAGCGATTTTTTGCAAATATGTCGTAAATTATGCATTCTATATATATTTATGAAGAGTACAAAAGTATTTAGAGTTGGATTTGGAATATTTTTTGTATAAATGAAATTTCAAAATTCGGACCGGAAGTAACACTTTCATACGTATAAGAAAGTCGTGTGGTGGCCACACCTCATTTTTTACTTTCTTATACGTAGTATAAGGAAGTATTGTGATGATGAAAATTTTCGACCTCGAGATTTTTGCAGATGTCCACGTTTCGAGGTCCCCTGATACCAAAAAAGTGGTTTTTAAAAAATGTCTGTGTGTCTGTGTGTCTCTCTCTCTCTCTCTCTCTCTCTCTCTCTGTGTGTGTGTGTGTGTGTGTGTGTGTGTGTGTGTGTCTGTGTGTGACCACGATAGCGGTCAAACCGCTGTAGATATCAATTCCAAATTTTGTATTCACGTGTATAATCTGCATCTTGAGAACTGATTAGATTTTGAGCAAAATCGGCAGACCGGAAGTAGTAGTTTACTTCAGTGAAAAAATCGAAATTTGCAAATATTTCGTCAATTAGTAAGTTTAAACAAATTTATAAAGAATTCATATGTACTTAGAATTAAGTTTGAAACAAATTTTCTTAAAAAAATTTTTTGATATTCCAACCGGAAGTAGATCTTTTACTCTTATCGAAAATCAGTTTTTTGCGAATATCTCGCAAGTCATGCTTTTAAGACAAGTACGTTACGAGTATAAAAGTATTTAAAACATAATTTTCAATATCTTTTATATAAAAAAAATTTCAAAATTCAGACCGGAAGTACCACTTTTACTCTTATCGAATAGCGATTTTTTGCAAATATGTCGTAAGTTATGCATTCTATGTATATTTATGAAGAGTACAAAAGTATTTAGAGTTGGATTTGGAATATTTTTTGTATAAATGAAATTTCAAAATTCGGACCGGAAGTAACACTTTCATACGTATAAGAAAGTCGTGTGGTGGCCACACCTCATTTTTTTTTTGATGGTACGCTAACAGGAGAGAGGTATCTACAATTTCTTGAGAACTATCTGCCTGTCTTATTAGAAAATATAGATTTGTATACGCGCCGCGTAATGTACTTTCAACACGATGGGGCTACAGGACATTACGCAAGAAGCGTTCGAAACTTTTTAAATAAAACATTCAGGGAAAATTGGATTGGCCGTGGTGCTCCATTATCGTGGCCACCTAGATCGCCAGATTTAACTCTAATGGATTATATCCTTTGGGGTTATGTTAAGGAGCGAGTATATAGAATTATTCCAACCAGAAGAGAGAATATGCAAGAAAGAATTCGAGAAGTATTTTCTTCTATTAATCCAGAACTAATGGCAAATGTCTATAGGTCATATGAAACACGACTTCAAAAGTGTTTAGAAGTAGAAAGGCAGAATTTCAAACATTTATTATAAATGTTTGTGAACGTATTTGTTTCCATATTTTATTACTTAATAATAAGAACATAGTACAAAACCAAACATACGCATTTTCTAATTGGTTAGTTGATGGCTTAAAATAGCTACGATGCTTGAAAATAGTAGCTTACGCCATGTTCTTCAAGATAGCTGTTTTTAAAAGTAAGTAAAGTAAATTTAAATGCTGTTATTGACGGTTTGCTTTTCAACGCAAGTTATATATCTAAGTTTGAAGTTTTACATTTTTTGAGACATAACGACTGCAATGTTTTAATATTGCTAATCCATGAACTTCCAAACTTTTCATTTCATGAGTTTTAAAATTTTAATAAAAATTACTTATTTGTAATAAGAAAATATTAGAAGTAATTTTTCTCGTTTACTTTTAGTTATGCTATGTGTAATGTAAGTCATGGCAACTCATATTTTTAAGTCGTAATCGGGTTTATTCAGATATAACACCCTATAACTTTTGCCATATCACCCACAGGCGGAAGAAAGTAGATATTTTTAAATAGTAAATTTTAAGAACTTTTCAATGGCACATTAATATACAGGGTGTTCCATTTAATTTTTTTTAGAATTTTTAACTTTTGCAAATGACATGTAATTCTAAAGAGCATGCATAAACAAGTCAAAATAAAAATTACTTTCACGTACAGAACAGGCATCTCTACTAATTGAGCCCATAAAAAGTATTTCATGATCAGTTGTTATTTCATAGCAACTTTTCAAATGTTGCACAATTTTTAACGAAAAATCGCCATATCTCAGAAACAGCTGAAAATCGGCAAATACAAGTTGATGTCAGTTTAATTAATCCTTTAAGGGCTATCATAAAATGTAAAAAAAATCATAGCATTCCATTTAAAAAAACATAAGTTTGTGTTGGTTCGTCGTTGCCGAACACTCTGTATAAATAAAAATATTTTTAAATTGTAGAGCTTATGATTATCTACAATTTTTGTATTGAAAATTATTCGCTATCTACATTATTAGATACCAATAATGGACTTTACCGCTACGCTGGGACAACCGGTATATATACACGTTGGACAACCCAGGTTCTCGGCATGATCTAAATATGGTATAGGAAATAGTCGTGCGGTGTTGCCATCGCAGTTTTTATATTCACCCGTCCCGTGTTTAATATTTCTAATATTTCAGTAGGAATCGAGACGCTGTGGAGTATGTTGTTGCCGATTAAGTAAATATTACGTAAATGCTAATCAATAATAATGCATGAAGCGATATTTCTCATATTAATAAAATATTGGTGTAGATATTTACAATATGTAATACTGACAGTGTTTTCATATTTTAAAAATTTAAAGAGCGTCTTGTCATATAATAAAATGTATTTTAAAGAAAATAAATACAAGCTAAATTCTAAACAGTAAATAAAAGAAATGGATTCTAAATAATGTGAAAAATTAATAAAAAATTCTAATATTATTTAATGAAGCGCTCAAAAATCCCTCCATTTTCCGCTTCACAGTAACCTAGCCTATCATAAAATTCTCGACGTACATTACTTAGAGTTTGGGGTGGAATGCTGTTGCATATTTGTGTAATTCGCATTCGTAACTCTGGTAATGTTTTAGGCCTTTCGTGTTGATATCCGTAGATCATTTGTTTAAAAAATCCCCACAGAAAAAAATCGTTGTGTGTTAAGTCAGGAGATCTAGGTGGTCAGCGTATATTGCCCCTGGTGCAAATGAGGCGTTGAGGAAAATTTGAATTAAGAAATTCCAATACTATTCTTGCGTTATGGGCCGGACACCCATCTTGTTGGAACTAAATTTCCTCAAGATTACCAGTCACATTGCGTACAGCAGATATAATATCATGATGCAGTAATTGCAAGTATGTCTGGGTGTTTAAAGTGCGATTTTTGAAAATGGTTCTATAATATGGTTACCCAGAATTCCTGCCCAGACATTTAGCTTCTGTGGGTACTGCGTTTTTCCTGTTAAATTGATATGTTTATTTTCCCGAGACCAATATCGGACGATGGACGGATTGTGGCGACCATAAAGCGAAAAAGAGGATTCATCCGTGAACAAGATATTTCGGACAAAATTATCATCCTCGTCGCATTTTTCCCTCATAGCCTCACAAAAGTCAAGGCGATTAACTTGATCATGTTGGAAAATTTCCTGACTCTTTTGTGTCTTAAAGCACTTATATTTATGTCGCATCAAAATATTCCTAACTATAGTTCTTGGAATGTTCACGTTTTCGGATATTTGACGGCTCGAACACGGTTCATTTGCTTCAACAAATGCACATACTTGCACCTCCCGCTCCATTCTTTCGTCAGAAAAAGGACGTTCCTGCCGATCGCTATTGTTGCATTTAGAACAGCCAGCAATACAACTGGACTTTTCGAAACGATGGACGATATTTAAAACTGTTTGACGGTTTGGAACTGGTCGATAGGGATACGAAAACACAAAACGCCCAACGACTGCTTCTGCACTTGGAGAAGAACAATACCATTTAATGATACTTATTCGCTCCTCTGTTGTATAAGTAGGCATCACAAAGAAATGTGAAACTCAATATTTTAAATTGTTACCTGTAATAGCCCGTCTGACACGATCAGTTTTAATGTACATTTATCTGTCAATTATTGAAGTAATGACAAATTGACAGAAAAACGTACATAAACACTTTGTCAGTATTACACATTCTAAATATCTACACCAATATTTTATTAATATGAGAAATATCGCTTCATGCATTATTATTGATTAGCATTTACGTAATATTTACTTAATCGGCAACAACATACTCCACAGTGTCTCGATCCGTACTGAAATATTAGAAATATTAAACACGGGACGGGTGAATTAAGAACTGCGACGGCAACACCGCACGACTATTTCCTATACCATTTCATATACGATATTTAGCTCATGCCGAGAACCTGGGTTGTCCAACGTGTATATATATATATAGTATAAATATAAAATGTTGTTTTTCTTTACCCCTTTTTTGTAAAATATGTGTTTTTTGTTTTTGCTTGGGTTAATTGGGTAAAAATAAATTACAAAATTAAAATAATACGATCCATTTACTTTAACGTTTCAATGTTTATAACATCTTTTTCAAAAAGTCCAATCACAGATTAAAACTACAAATAATACAAACAGTCATAAATAAAAGAACGGCACAAAGGTGACAAAAAACTTACTCTGTAAATTCCAACACTTTTACACATAACAGCTCTCTGACACACAATAGTATATTACATACCGAGGTGGAAAGTGTTTCATTACTGTCGAGAGATTAAGTAGTTAACCGAGACGCGAAGCGTCGAGGTTAACTTTATCTCGAGACAGGAATGAAACTTTTCACCGAGGTTTGTATACTATTTTATTTACAACCATAATTATTATATTTATTTGTGATAAAAATTCCGGTAAAAGTTTTAACATATTGAGTTATCAGATTTGTGTTGTTCTAGCGTAAACGTCAATATACGTCAGTTTTTTTCGGTGAATAGATTATAAAAGAAATGTTGAGTAGTAAAGCCTTCAAGGACTGCACTCCACTTGAACTGAGGGAAACTGTCCTACCGTAGCAATCCAGATATATTGGCTCGAATGTAGGACAAGAAATCACTATTTCATAATATCAGCAATAGAAGGGCGGCCTATCTACATGGATTCAAGCTTCCAATAATTCTAGTGTAACAATTTATTTTATTTACAACCATACAATTAATAATTATTTGTGATAAAAATTCCGATAAGGTTTTGACATATCGAGTTGACAGTTTTGTGATTGACATTGAGGTTAAGAAACGAGGGCAGTAATAGAGGGCGGGAAGTAAATGAGGGCAGTAATAAGAGGGCGGGAAGTAAACGTGAACAAAGTCACACTTCCCAACTCTTAAAAAGTCAGAAATGCCAACATTACGCGTATGGTTGTAAATAAAATGTTTTGTTATTAGTTTTTTATAATTGACTCCCATCGGGAACAGTAAGTTGCATAAACGAAATTTTTTGCAATTAGTACCGTAATCATACCATTTATTTCACTAGTGCTGTAATAGGGTCTATTACAGCACTAGTTGCGTAATAGAAATGGAACATTTAAACAGATTTATTTTAAGTTGGTCACATCGCAACAGAAATGGAGATGTCAATATGACATTTTGTAAGCAAGTTTGAGGTTTTTATATTGAAATTCATTGTAAGATTTGATATTTTTAATTAATCTTTGAAATAGTACAACTATTATAAACATTTATATTAACGTTTGAATTATCTTTCGAAGTGATAGTGATACCGTGTGCAGTAGAAACATTCTGTTGAAAATTATCAAAAATGTGTCAATTTTAAATTAACTTGTCAATTTAAATGTTGTGCCAAACCAAGGTGACAACCGCCACAAAATTTCCCTTGATTATCAAATTTTTCTCGTTTTGCTTTTACAAAAAGAGAAATTTTAAAACTAATTGCAAAAAATAGCATAAAAGACACGTTTCATTTGACATTAAAGCACTCATTCAGTTAAGAAACTCGTGGCTACGCCACTCGTTTCTTAAACTCTGAATTCGTACTTTGAAACGTCAAAATGAAACTTGTCCTTTAATATACTATTATATTGGGCTTTTTTACCCTTTTAAATATCATTTTATTATTTGGCAACTAATTTATATTATAAAATTGTGTACCGATATGTCGACGTTTTAAACAGTATTTGCGAGCTCTTCAACAAGCAATGACAAAATGTTAAATGTTTTTGTGACGTTATTTCTTTCTATGATGTTTTTTGATTTTTTATCCTCCCACTTGGCAATTATCTCGTGTGTATTTTAAGGTGAAATAATAGTATTATTAATTTTGTATATCGAAAATGTTATTTATTATTAATTTTATATATGAAATAACCCAAACCGTAAAATCAAGAAGTGGGGCACATGTAATAATTGTTATTATAGGATGGGAAAGTAAATGTTTGAAAGATTTTCTGTATCTGCCCGATCATTAATAGCATTCTTATTTTTTTTGATATGAACCATTTCCAAAAATTCTCTCGCCTTTGAATTATATTCTTTGTCGATGATTTTAACTTTTTTGTAATCAAAACTATGTTTTGTGGTGGATACATGTTTTTATAAAGCGGTAGTATTCTTACAGTATTTTGTTTATTCTATTCTTCAGGTATTGCTTTGTTTGACCTATATGTATATACACCACTACATTGTCCACAGGTGATTTCGTAAATTACATGCGTTTCGAACTCCATTGATGTTTTAGTTTTGAGGTTAGACCACAACTGTTTTAAATTATTTGAATTTTTGTTCGCTATTGTAATGTTTAATGGTTTGAATACACGTTGTAACTTTTCAGATAAGGTTTTTATATACGGCAGGGTTATGTACTGTGTGTTATTTGTCATGTTTGCTTTTTCTTTTTTGTCTGTATGCTGGTTTGTTTGGCCGTTGTATAATGCATACGTCTTTCGCCTCACAAGTTTATCAATCAAGGTTGGCGGATAGTTGTTATTGACCAGTGTGAGCTTTATTTTTTTAATAATTTCTTCCCGATATATGGGTGATGTAAGTGTTGGGCTCGGTTAATGATATTAGATACAACATTTTTTTTATATGCCATCGGCGTAATGGAGTTGAAGTTCAGGTACCTCCCTGACCAGGGAAAATTAGGGAACGTCATATCCGGAAAATCGAAATTCTGCAGAATCGTTCGAACAATACTAATAAAACCAATATAAAAATTAATACTGATAACTGGTTTAAACACATTTCGAATACTGAAATCCCACAAAATGTACAAGATATTTTAAGCCTTGGCCCAAACCATGGTATAACCTATAATGACCGTAATAAAATTCCTGTAAAAAATATTATAGCAAATATAGAGAGCGGAATATCGACAATCACTGATAAGGACAAAAAAACGGAAATACGTGGGAAGGTGTGCAATATAATAACAAACTTCAAACAATCATCAAATATATTTTCGAAAAATAACCAACCGCACAAAAATTTTGATAAAGATATAAACGTAACAAAAGCCTTCATTAGAAATAACCCACAAATCTGCATACTCAAACCCGACAAAATTAATAAAACCGTTGTTATGAATACTGTGGATTATGAACAAAAAATGTTTGATTTGCTTAATGATAAAACTACCTACACCCAATTAAAAACTGATCCCACCCAGCAATATCAAATCCAAAACAATGAGTTGATTAAGTCTTGGGAACAAAAGAACCTAATATCCAAACATACTGCAAACACACTAAAAATAAACAATGCTCACGCACCAAAAATATATGGGTTACCAAAACTCCATAAAAACCATATTCCGTTACGGCCTATTGTTTCGTGTATGCAAGCACCGTTTTACAACTTATCCAAGTATTTGGCGGATGTTATAAAACCTATTACTGGCAAGAATACCTATTACACCAAGGATTCTTGGGATTTCAAAAAATTTATTGATACCGTTTTATTGCCGGAAAATTACAAATTAGTATCTCTTGACGTCACTTCACTTTACACAAGCATTCCTATTGATCTTGCAAAGGCTTTAATTACAAAAAAAATGGAACGAACTAAGTGAATACACCACATTAATCCGTACTGAATTTCTCAATGCCATAGAACTCACCCTCACTTCCACATATTTCCAATACAAAGATAAATTTTACAAACAAACTTTTGGATGCGCAATGGGTTCACCCATATCGGCGGTTGTCGCACAGTTAGTAATGGAGGATCTAGAAGAGTCAATAATACCCAATTTGCCAATAAATTTGCCTTTTTTTAAGAGATATGTTGATGATTGTGTCACTGCAATACCAGAACAATTCATAGAACAGATTTGTCAAAAATTTAATAAGTTCCATAAAAACATTCAATTCACCTATGAAAAAGAAAATAACTCAGCTCAGTATTAAACTTTCTTGACACCACCCTTATAAGAGATTACAGAACCGGAAAAATCCTAACTAAATGGTTTACAAAAGACACCTGGTCAGGGAGGTACCTGAACTTCAACTCCATTACGCCGATGGCATATAAAAAAAAAAGTTGTATCTAATATCATTAACCGAGGCCTAACACTTACATCACCCATATATCGAGAAGAAATTATTAAAAAATAAAGCTCATACTGGTCAATAACAACTATCCGCCAACCTTGATTGATAAACTTGTGAGGAGAAAGAAGTATGCATTATACAACGGCCAAACAAACCAGCATAAAGACAAAAAAGAAAAAGCAAACATGACAAATAACACACAGTACATAACCCTGCCGTATATAAAAACCTAATCTGAAAAGTTACAACGTGTATTCATACCATTAAACATCACAATAGCGAACAAAAATTCAAATAATTTAAAACAGTTTAGACCACAACTAAAACACCAATGGAGTTCGAAACGCATGTAGTTTACGAAATCCCCTGTGGACAATGTAATGGTGTATATATAGGTCAAACAAACCAATACCTGAAGAATAGAATAAACGGCCACAAATACTGTAAGAATACTACCGCTTTAAAAAAACATGTATCCACCACAAAACATAGTTTTGATTACAAAAAAGTTAAAATCATCGACAAAGAATATAATTCAAAGGCGAGAGAATTTTTGGAAATGGTTCATATCAAAAAAAATAAGAATGCTATTAATGATCAGGTAGATACCGAAAATCTTTCAAACATTTACTTTCCCATCCTATAATAACAATTATTACATGTGACCCACTTCTAGATTTTACGGTTTGGGTTTTTTCATATATAAAATTAATAATAAATAACATTTTCGATATACAAAATTAATAATACTATTATTTCACCTTAAAATACAGACGAGATAATTGCCAAGTGGGAGGATAAAAAATCGAAAAACATCATAGAAAGAAATAACGTCACAAAAACATTTAACATTTTGTCATTGCTTGTTGAAGAGCTCGCAAATACTGTTTAAAACGTCGACATATCGGTACACAATTTTATAATATAAATTAGTTGCCAAATTATAAAATGATATTTAAAAGGGTAAAAAAGCCCAATATAAAATTTCGTTTATGCAACTTACTGTTCCCGATGGGAGTCAATTATAAAAAACTAATAACAAAACATTTTGTGTGTCAGAGAGCTGTTATGTGTAAAAGTGTTGGAATTTACAGAGTAAGTTTTTTGTCACCTTTGTGCCGTTCTTTTATTTATGACTGTTTGTATTATTTGTAGTTTTAATTTGTGATTGGACTTTTTGAAAAAGATGTTATAAACATTGAAACGTTAAAGTAAATGGATCGTATTATTGTAATTTTGTAATTTATTTTTACCCAATTAACCCAAGAGAAAACAAAAACACACACACACATATATATATATATATATATATATATATATATATATATATATATATATATATATATATATATATATATATATCTAAATTGATTTTTCTGCTTCGCGCTGAGTAAATTAAAAAATTCAAATTCACACACATATATATATATATATATATATATGAAGAGAATTTTCTTGAATTAGCGGCATTTTAAATGCCGCTAATTCAAGAAAATTCTATTCATATTTAAATATATACGGCAAAGAAACAAGATTATATGTGTTTAATATATACATTAATCACATATAAAATATTAATTATATATATATATATACAGGGTGAGTTTTTTTGAATGTTTAGCATTGGGATCTCAGAAACTACTGGAGATAGAAAAACGCTTAAATGGGGAAAGATGCGCAGTTTTACGAATTTGATTTAAAACTGCTTTTGTTTCTCCGATAACTTTCATGGCTTATTAGATATTCAAAGAAAACTAAATTTTACGTTTTTCTTTAAACATGCTTAGCATCGTTAATAGTAATTTTAGAGAAAAAGTGTTCAGACAAAAGTTTTAGATAATTTTACGCCAAATAAAACTATGTAGCTAATATTTTTTTTTCGTTCGCCATTATCGAGTTATGACACAAACTTGTGTTTTTTTAAATGGAAACCATAGTTGGTTTTGACATCATTAAAAAGCTTATTTTTTGCTGATTACAATGATATAAGGTTTGATATGGTTATTTTAAAAAATAAAGAGGATATAGACATTTTTATGGTTTTTATGGAAAACAATTGAATTTCGAACTGATAAAATACAAACCAAACGAAAACTTATTTTGAAATCTTATGTAGTAATAAAATGAAAACTATAAGAACTTTTATTAAGGGCACACAACATTATTAATGTTCAAAGATACCTCCATTATTATTAATACACAAATTGCATCTCTTCACAACAGAATTTGTAGCATTGCGTACTTTACGCCTACCAATGTTATTAAAAGCAACTAAGACAGCTTGTCTTAAATCGTCGATTGTTTCATATGTTCTTTTGTATACTGTGTCCTTTAGTACACCCCACAAGAAAAAATCCAAAACTGATAAATCAGGGGATCTAGCCGGCCATTCAATGGGTGCATTTCGTACTATCCATTGATTACGGAAGTTCAAATTAAAATAATTTATAACATTCAGATGATTGTGCGGAGGCGCTCCGTTATGTTGAAACCATTGCATTGCTCGGGTTCTTAAATTTAAATTATCTAACATTTCCTCGAAATCTTGTAAAAAATTAAGATAACGATTGCCAGTTAGTGATCCATCAAAAATAAAAGGAGGAAGAACAGTTGATCCTATAACACCACCCCAAACATTAAACCCAAATTTAATTTGTGGTCTCCTATGTTCAACGTGAAGCGGATTTGTTTGAGACCATATTATGTGCTCATTGTGCCTATTAAACATTCCACAATTTGTGAAACGAAATTCATCAGTCCATAATATTTTCATTGAGCAGTGTGGATCGTTTTGACACTGATCTTTAAACCATCTACAAAAAGCTATTCGTCTGATGTTATCACCTTCATGTAAAGTTTGTTATACTGATAATTTGTAGGGACGAAATTTATGCTTCTTCAACACTCTGACAATAGTGCGTTGAGAGGAGCCCATTTCTGTTAAAATTTGTCGGGTCGATATAGATGGATTCTGAGCGACACATGCTAATATGTTTATTTCTCTATCTTCATCCATCCCTTTTTTTGATTTTGGTTTAACGAACGAACCATAATCTGCTAAATTATCCCATAATCTCTTAAAAGTAGGTAGCCACGGCTGACATCGATCAAAATAATTTTTAAAATAAACTTCAGCAGCTCTAGTAGAATTTCTCTGGCACTGAATGTAACATTCAACCATTAAATTAATAGTTAATTGTCAAACATTGACAATTAACTATTAATTAATTTAATTGTAACCTAACTATAAGCGGTGTAAACGGCCGTTAATCATAAGTTTGCATTGGCTATGGAATTTTCTAACGTAGAAAAGCGTGATATGGTTGAATGTTACATTCAGTGCCAGAGAAATTCTACTAGAGCTGCTGAAGTTTATTTTAAAAATTATTTTGATCGATGTCAGCCGTGGCTACCTACTTTTAAGAGATTATGGGATAATTTAGCAGATTATGGTTCGTTCGTTAAACCAAAATCAAAAAAAGGGATGGATGAAGATAGAGAAATAAACATATTAGCATGTGTCGCTCAGAATCCATCTATATCGACCCGACAAATTTTAACAGAAATGGGCTCCTCTCAACGCACTATTGTCAGAGTGTTGAAGAAGCATAAATTTCGTCCCTACAAATTATCAGTATCACAAACTTTACATGAAGGTGATAACATCAGACGAATAGCTTTTTGTAGATGGTTTAAAGATCAGTGTCAAAACGATCCACACTGCTCAATGAAAATATTATGGACTGATGAATTTCGTTTCACAAATTGTGGAATGTTTAATAGGCACAATGAGCACATAATATGGTCTCAAACAAATCCGCTTCACGTTGAACATAGGAGACCACAAATTAAATTTGGGTTTAATGTTTGGGGTGGTGTTATAGGATCAACTGTTCTTCCTCCTTTTATTTTTGATGGATCACTAACTGGCAATCGTTATCTTAATTTTTTACAAGATTTCGAGGAAATGTTAGATAATTTAAATTTAAGAACCCGAGCAATGCAATGGTTTCAACATAACGGAGCGCCTCCGCACAATCAACTGAATGTTATAAATTATTTAAATTTGAACTTCCGTAATCAATGGATAGTACGAAATGCACCCATTGAATGGCCGGCTAGATCCCCTGATTTATCAGTTTTGGATTTTTTCTTGTGGGGTGTACTAAAGGACACAGTATACAAAAGAACATATGAAACAATCGACGATTTAAGAGAAGCTGTCTTAGTTGCTTTTAATAACATTGGTAGGCGTAAAGTACGCAATGCTACAAATTCTGTTGTGAAGAGATGCAATTTGTGTATTAATAATAATGGAGGTATCTTTGAACATTAATAATGTTGTGTGCCCTTAATAAAAGTTCTTATAGTTTTCATTTTATTACTACATAAGATTTCAAAATAAGTTTTCGTTTGGTTTGTATTTTATCAGTTCGAAATTCAATTGTTTTCCATAAAAACCATAAAAATGTCTATATCCTCTTTATTTTTTAAAATAACCATATCAAACCTTATATCATTGTAATCAGCAAAAAATAAGCTTTTTAATGATGTCAAAACCAACTATGGTTTCCATTTAAAAAAACACAAGTTTGTGTCATAACTCGATAATGGCGAACGAAAAAAAAATATTAGCTACATAGTTTTATTTGGCGTAAAATTATCTAAAACTTTTGTCTGAACACTTTTTCTCTAAAATTACTATTAACGATGCTAAGCATGTTTAAAGAAAAACGTAAAATTTAGTTTTCTTTGAATATCTAATAAGCCATGAAAGTTATCGGAGAAACAAAAGCAGTTTTAAATCAAATTCGTAAAACTGCGCATCTTTCCCCATTTAAGCGTTTTTCTATCTCCAGTAGTTTCTGAGATCCCAATGCTAAACATTCAAAAAAACTCACCCTGTATATATATATATATATATATATAATATGAAATAATTACTACTTTAATAAAAGTAGAATTTTGGGCTGGATAGTTGATTCAAAACACAATTGTTGGCTTAATAACGTTTCGGAAATATATTTATTCCTTCATCAGATCTACAAAATACTTAAATTAGGGACAACTGTTAAGTTAACTATAAATTATCTTACAATTGCCACACTAGGACATAAAATATATGGGTTTGACGAACATTAACAATTTTACATAATATGAGAGTGACTTATAAGTATAAACGTCAAGATGACATATACAAAATTGTAAACAAAAAAATCTTTTTTATTACAAAGCGCACATCAGGTTTCAAACCTCAGATATATCACACTGTTAAATTTATATGTGTCTTATTTAAAAAACAATATTTTATATACCTATAATATTTGAAAAACTAAAAGTGGTAATCATGTATATCCCTGGAATGCTACTTGGGGTACACCTGTACCCCACCCTTCTTCAAAAATCCCGCCATTCGGAAATAGATGGAGCTGTGGTCGTGAGCTCCTGAGTAGTTTCAGCACACGATGCATCAGTCCATGTGCGATATTGGTAACAGAGAGTGTCTTTGCATTTCGGAGATATTTAATAGTTGGGGTACAGCTGTACCCCAGTGTAGCAGAATAACACTATATTAGATTTGTTTTTGGTTGTAAGTATATATTTGTTTTACACAATTATTTGATTATTAATGTTTTTGTTGCATAGCTTATGCATGCTATTTTTTAATTTAATTGTTGTTTTTTAGATAACGCAATGGCTTCTCAAAAAAAGAATTTCGATCTAACAAATCCTGATGATCTAGCTGAAATACACCGTTTTCTCTATGATTCTGATTCCGATGCTTCTCAGGACGAGAGCGATGAGGACGATGTCATTATACCAGATTTTAGAGACGACCTCGAAGAGGACAAAGATTCTGAAACTGAAGACGACCCAGTAGTTTCTCCTATTTCGGTTCAGTCTCACGATCCTTTACCACCCGCCTATGATTCTGAGGAAGATGTACCGTTGGCACAAATACAGCTTGCAGACCAAGATAAGGTTAAAGTTTTGAAGGTTCCCACCAAACTAAGGGGCAAAAATGGATTCAAATGGTCAGGTGTGAAAGGAGCAGTTCATCGTACACCAAAAAGAAATCTTGTTATACATTTACCCGGAAATAAAAATGAATCAAAGCAAATACAATCAGGAATAGAAGCGTGGAAATTATGTTTCACCAGAGAAAATCTGGATTCGATCACAGAATATACCAACAAAGAAATAAAAACTCAAAGACTGAATTATGGCAAAGAAATGGGCAATAGTGATACCGAAGATACACCAATAGCTAATAAACCTTCCTACACCAAGGACACAAATAATGTTGAAATGATGGCTCTCTTTGGTTTATTATATTATGCCGGCGTAATGAAGTTGAATGGAGTATTTACCAAAGAACTCTTTGACAAAGACAATGGTATACCCATATTTCGAGCAACAATGCCTGAAGCACGTTTTAGATTTTTACTAAACAGCCTTCGGTTTGACGATAAAGACACCAGAGCTGAAAGAAGAGAAATCGACAAACTTGCAGCATTTCGAGATGTGTTTGAGAGATCCATAAACGAAATGAAAAAATTGTATGTACCTTCGGAATACACCACAATTGATGAACAATTGGTGGGATTTCGTGGCCGATGTCCATTCAAAATGTACATTCCTTCGAAACCCGACAAATATGGGATTAAAATTGTGATGTGCTGTGATGCTAAAACGGCTTATGTACTCGACGCTGAAGTTTATATAGGCAAAAACTCCACACCATCTGATATTCCTGTTGCCCAATATTATTGTGAAAAACTTACCACTTCTTTTCAAGGAACCAATAGAAATCTGACAATGGACAACTGGTTCACGTCTGTGCAGACGGCAAAAAACCTTTTAGAAAAAAAAATTACGGTTGTAGGTACATTGAGAAAAAATAAAAAAGAAATTCCTGCATCATTTTTGGACCTCAAGAAGAGACAGATAAACTCCGCCATGTTTTGCTATAGTGACCAACTTACATTATTATCATATTGTCCACCAAAAACTAAGAAAAAAGCTGTTATTATGCTTTCGACAATGCATGAAATAGGTGATGAGTCAAATACCACCAAATTACCAGAAATTATAGAATTTTATAATTCCACCAAGGGAGGAGTGGACACTTTGGACCAACTGTGCCACACTTACTCCACTAGTAGAAAGACACGCCGTTGGCCATTATGCCTGTTTTATAATTTGCTAAATATTGTGGGATATAACTCGTTAGTACTTTTACGAGGTTCTAATGCACCGAATAAAGAAATTGTCAAAAACAGAAGAGATTACCTGAAAAAACTCGCACTTGATTTAGTGAAGCCTCATATGGAAAGTCGCTTAGAAACTCCAACTATGAGGCGTGAACTCCGTCAAAGTATATGCAATGTACTAAAAATAACTTGCCCAGCAGAAGTACCAACAAGGCCACCTGCTACCACCGGTAGATGTTCCTTTTGCCCCAGAAGCCAAGACCGAAAATCCAGAGTCAACTGCAGTGTATGCAAAAAATTCGTTTGTTTACAACATCAGAATAAAATTTGTCCTACATGTGCGGAGTAACAATAAAATATATTTTTGTTGAATAAACCCAAATGTAGAAAGTTAATTCACTTGTTTTTGCATTATTTTTTAAATAAACATATTTTTTGACAAAAATAAACCAACATTTATTTGGGGTACACCTGCACCCCACTGTAGCAGATTGAGTCCTGAAAATAAGTGTAGCATTCCAGGGATATGAAAAACATGACAATTAGTGAATTTTAATTTTATTCAAAATTTTGTCATTAACAAATTTTAGTAAACCTGAATAAATGTAAAAGTGGTAATCATATACATGATTACCACTTTTAGTTTTTCAAATATTATAGGTATATAAAATATTGTTTTTTAAATAAGACACATATAAATTTAACAGTGTGATATATCTGAGGTTTGAAACCTGATGTGCGCTTTGTAATAAAAAAGATTTTTTTGTTTACAATTTTGTATATGTCATCTTGACGTTTATACTTATAAGTCACTCTCATATTATGTAAAATTGTTAATGTTCGTCAAACCCATATATTTTATGTCCTAGTGTGGCAATTGTAAGATAATTTATAGTTAACTTAACAGTTGTCCCTAATTTAAGTATTTTGTAGATCTGATGAAGGAATAAATATATTTCCGAAACGTTATTAAGCCAACAATTGTGTTTTGAATCAACTATCCAGCCCAAAATTCTACTTTTATTAAAGTAGTAATTATTTCATATTATATTATATTTGCTAATTATCAGTAATTATATCTTATATATATATATATATATATATATATATATATATATATTGTGGTAGTTCACTAACTTGGATGAGTAAGGATATGATGGAAGTACTAATGTTAATAAAATATACTGTATATGTTCTTGTAGTGAGTATTAAAAAAATAAAAGATGATAATATTTTATGGACCAAACTATAATTAAATAAATAGATGTGAGAATATTTAAATTATACTTAAAATAATTGTGAGAATATTAATTGGGTATTTCCCTATAGTTTTTGTGAACCGTGTAAAGTTGGTTGCATATCGGGTTATGTTGAAGTTCGCCTTGCATCGAGTGGTTGGTTGCCTATCAGGTTTCTTTGTTGTAGTAATATTTCCCATTTCTGAAAGTAGAATTGTAAATGTTACTTGTTGTATTTTTATATGTAATATTATTTGTTAAAGCTTGTTTAATTAACACTTTTGAAAAAATAGAGAATATTAGTATGGATTTTGAATCATAAAGGTTGGAAAATGATGTATAGTTACGCGCTAAAATTCAAAAGTAAGAAGTGTCAGATTTTGACATTTAAAATAATATAGTTAAAGTATTGAGTATTTGGTTTGCCGAAGGGTATAAAAGGTTGTGAAAATTAAAGTAAAGAATTAAATTGATAAATTTTTGGAATTACAAAAAGGTATTATAAATATTCAATTACAAATAAAACATATTTTGGATTATTATAATGTGTGGAACAATATGATTGGATATTATAGAAACTAAGGATTTATTGCCAGGGATATGGGGAATAAATAAAAAAAGAAGATTCAAAAATAATTTAAGAAAAGCGGTAGATGTGTTTTCGGAAAACGAAATTTTCCTTCCGAAAAACACATAATTAAGAGATTCATCATTATACAAAAGTGTAAAAGAAGTGGTTAGGAGATAGTAGAAAAGAAAGCAGATATTTTTTAGGTGATTGCAACATTTTCCAGAATAGTACCATTTTTTGTATCATGCAAATATAATTAAAAATAAATTAGAAGAAAGAATTTCGGTAACGAATAAAGAAATAATTGAAGAATATTCATACTTGAGAAGAAAGCGAAGAAATATATAATTACAATTTAAAAATAAACTTACTGCATTGGTAAATATTATTCCATATTTGGCGAGAGATTTATTGCATTGGAGAGTTGGTGAAATTCCAGAAGTTAAACAAATAGTTTAGTCCAGGACTTGAAAGATACGAGATATTCAACATAGCAGCTAACACAGGTATTCCAGTCCAGTAGAGGAAAGGCAGGTTTCAAAGGTCTTCACGAAAGCGTTCGACGGTTCGAGATTCTAGTTGATTGCAGAGGTTGAAGGTATTACAGGATAGCAGTCATTACAGTCCACATTCCGAGCATTCCAGACAATTAGGAAAAGGAAAGGATCTCCCTCATTGATTCCAGGAAATGTCTTCGACAAGCTAAAAAGAAAATCGTTTGGTGTATAAATAAGAATACCAGTTCAGTAGTAATAACAGGTCGTATAATTCTTTGAAATAATTTGAATTTATCAGTTTCGAATTGAAAAGTATATCAAAATTTAGAGATCTATTATTTATACGTACATTATAACTGTGTTGATAATCAAGAAAAGATATTTTGTAAGTTCTGTGCACAACATTAATTTGTATCATCATTTGTATAATTTTTAGAAGTCAAAAAAAAAAACTGATCGGCAAACTAAAACTGATTAATTTGTGTGGGTATTTGATTTACATACAAAAACTATACAGTATTTTTAAAATAATATAATTAATATACTTACTTGTATATTTTTCGATCCACGAAAGGTGTATTTTCATGCACATATAAATTTTCAAAAGAATGTTTACGTAAACAAGCTTGGTACTTCCATGAATGTCTTATTTGGTTGTGTGTATTGAGAACTACCATATAATTTATAATTTGCCTGATTTATTAAACAAATTAGTTTGATACATTTGTTTTTATTTGGTATATAAAGAAGGTTTTTGAATTAAATTGATGAAACAGATATGACGCTTAGAACCGTAACCTATAAATAGAAAAAACAACTGTCAGTGATTATATTATTATTTGAATAGTATGTTAATATATACCTTGAGATTTAGTTCACAGTAAGTATTGTTATTTGAAGATAAAGTTGAAATACACATCATAATTCACTAAAGAATAACTGTTTTGTAAACTTTGATTTATAAAGTTAAGAAATATAAAACGTAAATATCCTATGATATAGGCAGATATTGAAAAAGTTACATATAGGCAACTGTTTGGGCTTTGATGATTCAAGGGAAGTTAGCAACATATAAAATAATTAGTTTAAATATTTTATATAAGAACTGAGTTAGTGAGGGCATAAATAAAAAATTACCTGAGAGAATTTGAAAATAGATTTAAAAAGTACATAAAGATTTCAATTTTATATATAGACGAGAATAAGTACAGGTTTCAAACACATAGTAAGAATAAATATTATTAAATTTATCTGAGTGTAATCGTATCTTTATTAATTAAAGGTATTGATACATTTTATGGCGTGCCCAACGTGGAGCGATTAAAATAAGACTCGCAAAAACATATTTCAAATATTTTATTAATTATAATAATAGCGATAACATTAGTATACATTTTACAAAGGTAATAAAATCAGTTTAAAGTATATCAAGGTATAAGGAAGTGTGTACTACAATTATTGAAAATGAATACCAGATCTAAGAGTAATTTTGGATTAAATAGATCTGAATCGTCTAGCGATAGTGAAGAGGAGGTTGGTCAGGATGTGAATGTACCAGAGGGAGGAGAAATTATATTACAAGTTCAGGAAGGTATTCAACAGACAGGAGAAACACAGGATAGAGGTGATAAGGTGGAAATATTAGGAGAGACTTCTAAAACAGAAATGTCGAATACAACAGCAGATATGGAATTAATTCTACAAATGTTTAAACAAATTAGTGAAGAGAATAATAAGAAGTTAATGGATAAACTTGACAAGGCTAGTGAAGAGAATAAGAAAAATAGAGAGGAGGATAAAAAAGAATTAGGAGAAAAATTGGATAAGTTGGAAAAGGCGAGCATTGATACTAGAGAAGAAAATAGAAGAAATCTGGAAGAATTAAAGAAATCTTTACTGAGAGATACAGAAGAAAAGGTTAAAGAAATTACTATTGAAATGGATAGCAGGGAAGTGAAAATGCGGAAAGAAGTAGACGAAAAGTTACAAATTAAGGATACGGAAGTTAAAAATATTATTAGAAATAAAGTACAAGAGGTTGAAGGTAAAATTAAGGTAATACAAGAAAATGTAAAACAAATAGATAAGAATAGTAGCGAGAAATATAAGGAGTTAGCGAAACGCATACGGGATGAAGTTGATCAGGTAAATAAAGAAGTCTCCGACAAAACAGAAAAATTAGAAGAGAATTTTTGTAAGAAAATAGAAAATACAGAAGATAGATGTTTAAAAGAAATAAAATTATCGACTGATACTACTATTGCGCAGAAGTTGAGTATGGAAGATATTCTGAAAGAATGTGAAGAACAGAAGACGAAAATACAAGATCTTTTATTAAAGACTCAGAATATTAACATCCCTCATGTAACATGTCCTCCGGTTTACAATGTTTTAAATAATGGTATCAGAATTGAGAATATAACTCATTTTAGTGGGGATAAAATGTCCACTCATCCAATGGCCTATTTGACAAATATTCTAAGATATATAGAAGAGATACAGGATTTTAGGAGCCAAATGAATATTATTAGAGCGACTTTAAACAGTGGTGCAGCGGATTGGTTTCAACGGGTTGAAGACAATTGCGATGATTTAAGTAAGTTTGTGGAATTATTTAAAAATAATTTCTGGAGTGAGACGCAACAAAGCAGAGCACATCAGAGGTTGTTAACAGGAAGATATCAACCAGGTAAATCTTCGAGGGAGGCTTACGCACAAAGAATGTTTAACTATTGTCGATACATATCTCATTTGGACGAAAAAACTATATCTCAACATTTATTACAACACTTTATTCCTGTTGACACACATGCAATTATTTGTCAGAATGTCACGGATATGAATGAGTTGATTAATATTCTTAGACGTTTAGATGATTATACAGACGGTGTAAAATATAGGGAATCTCGTCAATTAAATGGAAGAAATGATATTCAGAATAATCAGCAACGTATGTCAAATAATAGTGGTGTGAATAATCATTATGTTCGTAATAATACCCCTTTTCAACAGAATGCTTATCCAAGGAATAATCAACCTAGTAGTAGTCAGAATAATTATTTTGGAGCAAGACAACCTTACCAATTTAATAGTCATCAGAGTAATAATTATAATAGAAGTTATAATACACAAGGGAATGGTATCTCAAATTGGAACAATAATCGAAGTATATCAAATGGAGGGAATGGAAGACCGAGTACAAATAGGAATAATCCTTTTATTAATCAATCTGCAAGACAAGTTCCTCATAACAATGACTATCAAGAACAAAATAAAAGGTATTATGGAAATAATAATTCTAGACAGGTGAATAATATACAAATGCAAGATTGGAGAAAATCAGATAGGAGATTTACTGGTAGTCAGGTTCATAATCAAGATAGAAATGAAATTGGAGTTGGTTTGGAAGAAAAAAAAACGCCAATTTTGGAAATGAAATTGGATCCATATCAGAATGCTATCCCGGGAACATCTCATTAATAAATAATTTTGTTAATAGTAGTGTTAGTTGTAATATAATTAGTAGTAGTAAAATAACAGGAATGGGGAATGTTCAGAATGGTTTAGATATGGGAAATATAATTAATAATTTTGAAAGTTTACCTTTTTGCATAATTAGTATTAGAGATGTTAAATTTAAAACTTTGTTAGATTCTGGTGCTGAAATATCACTCATAAAAGAAGAAATGATAATGAATATACCTGAATATTCTAAATATATTATTAAAGTCAAAAATACTAATGTTATGTCTGCGAATAGGGGAAAAATGGGTTGTATTAATAAGCGGTTATGTATAGATGTAGTGATTAATGGACACAAATTTATTATGCAATTTTATCTGTTAGGGAATTTGTTTTATGATTGCATATTAGGGATAGATAATATGAGAGCGCTGGGAATGAATTTAGATTTTGAAGAAAACAAGATTAAAATTGAAGGAAAGGAAATTTTATTAGATAAGGTTGTGGATTTAAAAGAAATAAACGCTTATATTGAATACAAGGAGGATATACAGTACGAGGTAAATAATGTCATTATAGATGATCGTGCAGAGAATGATGATGCTCAAGAACATTTGGAAGGAGCAATGTTTGAATTACCTAGATCGGAAATAAATGACGAATATGGAAATGCTGTAATAATAGAAGATAAACAAGAAGTTAAAGTAATAAGAAATGGAGCTGACATTCAAACTTTTATTTTACAACAAAAATTACCAGAACCTTGGATTGAAGAAAGTCTAATAGAAATTTTAGCTAAGAATATAAAATTAATTAATGATGAAGTTGTTTTTGCCAAAGATTATGAGCATCGATTATTGATAAATGATGATTCGCCGTTATCGTGTAAAAATTATCCTATTCCGTATTTTTTTCAAGATCGTGTCAATGAGGAACTTAGAAAATTAGAAGAAGCTGATATTATCGAGAGATCGAACACCTATTTTATTAGTCCTGTTGTGTTGGTTAAGAAGAAGGACAATTCTATTCGCCTTTGCATTGACGCTCGTTTAATTAATTTAAGGATCATGCCTGAGCATGAAATACCACAAAATATTGATGTTTTACTTACAAAATGCGGTAATAAAAAATGGTATAGCAAATTAGACCTTAAGAATGCATTTTGGTTAATAAGATTGGACGAGAATTCTAGGAAGTACTGTGGATTTAACGTAAATGGAATTACTTACCATTTTAAAGTATGCCCTTTCGGCATAAAAAGTAGTCCTGCCGGATTGATTAGATTTCTACATAAAATACTAGACCAATATGAGAAATTCGCCCTTCATTATTTAGATGATATCATAATATTTTCGGATGACATAGAATCTCATATAAATCATATAGAGATTATTATTAATACATTACAAGTTAATGGTATGAAATTAAATTTATCTAAGTGTCAGTTTTGCCAAAAAGAAGTCAATTACTTGGGTTACGTTATTAACCAACAAAATATTTTATTAGATCCTCAAAGATTAGAAGAGATACAAAATTATCCAAGACCTAATAAACTCAAAATGTTGAGAGGATTTCTTGGGTTGTTGAATTACTATAGGAAATTTGTATCTAATTATAGCCAAAAGACAAGTACGTTGTTAAATCTACTAAAGAAAGGAACGAAGTGGAAGTGGACTGAAGAATGTGAGGATTGTTTCGTACAGTTAAAATCAAATTTTGTAGAAAATCTTAAGTTGTATCATCCGGATTTTAATTTAGATTTCATCGTACGAACAGATGCATCAAGTGTAGCCGTAGCAGCCGAATTAGTACAGATCGAGGTTCCAATATATTTCGCGTCAAGAACTTTAAAACCGTGCGAAAGGAAATTTGGGATATCAGAACTCGAGATGCTTGCTGTCATTTATGCTTTAACTAAGTTACGCTATTACCTCATAGGGAAGAAATTCAGATTGGAGACAGATCACAAGGCGTTGCTGAATATTATGACTACGAAATTAAATAATAACAGGATTTACCGTTGGACGTTATTAATACAGCAGTATGATATGGAAATTATATATAGACCAGGTAAAGAAATGATTGCAGCTGACGTACTGAGTAGAAAACATGGTGAAACAAAAACAACAAATGTACATATAAACTTAGTAAGATTGGGATCAGAAGGTATTTTTTCAGTACAAAGAATCAGAGAAGCTCAAGATACACCTGAGTTGGAGATAATTAAAAATAGATTACGGACAATAGGTACATATAAAGGAATGAGAATGAATGAAGGGATAATTTTGAAGAAGATAGGCGATCTGGAGGTATATGTTACGAATGAAGAACACACGATTAATATTATACGACATTTACATGTAATGTATACACATATAGGAGCTAGGAAATGTTGGTTAATGTTCCGAGAAGCTTATTATTGCCGGAATGACGAGAAGATAATTAAAAGAGAAATTAAACGGTGTAAAACTTGTATTTTAGAAAAAGAAAAGAATTATACAAATCAGAATATAAGTTTAAGTATTGTTGCTGATGATAGATTACAATTAGTAGCAATTGATTTTATTTCAAATCTGATTCCGAGCACGAGAAGATATCGAAATATTTTAGTGTTATGTGATATATTTTCGAAACATGTGCGATTAATACCAACACAGAAATGTGATACAGATACTGTATTACAGGCGTTACAAGAATATATAACTGAATATGGGACTCCAAGAACAATATTATCTGATCATGCAACATATTTTATGAATCAGAGATATCATGAATTTTTAGATGAAAGAAATATTAAATCTCATCACATATCGATTCGTCATCCACAAGCTAATCCATCGGAAAGGTATATAAAAGAAGTTCTTAAATATTTACGGATATTACTCGAAGATCGACATCATAAATGGGCCAGATGTTTAAAACAAATTGAATTTGTAATGAATAACACACCAAGTACCGTACATGAAGCTTGTCCAATAACTATTTTCACAGGACAACCTCCACAAAGGCCTTGGCAAGATGATGAAATTGCAGAAATAGGAGGCAGATATGAACAAATTAAACAAAAATTAATGAGACGAAAAATTAAATGGGAGCAGAAGAAAAAAGAAAAACAACGTAAATGTAAGGTGTATAATGAGAACGATAAAGTTATTGTACGCGCGTTACGAGTAACGGATAGAAGGAATAAAATTATAGCAAAACTCATAAGGCCATATTCGGGACCGTATTTAATACATCGGAAAATAGGATTAAACAATTATGAATTAATTGATGAAGAAACGGGATATCTTAAAGGAACTTATCATATTTCAATGTTACATGATTATATTGATGAAGTATAATTGTTAAAAAATTTAAGGGCATGGCGGTACTGAAGGGCCAGTTACCGTTGGTAAATAGCGCTACCACCCACCAGAGCTACAATGTATATAATAAAGCCCAAAATTTAAGGGCATGGCGGTACTGAAGGGCCAGTTACCGTTGGTAAATAGCGCTACCACCCACCAGAGCTACAATGTATATAATAAAGCCCAAAATTTAAGGGCATGGCGGTACTGAAGGGCCAGTTACCGTTGGTAAATAGCGCTACCACCCACCAGAGCTACACTGTATATAATAAAGCCCAAAATTTAGGGGCATGGCGGTTGAATTTCATAGGGCGACAACCGTTGGTAAATAGCGCTACCACCCACCAGAGCTACATCAAAGTTAATAGAACCAAAATTTAGGGGCATGGTTAATGTATTTTGTTTCTATAAAAGTATGTCATAAAAAAAAACGGGATATAAGTATGTGCATTTAATTTTTTTTTTATAATTGAGTTAATCATGTAAGAAATTTTAGCTAAAATGATCTAACAAAGGTTTATGTATTTTATTTCCTTGCTCTAAATTAATTGAATCAGGATAGAATTATTTAGACGAAGAAGAGTTGTAAAGATTAGTTAGTATGAAGAAATTAGTAATATTTAATTTATTTTCCTCATTCCTTACATTATAAAATTTGTAAATATAAGTGTTAGAGGAGTATATAAGTAACTTTACAGTAAGTAAAGAAACATACGAGTATAAAAATGTGAAGAAATGTATAAAGTAGATATATGAAAGATGAGTAAGAAGGAACCTTATTAAAAAAAAAAAAAAATTTTTTAAAGGATATTTATCGGAGTAATAAAAGCATTTAATGGTCAAGAAATATTAAAGTCATTAAGAGTTATAAAAAAAAAAAAATGTGATATACAAATAGAAGAAGCCTATAAAATAAAATATGTATAGAAAAGATAATAATGAATGCTTGCTATGTATAATAAATAATAAAAGGGAAACATAAAAATATATGGAATAATTTATAGAGATTATGTATGAAAGGGTAAATAAAACCCAAAATGATAATAAATATATAGAATAATAATGTATAAAAGAAATATGTAGGTCACGTACGCCTTAAAAAACGAAAATATAATTTGTGTACTTTCCAAAAGTGAAAGTTTGAAAAGGTAGACGAAAATGTCTATTATAGGTATAGGGATTTTGTTCAGCTAGGAACAGTTATATAAAATAAAATAATAAAGAATAAGTGAGCATATGTAAAGCATATTTTGTAGAGGCTATTAAATATCTGAAGAAGTAACAGATACAACTTAAAAGTAATCACCAGTAAATGTTAAAAGTAGTTTCGATTATAATATTGATAAGAATTTTTAGAAGGTTTAAAATCATGAATAGGATAATACAAAGAAGGTATAAGATTGGATAAGAAAAGGAATAAAGTTACTTATATAGAAAGCATAGAAATGTTAAAAGATACATTTTATGACATTATTGATGAAGACAAATGGATAAAGATGTAAATTTTGAATATGTTGGTATAAATTAGTATATTTATGAGAATAAGATTAGTTAAAATGGTTTGTTGTAAATAATTGAGAGTTAAAAATGAAAATAGATACAGTGAGGTAAATAATTATCTTATATACCAAATATTAAGAAATGTACATGGATTTATATGAGAATGTATAGTTATGCTACAGAAGTAGTACAAATTGAAGTACATCATTTTAGTATAGATTGTTGAATAAATATAAATTTATATATTCTATAGAAATTTAGATTTATTAAAAAAGGGGCATATGTGGTAGTTCACTAACTTGGATGAGTAAGGATATGATGGAAGTACTAATGTTAATAAAATATACTGTATATGTTCTTGTAGTGAGTATTAAAAAAATAAAAGATGATAATATTTTATGGACCAAACTATAATTAAATAAATAGATGTGAGAATATTTAAATTATACTTAAAATAATTGTGAGAATATTAATTGGGTATTTCCCTATAGTTTTTGTGAACCGTGTAAAGTTGGTTGCATATCGGGTTATGTTGAAGTTCGCCTTGCATCGAGTGGTTGGTTGCCTATCAGGTTTCTTTGTTGTAGTAATATTTCCCATTTCTGAAAGTAGAATTGTAAATGTTACTTGTTGTATTTTTATATGTAATATTATTTGTTAAAGCTTGTTTAATTAACACTTTTGAAAAAATAGAGAATATTAGTATGGATTTTGAATCATAAAGGTTGGAAAATGATGTATAGTTACGCGCTAAAATTCAAAAGTAAGAAGTGTCAGATTTTGACATTTAAAATAATATAGTTAAAGTATTGAGTATTTGGTTTGCCGAAGGGTATAAAAGGTTGTGAAAATTAAAGTAAAGAATTAAATTGATAAATTTTTGGAATTACAAAAAGGTATTATAAATATTCAATTACAAATAAAACATATTTTGGATTATTATAATGTGTGGAACAATATGATTGGATATTATAGAAACTAAGGATTTATTGCCAGGGATATGGGGAATAAATAAAAAAAGAAGATTCAAAAATAATTTAAGAAAAGCGGTAGATGTGTTTTCGGAAAACGAAATTTTCCTTCCGAAAAACACATAATTAAGAGATTCATCATTATACAAAAGTGTAAAAGAAGTGGTTAGGAGATAGTAGAAAAGAAAGCAGATATTTTTTAGGTGATTGCAACATTTTCCAGAATAGTACCATTTTTTGTATCATGCAAATATAATTAAAAATAAATTAGAAGAAAGAATTTCGGTAACGAATAAAGAAATAATTGAAGAATATTCATACTTGAGAAGAAAGCGAAGAAATATATAATTACAATTTAAAAATAAACTTACTGCATTGGTAAATATTATTCCATATTTGGCGAGAGATTTATTGCATTGGAGAGTTGGTGAAATTCCAGAAGTTAAACAAATAGTTTAGTCCAGGACTTGAAAGATACGAGATATTCAACATAGCAGCTAACACAGGTATTCCAGTCCAGTAGAGGAAAGGCAGGTTTCAAAGGTCTTCACGAAAGCGTTCGACGGTTCGAGATTCTAGTTGATTGCAGAGGTTGAAGGTATTACAGGATAGCAGTCATTACAGTCCACATTCCGAGCATTCCAGACAATTAGGAAAAGGAAAGGATCTCCCTCATTGATTCCAGGAAATGTCTTCGACAAGCTAAAAAGAAAATCGTTTGGTGTATAAATAAGAATACCAGTTCAGTAGTAATAACAGGTCGTATAATTCTTTGAAATAATTTGAATTTATCAGTTTCGAATTGAAAAGTATATCAAAATTTAGAGATCTATTATTTATACGTACATTATAACTGTGTTGATAATCAAGAAAAGATATTTTGTAAGTTCTGTGCACAACATTAATTTGTATCATCATTTGTATAATTTTTAGAAGTCAAAAAAAAAAACTGATCGGCAAACTAAAACTGATTAATTTGTGTGGGTATTTGATTTACATACAAAAACTATACAGTATTTTTAAAATAATATAATTAATATACTTACTTGTATATTTTTCGATCCACGAAAGGTGTATTTTCATGCACATATAAATTTTCAAAAGAATGTTTACGTAAACAAGCTTGGTACTTCCATGAATGTCTTATTTGGTTGTGTGTATTGAGAACTACCATATAATTTATAATTTGCCTGATTTATTAAACAAATTAGTTTGATACATTTGTTTTTATTTGGTATATAAAGAAGGTTTTTGAATTAAATTGATGAAACAGATATGACGCTTAGAACCGTAACCTATAAATAGAAAAAACAACTGTCAGTGATTATATTATTATTTGAATAGTATGTTAATATATACCTTGAGATTTAGTTCACAGTAAGTATTGTTATTTGAAGATAAAGTTGAAATACACATCATAATTCACTAAAGAATAACTGTTTTGTAAACTTTGATTTATAAAGTTAAGAAATATAAAACGTAAATATCCTATGATATAGGCAGATATTGAAAAAGTTACATATAGGCAACTGTTTGGGCTTTGATGATTCAAGGGAAGTTAGCAACATATAAAATAATTAGTTTAAATATTTTATATAAGAACTGAGTTAGTGAGGGCATAAATAAAAAATTACCTGAGAGAATTTGAAAATAGATTTAAAAAGTACATAAAGATTTCAATTTTATATATAGACGAGAATAAGTACAGGTTTCAAACACATAGTAAGAATAAATATTATTAAATTTATCTGAGTGTAATCGTATCTTTATTAATTAAAGGTATTGTTACAATATATATATATTTATAATGTTCAGAGGTACACGATGACCCTGTACCTTGGAATATTTCAGTCAGCGTATGCAAAACACCCTGTTGACCACTGTATTTTATATTAGACTTTTAAAAGTGGTTTGTAATAAATGGAAAATGATTGTGCTATATGGTAAAAAATGAATGCTTGCAATATTTTGAGAAGAACTCCCTAAAATATTGTATAATCTGAAAATTGTTCCAAGATACAACATTCTCCCCTACACACATGCTTCACTTGTTTAACGTGTACATTATATGCTAAATCCTACGATTTTCACATTTCTTTAGCAGTCATATGTTTTATAGAGAGAAGGTACATGTTATATATAAAAGAAATGATACAACATAATAGACTTTATTCTTTTGATCAATTGTTATCGGGCAATTTTTGTAGACTTTTTTGTAGTAATGTAGTAGTAACTAGGGCAAGATTTTATTATGCATTCCTCTTCACGGATATTGCCACAGCGATGCCTAGATAACTGGTACACCTATCGTGCAATAGTATGTTAACATAACATGTAAGTAGATTAGTTTAGAATAACATAGAGGAAAAGTAGGTTAAGGTAATATGTATATAAAGTAAGTAAGAATAGAGTCAGGGGAGAGATGTACCACACGTATTGTTAATAGCACCTGTGAATAAACGCACCTAAAATGTTACCTGTTTAATTGTGTTTGTTTTACTGTATCCGATACTGTATTGCCCGGAGTTCCCGCACAATGTTTCATGGTGAAATACCAAGTTATTTCATGGTGATCCTGCCAGCCAGTTACGGCGTTGCGTAGTGGAATTACGGAACAAGTCCTAGGAATCAGCGCAAATTGGACCAAGCTGGCTGACCAAATAGAAAATGGACCTTTTAACCGAAGGGAACTACGAGGAACAAAGAGGAAATATGGAAGAAATAACGTCCAACCCGGAAACAGCGGAGGACAAAGGAACAGTACGACTACCTGGCCAGCGTTCAAGTACCCGCACGCATCATGCCAAGGTTCGAAAAATATAAAGTTCCAAAATCTTCAAGAACGAATAAAAGGTATTCTATAGAATTTAAAATAAGAGACAATCGTATTTATTGTAGTGATATAGTAGCTATAAATGATAAATTTAATAAGTTAAATAAATTGAAAGAAAACCACTAGAAATACGAAAAGTATTCATTAACAATTCTTATAACCCATTTGTTGTTATTAAAGGTTCTATTAAGAATATAAATATATGGACGAAATTAGTAATATTTTAGATTTAGAAATATGATTAGGTACGTATTTAGATATATACAATATGGCTGAAAAATTTAATTTGAAAATCGCTGCAGATTTAACATCTGTTACAAATAATTATAAAAAAGTGACAAGCACATAATTGATGCGATCAAGTTATACCACGGAATTTTTTTTCCCACTAATTTTAATAACAGCTAGATTAGCGGAAAAACTGGAAAATTTAAAATTATATCAAACAAACTATAGCAATAGTTTAATTTTAAAAACGTTTCATTGCGAAAAAGAGGATATTTTCTTTCACGCGATTACACATTTGCAATTTAAGCACTATGCATATACAATTTCACATTTAGAATATCGACTCATCATGAATGTAATACAATCATACACAACAGTTAAATAAGTAAGACATTGCTTTACAAAGTGCTAATTAAGTACTCTGACGTATTTTTGACTTGATTTTGAAAACTTACCTATACCAACATTTATAAAGTAATCACAAGTTTACACAAATCAGCAAAATCAATGAATACGGAAACCGTATAGACATAATGGGAAAATTTAAAATATATAACGATCTTAAGCCGCTCACATATGTATTTGTGGAACAAAATTCTCCAAATTGCAAATTGCCAAACAAAATTACAGTAAAACTCGGAGAACATGACATGTATAGATTCTAATCACATCGAAAATGTAAGTAACGATACATCTAATAGCGTTTATGTCACGACACATGCACAGTCATGACAGGAGGCTAGTGAATGAATCCTCACAAAAACGCATCAGCAAGTATCACCAACGCCGGGATTGATCACCCTGGAGTTGTGGAACTGTTGAAAAAACCAGTAGAATCTACGGAACTTAAAGTTATAAGTAATAAAGAGTTTAATTTATTTCCTATTAATGACAAAGAATGCATGCATAAATCAAATTCAATAATATATGATGACAAATCTCAAACTATTCTTGTAAAAGAGGACACAGTAACAGCGAAATCAGCATTACGTGCATCGCTGGCTCACCTCAAAAATATTTGCGAAAAAAATAATATACAAGAAATATATATAGTTAAAGATAATTCTCTAAATGGCCAATTTTTAAAAGAGATAATTCCATGGAATAAAAAAGAGATTGAAAAATTAAAACTTAAAATAAGTGTCATTAATAAAGCTAAAAGGGTAGGAAATAAAGAAGATAGGCAATTGATATTAAATGATTACCACATGTTACCAACAGGCGGACACAGTGGAACAAATCGAATGTATAACAACATAAAATGATTTTATTTTTGGCCACGTTTAAAAAGAGACATCGAATCCTTTATAAAACGTTGTCCTGATTGTCAAAGGCACAAGTATTCTAGACCGCTTAAAGAGCCCTTTACAGTCACCACAACCGCAACTTACGCATTTCAAAAAATATTTTTAGACTTGGTAGGCCCAATAAACCAAGATCTAGACGATAATAAATATATATTAACATTACAATGCGAACTAACCAAATTCGTCGAAGCTTACCCCATCAAAAACAAAGAAGCTTCAACAGTAGCTAAAGCCCTCGTGGAGAATTTTATTTTACGGTACGCAATTCCCGAACAAATAGCTTCCGATCAAGGAACAGAGGTCATGTCTTGCATTTTTAAAGAAACGGGCAACATTCTCGGGATAGAACAATTAAAGTCAACCGCGTACCACCACGAGACTTTAGGCGCTCTCGAAAACACTCACAAGAATTTAGGAGCATATCTCCGAATCCAACTATCAAACCACAAAGATAACTGGTCGAATTGGATTTCCTATTGGTGTTTCGCTTTCAACACAGTTCACACGGAGACAAAATACACTCCGCACGAACTAGTGTTCGGTAAACAAAACCCGTTACCATCGTCAGTAACAACCGCGGTAGAACCGCTTTACAATTTCGACAATTATGCGATCGAAGTAAAGTATCGACTACAAACAGCGTGGAGAGAAGCGAGACATAACTTAATCACATCAAAATTGCTAAGGGAGTCACAACACACACCCCCCGATTGTAACTATAGATGTAAATAGCAAACCAGTAGAGTTACACAAAAATAGAGTTAAGCCTTTCTATCAATAGTATAACTTACTATATAATAAGGACGTAACTAGAATTAGATTTTATTATGGCTATAGTACGAAAGAAAATTAACAACAGCTACGTTCTTCATTTTCTTTCCCCCCCCCCCCCCAGCAGTGGAGGTGTAGTAGTAACTAGGGCAAGATTTTATTATGCATCCTCTTCACGGATATTGCCACAGCGATGCCTAGATAACTGGTACACCTATCGTGCAATAGTATGTAAACATAACATGTAAGTAGATTAGTTTAGAATAACATAGAGGATAAGTAGGTTAAGGTAATATGTATATAAAGTAAGTAAGAATAGAGTCAGGGGAGAGATGTACCGCACGTATTGTTAATAGCACCTGTGAATAAACGCACCTAAAATGTTACCTGTTTAATTGTGTTTGTTTTACTGTATCCGATACTGTATTGCCCGCAGTTCCCGCACAATGTTTCATGGTGAAATACCAAGTTATTTCAGTAACAATTTGAATTTTCAATATTCCGTAATTTTGTATCCAGTCCCCTACTTTTACACCTACTGCTTATTATTTCAATTTTTTCTCCAAACAAAGATAATTATAATGTTTTTCAGTAAATCTAATTTTCTTTGACAAGTTTTTTTCTTTTACAGGAATAGGAACTGCTGTAGTTAGAACACAATTACTACCATGTTTCGTTGAACTTGCATCTGATAACACTCCAATAGTTAGAGAAGCCGCCATCCTGACAGTTGTTAATCTATTTCGCTATATAGAAAAAGGTACTAGCATTATCGGTATTTGGAATCGTTAGTAACTTGAATACGCTAATCGTCGGTGTTATAAAACACGTGAAACAATAAGACCGTGTTTACTGCGAAATATTCATTCAACAATAGTTTAAATTATTTTTTTACAAATATTATCAATTAATCAATATTATGTCCATATTTAGCGTAGTCTTTTTCAATTGTCTTTAAGTCTGCATTGAAATGTACTTCCACCATAGGCATATCTATTTTCTAGTTTATGAATTATTGAGTATTATACCTCAAATATATCTAGGACTAGTATAAAGTATCGGAACGGAATTTTTGTAATTTACTGTATTTACATAGTTAAATTTTACAATTTCGGATGAAGAATCATAAATCATGAGCGCATTTTTAAAGCACAATACTCTGTTTTTTTTCCCGTGGACCACCAAGTATAGCCATGTGTACACTATATGTACAGGGTTATTGACTATATTTGGACCAATAGATAACTTTGTTATTTGAAGGATTAGAAAAACGTTTAAATTAGGAAAGTTGTTGGATTTCACTCAAGGCGCTAGAATTTGATATCAGAAAAGACAAACGAACGTCGTAAAGCCGTCAAAAACGGCTAACTTAGTTTTTTTAAATGGAATACCCTATATCATAGGTTCCCAAAGTGGGCGATAACGCCCCCTTGTGGGCGCTGCAGGTCTAAAGGGGGGCGGTAAGAGACCCAGAAAAAAAATGGGGGCGTTGTGTAAAGGCTTAGGGGGCGATTTGTAATTTCATCTAGAATCTAGGAGGACTCTTAGACACCGACTGAGCTCTCGACTCTCGACTAGGGATGGGCGATAAACATCGATGTTCATTGAACATCGATATTTTAGGATCGATGTTCGATGTTTTTGCATCGATGTTTGCAATTTAGATTTATCGTTAAACTATCGATGTTAGAAGAAATATAGTGAACATCGAACTTTTAAGCTTGACAAAATGTATTTGCACTAATCACAAAATAAAACAGCGTCCTCTGTTGACAAATACAAAAATGTTTCCAAATTAACAGCTCACATACAGGCTACGAGGATGTAAAATTGTCTACGAATAAAAGAAGTATTTAAATTACACAGTGCTATATCATATAAATTCGAATATTTCATTTTAGGCTCTTTTAAATATTACTCAGTATAAATATTTAAATAATATATAATTAAATACATAAATTTATAGTACTTTTAATGTGCAGAATAAAAGTTAAATTATGTATGCATGCAGAATAAGTGAAGGAGGTAAACGTATTTTCATAGAAAAAGAAGGGAGATAGACATTACCGATGTATACTTCTTCGGGAAATTCCCTAGTGCGTACAATCATACACGACGATACACGTATTAAATGCAAGATGACACATCAGAAATATAAAACCATATCCATATGTATCTCGGTATTTGCCAGCGTAGTCAAAAAAAAATGCAAGACTATAAAATCCCAAATAAAAATCGTTCTCTTAAAAAGCTTTGATACACGTAAATGTATATATTTTTTAAGTATCAGACGATTTAAGTCATGTGGTTGTTTCATGCGTAATTGCATAATATTGTTTTTTTATATAGTTTTTTTTGAGTAGTTTCTAAAGTTAACTACATATTATAAATGTATATATTTCTTTTATTATTTTTTTTGAATAGTGATATCTTTTATATCATTTTGTTAAGGACGTAAATTAATTAAGTTATAATAAAGTTTTTGTTAAACTGCCAAAAAATAAATCTATAAATATAATTATCGATGTTTAAAAACATCGATGTTTGGCAGTCGATATTTTGCAACCATCGATGTTGATCAACGATGTTAACATCGATGTTTAATATCGATGTTTACCCACCGATGTTCCATCCCTACTCTCGACTACAGCTTGTGAACATCAACTAATATTAATTAAGAGATTGCTCAAACCAACTCGGTTCGATATTTCTCTCCGAGTAGTTCATATATCTGTCCTGTTTTATTGAATAAATAAAATAAAAAACATATCAATCGGTCGCTCCGTTTCGAAACGAAAAGAGACACAAACAAACAAATAAAAAGGCAACTGTATCAATCGGCTGGTTCATAGAATACTTGTTCTTACTTGTTGAGTACGATTGAGCGTCGAATGAGATAAACGAGTTTATGCATGTTTGTCTTATTCCTGTCGGTGCGTGCTGCTTATGCAATCCTATATAAACAACGTAATATTTATTTTATTTTCATTTGCGGTTTCGCGCGTAATAGATAAGCAGTACTTAAGTTCAACACTTATACTTACGTATTTCTCAAAACAAAACAATGTCGGAAGTAAAAAAGAAGAGACGGCAATACTGTGCGGAATATATTAAATTCGGATTCATTGAAAATCCTACAAACCCATCGTCGCCTTTGTGCCTTCTATGCCTAAAAACATTTTCGAATGAAGCAATGAAGCCTTCAAGACTTCAAGATCATTTGAATAAAATGCATCCAGATAAGAAAGACAAGAATGTAGCATATTTTCAAGACCTAGAGAAGAAGCATAATACTCGGCCAAGTGTAGCAAAACTCTTTTCGGCGGCTGCTAAGCAAGATGACGACGGACTTCGAGCTTCGTACAACATCTCTTTGTTAATTGCTCAAAAAGGCAAACCACACAACATCGGAGAAGTGTTAATTTTGCCAGCAATAAAGGAAGTAATAACTACTGTGCTTCATAAACCGGCCGCAGATATTATCGGAAAAATTCCTTTGAGTAATAATTCTGTGCAAAGACGAATTGATGAAATGGCCGGAAACATAGAAGAATCATTGTGCAATCATCTGAGGACTAGTCAATTCTCAATTCAGCTCGATGAGTCCACTTTACCAACTAATGAAGCATTGTTGCTGTCTTACGTGAGGTTTATTAAAGATGAGAAAATATGTGAAGAACTATTGTTTGCTAGAAATTTAGAGACCGATACAAAAGGCGAAACCATATTCAATACATTGGAAAAGTTTTGTGATGAGAAAGAGATTCCCTTGAAAAATATTATATCAGTTGCTACGGATGGCGCTCCGGCTATGACAGGGTGCCATAAAGGCTTCATAGCGTACGTAAAAAATAAAATTCCAGATGTCCTTGCTGTACATTGCGTTATTCATAGACAACATTTGGTTGCTAGAAATTTAAGTGAACGACTATTTCAATCACTGCAATATGTCATCAAAGCAGTCAATAAAATCCGTAACTGCTCTTTGAATGATAGATTATTTCATCAGCTTTGTGTTACTAATGACGAAGATTTCAACCGTTTGTTGTTTCATACCGAAGTTCGTTGGCTATCAAGAGGCAATTGTCTGACTCGATTTTACAACCTGTTTGACTCTGTGATAGAGTTTTTGGAAACTAAAGATACAGAATTGCGCAACAAGCTCATTACATCAAAAAATGATATAGCTTACATGACAGACCTGTATAAATTGTTCAACAACATGAATCTCCAACTGCAAGGCGATGAACTAAATTTAATTAAAACAAAAAATGTCGTTGCTGCTTTCGCAGCCAAACTGCTTCTACACAAAAAGAATATGGGCAGACGTGAGTTTCATAATTTTCCGAATTTATCAGTATCCTGCAGTAACGACGACTTGTTTGCCTACTGCCAACATTTGGAAAAGCTCCACATTGACTTCACCGAACGATACCAGGATATTTTGAACTTGGAAATACCAGACTGGGTGTTGGATCCGTTTTCAAATGTCAACACAGCAATATCACCACATCTGGAAGAAGAACTTATAGAATTGACAACGAACGAGGAAATAAAAATCAAGTTCAAAAATGGCTACCAAGAATTTTGGCTACAAAAACCGATCCCGCAATTGTACCCTGGATTGTGGTCAATCATTCAACGATTCTTGATAGCATTCCCATCGTCATATTTGTGTGAACGTGGATTTAGTGCTGTAGCAACGCTGCTTACTAAAAAGAGAAATCGTTTGCATGTTACCGAACGTGGTGACTTGCGGCTGTTCTTGAGTAAATTGGAACCTGATATCAACAAACTTATTAAACAGCATCAGATTCATCCTTCACATTAGTTTTTATATTAGAATCGATTATGTTTGTTTTATTTTGAATTTTGAATAAAAGATACTTTGTCTGAATACTATAAAGTTGCGTTTCAATAATCATTCTCATTGGCAGGTGTAGCCCGTAAAAGTTAACTTGAGACCTGAGCGCCGTTGTGTACTACCTACTACGCTCAGGTCTCAAGTTAACTCATTCATTCTAAACGAGACTTTTACTATAACCCATAGTAAAAGTCTCGTTTAGAATGAATGTTTAATCTCCGCTAATATAGCTCACAATAATTAATTTAATTTGAAGTTATAGTGGTTTTTGAGTAGGTGAAAAAATGGGGGCGCTAAAAAATAATTTATTCTCAAAGTGGGCAGTAGGCAAAATAAGTTTGGGAACCACTGCCCTATATAATGTTACATAATCTGATTCTAAATAAAATTTCGAATATATTCCATTTATATAACATATACCAACATTCAACTGTTTTCGCGCTATCGCTGATTGAAAATCGTACTACTACTATGTTTCCATAGAAACCCCGTAATGACTTACATAAATTCATATACGAAGGGTGTAGAAAACATATTAGTAGTACGATTTTCAATCAGCGATAGCGCGAAAACAGTTGAATGTAGGTATATGTTATATAAATGGAATATACTCGAAATTTTATTTAGAATCACATTATGTAACATTATATAAAATAAGTTAGCCGTTTTTGACGGCTTTACGACGTTCGTTTGTTTTTTCTGATATCAAATTCTAGCGCCTTGAGTGAAATCCTACAACTTTCCTAATTTAAACGTTTTTCTAATCCTTCAAATAACAAAGTTATCTATTGGTCCAAATATAGTCAATAACCCTGTACAATATATTAGGATATTTATTTTTCACAAATTTGTGATATAGGTTATGTACGCACTGATATAAAATACATAAAATGCAACTGTCAACTGACTAGAAATGACGTCATTTAAATTAAGAGAGTGTCATTTGGGCGCAAAAGGAATCAATCGAATTGCACATTTTGAGCGCTAAAATTTAAAGGTGGTCCGCGGAATTAAAAAACAGAGTATAGACTAAAAAGTGCGAGTGCGTTTAATTACGCCAATGCGGAGAAGATGTCTTCACGCAAGTGAATTGTACAACATGAACATTAAAATAAAATCTTTGTTCTAATACATTAAAATTCAGGGCGAACACTGCATTCACTGTCAATGTCAATGTCGCTTAAGAGGTCGTCAAATAGATGGCGCTCCCAAATTTGTTGGAAGGATTGGGGTATTTTATACAATAAATTTGTTTACTCTCAAGATCGATTTTTTAATGCCCCAAAGAGCCAGTGTTTTTTGCAATTTTTACATTCGTGTCGATCGGAGAGTACTCCTTGCTGATCGAGCGAAGCATCCGCGAAATGTCTCTTGAAGGCGAGTACAAAATCTAAATTTACGACATTAAAAATAATACCTGAAAGGTTTCAATAAATATAATTTCAACGATCAGTCTCTGATGCTTGCCTTTACAGTTTAAAAGAAGTACGAGACCAGGCTCATAGGTATAACAGCAAATAAGGTTTCTTTTAGAAAAAGAATAACAATGTTTTGCACTTAGCCTATGAAGCAAAAGAAATCTCTTGTGACTGGAGAGTATCGAATCACCAGTACTAGATAATATTGTGCTAGCACTAGGTCCCTTAAAATAAGCGAAAATATATTACCAACGAAACATTACAAAAATTCGAAGCCTAAAAATTCTATAATATACCTGACGGCATGGGGAATAGTTATTTACATAAAAGTCAAGAAAGAGATGATTTTCCTGATGAGGTGAAATTTGAAGTACGAGGCAATCGTAGCGGCCGGTGAGAGGTAAAGACTCTTTCTTGACGTGTATTTTAAATTTTTTTCTAAATGGAATAATTAAATTTTAGTAAATAAATTAATATTGACAATAAAAATGATCAGAAAAATCAAATTGGTTCTTGTTTCTGTTGTTTCCTTAGTGACTAGTCAACCAAATTTACGACAATAAAACTTCATAACTTTTTACAATTTGGTTCTTTCTGTGAGTTAATAACGGTGTGATAAATATGAATTTCTGAAAACAATTGTGATGTAGAAGACTACATTCCATCGAACATAAGTGCATCTGCCAATGCTGCAATAGATGATTTACTGCCAAGCAATTCTAAAGATAGATATCAGACAGCGTATTCGATACTTGAAGGTGCAATTCTAAAAAAAGTCACAGTAGTTACATAAGAAGTTCTCTTCGTTTATTTCGCAGAGAAGACAAATAATTATAAATCCTCTACTTTGTGGAGCATTTTCTCTATGTTAAAATCCACTTTGTTACTGAAGAAAAACGTTGATATCAAAAAGTTTACCAAGATAACTGCATATTTAAAGAAAAACTCCGTTGGATGTCAACAACATCGAAAATAAAAAATATTTTCGTGATCAGAAATTGGGTTAGTTCTTAGAGAAGCTCCCGATAAAGCTTTAATGATGATGAAGGTAAGAGAATAGCTACGAGTTAATTTAATTTAATTATCTGATTTTTATTGAAGGTTGTGATAGTATTCGGGCTAACAGGGTGTATAGTCGGTGTGATGAGCTAATGAAAATATCTATTGATGACACTGACGACAGAGGGTACATTTCATTGTCAAAATTCCTGGTTCAAAAACACACAAACCTCGACGTTTTATTATTGTAATGGAGAAATGCACCTTAATATTGGTCTATATAGAAAGTACTTGGCACTACGATCAGCTCAAACCACACACCGTCGTTCATTTGCAAGCTACAAGCACAGTCGGATATTTCTTTCAAAAAACGTTCCAGTAAAATCATACTAGTCTGGTTTTTACTGTCGTGGGCCAGAAAAGTTCTACTTTCTTGATCCAAAAGTGTTCAGAAAGTGACGGAATATGGACGATTTCAGAAAATAATTACTTACGCTACAACTAAGATCAAATATTTAAAAAAGCTAACTCATCGAGATATTCGTAGACCAGAGTCAAAATGCCCTGCATGCAAACCTGAATATATTTTTTTTTGTCAAAGGAAAGCAATGACGGACAACAGTTTCCATTAAACTCTAAAAACAATCTCTAATTTTTTCTATATAAATACATACGGAAGCAAATCTGACACTTTTACCGTTAGAAAAAAGCGATAGAATAACTTGATATTTAAACTTCTGTGTAATTTTCGGCGCTGAATTTGCTCAAATAAACCGAAAACAGATCTTCACGATCAAATGGACGAATTAAAAGTCAAGCACACTTCAATGAACAGCATGAAGGCAACAACATGGCGTCTGCTCAAGCAACTACATTTTATATAAATTAGATTTAAACTGAAGATGAAATGATGAAATGTATGTAAAAATTCTCTAAAATTAAAACTAGGATTATGAAAAACAAGAAATCAATCAACTGACTCAAGAAAAGTGAAACACTCAAAACAAATAATATATAATAACTATACTCTTAACCCGTAGATGTTGACAGTTTATTGAAATATAATTAACTAAGCAAGATTTTAAACATTAGAATCAAATTAAACAAAGTACCGTTAAAGTATTGAAAATTAATAACCAAAAATTAACAATATTTTTCTATAAATATGTGACCGAAAATATTCAACATTCTATTCAAAACAGAATGAGCCAAAGACCAATGAAAAGCGATTCTAGTGCAACTAATGGGTACTAAAAATATACGATCTTTTAGGCTGCATCAATTTCAAATTTTTTGATGCTGCAATAATGTTCGAATTGTCCTTAATTTCAACCTGGCAGTGATGTAATCTATCATAAAAATGTCTAAACAAATTCTGTATTATTTGTGGCGTAATACGATTGGTTTTGTCAGTTATACGTCCTTCTAATAGCTGAATATTATTTAGTAAATTTTTATATACTTAATATTTCAAGTGATTCCATAAAAAAAAGTTGCTATAGGCCTGGAGAACTGGTTAGTGAAAAAATTGCTCAATTGGGGTTAATCTAGCGCGGAAATATATTATTCAAAAAAATTAGGAACATTTCGCTCAAAGTGTGGCCAGGGTCTAACCGGTTGCAGTACTCTGTTTTTTAATTCCGCAGAACATTTCAAAATCATGTGCTTTAAATAAGCAACATGGAATTATACTGAACTCAAATTAAGCTGGAATATTAAGTCAATTTATTGACATTAACATTTATTTTGTATATTTTCGCTTGATTTTTGTCTTGTTTTTCTATTTCGTTTTTCTCGTTAGGAATATTTTTGAATAGACCTTTTTCGAACTCTCCGTCTTTTCGGTTATTATTTCGTACGATATATAAAGGAAACTACGTCGAGTGCAAGTAGAAACTATAAAGATTCTCCACCAAGGAAATTGTGGAGTTTCTCTACCGAAGAAACTGAAGATTTTTTAATTTAGTCATTAATGTAAAGCAAGAGTAATTCTCAATGCCTATACGAAAATTTCAATTATTCATTCAAAACCAAGTAGAATATACTAGCAACACCATTAGGTACTAGTACAGGTCGCATGGTAATTGATATCGTGGTTGCCAAATCATCTCATTATATGTTGTCGTTACATTTCCGGTTTATTATTTGACATTCTTTGTATACGACTGTTTGTCGTTCAACTGATTCTAAAAATTAATAGTAAAATGTAACACTTAAAGGAAAGAATATATGAGAAGATGGATTAGTTAAAACAGGCATTGTTCTGTGGAAATTTATTTAAAATCTAAGTGAAAGTTTAGTCTAAGTTAAATGAAATACCATAAGGTATACAATTTTCTTCATTACTGAATATTAACAACTTGATCTACTGTCCACCATAAATTTAAAGACAAAGTTAATTACAAATTTATTTTTCAAAAATAGACTTTGCCATTTATAAAGGCAACTTAAATAATACATATTTATAAAAAGCATAACAATAACCACACATACACATATTCTTTTATTTTTCTAATACAGATATACTCATGATTATGATGTTAAATGAATTATATAGTCTTATTGAATATTGATATGTTAATGTAGCATTCATTATACATTTGAAGACAATGTTTATCACAAATCTCTTCCATTTATAAGAACAAGTTATGATGATAACGTTTATTAAAAAAACGAGTAGGTACACATATTGTTTTATTTTTCTTCAGTCACTTAAAGAATCTTGATCTGATGATGATGAATGTGTGACATTAATTACAAAATCTTCAACATCGTCTTTCAAGTTATTTATTATCCACATTTTGCTTTCTATGTTTTTATGTGGCCAATGTAATTCTGCCAGTTATTTATTGTTCCACAATTAATTGTTGTATTGTCGTATTGTGAATTTTAATATGATGCTTAACTTCTGCCCACACCATTTCAATTGGGTTTAATTCGCAATGGTAAGGTGGAAGTCGAAAAACATATGCCCTTTATGCTTTGCAAAGTCATCAATTTTGTTTTTGTCATACTTGGACCTAACCTCTGACACACAAGTCAGTAACTCTTTTTTAACACATCCATACCTAATGCTATGTTCTTCTCGGTAACGCATTCAATAATTTGGTCTTTTCTCCATGCTACTGTTGGAACTTTTTCTAATTTCTGGTATGATATGAAGTATTATCGAGAACAACAACTGGTATATTTTGGAGCAATTTATTCTTAAACCAATTTTTATGTGTCTCTGCATCCATTGCACTATGAATACATACAGTGTTTTTCTTACAAAGAAATGTATATTCGGCACCAACAACAAAACCTTGCACCTCCAGCATGAAGTAACCGAGGACCACTTGTGATTTTAAACCAGTGCTAAGCCCTTGTGTGAAAACTTGTCGACTGCTTTAAACAGTAGTACCAGTCCATTTTTTATTTACTGAATGTCCATTCACCCATGATTCATCGGTATACAGTGTGTCCAGATTTCGATGCTCACCATTGGTATATCGGTTATTAAAAGAGATAGAGGAACGATTAAATGGCGAATGTTTTGCAGAATTCAATGCTCGCAACAAATCTCATTTCAAATTCATTCGGACTTTTTACAATTTTGAGATATTTTGAAAAAACCAATATTTGCCGATTTCAATTCTCGTCAATAACTCGATAACGCCTAATGCGATCGCTTTTAAACTCTAACATTATTCAGAAACTTTTTTAAGACAAATTTTTTGGTGTTAACAGTAACCCCCGATTTTCACTTGTTTCCAAGTTCTTATCGCTATCTTTTGTTTTTCTTATGGCGGTCATATTGGATTTTTTATTAGTTAGATAGTCCTTAAAAATAGCTTTTCAATAATATACAACATGCCTAATAAATATTTATTTACACGAGAGATATGAACATTTGAATAAAATTTCACTCTAATACGGAATTAGTTGGCTATGAAATTAAATGTTAGTGTAAAACAGGCGATAAATAAGCTCTGTCATTAGTCACATGTAAAAGTGCAGTGCAATTGGTGGAAGATTTAGAACTTTGTATAGTAACTATTGATAAGTAATTCATTTGTTGCCCTGTTCTTAGCGCCATCTTTTGTTTTTCTTATGGCGACCATATTGCATTCTCAATTAGTTAGATAGTCCTTAAAAAAAGGATTTCAATAATGTACAACTTGCCTAATAAATCTTTATTTGTATGAGAGATATGAACATGTAAAATAAATTTCACTCTAATACGAAATTACAAGTTCAGATTTACTTAAATAAACTGTTCAATATGCCGACCATTCTGCTCCACACACTTTTGGTACCTTGTTCTAACAGAGTTACAAAACTCTACGTAGTGTGTTTTCGTTTAATGATCTTCAGCACATCCAGCACTCGTTGTTCTAAAATTTCCCGATTCTCTGATGGTTCAAAATTGAATACTACGTTTTTAGTGGCACCCCACAAATAAAAATCAAGGGGGGTAAGGTCGAGCGATCTCGCAAGCCATTGTACTGGTCAATTATTTGAAATAACTCTCTCATGGAAATGTTCTCACAAAAAATGTCGCACGTGACGATCATTATGGGCAGGGCAGCCGTCCTGCTGAAACCAGACGTTTTGCATGTTTTCAAGGTTAATAATTTGTCTTACGGAGGGCATTATCTCGTTCGTTAGTAGCTCTAAATATCTATTACCAGTTAAATTGTAATCAAAGATGAAATGACCTATTAAGTGATTATCTAAAATGAAAAAACAAAAATTCAAACAACAAAGAAGTTATCAATAAAAGTTCGTATCAATCATACCTTCTTTGATTTGCCAAATGTGTATTATCAATTGACCAGTGATGATAATTATGCCTGTTGAACACTCCACAATTGGTAAAAGTATTTTCCTAGGAAAATCAGTATCATCGTCACATTTTTGTTGATACCACCTAAATTGTAATCTTCGCTGATAGTCATTATCGCTTAAACCCTGTACAATTGTTGGTTTGTATAGGTGGTATTTGTTTTTCCTCAACGTTCCATGAACACTAGATTTCAGAATTCCAGTTTCTCGAGCCACTCGACGTACTGATGTACTTGGATTGTTTATAACATTTTGCAAAATATTATTTTGACGTACATCAGCATTGTTAACTTGATAGTTGGATCTTTTTTGTTCGAAGCTTCCATAGTCCACTAAATTTCTGATTATTCTGTTAAAAATTGTCCGGTGTGGTTGTGGTCTTTCCGGAAAACGCTGACCGTAATTTGTGCAAGCATTTTCAGAGTTTCTATTTGCTTTGAAATAAACTTCTAACATATCAACCCTTTCTTCATTTGAAAATGTATGTGCCATTATCAGTTCTTATCTAATCTATTCTAATCTCAATGCTTAACGGTAATTACTTATCAATAATTACAACACAAAGTTCTAAATCTCCCACCAACTGCACTGCACTTTGACATGGCAACAATGACTGAGCTTATTTATCTATTTATCGTCTGTTTTACACTACCATTTAATTTCATAGCCCACTAATTCCGTATTAGAGTGAAATTTTATTCAACTGTTCATATCTCTCGTGTAAATAAAGATTTATTAGGCATGTTGTGCATTATTGAAAAGCTATTTTTAAGGACTATCCAACTAATTAAAAATCCAATATGGCCGCCATAAGAAAAACAAAAGATAGCGCTGATAACTTGGAAACAAATGAAAATCGGGGGTTACTGTTAACACCAAAAAATTTGTCTTAAAAAAGTGTCTAAACAATGTTAGAGTTTAAAAGCGATCGCATTAGGCGTTATCGAGTTATTGAGGAAAATTGAAATCGGCAAATATTGGTTTTTTCAAAATATCTCAAAATTGTAAAAAGTCCGATTGAATTTGAAATGAGATTTGTTGCGAGCATTGAATTCTGCAAAACATTCCCCATTTAACCGTTCCTCTATCTCTTCTAATAACCGATATACCAATGGTGAGCATCGAAATCTGGACACACTATATTATAGTTCTACCTGAAAATAAAACAATCACAACCAAGCATATACTCAAATGATTAAACACGTAATGAATATAAATGTATAAAAAACCGTAAGCTATAGTCTTCTCTAAATTTCCTGAAGTCTCGCAAATATTTATGTTCCACCTACTGATGTTATCTATTTCAAAAAGAATACTCTTTTGTCCCACTATTGGAAATTCAACACCCATATCATGTATCAATCTGTAAAAACTTTCCCTTGCGAAGTTAAGCAGATTATCAACATTATTAAAAGCAACAAGAACAGTGTTTAAAGTAGGAGGTGCATTTTGTATTAAAAAAAATCATGCACTTTACGTCAAATAAGTACTTGTGTATTGTTATCTTATGAATGAAGTCGATCATTTATTTGGACGTTTTCTTTTGCTTTGCTGTTTTAGACTTGATTCTTGAGCCATTTGTTGTTCCCTCTTGACATTATATATGGTATGCACTGAACAACTTAAAGCTTTACTTGCTTCTTGAACAGCAGAGATCACGGTCATGGACGTACTAAAATAATTATATACACTTATCACTGCTTTTCCTTACAACTAAAATTTTCTCACTTCTGTGGCTTTCTAGCTGCGAGCTCCATAAAGAGAGTGACAATTGCAATAAAATATGTATATACGTTATCACGTTTATCAGAGAATTATAGATATATTATATATAGATTTAACAGAAATTATATATAATTTTAAGACAATATAAAAATATGGACACCACCACGGATAACACCATTGAACTATATACCAAAGTAAGTCGAAAGGAAACGCCTAAACCCGAAGCTGAAGCGGTCAAGAAGTATGCTGTTAGGTATTTCTATCTCGCTCTTGCACATACACGGCCACTTAGCGACAGCAAGAGCACAGGTAAAATATGCTCCAGGTAAGAATAAACGGTGAGTCAACTTTATTTAAATTTCAAATTGTGGAAAACCAAGAAATCTGTCGCAACGAACTGCTTACCAAAAAAGTGATTTGGCTTAATATTATATAAATAAAAAAAACTATCCCTGTATAGACTTCAAACATTCCCAAATATTATTTTAAATGAAGAAAGTCTGAGGACACAGCATTTTTCTTCAATATCTTTAAAGTGCTCCCTCTTGGCATTTGTTTATAATCATTAGGCAAAAAAGGATCGCTATATAATTTACTTGATTTGACAGTTTCCAATCTTTTTCTGTTCTAATAGGTTTGATCTACAGATTTAATATCTCAGAATTTTTGAATGGAAAACTTAAAATAACGAAAAAATTGTAAGTACGTTTCCAAAAAAAGTGATTTACTTGACATGAATACCACTGTACTGAATACTACTTAGCGTTGTTGTTTTGTTTTGGAAAAACTTCTGAAAACTTTGTATTTTAGTATTTTTCAATTAGGTAGCTATCAAGTAGTTTAATTGGAAAACTAACCTATATAATATGAACAATGGGACGTTATCATAAAATCGGAATAGGTTTACCTGTGAAAACTTATTTTGTTCCTTTTATTAAAACTGTAATATTATATATGTAAGGAAAAAATAAATATTTTATAATCCATAACACGAATCCACACTGAAAAGCTGCGAAAGTGAATGTGACGGTGATACCTTATTTCCTGCTTTATTTGTTGCTTGCGCTACGGCTTCAATGTTTGCAATGTTTGAAGTATAGTGGCGTCCGTTTCAGTTACTTTAGTATATAGCTCAATGGCGAAAACTGACAATTGACAGCAACGATTACCTATAATAGCAGAATTTGCAGCAAGGCCGGCGCTGGTTATAAAGATGGAGTTATTAAGAGATTACTAAAGATAATAAGAGACGCAATATTGATATTAAACCTGTACTACATATTGGGGTTAAGACGGGAAATTGAAAATGTTGTTATAGGTTTTGCAAACAGTTCAGTTTTTAACATTTCGAGGGAATAGGGGATTGAGATGCTTGTCATAGCACATATTAACGAAAAATATTAATTTAAAGTCAAACAAAATGTATTTTTTCTACTGCCATTCTTTAATTGTATTATTAGATATACTGGACATGTACTTTAAGGAAGTCCATTAAAATATAAATCTGACAGATCTCTGCAGTTTACTTGTAAATAGCTAAAATTTGTGTTTTTTGAAAATATAAACAGTAAAAATGAGCGTTAGTGACAGTGAAATGGGAAATTTGACTCCATCAGAAAATATGGAAGAAGCCTTAATAGCCACGAACAATTTATTACAAGCAAAATCGGCAAAAACGTATGAAAAATCTTACTCTCAATTTATGAATTGGAATGTTCAAAAAATAATTTTATTATGGGTCGTAGAAAAAATAGTATATGCAACTCGCATTTAATGGTTATTAAGACACTCGTATTCATACGTAATTTTCATACTGGTGACATAATAGCCGTCATTAAATGCTCATTGCATAATAAATTATACTATTTACTAACCCAACTAAACTCCTGGAAAAAATTAACGCATCACTTGTTACTTTACTATTACTTGCAATTTTTACAGTTTTAATTCGTGAAATACAGTATTTTGGTAGCTTAGGATGTCATCTCTTATTATTGACAAAAATGCAGTGATTTGACGTTTTTAAGGTTATAAGTTTGTAAATAAGTGTATGTGGTGTTAATTTTCTAAAAAGCTGTTAAACAAAAATTGATCAGTTTAATTTTGTTGATCATTAGTTGCATTTTTATTTGTTTAAAATAGTAAAATACACTAATTTTATCTGGCTAATTTGTTAAGCGTTAAACAGTCAACAATAAGTCGGAGGGTTAAACATTTTAATGAACTGGAGACTTTCTCTAAAGCAGAAGGAAACGTCGTCGTAAAAGATCTATAAGTGAAGTAGATGATCGATTTCTTAGACAACTTGCCTTAAGGCCGAGACGATCGACCGGTTCCGAGTTACGCAGAGCTCTAGCAGAAGTCTGAAACGTAGATATTTCTGGGAGAATAGTCAGAAGAACGCTTAATGAAGCAGGATTAAAGAGTAAAAGATCAGCAATTGCACCACTGCTCACCAGGCAACATAGAGTTGCTAGATTGCATTTTCCTAGAGCTCATACAAAGTGGACAAATGACGACTGCATACAAATTTTGTTTTCGGATAAAACACGAGTCAATCTGAAGTCACCAGATGAACGTGAGCCATGTGAAAGGTTTCCTGACTGCAATATCTCTCCAAGAGTTCCATTTGGTGGTGGGTCAGTAATGTTCTGGGAAGCAATTTGTTTTGACGCTCGCACGGATTTGGTACCTATTCATAAGAGATCAATGAATGCAAATTTTTATATCGAGAATATTGTAAAAGAGAATGTTGTGCCAGTTGTCCCATTTATCGGCTCCAACTTCCTCTTTATGCAAGATAACGCTTGACCACACGTTGCTGTAGACGTAATGGACTACTCTACTAATGTAGAGGTAGGGATGTCTGTAATAGAAGCTATTAAATTATACAGAGTTAAACATCGAATCATATTCACTTTGACGAAACATGGTTATATGAAAAACATACAAGATCAAAAGCTTGGGTTCATATTATGAACTTTCTCATAACAGCGATATGACTGTAATTCATTTTGGCAATGTACACATATATAAAAAGCAAACATAACCACAAATAATTGATTGAAGACGGAGTATTTACAAGTAAAAATTGAAATAAATTCAAATTGAGTTCAAAACAGTTTTATTCAATTCACTACAATTGTTTCACCCTACTAGGGCTTCATCAGGTGATGAATATTATAATACAAAATATTTGTAGACGTTCTTATTTATGTCTTTTCCTAAACTCCCCCCTCTTCATTTAGGAAAAGACATAAATAAGAACGTCTACAAATATTTTGTATTATAATATTCATCACCTGATGAAGCCCTAGTAGGGTGAAACAATTGTAGTGAATTGAATAAAACTGTTTTGAACTCAATTTGAATTTATTTCAATTTTTACTTATAACCACAAATAACCAATTTCAACACCGTTCATCAAAGTATGCGATTTGACACCAACGCTAGAATAAAACGTCATAATTTCATATGATGTAAGTCGAGGTAGCCGGGTCACTAAATTTCAATGAACCGGATCTCGGCTCACTTGGAAAGTAACTATGCGGGCGACTGAAGTGACCTGTTAGAACAGTTCTAAAGTAATGCGATCCGCTTCAACAGTTCAAATGAGCCGGTTCCGGAATCCGGCTCACAATAAGGAGCTGAACCGAGTGAGCCGAGTCAAAGAAATGAACCGTTTTGCCCACCTATAGTAAATTAGGCTATATATTTTTTTCTCAGGGTTTTATTGGGAATATTTTAGGTTTGCCTTAATGCATGTATACGTATGCTAGGAGAAATAAATAACGATACACTTCGCGGAGATATAAGGTGGTGTGGGCGTGTTTATTATGCATTAGTATATGGCGAACACCCCCATGCCACTTTATATCTCCACGAAGTGTACGGTTACTTATTTCTCTTAGTGTACGACTATTATAACATTATTATACCAATTAGCCGAAGAAACAATTTTGAAATTAGTGAAATATTCAACTATAAAAAGCAAAGTAATTGAAAAACTTCCACAAAAGTGTTTGAATATATGAATTCCAAAAGCAATCATCATGAATGAACGGCATAATACAAATTTGTCAAAATGTATTGACAAATACGAGTATATCACAATGAAAACGTAGTGTACTTATGGCTTTTGGTAGTGCTCCGCGGAAATAAAAACAGAGACTATATACTCATACTAAATTTATTATAAAAATGTACCTACGTTTCAAATAACAATGTAACCCGATCGTTCCGCAACTTTATACCAACCCTGTATGCGTAATATAATTTGACATGTGAATTGCATATATTTATGTCAGAATGAAAGAGTATATGGATTATCTTAAATTAAACTATACAGCTTGTGTAATGGAACACTTGATATAGCAAATCCAAAATACATCAGAAATGCAACGTCGCGTACTGTATCCCCGCTCTCGCTACTTTTACCGGTGAAGCATCGACTGGAAATATCACAGTTACCTCTATCCTCTCCTGTCTTTCGGCGTACGCCCAGTACGGCCACAGAATACGACGTTGCAATTTTTACTTGGTAATATCAAATGTTTCATTAGGTACACAAGCTGTATATAGGCATTCGGGTAATGTCAAAAAATGTACGCAATAACAAGATTGACTTCAACGTACCTACTTTGCAAAACTGTAATGAATGTTACTTAGCTATTCTCCATTAGAAATATTATTATATCAACCTACATAGACAATATTACCAATCTGTATATTCTTTTAGATCTCATAGAAACAATAATAATACCTTTGATAAAGAAACTATGCGAGAAATGCATACCTGAAGATAATGTCGCTGCAATTGTAGCTAGTCAATATGGAGCAATACTTGAGAATATAATGATGTGTTTGTCAAATGATGATAAAATATGGTTTCTAACCTATTATAAAATACTCGCCCGTATCGGTTTTGAAACAAGACCAGGTGGATTACAAAGCATAGATGCCTCCAAAGTAAGTTACTTTTCTTCAATGAAAGTGGTAAGTAAGGAGGACATTTTAATCAATTTGCTCTCGCTTGTTCGTATGTTGTTGACCAAGCAAATACCGCATATGTGTGTCGCAGGTTATGATGCAGTAATGTAGTGTCCATCTAGCAGGATCAATATCGTTATATAGTACCTATTGATGTGTCCGAGATATTAAAAATGTGTAAACACAACAACACTAATGAGAATAGCAATTTATTTATAGATAGACATTACATTACAACTTTTTATTCTAGGCTTCGTTCTGAACTTAGTACTAGCACAGTATATTACCAATGTTGCCAACTACAATACCTCCTCTCATAAATTTAATCGTACCGGTGCCCTAACCTTTCTCCTTGGCCTATCCGAACAACTCGAATTAATCCCTGCTGAGGTTTACACTCCTCCACTTTTCCATCTTTCTCCATTTCAGAACCCCCCCACTTCATCGCTTTTCACAGCAGCACTAGTGGATTCTGATTTCTCTACCTCTTCTTCCTGAGTCGTACTTGCCGGTATCATATTTTTATATAACATCAATGGATCACCAGCGTTGCCGGACTCTTCTGTAGTCTTAGAAATTCCCTCTCGGGTATTCACTTGTCTGGTTTCCAATTCTTTCACATCAAAATATTTCTTCCGTCCTTTATTTTCCCTAATCTGATTTATGTGTCTTTTCCAGATACAATTCAGTTCCTTGATTTTGCATAAATAGTCTCCCAATACTTCATCAATAGTGGTTTCAACCCTTTCCTTCTTATTAGGATTCCTATAATCTCTACAATATAGCCTATTTGCTTTTATCAAGGCTTTTGTTACTTCGTTTGTCGTATCCATTCGTTGATTCACCTCCGTTTTGCACAGAAGGTCTAATCTTGTTCTAACTCCATGCTTAAAGACTAAACTTTATGGACTCCTTCCAGTTGTTACATGGGGTGAGTTACGATAGTGAAACAAATATTGATTCATTGCGGTTTCGGAAATGATTGCACAGCCCTGAAGAATTTTCGCAACTCCTTGCTTGAAACTTCTCACATAATTTTCAGCAAATCCATTAGTAGCTGGGTGGTATGGAGGCGAAGTATGGTGCTTCACTCCATTGTTAAATAAAAATGTTGAAAACTCCTTCGAACAAAAAGGACTTCCATTGTCTGTCACTAGTAGATTTAGCAATCCAAACCTTGCAAAACATTCTGTAAATTTCTCTATCACTGTTCTTGCTTCCGTACTCTTCATTGAGAATGCCTCTGGCCATCTTGAATATGTATCTATAATCACAAAAACCATTCTGCCTTGAAAGGGTCCTAAGAAATCTGTGTGAATACGATCAAAGAAATATTTTTCCACGCTACAGGATATTAATTCAGCTTTCTTTGATCTGGTTTTGATTTTTGACATATGACACAACTATTCACATACTCTTCGATTTCATCTGATAGTGAAGGCCACCAAAAGTAGACTCTCGCTTTTGATTTCATTTTGACTATGCCTTCGTGCGCTGCATGTAATTCTTTCAATAACTGATTTCTAAGTTTGAATGGTATCACCACTCTGTATCCCCACATGATTACACCGTCCGTAATTGTAAACTCCTCCTTTTTTGCTAAATACGGTTTCAGTACTTCTTCCTTCGTGTGCTTAGGGAATTCGCATCTAATAAAATTGTACAGCTCTCCTAAAGTAGGATCTTTCCTTGTCTCAGATCTCACATACTTCAAATCAATTGGTATTGTTTCATCTAAAAAATTCAAGTATTCCAGTTTGTCTTCCTCTTCTCCTTAATGTTTAATGGCAACCTGGACAGAAGGTCTGCCTTTACATTTTCTGCACCTTTAATATATTTAATCTTATAATTAAAGTTCGACAAAAATAATGACCATCTTTGCAGACGCCCAGCCGCCATTTGTGGCAACCTTCTGTGTTCCCCAAATAGTGCGATTAAGGGTTTATGATCACTTAGGATTTCAAACTCTCTACCAGCCAGATATTGATAAAATTTCTTAACCGCCCAATATATGCTTAGTGCTTCTTTTTGCACCATGGCATATTTTTTTTCAGCCGCATTTAACACGCGCGATGCGTAACCAACCGGTCTTTCCACACTGCTCCAATCCCGTTATCACTGCTATCGCAGATCAGCCTTATGGGCATAGATGGATCAAAATGAGTTAATATTTTTTCAGAAGCCAAGTCTTCCTTTACCCACTTAAATGCTTGTTCTTCTTTTTCAGTCCATTTGAATTTTACATTCTTCTTAGTTAAATTGTATAAAGGTTTTAGTTTATCCGCCAAATTTTGTACAAACTTTGAATAATAAGTTATTGCCCCGATTACTGCTCCAACTTCGGTAACGTTTTTCGGACTAGGAGCTTCCACTATAGCTTCCACTATAGCTTTAACCTTTTTCATGTCCTTCTGTAAACCCTTTTCTGATATTTTATGTCCTAAATAACGTATCTCATTCTAAAAAAAATCACATTTGTTTTTATTCAATCTAAACCCGGCTCTGTCTAATCTAAATAATACTCTTGCTAAATTTGTTAAGTTTCTTCTGTGGTTTTCCCTGGAATTACTAGATCATCTATAAAGTTTTCTACCCCCTTGCATCCTTGAAATACTTTTTCTAATATAGCTTGAAAGATAGAGCAGGCAGGTTTGGTTCCGTATGGCAATCTATTCACTTTAAATATACCATATGGTTTGCTCCATGCCAACAATAAACTAGTTTCTTCATCTACTACTAATTGATTATATGCGTTTTTTAAATCTAATTTAGTGAACTGTTTACCCCCCTGTTAGGATACAAACATGTCCTCAATTCTTGGCAATGGGTGGTTAACATTCCTTAAATATTTATTAATAGTAATTTTATAATTGGCACACAATCTAATACTTTTACCATCGGGTTTTACCACTGATACTAAAGGCGTTCCCCAGTCTGATGTAATAACTTTTTTTTACCCCTTCTTTCTCTAGTCTTTCTATTTCTAAAGCTACTTGTTCTCTAAATGCAAATGGTATCGGTTTAGGCTTATGAAGAACAGGTTTGATATCTTGTGGTTCTATTTCTAGTTTTATCTTTTCTAAACTATAAATACCCAATTTTAATGAAAATAAATTGACCTACTTATCGAATAAGTTTTCAAAAGTAGTTTCTTTTAACTCTATTTTATTACAATCTACTTGATTAAAAGTGATTTTAAAAAGTGTGATCAAATCTCTACCCAAAAGCGGTTTGTTTACCCAATCACAATGCTTTACATTGTTATTTATTTACACATCTGTTCTGATTTCACCTACTGGTATAATAACTGTATTATTATATGTTTTTAATTTAAGTAAAGTTGGTTGCATTTCGATATCATTGAATACATTGTTATATATATCTCAAGTTATACACGCCTTTTCTTTTGCATTTTTGACATTTGTAATGCTTATACTTACATTGTTTAAAATCATGATTTGCTTTGTTTACAATGAAAACATAATTTAACATTAATATCTTCTTTTCTTATATTTCTACCCTTAGTGTCTCTAAAACTTTTATTCATCACTTTAATTCTGTTGATTTCAGCCCACTTACTTTCTTTCACTACTGCTTCCTTCGTTCTTGCTAGTTCCACCAAATCGTTAAGTTTCTTGCCAGTATCCTCTTCGCACAGCCTGTCCAATATTGGACCAGCTTTCAATCCTACTACGAACTTGTCTTTTACTCTCTCTTCTAGGTTATTTTCGAACTTGCATTCTGCTGCTAATTCTTTCACTCTAACTAACCAATCATTTACTGTTTCGTCTCCTTGTTTTAATGCATCAAATTCTTTTCTTTTCCGAAAAATTGCTATTCGTGGTAAATAAACTTGATAATAATTCTGTTATTTCCTCGTACGTCTTGTCGCTAGGTTTAACAGGATGACATACATTTTTAAGTATTTTATACACTTCCATACTTAATGCCGTTAATAAATTTGGTACTTTCTTACTTTCGGTAACATTATTCACAATTATTGCCTGTTCAAATCGTTCCATAAATATTTCAAAATCATCTCCATGTTTAAAAGTTTCGAAAGTAATCCCACTTGCCATTGTTGTTGCAAAAAAAAAACAGAATGTCGGTAAATACAGATATAATACACCCAAAACCAATTTATTCCCGTCGCCAAATAAATGATGTGTCCGAGGTGTTAAAAATGTGTAAACACAACAACACTAATGAGAATAACAATTTATTTATAGATAGACATTACATTACGTCTTTTTATTCTAGGCTTCGTTCTGAACTTAGTACTAGCACAGTATATTACCAATGGTGCCAACTACAATACATCACAAGTATAAATCATATAAAGTAAAGTAACTCACTGCTGCACCTATGAATTTTCGTTTCATGTCGGTTATTTGGCACGCATGCAGATTTACGGGCGAGTTCAAATACCTATACATGAAGTGGCGATTTACAGTTTTAAAAATGAGAAGAATACATGATTGACATATTACAAATAGTTTAGTTCTACTTGCTGGGAATATAGCGACAAAATCAAAAGAGTTGTAATGGCTTTACTAGAGGATAATTATGGTGTATATATATACTGCATACTCTTTGACGTCATTGCCGTCATTTTGTTGAAATGTTAATGTAGTAGATTTACATACATATACTAATGGTTATAATAAATAACATTGCGCCAAAAATGTATTTCTGTGGAAATAGTAAATTCGTGCCTATTGCAGTTTAGTTAATACTTAAAATAATCTTTTATCAGTATAAAATGCCTATCACATGTTTCATTTACTTTTTTGATGTCATAAATTGCGAATGACGTAATCAATCCATACTAGGCCTATACTCCATTCAGTCTAAGAATAAAGCATTGGGAAAGATAGGGCTTAAAATAAACGTTTGTGATTGGTTGAAATCGAGTGTGCATTTACACCGGCAAAATAATCGCATTTAGCTCGTTCTGTCAAAAATTTGTTTACTGACAGTTTTGTTCAAAGATTTTGTCGATTTCCGTATTTTACATAGTTATTTGTTGTTAATATTCTTAAAAAATAGTTCTTCTTAGAACTCGCAAGTGAAATATTCATTTGTTAAGGTATTTTATCAATTTCGTTATTTCGTAATCGCTAATATTCTATAGTACGGCGGAAGCATTTTACCAGGTCCTTCAAAAAATCGTAAAGGGAAACACATAAGATCTGGACAAAGGCAAATGGCTTATAATGTGTACATTAAGCATAAAGACAATATGTCTAAAACAGCTGCAGTCAATCAAACAGCAGAGGAAGTGGGTATTAATAGGAATACAATGTACTGCATTATTAAAGAAATGGAATTATATGGAGTTCCAATTTCTCCTCCAAGAAAAAGAAATTATCGTCATACTTACAATAAATTGGATGAAGCACAAAAAAGTACAATTAGACGACATGTGCATTCCTTTTTCTTGAGGAATGACTTACCAACTTGTACAAAAATGTACGTAAATGTCAAAATATAATGATATCAGATATGTATATCCCTGCTATCCATCTGACAGTAAACATATGTTTTACTTGTTTTCAAAATACAAAGTTCATCGTGTGTAAACTGTGCTCATATTGTAGCGCCATCTACTTTATTCTTAGACTGAATGGAGTATAGTAATAAATAGAAAGTATTTGCAAACTATTTACATTCAATTTATGAAAAACCTCACGTCAAGCCTTTTTTCGTTAAATAATTTTTAAAAATGTGAAATAGATTGATGAATACACTACACAATATTGTTGTATGTATGTATGATTCTAATAATCAATTAAATTTTATATAAAGGATATCCGAAATTAAAATTTGGTCACATTTATTATCTTCCTAAATTTACTTATACATGATTTGAGAGATATACGCAAAACTTGTTTAGTGTTAATAGTAAAGTATTCCAAATTAAATTGTACTGTATGTAATAAATCTGGATAGAATGCATAATTTGCTAGATATTTGGAAAGCACTGCTTATCGATAAGAGTAAAAGTGTCCGAGATCTGAAAAAAGTTATACAATGTTGTTCCGAAGTTACTACCGAATACTTTTGTATTTTTACTTTCTTATACGTAGTATAAGGAAGTATTGTGATGATGAAAATTTTCGAACTCGAGATTTTTGCAGATGTCCACGTTTTGAGGTCCCCTGATACCAAAAAAGTGGTTTTAAAAAAAATGTCTGTGTGTGTGTGTGTGTCTGTCTGTGTGTCTGTCTGTCTGCCTGGCTGTGTGTCTGTCTGTCTGTCTGTGACCACGATAGCGGCCAAACCGCTGTAGATATCAATTCCAAATTTTGTATTTACGTGTATAATCGCCCTCTTGAGATCTGATTAGTTTTTCAGTAAAATCGGTAGACCGGAAGTAGCAGTTTACTTCAGCGAAAAAATCGAATTTTGCGAATATTTCGTCAACTACTAAGTTTAAACAAATTTATAAAGAATTCATATATACTTAAAATTAAAATTGAGAATAATTTTATTTAGAAAGTTTTTCGAAATTCCTACCGGAAGTAGGTCTTTTACTCTTATCGAAAATCAGTTTTTTGCGAATATTTCGCAAGTCATGCTTTTTAGACAAGTACGTTACGGGTATAAAAGTATTTAAAACATAATTTTCAATATCTTTTGTATAAAAAAAATTTCAAAATTCAGACCGGAAGTACCACTTTTACTCTTATCGAATAGCGATTTTTTGCAAATATGTCGTAAGTTATGCATTCTATATATATTTATCAAGAGTACAAAAGTATTTAGAACTGGATTTGCAATATTTTTTGTATATATCAAATTTCAAAATTCGGACCGGAAGTAGCACTTTTACTCTTAGCGAGGAGCACTTTTTTGATAATATCTTGCAAAGCATGCATTCTATAGCAATTTATTAAGCGAATGAAAGTACCTAGAATAGGATTTTGAATAAGTTTTGTATAAAAAAAATTTTAAAATTGTATAGTTTGAAACGCTCATACGTATAAGAAAGTCGTGTGGTGGCCACACCTCATTTTTTTACTTTCTTATACGTAGTATAAGGAAGTATTGTGATGATGAAAATTTTCGACTTCGAGATTTTTGCAGATGTCCACGTTTTGAGGTCCCCTGATACCGAAAAAGTGGTTTTTAAAAAATGTCTGTGTGTCTGTCTGTCTGTGTGTCTGGCTGTGTGTCTGTCTGTGACCACGATAGCGGTCAAACCGCTACAGATGTCAATTCCAAATTTTGTATTTACGAATATAATCTCCTTTTTGAGAACTGATTGGATTTTGAGCAAAATCGGCAGACCGGAAGTAGTAGTTTACTTCAGTGAAAAAATCGAATTTTGCCAATATTTCTTCAACTACTAAGTTTAGACTAATTTATAAAGAATTGATAAGTATTTAGAACTTAATTTCCAATATCTTTTCTATAAAAAAAATTTAAAAATTCGTACCGGAAGTATCACTTTTACTCTTACCGAATAACGATTTTTTGCAAATATGTCGTAAATTATGCATTCTATATATATTTATGAAGAGTAAAAAGTATTTAGAGTTGGATTTGGAATACTTTTTGTATAAATGAAATTTCAATTTACATTCGGACCGGAAGTAACACTTTCATACGTATAAGAAAGTCGTGTGGTGGCCACACCTCATTTTTTTAAATTCTAATGAATATACTAGTTTAGCAATCACAAACCACGTCTGAAGTAAGGTGCTACTGCCGGTTTATCAATTTGACTGAAACACCAATCAGTTCTTCCGACTAAAATTACAAGCTTACGGTGTCGATAACTAGTTAGTTAGGGCCATTCGTGACCAAACATACAGATACGAAGAGAGAGATAGAGAGAGAGAGAGAGAGAGAGCGAAAGAGAGAATTTGAAAAGCACTCTTTTATAATTAAGATACACCGAAACTCCTCTTCTGAAAGTAGCGTGTTGTGAAAAACTAAGTTTGAAAATGACGCTGCAACAAAAAAATGAAACATTCATTTAATATCGAAATCATAATCAAAATTTACATAAAACTTCAGAATGTTTTAAAAATGTTGTCCATTTACGTCTAAACACAAGCTGAACGATTGACACATTTTTATGACATTAGTGTAGTTTTATGTAAATTTTGATTATGATTTTGCTACAGCTACATCTCTTAATAGATGGGTCTCGGGCAATTGAAAAGAAGATAAACCAACATTTGAATGAAGCTAATACAACTTGGCTGGAGTTTGTTATGTTTAATATACATATTTGCTTATGTTTACAATAATTATAAATTACCCAACGAAATACAAGAGCATGAAACTGACTCCACGACTTCAAGCCATAAGTTAATCTTGATTCTAGATTAAACAATAACAGTAATCACGTACTTCAGAATTTTAAGAGGCTTTGTTTTATAATAATATTAAGTTAAAATAAAATTGCCAAATGTAGCTTTTATTTCATCTTTTTCCTGTCATACAAAATTATTAATTTGAAGATATTTTATTAGGTTTCTGTGTTTGTTAAAACACCGTATTTGAACAAAATACAAATACGTTTATAAAAGGCAGATATTGTATTATATGTTCCTTAAGAGAGATAGCATGCAGGTTATGGATAAATGTTTGTAGGTAGGAATTTTAATTATGGTTGCTAATATAAATAACAACTTTGATAGTTCAAGAAGTTTACTTCAATTCAGTCTGAGTTAATGTTTTCTAACATTATTAAAGAAAAAGCTATCCAACTTTGAATCAAATTGAAATCCAAATACTATGTTCACTATATCATTGCCATATATTAACGAAAAGTAACCTGAAATAGTTAACAATAAGTTAGAAATTCTTAATAAGCAAAAAAACTATCTATGTTACTACGATGTATAGAATGCCTCAAAATACTTTATGAATGTTCACTGATGTACAAACGTGTTGCTCTTAATTGAATCAATAATTCACTTTCATAGGTGATTAGTAGGGCGCGGACACGAACGGTTGATGACTCATCGCCCATGGGCGCACTATTGAAATGTAGTATTTTAAAAGAGGTTTTAATTTTATTTATATAATTGGATAACAAGTGGCTGGTGATCTATAAAATACAAAGTACCTTATTATTTGTTTATTTTCTCTTCTGTAAGATTTGTTCTCTTTGAATTAGGTACATCCTTGTAAATAGAAAACGTCCTTTCTACATCGCAACTGCTTATAGGTGCGTACTGGAAATATTCTTTTATTTCAGCGTATTTAGCAGTTGGATTTTGTGTCATTGTGCCCATACACAATAGCCGCAATGTTATTAAATCTGGATTTCTATTAAAAACTGCGTCTAACTTTTGCCGAGGGTCACATCCGAAGTCACTTGAAATACTTTTGAAATTATTACTAGCCACATCTAATGTGGTTAATCCGTCTTTCAATTTGAGATTTCGATTTTCAAAGTATGTGATTAGTTTAGGCAAATTCCAAAGTGTTCCTGAAGGAATAACAACTCATTCTTTTAATTTGGAATTTCTGTTAGTTCCTTGCACTCAGAAATACTTCGAGCATCGTCATTTAAACAAGTAACGAAATTCTCTGCATAAAAACTAGTAGCTTCCAACCATGTTCCCCATCAAGTTATTACTGGCGAGGGAGGCAGTGAAAAAGGTGGACGTTTTTCCTTGTAAAGAGCTACTCTCAGTGGTGCTTTTCTGAAAACTTCTTTTAAAGCGGATACAACTCTATCAACTTCCGGATAGGTGTGTCTGATATATTCACAGATTCTGTGCAGAGTATGTGCTACACAAGTAATATGCCGCATACAAGGATATGTTTCCTTTAAAAGTCTGCCTGTTCTTAACATATATGCGATAGTGTCACTAACAAAAGTATTTTTTCTTTGTACCTGTCGTCTGAATGAAGCGTTTTCTGCAAATTCTCGTCAATAGTTTTAGCAACTGTTTCTGCATCAACTGTTATATGGAATAGTTGAATGTAGTACACCAGCTACAACGTTTACCACACAGCTTCCTAATATGTCGATAGTTTCGTCGGCACTTGTCCATAGGTACTGATTTGAAAGATGTCTTCTAATGCATTCTACTGTTTTCGTGAAGCACTTAGAAACATGATATTTGCGTAAGGTGGATTCATCAGAAATATTTCGACCAGTATATTATTGTAGAAATGTTTTGAAAGTGGGATTGTCAAGTTTCTTTAATCAATCCATCTCGCCATTGTTTCACGATGTATTTCTCGACGTTCTTCCATATCATAGTAACATAAACAAAGTTCTAGATCTAAATATAAATAATAACTAAAAGTGTATGCGTATGTTATTGAACTAAACGAAATCCAGTGCACACTTACGTCTAGATAATTGGGAGAAGTCGATTCAATGAAACGAGATTAAACAGGAACCATTACATAAATTGCGAAGTACGTAATTAACAGTCAAAACAATGAAAAAACAAAACTAACGTAAGTATAAATAGGTATATACATATATGTAACTTTATTTCTTTTGGGAAAGATAAGGTAAATATAATAAATATTAAAAAACCCTCGCGCTTCTACCTACGCCGATAAAGAAAGGATTTTACTCATAAATTCCTTTTTTGATGGGCATTTTTTGTTGTTGTTTTCAATAACTTTTCAAGTAAACAACAGATGTTGCAGTTCACCATATGAATAATGCTATTCAGCTGTGTATTCAGTAACTGTGTGTTATTTACATTATTTCTTTGCTCCGTTGTAACTCCGTCGTAGTTTAAACCTGGGACGTCCGCGCCCTAGTGGTTAGTAAGCATCGAACACTTTAAAGCTTCAAAATTAGTCGTATGTCGATGCTTGCATTTTACTACTCGATCTTAAAGAACTTTTTGGTCAACCGTCCGCGAAGTTACCAATTCGCAAACGAACACAGCTCGCGAAATACAATTTCACCATAGCAGCGGCCGTTAAAGTAAATACGCATTTTAACACATGTTTAATCATTCATTGGCAGAAAAAAGAATATTTTGTGTTTTTATTATAAGCGTGACTCTGGTGCTCACGTTTAACTAGTGTAAACACGTGCTTTTGAGCTCCGTAGTAAACTTCATTAATTGAACTACTACGAGCATTAAATAAACACGAAATAGTGAACATAGAGTAAAGAAAGCAGTGTAAGTGGACTGTAATTACTAACCAGCAATAGAATTAAATATAATAAATAATACATTAATATAATTGTACTGCGGCCGAGATAAGTTTAACTAGCCTCCGACGCGACGGGTGGACCGGGGCCAGTAATCTTTACGAACGCACGAGTGGATAGTCAACCAGTTTAAAGTACTGTGCTATAAAAGTTGCATATATAGAAGACTATATACAAGATAAATTAATACCGCAAACACATGACTGGAAGAGAGCCGAAACGGAAAATACTGGATACAAGCTTGGAAAGCCAAGTGGAGGAAGCAAACAAAATTTTTAAGAAAAGTGTAATTACTGGCAGGTCGCCCACGAACGTAGACAAGACGTACGACGAAATGGAGGAAGTGATAAGGGCTATTCAAGAGTTGAGAAGCGATGTGAATATGGCGTTTGAAGAAAACAACAATCAGAATGAGGCACTGAAAAAAGAGCTAGAGGAGACAAATAAAGAACTGAGAGAAATTAAAAACGAAATGAAAAATAAAGAGGAGGAGTGGTGCAAAGAAAAGCAAGAATTGATTGCCAAAGTACAGGTTCTAGAGGAAAGAATGGAAAAGCAAGAAAAGGAAAAGAAAAGAAACAATATAATTATAAGGAATGCCGAGGTAAGTGGAAAGAATATAGTCAAGGAACTGGAAAGCTTCTTAAGAGATGAACTTAATACACAAACCACGATTTTAGAAGCATATGAAATAAAAAAAGGAATTATACTAGCTGAGATTAAAAACTGGGAGCAAAAGAGAATGATAATGCAGAGTAAGTGGAAACTGAGAGGAACAAACATATACATAGAAAACGATATGAAACATACGGCTGGGATGAATTGAAGAAAGATAGCACCTACAACGAAACAACCAGCGACAAATACAAAGGTAGTAAAGATAAGGAAAGAAAGAAAGTGGTTTCTACATCAACAAACTAAAGCGCGCTAAGGCAACGAATAGAAAGAGGATGACAAGGGCAGTGGATAAGGACTGGAATGTGAAAAAAATAAGTGAAGTTACAATTAATGAAAGAAATAAACATACTATGCATAAGATTTCGACGGAAAAAATAATGAAGATAGGTACCTGGAATATAAGAAGTATAAATGGTAAGGAAGTTGAACTCATTCAGGAATTTGAAAAAGCGAATCCACATATACTAGCAATATGCGAAACAAAGAAAAAAGGGCCAAGGTATTACAGAAATGGAGGGTGGACATATACTGCTTTACAGCGGAGTCAGACCGGAAGAAAGAACTAGGGAAGGTGCAGGCTGCATAATAAACAAACAACATGTAAACTAACTTAGGAAGTGGGAATATGTATCGGAGAAATTTGAAATGAAATTGAAGAACCGGGAAATTATAACAATAGTAATAGTGTACGGACAAGGGGAAGACGAAAAGACATGCATAAAGGATAAATTTTGGGAAAACTTATCAGACACTATAGAAACCACAGAAGATAGATTAATAGTGATGGGCGACCTCAATAGTAGAGTAGGCAAACGAAAAGAAGGAGACAGCGATGTTATAGGACCATTCGGCGAAATTCACAGAAACAGAAATGGCACTAGATTAATATATTTTTGCGAAGAAAACAATTTAGTAATCATGAATACATTCTTCTCACACAAAGAAATACACATGTACACAAGAGATGTCAAAAGCAGAAATGAAAGGTCAGTAATAGACTATATATTAACAAACAAAGTAACAAGGAAATAAATAATGGATGTGAGATTTAAGAGAGGACCGGAAATCTACAGTGATCACTTCCTATTAGAGGCTAGAATAAGAATATTTACAGACTGTACACAAAACAGGGAAATTCAGACCGAAAAAGTAAAAATAAACCGAATAATTAAATCGTACAAGCTATCCGAACAAGCGGTAGCTGAAAAATATACACAAATAGTAGAAACAGAGGCCATGCAAGTGATAGCAAATTGGGGAAATGACGATATAGAGCAGATGTGGCAAAAAATCAAAAGTAGCCTTCTAACGGCAGCAACAGAAACTTGTGGAACAATAGCAATAATAAAAAACAAAAAACAGACGAGATGGCAGACACAAGAGATTAAAGACCAAGTAAAGCACAAGAAGTCAATGTGGAAGAAATACCTACACGAGAAAACAGACGAAAGTTACTATTTACATAAAAAACAAAGACTAATAGTGAAGCAATCTAAACATAAAACGTGGGAAGAATTCGCGAAAAAACTGGATAAAGACATTAAAGGAAACCAAAAACTGTTCTACAAAGTAATGAAGAATGCCCGAAAAGAAAAAAAATATAATGTAAGTCATGTAAAAAAGAAAAACGATGAAGTAGTAACCGACGAAAAAGAAATAATGGAAAGATGGAATGAATACTTCGACGAATTATTAAATACGGGAAATGGACAAGGATACAAAGGGAACGAAGGAGAAGTAAAAGAAAGGAGAGAAACAGGAGATGGAAAATTAATAAATGTAGAAGGCATACAGCCAATAATTAGTAATATCAAAAGAGGAAAGTCAGCAGGGCACGATAAGATAACCCCGGAAATGCTAAAACACCTGGGCCCACAAGGCAAAGAAATGCTAGTAAAATTTCTCAATCAAGTATGGAAAACAACGCAAGTCCTACAGGATTGGAAAATTGGTGCAATTGTCCCTATACATAAGAAAGGAGACACAAAATTTTGCGCGAACTACCGGGGAATAAGCTTGCTAAGCGCAGTATCTAAAATATACGAAAGTGCTCTGGAGAAAAAACTAAGACCAGAAATAGAAAGGCAGCTAGAGAAACCCAGAGTGGGTTCAGGAAGGGGAGAAGTGTACAAGAACATATCTTCACAATTAAACAATTAATAGAGAAAGCTAGGGAAAAAACGAACCAATAAATGGCATTCATAGATATTGAGAAGGCCTTCGACCGAATACCGAAAAGTATAGTCTGGAAAAGTTTAAAAGAAAGAGGCATCCAGGAACATCTAAGAGCAGCAATAAAAAACCTGTATGATAAAAACATCAGCTACGTCAGGAAAAATAATATGGAGTCCGAGGAGTTCGAGATCCGTGATGGCTTGAGACAGGGTGGTGTCCTTAGCCCTCTGCTATCCATAACAGTGATGGACGACGTAATTAAAGTCACCAATGACAAAACTTGGAAAGTAACCGTAGGATACAAACGATTGAGTCCAATTACAATTTCGAACTGCGCTTTTGCCGACGATATAATGTTATGTGCACCAAGCGGAAAAGACCTGAAGAGGAACATCACAATATGCCAAGAGGAGTTATCCAAAAGCAATATGAAAATAAACACAAATAAAACAAAAATACTAGTAATTAGCAAAGATAACGAAGAAATCAAAATAGAAATTCAAGAACAAAAAATAGAACAAGTGAATATATTCAAATACTTGGGAGTCCAAATAGAAAGACATGGTGACATGGAACAGGAAGTAAATGAAAGAATATCCAGCGCGGCAAGAGTGTATTTCTCACTTTCTGGGTGGTATCTGAGCAACAAGGAGATCAGTTACAAAACAAAGATGGCAGTATATAGAGCAGTGTTCAGACCAATATTAACATACGACAGCGAGAGCTGGGTGACGTCAGCCAGAATGAAAAGCAGAATACAGGCAATGGACATGAAATACCTAAGGAAAGTAAAAGGGGTTACACGCAAAGATCGAATAAGAAATGACGTCATAAGAGAAGAACTGGAAGTAGAACCAATATTAGACAAGATTGAAGACCAGCAACTCAGATGGTTTGGACACCTAAACAGGATGAGCAACAGCAGACAAGTGAAAAATGTATGGGTTGCGAGGATAACCCAGAGGAGGAACAGGGGCAAACCCAAGAAAACATGGAATAAAGAGATAGTAGCAATACTGGAGAAGAGTGGCAAAACGTGGAGAGAAGCGCTGGAACTGACAAGGGATAAAAAACAGTGGGCAAAGTTTATCTAAGACAAAAGACAATAGACTAAACAATAACCTACACCTTCGGGTACTTTGGTTTCACGATTATATATATATATATATTATAAACCTTTAGGATACACATTAATTGTACAATTCGTATTGTTACTGATATTTATTCCAGAAGCAATAAAATCTAAATTTTTAAGAGAATTATAATTTGCAACCTTAACACTGTTTTCATTTTGATTGTAGATACGTTGTGATGAAGTACCGGAAATTGAATTAACAATTTTATTTTTATTTTCTAAGGAATCTTCAACATAGGATTCGGCCACGGTAGCAGATTTCCATCCACCGTGGCGCTTAAGAACTGATATTGTAGCACCACTGTTAGCAAGGAGAGTAGCAGAGCTCCTCCCAAAACAATGGCCTGTATATTGCTTACTGTTCGGCAACTGCAAATAATTCGCTATTAAACTCGGTATTTTCCCTATATTATGTACTCCAATAACTTGTGCATGGCACCTTCCTTGCTCGTATCTCAAAAATAACCTAAGACATGTAACATGTTTCGAACGAAGGGCAACATATTTACGATAAAGTATTATGTAATCTGGGTTCGTAATGGTAAAAGTGCGGTTTATGTCCGTTTTTGTATCACGAACATTAATTATATGTAGGAACATTGCAGCCGTCATGAATGTCATCAATGGTTATTTTTGTTAATTCATCAGGTCTCATGGCTCTTGATACTCCCATAAACTAAAACTACCTACAAAGCAAACCGTAAATTAAACAATTTATAAGAGAACTTCATTTATATCAAGATACCTTCCATAGTAAATATTTTCCATCATCAGCGTTTCCCAAAAATAACTTAATATGATCCTGTGTTAACACTTTTGACTTTTTGGCCTTATAAACAACTGTTTTTTTCTTCAAAAAAGGGACCAACTTAAAAATTTCCTTACGTCAATCTCTTCCTTTATATTAAGCATGCATTTAAGCATCGAATACAAACTCCATAAGCTCGAACTTTTTAAAATCTCCGATCTTTCCATGAAATATGCCAGTAATACGTTTTCGGACATAGTTTTAACATTCTTACTCTCGCACTAGACTTTAAACTCTTTGCAACATTTTTCGTATTGCCTCTTCGATTTTTCCGGTATTAAGTTAGAAACTGCGGAATTGGCAGCACTTCTTAATTCCGGAGGAGTTCCATATATGGAAATATCATGATCACTTTCATGATATTCAAACATTCAACGATTTATTTTGGTAACTATTAGGTATTTGTAGTTTATTATATTCGTCTCATTTCCATGGTAACGCATGTAAAGCAAGTAAACCACTTTAATTTAGCACCTTTAGTGCTAAATTAAATTAAATTGTGTCTCAATTTAAATTAAGTCGATTGAAAGATTTAAGGGTTGGCCAAAAAATTGTTTGTATATCCTGTCCGCAAAAACCTTTAACGTACTCGAGATTGTCTTGCCTCGGCCGCAAGCGGCCTTAGCGACAATTTCTCTCTGCATACGTTATAGTGTGTTTTCGCGGCCTTGATATACAAATAACTATTCAGCATCTGTATATGGTTTATCAAAGCATCTATATTTCTTGCTTTTTAAAGATTTTCAACTCATTGTTTATTGTTTCAAGTTGTCTTCTTTGAATCTGAGAACTGCATCTGAATTTAAATCTCTGTATGATTTACTGGAACAATGCGGTAATTCTTGTTGGAGTAATGTATGCAAACATGATGGCTCAAAATGAACGAAACAGATACATGCTAAATTATTTTTTTATTACAAACAATGATAAAATCAGATATATGGAAATACAATTTTTCAAATTTATTAAATCCTGCGTTTTACACGCAATTAACCACACATTTCATACCGTCTCTCCCTTGGGAAACCTGTAATACTTAATCTGACTATCTCTCCTTTTTCGATTGTATTTACGACAACCATATACAGCACAACCAGGCATATCGATAAAATAAATTCACACTGTCAAAATGCAGCCGATATGAGAACTGTCAATCTGACATGCTTCGCAATAACGCCATTGACAGCTCAAGCGAGCATATCGGTATAAGTGTATCGTGATTATATCTTTATTTTTTAAATTCCAAATTTTTGCGGTTGGCGATAAAATTTTGTATGCACCACTTCAGTAAAGTGCCTTTATCGAACTCGCCTATTACTCGCCTCGCTTGGCTCATAATCAGACTTGTTCGATAAAGGATCACTTTACTGACTTGGTACATAAATATTTTCTCCCATTGACGGCAAAATATTAATGTTGTAGCCTAATATCAATCAGCAAAGTGTCAATTTTCCTGATAATTGGCCTCTATAGCAACTAAATATTTATTTTTTGACAAGAAAAGATTGTTAAGACGAAGAATAGATTAGGTAAAACTTACGTTTACTAATAAAACATATGGAGCTTCCAGTATAAATTGTATAATAATACCTTGTTTATCAAAAACTCGAGACGTTTTTGGCCTGTAACCTTCGGATGTACGTTTTACAAATGCCCTCACATTGTAATATATTCCTACATCTGCGCTAATTTCTACATTCATAATTGCCTTCAATATGGAAGAAACGACCCATAGTCAACTCTTCATTGTTTTTACGTAAATCAACAAAATAAGCATTTTTTCCTGCCAGTATTTCATAAATCGTTTATATTATCTTCATATTTACTCCAAAGCCTGTCTGGCCGTTCACTTAACCTTTTTTGTCACCTCTCTTATTTCTGGAGGAGTAAGTACCGGGAGATCAAATATTATATTGATAAAGATTTGCCATGGAATGTAAAAGTCTGTCTTAAGCTACGAGGAAAGAATAGAACAGGAGAGAGTATCTTTAAAAATAATAATAAGTGGTAACTCAATATGGCCGCCGCAATGCATGGGCGTGCATAAATATCTTGTATAGGGTATATGTACACTTCGTATGTTCTAGAAAAGCATTTAAAATAGGTTCTTAGTCCAATAATTATTAAAGAAATATCGTGAGTGCATTATTTTTTCAATCCTTTTATTCTTTTTAATATAGTAACATTTATTCTAACTGTATTAAAGTAAACATAAAAAAACATGCCTAGAATATGTATGCTACGCCACTGAACACATAATCAAACATGTTAGATATATGACAAGTTATTCAAAATACACATTTTATAAATTATGATTGGTCAATATTGCCATAACTAACCTGCCCTAAAGTGGTAACTTCCGTCTAAATATACCTATTCCCCCACCAGTTTATTATCTCTCCTGTTCTATTCTTTCCTCGTAGGTCTTAAGTTATATCATCATTGTCATACTGTCATTAATATAATGACAAATATTAATGACAGTATGACACTTAATGATATAACTTAAGACCTACGAGGAAAGAATAGAGCAGGAGAGAGTCTCCTTAATAATCATATATTTGTCCAAAGTGGTAACTCAATATGGCCGCCGCAATGCATAGGCGTGCCTAAATATTTTGTATAGGGTATATGTACACTTCGTATGTTCTCGAAAATCATTTAAAATAGGTTCTTAGTCTAATAATAATTAAAGTAATATCCTGGGTGCATTTTTTTTTCACCCCTTTTATTCTTTTTAATATAGTGACATTTATTCTAACTGTATTAAAGAAAACATTTAAAAAAAAACATGCCTAGAATATGTATGTTACGCCACTGAACACATAATCAAACATGTCAGATATATGACAAGTTATTCAAAATAACTGACCTGCCTTAAAGTGGTAACTTCCATCTAAATAATACCTATTCCCCCACCAGTTTATTATCTCTTCTGTTCTATTCTTTCCTCGTAGGGATACTGTTATTTATGACAGTCCTGAAATAGGTTTTGTAGGTTATATTACTTGACAGGTAAAATTTTGCAACATGACAAATTTGACGCCATTTAAATTTAGTAGCGCATGTCGGTTGCGAGAGCGACTCAACTATACAGGGTTGCTCATTAGTGCGTCAAAGTCCAATATAGGCGTTATTAAATAGTACTGAAGAAATTTATTTTATAAAAAGTGGCGCAGTAACAAAAAACACACATTTGATAATAATTTGAATTATATAGGATGATCCGTTAAAATGGCACACAATCGAAATTTTTTTATTTAATGAAACACCCTGTATATCTTTTGTTTTTCCTTATCTACTTTAATTTGTGTTTTCATCGATATCTGTGGTTTTGGTTTTGGATTGTTGAGTTATGAACGAAAATTATAAAAAAATGGTCGCGACAATGTTTACCATAATAATTCTATGCAGTAGTATTACGATTATCTAAGACAAAATTATTTAGTAAGTATGCAGTCAAGGGATGTGTTGAACCTACAAAATAATCACACCTGCATTTTATTATACACGGTGTTTGTTACGATGCAATCAATTTGGCTATCATCAAAGAGCGTTTACTGCTTTTTTCAAATGGAACACCCCGTATATTATTAAATTTTTGGAATGATGCGTTAATTGAGCTTAATTTTTGTTAATAATGTCCTATACCCAAACCCAATAATTTCGGAGTTATTTTTAATTTTTCATTACAAACCGCTAAATTATTTGTTTTCGATTCGGTTTAGTGTGCTGGGTAAACCATTTGACAAACAAAAACAAATAAACGTCAACAAACGTCAAAAATTAAAATCTTATTGTTGCTCTTAATTAGGTGTAATATTAGTGATTTCTTACGTTTCTGCGTTTAATATTGTCATTGTATTATTTATTGATTGGATTAGTGGGTAGGTACCTACGTACTTTTCTTGTATATTTGTTGTTTGACACATATTATTTTTACGCTTTTTAGTTTAGTCAATATGCAGTTTGAAAGCAACGAACTCGTTGACATGATTTTCATTATGGGATCTGCCCAAAAGAATTGTCTATTAATCAAGCGAATTTATGCGCAAAGATATCCTGACAGAAGACAACCTTCAGTTACAAGTTTGGAAAGACTTAAGGAAAGATTCATTAGAACAGGAAATGTGAGTGAGAAATGTGAAAAGCTTGAAAGGACAAAGAGGATAAGTGACGAAGATAAATTGAAAGTCTTGTTATCAGTAATTGAGGAGCCCCCTACTAGTTCGACCAAAATATCAACAGAAACTAATATACCACTATCTACTGTTAGCAAGATTTTAAAAAAAAACTACTTTCACTACAGTATTTCCTTTCATCAAGAACTGTTGGGGCCTGATTTAGACACTAGAAGGACGGTTTGCGAATAGGGATTAGAAATTGAAAGGATATCACCTAACTTCTTCCAAAAGGTATTATTTACTGACGAATCGACCTTTACTCAGAGTGGTAGCCCAAACCGTCATAATCTTTATCATTATGCAATAGACAACCCAAAAATATTAAGAGCGATTGATAAGCAGATGCAATGGACTATCAATTTTTGGGCTGGTATTATGGGCAACTTGATAATTGGACCACATTTCTTTCGCGGACGTTTAAATGGTGCGCAATATTTGAATTTCTTGCAATATGACTTGCCCCAGCTTCTGCAAAACGTTCCTCCAGTTCTAAGAGAAAATATTTGGCTTCAGCACGACGGTGCTCCATCACATTTTGCACTAAATGTCCGACACTATTTGAATCAAGAATTCGAAGGTAGATGGATCGGCCGCGTTGGTCCCATTAGTTGGCCACCTAGATCGCCAGGTTTGACCAAACTTGATTTTTTTTATGGGGTACATAAAAAATATTGTATACCAGATACCTCCAACTACAGCAGACGATATGAGGCAACGTATAATACTTGCTTTTGAAACAGTTTCCATTGAGAAGTTGCAACACGTAAATAAGTCCTTTCTGTCAAGCCTGCAAGTGTGTTCTATTCAAAATGGGGGTCACTCTGAAAATTTATTATAAATATTGCTTCTAACAAAATTAAAGTTTGATACTTTTAGTCGTTTATTTGTTTTTGTTTGTCAAATCGTTTACCCAGTACACTAAATCGAACCGAAAACAAATAATGTTGGGGCTTGTAATGAAAAATTGAAAATAACTCCGAAATTATTGGGTTTGGGTAAAGGACATTATTAACAAAAATTAAGCACAATTAACGCATCATTCCAATAATTTAATAATATACGGGGTGTTCCATTTGAAAAAAATCAGTAAACGCTCTTTGACGATAGCCAAATTAATTGCATCGTAACAAACACCCTGCATAATAAAATGAATGTTTAATTATTTTGTAGGTTGCTGCATACTTACTAAATAATTTTGTCTTAGGTAATCGTAATACTATCGCATAGAATTATTATGGTAAACATTGTCGCGACCATTTTTTTTATAATTTTCATTAACAACTCAACAATGCGTCATCCAAAACCAAAACCCCAGATATCGATGAAAACACAAATTAAAGTAGATAAGCAAAAACAGAAGATATACAGGATGTTTCATTTAAAAAAAATAATTTCGAATGTGTGCCAATTTAACGCATCACCCTGCATAATTCAAATTATTTTCTAATTGTGTGTTTTTTGTTACTGTGCCACTTTTTATAAAATAAATTTCTTCAGTACTATTTTATAACGCCTATATTGGACTTTGACGCACTAATGAGCAACCGTGTATATCTATTCATAATATAAATATATTTATATTTTTTCACGACTCTGACAAAAACATCTATAACTTGTCAATCATCATTTATTTTCTAAATGTCCTTTGAATTAGTGTGGCACATTTTATTATTTTGCTATTTTTAAGAATTTTAATAAATTATTTCTCAAAGTTTAGTCAAATCCCCAAAGATTAAACTTTAAATGCGCTCCTAATTTCTTTTTGCATTTCCTTGCAAAAAGCTCATAATATTTTCAAATTATTTATAGGGTGGAGTGCTACTGACTAATTGTTAGTCGTACTTTATTCAGCATACCCTATTTACGTCATCAGTGCCGTTTACGTCAATCATACCAAAAAAAACACTTTGAGCAATACCTACAATATGCAATATAGAATAATAATTAAATTTCAGGATGTTATTTGTCGGGAAAATTGTGCCGCTAATCTGCCAGCAGTTGCTAAATTTGTCAGCGCAGCTATACCTCAACAGTTGGATGTCCTATACTCAATATTTAGAGATTTAGCCGGAGATCCTTGTTATATAGTTAGAAGAGCCGTAGCTGGATGTATTCACGAAATTGCTAAAATTTTGGGTACGTAGAAACACATTTACACCATTTCAGAAATTATAAATATAATTAATTCTGTTATTACAACCGGTAATTATTCATATTACAGAAGTTATTCCAAAATGCGGCGTATTTTATTTGCATTAAATGTGGCCAACAATACATGTTATACATTATTCTTTGTGTTTGTGTAAATTTTGCATTAATTTGGATTTTTCTTATAGGTGCCCAAAATAGGATGCTTAAATCTGACTTCGTGAGATTGCTGAGAGATGACGCGGAAGATGTTTTACAAATGTTAGTGCCGAATTTAAAGTCAACATTGACATTATTGACTCAATTTGGTTTTTTGTCGAAAGATAGGACAGATCAAATCACATTGGAAATAAGTCGTGCCGTATTAAAATGTCAAATAGAACTAGCAAAAGGGTATAATTGGAGATTACTAGCTACTTTTATAGAACAATTAGAATGTTTACCGCAGTGCATGCCTTCTGATTTCATTCATCAACATTTTACACCGGTAATACTTGGTAACGCTTCCAATGGTGTGAGTATTTTCATGTATATATATATTGATTTGACATAACGGGTGTCTGTATAAATAGATTTACGTATTGCGATTTAGAAATATTCATCTTATTAATACCATTTCATAATCATATTTTTCGAATTTTGAAAATCATTGCCTAAAAAACTATTTTTTGGTCAACCGTCCGCGAAGTTACCAATTCGCGAACACAACACAGTCCGCGAAATACAATTTCGCGGCTGTCGCTATGGCAGCGGCCGCGAAATACAATTTCGCGGCCGTTGCTATAGCAGCGGCCGTTAAAGTAAATACACATTTTAACACAATGTTTAATCATACATTCTAAGACTTATTTTGACAACTATTAAGTATTTCTAGTTTATTATATTCGTCTCATTTCCATGGTAACGCATGTAAAGCAAGTAGACTTTAATTTAGCACCTTTAGTGCTAAATTATATTAAATTGTGTCTCAATTTAAATTAAATCGATTGAAAGATTTAATGGTTGCCCAAAAAATTATAATGTATATCTTGTCCGCGAAAACCTTTAATGTACTCGAGATTGTCTTGCCTCGGCCGCAAGCGGCAGAGGCTACAATTTCTCTCTGCGTACGTTAAAGTGTGTTTGCGCGGCCTTGATATACAAATAACTATAAACTGCGCTTATGAGATTGTAATGCCAAATTGGACAATTAGTAAATCAATTAAATACACCCATTATTTATAATGTGTATATTAGATTTGCTCTTTGCAATATAAGTATAATATAGGAAGGTATATTCCAATTGATATATGTGCTTAAAGGGGGGTTCACACTGATGCAATTAGTTGCAGCGATTCCAGTTTTATGAAAAGTTGCACGAAAATTCGCGTTCACACTATGCAATTAGTTGCAGCAATTTATGGCATGTGAAAAATTTCACGTATTAGAGCATGTTCTATTTTCTGAAAAATTTGCATGCGATTTTTTAGTAACTTTTAAGACAGGTTGGCAGTCTTATGAAATGTACCAAGTACATGTATTATTTTCCATCACTATACATTGAAAGAAATGATGACATATAATTATTTCATGTTGGTAGTACCACAAAAAAAATGCATTTGTGAAAAATTGCTTGTACTTCCTGATCAGTGTGAACCAACCGTGCAACTCTTAAAAATTGCACCGTTCATGCAAGTTTTCACATGCGATAAATCGCTGCAACTAATTTTATCAGTGTGAATCCCTCTTAAGTGTATAGATACATTTCAAATTTTAACAAACCAGGGGTTACCTTTAAAGTTTATGTCAAAACGATTTATATGAAATATGGTTATAATTTGTATCTACATCGCTACGGATTTTGTCCTTTTCTGTTTGCTATTGATAAAGAAATACATTTAAAAAAAGAAGTAGAATACTGAAATATAAAAACCGTAGGGACAAATTTTATTGTAAATATTAACTTCAAGTAATTATTTGTAATTGTCAAGAAAATGCGTAATATGCAAAAAATTAAATTTATTTTTTACACTGTTGACACTGTTTTAGTACTCCACCTATAGTCAATTATTTAATATACCGTAGTCGTCAAATTTTAATTTTATACTTACGAATCAAGACAGGGCTCGGAGAGTTACTTTGGTTAGGTGAGGCGAATCACTTCATGAGCGTTGGGAATGGAAATAAATTGATTCGTCTCATTTTATGTTTTAATATTATTTAATATTGAATATTTGTAGTATACATATCGACATTATCAATTTACTAAATCTTTAAATGTAATACCTGGTAATACATACATGCAGATGTATTGAAGCTCAACAAAATATTAATAAAAATGTCTCTAATTTTATTGTGTTTAGGGTTTAGTAGATATCTGATTATATCTCGGATAGTGAAGCCTACTCGTTATAGGAAAACAAAAAATCTAAGTATTTTACCAGTTGATTATAAAATTAATGTAACAGGCTAGGTTCATGTTTGTGTGTAACTAATACACATTATCTTTCTATAAAAATTATTTATATCATTTTATAATACATTTCATAAGATTGAAGACATACTCTGATATCTTTGATAAGTCTTACAGAAAAATATATTTTCTGTCAATTTAACAATGCCAAAAATACAAATCAATGATTGATAAACAAGACTGGGCTTTTTAGTTCTTTCACAGATACTGCTACTATATGGTACACATACTATTTTACATTTATCAAAATAAAATACCTACTACTAAAATAATTGTATGAGGGACAAACAATGTAAAACGATCATCAGAATGTTTATTTTCGAAACGGTATAGGAAGCCACATGTGTATAAGACTTTATACCTAACTATGTTTAGAACAACCTGGAACAATTATCAATTTGAAAAAAATGAGCCGGGTAAAAAAACATTTTTCCATTTCCTTCGCCCAATTTAGATTTATTGCTTGAAATACTTTGAACCAACTTAGATCGAACCTCGAACAACAAACTTTGGTTTTCGGAAAAACGGGGCTAACATTACACTTTTAGATTTTTTTGCGAAATCTTTTCATCTACAAGAGATACGAATTAGATGTTTCGGAATGATGTTAGAAACCAACCTAGAACAATCTGGAACAACGTGAAAATTTCAATATTCGGAAAAAGGTGGGTAGTGTGAAAATTCGTTTTTTTGGTTACTTGGTTCGTTTTAATTTTTTTGATTGAAACAGTAAAACGGCTGGGAAGTACGTTTTGGTGAAACAATTACATAGACAAGACTGATTCGTTTATTGTCGGTGATATGTTCGGCATCTGGGAGTATATCACCGATAATAAACTATCAGCCTTGTCTATGTACAGCTCACAAAGCGAGAGTTGGCCGGTGGGAGAAATCTTCGCTGCGCAAAGTGTGGGTCAGTGTCAGACAGAGAAAATATTCGGAAAAAAGAAATGATAACATTTGTTCATCATCGCATACATTAGCCGGATGAAGGAGTAAATGAAGATAAGAAATTGTATTATACTGAAAAGAGTGCTACGAAAGACAGGAGAGAGTAGAGATAACTGCTATATTGCCAGTCGATGCTTCACCGTTAAATGTAGCGAGAGCGGGGATACAGTACGCCACGTTGCAATTCTGATATATTTTGGACTTGCTATATCAAGTGTTGCATTACACAACCGGTATATAGGAAACTTACTGCACTTCGATGTGTAACGATTGACAATCTTTTCGAGATTGCTCATGCTTATCGTAATATTATAAGAATCCACTGCGCAGCTTGTAGGAGGGGCATCTCACCGGCCAACTCTCGCTCTGTGAGCTGTAATTGTTTCACCTAAACGAACTCACCTGCCGCGTCTGGTTTGAAATACCTTGGAACTATATACAACACACCTACCTGGAGCAATCGTCATATTTTTGATTTCCGAAAAAACTTCACACAGACAAATATTTAACATACAAAAATAAACAAAAAGTAACAACAACACTGTAATAAAAACTCCAGTTTTTATTACAATATTACAATGCAATTTAAGAAATAATACAATAATAATATTTATTTGTAGATAAATGTAAACACAAATTAAAAATCGCGTTAAAACATAGTGTCCCCAAAGTCAACATCGTCCCTTGCATGCTGATAGGTCAGAATATCAACTGACCAGAATATCAAAATATGGGTTTAGTAAAAAATTGCTAGTTTTTATAATGTTGGTGTTTTTATGAATTTTGTGAAAATCGATATCTTGGGCCAGTTTTTCAAATGCCACAACTACATAATTCCGTATTTTCAGATTCCAATTCTTGTTAGATATCACTGAATAATTGCCTGATTCATAAGATAATTTTTGTTTAATAGCTAACTTAGACTATTCATACTGTAAAAAAAACACGCTAACCCGACAGTAATTTTAAAAAATTGCTCATTTAGTGTAATTTTTAAATAGTATAAAATTGTTTATCGCCAACCGTCAGTAAAGTGATGCGTTACCATAGCGTTTTACGGAGGTAAAGAAACACTTTATCGTACTGTACAATAAAGTACTTTACCTGCCGCTAATATCTGTCAGCGTAGCCATGACTGATGACTTTAAAAATAAATCGTTTGTCACTGTCATAAACTGTCATAAGTTATTATATCTTTATTTCTTAAATTAACAATTTTCACGGTTGGCGATAAAATTTTGTATGCACCACGTCAGTAAAGTACCTTTACCGAACTCGTCTGTTACTCGCCGCGCTCGCTTCACTCGCTTGGCTCGTAAATCAGACTCGTTTGGTAAAGTATCACTTTACTGACTTGTTACATAAATAACTATTATGTTATTTTTTAGAAGAAAAGTTATTGCTCTTTACTGAAAAAGGAGCTATTGTGAAATTATTTCAATAATTAGGAATTTGAATGGTAACACTTGTTAAATTAAAATGAGATATATTTATTAACAACTAAACAAAACAAATAAAAATCATAGAATTTATTCAAATTGTCTGCCATCAAGTCAGATGCAACCGCGTAGTTTTTAACAACAGATCTTTCTATCCAGCTTGCATTTCATGCACCATTTATTTGTTGTGTGTAATTAGGGTGAGATGGATAATGCGGTTGTGTTTGCTTTGTTTTTTTGGACTTGTGTGTTGTCTAGTAATTTAAGTTGAACTTGTATATTGTATATTGATGATAATAACGAACTTACCTAGCCTTCTTCAGGGCTCTGTGTTTATGTTATGCATTTCATTTAGAGGCAATGTTGTTGTAGCAGCTAATCTGTATCGCGCTAGATACCCGAATGCATTTATATATCCTGATCATCGCGTGTTCATAAATGGTCACTGAGCATGATATGCGGAAGGCACAATGCGTGAGGCATTGGCAGTGACAGCATATGAAAAAATTAAGAAGCAAAATTTCCTATTACATTTTAAATGATCACGATATTCGAAATGATAAAATTGATCATTCTAAAATGTCGAAAATAGATGAAAAATTGCTAGAACTTTTGTCGGATCACATTAACAATTATCAGTGGACTAGTTAATTATAATAACAAAAATAATCATTACAAAACATTAGTAAGTCCGCAATGAAAGATGAGTCATAAGAATTTGAGAAGCTCAGATAGGAGAACCTTTTGTCGACACGCTTTTTAATTTAGTACTGAAAGAAATAATAACAGTAAAGTGACAAAACTTTTACACATGACCAGCGTTACTCAAAGTGTGCTCCACGGAGCCCTGGGGCTCCGCGAAGCTCGACGAGGGGCTCCGCCAAAATAATATTAACATAAATAACAAAGCACATCAAGTCTTGTCTTCACTGAGAAAAAAAATTATATGATTTTATAGAATTTATTATTTTGTTAGTAAGTAATTGCAGAAAATGAGGCGGCAAGCAGCATAATAAATATACAATAATGCTACGATCAAAAACTATAAACAAAGGAGTTTAGTTTGTACGATTAGGTATGTGGTGATTCAATACGTGTCACTACTTTATCACAAGTGGCATGTTGACGCTCTCACCCTCTCACTCCCTCTGTGCGCTGACTCATCTAGACACGCTGCGAACATTCCAGTACGTGTCCCGCCTCCATCACTCCCGTCCAGAAAAACCTAGAACCGCCTCGAAGGATCTCCAATCCACGCACCGCTCTCGGGCCACAGTATATTTAATTTGTGTTTCTTATTAACGTCAGCTATCGCATTGCACAAGCGGGCGAAGCGCACACTATTGCTGACAAATTAATAAAACCAAGTGTGGTAGACATAACACAGTGTATGCTGGATGAAAAATCTGCAAGGCGTCTTTCTACAGTGTCGCTTTCGAACGACACTGTTTCGCGTCGAATTAACGACCTTGCAAGCTACATCAAACAAGAGTTAGTTGCCTTAAACATAACAAATTCGTTCTGCAAATGGATGAGTCAATTGATGTTGCTGGACTGGCCATCTTGCTGATAATTGTACGATATACATATATATATATATATATAGGTATGGTAGAATTAGGGTTTAGCTAAAATAAAAATTTCGTAACTCTTTTTCGGCTAGTGACGTTTCGGTTCTATGTTTGAACCTTCATCAGACTTTTGCCGAGGGGCTATATATTTGGTCTCATCTGTATATTCAACATATGACACATTAAAAAAGTAAACATTAAGATATTACGGCACATTTAAAATAATTTGCTTAAAGTAATTTTCCGTGTGCAGTTTAAAGTCTCGAAAACCTTTTTTTTCGTTTTCGAGACTTTAAACTGCACACGGAAAATTACTTTAAGCAAATTATTTTAAATGTGCCGTAATATCTTAATGTTTACTTTTTTAATGTGTCATATGTTGAATATACAGATGAGACCAAATATATAGCCCCTCGGCAAAAGTCTGATGAAGGTTCAAACATAGAACCGAAACGTCACTAGCCGAAAAAGAGTTACGAAATTTTTATTTTTACCTAAACCCTAATTCTACCTTTCCTGGTAGTAAGTTTTATACACAGTGATATACACTATCAGTACTCCAAGCTGAATTTCGTCGAGCACTATATAGGTATATATACATTCAATCGAAGAAGACTTGCTTATGTGCGCATCGCTGCCGACTAACACTACCGGAGAAGAAATTTTTAAGACGATTGACACTTTTTTTGAATCACACAATCTCGATTGGAACAATTTTATCAATATTTGTACAGATTGGGCCAAGGCAATGACTGGTAAAACAGCTGGACCGGTATCACTAATAAAAAGTAAAGCGCCAAAATGTAGTTCTAGCCATTGTATCCTACATAGACCAGCACTTGCCGTAAAGAAGATGCCACCAAATCTAAAAATGGTTCTTGATGAAGCAGTAAAAATAATCAATTACGTCAAATCACGTCCCGATTGTTTTCAATATTGTGTGAAGATTATGGAAGCAGACATAAAACACTACTACTCCACACCGAAGTTAGATGGTTATCTCTTAAGAAGATTATTCGAACTAAGAACTGAATTACAAGCTTTTATGACTGATATTTCTTTTAAATTAAAAGACTGTTTCAGTGATGTGACTTGGTTGTCCATACTAGCTTTTTTTAGCAGATATATTTGGAAAAATTAATGAATTAAATCTATCTTTACAAGGAAAACAGACTACAGTGTTCAATTCTAATAACAAAACAACTGCCTTCAAAAAAAAAAATTAGAGTTTTGGATTGTTTGTGTTGGCAACAGAGAACTAGAAAGCTTTTCGACACTGAATGAGTTCGTTGGTGAGACAGCACACTTACCAAATGAAATATTTGAAGAAGTGATCCAATGTCTTAATGATATTCACGCATCTTTTGAAAGGTATTTTCCAGAAGAGCAGAATACAGAACTGAAAATGAATTCATGGGTTCAGAATCCTTTTGTACCGAATTTGCAGAAGCCAGAAAATATGTCAAACAAAATCTATGAATCCTTTTTAGAAATGACATCAGATTCAAGCATGGAATCACTGTTCAAAACAATGTCACTTGATAATTTTTGGTGCAGGGTTCGTGATGAATATCCACAACTTGCCACACAAGCTCTGACTGTTCTTCTTCCGTTCCCAACAACACACTTGTGTGAAACAGGATTCTCGACATATGCAGCTAAAAAAACGAAATACCGTAATAGACTGGCTGCTGAACCTGACATGCGTATTCAACTCTCTTCTATCAAGCCTGACATTAAACAGTGAGTCGAAAATAAAAAGCAACTACATACCTCCCATTAAATGGTAACAACTAATATACACTCTATCTTTGTGTTATTTTTTAGTTGTAGATACATATTCATATAACGTACCTACGTTTGTATGATTTTTATTATAAAAAAAATATAGAATAAAATGTATAAATTATAAAAATGAGTTTTCATATCATATATATTTGCCTACTCCCCTAATATATATATAAACTTAGGGCTCCACAGGAAACTTGTGGTTCAAAAAGTGCTCCGTGGTTAAAAAAGTTTGAGAATCGCTGACCTAGGCAAAGGACACTAGCAAGAACCCAAATAGAAATGCAGAGAATTCCAAGAGTAATATGACCAAAAGCAGAAATGGTTGTTTTAGATATAAATCATAACGAAAAAGTCACGCTGATGAAACAGAAACAATCGAAAGATAAGGCTTATGTGACTTTGGTAGCCCATAATTGTAAAACATATAGCTATTTAGTAGCAACAAATAAACAGAAAAGGCATGAAAAGTAGGGTATTTCAGGATAGAATAACAAAACGTGACCAAAAGTTATGGAAGGACGAAAATAATAATGAAGAAAGAATTTACATTACGCTCACAAAACTTGTAGCAACTTATATCTGTAGGAAGTGGGCAACAAACAAAATGGATCAGGAAAACTGGAAGGTGTTAAAAGAAAATCCTATAAACTTTATACCTAATCCTGACGATTAATGATCAAAATGTCGGAATTATAATAATAATAATATAAAAGTTAAATCTAATAGTAGTATGTTATCGAATAGAATTTGCCAATCTATTCCTAAGTAAATTGATGTTGGCACAAATTTATTTAAGAATATTCCATTCGTAATATCATAAGTCGTAATTCTCTGTACTTATAAATAAATTTTATTTTCTCTAATCCAAACAGTCTACAAGTCTAAATATAGAATACCAGAAATAAATTATGATTTCAGAGAGTAAAGCCAGTGAGATATCAAGCTACAAAGACATTACTGGTATTTTTACGAAACAATAAAAAAGATAATCAACAAAAATGGTTAAGAGATGCTTTAATTAATCAATTCTGTTACTCTGATTCTTGCTATACTAGGCAAATTTATGTAAAACTTTGCTTTTACGCTTTAGACATTTTTAGCAGTAAATATTTCAAGGAATTTTTTTTCCAGCCATTAATATATTTAGCAGGTAACTTCATCTTATTACTAATTTAATTGAATATTTTACTCAAAAGATCGCATATTGTTTCAGATGATACGGTATCAAACGTAAGATACTCTTTCATAGGTATTTTACCTAACTTGAAACTATTAACGCTTGTACCACCTGTTGATACCAAATGTAAAGTTATGCTACAAGATGCTATTACAAAATTAGAAACTAAGGAGAAGGAAAATTATGTCATACAATATTTGAAGAGTATTTTAAAAGATGTTCACTCAGCGAATCTAGTAAGCAATAAAGACTATCATGCTCGAGACTTAGCTAAGCAAGAACAAGAAGCTTCTTTCAGTATCCCTATTCCTGAAAAACAGATAGCTACAATAACAGGTAATACTTAATTAACACATAATAACAATTCGGCAAGACAGTACATATTACTTGCTTCTCAGAATTTCAAAAACTAAATAAAATCGTTTTGTTTTAATTATTACATGCATTAAAATGCAACAGTTATTATAATCAGTATGTTCTCTCTTCTTTAACATTATACCAGTTCTAGCAAAAGCATTAGAAAGTAAGCATAAGGTAGATCCACTTCGCCTACTTGGTCTAGGTGGTACTTGGCTCTCTGGGCCACTGGTCGTTCCACTCAGACTGCTATTGGTCCTGTCGCTTCTAGAACCGGATATTTGCCTGCCCATTTGGGCCCGAAAGATCGTCCTGGTGAAAGATGTATTTTCACCATAATCAAGTCCCCTGGGTTTGGCTGGATGGACATGTGTGCTTCTATCTAGCGTACCTTCGCTCACGGTACCTCAGTTCGTTTGCGGGCACCATGCGTGCGCTGTGGCCTAGGTTGACCAGGTTGACGTAGCTCATAGATAAACAGTGCCGGTGGCAGCGTTTCGTCGAGCTCGTAGGTTAAAGAGGACCTGACCGAGTTTTTCGTCCCAGCGTTTTGGCGTTTGTCCCTCGAGCTGGAGTCTGAGGACCTTCTTTAATTCTTGATTTCGTTGCTCGACCGGGTCTGCTCTTGGGTGGTAAAGCGGAGTCGTCCAATGAATGCATTGCCACCTACTCAGTGTAGCGTCCCATGCGATGGAAGTAAATTGAGGTCCATTGTCGGTGAGGATGGCCATTGGGTAGCCAAAACGCTGGAACACTCCGTCCAGGCAGGCAGGTAGGCAATCGGTCACTGCGGCAGTCCCGGTAGGTCGGACCGCCCAGGGTTCGATCCATTTTGTGTGGAGGCCATGACGACTATGCCGAATCTGTTGCCTCTGCATGATACGGTTAGTGGGCCCACGAAGTCGACCGAGAGCACATGAAATGCTTGTTTTGGAGCATGTGGTCGGAGAGGAGCCTTGGCCTGGATCGACCCTCGTTTAAAAGCGTTACACAGTCTGCATCTATGGACATAGTCAACGACCACCATCCGTACTCCCGGCTAATGGAAGCACCTCGTGATGGTTTACTATGTTTCTTCCACTCGTCGTGGTACTGTTGGAAGACCTCGAGTAGTTTCGGGGGCCAAGATTGGATGGCGTTCGCCATCTTTGTATCGAGTAAACCCATTGATGAGGACGAGGTCAGGATGTTGGTCTACTTCGGGCCCGTTTTGTCGTAGCTGTCGGTCCAGTTCCCGGATAGATGGATCTGCTTGTTCTGCATCTTGTATGCCGTAGAACAGTGGTTGCCCTTGTTGCACCAGGCATATGTGCTCTTGTTTACTTTCGTCGTCTTGTGGTGGTTGCGTGTTGGAAATTAACCTCTCTACTTCTTCGAGCTCGGTTGGAGTTGTTTCGATGCCAGGATGGCGAGAGAGGGCATTTGGCAGCTCATTTTCCCGTCATGGGATATGCTCAACGTCATAGGAGAATACTTGCAAAAGGAGCGACCAACGCATTAGTTTTCATTTAGTCTCCCTGATGTTGTGAATCCATGTCAGAGCTTTACTATCTGTTCTAAGTTTAAACGGCTTGTCCTCTAGATATAAGCAATACCTTTTGATGGCTCAGCTCACGGCCATTCATTCTTGGTCGTTGATATGGTAATGTTGCTCTGTTTTGTTAAAACGGAGGCTGGCGTAGCTTATAATCCTACGTTGATCTTGTTCTTCCTGGTATAATAAGGCGGAGGCCCCTAATGCGCTGGCTTCTATATAGATCACAAAGGGCAGGTTGAAGTTGGGCCGGTGCAAGAAGAGGGGCATGGAGACGGCCGCCTTGACGTTTAGGAAGCCTTCTTCGACGGATTTGGTTCACTTGTAAGCGACACTGATTGATAGCAGGTCGGTTAAAGGTACCATGATCCTGGATGAGTCCAAGACGAAGTCACGTAATCAGTTAATAGTCCCAAGGAAACGTAGAAGAGAGTTCCTGGTTTTGGATGGCTCGGCATTTTGGACAGCTTCAATCTGCGCCGTCTGACGTTGGTTACCCTCCTGAGTAACTACGTGACCCAAATATTTCAGGTTGGAGCTTGCGAAGCGACTTGTTAAGATTGAGCTTGAGCCCTGTTGTTGTAAACGTTCGAAAATCAAGCGGAGGTGGCGAAGATGCTCTGTCATGGTGTTTGAATAAATAATTATATCATCCAAGTATGCCATCGCAAAATCTTGCAGATAACGCACCAATACGTAATGGGCCATCAGCTTCTGGAACGTTGTTGGAGATTCGTATGCCACATCTGGCGTAGTGAAGGCGGTGAGTCGTTTAGATTTTTCTTCTAATTCAATGTGACGTATGTAGAACAAGAAATATTACACAAATAGTAGAAGGTCTTCAGACAAATTCTTTCATACATATACACAAGCAAACAAAGTACTTGTTGTATGCACGTTGTGCAATGGAACACTTGATATAGCATGCCCAAAATACGTCAGAATTGCAACTTCGCGTACTGTATCCCCGCTCTCGCTACGTTTAGCGGTGAAGCACCTACTGGCAATATCACAGTTACCTCTACTCTCTCCTGTCTCGCCCCCAGTACGGCCAGAGAATACGACATTGCAATGTTTACTTGGTAATATCAAAAGTTTCATTACACAACCTGTATATAACAATGCTTCACCTGAAGTAGGTTAAGGTAGTATAAGTAATATAAAAGGGAAACCTTTAAACAATAGGAGACATTATTATTATTATAATGTTACATTATAGTAGTATTAACATGTATTAAGCATTGAGTATTTGTCATTAATAATCATCATTAAGACTCTTCTTATGTAACATAGTATATATAGTTGAGTCGCTCTCGCAACCGACATGCGCCACCAAATTAAAATGGCGTCAAATTTGAGATGTTGCAAAATTTTCCCTGTGAAGTAATACAGCCTACAAACGCCATTTCGGGGTTGTCATAAATAATAATATTCATACACCTTTTGACATTTGTCATAATTATCATTTGACGTTTGTTATAATTGTCATCTAAACATTTTAAATTTGTCAACAATTCTTGCCAGTATAGCCAAATATTATATACAATATAGGTGTAGAAAAAAATTATATTTAATAGCTTTCTTTATAATATTTAATTTGTAACTGGCTTTCATGTAATGTATTTTACTATGGGAATGTATAGCTTAATTTTATTGTTTTGAAATTGTTCCAGTCGATAAAATTTGTAGTGGTATTGAATCGTCGTCTTTAGTTTGTACTTTGGCCGTGTCGGTTGCCAAAACGACTCGACTATAGTAATTATTAGTGTAAATTGTTATAATATCTAGTTAACCACTACGAAAGTAAAGCACATCACAACCACCTATGTGTTTTAGTAAACATTAAACTCTCTAACGAGAGGACGGATGCCACACTGCCAATATCCGTTGCGGTGGTTCAAGGTAGGGAAAATCTTTGTTGTAATTGGCGGCAATGGGCTTGCCTCATTCTGGGTTCTATCTATATGGCGATAGACAATGCAAAATAGGGGTTTCCCATTCTTTTTGACAACGAGGACGATCGGTGTGTTATATTCGCTGATTACCCCTGCTGCGAGCATCTCCTCAATCTGAGCGGCGATTATTTGTTTTTTATGGACTGTACTTGTATGGCTGCACTCGCACAGGGACATTATTTTGTGGACGAATCGTATGGCTTGTGGTTGTGGTAGTTCTGATTCGTGCACCTTCTTCAAATGATGACTGGAAGTTTTCGAGAAGTACTCTGAAGTCATCTGTCTGTGTCTATCCTTGGACGTTGAGTTGGATATTGCCAAATTCAAGCTGGGGGCACAGTGCGTCGTTATGGGATATTATCGAAATAAATTGTATGTCGTTGGTCCACCACAATGTGTATGCAGCCTCGTATGTAGTCAATAATTGCGTGGTTTTCTTGGAGCCAAGGGTGCCCCAGTATAATTTCGGCTGTACTTGTTCCTCACGGTTGCTCTGATGTGCCCAAATTTGTTTGTTGTAGAAGTCTTCTGGTTGATGGCGAAACAAAATTCCAAAGGGGTTGTGGTGGAGATTGGCCCAAACGTCCATTCGGGCTTCGCTAGGTTACGGCTGGCTGCGCTGTCGACTCGGGCCAACACGTCACGTCCACCAATGTGTAATCTTATGGAAGCTGTCTAGCTATTCGGTGCTGTGGTGATTAGGGCCGCTCCGGTACTGACTTTGGAATGCCCCCTGCTCTTCCCCCGACCCTCGGGAGACTGGTGGGTGTCAGTTAACAAAATTCGCTGGTTGATTAGGGCAGTCCCATTAACATATTATGATGTGTTCTACTAGTTTCACCTCCGGCCACTTAGGGTTGAGCTCAAGCACAGCCTCTTCATTCTTGTGATGAAGGTGGATGGATCTTCGTTTCTCTGCTGGGTTTCGCATGCCTGCAGTAGCGCCTTCTTACGTTGAGGGCCAAGGAACTCTCTTCTGAAGCGGTGGCAGAATTCCCGGAGTGTTCCAAATACTCCCTAATTTTTTCGGCACCAGGTGGCGGCCTTTCCTACCAGGGATGGTCGCACGGTATCGGTTCGAAGGCGGTGGCTGGTCCAAATGTGGCTGCTGGTTGGTGGGCGGTGGCAACCTCAGGTGCGGTTGTACCGGAAGCGTCGTTGCTGGCAACGGCACTGCTGGGTGTGCAAGGGGTCGCGATGCCTTGGGTGGCATTTGATGCAGCGGCGGCAGTTCTGTCCAATGCCACCACCCTGTTATTCATCCTACGTAGCTCGTTGATGAGGATAGCCAGCTGGAGCCCTGGGTCCGCCGTACCTGCAGTCGCTGTACGTGGTGGTGTTTGCCTTGGGGACGTCTGACACTCCAGCTTCTCGAAGTCGCTGGTCTGCCTGGTCTTCTTGTTCTTCTTTGCTGGCATGTTATTGGGGGCGAGTCTGCGGACACTTCACTTTGTTCAAGCCACTAGGTTGGCCGCCACAATTATCACCACACTGTCCTGGAGTTCTCGAGAGCCGCGACTGAGACCCTTTGTGATGATAAGTAGGAGAAGATTTGGAGTCTTTATAACGACTCTGGGGGTGGCGGTCGGAGTATAGACACTCAATATACACACAAACAAGTATATTGAATAAATATACATACATACAAACAGACAATAAAGTAACAAACATAAACAAATACAAGAACAATAAGTCACTATAGTGTTTATGCACGGTAACACGGGGGGTGGGACAGGTTTATGGGTGGCACTGTCACTTACGCGTAGCTCCGGTCACTAAAACTTGCAGCGCCAATGTGAGGGCCGTGGATTTGACGACGGTCGACGAAAGGCAGACGTTGGGCTGTTGGTGGCCTGCAAGATCGTTGAACCGTTGGGGCCTTTAGTATCGTTGGGCCGTTGGAGGTCTTTAATAACGTGGGGCCGTTGGAGGCCATTAGTAACGTTGGGCTGTTTGGAGACTTTAATAACGGTGGGCAGTTGGAGGCTTTTAGTAACGCTGGGCCGTTGGAGGCCTTTAGTAACGTTGGGCCTTGATGGCTTAGATGTGTTGGTTCTGGATGAGTTTTTGATGTATCTTGACGATGCTGCTGTTGTCTTCTTGGTGATGTTATTGAAGAAGTTGTCGAAGATGAGATGCCCTTTTGCCGATTCACGGCCTGCTTTATATATCTTGGTTCATGTTGGTTTAGATTATATTTTTCTTTAATGGTTCTTGCTGATGTGACAATTTTCCCCACTGGTTAGTGCTGATGTCACGTTTTCCCTCATTGGCTCGTATGATGTCAAGTTTCCCTCATTAGTTCGTGCAGATGTCACGTTTTCCCTCATTGGCTCGTATGATGTCAAGTTTCCCTCACTGGTTCGTGCTGATGTCACGTTTACTGGGAATTGTGCACAAGGTTCACAAGCGTGAAGGTGGGCGTAGTCGCACTGAACACGGGGTTCACGTTCTAAACGCCACGGATCTGGAAGGTTAATGTGAAACAACGACGTCTAATGTATCTTGGAAGGGGCCAATGGTGATACTTTCGATGTTTAGATTCCCGTAAGCATAAATATCTATAATTGTGTGTAGATTCCCGCGGTCACAATATGATGTACAAAAACAATATGATGTACGAAACCAGCATTCATTGGGCAAAATTTTTATTCAGTTTAGGAAACGAAAATAAAAAAGGTTAACCTGGGTAACATTTGGCAAGTGTACGTAATTAAATATCATTCACGAGTGATATTAATAACAATGTAATTATGAATTAATGGAAATGGTGCGTGTATAAAAATTTAGGCGGGTGTAGGGTATTTTTGACTAAAGATCTATTTTGAAGTGCGCTATATACCTTCTCACATCATCATGCATGCACAAGACAGATTATCTTTAAAACCTTTGAAATCTTTTAAACTCAAGAGGAAGTTGAACACGTGTTCAATGTAAGAAAGTACTTAATCGATTTGGTTAGAAGGTTATGCATGTAGATCTGAAATAGCCCTTACGGATGAGACATCGCTCGGGATATCTTCATTCGAGGATTTCCAGGTGGAAGCAGCCAGCAACGTTCATCCTCTTCAGCGAATGTGTAAAGGAAGAAGTCAGAAGTTAATATTCTCAGAAATAAGTGACTATTTCTTTAGTAATTTAGGCAGGATCAACCCTTCCCACTGGATTTGGTGTTGGATGTTCTTGAGTCCAGATAGGATTTTCGTAACAGTGAGTATAACTATTTTCTTCTTTTTTGGTGTGGACCAATTTATTCTTCTTGCATGTGACAATATTTATTTTAAAAAAATCAATAACAATTATTGTAAGTAAATTTATATTTAAAATTATTAAGTCATGTTTGTTATTTATATTTCTTTCGTACAGTTAACGATATCAAGAAATAAAAATCAAACTTCCAAAACATAATAAATTATTACATTGACGGACTGGTCAAAGAATTTGATTATTTTTATATCATCTGTAGTAAGCTTGAAATAGTATTATGGTTTATTTAATTTTTAATAGGTCTTATTTAACTTACTGATGTTTTTTTAGAGTTTATAGTAAGAATTTTAATATAATCTTGCATTTTAATAATCCCTAGTGAGTTTTAATGTTAATTTATACCTTATTCAGCCTTATTGTAATGATTAATTTTAAATTAATATATAAAATACGTTTCCTTATGTGTATGATCATGTTGAAAATCTGTGTATTCTTGAATCATGTCAATATATTTGTCAATTACCAAATGTATTTAAAAAAAAATTTTCATTAAGTTTTTAGCAAATCAAGTATAAAAATAGCAATAATGTGTTTCACTAAATGTATTAAAGTAATTAAAATACATCAATTCATATTAAGTATCCATACCAACTATACTCCATTCAGTCTAAGAATAAAGCATTGGGAAAGATAGGGCTTAAAATAAACGTTTGTGATTGGTTGTAATCGAGTGTGCATTTACACCGGCAAAATAATCGCATTTAGCTCGTTCTGTCAAAAATTTGTTTACTGACAGTTTTGTTCAAAGATTTTGTCGATTTCCGTATTTTACATAGTTATTTGTTGTTAATATTCTTAAAAAATAGTTCTTCTTAGAACTCGCAAGTGAAATATTCTTTTGTTAAGGTATTTTATCAATTTCGTTAACTTTCTTTTCGTAATCGCTAATATTCTATAGTATGGCGGAAGCACTTTTACCAGGTCCTTCAAAAAATCGTAAAGGGAAACACATAAGATCTGGACAAAGGCAAATGGCTTATAATGTGTACATTAAGGATAAAAACAATATGTCTAAAACAGCTGCAGTCAATCAAACAGCAGAGGAAGTGGGTATTAATAGGAATACAATGTACTGCATTATTAAAGAAATGGAATTATATGGAGTTCCAATTTCTCCTCCAAGAAAAAGAAATTATCGTCATACTTACAATAAATTGGATGAAGCACAAAAAAGTACAATTAGACGACATGTGCATTCCTTTTTCTTGAGGAATGAGTTACCAACTTGTATAAAAATGTACGTAAATGTCAAAATATAATGATATCAGATATGTATATCCCTGCTATCCATCTGACAGTAAACATATGTTTTACTTGTTTTCAAAATACAAAGTTCATCGTGTGTAAACTGTGCTCATATTGTAGCGCCATCTACTTTATTCTTAGACTGAATGGAGTATAGTAAAACACATGAGAGGATATAACATATTGTATTTTATTATCTCGACACATACGCAATTAAATAAAGTGAATGTATCTTAACTTAGAATATTCTTATTTTAATAAAATATGAATATGTAAAATAAACATATTGTATACAACATACAATACATTGTGGAGTATCAGTGACAGAAGCAATCATATGTCCTATGTAAAAATTAGCGTACTAATCTTATATGATGTATATTCATTAAATACAACCGCCTGCGCCGTCGTTACACGTAAGTCTTCAAATACTGTACTAACATTACATCGAATGCACAACCTCGCAAAATTAAACATTTTCTTTTCAGGTGCATATACAGTTTTTTAATTGAAAGAATTATCTTAATTATTATCTTAAATATAGATGCTACTAAATATTGATACAGTACAATAATTTAGCATATCACACTAAAAGAAAAATTTAATGTTTTTTCTTTTCCAGATTTGTAAATAATCATCTAGATCAAATGACTATTCTGATGCAAGTAAAACACCATTCATATGGAAAGTATATTATCAAACATATGATTCACAAATAATTCGAGGGTATAGAACAGAATAAAAAAGTTCAAAATATTGATTTTCAGTAAAAACATATTAAAAGTTGGAAATTTATTTAATTTTATATACAAATTATAGATAATACTAATTTATTAAGTATGAAGTAGTAAATACATTTAATTGTGAAAAAATACGCTACCAAGCTATTGTACAATAAATTTCATCCTTTATCGTACAATATCCTCGGTAATAGTAATAGGATACTTCCGCCCTAACTAACTTGGAACATTATTTAATCCATTATAACAAATATCTTTTTACGTTGCAAAGAAAAGAATACAAATATTATAAAAAAGAAATGTTTATTATTTTTATCATGGAAATGAACAAAATACATAATATTCAAACGTGATTATCATCGTTGTCATTACTTATAGGAGCATACTCTAATTTTAAATAATAGTCATGGTATTGTACAGGAATCGGCAACTGTTGACAGGAACTTTAAACCTTTGAATTTTTTTTGTAAAAATTGGTAGACTAGTATTATACAGTATGGAAATAAAGTATCGGATAAAGGCATTAATTTCGTTAATATTCATTTTCTGAAGAAAATCTCGAAGGGGTATAGCGATTTTAACTAAGACAATTATTTTCATTGCATTTACAGTTTCTTGCGTCATTTGTTCTTCATGTTATGACGTCACCGCCTTTTTTTACACGACAACCTTTAATTTTTTTAATTGATTTCGATACATAGTACTTTCAATTCTCTATTCAACGGTATAAAATTTTAAATATATTATATTTGAAAAAAAATGGGAATAAGAGTCTTAAAGTTCAAATGTTAAATTCATTAGTCGCATAAATTTAATGGAAAGATTGGCGACACATTCATTTTTATTATAAAATTATAAAAATGTGGAAAATCGAACTATAAATTTACTATCTACTCGATTCAAATTTTATAATTACATTAAAACTAAATTGATTAACCAGATTAACTCTTTAAATTACATTTACACTAAGTGTTCATTTCTACATTATGAATAGTTTGAGCTGGTATTAATCAAATTTCATATCAAATACTGTGCTTAAGATCTTCTAAATTATTAGGTCCATTTTTATACACTTTATTTTTTAAGTACCCCCATAGAAAGTCTAATGGTGTTAGCTCTGGAGACCTAGCCTGCCATTCCATCGGAACTCTTCTTCCTATCCATCTTCGTGGATAGGAAGAACTTGATCCAAGTAGCGTGCCACATTAATTGTGTAATGATACGGAGCCCTGTCATATTGTAACCATATACAGTAGTACCCCCATATCCGCGGGGGTTTGGTTCTGTGGTCTTCCGCGGATACTGAAAACCGCGGATAGTCGCGAACGCTTTATTTTCGAGTACAATATGAAATATGAAGCAAAGTTAAAACAATGAAACAAGAAAAAATAAGTTATATAATATTGATTTAAAATAAATAAACAATAAATAAATAAATATTCTTGTGCTGTGGCACAATAGAATTCAAGTTTAATAAATATATACATATTTACATACACAACAAGAAAAACTTTATCATCGTGATATTCATTCATCTTCCTCCAAGTCCAAGTTAGCAGTCGATTGTTTATTTAGATCCGAAGCAAACGATGTTGATGGCTGTGCATTATCGATAGTTTTGTCGACTTTTTCAAAGTACATTGTTATTGGTAGTTGTCGTTTTTGTCTTTTCACTTCAATAAACAAATCCTCCAAAGGTTTCAAGGCTTCTGTTATAGTGCGAGTAATTTTAATACTGCGTTCCATTATTGGATCATATTCTACTATCTGTTCTTTTAATGTTTGAGCAGTTCGAAATATCGCTGAAAATTTTTCAAGCGTCCATGCTGGCGGTTCTTGTTGACCCTCATCCTCATCGTCTCTCGCTTCTGGAGAAGATTTCACAAGGTCTTCCAATTCCTCGTTGGTGAATACTTAATCCTCTTCGTTTATGTAATTACTGAGTTCCTCTTGGGTTATATCGTTAAATCCTTCTCCAACTATTTTCTGCGCTATGTTAAATATCGTTGTTAGATGTGAGTTAATATCACGTGTGTCTTCAGATTTTTCCAACATGCTATTATCGTTTCTGACTTTAATTCCTCCATCGCTCCTTTGATAAATAGAATTGCGTCAGCAATTGTAAATGACTTCCAGCATTCCATGAGCCCGATATCAGAGCATTCGTTAGCCATTGTATACAGCATTTCGAAAACCTGTCGAATATATATGGCTTTAAAGCATCTAATGACACCTTGATCAAGGGGTTGAAGCAATGAGATCGTGTTAGGTGGTAAAAAAAGCACTTCAACATTTTTATCTTCTGTGCCTAGTGACACAGGATGCCCAGGCGCATTGTCTAGTATTAGCAGCACTTTAAATGGTAATTCTTCCTTTTCCAAATATCTTTTCACTTCTGCAATAAAGCATTGATGAAACCATTGTGTAAATAGAACAGCCGTAACCCACGCCTTTCGATTTGATTGCCAAAACACAGGCAGGCAAGCTTTATCTTTGTATTTAAGAGCACGTGTATTCTGTGATCGGTAAACAAGTCTGGGTTTAATCATATGACCAGCTGCATTTGTACAAAATATTAAGGTAAGTCTATCCTTAATTGCTTTAAAGCCTGGTGCACTCTTTGCAGTCTTATGAATATAAGTCCGTTGAGGCATTTTTTTTTCACATAAGACTAGTCTCATCGCAGTTAAAAACTTGCTTAGGATGATAATTCTTTTCTGCAATAATTTGTTTAAATTTTTCTGGAAACAGGGCAGCAGCTACATGATCAGCCGACGCAGATTCCCCTGTCATTTTTAAATTATTTTGATTAAACCGAGTTTTAAATCTATGCAGCCACCCCCTACTTGCTGTGAATGATTTTCCTTCCTCTTCAGTATAATCTTGGGTCTGCATATCTTCATATAAAACCAACGCCTTTTGTTGTAGCACTTTGCCATCGATAGGAATATGTTTTCTTGTCATATCTTCCACCCATAAATTTAAGGCATTTTCTACCTTAAGTAACACTTTATTACGTATTGTGGTTGCAACTTTTGCAGTTTGGGGTGCACTAGAAAAACTAGCTCGAATCTTATCTTTGTTTTTTAATACTTCTCGTATCGAAGATTCGTTTTTATTGTATATTTTAGCAACAGTTGCAATAGAGATTTTTTCTATTTCAATCATATTAATGATTTTTATTTTTTCACTAATAGTGAGCATTTCACGTTTTCTTTTTGGTTTAGAAGCCATTTTAAAATGATTTTCAAATTTACTTGCTTTATTTAAAAACTATTGCAAGCACTGTCTTGTCCGACAATTCGAATGACTGAAACCGCGGATACGGAGTCAGCGGATAACGGGGTACTACTGTACTATTATTTGGTAGGTCAGGGCGGTTTGCATTAGGAAAGAATGCAGCTAATGCAGGCATCAATGCGAACTGTAGAAATTGCAAGTATCTCACTCCATTCAAATTGTTAGCAAAAAGGAATGGACCTAGGATTCTGTCACTAACAATTCCTGCCCATACGGTAACTTTCTGAGGATATTGTGTATGAATTTCCTGCATTCAATGGGGATTTTCCCTAGCCCTAGCCGTTCCATTTAAATAAAATGTTGCCTTATCCGAAAATAAAACACGCTGGGAAAACAATGGATTGCCAAAACAAATTTACATCATTTGTTCACAGAATTCTTACCTATGATCATTGTCATCTTCTGCCAACTCATGAACCAATTGCAGCTTATAAGGGTGAAATTTTTGAGCTTTCAAAAGTTTCAGAACTGAAATATGGCTTACATTGCGGTCCAAATGAATACTTCTACTAGTTGAATTTGGATTGTTTTCAATTTCTAGTAGCACATCAAGTTGTGAATATTCATTTAATGTCACTGGACGTCCAGTTTTTTTAAGATTCTTTACAATGCCACGTTCCTGAAATTTCTAATTAATTCTACAAATTGTTGATTGACTTACGGGTTGATGGCTTCTCTCTAAAAAGTTGACACATTTCTTGATGTGTTCTAGCTCTGTCGCCATAGCCAATCATTATTTTAACACCATTTTTATTAATAAAATAGTTTGCAAAAGGTAAATTATTCTAATATAATGATTTTTTAATATTTGAACTTTAAGACTATTTTTCTATTTTTTTTTAATATAACATTAAAAATTTTAGACTGCTGGATAGTGAATTGAACGTACTATCAAAATCAGTTTAAAAACTTACAGGTTGTCATATAAAAAAATAATGGTGACGTCATAACATGAAAAGCAAATGTCATAAGAAACTGAAAATGCGATGAAAATATTCCCCTTAGTTAAAATCGCTATACCCCTTTGAGATTTTTTCAAAAAATGAATATAAACGAAGATAATGCCTTTATCCGTTACTTTATTTCCACACTGTATGAGTAGGATAATGAATAACCTTTCAATCTTTGTAAGTTTCTGTCTTGTTTTTACAAAAACATCTATCCCTTCATAGTTATCCGAAAATTTATTGTACTTTACTTTCATTGCATACTTATTCTCAATTGTCACTTGAGTTACTAGACTTCACTAGTTTTACTAGAATTTATTTAATATTATTCAAATTCATTTTTTCCAATGTAAATTTTTTTATGTCGTAAAATTTGGATATTTCGGCACAAAGTATGAATTTCTTCGGCAAGCTGTCCTTGCTAAAAGATACCACTGTTGCGGAGTGTAAACTGGAAATATAGCAACAGTTCTTTCAATTCTGCTGTGCACGGAGTCCCCCTCATTTTGAGAGTGAGTGTGTGTGTCCCTTCTCAAGGAAAGTATGGGATATGTTTAATTTCCAATTTTTTGCACAATACAAATACATTCCAAATATATACTGATTTCGGTTTTGACCGCAGCAATTATCCGAAAAAAAAAAGAAAATTCTGATATCCCTTCATTTTTTTTTCATTTCAATGAAATTTATAACGCGTAGTCCTATTTCAGCACAACTTCTGTTACCAATGGTTTCATTCCACATGTATCAACGACCTGTTTTATGGTCTAATTCATATACACTCAGATTATAAGTTGCTAATTTATTCTTATAAAAAAGTAAATTGTTGTCGGTCTTAAGGCAAGATAAAACCTGCTGCAAATCATATACTGCAGCACAAAAGGTCTTTCTGGTAATGTTATCCATTTCTACCTCATTTTCATTACTCTTTGCACATCTTGACTTGCAAATATAATTTCTCACAAAGAGAAAAAAAACATTCTTAATTTTGAAGAAAGAAAGGCTACATTTTGTACATTCTTACATTGACTCTTTTGCTGCTACCTTAATATGTTTTTCTTTACAAAAATTCAAATATAATAAATAGACTTTTTTAATATTTAAATTAGCAGGTAAATATTCTTTACGACAGTAATGACTCTCAACCCTGTCGAAAGACTTAGTATGAGCTTCACGGACTCCTCAATTTTCTTTTTAGCTGTTTTTACAACTTGGTTTGATATTGAAAGCGTATCCAGGAAAAACTTTTGGCACACTTTTTCCAGGTTTCTCTTAATATTGGTCAAAAAGTAAAAGACCGCATGCTTTCCCAAAATTTTGTTTCTCTCATTAATCTCATTTTCCAACTTATCGAGACGTTTTCATACTGTGCTATGTTTTGGGTTTTTAATATTAACATGTCGATACCTATATACAATCTCTCTGTCTATTTATGTCTCCCAGATCCCAATAACTAGTAAACAAAGCTAATCGTTTGTCATTAGTAAATTTACTGTGACAATGAAGTCTACAATCTTCACAACCATTTTTATTAAAAGCATAGAATATAAAAAAGTGTATTATATTTTTCCTTTATTTTTTTATAGGTACATTCAAATTTGTTCAAATAGTAGTTTATTGATTAGAAATTACTTCACCTACTTGACATGTTCTCGAGTCTAGCAAATGATTCTTTCTCTAAGAATGAAGTGCACGTTATTGTAAAATTGTAGCATCTTAATTATTTAGAGTTGTCATATACCTACTCCTGGACTATCTGACACATTGTTAACCTTAAAGGATATAGTATTAAATATTATGAAAACTAAATTTATATTTTTTCATTCGTTGTGCGTCTCAGATTTAAGAAAAATAAAGGAATTCTGTTATATCAATGTATAATTGAAATTACAAATTTCATCATGGTTTCTTTTCATTTTGTAATCTTGTATTTTTAATACCATAGTTAGAAGGTACATAAACAGTTACAACAGAAGATCCGAACTAGTATTCCTATTTACACATGTAGAAGTATAAGAAATATGGTTTTTGTAATAATATAAATGTGACTTCGATGTGACATATACAGCAATTAGTTTTATTGCAAATATTATTTTTGAAATGTTATATTTTATTAGACAGTAACAAATATGATTGTTTAGCAGGTAAATATGCTATGAGTTATCAAAAAAAAAACAAGGGAATAACGAGTGACGCCGGAAAAATTAGAACAATGTATGCTGAATTATAATTAAGACAGATCCCTTAAAATGTTCAAATCATAGTGTTTGATTAAATATCAAAATCACTGATAAAAGTATTGTAACATATTCCATTGCATGTAGAAAAAAGACAAGCAGCAGTTGTTGTAACAAAACTTATACAGGAGGCAGCTGTTAAGTTTTAGCCAACACATGAACACTTGATGGGGGAAGAGAGCGACCTTTAACCAAAAAAAGTATCTCTTCAAAGAAGTGGAAACAACATTTACTTTCGTATCTAAATATAAACAGAAAGGTACCTAATACAACAACTGACAAAGGGCCAAGCTGGAAACCCCCTGTGGTACCAGGAAAGGGCTAACAGAATTACAGCTTCAAATTTTAAAGAGGTATGTAGCATGAAGAAGAGCACTTCTTGTGTTAATAAAGTAAAACACTTATTATACGATACATTTGGAGGAAATGCGAAAACACAATCAGGTCGAAAAAATGAAATGCGTGCAATACATGAATTTGAAGCTACTTTTGAAAAAACTGTTGAGCCTTGCGGTTCTTTTATTGATCCAGAGCACTGCATCCTTGGCGCCAGCTCTGACGGTTTGATAGATCAAGACTCGATTATAGAAATAAAGTGCCCAGCCAATGCTTCAAATTTAAGCCCAAGTGAAGCTATACAGCGCAAAATAATTAAGTTCGCCTTTTTAAATGAAAATCAGTCGCTGAAACTAAACAGGAATCATGGCTATCACTACCAAGTTCAGGGTCAGCTACGTATTACAAACCGAAAATTTTGTTATTTTGTTATCTGAACGCCATTAGGCATGATGGTTTAAAAAGTAAGTTGTCAAAAAACATTGAATGTCATTATCATTAACGTTAATGTTTTAGATACAGAAGTATGATCAGTTTTGGAAAGACAAAATGGAAAGCCAGCTAGGGAATTTTTACCATAAATGTCTTCTTCCAGAAATCATTGATCCTAGAAAATCTAGAGGAATGGAAATTCGAAATTCGTTGCGCGACTGACCATGTATATATATATATATACAGTGCCCGCGGAAAAGTCTGCACCATATGGAAAAAAAATTTACTCTTTTAATTTTTAAAATTATTTTTTTGTAGTTTGTTTTTGCATAATTAGAAACCAAAAACTAACCTAAAATATTTAACATATCGCATTTGCTTCAATGCGTAAATGTCATTTAAAAATTGCCAACGTCCAAACGTGCCAGTATTTGTCAAAATATAAGAAGATGCCATAAGAAAAAGTTCTTTGTACTTTCGCGGACATCCTAAATCCAAAGTTTCGTACAAAAATTTTAATTTTAATTTTTTTTTCATAATTTTGTAAAAAAACGCCTGTATATTTTTTAAGTGTATTTTTCTCTCGAATTCTGATAAAAACCTATGTTACCATGTAATAAACAAAAAAAAAACAGTTTGTATTTCAGAATAAGGTATATTTTTTTTAAATAAATGATTTCGTTAAGAAAAGTGGAGGACATTCTTGGACTATTTTCATATTTTCGTATGTACCATTAAAAATAAATTAAAAACATAATGGTCAAAAAAGCTAGAAAATAACCTTTTAAAAATGAGAAAAAAAAGTAATTTTATTTCAACTAACAAAGTTAATTTCAAAAAAAAACCAATTCTAATTCTTAAAATTAAATAAATTCACAAGTAAGCGTAGTCAACAATTCCAATTTTACAAAAATACCGTTATTATACAGTTAAACTAAATGAATAAAAAAATGTTAACAATACTACATTTCTGTATGTCTCCCTTCCCTTGCAATACATTTGATGATCCTTCTAGAGAACTCTCTTGTAATGTTTACAAAATATGTGGCCGGAATTTCTAGGCAAACGTCACGTATTGTGTTTTCTAGATGTTCAATGTTTCGAAATGGTCGTTTGCGGTACACTTTCTCTTTTAGATACCCCCACAAGGAAAAATCTAACGGAGTTAGGTCAGGGGATCTCGCTGGCCATGGATACGCTGAATATCTGCCAATCCATTTGTCCCCAAATAATTGATTTAAATAACTCCTCACCGCCAGTGTACTATGTATAGATGCGCCGTCTTGCTGAAGCTATAGGACAGATCTTTCTTCCAATACCATATCATCAATTAAATCGGTTATTTCGGTCATGAGAAAGTTCAAGTACCTTTGCGAATTTAAATTTTCGTGGAAAAAATAGGGTCCAATCAATCTACCATAAAAAATACCACACCAAACATTTGTTTTAAAAGAATATTGGTCCCTGCATTCGATGATAAAGTTAGGGTTTTCATCAGCCCACCATCTGCAGTTCTGCGAACTCACCGTTCCATTGGAAGAGAACGTTGCTTCGTCCGAGAACATGATTTCTTTGGGGAAACGACGGTTTTCTTCGAGCTCTCCTTGAAACCACATACAAAAATCAAATCTTGCGTTAAAATCTCGTTCTTTTAGTATATGGACATATTTTGGCTTAAATGGACGGTACTTATGTTTCTTTAAAATTTTTCTCACTGTAGTCTCTTTTGCCCTAGTTCTGTTGGAAATAGCAGCAATTGATGTAGTTTTATGCTCTACTACATCTAATAATACATGTTCTTCATGCTGCTGAACTTGCCAGTTTACATGTGGGCTTCTTAAAATCATTTAGAACTGAACCGGATGACTTGATCTTATCTACAATACGACCAACAGTAGAGTGCGAAACGAATTTGTTAGGGTGTCTTTGATTAAAAATATTTGCCGTATCCCTGTTGGTTCTATTTTCTCCGTGAATTAAAATGATTTCTATTTTTTCTTCCATGGATAACATTTTAAAACAAATCTATTAGAGAAATACACAAAACTGACATTTATTTAGTTGTTTATGCCTAGAATTTGCAATTATTTTCTAGGCCTACTTGTGAATTTATCGAAGTTTAAGAATAAGCTTGTTATTTCCTGCTTTAGAGATACCAAAGGAAATTTTGCTTAAAACAAACAAGGCTAGGTACATAACATGTTCTAATCTTACAACTAGTGTTATTTTCTAGGTTTTTTGACCATTATGTTTGAAAAATAAACATTTTTAATATACGAAAATATGAAAATAGTCCAAGAATGTCCTCCACTTTTCTTAACGAAATCTTTTATTTAAAAAAAATATACCTTATTCTGAAATACAAATTGTTTTTTTTTGTTTATTACATGGTAACATAGGTTTTTATCAGAATTCGAGAGAAAAATACACTTAAAAAATATACAGGCGTTTTTTACAAAATTATGAAAAAAAAATTAAAATTAAAATTTTTGTACGAAACTTTGGATTTAGGATGTCCGCGAAAGTACAAACAACTTTTTCTTATGGCATCTTCTTATATTTTGACAAATAATGGCACGTTTGGACGTTGGTAATTTTTAAATGACATTTACGCATTGAAGCAAATGCGATATGTTAAATATTTTAGGTTAGTTTTTGGTTTCTAATTATGCAAAAACAAACTACAATTTGTTTGTTTTGAAGTTGGTTGCTTTGATTTTTTACTAGAACATCTTAAATATTTAATTATCGGCGGTGTTATACGTCATTTTCTTTAACATTTAGACTGATTTATGCAATAAATTATTTCAAATTATCAACAAAATGGACGAAACAAATAACTGCAAGCACCCGGAGATTCGTAAAATAGTAGAAGACAATTTAAGAAATCCTGTTGAAAATAAAGTTAACTAGTGTTAGTTCATTGAAAAGGTATTTAATAGTACTATCTACGAATTTATAAAAAATATAGCATCCTATTAAAAAAAATTCGTATGACGTCACAGCTCTAAAGAAGATGACGTTACTAATAGGTGCAGTGATTTAAAACCAGCGCAATTTAAAATAAAAATTGACCTGTTTCAGCGTTTTCCACAAATGTCATTAGTTTGTAAGTTACTGAATTTATTCCATAAGTGGTTTCCACACTGTATATTTATTGCCCAAGAAAACTAAATATGGATGGTTAAATTTTAACATGTCGTAAGTCACAATTTTTAAGATTTTGCGTTTACGTCATTTTTAAACTCTTTACACGGCTCCCGAACTAATTCTAAGAGGTCGGAAACCTCTGACCAATAGAAAGGCTTTATTTTCAAATTTTGAAAAAGGTCGTATCACGATTGGCTATTGAAGTAACGGCAAATAGTCGTATCCCACATAGACGCTGTGTTGAGTTAGTCCGTTAAAATGGTTTTGTTCGGTTTGTTATTGTGTCGTGTTGAAGTGTGTTAAAAGGGTGAGTATTTAACTGTAATATTTATTTATTTTATGTTTAATTATGTGTACCATCCGTCTACTTCTATTTAAATTTACTAGAATATTATTAAAAACAGAAATTAAAGTGCTATTTTATGCTTTTGTTTATACGTCCTTTTGGAATTATTCTTTGGAGGTAAATTATTGACGATACGACAATTTAGAATTACTGTGGTAACTAATAAATAACTTAAATAAACGTTAGGTAAATACTTGACTTATAATCAAAATTATTTAACATACTAGTATTTTGCCACCAAGTTAATAAGTGGGAAAATGTTATTTTTTATGATTTATCATAACTCTCTGCATGTTTTTTTCTTGACATAATACACACGGAGTTGTTATACCTACTCACTGTAAAAAAATATTATACATTTTACATCGTACAGTTTGCTATGTTGTACATTACTAATTTTTTGTTACGTTTACAATAGATGGGGAGTAGAAGTAAAAAAATACTGGCGCTTTGCTTGGAAAACCTGACCACCAATGTAGTATACAACTGCGAAGTTGTTGGTGATACACTTCTTGTTAAATCACCTGAAGATACATTAGAATCTCGATTAGAGCATAACGAACATTTGGATTCAGGTATACCTACTTAGAGGAAGTTTTAGTAGTCTAGTATTTTGCCACCAAGTTAATAATTTGGAAAATGTTATTTTTTGTGATTTATCATAACTCTCTGCATGTTTTTTTCTTGACATAATACACACGGAGTTGTTATACCTACTCACTGTAAAAAAATATTATACATTTTACTTCGTACAGTTTGCTATGTTGTATGTACATTACTAATTTTTTGTTACGTTTACAATAGATGGGGAGTAGAAGTAAAAAAATACTGGCGCTTTGCTTGGAAAACCTGACCACCAATGTAGTATACAACTGCGAAGTTGTTGGTGATACACTTCTTGTTAAATCACCTGAAGATACATTAGAATCTCGATTAGAGCATAACGAACATTTGGATTCAGGTATACCTACTTAGAGGAAGTTTTATTTTTCTAAAAATTATGGTTCCACTGTTTTTAGTGACCAAAGTGGCCAATAATAATTATGACATACCGTCTGATAGCAACAATGAGGCACTTATTTCTCTGCAAGATGACACATTCGCTTTGAAAGGCAGTCCAACAAAAGTTATTAACGCAGAGAATGACAATGAAATAAGTGGAGGTAAAAATTAATATAATATTTACCTTAGTAAAAACTTATTATTTTACTTTACAGACATCTCATCTGATGAAAAATGTTTAAACATTTATTCGACTGAAACTGAAGAATATTTTTTTGAATTTTCCGAAAATAACAGTTTGCCCATAAATAGTTTAGAAGATGTGTTATTATCTCAAGTTGAAATAAATTCACGTAAGTCTAAAATATTTCAAAATATAAATATAGATACATAATTATTAACAAAGCATCTTTTGTAACTACAGAACCAGCAGAAAACAGCGTCTCTGACACTGTTAATTTTGAAGATAACTGTCCCACAAATGATAATCAAAATAAGGCTTCTGATGAAAACAACATGGTTAATGAAATTGATGACCCTGACTGGCGACCTGCAACACCTGAAAGACTTGAACTTTTAGAAATGAGAGAAGTTGAAAACTTAGAATACCAAAAGTTACATAATGAAGATGATAAAATTTATACATCAGAAGAGAACAAAATTAAAAAGAGAGTCCGAAGAAACATACCAGAGCCTGAAGAATGGCAAAAGAATAAAAGCAAAAAATTGAGAATGTTAGGAGAAGCTTATATGGGGTATACAAAAAAAGATGGATCTGTCAAACAAAATGTTCTACGGGCTGCTCGAAACATTAAGGAAGGTTGCATAAATGGAGCATTTTGTAAAAAATCATCAAAAAGAAGCTGTGATTCATTTACCTCTGCGAAACGCAATGAAATATTTGAGTTGTTTTGGAAGATGGACTGGTCACAAAAAAAGGTGTATGTTTTGGGCCTGGTTCTTTATGAACCAAAAAAGAGATGCTATGTTCAAGGGCCATCAAGAAGACACGGCTCATTTATTTATCACTTGAGGGTAGACAATACAAATCTTCAGGTCTGCAAGAAAATGTTTCTTTCAACGTTAGGTTTAAAGGAAAAAATGGTGCACAACTGGGTTCTCAAAAGCCTAAAACATGGTCTGACCGACAGCAAGGAAGTTGAGAATGGAAGAAAACATTTAAAACGAAGCGATTCTAATTTTTTTAAAACAACTGCTAAACAGACAGATTTTCTTAGAACTTTCTTTGACCTTTTGCCAAAAACAGAGTCTCACTATTGTCGCAAGGATTCACAAAAGCAGAATTTTCAGCATCCTTTTCAAACAAAAAGTGAAATTTACGATCTATATAAAAAGAAATGTGAGACTGACAACGAAATAACTGTTTCAATTATTACTTTTGATAAAGTTTTTGATAGTCTTAAACTAGCATTGTATAAGCCCAGAAAGGATCAGTGCGACATTTGTCTTCAGTACAACAACAAACAATTGGGCGAAGAAGATTATCAAATGCATTTAAAGAAAAAGAATGAAGCTCAAGAAGAAAAGAAAAAGAATAAAGAAGAAGGAGCTCATGGAAATCATTATATTTTTACAATGGATGTTCAGTCGGTTAAATTGTGTCCTGTTATCGAAGCTAGCAAGGTTTACTACAAGACTAGACTACAAGTCCACATTTTCACAATTTACAACTTAGTAACACACCAATTCACAAATTACGTATGGAACGAGACTGAAGGAGACTTGCAGGCATCTGTACTTGTTTCCTGCATAATACATCATCTCGAGAAACATTGCTTAAATGAAAAAAAAGGAATAATTATATTTTCAGATGGCTGCGGCTATCAGAATAGAAATACGACTTTATCCAACGCATTCAGTTTCTTTTCTACTAAACATGAAGTGCAAATAGAACAAAAATATCTAGAGAAGGGTCACACTCAAATGGAGTGTGACTCTACTCATGCTCTCATAGAAAGGAAGTTGAAAGGTCGCGAAATTACGCTTCCTTCTCAATATACACAAATTATCCGAGAAGCTCAAAAGAAACCTTTTCCGCTTGATGTAGAGTACCTTTCCCATGATTTTTTTCGGAAATATGATGACATAACTGTTACTAGGTTTCAGTCAATACGACCAGGCAAAATAAAAAGTGACCCAACTGTGTCAGATCTAAGATGTTTAAAATATTTACCTGATGGGACGATTCACTACAAAGTTAATTACGGTGAGGATTATAAAGTTTTGCCACAGCGGAGCCGTTTACCACTACTACCGAAAAATCAAAGTTTCAAACCGTTGTTCTCGGCAAGACTGCCAATCAAAGAAACAAAATGGAAGCATTTGCAAGAACTGAAAACGGTAGTCAATTTAGACGTTCACAGCTTTTATGACAATTTACCATACATTCGTAAAAACTGAAATTTTGTAAGATAAATATTGTTTATTTTACTTGTATGAATAAACATTCTCATTTTTTTATTTTTGTAAAGTTTTTGAGAATAAAGTTTATTTTTGATTATAATCTTTATGTTTTTAAATAATGTCGTAACCCTCATTTCTACACACCACATGAGTGGAATAATGTCCTTAGCCACAATTCATAAAAAACAAAAAGCCGTAAACCACAATTGTAAAATTCAAATATGTCGTATCCAACGCTGTAAATTAAACATGGCAAATAAAGAATTTATTCTTTGTTGCATATAGTTCTAAATAGGTTTTATAATTTTATCAGTCATTAAATTAATAGATTTTATTTCCAAGCATTGTAAAAATAGTTTTTTGTCTCTCCTGTAAAATTCTGTCTAATGGGGATACATGTTAGAATTTCACCATCGATATGTATTTTTTCTGGCAAATATCATTAAAACAAGTACAAATTCCATAAAGCCGTAACCTTGCTCTTGAAAAATAAGAAACATTATGAGAGCGACAAGAATAGTGAAGAAAAGGAAAAAAGTCTAATAAAATGTTATCTGGAATAACTCATAAATGAACACTGACAGATATCTGAAATATACCTACTTGCTAGTAAAGGTATACATATATATACCGAGTGTCTGTTTAAGCTCGGCCACCGGCCATATCTCGGCAACCGTTTATCGTTCAACCTCGCGGAAAAAATCTTGATAGTAAAATGTATGACGGGAATTACAACAAAAATATTTTTAAGTTTCCAAAATGATCGCAAGGGGGCGCAATTCTCAAGGTGAATTAAAAATTCGAAAATTTTTCATTAAATTCTAGATTAAGATAGATTAAAAAATTTACTAGCAAAATTTTTAGACGTTTTTATACAACTTTCATTTGAAACTTTTTGATCTAACTCCCATACGAAAGAGATAGTGGAGGGGGGTATGCCTGTGCACAAAAGTAGGTATAAATTTGGTTTGCCCCAACGGATTTTAATGTTTTTTGGGCTCATTAAATAGAGAATTTTACAAAGAATTGAAGGATATGTAGCACGAAATTACTTGGTTGTCAAAAAAAATAACAGGGGGCGCTGTTCTCAATGTATGTATATTTCTTGTTTTTTCTTTAAAATTTTAAATGGAACGGTATATTTTTACTATAGCAATATTGAAGCACATAAAAAACTGAAGAGAATGATGAAAACCGGAAGTTGCTACCTTTTTTCTTGACGAAGATATAGTCATACGAAGACAATCCAAAAAAAATAAATAATTTTTAATATAAATGTATTTATTTATTGTGAGTAATAACTTTATTTTAATTTTAGGTGTCACTAGACAGTGTATAGTTCGATTTCACTTGAATTTTCATCATAGTCTTCCATAAATGTATTTATTTCAATCTTCTTACCGATTTTTTAATTCTTGCATATAATACATTAGATTCTCTTCTTAAATGTTTTCAAATTGTCTAGCTATTTTTAAATTTCATGTCTGTCTTTTTGGACATTGAAATAAAATAATAATAATAATGATAATAATAGTGATAATAATAATAATAATAATAATAATTATATAACTTTATCACCCAACTGATATAGGTAGATCTAATTATAGGAAAACAGCAACAATAACGAAAAAAAAAACAATATGCATTAGTTATAATCAAATCATTTACTCATTAGTAACGAAAAGGTACACAAATTGATATCTAAATCATCCCCGCAGTGTTTACCTTCATTTTCAATAGAAGTTTACTTGTCGATTAGTAGAGAGCAGAGTTACTTCCATTTCGGAGGCAGCAATTGTTGTACTCGGTTTTTTGTGACAAAGTATGTCTTTTATTCTGCCCTATAAATAAACATCAAGAACATCTGGCAAGGTGAATAAAAACTCAATAATGTCTTCTTTCGGAATATTTCATGCATTTTCAAAGCATTGAAAATACATTCTGATCATGTCATAAGCTTCAACGTTAGAATACGACATTTTACAAACTTAATAATTATGTGCAGGTGTCCAAAAAGGCTTAATTTGCTAAATACGTACAAAAAGTTTAACTACAAGTGACACTAATATCTTTGCATTTCGATTTTCATGGCCTACCTTGGAGATCTCAACATAATGTAATTTAGTATCACTATACATGCCATGTTGTATGACGAAAATTTAAAAAAAAAAGGCAAAATACACTGTTCACTATTATTATTTTATTTCAATGTTGGAAAGGATAAGAAATGATATTTAAAAAATAATAGCTAGAGTATTTAAAAACATTTAAAAGGAGAATCTAACGTAACATATGCAATGAATTAAAAAATCGATAAAAAGACGTAAAAAGATTGAAATAATTACATTTAGCGAAGAGTATGATGAAATTTCAAGTGAAAACGTACTATACACTGTGTGGGACCCTATTAAAATTAAAATAAAATTATTACTCCCAATAAATAAATATATTTATACTTAAAGAGTTTTATTTTTCTGGATTGTCTTCGTATGACTATATCTTCGTCTACAAAAAAGGTAGCAACTTCCGGTTTTCATCATTCTCTTCAGTTTTTTATGTGCTTCAATATTACGATATTAAAAACATACCGTTCCATTTGAAATTTTAAAGAAAAAACAAGAAATATACATACATTGAGAACCGCGCCCCCTGTTATTTTCTTTGACAACCACGTAATTTCGTGCTACATATCCTTCAATTCTTTGTCAAATTCTCTATTTAATGAGCCCAGAAACATTAAAATCCGTTGGGGCAAACCAAAGTTATACCTACTTTTGTGCGCAGACATACCCCCCTCCATTCTCCCTTTCGTATGGGAGTTACATCAAAAAGTTTCAAATGAAAGTTGTATAAAAACGTCTAAAAATTGTGTTAGTAAATTTTTTAATCTATCTTAATCTAGAATTTAATGAAAAATTATCGAAGTTTTAATTCATCTTGAGAATTGCGCCCCCTTGCGATCATTTTGGAAACTTAAAAATATTTTTGTTGTAATTCCCGTCATCCATTTTACCATCAAGATTTTTTCCGCGAGGTTGTACGATAAACGGTTGCCGAGATATGGCCGGTAGCCGAGCTTAAACAGACACCCGTATACAGGCTGTACCACTTAAAACTCCCAGGTCAAATATCTCGGAAACGGAAAAAGATATTTGAATTTTGTAAGAAGTAGTTACTAAAGAATGTGATTGACTCTAGTTTGCTCTCACGATTGCGTTTTATTATGTGAAGATATAGATGGCGCTGCGATGAAAAGAATTTTTTTGATCGCCACAATTTTCATTTGTTTTTTATTTGAAAGAGTATTAAAATTAATGTAAATTTTATCAATTGTGTTAGTTTCCAAAATTTAACGGTTTCATAGATATTCGTGTTTAAAAAAAAGTAAGAGTAATTTTAAAGTTTTGTCTTTATTTTGTTTAAATAGTTAAAAGGATCAAATATAACTAACAAAGATGTTCAAAATTGTTGCCTTCTTGATTGCTACATAACGTATATCGCCCTATTGGTTCTCTTCCGCAAACATTTAACAATTTCTACTAATTTTTTGAACACTTGCATAAATTTTATTATAAAGGTCGCCCATATCTGTTATGGGTTCCTTGTGAACTTCAGATTTCAAGTAACCCCACAAGATAAAATCTAACGGGGTTAGATCCGGCGAACGAGCCGGCCACCTAATGACGCCATTAGTATCAATCCAACGACGTGGGAACATTTGATTAAAATTGTCAGTAACTACCTATGTTGGCATTATGAGCAGGTAACCCGTCTTGATGTAACCACATATTACTTCGCAGCTCTATAGGTACATCTTCCAAAAGTAGTGGTAACTCCTTAAGCAGGAAATGTATGTAGTGCACACCCAGGGCCGCGTTATGGCATGGGCACACCCGGCACATGCCAGGGGACCCCGCTCACAAGGGGGCCCCGCGATGTGAGTAGTGTACTTATGCCGATTCTGGCACCTCCTCCCCCTCTCACCCAGCTCCCCCTCACCCCCCCTCGCCCTAGTGGCGCCCTCTGCCAACCCAACTGATGTGGCGCCCCCTCGCGGCCTCCAACCCAACTAAAAATTGCAGATTTCATCATTACCAACCCAACTAAAATTGCAGATTTCATCATTACCAACCCAACTAAAATTGCAGATTTCATCATTACCAACCCAACTAAAAATTGCAGATTTCATCATTACCAACCCAACTAAAAATTGCAGATTTCATCATTACCAACCCAACTAAAATTGCATATTTCATCATTACCAACCCAAGTGATGTGGCGCCCCCTCGCGGCCTCCAACCCAACTGAAAATTGCAGATTTCATCATTACCAACCCAACTAAAAATTGCAGATTTCATCATTACCAACCCAATGTGGCGCCCTCTGACGGCCACTAACCAAACTAAAAATTGCAGATTTCATCATTACCAACCCAAATACCATGACGCCCTCTCACAGCCACTAACCAAGAAATGGCATCTCTCATGATTGCCAACCTAACTAATGCAGCATCCTCTCACGGTCACTAGCCAAACTAAGGTGACGTCAGACAAAATGGCGGACCATCAAGATGGTCTTTGTTTCTAGAGAATTCCTGAATAAATTACCAGGCTTGCTATCGCGCTTCTCAATGTACTTCAAACAGGTCTAAACATGTTTCCAGCGGAAACCGCAACGGCTGTCTGCTTCTGTGATAGCCGCATGCTTGAAATGTATATCTTACTTATAAAATAAAATAAAACAAACAATATATTTTTTAAGAAAAAACAATTTATTTATTATTATTTATAAATTAACAATATTATTTTAAATTAACAATATCTCCAAGCTTCATACCATCAAGATGGTCGATAAAAATATAAACTTTACATCTAAGATCGGCATACCATTTCAAAATTATAAAATAAATATACAGTATGCTACTGGACGAGATAGCAACCAAGTATGAATATACAGGACGTTTCAAAGGTAGGGACTTTTAGAAAAGCAAGATGGCGAATCCAAGATGGCCGCCAAAAATCTAATAAACTAAGGTGACGTCAGGCATCCAATCTATCAAAACCATGCACTCAAACTCCTATGAAACATCATTTCAAAACCATCGCTAGAATCAGCTCACAACCGGGTCATGAAGCGGTTCTGAAACCCCTATATTAAAACCACACATTCAAACCACTATCAAATCCCTCTTTTCTCAAAAGCCATCCAACCATCCATCAATCCATCCATCCATCCATCCAACCATCCATCCATCCATCCATCTTCAAAACAATACTTTCAAGTCCATTAATCCATCCATCCATCTGGACGAGATAGCAACCAAGTATGAATATACAGGACGTTTCAAAGGTAGGGATTTTTAGAAAAGCAAGATGGCGAATCCAAGATGGCCGCCAAAATCTAATAAACTAATGCCACGTCAAGCATCCAATATATCAAAACCATGCACTCGAACTCCTATGAAACATCATCTCAAAACCATCGCTAGAATCAGCTCACAACAGGGTCATGAAGCGGTTCTGAAACCCCTATATTAAAACCACTATCAAATCCCTCTTTTCTCAAAAACCTATCCAACCATTCATCATTCCATCCATCCATCCATCCATCCATCCATCCGTCCATCCATCCATCCATCCATCCATCTGGATAACATAGCAACCAAATATTAATATACAGGACGTTTCAAAGTAGGGATTTTTAGAAAAGCAAGATGGCGAATCCAATATGGCCGCCAAAAATCTAATAAACTAAGGTGACGTCAGGCGAAATAGCCGACTATCAATATGATCGATCAAAATATAAACTCAACTTCTAGAAAATACCCAACTCCGTATCACGCATCACAACAACAACCACCCAACATAGTTTCAAAACGCCACAACACCAGATCAACTTAGGAAGATACATCTAGCTCAAACCCAACATACTTTCAAACACCACCACCGAGGATTTATATTTGACATCAGCATACCATCTCAAAATCATAAAATAAATATACAGTATGATACTGGATAACATAGCAACCAAGTATGAATATACAGGACGTTTCAAAGTAGGGATTTTTAGAAAAGCAATATGGCCGCCAAAAATCTAATAAACTTCGGTGGCATCAGGCATCAATCTATTAAAACCACTATCAAATCATTCTCTTTAAAAGCCATCATTCCAAAACAATACATTCAAATCATACATTCAGTGATAGACACATAAATGAAATGTATTTGTGCAGCCTAACACTTCAAAAAGCTTGATATCGAGCTTACCAGCATATTTCTAACAGATCTAAACACGTTTTCTAATGGAAACCACAACGTTTGATCGCTATCAACACCTCTATGATAGTAGCCTTATTTAATATATCTATATCATAAAATAAAAAGGAACAACATATTTTAAGAAAAACAATTTATTAAAAAATAATAACCACATTTTGTAGGTGAATTATGGCTAATATGTAGCATATCAATCATAGGGAAAAAACATTAAACGAATTACAACGATAAACAATTATGACATATAAATCCATAGGTAAAAGATATATAGCAATAAAAACCCTTCCTATATCTACCTCTCTTCATAGAAGACCTAGATATTTAATACCACATACATAAATACATAGACACTCTAATCCTCATATGAATAAATTGATGGACTTATAATAATTATTTTCATCCATAAGTATACATACATACTTTTATATATATCACTACAAGAAATAAGTCAACACCGCTGTGTTAGTCACCTTATTTAATATATCTATATTATAAAATAAAAAGGACCAACATATTTTTAAGAAAACAAGTTATTAAAAATAAAACAACTACACACATCAAACAAACCTCAACCATACTTTCAATTTCACAAATATCAAAATTTAAACAAAACAATCAAATGCAAAGGCAAGGAATGTTCTCGAGATGATCCATATAGTGCAATATAACAATGCAGTAAAACGATAGAGGTGAGATACATGGTCTATCAAAGAATTTTTATTACCCACTTTTTTCAGCAATCAAAACTTTTTGACAAAACACTATACATATGAAGAATAGACATAGCATTAAATATTTCAATTTTAGAGATACCCCAGTTTAATCCCAATTTTAAATAACATAAATTCTTAAATTGATTTAGTTAACTTTCTTATAATATTTAAAAAAGGTTGAAAAAGAAAACATACTAAGTCCCACAACAGATAAAATATGTACTATCTTTTTACACTTCATGTTTAGTACTGTCATTAGAAGAAATATGCCTGAGGTACAGCTTTTAATATGAAATTTAGGGGTTTTTTTACACAAAAACATAGTTTATGCCTAATAAAACTAATTTTGAAACATAATGTGCACATAGTATTAAAAAAGAGAATAAAAACATTAAACAAGGTACGCTTCACACGAAACATTATTATAAATCACATTTTAAAAACATGGAATTCTATTTTATTTAGATGACATTGTATTTACAAATAGTTTTATATCATTACAAGAAATAGGCTTTTCATTAAATTTTAACCACTGAACAACAGTAGTATACACAAAAAACTAGTATAAAGAGAACATTAACACTATAACCAAAAAGAATTGAAGTCATATTAAATTACACTAGAAAATAATAAATCCTTGGTCTCAATTACATAAAAATGTTTTGAAATAGTAGCGCTTAAAAGCAATTGAAAAATTGATGCCTGCCAAGCTATTTATCAATATTTAAGAGCTAAAAATTATCATCATTTTTACATTTACAGATACCCCATGTTTAATATCAATTTGAATTAACATAAATTCATAAAATGAGTCTATCTTTTACACGTCATGCGTTTTGTACAACAGCGAATGTATTACATTTTTAAAGCACTTTATAATTTGAGAAAAATAGCAAAACGTATCACGAAATATTATTATAAATTCTATTTTATTTAGATGACATTGTATTTACAAATAGTTTTATATCATTACAAGAAATAGGCTTTTCATTAAATTTTAACCACTGAACAACAGTAGTATACACAAAAAACTAGTATAAAGAGAACATTAACACTATAACCAAAAAGAATTGAAGTCATATTAAATTACACTAGAAAATAATAAATCCTTGGTCTCAATTACATAAAAATGTTTGAAATAGTAGCGCTTAAAAGCAATTGAAAAAATTGATGCCTGCCAAGCTATTTATCAATATTTAAGAGCTAAAAATCATCATCATTTTTACATTTACAGATACCCCATGTTTAATATCAATTTTAAATAACATAAATTCTTAAATTGATTTAGTTAACTTTCTTATAATATTTAAAAAAGGTTGAAAAAGAAAACATACTAAGTCCCACAACAGATAAAATATGTACTATCTTTTTACACTTCATGTTTAGTACTGTCATTAGAAGAAATATGCCTGAGGTACAGCTTTTAATATGAAATTTAGGGGTTTTTTTACACAAAAACATAGTTTATGTCTAATAAAACTAATTTTGAAACATAATGTGCACATAGTATTAAAAAAGAGAATAAAAACATTAAACAAGGTACGCTTCACACGAAACATTATTATAAATCACATTTTAAAAACATGGAATTCTATTTTATTTAGATGACATTGTATTTACAAATAGTTTTATATCATTACAAGAAATAGGCTTTTCATTAAATTTTAACCACTGAACAACAGTAGTATACACAAAAAACTAGTATAAAGAGAACATTAACACTATAACCAAAAAGAATTGAAGTCATATTAAATTACACTAGAAAATAATAAATCCTTGGTCTCAATTACATAAAAATGTTTTGAAATAGTAGCGCTTAAAAGCAATTGAAAAAATTGATGCCTGCCAAGCTATTTATCAATATTTAAGAGCTAAAAATCATCATCATTTTTACATTTACAGATACCCCATGTTTAATATCAATTTGAATTAACATAAATTCATAAAATGAGTCTATCTTTTACACGTCATGCGTTTTGTACAACAGCGAATGTATTACATTTTTAAAGCACTTTATAATTTGAGAAAATAGCAAAACGTATCACGAAACATTATTATAAAAATTCTATTTTTTATTTAGATGACATTGTATTTACAAATAGTTTTATATCATCACAAGAAATATGTTTCTCATTAAATTTTAACCACTGAACAAGAGTAGTATACACATTCCAGACCGTTATACATCTTGATATCAAACACCATCTCCGACAAGCTTCTGAACCAACCCAGACTCACTGAAAGACAAAACACAATTCCATCTTAGTTCAATACCTATATTTTTCAAGAATTTTGCTACAAGATTATATGGTGAGATAGGGGGTGATGGCTAAGCCTAAACGGACACATAGTTTTCAATATGTGATAAAGTTTTATTCATCATACACTTAATATAAACTAATGACCCACCCCCAGAAAATGATATATTAAAACTAAGAAAAATATGCTATTAAAACATAAACATACCATACAGATTTGCAAACATATTTTTAAACACCCACGCTCAATCATATTAATAAAATCCACTTCATTAAAACGCATGTTACATTTAATAAATGAGATCTAAAACAAATAATTAAAATCTGCGACTCTTGAGTGGTTTAATACCTGCACACGTTTGTCATTGTAAGATATACGCGTACAAGAATGACTAATATATTTGAAAAATGCTAACTAAATTATAACACCATCATTCAAAAAGTATGCATCAGCAGGATATCACTAATCAAACCCCTAAATACAGATAATCCATATTAAAAACATTATAATATTAAGGAATACATTTTTTTTCAACATACCTAATGTGCGTAACATATGGGACAAAGTATGGGGGGGGGGAACACCAAACTTATACGCTCATTACACCGCCCACACCTAACTATTTCATATTCTATAAAAAGAAAAATACATACTGAATTAATATTCTACATACCCTATGCATAAATCTCACCTATCATAGCGAAATTAACCACAAAATGGCTAAAGATCCTATATCGATATATTTCGCGCAGGGGAGCTGAATAATGGCATATAGTGCACCAAATATCATTTCCTCCATTTGTTATCCCAACAAAACCGCTCACAATCACACATATATTAATAGGGGCCACCATTTGATGAACCCCATGGCCGTCGTCACGGTGTACGTCAATAAGAATCTGACTAGGGGCACCAGAATAATAACCATTATCGCTATCAATACTTGGCAGTGTAATAATTGAATTCGACGACTCAGAGGAATTATGATCAGCCATTATCTTAAACAAAATTAAACATTATTAATTTCCGCCCGCACTGTCTTTAAACAACAAAATTTATTTGATATTAAAATACAACTCACAAAAATAAAACGCAATTAATGCTCAACAATAAAAGACACAGGGAAAGAAAACACACAACAAAGTCAAAAAACAAAAAGCCACTTCTACACACACTAAGAAAAACTAGTATAAACTGATCCACCAATCCGTTGCGCATACATTTATAAAAAATGAATAACAACCCCACACACTTACTTAACTGAAAAGAAAAAGCTCCCACGGTAAAAAGAATCTTCGCAACATTAAAATAGATTTTTATCATCCTCATTAAAATCAACACAATTAAGAGAAGAAGCCTTTTAAACGATCACAGCAATTAAAAAAAAGCAAATTATCAACCATAATCGAAACTCTATACACAAATACCATATTAGTATTATTAATTTAAAGTTGGGTGTAGAATGAACTAACTATAATATATTTACACCTATATTATTCTCCATAGTAATTATTACATAATTAAACAAAATCGCTAATAATCTTTGTCGACAAGTATTTCAGGTAGCAAACCAACCCTAAAAGTTGACAAAGAAATCCTCAGTCGATACCGAAGTCTCCTTGTGTGGTAAACAAGATTTATCTACCTAATTAGGATGTCATTTGAAAAATGCCATAGCTATTTAGAAAGGATGCCGAAAGAGGTTTTAATACTACCCCCATCAGTATATACGGGGAATCATTCAAAATCAATGTATTAAAATATTATCTCTAATTAAATGCTAATTATGTAAAAATGCTTAAAATATTATTGTTATACTTGAAGAAATAGAATTTTTGAATGACGTATCCCTAATAACCAATAAATAGGTAGCATATGCAGGGAAAAATAGCAACACATGTGGAAAAAGATTGAAATAACAAGCGGAGAACTAAAGTCGAGATATTATTTCGATTAAAAATTAAAGCAAAACAATTAGATACAAATTTTAAAAACAAAGTGAACTATGTACTATACAAAAGCAATTAAAACCCGGTATTTAATATTAAATCGTCGTTCACCATCACAGAAAAATAGTGCATTATATAAAGAAAAAAGTATTAGATTTTAGCTCGAGGCAAATTTGTATTAATATTGCACCATTAAGCATTCAATTAATATATTTTAGGTAAATTTCAGCATTATTTTTATACTTAATTTATTCTTCAAGTCTTAAGTTTTATGAGCAATGCTATAAATTTATGGAATTTTGCTTATAAATTAATAAAATTATGCCCCTGCTTAAGTAGGTGCAATTTGCACCGCGTTTTGTTATATGTGGTTTCATCATGAACGAGGGCAATAAGAATCAAGACTAAACACCTATAATTAAATGCTAATTATGTAAAAATGCTTAAAATATTATTGTTATACTTGAAGAAATAGAATTTTTGAATGACGTATCCCTAATAACCAATAAATAGGTAGCATATGCAGGGAAAAATAACAACACATGTGGAAAAAGATTGAACTAACAAGCGCAGAACTAAAGTCGAGATATTATTTTGATTAAAAATTAAAGCAAAACAATTAGATACAAATTTTAAAAACAAAGTGAACTACGTACTATACAAAAGCAATTAAAACCCGGTATTTAATATTAAATCGTCGTTTACCATCACAGAAAAATAGTGCATTATATAAAGAAAAAAGTATTAGATTTTAGCTCGAGGCAATAAATTACATCGAGCTAAAATCTAATTTTTTCCCTGTATAATGCACTATTTTTTCTGTGATGGTAAACGATGATTTAATATTAAATACCGGGTTTTAATTGCTTTTGTATAGTACGTAGTTCACTTTGTTTTTAAAATTTGTATCTAATTGTTTTGCTTTAATTTTTAATCAAAATAATATCTCGACTTTAGTTCTCCGCTTGTTAGTTCAATCTTTTTCCACATGTGTTGTTATTTTTCCCTGCATATGCTACCTATTTATTGGTTATTAGGGATACGTCATTCAAAAATTCTATTTCTTCAAGTATAACAATAATATTTTAAGCATTTTTACATAATTAGCATTTAATTATAGGTGTTTAGTCTTGATTCTTATTGCCCTCGTTCATGATGAAACCACATATAACAAAACGCGGTGCAAATTGCACCTACTTAAGCAGGGGCAAAATTTTATTAATTTATAAGCAAAATTCCATAAATTTATAGCATTGCTCATAAAACTTAAGACTTGAAGAATAAATTAAGTATAAAAATAATGCTGAAATTTACCTAAAATATATTAATTGAATGCTTAATGGTGCAATATTAATACAAATTTGCCTCGAGCTAAAATCTAATACTTTTTTCTTTATATAATGCACTATTTTTCTGTGATGGTGAACGACGATTTAATATTAAATACCGGGTTTTAATTGCTTTTGTATAGTACATAGTTCACTTTGTTTTTAAAATTTGTATCTAATTGTTTTGCTTTAATTTTTAATCGAAATAATATCTCGACTTTAGTTCTCCGCTTGTTATTTCAATCTTTTTCCACATGTGTTGCTATTTTTCCCTGCATATGCTACCTATTTATTGGTTATTAGGGATACGTCATTCAAAAATTCTATTTCTTCAAGTATAACAATAATATTTTAAGCATTTTTACATAATTAGCATTTAATTAGAGATAATATTTTAATACATTGATTTTGAATGATTCCCCGTATATACTGATGGGGGTAGTATTAAAACCTCTTTCGGCATCCTTTCTAAATAGCTATGGCATTTTTCAAATGACATCCTAATTAGGTAGATAAATCTTGTTTACCACACAAGGAGACTTCGGTATCGACTGAGGATTTCTTTGTCAACTTTTAGGGTTGGTTTGCTACCTGAAATACTTGTCGACAAAGATTATTAGCGATTTTGTTTAATTATGTAATAATTACTATGGAGAATAATATAGGTGTAAATATATTATAGTTAGTTCATTCTACACCCAACTTTAAATTAATAATACTAATATGGTATTTGTGTATAGAGTTTCGATTATGGTTGATAATTTGCTTTTTTTTAATTGCTGTGATCGTTTAAAAGGCTTCTTCTCTTAATTGTGTTGATTTTAATGGGGATGATAAAAATCTATTTTAATGTTGCGAAGATTCTTTTTACCGTGGGAGCTTTTTCTTTTCAGTTAAGTAAGTGTGTGGGGTTGTTATTCATTTTTTATAAATATATGCGCAACGGATTGGTGGATCAGTTTATACTAGTTTTTCTTAGTGTGTGTAGAAGTGGCTTTTTGTTTTTTGACTTTGTTGTGTGTTTTCTTTCCCTGTGTCTTTTATTGTTGAGCATTAATTGCGTTTTATTTTTGTGAGTTGTATTTTAATATCAAATAAATTTTGTTGTTTAAAGACAGTGCGGGCGGAAATTAATAATGTTTAATTTTGTTTAAGATAATGGCTGATCATAATTCCTCTGAGTCGTCGAATTCAATTATTACACTGCCAAGTATTGATAGCGATAATGGTTATTATTCTGGTGCCCCTAGTCAGATTCTTATTGACGTACACCGTGACGACGGCCATGGGGTTCATCAAATGGTGGCCCCTATTAATATATGTGTGATTGTGAGCGGTTTTGTTGGGATAACAAATGGAGGAAATGATATTTGGTGCACTATATGCCATTATTCAGCTCCCCTGCGCGAAATATATCGATATAGGATCTTTAGCCATTTTGTGGTTAATTTCGCTATGATAGGTGAGATTTATGCATAGGGTATGTAGAATATTAATTCAGTATGTATTTTTCTTTTTATAGAATATGAAATAGTTAGGTGTGGGCGGTGTAACGAGCGTATAAGTTTGGTGTTCCCCCCCCCATACTTTGTCCCATATGTTACGCACATTAGGTATGTTGAAAAAAAATGTATTCCTTAATATTATAATGTTTTTAATATGGATTATCTGTATTTAGGGGTTTGATTAGTGATATCCTGCTGATGCATACTTTTTGAATGATGGTGTTATAATTTAGTTAGCATTTTTCAAATATATTAGTCATTCTTGTACGCGTATATCTTACAATGACAAACGTGTGCAGGTATTAAACCACTCAAGAGTCGCAGATTTTAATTATTTGTTTTAGATCTCATTTATTAAATGTAACATGCGTTTTAATGAAGTGGATTTTATTAATATGATTGAGCGTGGGTGTTTAAAAATATGTTTGCAAATCTGTATGGTATGTTTATGTTTTAATAGCATATTTTTCTTAGTTTTAATATATCATTTTCTGGGGGTGGGTCATTAGTTTATATTAAGTGTATGATGAATAAAACTTTATCACATATTGAAAACTATGTGTCCGTTTAGGCTTAGCCATCACCCCCTATCTCACCATATAATCTTGTAGCAAAATTCTTGAAAAATATAGGTATTGAACTAAGATGGAATTGTGTTTTGTCTTTCAGTGAGTCTGGGTTGGTTCAGAAGCTTGTCGGAGATGGTGTTTGATATCAAGATGTATAACGGTCTGGAATGTGTATACTACTCTTGTGACAGTGGTTAAAATTTAATGAGAAACATATTTCTTGTGATGATATAAAACTATTTGTAAATACAATGTCATCTAAATAAAAAATAGAATTTTTATAATAATGTTTCGTGATACGTTTTGCTATTTTCTCAAATTATAAAGTGCTTTAAAAATGTAATACATTCGCTGTTGTACAAAACGCATGACGTGTAAAAGATAGACTCATTTTATGAATTTATGTTAATTCAAATTGATATTAAACATGGGGTATCTGTAAATGTAAAAATGATGATGATTTTTAGCTCTTAAATATTGATAAATAGCTTGGCAGGCATCAATTTTTTCAATTGCTTTTAAGCGCTACTATTTCAAAACATTTTTATGTAATTGAGACCAAGGATTTATTATTTTCTAGTTTAATTTAATATGACTTCAATTCTTTTTGGTTATAGTGTTAATGTTCTCTTTATACTAGTTTTTTGTGTATACTACTGTTGTTCAGTGGTTAAAATTTAATGAAAAGCCTATTTCTTGTAATGATATAAAACTATTTGTAAATACAATGTCATCTAAATAAAATAGAATTCCATGTTTTTAAAATGTGATTTATAATAATGTTTCGTGTGAAGCGTACCTTGTTTAATGTTTTTATTCTCTTTTTTAATACTATGTGCACATTATGTTTCAAAATTAGTTTTATTAGGCATAAACTATGTTTTTGTGTAAAAAAACCCCTAAATTTCATATTAAAAGCTGTACCTCAGGCATATTTCTTCTAATGACAGTACTAAACATGAAGTGTAAAAAGATAGTACATATTTTATCTGTTGTGGGACTTAGTATGTTTTCTTTTTCAACCTTTTTTAAATATTATAAGAAAGTTAACTAAATCAATTTAAGAATTTATGTTATTTAAAATTGATATTAAACATGGGGTATCTGTAAATGTAAAAATGATGATGATTTTTAGCTCTTAAATATTGATAAATAGCTTGGCAGGCATCAATTTTTTCAATTGCTTTTAAGCGCTACTATTTCAAACATTTTTATGTAATTGAGACCAAGGATTTATTATTTTCTAGTGTAATTTAATATGACTTCAATTCTTTTTGGTTATAGTGTTAATGTTCTCTTTATACTAGTTTTTTGTGTATACTACTGTTGTTCAGTGGTTAAAATTTAATGAAAAGCCTATTTCTTGTAATGATATAAAACTATTTGTAAATACAATGTCATCTAAATAAAATAGAATTTATAATAATATTTCGTGATACGTTTTGCTATTTTTCTCAAATTATAAAGTGCTTTAAAAATGTAATACATTCGCTGTTGTACAAAACGCATGACGTGTAAAAGATAGACTCATTTTATGAATTTATGTTAATTCAAATTGATATTAAACATGGGGTATCTGTAAATGTAAAAATGATGATAATTTTTAGCTCTTAAATATTGATAAATAGCTTGGCAGGCATCAATTTTTCAATTGCTTTTAAGCGCTACTATTTCAAAACATTTTTATGTAATTGAGACCAAGGATTTATTATTTTCTAGTGTAATTTAATATGACTTCAATTCTTTTTGGTAATAGTGTTAATGTTCTCTTTATACTAGTTTTTTGTGTATACTACTGTTGTTCAGTGGTTAAAATTTAATGAAAAGCCTATTTCTTGTAATGATATAAAACTATTTGTAAATACAATGTCATCTAAATAAAATAGAATTCCATGTTTTTAAAATGTGATTTATAATAATGTTTCGTGTGAAGCGTACCTTGTTTAATGTTTTTATTCTCTTTTTTAATACTATGTGCACATTATGTTTCAAAATTAGTTTTATTAGGCATAAACTATGTTTTTGTGTAAAAAAAACCCTAAATTTCATATTAAAAGCTGTACCTCAGGCATATTTCTTCTAATGACAGTACTAAACATGAAGTGTAAAAAGATAGTACATATTTTATCTGTTGTGGGACTTAGTATGTTTTCTTTTTCAACCTTTTTTAAATATTATAAGAAAGTTAACTAAATCAATTTAAGAATTTATGTTATTTAAAATTGGGATTAAACTGGGGTATCTCTAAAATTGAAATATTTAATGCTATGTCTATTCTTCATATGTATAGTGTTTTGTCAAAAAGTTTTGATTGCTGAAAAAAGTGGGTAATAAAAAATTTTTGATAGACCATGTATCTCACCTCTATCGTTTTACTGCATTGTTATATTGCACTATATGGATCATCTCGAGAACATTCCTTGCCTTTGCATTTGATTGTTTTGTTTAAATTTTGATATTTGTGAAATTGAAAGTATGGTTGAGGTTTGTTTGATGTGTGTAGTTGTTTTATTTTTAATAACTTGTTTTCTTAAAAATATGTTGGTCCTTTTTATTTTATAATATAGATATATTAAATAAGGTGACTAACACAGCGGTGTTGACTTATTTCTTGTAGTGATATATATAAAAGTATGTATGTATACTTATGGATGAAAATAATTATTATAAGTCCATCAATTTATTCATATGAGGATTAGAGTGTCTATGTATTTATGTATGTGGTATTAAATATCTAGGTCTTCTATGAAGAGAGGTAGATATAGGAAGGGTTTTGATTGCTATATATCTTTTACCTATGGATTTATATGTCATAATTGTTTATCGTTGTAATTCGTTTAATGTTTTTTCCCTATGATTGATATGCTACATATTAGCCATAATTCACCTACAAAATGTGGTTATTATTTTTTAATAAATTGTTTTTCTTAAAATATGTTGTTCCTTTTTATTTTATGATATAGATATATTAAATAAGGCTACTAACATAGAGGTGTTGATAGCGATCAAACGTTGTGGTTTCCATTAGAAAACGTGTTTAGATCTGTTAGAAATATGCTGGTAAGCTCGATATCAAGCTTTTTGAAGTGTTAGGCTGCACAAATACATTTCATTTATGTGTCTATCACTGAATGTATGATTTGAATGTATTGTTTTGGAATGATGGCTTTTAAAGAGAATGATTTGATAGTGGTTTTAATAGATTGATGCCTGATGCCACCGAAGTTTATTAGATTTTTGGCGGCCATATTGCTTTTCTAAAAATCCCTACTTTGAAACGTCCTGTATATTCATACTTGGTTGCTATGTTATCCAGTATCATACTGTATATTTATTTTATGATTTTGAGATGGTATGCTGATGTCAAATATAAATCCTCGGTGGTGGTGTTTGAAAGTATGTTGGGTTTGAGCTAGATGTATCTTCCTAAGTTGATCTGGTGTTGTGGCGTTTTGAAACTATGTTGGGTGGTTGTTGTTGTGATGCGTGATACGGAGTTGGGTATTTTCTAGAAGTTGAGTTTATATTTTGATCGATCATATTGATAGTCGGCTATTTCGCCTGACGTCACCTTAGTTTATTAGATTTTTGGCGGCCATATTGGATTCGCCATCTTGCTTTTCTAAAAATCCCTACTTTGAAACGTCCTGTATATTAATATTTGGTTGCTATGTTATCCAGATGGATGGATGGATGGATGGATGGACGGATGGATGGATGGATGGATGGATGGATGGAATGATGAATGGTTGGATAGGTTTTTGAGAAAAGAGGGATTTGATAGTGGTTTTAATATAGGGGTTTCAGAACCGCTTCATGACCCTGTTGTGAGCTGATTCTAGCGATGGTTTTGAGATGATGTTTCATAGGAGTTCGAGTGCATGGTTTTGATATATTGGATGCTTGACGTGGCATTAGTTTATTAGATTTTGGCGGCCATCTTGGATTCGCCATCTTGCTTTTCTAAAAATCCCTACCTTTGAAACGTCCTGTATATTCATACTTGGTTGCTATCTCGTCCAGATGGATGGATGGATTAATGGACTTGAAAGTATTGTTTTGAAGATGGATGGATGGATGGATGGTTGGATGGATGGATGGATGGATTGATGGATGGTTGGATGGCTTTTGAGAAAAGAGGGATTTGATAGTGGTTTGAATGTGTGGTTTTAATATAGGGGTTTCAGAACCGCTTCATGACCCGGTTGTGAGCTGATTCTAGCGATGGTTTTGAAATGATGTTTCATAGGAGTTTGAGTGCATGGTTTTGATAGATTGGATGCCTGACGTCACCTTAGTTTATTAGATTTTTGGCGGCCATCTTGGATTCGCCATCTTGCTTTTCTAAAAGTCCCTACCTTTGAAACGTCCTGTATATTCATACTTGGTTGCTATCTCGTCCAGTAGCATACTGTATATTTATTTTATAATTTTGAAATGGTATGCCGATCTTAGATGTAAAGTTTATATTTTTATCGACCATCTTGATGGTATGAAGCTTGGAGATATTGTTAATTTAAAATAATATTGTTAATTTATAAATAATAATAAATAAATTGTTTTTTCTTAAAAAATATATTGTTTGTTTTATTTTATTTTATAAGTAAGATATACATTTCAAGCATGCGGCTATCACAGAAGCAGACAGCCGTTGCGGTTTCCGCTGGAAACATGTTTAGTCCTGTTTGAAGTACATTGAGAAGCGCGATAGCAAGCCTGGTAATTTATTCAGGAATTCTCTAGAAACAAAGACCATCTTGATGGTCCGCCATTTTGTCTGACGTCACCTTAGTTTGGCTAGTGACCGTGAGAGGATGCTGCATTAGTTAGGTTGGCAATCATGAGAGATGCCATTTCTTGGTTAGTGGCTGTGAGAGGGCGTCATGGTATTTGGGTTGGTAATGATGAAATCTGCAATTTTTAGTTTGGTTAGTGGCCGTCAGAGGGCGCCACATTGGGTTGGTAATGATGAAATCTGCAATTTTTAGTTGGGTTGGTAATGATGAAATCTGCAATTTTTAGTTGGGTTGGAGGCCGCGAGGGGGCGCCACATCACTTGGGTTGGTAATGATGAAATCTGCAATTTTAGTTGGGTTGGTAATGATGAAATCTGCAATTTTTAGTTGGGTTGGTAATGATGAAATCTGCAATTTTTAGTTGGGTTGGTAATGATGAAATCTGCAATTTTAGTTGGGTTGGTAATGATGAAATCTGCAATTTTAGTTGGGTTGGTAATGATGAAATCTGCAATTTTTAGTTGGGTTGGAGGCCGCGAGGGGGCGCCACATCAGTTGGGTTGGCAGAGGGCGCCACTAGGGCGAGGGGGGGTGAGGGGGAGCTGGGTGAGAGGGGGAGGAGGTGCCAGAATCGGCATAAGTACACTACTGATGTGTAATTTTCCTCACATTTCGTTTCTTTCTCTAAATTTTGACCCTTCACCCGCCATATAAAGGGGCCCCAAGGTTCAGAATGCCAGGGCCCCTGAAAATCCGGACGCGGCCCTGCGCACACCAGTTAATGTTTCATGATGAAAGTGGGGGCCTAAGGTATGTCCGTTTAAAATTCCACACCAAATGTTAACGCCAAGAACTGTTTGATTGCTTGTTTGCCTTACCCACCAAGGATTATCTTCTGACCAATATCGAGCATTGTACTATTAAAATACCATTGTTGGGAAAACGACATTCGTCATTCCATATGATCTGATTCATAAAATTGTTGTTTGCCGCTAACATCACAGAAAATTCTGACAGAAAATCGAGTCTGTGTTGATTCTTACATGGTGCGCTAAATGAACTTTATACGGAAAGTATTTATTTTCTTTTAGAATCCTATGGCGAGAGGTTACAGAGCTGTTCTTCTAATGTTTGTAGTACCGCTACCGTAATTTCATCACCTCTTACTCTTTTCTGCCTTAACTGTTTTTGTTTTTTGAAGCTACCGTAATTTTTGAGATTTGCACACAGACTTATAAATGTTTTGTGATCTGGTAAAGGCCTGTTTGGAAAGCGTAGGGCATATAATCGCATTGCTTCAGATGCATTTCTACGGGATTCTCCATAAATTAAAACCATATTGTCTTCATTTGTTCATATTTTTATGGTTTTACACACAAATACAATCTCAACACAAAGTCAGTAAATGTTTGAATATAGCTAATTATAAAGACAATTAATAATCAAGCAAATGTCACTAATGTGTGCTAACGTCAAAATATTTCCTAAATAATCAAAGCAAGCATACATACATAGAACACAGACATGAATGCTTTTCTACCCCCATACCTATGGGTGCCTATGAAGTGGAATTTATAAAAAGGAACTAACTATAAAATTTAAATGGTGAAGTAACTATAATAGCAAGAATTGTGAATATATTTACTGCTATTTTTCCTTACAAATTAAATATTTAAACAAAATAAAGACAAAACTTAAAAATTACTCTTACTTTCTTTAAACACGAATATCTATGAAACCGTTAAATTTTGGAAAGTAACACAAATGATAAAATTTACATTAATTTTAATACTTTCAAATAAAAAAAAATGAAGATTGTGGCGATCAAAAAAATTCTTTTCATCGCAGCGCCATCTATATCTTCACATAATAAAACACAATTATGAGAGTAAACTAGAGTCGATCACATTCTTTAGTAAATACTTTTTACAAAATTCAAATATCTTTATCCGTTTCCGAGATATTTAACCTGGGAGTTTTAAGTGGTACACCCTGTATATATATTAATTCATTTTTTTCTTGGTAATAGCGACCTTTGTTTTCCAACTAATTAAACACTAATAACATTAAAAAACATTTTTTGTATAAAGACGTTTCGACATTTTTTTTTATTGTCGTCTCGAGTTTTTACAATTTTTAACACACAACAAACACATTAAAAATTCTTCTAAATATTAATTCATAATCCACACAAAAATAGTACTTCGTCAATACAACCTTTTTTTTTTAATTAAAAGAAATTTAAAATACTCGTTATGAGAAACATTTTAATTTTGTTTGTTCTTATCTCCTTATTTATGAAAAAAGGTTTTCAATTTGAAAGTGTAATAAATTATACATAAACAGTCGCAGTTTAAAATTTGCATATCACTGACCAAGATTTTTACAAATAAAAAAAAGAATGATATTTTTATTTTTTATTTATTTATATATATAATTATTTAATTGCAGATTTATTTCCATGGGTAATGAAGTTACTTTAAATGAAACATGTTTTCTTATTTTACTTGTAACTCGTATTAGATGCTAGACTTTCTACATAGATAAATATTAATAGGAAATCAGAATCTAAAGTTAAATATATAGATGTATTATTTTATCTTTATTTTTTAGTATGCTTTTTACGTTCATAAATTGTATGAATTTTCTAGATCTAAATTATATTATTTAATTAATAGAATTATGTATTTTAATCCCCGACTTAATTTATTGACATTTTACATAGAAATTTGGCCTACGGCGGATCTTGAATCCGCACCTCCTGCTTGGTGGACAAGTGCTTAATTGTCTAATGGCTAGTACGTTTTTTAAATTAATACACTTCCTATTGCTATCACTTATCTTCTAGTGTTAAGAACAATTTCTCTTATAGGTAATAAATCTCAAATGATTTTCCTGAAGCGATAATACAAAAAAATTCGGTCATTGTGCAGGCCAGTAAATGAATTAAAAAAATGAGGTGTGGCCACCACACGACTTTCTTATACGTATGAGCGTCTCAAACTATACAATTTTAAGAATTTTTTTTATACAAAACTTATTCAAAATCCTATTCTAAGTACTTCTATTCTCTTAATAAATCACTATAGAATGCATACTTTGCAAGATATTATCAAAAAAATGCTACTCGCTAAGAGTAAAAGTGCTACTTCCGGTCCGAATTTTGAAATTTCATATATACAAAAAATATTGCAAATCCAGTTCCAAATACTTTTGTACTCTTGATAAATATATATACAGTTCGTCTAATGGATCATTAGACGCACGTCATTAATTTTTATGCGTACGAATCAAATAGGTACTTCCAGTTCAAGTTAAGCACTATATACATAATGCATTAATATAAACTTCACATTTTTTAATTTTTCAATTGATTAATGCAGTAGTCTAGATATGATTTGTATTGCAGACATACGTATTTTCCGCACTTGAATATTCGACACCGATATTAAATAAGGATAGATAGACTGACCGACAATCTTTGCTTATGTTATCAAATAATTACGTGCGTCTAAAGATCCATTAGACGAACTGTAGAATGCATAACTTACGACATATTTACAAAAAATCGTTATTCTCTAAGAGTAAAAGTGGTACTTCCGGTCTGAATTTTGAAATATTTTTTATACAAAAGATATTGAAAATTATGTTCTAAATACTTTTATACTCGTAACGTACTTGTGTAAAAAGCATGACTTCCGAGATATTCGCAAAAAACTGATATTCGATAAGAGTAAAAGACCTACTTCCGGTAGGAATTTCGAAAAACTTTTAAAATAAAATTATTCTCGATTTTAATTTTAAGTATATATGAATTCTTATAAATTTGTTTAAACTTAGTAGTTGACGAAATATTTGCAAAATTCGATTTTTTCGCTGAAGTAAACTGCTACTTTCGGTCTACCGATTTTACTGAAAAACTAATCAGATCTCAAGAGGGAGATTATACACGTAAATACAAAATTTCTACAATTTATACACACCTTGTATACATTTTAAAATCTTTTATAAAACCAGTTTTTTTTATTAATAATAAAACACAAAAGAGTGGAGTGATATTTGTGTCCATGTTAAAAAAATTAAAAATTATATTGTTAAAGAACATACTATGGATGATGTCCACAAAGAATTTATTATTAATGTACATTGTGACAATAGACAGATTCTGTATTTGACTATTCATCAGATGAAAATGGTTATTAAAATTTTATAAAAGTCTAGTTTCTTAATTTAATTTAATCTTTATTTTTATTTTAAATTTATTTATCTAGTGTTGAGGTTTACTTTTTCATTTGCTTTTGCCATGTATATAATGATAATAAAACTTGTAGATTGCAGATTTTATTCCATGATGTTTGTATTCAAAAGTAGCGGTAAATATACACAATCGTTTTGGTGTCGATATTTTTAACACGGATAGTACAGAGTTTAAACCACGCCTCGCGCATCTCAAGTCCCATCAGGTTTGGATCGGACTGGATTTATACGTACCTATAATATATTCACATAATATTATTATTTTAAATTGTTATAAATACAAGTTCTCGTCAAAGGCGTGGTAAGTGGTGTTTTCCGGAACTGGAGACAATACTTTCTACATTTACAGTATCATAAGTAAGGTCTGTGCAATACCTTCCCATGGATGTTGGTGCTGAGGTATAAGAAGAAAGAGTCATGATTTCAATTTCTGGAACCAGACTCAGCAGAAATGTCATGCGAGCACTCTCTGGCTGTTGGTTCATTTTGCTCTTCTTCTGCTGGAAATATTCTACAAAAACCTCGTCAATATCTGTTGTCGCCTTACATTTTACTTTTTCTTCTTTTGCACCAATTATTTATTTTCCCTTTTCTGTCCCTGTTGCGCTTCTATTTGCTAACGGAAGTAGATTCGTGTCATTCTTTTCACCGTATATGTGGGTTTCACCTATACCGCCATCAGCTCCTTCTGAATATGCTTTATCCCTCTGAGTGTGATCAATTAACATTGTCTCTGTATTATCAATGCGTTACGGAATATTACTTGGCGTTTCATCAAAGTTTAGCACCTTGACGAATGGTATAATAACGTGCATTACGTCATTAAGGTAATATGTTCCTTTTCAAGTTGATCCACTGGGTGGCGATTTCCGCTTTCGCACAAACACTGTTCTCAGATTTTTCCACTTCTCATTGCAGTCTACCACTGAAAAGAAAATAATATTCTGTTATAACAGTAATTTAGTCTTTAACAACTTAATATATTTGAGGGTTTCATAACATTAATATTATATCTCTGTTCCAGGTTTCTAGCTGCTGGTAGCACATACACGGATCTATCGAGTTATTTCTTAAGAGGAGATCTATTAGTCACATTATTGCAGAAACTACATCCGCTATATGGGAAGCATTGCATCCACTCTACATGAAAGTCTCCTACACTGAAGATTGGCTTAGAATTGCTGGCCGCTTTTATGAACTCTGGAATCTGCCGAACTGTCTCGGCGCCATAGACGGAAAACACATCCGCATTCAGAAGATGCCTAAATCGGGCTCTACAAATTTTAACTACAAGAGATACCACTCGGTTGTGTTAATGGCAGCCTGTGACGGTGATGCATGTTTTACAATGATCGAAGTCGGTCATGCTGGCAGAAATAGCGACGGGGGCGTATTCAAGGCATCAAGAATGGGTCGATGGCTACAGGAGGGAAATGGACTCAATTTGCCAAACGAACAGTATTGCACATGATCAAACAAGAAGAAAAGTTCCCTTTTATTTTGTAGCTTATGAAGCATTTCCAATTGCGAAGCATATGTTGCGGCCATATCCAAGAAGATGACTAAATAATCGGAAAAGTGTTTTAACTACAGACTAAGCAGGGGACGCAACAGTATCGATATGCATTTGGAATGATAAACAGTAAATTCGCTATACTGCTATAGGAACTAAAAATTTAAAAACTGTAAATAATATAGCTGTTTGTATTCTACATAATTTTATCAGAAAAGGGGAAGGCGTTTTATATCGGCCGACATCCAACTTCGATGATGAAGATTCAGGATCAAGATCCCCCGGAAGAACTTGGACACATTATTCAAGAACAACTGGTTTTCCCAGAAAGTGTTTCCGGCAATAATTTTCGAGATTATCTCTCATATTATATTTTAAAACCACATTCTTCGCAACCTTTTCGACATATTGCGTTTAAAGAAAAAAACACGCAGTATTTTTTATGATCATAAGCTTTTTTCTTGATATGTTAGCATGAGTAATTTTTTTTGGTTAACAATAGACAAAATATGTACTAATAAACAATTAAGTACACTTATCTTGTTTGGTATGCATAATTTTGTAACAAGGAATTTTTTCTTGCCTGAATCCCCAACAGATGTTGATACTTTTTCCCAGGCTGCGTCTACCACATTTCTTTTAGCATAATTTTCTAACGTATAATTATATAGGCACGGTTGTTTTTCAATCTCCTGCACAAACCTTATATTTGCACTTTCTTCAGCTTTTAATAGCGATCGCGGCATGTTATTGCGTTAAAAACTAAAAACTCAACAAACCGAACTTTAACAAATAAAGAATAGCTGTATCGGTGAAATCGTCGAAAGCAACTGTCAATATAATCGTGCGCGCTATGTTGCCTTTCACAATAGGTCGTAGTCGTCGCGGTGAACGAACATGTGCAGTTTTACTTTCTTATACGTAGTATAAGGAAGTATTGTGATGATGAAAATTTTCGACCTCGAGATTTTTGCAGATATCCACGTTTTGAAGTCCCCTGATACCGAAAAAGTGGTTTTTAAAAAAATGTCTCTCTCTCTCTCTCTCTCTCTCTCTCTCTCTCTCTCTCTCTCTCTCTCTCTCTCTCTCTCTCTCTCTCTCTCTCTGTGTGTGTCTCTCTCTGTGTGTGTGTGTGACCACGATAGCGGTCAAACCGCGAATTCATATATACTTAAAATTAAAATTGAGAATAATTTTATTTAAAAAGTTTTCGAAATTCCTACCGGAAGTAGGTCTTTTACTCTTATCTAAAATCAGTTTTTTGCGAATATTTCGCAAATCATGCTTTTTAGACAAGTACGTTACGGGTATAAAAGTATTTAAAACATAATTTTCAATATCTTTTGTATAAAAAAAACTTGAAAATTCATACCGGAAGTGCCACTTTTACTCTTATCGAATAGCGATTTTTTGCAAATATGTCATAAGTTATGCATTCTATATATATTTATCAAGAGTACAAAAGTATTTAAAACTGGATTTGCAATATTTTTTGTATATATGAAATTTTTAAATTCGGACCGGAAGTAGCACTTTTACTCTTAGCGAGGAGCACTTTTTTGATAATATCTTGCAAAGTATGCATTCTATAGAGATTTATTAAGAGAATAGAAGTACTTAGAATAGGATTTTGAATAATTTTTGTAAAAAAAATTCTTAAAATTCTATAATTTGAAACGCTTATACGTATAAGAAAGTCGTGTGGTGGCCACACCTCACTATCATGGTCACACACAGACACACACACAGACATTTTTTAAAAGTCACTTTTCCGGTATCAGGGGACTTCAAAACGTGGACAACTGCAAAAATCTCGAGGTCGAAAATTTTCATCATCACAATACTTCCTTATACTGCGTATAAGAAAGTAAAAGAAGGTTGTGTATTGAGAACGATTCATTTTAGCTCTGTCAAGTTGCCCCCCCCTCCGCAGTTTCAATTTATATAGTATAAAATGGGTGTCAATTGTGCTCCATTTGTGCTCAATTGTGCCGTTATTAGTGTAATTTGTGCTCTTCTGTTTTTTGATTTTTAAAAAAAAATCGAAGGGGGGGGCGAACTTGGCGATTGGCCCCCAAAAATTTGAAATTCTTTTTAAAACATGAAGCCTTGGCAAAGCACTCCAATTGTGCTCAGTTGTACCGTATAGCATTTTCCCGCCAACCACTCACTTTTGAAGTTATACCAAAAAGAAGTTCTGAAACTAACGAAAGTCTACTGTCCTGCCGCACCTTTGTTATAACTTGTATAGTATAAAATGTTTATCAAATGTGCTCCATTTGCACTCAATTGTTGTTAGTTTCATTTGGACTCAGCTATACTGTTTAAGGAAATTAGAAAAAAGAAAGTGAATATCATTCAACAACAGTAGTAGAAAGATGTGATAATTTTATGGAGCACATTCTTCTTGAGAATAATTACTTATCAAAAAAGTGCTTGGGTTATTACAATTTTAATAAAAGATTATTTTGTTAAGATTTATTTACTTTTATTTATGTTCTATATAATATTGCATGAGGATACACCATCTCACTATCATTGCAGTATACTTTGCGTTGCAGTAAATGATCGTAGACTTCCCATTTTTCGTTAATTCTGAAAGAGTATGCTTTAAAATGGCCACTGACGTTCTGCTCGATGACTCCAAGGGGTCCAGAGTAAGCGATGAGGCCACCTAGGTCATATTTAATGTCATCAGTAGTAATGGTCTTTGGTACATTATTATCAGAAGCATAATGTTATTTTGTATAGTTACTTCTATCAACATGTACTGCTTGTTGTATTCAATTTTTGTTGTTGTCGCACTTACAAATTCAGTTTTTACGCAGATGTTGCGTCTGTCAGTTCTATCAAAGTACTTTGTTAATACTGCCTGCAATTCTAGATGTGACGCACTGTTTTTTTAAATATAACTTCGAAAGTGAGTGGTTGGCAAAAAAATGGTATACGGCACAATTGAGCACAATTGGAGTGCTTTGCGATGGCACGGAATTTTAAAAAGAATTTCAAAATTTTGGGGGGACCAATCGTCTAGTTAGCCCCCCTTCGATTTTTTTAAAAATCTCTGAAAACAGACGATCACAAGTAAAATTAATAATGGCATAATTGAGCACAAATGGAGCACAATTGACACACATTTTATACAATGTAAATTGTAACTCGGGGACGCCAAGTTGACAGAGCTCAATTTAGATACTGACACTTATTCCCTGACATAATTTACTTTACTGTTTTTGCTTGTTGAAATAACGAATTATTTTAGGCTACTAAATGGAATTCTAAAAACATGAATATACGAGGGTGGGTCAATATGTCCGTGACTTTTTGAATTTCCCGCCTCTTAACTGAAAGGGCAACACTGCTCCTGTCAACAGACATCTGTCAGTTGACTCCTGTCAAAATTTGAACAAGCCGCGTCATTTAGTTTGTGTTTGACAACCATTAATAGCTGACTACAGCGTGATTTGAGGAGAAAATGGAAAAATGTGAATTTCGTGTGCTCATTAAGCATTATTTTTTTGCGGAAAAAACCATCACTCAAACCAAGCTTGATAAATACTATGGGAACTCTGCACCATCAATTTCAATGGTAAAAAAGTGGTTTACTGAATTTCGTTGTGGCCGTACAAGCACGGAAGATACCGAACATTCTGGACGTCCAGTAGAGGTCTCTACACCCGAAACAATTAAAAAAATTCACGATATGATGTTGGCCGATCGGAGATTGAAAGTGCGAGAGATTGTGGAAGCCATAGGCATATCATATGGCTCGGTGGTTTCAATTTTGAATGATGACTTAGGTATGAGAAAGCTTTCCGCAAGATGGGTGTCACGTTTGCTCACAATCGACCACAAACGCAATCGTGTGACAACTTCGCAGGAGTGTTTGGCGTTGTTTAACCGCAATATGGACGAGTTTTTGCTCCGTTTCGTAACCGTGGACGAAACGTGGATCCACCAAAACACACCAGAGACAAAACAGTAGTCAAAACAGTGGGTTTCTCGGGGTGAATCGGCGCCAAAGAAGGCCAAGGTGGGTTTGTCAGCCAGTAAAGTCAAGGCGACCGTTTTTGGGATGCACGCGGTATAATCCACATTGACTACCTTCAAAAGGGTAAAACAATCAATGGCGAATATTATGCCAACTTATTGAGTCGATTTAATGAAAATTTGAAAAAAAAACCACCGCATTTGGCCAAGAAAAAGTTAGTTTCCGCCAGAAGAATGCAAGGGCGCACACATGTGCAGTTTCCATGGCAAAAATCCCTGAATTAGGCTACGAATTGCTCCCTCATCCGCCTCATTCTCCGGATTTAGTCCCGAGTGACTATTTCTTGTTTCCAAACCTAAAGAAATGGCTCGGCGGAAAGAGATGTGACTCCAACGATGAAATCATCTCACAAACAAATACCTATTTTGATGACCTCGACAAATCTTATTTTTTGGAAAGGATAAAAAAATTGGAGAAACGTTGGACAAAGTGTATACATAGAGCTCAAAGGAGACTATGTTGTAAAATAGAATGATTTTTTATCCAAAAACCTGTGTTTCATTCAAAAAGTCACGGACATATTGACCCGCTCTCGTATATACGAAATTTAATCTATGGCGGTTTTCATAGTTTTGGAGTACAGTACTTTATAGAAATCTAAAATTTACAAGGCACAATAGGAATATTTAATAGTCAATGCTATAGAATAGGGTTATACGTTACAAGGTATTACTATTATCTAAATTTTATCTTTAACTATTTTCATATACATAGGTAACATTGTTTTTGTGTACTACTTTATTATTAGTTGGACAATGTATTTTATACAAATATATCTATAATGCATAAAACGCATATTCGTAGTATAAGGGAAAGCGTCTTCACAAAGAATCAATTGTAGACAAATATCCATTTGCGAAAAACAAACAGTATTTCAAATAATGTGCTGATTATAAGAAACACAAATAAAGTAATAATAGATACAAAAAACATATTTATAAATACCTACGTCATATGTTAGAATCGATTTTTATATACCTAAATGACAAAATAAATTGAACAAATGTTAATAGCCAATATACAATTTTATGAACACTTAACGGTATGCATATATTTGTCTATAAACTGACATTACAACCATCTAAATGGCGGCTTTCAATTCTACCAGCAACACGCATACTTGAAACACGTTCTCCCTACTCTATTTCTATGGTAATTCCCTTGAAAATGCATAAAAACAATTATTTTTGTAAACATTTATATCAAATTTTATCCATAAATTTACAGTCACAATTGCAAGCCTCACTGGCTTGTTAATATAAATGAATATAAATCACTATTATATTACATTAAAACAAAATATATAGTTGTCAAGTCGCCATCTTTTATTCAACTCCCCAGTTGTACACTACTACCAACTACATCATACAAAATATTTCTGTTTACAACTCGGCCTATCCTGACAACACTGATCACCCGATCAGGCCGCGCTAAATTCAAAAATGTTAAACACTAGTGGATGTGGATGGATTAGTACTGGTCCACGGCTTAATACGTGATGACTCGCAAATACCCTCAAATGGTGTATGTGCTAATTGAAATCCATCGACATCCTTTACAACATATCGGTCATTACCCAAACACTTAGAAATAACATATGGTCCCTTAAATTTTGGTAAAAGTTTTCTGTTAATACCTGGCGTAGTGACAGTATAAGCCAAAACGACATAATCACCAACAAGATACTTATGGCTATCTACACGCCCCTTGTTATACTGAGTGTTATATTCCTGGGATTTCCCTATCTTTTCGGCTGCGATTTTTCTTTCATTAATCAAATCTCTTCTGATCTCTTCATCCTTCAATAATTCTCTTAAAGAATCCACTAGTTTGCCCCTCTGGTCAACACCAAACAATAACCTACTAGGAGTGCTTCCTGTAGATGCGCTTACTGTGTTATTAATGTTAAACTCAACTTGGTCCAATACTTCATCCCATCGATCAGGACAACCAGTAATCTTTGCTAACATAGGCGTTATTATTCTATTGATTCTCACAACCTGTCCATTAGCGCGAGGTGTATCTACAGCTACTCGAATGTGTTCCACTTGCCAGTCATTCATAGCTTCTTCAAACATCCTCGATGTGAAAGCTGTACCTCTGTCTGAAATAAGTCTATTTGGTCGACTATAGCTTCTGAAATACGATTCTATATGTTTTAACGTTTCCCTCGTTTCAACTGACTTGCAAGAATACAATCTTGTATGCTTAGTAAAAGCGTCTATTATTACTAAAATATGTTTCTTACCATTCGTTGTTTTCTCAAGTGGCCCCAAATGGTCAACATGAATTGTATGGAAAGGTATATTTCCCTTTGCAATTGAATGTAAAAAACCCTGCCTTCTCCCTGTTCCAGGGGAATACACAATACATTTAAGACAATTGCCAATATAATATCTTACCTTTTCTTTCATCTTTGGGAACCAATAGCTTCTTGTTATAAGTTCAATAGTTTTATCTAAACTAAAATGTCCCATCTCATCATGATATTTGTTCATAATGTGATACTCCATCATTTCAGGCACCACAAATAATAAATCATCTTTCAATTTTCTGTAGACAAGTCCATTACTAAGTTCGTAAAGTGAACTCTCTTGTTCCTCTAGCGATTCTCTTATATTTCGGATATATGGATCGATATCTTGCTTATATGATAAATTCTGATCCAATGTATTCTCCTCTACAATCAACACTTCTCTGACACGGCTCAACGCATCCACATGTCCCATGCACGTACCTGGACGATGTTCTAAATCGTAAGCAAAATCCTGGAGGTATAAAACCCAACGCATTATACTAGGAATTACATCTTTCTTGGCAAATGTCTGTTTTATACTATTACAGTCAGTGACAATTTTGAACTTAACTCCTTTCAAGTATATGTCAAATCTCTTCAGTGCATTCACAATTGCCAAACACTCAAGTTCGTAACTATGGTACCTCGTTTCACATTCGCTTGTTCGTTTACTGAAGTAACTTATAGGGTGCATTTTACCATTTGCCTGCCGCTGCAACAGAATAGCTCCATATCCATGTGTACTAGCATCACAGTGTAGCTCTGTTTCTGCATCAGGGGAATAAACTGCCAACACCGGTGATGCTGCCAATTTCGCCTTCAATAGTTCCATTGCTTTCAAATGTACTTCACCAAACTTAAACACAGCATTCTTCTTCAAAAGGTCATACAAAGGTTTAGCAATTACGGAAAAATCCTTAATAAACTTTCTAAAATAACTTGCAAGACCAACAAAACTATGTAACTGTTTTGCATCCGCAGGAACCGGATACCTAGTCACTGCAGCCACACTAGCTGGATTGGGTTGAATTCCCTTTTCGCTAACTGGTGTTATATCAGGTGATCGACTGCTGAGAGATGGATTGGAATGATTCGATTGGTTAGATGGATTACTCCTGTTCGATGGGGGCGATTCATTGCTGGAAGATCTAGCATCGCTTGCTTCGCTCCTTTCACTCTTCATTTCTTCCTCGAACTCCTCTTCGTCCTTTTCCACATCCTCGTCGGTATTATCGGAAACTGTCACCACGTGCGTTTCTTCTGTACGAATTCTTTTAGACGAAGCGGTTTCCTCTTCCAGTTTTCTCTTCGCCTGTTTTTCTATATGTCTACGTTCACGTTCTAACTTGGATTGTTCTTTTTGTCTTGCCATTTCTCTCTCAGCTTCTAGTAACTTCTCCCTTCTCATCTCTTTAAACCTAGTAGTACCAATATTTAGTTTTGAACCACAAACATCATTATCATGCAGATCGATAAACAATAATTCATTTACAATCTCAGAACTAATTACATTCTCAACAATAACACTATTGCCATTAAACTTAACATTAATTAATGAACTAGAAATAAAGTCTCTGCCTAGTAGACAGTCATAACTCAGCGAATTATTACTAACAACATGAAAAGTAATAGGTACAGAAATATCATTAATTTTAACATCATGTGTATACAGACCCAAAACATTCAGCATTGAACTGTTAATACCAGTAAAACCAATCGGACACAAATATGGTCTCATATGATTGCCAGGAACATATTTGTCTTTAATTAATGATATCCCACTACCACTATAGAGAATAGCAAATAATTTGAATTCCCCATTACCAAAATTAAAACCAATAGGCACCTGGTAGGCAGGCGGAATTTTCGGTTCTTGCTCCACCAATAAAGTTGTACTATCAGGTTCACGCTGGTTTGTTCTCTTCTTCGGGCAATCACTCTTGAAATGTCCCTCCTCATTGCATCCAAAACATAGCTTCTTCTTAGCCTGCTGGCACGCAGATGCATTATGACCTTCCTCCCTACAATTAAAACACTTCACAATCTTCTTTGAAGCACTGGGTTCAGGAACAACATTTGAACGGGAAATTGTGCTTGACCTAGCACAATGTCGCTCATTGCTTGACAAGTTTTTCATCACATCCAATAGATCCGACAGAGATGTAAACCGTGCCATTCTTGCCTGTGCTTGCAAAATTCCATTGTCAAAACCATCAATAATATAGGAAATTAAATCGCTTTCACACATATCTAGTTTATTACCTAACATTACTTTGTCCTGGTAATAATTGAAGAAAGGTTCATTCCTTTTCCATTTTCTATTATCAAATTTACGCATTAATACTATGCGATTTTCTCTACAACCAAACATTGCAGTAACTTTATCTTTAAGTTCTGCATATGTAAAAGACACATATTCTGGTTTGGAATAAAACCATGATAATGCAACACCCTTAAACTTGCTGATAAGGATTGGCATTATTACCTTGTCACCCACATTATGTGATTGCTTAATCATCTCTATTCTATGGAACCATGTTGATACATCCTCCTCGACACCACCTTCAAATTCCGGTATCATTGCAGCTATTTCCGAATTAGACAATCTATTTGTGGCCTGCTCGCGCAAAGCAGCCACAACTATCTGCACTATTTCCTGGACAGTTATCTGACTACTCTCTGTATTTGCTGATGCACTCTGTCCCAACTCTGCATTTGTATCGCTTATTCCTTCCATCTTGGTAGCTTCTACGACTTTACCGACGCTACCCAAAAAACCCGTAAAACTATCTCCGGCAGTACCACAAGAGCCGCCTAGTCACATCCGACCCAACCCTAGGCTATACCGTGGCTTTACCCCACACCTGAACTGCAAGCCTCACTGGCTTGTTAATATAAATGAATATAAATCACTACCGCGCGATCATTTAAATTCTAAATTAGAGCAGGCTGTGAAATTTAAATTAAGTTGGTATATAAGTACTAATTTACAATTTGAATTGTCAAAGTGACGTTTCAAAATGTTAATTAATCAATAATTGACATTCTGGACAACCTAATAAAAAAAATCCCGCCTGCTATAATTTAGAATTTAAATGATCGCGTGGTATTATATTACTAAAACAAAATATATAGTTGTCAAGTTGCCATCTTTTATTCAACTCCCCAGTTGTACACTACTACCAACTACATCATACAAAATATTTCTGTTTACACAATTTTGTTCGTTCACAAGTTAAAATTGCATAAAAAAACTGAATTTATTTAATCGCCACCAAATTGTGAACGAATATAAACACTCATATTCTCTGTTAATTTAGCACAATTATCTTATAAAAATTATTAGTATATCTCATCGTTCACATCTAAAAATTAAATACAAAATTGACATTATTTAATCGCCACCAAATTGTGAACGAGTATAAATAGTTATATTACTCATTTACTTAAATTTTATACCAATATTTACATTTTTATCATGTACATATTTGATGTGTTACTACCAGGAAAGCATTCTAAAGTGAACGTAAACATGAAACGTAACGTAACCGTGAACATTGAACGTGAACATAAACGTAATAGTTCTAGTAATATAGCGTCTAACGTTAAAAATATGAGTGTGTATTAATAAACAAATTTTTTGATTAAAATATTCAATAGTAAAAAATAAATTAGTTACATAATTATTTTAAATATAAATAAATTGGAATGGATTCTAATCAAGCGACGATCTCGCAGCGAAGCACTGACAAAAGTTACACAAAGGAAATTAAATCACTTAATAATGATCCAGTGATCTAATTTATTTATCAAGTACAGTTTTTTAATTCCTTTTAATTTTTTATGCACATTATTGTCTCTATACGCATATGATTTAAACTCAACCGCTTTCTTTGACCCGCAACACTATCTGTTTAAATTACTTTTAAAAAACACATACATAAATTCAAAAATATAGTTTAATTATAAATATTACATATATATTTATAATATCACACATTTTAATCTAAAGGTGGCGACGGCGTTGATTATTGATTTGAAACTGGACTCGCATTACCTGAATCCTCCTTTCTAAAAAAAAAAAAGAATTTATACAAAATAATTTAAATTAAATTATACTCAAACTTGATTAAAATGTAGAAGAACACTTTTAATGGTAACCCAAATTATTTCTCAGTTCATTAGTAATTTAAAAATATACTTATTTGTAATCATAAAATTCTTAAAAAATAATTTGACTAAGAAAGTATCCTTATTTTTATGATACTGTTAATACGCAGATCTAAATTGGAGTATATGGTTGCAGCCGATTTTTGACAAAAAAAACTAGTGTACCTTATAGAGGACCAATAATTGAACAACTTTTACTTATAAATTAATCGGTGCAAACGTACAGGAACGGAGATAATTAATAATTAAGGTGCTCACCGAGTGAATTTTTCCATGTCACATTTTTAGTCGTATCTGTTATACACACATTTAAAATTATGAAAATAGTAATAAATGATGTTTATTTCACTTTACCACACAACAATTACATTGAATTTTTATGTTTTTTAATTACTTTTCTGCGATTTTAAATATCTTAACATAACAACAAACCACCTAGTGAAAAAGTTGCATTCCTACCAACTACTGTCATCCATAGAGTTATAGAGTGGGTAGATACATAGTCGAACAAACTTGTATTTTTCAATATTTATTTGAAAAGTATATGCAAATCAGTAACAAAAGACGTTATAAAATGTATATTATTTATAAATTTGTAGTTTATTTCATTGATTTTTAACATGCCTTTTAAAATTATATAATATCCAGTAAATAAGTACGGAAAGATATAGAGAATGTTTATAGGTGTTTTCTTTCATTTTTTCAAACATTCATAAGCCTCTTTTTACTTTCTTATACGTAGTATAAGGAAGTATTGTGATGATGAAAATTTTCGACCTCGAGATTTTTGCAGATGTCCACGTTTTGAACTCCCCTGATACCAAAAAAGTGGTTTTTAAAAAAATGTCTGTGTGTCTGTCTCTCTCTGTGTGTGTGTGACCACGATAGCGGTCAAACCGCTGGAGATATCAATTCCAAATTTTGTATTTACAACTGATTTGTATTGAGAACTGATTAGATTTTGAGCAAAATCGGCAGACCGCAAGTAGTAGTTTACTTCAGTGAAAAAATCGAAATTTGCAAACATTTCGTCAATTACTAAGTTTAGACTAATTTATAAAGAATTCATAAGTATTTAGAACTTAATTTCCAATATCTTTTATATAAAAAAAATGTCAACATTCGGACCGGAAGTATCACTTTTACTCTTACCGAATAACGATTTTTTGCAAATATGTCGTAAATTATGCATTCTATATACATTTATGAAGAGTACAAAAGTGTTTAGAGTTGGATTTGGAATATTTTTTGTATAAATGAAATTTCAAAATTCGGACCGGAAGTAACACTTTTACTCTTAGCGAATAAGAATACGTATAAGAAAGTCGTGTGGTGGCCACACCTCATTTATGCACATTTACATGATTTATACTGCAAACTTTGTTTACTATTTCGCTTTGTGGCGCACCTTTCCCTCACACTTTTTGGGTTTGCCGCCCTTTTCACTCACACTTTTCGGGGGGTGGGGGAATAGTGCAGTTTTTGCATTGGATTTTTCAGGTGATTTATATCGGTTTTTTCCTTTTTTACCATCTGCCTTCCCCAGGTGCAAATTTCGTTCTCTTGTTGCCGCCCCCTTCACACTACCACGCGCGCGCGGGTATGTGTTAAGGGGGCGGCAACAATATTTGTTTTTGCTTTCTGTAACCCCATTCGTTGTCCGCACTGGTATTTATTTCGGTTGATTTATACCAATTTTTTGATGTTTTGCCGCCCCTTCCCCCACCCCCGCGCGCGCGGGGGTGGGGGAAGGGGCGGCAAAATGCATGGGTAAATTGGAGTATTTACTGGATATTATATAAATCAACTGAAAAATCCAATGCAAAAACTGCACTATTCCCCCACCCCCTGAAAAGTGTGAGTGAAAAGGGCGGCAAACCCAAAAAGTGTGAGGGAAAGGTGCGCCACAATGCGAAATAGTAAACAAAGTTTGCAGTATAAATCATGTAAATGTGCAAAAAGAGACTTATGAATGTTTGAAAAAATGAAAGAAAACACCTATAAACATTCTCTATATCTTTCCGTACTTATTTACTGGAGATTATATAATTTTAAAAGGCATGTTAAAAATCAATGAAATAAACTACAAATTTATAAATAATATACATTTTATAACGTCTTTTGTCACTGATTTGCATATAATTTTCAAATAAATATTGAAAAATACAAGTTTGTTCGACCATCTATCTACCCACTCTATAACTCTATGGATGACAGTACTTGGTACGAATGCAACTTTTCCACTAGGTGGTTTGTGGTTATGTATGGGTTATGTTAAGATATTTAAAATCGCAAAAAAGTAATTAAAAAACATAAAAATTTAATGTAATTGTTGTGTGGTAAAGTGAAATAAACATCATTTATTACGATTTTCATAATTTTAAAGGTATGTATAATAGATACGACTAAAAATGTGACATGGAAAAATTCACTCGGTGAGCACCTTAATTATCTCCGTTCCTGTACGTTTGCACCGATTAATTTAAAAGTAAAAGTTGTTCAATTAGTGGTCCTCTATAAGGTGCACTAGTTTTTTTTTTTTTAAAACGGCTGCAGCCATATACTCCAATTTTTCCAATTTCTTCTAACCTATTACGGAACACCTCCTCTAGAAACTGCTTTTTTGCATCTGAGCCAGCGAACCTTAACTGAATTATTGTTGCTCCACGATACATAATGTGAATTAAATCCACTTTGTTTTCTTCGAGCAGCACACAATCTACTGTGTAACAAGTATGTGAAACGTGTCGATTATCTAGATCAGTGGTTCCCAAACTTATTTTGCCTACTGCCCACTTTGAGAATAAATTATTTTTTAGCGCCCCCATTTTTTCACCTACTCAAAAACCACTATAACTTCAAATTAAATTAATTATTGTGAGCTATATTAGCGGAGATTAAACATTCATTCTAAACGAGACTTTTACTATGGGTTATAGTAAAAGTCTCGTTTAGAATGAATGAGTTAACTTGAGAACTGAGCGTAGTAGGTAGTACACAACGGCGCTCAGGTCTCAAGTTAACTTTTACGGGCTACACCTGCCAATGAGAATGATTATTGAAACGCAACTTTATAGTATTCAGACAAAGTATCTTTTATTCAAAATTCAAAATAAAACAAACATAATCGATTCTAATATAAAAACTAATGTGAAGGATGAATCTCATGCTGTTTAATAAGTTTGTTGATATCAGGTTCCAATTTACTCAAGAACAGCCGCAAGTCACCACGTTCGGTAACATGCAAACGATTTCTCTTTTTAGTAAGCAGCGTTGCTACAGCACTAAATCCACGTTCACACAAATATGACGATGGGAATGCTATCAAGAATCGTTGAATGATTGACCACAATCCAGGGTACAATTGCGGGATCGGTTTTTGTAGCCAAAATTCTTGGTAGCCATTTTTGAACTTGATTTTTATTTCCTCGTTCGTTGTCAATTCTATAAGTTCTTCTTCCAGATGTGGTGATATTGCTGTGTTGACATTTGAAAACGGATCCAACACCCAGTCTGGTATTTCCAAGTTCAAAATATCCTGGTATCGTTCGGTGAAGTCAATGTGGAGCTTTTCCAAATGTTGGCAGTAGGCAAACAAGTCGTCGTTACTGCAGGATACTGATAAATTCGGAAAATTATGAAACTCACGTCTGCCCATATTCTTTTTGTGTAGAAGCAGTTTGGCTGCGAAAGCAGCAACGACATTTTTTGTTTTAATTAAATTTAGTTCATCGCCTTGCAGTTGGAGATTCATGTTGTTGAACAATTTATACAGGTCTGTCATGTAAGCTATATCATTTTTTGATGTAATGAGCTTGTTGCGCAATTCTGTATCTTTAGTTTCCAAAAACTCTATCACAGAGTCAAACAGGTTGTAAAATCGAGTCAGACAATTGCCTCTTGATAGCCAACGAACTTCGGTATGAAACAACAAACGGTTGAAATCTTCGTCATTAGTAACACAAAGCTGATGAAATAATCTATCATTCAAAGAGCAGTTACTGATTTTATTGACTGCTTTGATGACATATTGCAGTGATTGAAATAGTCGTTCATTTAAATTTCTAGCAACCAAATGTTGTCTATGAATAACGCAATGTACAGCAAGGACATCTGGAATTTTATTTTTTACGTACGCTATGAAGCCTTTATGGCACCCTGTCATAGCCGGAGCGCCATCCGTAGCAACTGATATAATATTTTTCAAGGGAATCTCTTTCTCATCACAAAACTTTTCCAATGTATTGAATATGGTTTCGCCTTTTGTATCGGTCTCTAAATTTCTAGCAAACAATAGTTCTTCACATATTTTCTCATCTTTAATAAACCTCACGTAAGACAGCAACAATGCTTCATTAGTTGGTAAAGTGGACTCATCGAGCTGAATTGAGAATTGACTAGTCCTCAGATGATTGCACAATGATTCTTCTATGTTTCCGGCCATTTAATCAATTCGTCTTTGCACAGAATTATTACTCAAAGGAATTTTTCCGATAATATCTGCGGCCGGTTTATGAAGCACAGTAGTTATTACTTCCTTTATTGCTGGCAAAATTAACACTTCTCCGATGTTGTGTGGTTTGCCTTTTTGAGCAATTAACAAAGAGATGTTGTACGAAGCTCGAAGTCCGTCGTCATCTTGCTTAGCAGCCGCCGAAAAGAGTTTTGCTACACTTGGCCGAGTGTTATGCTTCTTCTCTAGGTCTTGAAAATATGCTACATTCTTGTCTTTCTTATCTGGATGCATTTTATTCAAATGATCTTGAAGTCTTGAAGGCTTCATTGCTTCATTCGAAAATGTTTTTAGGCATAGAAGGCACAAAGGCGACGATGGGTTTGTAGGATTTTCAATGAATCCGAATTTAATATATTCCGCACAATATTGCCGTCTCTTCTTTTTTACTTCCGACATTGTTTTGTTTTGAGAAATACGTAAGTATAAGTGTTGAACTTAAGTACTGCTTATCTATTACGCGCGAAACCGCAAATGAAAATAAAATAAATATTACGTTGTTTATATAGGATTGCATAAGCAGCACGCACCGACAGGAATAAGACAAACATGCATAAACTCGTTTATCTCATTCGACGCTCAATCGTACTCAACAAGTAAGAACAAGTATTCTATGAACCAGCCGATTGATACAGTTGCCTTTTTATTTGTTTGTTTGTGTCTCTTTTCGTTTCGAAACGGAGCGACCGATTGATATGTTTTTTATTTTATTTATTCAATAAAACAGGACAGATATATGAACTACTCGGAGAGAAATATCGAACCGAGTTGGTTTGAGCAATCTCTTAATTAATATTAGTTGATGTTCACAAGCTGTAGTCGAGAGTAGGGATGGGACATCGGTGGGTAAACATCGATATCAAACATCGATGTTAACATCGTTGATCAACATCGATGGTTGCAAAATATCGACTACCAAACATCGATGTTTTTAAACATCGATAATTATATTTATAGATTTATTTTTTGGCAGTTTAACAAAAACTTTATTATAACTTAATTAATTTACGTCCTTAACAAAATGATATAAAAGATATCACTATTCAAAAAAAATAATAAAAGAAATATATACATTTATAATATGTAGTTAACTTTAGAAACTACTCAAAAAAAACTATATAAAAAAACAATATTATGCAATTACGCATGAAACAACCACATGACTTAAATCGTCTGATACTTAAAAAATATATACATTTACGTGTATCAAAGCTTTTTAAGAGAACGATTTTTATTTGGGATTTTATAGTCTTGCATTTTTTTTTGACTACGCTGGCAAATACCGAGATACATATGGATATGGTTTTATATTTCTGATGTGTCATCTTGCATTTAATACGTGTATCGTCGTGTATGATTGTACGCACTAGGGAATTTCCCGAAGAAGTATACATCGGTAATGTCTATCTCCCTTTTTTTTCTATGAAAATACGTTTACCTCCTTCACTTATTCTGCATGCATACATAATTTAACTTTTATTCTGCACATTAAAAGTACTATAAATTTATGTATTTAATTATATATTATTTAAATATTTATACTGAGTAATATTTAAAAGAGCCTAAAATGAAATATTCGAATTTATATGATATAGCACTGTGAAATTTAAATACTTCTTTTATTCGTAGACAATTTTACATCCTCGTAGCCTGTATGTGAGCTGTTAATTTGGAAACATTTTTGTATTTGTCAACAGAGGACGCTGTTTTATTTTGTGATTAGTGCAAATACATTTTGTCAAGCTTAAAAGTTCGATGTTCACTATATTTCTTCTAACATCGATAGTTTATCGATAAATCTAAATTGCAAACATCGATGCAAAAACATCGAACATCGATCCTAAAATATCGATGTTCAATGAACATCGATGTTTATCGCCCATCCCTAGTCGAGAGTCGAGAGCTCAGTCGGTGTCTAAGAGTCCTCCTAGATTCTAGATGAAATTACAAATCGCCCCCTAAGCCTTTACACAACGCCCCCATTTTTTTTCTGGGTCTCTTACCGCCCCCCTTTAGACCTGCAGCGCCCACAAGGGGGCGTTATCGCCCACTTTGGGAACCTATGATCTAGATAATGAATATGAAAAAGAGTTGTATTTGGTACTTCAAGTTCAGCATCTAATTCACCATCGTCATTCATTTTAGCAGTAACATTCTGAAACCACATCTTGCTGGTATTTGTTCTTCTTCGTAGCATTTTCATAGTGTCAAAGAAAAATCTTTACCAAAAAAAACTGTTTTTGTAATAAGTTAACAAAAACTATATATAAAGACCTTAACCAATATGAACTTGGTGTATATAAAGAATACAACTGATAGTTAGTAGAGGTGGGCAGTTCGGGTCCGAACCGGTTCAGTGAACCGAATCCCAGCTGGTAACCGAGGGAGCCGGTTCACTAAATTTCAATGAACCGGATCTCGGCTCACTTGGGTCGTTGCTTAATTTGTATACAACAATCTGATAATTTGTCAAATTTGTGTGCATTATAAGAAATTAAACTTGGAGTCTGTGGCTTGAAACTACACAAAAACACTAAAACACCTTCACCACACTAAGGCACAAAAATGGCTAAATACGTATTTCAACAACTAAGTTGTCATCATCAGTAGCACCCTTGTTTATAAATACTATAGTTATACAACCTAGAGAAAACTGTAAATATTTCTTATGTAGTAAAGTGTCGTCCTCTGATATCTTTCAAATGGATTAATACGAATGAATGAAAGTGCTCAGCCAATGAAATATTCTCAACGCCACTCCCACAATTTAATCCGGAAGTTTATAAAAAATGTAAATATATTTTGATATTTTCTATAAAATTTTACATAAGAGTATATTTTGTTTGATTTGCTTTTCACATCGTTTGCCCTTGAATTACATATCAACATAACCTATATAGCTTAACTGTGATAAAGTAGATTTAAGTAAATGTTTCATTGAAGAATCGTAGGATTACTATTTTTTTCTCTTATTATACTCACAATTACCCTTTTATAACATAATAAAAAAAAAGACATACAAAAGGCTTTTTAAAAAACGTATTCATGTTTTTTAAAGAAATAAATCTAAACAAGAAAACGGTATTAAAAAGTCAGCATTTTTATTAAATACTCACCTACATGAAATGTCAGTCTGTTTCGGGTTCAGAGTTTGGGGTTATTCTAATTTTTTTCTATGTGTTCAACAGGTATGTCTAAAACAGTCTTCCATATATTTGGTATGACTAGATATAGGTATTATGTAAAAGAAGAAAAAATAATTAAAAGCTATCCGAACCACAACATTTATGAAGTTGCTTTGCATGGTTTCATCAACTTGACTGGTTTATGTGAGGCTTTCAAACCAGTAATGTAGTACGTTTTACAAAGAAAATGCATTATAAACACCACATTGTTTTAAGGTTTTGGTATCTTCAGAATTTAGAAATTTAAATGGTTCACAGCCAATCATTTATCACTTAACCAGGATAAATGTGAGACAATTTATTTTACTAGTAAACATAGATCAAACATATATTCTACGAATTGAAAATTCCTTGATATTAGACTAGACACAAGATTAACATGGAAGCCGCAGATTAGTTAAATTAGTCAAACACTTATCTTCTGCTACTTATGCAATTAGACATATCAGATTTATAACTGATAGTCTACTGGAATAACGATATACTATGGACTATCAAATCACATATCAACAATGTTTAACCAATATGGGGTAAGTAGGCCTATGTAGAAAAGGTGTTCATCCTGCAGAAGAAGGCTGTTCGAGCAATTGTCTGTGTTTCACAAACTATTCGCTGCAAACCTCTCTTCAGAGAACTTATGATAAGTCCATTAGCCTAGACACATATTCTGCAACAACTAAGGAGGGCTTTGAAAAAGCTGTCACACCTCATGACTAGGGGTGAGATTACAGAAGTCTCCACCCCTCATCACCATTTGCTACACATCCCGCATTACATAGGACAAAAGCCACTTCAGTACAACACGTCACTGGTAATTATTTAACAAAATCAAAGTTATGTGTAGACATCTTTCTACTTTCGTATCTAAAGAGAAAATAAAGGACATTCTCCTTCAAAAAGCATTCTACAATATCAATGACATAAATTAGCCATGTGTTGATGTTATCATTACATTTTTGCTTGATGTGCTATTGTGTAAACTGTATGTATATCTTATTATTGATATAATAAATTTATTATTATAATAGAAACACTATCCTTCTTACTGTAGAAGTGTTATAATTAATCCTGCTTTTACACCCACAATACCTCAGCTCGTCAGGGAAGTCGCAGCAACTTTCATTATACATTTACATTCTTGGTAATTACACTGGTCAACAGTGAAACTGCTTCTTAGGTGAAAGTACCCAATCCTGAATGAATTCAACGTGCTGAACACGAATATCACATTGAAAAAAGTTGATTGGCTCACGTTCAAGAGATATTGACGTTTTGTCCATTGTATAGATGCTATTGCATAATGTAATGCAATTTAGTGAGAAATTACGAAATTTTGTGTCATATTGCATCACCCCTTCATGCAAAGAAGTTAATGCAGCATTTACTGTAAGTTTCCATTGAGAGTGTTGCGAAATTGATTGCGCAATATCAAGCAATAGCTAATTATAGTTTATTTATAAATGGCCGACGTGACAGTTAACTCGTGCAATGTCCGTTCATTCGCGCATATTTTTCGAAGCTCTAGCATACATAAGTGATTGCTATAGTGTAAAGTAACTAAACAGTAGCAATGCCTCGTAACTGTGTTAATAGTGCAAATAACTTCTGTTATATTTGCGGAGAAGTGACATTTGCTGCACAGAAAAAGAACATCAGTGCAACAGTTAAGAAAGCGTATCATTTGTATTTTGGTTGCAAGATAGGCGACCAGGACAAAGACTGGGCCCCACACGTATGCTGCCGCACTTGTGCCGTAAATCTTTCACATTGGCTTAATGGCAAAAGAAAGGCAATGCCATTTGCTGTGCCCATGATTTGGAGGGAGCCCACCAATCACGTTGACGACTGTTATTTCTGTATGGTACGACCAGCTTCTGGAGGCATCACCAAGAAGAAGAAGTGGACAGTTGAATACCCTAACATACTATCTGCTCTGCGACCTGTCTCTCATGGCGAAGGACTCCCAATTCCAGAACCTCCTACAGATTTTTCTATCAGTTCAGACGATGAGGATGGCCATGCGTCGGCGAGTTCTCCTCAACGTGGCAGTAAGGATGATGGCTTTTCGTGCTTTGACGAAACATCTGCACCACATAAAATTACCCAGGATGAAATGAACGATCTTGTTCGCGATTTGGATCTGTCGAAAAGCAAAGCGGAGATACTGGCCTCAAGACTTCGACAGTGGAATCTTCTGGAACAGAATGTCCGAGTGACTTCATTTCGCACTCGCCATCAGCTCTTCGAATCTTTCTTTAAGAAAGAAGAAAGCCTTGTGTTCTGCTGCGATATTGATGGTCTACTACAAGCTCTCGGTATTGCACATGATCCCCACGAATGGCGGCTGTTTATAGACGCTTCAAAACTGAGCCTAAAGGCGGTTTTGTTGAATAATGAGAACCAGCTTCCATCCATACCTATTGCACATGCGGTCTACATGAAGGAGACTTACGGCAATCTAAAGCAGCTACTGGAGACGATTAACTACAGCAAGTATGGCTGGCAGATATGTTCTGACCTGAAGGTAGTATCTCTGTTGATGGGTTTGCAGCAGGGATATACAAAGTACTGCTGTTTTCTTTGTCTGTGGGACAGCAGAGCAATCGATTTGCACTACATCAAGAAAGACTGGCCTCCGAGAGCATTTTTTAAGCCTGGAGAAACGAATGTACAGCACTCACCATTGGCACAGCCACACAAAATCATCATTCCTCCTTTACACATCAAACTCGGTCTTGTCAAAAACTTGGTAAAAGTCATGGATAAGAATGGACCAGCATTCAAGTACCTGCATGACAAATTCCCTCGACTCAGTGAAGCCAAAATTAAAGAAGGCATCTTTGTGGGGCCTCAAATTAGACAGCTCTTCCGAGACCCCAAGTTTGAGGAACTTCTTCAAGGTAAAGAAAAACAGGTTTGGGATGCATTCTATCAAGTGGCAGCAAACTTCCTGGGGAATGACAAGGCAGAAAATTACAAGTGTCTGGTTGAGGATATGTTGGCTTTGTTTCATGAATTCGGCTGCAATATGTCCTTAAAGATCCACTTTCTTGATTCCCACTTAGATTTCTTTCCTGATAACTGCGGGCAGGTCAGCGATGAGCACGGCGAACGCTTTCATCAGGACATTGCCACCATGGAGCAACGGTACCAATGCAAATGGTCTACGTCAATGCTAGCTGACTATTGTTGGACAATCAGTAGAGATGCTCCGCAAGTCCACTACAAACGGCAGGCCAAAAGAAGTCGAAAGCCGGAAGCAGACTAATGTTTTCTTACCATGTATTATAATATTGACATAAGTACACTTTTTCTGAAATATGCGTAAATGTTTTCTTACCATGTATTATAATATTGACATAAGTACACTTTTTCTGAAATATGCGTAAATGTTTTCTTACCACGTATTATAATATTGACATAAGTACACTTTTTCTGAAATATGCGTAAATGTTTTCTTACCATGTATTATAATATTGACATAAGTACACTTTTTCTGAAATATGCGTACATATTACAGAAAACCCGTAGCCAATTCAGCTTTTTCTTAGTCATTTTCGTGTTCAGCACATTGAATTCATTAAGAAATGACAATTTTCAGCTTGGAAGCATGAACTTTTCGAAAATTTGTTGCCCAGTGTTATCAATATAGTAAGTACTGCCTACACATGGTCTGTATATGGACGTTTCTTCAATTTGTATTTACCCGCGATTTTAAAAATTGCTTTCAATAATAGTAATTCCTAATAATTGAAGTTACGTAGGGGTTATCAAACAAAACTAGTTTAAAATATGTAACACTTTGCTACCGGAACTACGTCGCATTAAGGTAACGGACTAAATTAGGGAAAGAAAACGGAGAAACGCAATAGGGGATTGATATAACTGGATAACGCAGGGCCGAGCTAACTCAGTCGCAGACGGCGTGACGGTTCAGGAAAATAAGAACACCTAAAAGTAGAGCGTCGGTCGGCAACGACGCTAGCGACGTTGTCCGGGCACCAGGACACTATGCTATCTTACAAATAACCTACCTGCGCCTCCTACGAGCTACCACTGGCTGTGTCCCTCCAGCGGGTTACCTATTGAACTCCCTGTATAATCGTAGCACCTAATCTTATGTACGTGCTTGTCACAATAATATTTAAGATATGCAGAGGTAAAAGAAATAAAAGAAAAGGTATTACGTAATGTAACAAAATTTAATTAAATTTAATGTGTTGAATGTAGTTATGTGTTATTTTTTTTTTAAAAAAAAAGGAAGTTAAGTATAACAGAAAATTTTAATAAGTAAGACAAATTTGAAATTAGCAGCCGTTGAGTAAGAAATGAAATAAAAAAAAGAATGAAAACTAGACAGCTTGATAAATTTTGAACACAAAACGTTAGGTAAAATTAATGAAATAAAAAAACCACAAGTCTTAATACTAATTTATAATCTCTGCGCTTCAGCAGTAGTTGGTTGGTAGCAGAAACGTTTCATCACCTCACATTATGTAACTACAAGTGATATCATGGACACGCCACAACGGCAATGTTAATACAAAAGGGTAAATATATATTTATAAACGCAAGAAAATTAAAATCTCAGTATAAAAGACTTAGTCTAAAATTGTGAAAAATTCGCTGAATACCAACATCAGGTATGAATACATGAAATAAATTAATTTAAATGAAGGATATTTAATAGCAAAGTCAAATAATTAAAGGTAAAATTAGAAAAGAAATTTTATAATATACAAAAAACACTGAGCTTCACGAACCAAAATTTGCTCTTACAGAAATGATTTTATCCAGCTCAGAAGAAATTAAATGTTCAACGTGAAAGACAAATTTTCTATCTTACGGCAATAAACTTGCAAAATTATTATCAAAAATTAGTTTAAAAATTCAACACTTCATGAGACATACAATTATTGTATCGGTAATGAAAATTACTAGGTATATTACTAATTAAATAATATCTCTCCAAGAGATATAGTGATATAATTATGAATTTACCAAAATTAGTTACAATTAAATATTCGTCACAATATAGGGCTACAGAATTACGGTAGTGACAAAACCAAAATTCTAGTTAGACTGAATATTACATAAAAAAAAAAGAAATAACGGTAATTTAATTAGGAATAAATTGTGACCTCGCAGTAAACTAAGTGGTGCGATAGTTATTAAAGCCACTCAAAATTCTTAGGTCAAATTTTAGGCAAGATAATGTCCAGCACTCTGGCGTAAAGACGTCGAAAATCAGACGTAAAATATGATGTAAAATTACAACATTAGTTGCACTTATCTGGCAAAATGGACGCCGGATATCTCAGCGGGAATCCAAAATGGCGGTGACTCCCTTGATGGAAAATTCCCCTTCAACAGGCGGGCTGGAGGTTAAGATGCAACTACTGCGGCAACGACAAAAACCACCGCGCTCTTCGATGGAAATGCGGGGCGATAACACCAGAAATATGGCTACTGAGGGCTTTTGAGCCCGTCAAAAAAACCTAACGGCTTCTGAGGGCTTTTGTGCCCGTCAAAAGAATCCTATTAAATTAGAGAAGAAAAGGAACAAAGATAAAATCCCGAACATTTAACACAGAGTTTCAAACACTTACCCCAATATGTAAAAATGGAGATCCCGCGTTAACGACTCACAAGTCACTCCAGGGTGCAAAATTTTAAATTAATAAAAAAAAACCAGCACATGGCCATACGTGAATCTTTAGATAACGGTACAACGATAGAAATTCACGTTAATAACCCAAAATTAAGGTAACGGTAATTACTGCTTACTCCAATTTAAAGCCGCATACGCGAAAATATCTTCATAGATAATGTACCTAAGTACTAAAGGAAGATAAGCAATTTGCACACACTGTTCTTACACAAGATGTGACTATCAAGTGAAGTGGAAACGGGAAATCTCTTCCTTCACAATTGCGCGTTCGCTACACGCATCTTTTCAAAAACATAACGACACGGAAATACCTCAAAATGGAAGGCGGGAGCATTCGAACAAAATAACAAACACAAGTCTAAGTCTGACCATAAAGGGAGTTAACACTGTGACTTATAATTAAACGCAAACATGAACATGACTTAGACGAAAAGAAAATAAGCGAAATACCCAACAATTGTACGAAGAAAAATATAAAGTCGGCAGTACGATAGGAAATTCACGTACTAAACAGTTGGTACACGTGTCGCGCACAGTCAGCTGAGCGACATAACCAAGATTTGGCAGAAAGCAACAAAACAAAACCTCAAAAGTATAAATACAATTTATTACGGAAGGAAAACAGATACTGCAGGTAACTATTGAAATATGCAAGCTCTAATCAAAACGCTGCAAGAAGACGGTCAAGAGAACCGATCAAAACTTATGTTTCAGAGTACTAGCGACCCTTATCCTCCACTGGGGGTTTCAAGGAAGAATTACAGAAGCTTCTAATACTTAGAATAACGATGATAGGGTAACAAGCGATCTGCAAACAATCAAAAGTATGCTCACTATTCCAAGCATTTCCCCATTTTAATACCTCTTACATTTTTAGTGAGATAACTGCGAAGGAAAAAAAGAATAATAATCGGACCTGCTCGAGATACCGTGTTTGGAAATACGCAAAAACACGTGCAACAGTAAACACAACGGCCTGACTGTCGTCTCGGAGCATTTCAAGCCACAAATAAATGCATTATGTAGAGATCGGACGTAATAAATAAGTAGATATTAAAAAAACTTAAACAAGGCGTAAAAGTAACTGCAAATGCAGAAAATACGAAACTTCAGGTAGGGTAAAATAAGCTAGAGCTAAGATAATTAGAATTAGTTACTTAGATACTGAGGTTTTCACAAAAATAGAGTGTAATTGCTCGATAATACACAAAACCTAACAGTCAATTTCACGGTACGTGATTTAGGGCTCTGAAGGCTCAAAAGTAGGTTTAGTACGCACGCAGGTATACGGCAGGCAGTCTTAGCAACCGGTGAAACAAACAATGTACAGGGTACGCCCAAAAAGTCACGAGCTTATACAAAATCCACGTATTTAGACAAAGACACAAAATCTTTCGGGAACTAAAACAAAAGTAAATTTTACAGGGTAACAAATTCCCCCCTTTCCAGCGAAAAGAAATTGATCGCAGAGCAATTTCTTGCACCGAGAACATAGGCTGACGGGATAGAGGTAGTGAAAAGGGTAAGCGAGAGCTCTAAAACGGACGTTGTCTACTACACGAACGCACATATCCACACTCAGTCACAGTAACACCAAGCAGCTTGGCCAAAACCACCACGTGGCCCTTCGGCATTCGGCCGGTACGGGAAAGTAAAAGAAACAAAAGAAAAAATGGTGCAACTGCTCAGAGGTACGGATATGCCGTTGCAACAACCATAACATCCGGTAACAACAAAACGAGAAAAGATCGCCAAACAAAAAGAGATATTAGAGAGCAAAGTTTAAAGTCTGGACCGGCGTTGTCCCGACTAAAATGCTGAAGGCAACGATAAACCATAAAGGCTGAAGTCATATCCGATTCCTGGAAGTAACATTTTGAACGTAAGAAAAGCAAGAAGGTCGCCAGGACACGACCCTTAGAAGGCTGAGGATTATCACACAAAAGGGACCATCACTCTTTATACCTTCTCAAATAAGAAAGTCAAATCCGGTAGTTAAGCAACATTAGTTAGCTTAAAAGGTAGTCATGTCCGATAAGATAAAGGAAATGTAGTGTGGACTCCCCTAGCAAGGTTGCCACTCCATATATGCAAAGACACGGAAGATCCGAAACACACGGAAGCGATAAAGGTACGGGAAGATAAATGCATAGACGGAATCACAGATACAAGCTGTGCAATGGGGCCGGTAAACACACTAACGAAAGGTCGATAAAAGAAAAATGTTTGTCCTAAGGTGGTAGAGGAACAATAGAAGTCAGGGTCCCTTTAGAAGACTTTTACTTCACGCAGGTTCACGGTAGGAGAATTCTTCCAGCCCTCGCTACAGGCCATAAAGCCTCTTTAGATGCCTCCTACATCACGCGAGGTACACGGTAGAGAAATTCTGGTGTTACGGCTGCAAGCCAAGGCACTCTCTACAGGCCATAAAGCCTCTTTAGATGCCTCCTACATCACGCGAGGTACACGGTAGAGAAATTCTGGTGTTACGGCTGCAAGCCAAGGCACTCTCTACAGGCCATGATGGAAGGAGTTAGCGATATGACAAGGCACGAAGCAACACATAGCGAAAACGTAAGCGAGATAAAAGACAAACTAATTTATTCAGCAGACGATTGTCGATGTTTATCGTCTGAAGTCTGTTTCGCAATTCATCAGGTAACATTGACCAAATGGCGGAAGAAGGTATATCAACAAGGTACCACTGCAAAACGTAACCCACAAACAAGACCATAGCCGGGCTAAGATAAACAGAAGGAGTCCGAGAAATTTTTATTTTAGAGATACGCTCTCGATAGATGTTCAAAGAATCAACTTCATCAACTTCAAGAGATCCCACGTCCAGCGAGATGAATGGATCCGCTTCACCCGACGGAACAGAGAAATCCAAAGCCGAAGAAACAACAGCGTTTTTATCATAAGCCAAATCAGATATATACAGATTTAAAGATACGCATGGAGCTGTGACATCTGTTGGTTCGAAAAGCTCCACGTTCAGAGAGACATCGGAATCTGCGTTATTTGCGCATACAAGAAGCTTTGAGTCGAAAGACGCTTCCGTATCTGTATCATTTGCGCATACAAGAACCTCTAAATCGGACGAAGCGACAGAATCTGAATTATTAGGGCGTACAAAAAGCTCCAAGTCAGATGAGGAAACAGAATCTGTATTATAGTTAAGCACGAAGTCGGAAGAGACATTCGAAATTGAATTATGAGCAAGCCCCAAGTCGGGAGGTACGTCAGAAATCGTATCGTAGGTAAACTTTACGTCAGGAGATACATCAGAAACTGTATCATAGGTAAGCTGTAGGTCAGGGGATACATCAGGAATTGTATTATCCACGGGCTCGGAAGTTTCCAATACGGGAGAGACAACTGACACAGTCTTGATTGGGTTTTCGGAAGAATTCAATTCATCGAAGGCAACTGAGTCTATCGGAGGTGGGGAGGCAACAATTGGAGACGGAGACGGAACTGGCATGACACTAGCTGACGGAGAAGGTTGGCCAATAACTTCATCGTCACCCACGTCATCCTCATCGTCACTCATATAATCCTCGTCGCCAAACACAATCTCTATGTCGCCATTCCAACGATCCGCGCCTGCCCATGCCTTATACTCCTCAATAGCGATACAACGAGAGGTATCAACAAGATCGTGAGTTGTGGCGTTTCCGAAAGCCCGCAACCTCGTGTAAAATCTGGCTGCCAATTCAAAGCTGCGCATAGAAAACCAGCTACACTCGCTCTCCTCATCCTCAGTTCGCGGTCGCGCCCTTGCAATGCGGCCAGCGACAAAAGCTAGAGTGGAAGATATTCTACGATATTCCGTGACCGTTGACGTACTTGCAAGTTGAGAGATAAGAGATTCTAGGAGAGAGATTTTCAACCGGATCGCCTCAGCGTCCTCCGCATAAGGAAAAGGAGAGTGAAGCGTCACATCGTCGGGTACAAGCTTCCACGACCTTAGAACAAAGAAGCACTCCAACTGCGCCGACTCCAGCGTACACCCTGGCTTTAGCTTGTCACCAGCAATCGCAAGTAAATATGCCATATCCTCAAATGAAAGTTGGTCAATAAGAACTTTAAACTGAACTGGCTCCATTGTATAGGAAAAACAAAAGAAAATTATTTAAGAAAATTTACAGAGATAAACTAGGTCTTGAAATGATCACAAGGCATAAATGTGTACCTGTCGATTACTTAAATAGTTCGTACCAGGTAACAAAAGAAAAGTCTTGATTGATTGCAAAACTATGAAAAGTCAAACGCACGCTAAGACTTGCCTAGAAGGTAATCGGAAAAAAAAATATATAGATATAGGCAAGACCAAAGAAAACAGTGCGATAAGAGTGTTCCACTCAGTAGCCACTCACACAAGTCGAGAAAAAGCCGAAATCGAGAAAATTACGAAGTTTGTGCCTGAAGATGGTCAGGACCGAAACGTTGATACAAAACAAGTAGCTTCTCCAAAGTATAGCAGCACTGTGCGGTACGACGAAATGATAGTGGCAGAAATACTTAAAGATAAGGAAAATATTCCGGAAGATGGAGAAAACTTGTCCGAAACGACGGTTGTCAAATTTGTTCCGGAAGGTAGCGAGAACTAGGTCAAGACGTTAGGTGTCAACTCGTTAGTTGATAGATGACACACAAAAGAAAAAGAAAATTTGAAGGTGGCGAAAACTTAGCCGAAACGTTAGGTGCGAAATGTTGTTCGTTAGGCCCACAACGATGGCATCAAATTGTTAAGGAGGTAGCGAAAACCTCGTTGGAGCGTTGGGTAACAAGGAAAATTTTATTCCGGAAGATGGCGGAAAGATGCCAGAAACGTTGGCCAACAATTTGTTAATATCATCCCCAAGGAAGGTCCCACAGCGTTAGTGTACCAAATTTGTACGGAAGGGGAAGAAAACTCGTCTAAAGGTTAGGGGCAGGAAAAGAAATTTTGAAAATGTTGGAAAATTGGCCGAAACTTGGTTGACACAAAGATAATAATAAAAAAAAATATTGAAGATGGCGGAAAGTTGGCCGAAACGTTGGTGCCAAAATTTGTTACCTTATTTCCAGGAGGAAAAGCCAGACGTTAAGGCACTAAAATTTGTTCACTTCTACTAGAAAGAAAGGCCCCAAAATGTTAGAGCGCCAAATTTTTCCCTTATTACCAGAAAGAAAGGCCCAGACGTTAGGGCGCCAAATTTTTGCTACCGGAACTACGTCGCATTAAGGTAACGGACTAAATTAGGGAAAGAAAACGGAGAAACGCAATAGGGGATTGATATAACTGGATAACGCAGGGCCGAGCTAACTCAGTCGCAGACGGCGTGACGGTTCAGGAAAATAAGAACACCTAAAAGTAGAGCGTCGGTCGGCAACGACGCTAGCGACGTTGTCCGGGCACCAGGACACTATGCTATCTTACAGATAACCTACCTGCGCCTCCTACGAGCTACCACTGGCTGTGTCCCTCCAGCGGGTTACCTATTGAACTCCCTGTATAATCGTAGCACCTAATCTTATGTACGTGCTTGTCACAATAATATTTAAGATATGCAGAGGTAAAAGAAATAAAAGAAAAGGTATTACGTAATGTAACAAAATTTAATTAAATTTAATGTGTTGAATGTAGTTATGTGTTATTTTTTTAAAAAAAAAAAAGGAAGTTAAGTATAACAGAAAATTTTAATAAGTAAGACAAATTTGAAATTAGCAGCCGTTGAGTAAGAAATGAAATAAAAAAAAAAGAATGAAAACTAGACAGCTTGATAAATTTTGAACACAAAACGTTAGGTAAAATTAATGAAATAAAAAAACCACAAGTCTTAATACTAATTTATAATCTCTGCGCTTCAGCAGTAGTTGGTTGGTAGCAGAAACGTTTCATCACCTCACATTATGTAACTACAAGTGATATCATGGACACGCCACAACGGCAATGTTAATACAAAAGGGTAAATATATATTTATAAACGCAAGAAAATTAAAATCTCAGTATAAAAGACTTAGTCTAAAATTGTGAAAAATTCGCTGAATACCAACATCAGGTATGAATACATGAAATAAATTAATTTAAATGAAGGATATTTAATAGCAAAGTCAAATAATTAAAGGTAAAATTAGAAAAGAAATTTTATAATATACAAAAAACACTGAGCTTCACGAACCAAAATTTGCTCTTACAGAAATGATTTTATCCAGCTCAGAAGAAATTAAATGTTCAACGTGAAAGACAAATTTTCTATCTTACGGCAATAAACTTGCAAAATTATTATCAAAAATTAGTTTAAAAATTCAACACTTCATGAGACATACAATTATTGTATCGGTAATGAAAATTACTAGGTATATTACTAATTAAATAATATCTCTCCAAGAGATATAGTGATATAATTATGAATTTACCAAAATTAGTTACAATTAAATATTCGTCACAATATAGGGCTACAGAATTACGGTAGTGACAAAACCAAAATTCTAGTTAGACTGAATATTACATAAAAAAAAAGAAATAACGGTAATTTAATTAGGAATAAATTGTGACCTCGCAGTAAACTAAGTGGTGCGATAGTTATTAAAGCCACTCAAAATTCTTAGGTCAAATTTTAGGCAAGATAATGTCCAGCACTCTGGCGTAAAGACGTCGAAAATCAGACGTAAAATATGATGTAAAATTACAACATTAGTTGCACTTATCTGGCAAAATGGACGCCGGATATCTCAGCGGGAATCCAAAATGGCGGTGACTCCCTTGATGGAAAATTCCCCTTCAACAGGCGGGCTGGAGGTTAAGATGCAACTACTGCGGCAACGACAAAAACCACCGCGCTCTTCGATGGAAATGCGGGGCGATAACACCAGAAATATGGCTACTGAGGGCTTTTGAGCCCGTCAAAAAAACCTAACGGCTTCTGAGGGCTTTTGTGCCCGTCAAAAGAATCCTATTAAATTAGAGAAGAAAAGGAACAAAGATAAAATCCCGAACATTTAACACAGAGTTTCAAACACTTACCCCAATATGTAAAAATGGAGATCCCGCGTTAACGACTCACAAGTCACTCCAGGGTGCAAAATTTTAAATTAATAAAAAAAAACCAGCACATGGCCATACGTGAATCTTTAGATAACGGTACAACGATAGAAATTCACGTTAATAACCCAAAATTAAGGTAACGGTAATTACTGCTTACTCCAATTTAAAGCCGCATACGCGAAAATATCTTCATAGATAATGTACCTAAGTACTAAAGGAAGATAAGCAATTTGCACACACTGTTCTTACACAAGATGTGACTATCAAGTGAAGTGGAAACGGGAAATCTCTTCCTTCACAATTGCGCGTTCGCTACACGCATCTTTTCAAAAACATAACGACACGGAAATACCTCAAAATGGAAGGCGGGAGCATTCGAACAAAATAACAAACACAAGTCTAAGTCTGACCATAAAGGGAGTTAACACTGTGACTTATAATTAAACGCAAACATGAACATGACTTAGACGAAAAGAAAATAAGCGAAATACCCAACAATTGTACGAAGAAAAATATAAAGTCGGCAGTACGATAGGAAATTCACGTACTAAACAGTTGGTACACGTGTCGCGCACAGTCAGCTGAGCGACATAACCAAGATTTGACAGAAAGCAACAAAACAAAACCTCAAAAGTATAAATACAATTTATTACGGAAGGAAAACAGATACTGCAGGTAACTATTGAAATATGCAAGCTCTAATCAAAACGCTGCAAGAAGACGGTCAAGAGAACCGATCAAAACTTATGTTTCAGAGTACTAGCGACCCTTATCCTCCACTGGGGGTTTCAAGGAAGAATTACAGAAGCTTCTAATACTTAGAATAACGATGATAGGGTAACAAGCGATCTGCAAACAATCAAAAGTATGCTCACTATTCCAAGCATTTCCCCATTTTAATACCTCTTACATTTTTAGTGAGATAACTGCGAAGGAAAAAAAGAATAATAATCGGACCTGCTCGAGATACCGTGTTTGGAAATACGCAAAAACACGTGCAACAGTAAACACAACGGCCTGACTGTCGTCTCGGAGCATTTCAAGCCACAAATAAATGCATTATGTAGAGATCGGACGTAATAAATAAGTAGATATTAAAAAAACTTAAACAAGGCGTAAAAGTAACTGCAAATGCAGAAAATACGAAACTTCAGGTAGGGTAAAATAAGCTAGAGCTAAGATAATTAGAATTAGTTACTTAGATACAGAGGTTTTCACAAAAATAGAGTGTAATTGCTCGATAATACACAAAACCTAACTGTCAATTTCACGGTACGTGATTTAGGGCTCTGAAGGCTCAAAAGTAGGTTTAGTACGCACGCAGGTATACGGCAGGCAGTCTTAGCAACCGGTGAAACAAACAATGTACAGGGTACGCCCAAAAAGTCACGAGCTTATACAAAATCCACGTATTTAGACAAAGACACAAAATCTTTCGGGAACTAAAACAAAAGTAAATTTTACAGCGTAACAACTTTCGGCTGTTATACATAAGTAAAATAAAACACTCAATTAAATTTGAATAACTTCACTTTATTTTAATCACTATGTGACTGCAGTTTTGACCAGTTTTGACATTACACGTCATTATCAAACTAGTTTACTTATATTTCTACTATTTAATTTTTCTTTCACCCACGTTTAATTGCAATTGTTTGAAATCTTCATGGATTTTATTGTGTTATATATGTAGAATTTTAGCCTTCATACTGGTTGAAGTGAGGTATATCACTTCATAAAAGTTAATTAGATACACACTTAAATGTACTTGGCTTTGACATTACTTATTTTATTATGGTTCTAGTTATTTTTATTTTATCTAGGCCTGAATCGTAACAACAATTGCCATGATACAAATCTGAATGAATAATCATCAATTATTGTTGAGGATAGTACATACCCAACAAGTTATGCAAACAAACTAATTCATAAGCAAGCAAAGATTTTATTAAGGGTTAGTACTTTGAACCTTTTTCAGCTTGTATAACTGCAATATCCATTGTCAATTATAAGATAAAATATATAGGAAAAATGACATTTCTTCGTTACATCGTCTAGCAATATGTATTTTAGAATAACATTTAACATCCACAATCACATCATCACTTATTTTTGGAATTTGAAAAATTAGTGTCAGTAGACTTATCATCCCTTAATTCAAATATTTTAAGATATTTAAATCTAAAGCAAAACGCCTACAAAATTGTAACAAACACGATTGGTGTAATTGGATAATTGCGTCACTTCCTTTAAGCTCCCATTGGCTTCTCTTTACTACTACGAGAAGACTGCTTTTACTACAACAAATTTAGCGGGAAAACTTATGAATGGGCACATCTATAGGCACATCCTACTGCCCAACCCCTCTGTTGGCTACCTACCCGAACTAACCTTCAGTTGTATAACTATAGTATTAAGGCTGCGTTTGATAACGTTTTGGCGGGAGAGAAATGTACCGAAAAAATACCATTTTTATTTCAATTTTTTCAGGCGTATGATATCAAAACATGTAAATTTTATGCATTAAGCATGAAGATAAAGGTTATACGAAGTGAACGGTCGTATTTTTTTTTAAATTAAGTTAATATATAAGCCGTAAATAAAATGGGAAGTTAGTGGTTTTGCAAGTACTAGAAAAAATGGCTACATTTAAAAATTACACGGTAAATGTATATGTAATATAGGAAGTACACTCGGTATTTATATTTGGAAGGTAAAAATAGTAACAGTAGCTAAATATATGTGTAATTTTTTAAGTGATCCATGAAATAAAATTTGTTTACATTTTTGGTAGGTCTTTACATACATTACAGATATCTATTACATTTACGTCGCCTAACAGTGTAGCACATATAATATAGATGGAGTTATTATCTTGCAATTATTAGCAATTATTTAGAGGTTAGTTGTGTGTTCTGCGATACTTTAAATATTCATTATAATTTAAAATTATAATTAACAACAATTTTTGCGGTTACTAATTATAAAATTTAGTATGTTACGAGTTATTTGAAAGTACGTAATAGACAATCAACAGTTGGCATCACTGGTTGGCACCACAAAACCAAAAAGTAACTACATAGTTTGGAGTTTTCGGTTATCCTTAATTGAAAGATGCCTATGCTTTTACTAATGAGATGAATTATGTAAATCAATTAAACTGGTACTGTTTACGCCGACAAAAGCCTAATAGCTGTTTTATATTTACGAAGTTCGCAAAGAAATTGTCGGCTAAGAACGTTTTACATTTTTCTTCAAAATTTGTTAAGGTTGTTGCTAATTACTTAAAATGTAAATATAGGTACATTTTATTTGTTAGCAGTTTTCAGAACTTTGAAATCGTTTATTTTTTAAATAGAAACTGCACACCATGTCTATAGTATTTTTGACATATTCATCAAATTTTATAGTTCAAACTATACACCGCTGGTCTGAGCAGATCTGGAATGCGGCTATCAGTAGAAAACGCGCACAGTGTTGCCTTATGTATTTGAAACATTTTTCCCGGTATCGACTTATAGACTATGGACTAACGTAATGTAAACATTAAACATTTTGTTGTTGTGCATTGGTTAGGTCAGGCTAGATAAACGTCAGTGAACGTCATGTAAACGTTACGAGTGCATTTAATGCTTCCGTATAGCGCGCTTTTGTTAACGGTAATTTATATTTTATCGAAAATAAGTAATATCACACTGGAGAGAAGTGAAAAAATACAGATTTTATTTTATAAAATTTAGTACAAAAATTCTATAAATATTAATGGAGTAAATGTTCAAATAAACCGCCTGCTTGCTCTTGACAATAACCAAGCCTGTAGTAAAATTCATTCCGTACGTTGGCAAGTGTTTCAGGCAATATACTATTGGCAGTGTTGACAATCTTTTGCCGTAATTCTTCCAAATTTCTAGCTCGCTCATGCGCATATGTATAAACTTTTTCCTTGATACAGCCCCAAAAGAAAAAATCTAACGGCGTCAAATCGGGCGAGCGAGGTGGCCATTCTATCGTGCCGCCTGAACCTATTATACGGTTAAGAAAGTTTGTTGAAGAAATTGCCGTACAATCCGTGCAGTGTGAGCTGGACAGTTATCCTGTTGAAACCAAATCTCTTCAACATTAACATTGAGAGCACGAACGGCCGGCATGATATTAGTTTCGAGCAATTGCAAATATCTGGCTGCTGTAAGTGTACCATCTATAAAAAATGGACCAATAATATGATCACCCAATATACCGGCCCACACATTCAATTTTTGAGGATATTGGGTACGAAGGGGCAAAAACAGATGTTTATTTTGCTTTGACCGATATTTAGTAATCATTGGATTAGAACGACCATGTAAATAGAACGCAGATTCGTCCGTAAATAAAATGTTTTGTATAAAATTATCATTTTCGACGACTCGTGCCATTACACTTTCACAAAAGTTAATGCGCCTTACTTGATCTCCAAGAAAAATTTCCTAGCGTTTTTGTATGCTGTAGCTACGATACCCTTGCCTATTCAAAATCTTTCTAACAGTACGCGCTGGGATATCAACCTGTTCAGATATTTGCCGGATGGAGGATGAACATGGTTCATTTTGCTCAACAGCACTACATACATTAACTTCCCGTTGTTCCCTTTCCTCGCTCAGTATCCGTATACGACATCCTTTGCTCTTCTCAATGCATTTATGGCAGTCCGTAATACATCCAACAGATTCGAATTTATGAACAATGTTCAAAACTGTTTGAACGGCAGGGACGGGTCTATTTTCAAATGAAAATATGAAACGACCAACTACTTCCTGTGCTGTACTACCTGAATAGTACCATTTAATTATTTGAATTCTTTCTTCCGTAGTGTACAACATCTTAGACAGTGTCAGTAACTCAAAATCAAAGAAAACTGTCCGCGTGAATATACGATTTTCTATTAAATGTCATTTGTGTCATTATTAAGTACTGTCATAGTTATGATGCCGGACTAAATTATATTGGCAACCTCGCTTGCTACCATATGTACGAAATACATGTATTTTATCCAGAGAAATAGAGTAGGGGAGAACGCGCTTAAAGATGCGCCAACTAAGTTAAATTGAATTCCGCCACTTTGAAGGTTGCTCACAAGCGGGAATTACGAATAGGAAAGGGAATACATAATGAAGTGTAAATTTCAAAAAATCACACGCACTTGTACAAAATATTTATTGATGATTGAACAATATCAACTTATTCAACTTTTGTCGAATCAATGGCCCTTGTAAAATTGAGGTATATCGTTTTCCAAGGTTGAAAAATCTTATTCTAGAATAAATGCTAACAATTGTCTTTACCAAAATATGCGCATGGTTGTCAAGTACTGGCGTTTCTGAGAAATGATCAGCCAGAGTTGGAAACAGATTGTCAGCTTTACCATACAATAGTTGAGCAACCGCTGTGGAAAAAAAATTGAACAAGTCTGCTCCGTGTGGTAAATGGTAATCAGTGAACGAAACTAGTCTTTTAAGTTCACATTCTGTTTTCATACAGATTGTCACAACTCCAGATGATGGAACGGTTAACCCACCTAAACATATGATTAAGAATCTAACATTTTTTCATGAACAAAAAAATATTTACCTCTGTTTTTAAAAAATATTAATTCATAATGCATAGGATTTCCCAGCACCGTTTCAGAGGTAATGCCACATTCTTCCAAACAAGTGATGCATTTCATACTTCTATGTAGTATTTTCACTACAAAACCACTAATGTATGTTACAACATTTGCGGATATATCAGTGACATCAAAAAAGTGTGGCAGGACATCATAATCATGATCATGTAAAACATTTGTAAATGGATCTTCATTACTTCTGCGAAATGCTGGTATATCAAAATGTTGAAGATTATTTTGTGTGGAAGTACTGGGTATGGTTAATACTGTAGTGGTATCCAACACCTTACAGTTGCCACCCCTTCCTGTTATCTTTGAAAATAACAGCAGCTTCCTAAATGTTCGCATGAACTGTAAAGGAGTGGGGTTATTGTTCCATCCATTTCTGCTTCTGAAATATAATTATTATCACGATATTCCTTGCAAATTATTAATTTAATACTTACCGAACTGAACAAAAAAATATTTCCAGGTGGTCCTGACTGCATTTGTATGTCAACAAATATCTAAGGTCACCACTTTTTACAAAATTATCGAATATTCCACAGACAGACAATGCAGATATTACAAAACCTAATATGGGTGTTTTTCTGGGCGTTTTCCAAAGTGGTATTCCTGTTATATCTGTACAGTATAACAAATATTCAATAGTCTCTAAAATAAAAGGGCGCCAATTTTCTTCATTATCCATTTTTAAAGGTGCCTTCAACCCCCTAGCTCGAGGACTTCTTGAATTAAGAACATCAAAAAGCTGATCAATTTTCCTAATGAAGGTTACAGTAGCCTCACTCCCTTGAAATTCAGGTATATGTAATTTTTTGTCCAAAAATTCCAATGCGTCAGCTACGCTCTGACTTAAAGTTTGTGCCGCTAAATTGACCTGTGGCAAATACAAAGCATACACTTAACGACTAATTGTGAATTTATAAGGTTCAATATTTTCAACAATAAATAAAATGATATCAAGTAAGAACTGAAAGAAAAATTAGATTTTACATCACCTTCATTTTTTGTCTGTACCATTCTATATGTGACCTCCTTAGCCTATTAGCAATGTTTAACATTTCTTTGTCTTGTAATTCATGCAGAGATTTAATAAACTGCCAATTAATAATGTTGCCTTCAGGATCCCTTATTTGTTTCAAAGTTGCTAATAAGTTTCTCATTAGTTTGAGCATGTGGCATGCATCTAAAATGCAGAAAATTTCTTTTCCTTCCGAAGGATGTAAAAACCAAGTTTTTAAATTGTGGACATCTTCAAAATCGCATCCTAATTCTTTTAGCATACTAAAATTCACAGACGGTCCGTCACAGGTTACTGAGGTAATTATTACCCCAACTTCATGTAAACGTACCAGACATTCGTTAATAATGTTAGCTTTTTCCTTGGCATTCAAACTTTTTATTAAAAAATAAGAGATTGGCAACTTCCAATGTGATTGATGTGCTACTACCATCACAACAAGAGCTTCTGTTGCTGGCTGAATTTCATCATTTTCACATGGGATACCAATGTCAATGTAGCCCCACATTCGCTTCCCATCAAATTCAATTTGCTTTTTTACAGCAACCTCATCTAGCATCATGGAACATATTACCTTTCTTTTTAATTTTGCTGCTTCTTGTACTTTCGTTTTTAAAGCATCAAAGGCTGCTTCTATAAACCCTGGTGAACAATCAACATTGCTGCACCATTTTCTTATTGTCGATTGATTTGGTAGTGCCAAGGCAAATTGCTGTCGAACATATTCATATGCTTTATGGGAGTAAAACTGTAACACTGATGCAAATTCTCTCAATGCTGGGGGGTAGGTTTCATGAGTGACGCTATCATTCTTTATGTTTTTTAAACATCTGCTCATAAGCATTCGTGGCACTGATTCATAAGTCTTCTCCAAATGATCAGCTGCATCATCAGATAAGAAATTATTTCGTTTGAGGTCATTTACAACTGCCTTCAAATTTGTAACTTCTTCCTGTAACTTGACGACTTTTTGTTTTGCGGCATACAATTTTCTACGATACTGCCTTTGTCTTGTTCTTAATTTTACATTGTGACCTTTGATTTTTCGAGGAGAAACACTAAAATTTAAAATATTATCAAATGAATCTTAGGTATGAGTAGGAGTTTACCTATAATTGTGTATTGTTTTTATAAATGCAATCTTCCGCCTTTTCCCACTACTATCAGTACTTGTAGAACTTGTTTGCCCGTGGCCACTTTGCCTAAAAAACAAACATTTTGAACAGACTCTCTTCAGAAATTAATTATAGTATGTACTTCAGTTTTCTCTTCAATGGCCGTACGGCAACTCCACTAGTTTCACCTTCCAATGAAGTATGCGTAATAGAACTGGTAGATGATGATGAAACATCTTTGCTTTTGGAAGACTTCGCTTGACTTGCGATGGTTTGGCTGCCGGAGGCAACGCTAGGAACTGCATTAGGTTTGAGGATTCTTTTACCGGCGCTGACAATATAATCTTCCTTACAAAAATGTTTGGAACAAATAACTTTATTTTTGGACCAGGTCCACGTTTCAACATTTTTTCCTAGCACATCTAACCACATTTTCAATGAATCACCCCGTGGAAATCTACAAATAGTGCAGAATTAATCGCGCTCTTAAAGATGCAATTCTTTCATTCTATTACGGTAATATTTATACCTAGCTCAACAATTCGCATGTAAAGTTCATTGACTTAGAAAAATGTAAACAAACTTACGTGTGAAAAGAAATGCCTTCCGGCTTAAATCTTCGACTGTTACTGCAGCCCAACACAGAGCACGACATGTTAATAACACACACAAGTCCTTTTTAATACAATTAATTAAAAATAACCTCCAAGCTTGACAATTACAACAACACAAGTGCCAATTACCCTGCAAAATGGCGACCACAATAGCGTTTGCTTAAAACTGGATGCGCACTCGTCGAAGCGCGTTCTCCCCTACTCTATTTCTCTGATTTTATCCCGCATTCTAACAGTAAACAGACCAGCGGTGTATAGCAAATTAGCAAATAAAAAAAATCCAATGCGCAACGTTTCAAAAATATCGATATTAGAATCGAATAATGTATCAAAAATTCAAAATCGATTTTAAACAAATATTGAATGAAGAATATCGATATACCTTGACATCGACATTTTTATCATGTTTATATTAAAAGTTCTTTGCTGTGGCTTTTCAAGCCATTTAGTAACAAATAATAAAATCTTTAACTCAAAATATATATTTACTCAAAAAATAAAAAAAATCCAATAAAAAGACAAACAAAATATAAATTTGTATCTATAACGTATAAGATAATCCAAAACTCAAATATATAATTCTAGTGGTATAAAACACATACATAAATACAAATAAAAAATAAACATCTTAAAACATATCTTCTTTACAATTTTGAGGAAATAGTAATTGTGATAAAGATAACACCCCATGAAGGCGATTCGGCGAACTATACGAGATGTCAAGTCTATGAAATGCAATATTCCGCTGCCGCTTCCCGATTATAATTTCTACGAAACAGCAAACATCCCAGTAGGCATTTTTCAAATTTCCAACTTCTTTCTTAAAAATATATTCTATTGTATTCTGTATAATATGAACAGTTTCTTTTGTATATTAATGTGAAATAAATGTGTGAAATTTCAAAGATTAAAATGGCATTTTTGATTAAACGATATTATCGAATAAAAAAATCGATAACAGTCAATATTATTAAATAAAAAAATATCGATTTCAATCACGATTATCGAAAAGAAAACATCGATACTTTTTTACAAAACAATATATCGTGCGCATCCCTAGTTCAAATCACATATGCCTGCCCACTCTTTCTTCCGGAGGTCAGTTCCCCGGTTTTCTAGTTTCGATTAATAACAATAATCTTTTTAATAGCCTCATTATTTATAATATATTAACATTAAAATAATACCTTTACCTTACTTAGTTTTGAAGATTTTTATTACAATTACTGTTCTTTTCATTTTTGGTGTTTGTAGAGTTAAATCTTTGTACATATTTAAAACTGTTTTTATCATCTTTATTGTAAAAATACTTGACGCTGTTTGGGTGGCGATTTTCACGGTTTGGTTAGAAGTGCCTTATCTAATATGTTCGTGACGTACTTAAACGTACAGATAGTGTATAATAACACAGTAAAATATAATAACAGAATGTTCACAGCTTCACAAATTATGGCTAGGTTATGTTATAAAATATACAGATATCGCATACTTATAATTCCTTGTTAAATTTACTTACATAGGTACCGTTTTGGCGCGATATTTGAATTGAAAAGTTATAATATAACGTAACAACGTACCTATGACCAAATTTGCCTTAAAATATGTATATAGAATTTCTCTTATTCGAACTTAGTAATCTCACAAAAAAAAATCCATTCTGAAAACTGTCCAGGAGCCAAATTACAAAATAGAAATAAAATAAAAACATGAAAAAAACTGATCAACTGTCAAACTGGCACTTGGGATTTGCAAATACTAACTTTACATGTATTTTTAGCAGGTGAAATATATTTATTAGAATGTTGAACGAATAGGTACGTTATGAAGACAATAATATGACTATATTTCAGTTTTGCATATTATTATTATTATTTTATTATTAGACATGATCAACACAGATGCAGGCTACGTACTAAATGTATCAAGTAACAGAAAATGTTTTATTTTGCATAACACAAACACACTGCTGTTTATTTATTGTGTCGTTTTATATAATAATAATAATATTAGTTTATTTCCAAAATAAGAGAACAACATTGTATTAATATAAATTACAAAATATAAATATATATGAAATAAGAAAATAAGAAAGTCGAATGGATGAGTATCACCTACCTTTAGCGAATATGTTTAAGAATAACTTAATTTATAAATAAAAGAAACATAATTTTAAATTTTTACAAATAAATTCAAATGAATGCTTAAAGTTCGCGCGTCTTTCTCCCTTCAGCATGAAAGTTGACAAGTATCGATTAGATTCATATGTATAAAATCGAATTGCAAAGAAAGTCTGCCAGACCAAATCTACGTTTGTAGGTAGAAATTCAATAAGCAGGTAAAATGACCTTGAAATGTTTTTAGATCTTCAGAATTAGTTTAGTTTGTTAGAATTAACATCGTGGCGCCATCCAATTATTACTAGTAGTACTTAAGAAACGCTAAAATCTTAGATACGAACCGAAATGGATTTGTCAACTTTGAAACGCACCCTTAAGGCTGCGTTTGATAAGGTTTTGGCGGGAGAGAAATGTACCCAAAAAATACCATTTTTATTTCCATTTTTACGGGCGTAAAATATCAAAACATGTAAATTTTATGCATTAAGCATGAAGATAAAGGTTAAACGAAGTGAACGCTCGTATTTTTTTTTAAATTAAGTTAATATATAAGCCGTAAATAAAATGGGAAGTTAGTGGTTTTGCAAGTACTATAAAAATGGCTACATTTAAAAATGACAAGGTAAATTTATATGTAATATAGCAAGTACACTCGGTATTTATATTTGGAAGGTAAAAATAGTAACAGTAGCTAAATACATGTGTAATTTTTTAAGTGATCCATGAAATAAAATTTGTTTACATTTTTGGTGGATCTTTACATACATTACAGATATCTATTACATTTACGTCGCCTAGCAGTGTTGCACATATAATATAGATGGCGTTATTATCTTGCAATTATTTAGAGGCTAGTTGTGTGGTATGCGATACTTTAATTATTCATTATAATTAACAACAATTTTTGCGGTTACTAATTATAAAATTTAGTATGTTACGAGTTATTTGAAAGTACGTAATAGACAATCAACAGTTGGCATCACTGGTTGGCACCACAAAACCAAAAAGTAACTACATAGTTTAATTTGCGAGTTTAATGAAATTGCAATACTTTAAAACATGGAGTTTTCTGTTATCCTTAATTGAAAGATGCCTATGCTTTTACTAATGAGATGAATTATGCAAATCAATTAAACTGCGACTGTTTACGCCGACAAAAGCCTAATAGCTGTTTTATATTTACGAAGTTCGCAAAGAAACTGTCGGCTAAGAACGTTTTATATTTTTCTTCAAGATTTGTTAAGGTTGTTGCTAATTACTTAAAATGTAAATATAGGTACATTTTATTTGTTAGCTGTTTTCAGAACTTTGAAATCGTTTATTTTTTAAATAGAAACTGCACACCATGTCTATAGTATTTTTGACATATTCATCAAATTTTATAGTTGAAACTATATAGCAAATTAGCAAATTAAAAAATTCCAATGCGAAACGTTTCAAAAATATCGATATTAGAATCGAATAATATATCAAAAATTCAAAATCGATTTTAAACAAATATTGAATGAAGAATATCGATATACCTTGATATCGACATTTTTATCATGTTTATATTAAAAGTTCTTTGCTGTGGCTTTTCAAGCCATTTAGTAACAAATAAAATCTTTAACATAAAATATATATTTGCTCAAAAAACAAAAAAATCCAATAAAAAGACAAACAAAATATAAATTTGTATCTATAACATATAAGAAATCCAAAACTCAAATATATAATTCTAGTTGTATAAAACACATACATAAATACAAGTAAAAAATAAACATCTTAAAACATATCTTCTTTTCAATTTTGAGGAAATAGTAATTGTGATAAAGATAACAAACACCCCATGAAGGCGATTCGGCGAACTATACGAGATGTCAAGTCTATGAAATGCAATATTCCGCTGCCGCTTCCGGATTATAATTTCTACGAAACAGCAAACATCGCAGTAGGCATTTTTCAAATTTCCAACTTCTTTCTTAAAAATATATTCTATTGTATTCTGTATAATATGAACAGTTTCTTTTGTATATTAATGTAAAATAAATGTGTAAAATGTCAAAGATTGTTTACCAGGATATAAGTAGAATGGCATTTTTGATTAAACGATATTATCGAATAAAAAAATCGATAACAGTCAATATTATTAAATAAAAAAATATCGATTTCAATCACGATTATCGAAAAGAAAACATCGATACTTTTTTACAAAACAATATATCGTGCGCATCCCTAGTTCAAATCACATATGCCTGCCCACTCTTTCTTCCGGAGGTCAGTTCGCCGGTTTTCTAGTTTCGATTAATAACAATAATCTTTATAATAGCCCACAGCAGTCTTTACTTACGTAAGTAGAGACGGCTGTGAATAGCCTCATTATTTATAATATATTAACATTAAAATAATACCTTTACCTTACTTAGTTTTGAAGATTTTTATTACAATTACTGTTCTTTTTATTTTTGGTGTTTGTAGAGTTAAATCTTTGTACATATTTAAAACTGTTTTTATCATCTTTATTGTAAAAATACTTGAAGCTGTTTGGGTGGCGATTTTCACGGTTTGGTTAGAAGTGCCTTATCTAATATGTTCGTGACGTACTTAAACGTACAGATAGTGTATAATAACACAGTAAAATATAATAAGAGAATGTTCACAGCTTCACAAATTATGGCTAGGTTATGTTATAAAATATAAAGATATCGCATACTTATAATTCCTTGTTAAATTTACTTACATAGGAACTGTGCATAGGAACCAATACATTCTGTTAAAAATGGTACCGTTTTGGCGCGATATTTGAATTGAAAAGTTATAATATATAGTAACAACGTACCTATGACCAAATTTGCCTTAAAATATGTATATAGAATTTCTCTTATTCGAACTTAGTAATCTCACAAAAAAAATCCATTCTGAAAACTGTCTAGGAGCCAAATTACAAAATAGAAATAAAATAAAAACATGAAAAAAACTGATCAACTGTCAAACTGACACTTGGGATTTGCAAATACTAACTTTACATGTATTTTTAGCAGGTGAAATATATTTATTAGAATGTTGAACTAATAGGTACGTTATGAAGACAATAATATGACTATATTTCAGTTTTGCATATTATTATTATTATTATTATTAGACATGATCAACAGAGATGCAGGCTACGTACTAAATGTATCAAGTAACAGAAAATGTTTTATTTTGCATAACACAAACACACTGCTGTTTATTTATTGTGTGGTTTTATATAATAATAATAATATTATTGTATTAATATAAATTACTAAATATAAATATATATGAAATAAGAAAATAAGAAAGTCGAATGGATGAGTATCACCTACCTTTAGCGAATATGTTTAAGAATAACTTAATTTATAAATAAAAGAAACGTAATTTTAAATTTTTACAAATAAATTCAAATGAATGCTTAAAGTTCGCGCGTCTTTCTCCCTTCAACATGAAAGTTGACAAGTATCGATTAGATTCATATGTATAAAATCGAATTGCAAAGAAACTCTGCCAGACCAAATCTACGTTTGTAGGTAGAAATTCAATAAGCAGGTAAAATGACCTTGAAATGTTTTTAGATCTTCAGAATTAGTTTAGTTTGTTAGAATTAACATCGTAGCGCCATCCAATTATTACTAGTAGTACTTAAGAAACGCTAAAATCTTAGATACGAACCGAAATGGATTTGTCAACATTGAAACGCACCCTTAATAAACAAGGGTAGCACTGATTAAAAATCGCGCCGTCCACACACCGTAGGGTACAAAACAACACTGTTGTTCTGTACGCTACGGTGTGTGGACGGCGCCAATAATTAATAGCAATTTCTGCACCCATTCGCGGGGGTGGGGGGAAGGGGCGGCAAAACATCAACAAATTGGTATAAATCAACCGAAATACGAGTGCGGACAACGAATGGGTGCAGAAATTGCTATTAATTATTACCGTAAACAAGTTCGACCATCTATCTAGTATATAACTCTATGGATGATAGTTGATGGTCCGAATCCGCATGAAAGTTGGAATGGGCTTTCTCCATTAGGTGGTTTAAGGTTAGGTTTCTTGTTTTGTTTTTGTTGAGAAAAGTTATTAAAAAACATAAAAATCAAATGTAATGGTTGTGTGGTAAAGTGAAATAAACATCATTTATTACAATCTTCATAATTTTAACAGTGTGTATAACAGATACGACTAAAAATGTAACATGGAAAAATCACTCGGCGAGCACATTAATTATTAATTATCTCCGTTCCTGTGGGGAGCGCGGATTAATTTATAAGTAAAAGTTGTTCAATTAGAGCTCCTCTATAAGGTACACTATTTTTTTTGTCAAAAATCAGTTGCACCCATATTCTCCAATTTACCCCTACATTTTTGCATTCTGTATAAAGTAACCTTTTTATTTACATATGACTACATATGTATTAATTGATTATTTTCTTGTATTTTATTTTGTGGAAAAATTTAGGCAATATCTAAATCTAATAATTTTTTGTTTTAGCTTGAATTACTAGCCGAGGATATTTCTAGTTCTGGTGATGATACGTCTTCCAGTACATCAGTAGAAGAGGATCTGTGCCATAGAAGGACTCTTGAGCGGTCTAAAAATTTTGTAGAAAAAGTTGTAACCAGCTTTGATAATAAACAATTTAGGGAGCATTTCCGCTTATCTAGAGAGTCTTTCAATTTAATCTTAAACGAACTAGTTGCAGCACAAATTATATTTACTTATAAATTTGGAAGAGCAAATGTTACTGCGGAAAAAGCACTGTTGCTTACCATATGGTACTTGGCAAATAGCGAGACATTTCGTCAGATTGGTGATAGGTTTAACATTTGAAGGAGCACTGCTTTCATGTGCATTAGAAAGGTTATTAACTTTCTTGCAGAATTGTCCCCTAAATATATTTTTTGGCCAAACCAAGAAGAATCTGCCACAATATCAGAAAGTTTTAAGAAGAAACAGGGATTTGTTGGTGTTATTGGTGCCATAGATGGAACTCACATTCATATAAAGAAGCCGAAAAATCACACTACGTATTGAAATAGGAAGGGATTAACCTCCATCATATTACAAGGAGTTTGTGATGATAAGAAAAGGTTTCTTGATCTCTATTGTGGGGAACCGGGATCAATGCATGATGCTCGTGTTTTAAGAAGGTCAAACTTGTACACCAAGGCCATTAATGGTTTGCCAAATGTTTGCTATTTACTAGGAGACAGTGCCTATCCAAATAGTACATGGCTAGTTACACCTTTCAGGGATACAGGTAATTTAACCCCAAACCAAAGGCAATTTAATTATAAGCATTCCTCTACACGGATTGTCATTGAACATGCTTTTGGTCTCTTGAAAGGCAGATTTAGGCGTTTAAGATATTTTGAAAACTCTGATATTTAGTTTATTATCAAAGCAACTATAGCTGCATGTGTTCTACACAATGTTTGTTTAAACTTTGATGACGATGAGGAACCGGACACACTACCTGAAACAATCTACGAAGGGTTTCAGGACTTACCTCTAGAGGAAAATGAAAATCGAAGAGAAATAGTGTTTCAAGAATTATTTACTAATTAATATAAAAGTTTATAAAACTTTGTTTCCCAGAAGCTATATATCAAAAACTACATTATAGACAAATTCATTATAACACTATTTCTCTTTGACTTACTATTGGTAACTAAAGTAAATGTCCATAATCTGTTTTCAGTATATATTTTACAGTCCCATATTTTTCACTACCTACAAGGACAACTTTAAAAGAAAGTAAAATTCTTATGAATGGATGTAAGTGTTACATCTATCAGAATGAAATATTTTTGAATTATTTTGTATTACAAGATAGTAGCAATAAAGAAAGTACTGTTTTGAATAAACACTAAGCAGTGTCAAAAACAACATAACCGTACACATACACTATATTACAATTAAAAGCAATACATAATATAAAAATATTAATCTGAGATTAATTAAAATTCAAATATTTACTACAATACTTAGTGAAATAGTTCTGTGCAATGAAATTCTTACTTATGTAAAACAGATAATTTTCTGTCCTCTTTAGGTTTTGTAAATAAAGGAAAATGATTATATTGTAAACTAATGTAAACATTCAATGAAAATAAATAAATGTCTAAAAATAAATTATTTTTTCTGTGTGTACTATGTAGTTAGTTCTTCCAGGGCTCTCACTTTCCTTTCTTCTAATTCCAATCGTTTTCTCTTGTACTCCTTGTTGTATTCCAACTCCAACTGTTTTTGTTTTACATACTCTGTTTTAGCTTTTATATATTGTACTGTTGCACTCTTACTATGTTTTAGTGGAACTCTAGTATCTGTTGCAACTGGGACATTTTCGCCTGTCTCTACACTCTCGACGGGAACATTCTCTGATGGCTGGGGGATATTTTCACTATCACTCAAATCAGGAACTTCAGGAGTTACTGTAGTTCTTGGGGAATCGACAAAAACATCAAAGGATGTAGAAGGTTTTGGTGATGCCCTATCTGACAGTGTATATTTCTGTAATGTGGAAACATTTAGCGCAAAACTGGATCCTATATTTGGCTTTGTTCCCAGAAATTGATCCATTTCTTCCATGAACTGGAATTTTATAGGTGCACGACCACTTTTCTTATCTGAATCTTTGCATGTTTTGAATTCCTCCATTTTCTGGCACACTCATCCTTATTGGCGTTTACTTTATTACTTACCAGCTCATTGCTGATATTGTCCCATACATACTTTCTTTTTTTTGGATGATTCATTTCCTCATGATGGTTCTGGACAGTATTTATTAGGGCTTTCGTGTCCTCGAAAGTCCAGACCTTTTTAGATGCATCTACAGGAGGACTCTTATAATGAATTTTACAGTGCCTTAGAATAGAACTAGCAAAATTGTGATCTATAAAATAATAAAATTAATAAAACTTTTATATTTTTTTTCTTTTCATACCTTCTTTTATTTTTGAAGCATCTTCAGGTGAGAGGTACAATTGATATTTGTCATTAGTTTCTGGATCTGTTAATGTAACTAAAACTGAATTTTGGGGGATGCCCTCCAGTGCTTTCTGCATTTTAAATACTATAAGTTCTAGTTCTCTTGGATTGTTGCAAATGTATATATTGGGAATAGGTATTAAAATAAAACGCAGTGTAGGTACTTGAATATGTGTGTATTCGATATTAACGTGTCTGTAGAACTAACTCAAGAGAAAAATAATATTGTACATATATCGCATTTCTCCAGTGCATCTTATATAAAGAAATATACTGATACATAATAGAGTGTTGACATTTTAATGAGTATAACATATACACACAAATCGAGCGGGTAAACACCACAGACCACACATATATTTGTGATTTATATTTTTGTATAAGAAATGCCCATGATGCATTTCTAACAGTATATATCTCTGTTGGCTTTATTATATTTATTGAGACAAAAAGGGTCTAAGGATTTTTGTTTGAGATATTAGAGATGCGTCGTGTCTATTATTACTAGCAAAGGAAACACTCGACTTGCAAGTAAACCCCCACATTCAATAGCGATAACATCGCCAACAAACTCCTTAATTTCTTATATTCTACCAATATTGGTTTCATCGTTTTACCGTTGCTTGAAGGAATATATATGAATTCCTTCAATCAGCAGTTTTGCTTTCCTTTTTTTCACATGAAATTAGTTATCTATGATGAAAATACTGTAAATCGTATTACTTCTTTTGATTCATAAATAAATTTAAAATGTTATTTGGCGCGTATGTTTAGCGCCTGCGTACTATTTTCGATTAATGTGATCGAATGTGTATCGTACCTTGCGTTCGATTTGCTGAGAGCGAAATCACTTGGTCGTGACGTAAGTGAACTGATTTTGAACTGAGCGGAGAGGCAAATCGAACGCAAGGAGTATTATTAAGGGGGGCGTTTATGAGATAAAGACAAATAGATGGCGACACAATAGAAAAGCAGCCTCAGTGGCGGCTCGTGATTTTTTGGAACGGGAGGGCACAATGTAGAATTAACAAATTAAATAAAAAACATATGTTTCCATTTGAAAGAAGAAATTGCTGGTCGTAACTTATTTTTGTTGTTTTTGTTGTTTTTTATTTAAATTGTTAATTCTGCATCGAATTCTAAGTATGTTTCATGTACCATGTCCTATACCCAAACTCAACAGTTATCGAGAAATTTGCAATTGAACATGCAGTTATTGATATGTTCAATTGTAAATTTCTCGATAACTGTTGAGTTTGGGTATAGGATATGGTACATGAAACATACTTAGAATTCGATCTAGAATTAACAAACTAAATAAAAAACATACCAGGTGTTCGCGCGAAGGTGCTCACTATTGCTATCTTCGTTAATATCAAACGTACGAAGTCGGTTAAATTAGCAAACTAATAGTATTTTTTCCTCTGATTACAACGCTGAAAACAGAAAAACAATTGCGCATCTGGTTTACGAGTTATTTATAAAAATAATGTTTTTATAAATGGAACACCCTGTATATTTTTACATCTTTGATAACTACACCAAATTTCTAGCAACAAATGTCATTATGACTTTTCCTCTAAGTTGAAAAATAAAGGTCCAGAAGCTTTTATTACTACTATTATGATTTACGCATTCAACATTAAAAATAGCAGGCCTCGAAAAATCGTAAGTATTTATTTTGACTGACAGTAATAATTTGTAACGTCACTTCGGCATTAACATTAATAAAATGAATTTTTCTCATTTGGAAAAGGTTGATATGCTCGAAGTTTATTATGTTTGTCAAAAAAATTGCCTTAGAGCGCTAGAACTGTATGAACAGAAATTTCCTAATAGAAGAGTACCGCACAGAACCATATTTAAACGGTTGCATCGTCAGTTAAGAAACAACGAAAGTACTTTTAAGACGAAGAGAAGAAAGCGATTTGTTTGTGACGAAGAGACAGAAACTAACGTATTAACCTATTTTGAAATAAATCCAGGTAAATCAATAAGAAATTTATCAAATGAGATAAATGTGTCTCTAGCAAGCATACAAAATTTTTTAAAAAAGCACAAATACCACCCATACAAGTACAACTTAAGCCAAACCCTATTACCAGGAGATCTACAACGCCGGTTAGAATTCTGCCAACTGTATGTGCATTACTGCAGAGGCTGCAGAGAGAATCCTAATAATTTTAAAAATATTTTATGGAGCGATGAAGCCAACTTCTCAAATAATGGAATGTTTAACAGAAAAAATAATCATTTTTGGAGTCGACAAAATCCATTAGCCGTAAGGACAACAAACAATCAAGAAAGATTTAGTCTTAATGTTTGGTGTGGAATGATAGCATCTCGAATTGTAGGACCACATTTCTATCGTGGAACTCTAACTGCTGAAGTATATTTAAATTTTCTTATGCAAATTTTAACAGATTTCACGGAAAATGTTAATTTGGCGGATTTACCCAACATCTGCTTTCAACAAGATGGGGCTCCTCCCCACAATAGTCACATTGTTTCGAATTCTTTGATCAATATGTTTGGGGACAACTGGATAGGCACTCATGGACCGATACCTTGGCCTCCTAGGTCTCCCGACTTAACGCCATTAGATTTTTATTTATGGGGTTATGTAAAAAGTAAGGTGTATGCTACCTCTAGCAGAGACATTATACCGGGTGGTGCAATAGTGTGTCGGCGGAGCTTAGTGTGAAAACTAATAACGCTGCAGCAATGAGACTTTACGTACGTATGTAGTATGCGACTGTGCATTTTCTAATTTTATTTACAAATATACAGGCTGTTCCAAATTTTCGCAACCACATTCAACTTTTTTATTTTAAATACATTGCTATACTTTCTAGATATTATAATGATAGTCATTCAAATTATCTTTGCAATGATATATGGATATGTGCACTTCAGACTGTTCGTTTTGATTTTATTGATAATATTGTTAAAATCTTGACAGTTGCAGCATCTAACATTTTAAGCTGTAGTCTGTAAATGGGTAGAATGCCTCACGTAACTCTTGTGTTACTAATTTATGGACTAACACGTTATTTGTTTTGAGGTTGAACAAAGTGAATAAATCTACAGGGTGTTAAATATGTCGTGTCTAAGTTATCGATCTTTATTGGCTATTTTCTCGTTTTTTTTAAATCTAACCTATAATATTTTTATAAGTCAGCATATTCCTTGTAAAATCGCCTTTAAAATGGTACCAATAACATAGTACTTATTTCTAGTATTTTCAGTTATAACCCTTTAATGGGATATACTCATGTTTATAATATGCAATATGTGGGGCATCTAATAGTTGGTTGGCCTTGGTTTAAAAAAAAAATGGCTGTACAACCAAACGTCAAATCTCTACTTCAAAAGTCCATAAAAAGTCGTTTTCTGTATTTTCTCTTTTCTGTAATTGCGTTTTGTTGTTATAAATTAAGTTCGGCTAGTGAATTATTAATTTCCGTTTGTTTGTTAGTAGTTGTTACGTGTTGTATTTACCTTGTTATCAGTTATATCGCTTTATTGACATTATTTCTCATTTAGATACCATAATAGTTTATTGTTGTTTTTGCTTTAAAATGAATTTTTCGAAAGGGAGCTCATAGACATGGTATTTGCTCTTGGCGCTAGCAACAGAAATCCATTTTTAGCATCAAGAACATATGCGATGGAATATCCCGACCGAAGAGTACCGGATAGTAAAACGTTTGAAAATTTGTTAATAAGGTTTCTTCAAACGGGTTCAGTGAATTACGTCGAACATGAAAGAAGTAAGACTATGATTACAGAAGATAATGAAGTGATAGTCGTCCAGTCCATTGTGGAAAATCCGCACGTATCTACAAGGATAATTTCGAAACAACACGGGATAGAAGTCACTGCTGTAAAAAGGATTTTAAAAAAAACATAAGTTTGACACTTACAAAATTCAAAATCATCAAGGCTTATTACAAACGGACTTTGAAAGGAGACTAGTGTACTGTGAATGGCTACTTTTACAGTTTCTTCGAACGGGTTCAGTGAATTACGTCGAGCATGAAAGAAGTAAGACTATGATTACAGAAGATAATGAAGTGATAGTCGTCCAGTCCATTGTGGAAAATCCGCACGTATCTACAAGGATAATTTCGAAACAACACGGGATAGAAGTCACTGCTGTAAAAAGGATTTTAAAAAAACATAAGTTTCACCCTTACAAAATTCAAAATCATCAAGGCTTATTACAAACGGACTTTGAAAGGAGACTAGTGTACTGTGAATGGCTACTTTTACAATTACGACACGATATACCTTTTCTAGATCATGTGCTTTTCACAGATGAAGCAACATTTGCTAATTGTGGAACCACAAACAGAAGAAATACCCATTATTATGACACTACAAACCCACATTTTGTTCAGCCCATTTTATATCAACAAAAATGGAGTGTTAACACATGGGGAGGCATCATAGGAAACACTATTATCGGTCCATTCTTTTTTGATAATACTTTAAATTGTGCAATTTACACAAATTTCCTACAAAATAATTTACCATTGCTATTAGAAGGTCTCCCAGATAACGTCATCAGGAGATTGTGGTACCAACATGATGGTGCACCAGCACATTATGGTGCTGCTGCAAGAGCACATTTAGATAGGGTATTCACCAATAAGTGGATTGGGAGAGGAAGTTTGATAAGCTGGCCAGCACGATCACCAGATCTCACACCTTGTGATTTCTTTCTGTGGCCAACTGTAAAAAACATTGTTTACGCAACACCTCCTACAACGGCAGAGAACATGCAGCAACGAATAAGAAACGCTTTTCTTCAATTAAGTGAGAATAACTTAGCTGAGAATGTAAGTCTGTCGATACAGAGACGGTTGAGAGCATGTGTAGAGCAGAATGGAAATATATTCGAACACATTTTAAATTAAGATTGTTTTATTATCGAAAATTTTCAAAATGTATTTCTAAAACTAATGATAAATGTTGTGTCTTAATGATTCCAATAATACTCGGTTTGATATTATTTCACTGTTTATTAATATTTACTCATTAATTTTGTCTACTTGTTCACTGACTTTGGCGCCATCATCTATGTCCTGACGCTGCCGCCAGGGTGTCGTTGCCAACTTAACTTATTGAATACACTACATATATCCCTACTTCTAGATTAAAACTACCTAATTACATGATATAAAACTTATTTCCTAAATATCCCCTACGCGGTTTCGTAATCTTGTAATTTTCTAGGCATGATTTGCTTTCGTTTTGGTCTGCCTGTGTCGATTTCGGGTGAGGTACTGGATGACGTACTGGGAAGGTTCGGGATTTCAGTGTTGAGGTCTTTTTGGGTTTTTCTTTTGTTATGAATGATTTTCGTACCGTGTTCTCGTTTACCCATCGAAACGCTGGATGTTGCAACGTTTTGGTTTGGGTTTGTTGCTGGTGTAGCATTGATGTCTGTTTGGCTTCTCGCGTTGCTGCTTGGAGTTTTCCTGCGTGGTCCTTGTTGTGCTGTAGTTTCTTCATTTATGTTTTCTTCGTCTTCTTTGTATATTGCTTCTGTGATTTTTTTTATTTGGTCTACGTGTCTTCGCCATATCAAATTGTCGTCCTTCAGTTTACATTTGTATATTTTGTTTCCTATTTCTTCAGTTATTCTAGCTTCTACCCATCCCTTTTTGTTTATGTTTCTGTAATCTCGTGCTAGTATTTTGTCTCCAACTTTTAACTTGACCGGAGCTTGCTGACTATTGTTGGGTTGCCCTTTTCGTTCTCTTGGAGTTATGCCTGGTTTTACTAAATCTAGTACAGTTCTCAACTTCCTTCCAATCATTAGCTTTGCTGGCGTTTCTTCAGTAGTGCCGTGTTTAGCGTTTCTGTACGCTAATAAGTACCTGCAGATCAACAGATCTATGGGTGTTTTACTGTTTCTGGGATCTATTAAGGCAGCATGAAGTCCTTTCTTGAAACTTTTGACGCCGTTTTCTGCAAAACCATTGCTGGCTGGGTGATACGGTGGTGATGTTATATGACATATGCCATTCTTTTTTAGGAATCTTTCGAATTCCTCTGATACCAATTGTTTTCCATTGTCTGATACTAATACTTCTGGAATTCCCCATCTTGTGCAGATTTCTCTTACGTTTGCAATGGTCGCTTCCGAGGTTATGCTTGTCATTTTAAAAATTTCTGGCCACTTTGAATGTGCATCTAAAAATATGAGGAAATAATAGTTTTTTACTGGTCCCAAAAAGTCCATATGCACTCTTTCACCTGGTTTATTTACTTTGTACCATGGTGTCGGTATCGCTTTTTTGGGGTCGTATGATGTTTTTCCACATGAAATACACGATTTAGCTACGTTTTCAATTTCTTCGTCCATTTTTGGCCACCAAAAATGGGATCTGGCTATGGATTTCATTTTAACTGTTCCCAAATGGCTGGCGTGCAATTCATCTAGTAGCTGTTTCCTGAATTTTTTAGGTATTAGTACTCTGTATCCCCATAACAAGCAGTCTTTTTCGCAAGAGATTTCTTCGCGCTTTCTGAAATATGGCTTGACATTTTCTTCCACCTCTTGCTCATTTTCTGGCCATCCTTTGCTAACGTACTCATGTACTTTGCTCAATGTATTGTCTCTTCTAGTTTCAATGGCTATTTTCTTACTATCGATTGGAAGAGCCTCTGAAATGACTAAATTGATGTCTATTTCATCTTCTTCTTTCTCTGACGTCTCCTTTATCGGATGCCGACTTAACATGTCGGCCATTTTATTGTCCTTTCCTTGTATGTATTCTATCTTGTACGTGAATCCGGATAAATATAACGCCCACCTTTGCAGTCGACTGGATATCATTTGTGGTATAGCTTTGTTTTCCCCGTATAATGCCAGCAGTAGTTTGTGATCGGTTTTTATGCAGAAGTTCTGACCCATAAGGTAATAGTATAACTTTTTCACCGCCCAATAAATCGCTAGGGCTTCTTTGTCTAGTACAGAATAGTTTTTTTCTGCCTTTGATAATGTTCTTGATATGAATGTGATGGGTCTTATCTCGCCTTTGACAGTTTATGTGAAAGTTCTGCAGCAATGCCATCCTGAGCTGCATCCGTTGACAGAATTATTGGTGCACTTGGATCGAAATGGACCAGCACTTGTTCTGATGCTATTTCTTTTTTTATTCTGTTGAAAGATTTGTCACAATCTGCGTTCCACTTAAATTTTACATTTTTCTGGAGCAACCTATACAACGGTGTCATTAGCGCTGCCATGTTGGGTACGAATTTGCTATAATAGTTGGCTAATCCTGCAAAACTTTTTAGTTGTGTAACATTGCTGGGTCTTGGTGCCTCCAACAACGCCTTGACCTTGTCTTCATTTTTACATAGGCCCTTTTTTGAAATGCTATGCCCGAGGTATCTTATTTCTTCTTGGAAAAATGCACATTTGGATAGTTTGATTTTAAATCCCGCTTCTTTTAGTTTCTGAAATGTGGCTTTTAGGTTTTGCTCATGTTCTTCTCTTGTTCTACCGGTCACTATTATGTCGTCGACAAAGTTTGCAACACAATCTAGCCCTTGTAGAGTCTGTTCCAGCGTTTTCTGGAATATCGCACTTGCCGGAGTTACACCATACGGTAGTCTGTTTACTTTGTACAACCCTTTGTGGGTTGACCACGTCAACATCTTAGCTGTTTCTTGATCTACCTGCAGTTGATTGTATGCGTTGCTCAAATCTATTTTAGTGTACGACTCACCGCCGCTAAGTTTCGCGAAGATATCTTCTATTTTTGGAAGCGGGTACTCCACCTTCACTAGTCCTCTATTTACTGTTACTTTGTAGTCCCCGCATAACCTTATGGTTCCGTCTTGTTTCCTGACGGGTACTAGTGGGGTCTCCCATTCGCTTGATTCAATTGGTGTTATTACCCCTTCTTCTTCTAACCTCTTCAATTCTTCTTCTACTTTTGTTTTGAGTGCTAACGGTAGTGGACGGGGTTTTAGGAATATAGGATTAACATCATTTTTCAGTTTTAGTGTGAACGTTTTGTGTTTATAACATCCTAAACCTAGATCAACAATCTCTTTTACATCATTAAGAAATTTATCAATCTTACTACTAATGTTTAGTACTTCTGTCTCGGAAACTAGTTGAAATTTAAATTTGCTTAAAAAATCTCTGCCTAACAAATTTTGTCGTCCTACCTCTACTACGTGTATGGCAAAGTCTTTGCATGTTTTACCCTCATACTTAATGTCTACTTTAATATATCCTAATGTGTGTATTTTAGTACCAGTGTAACCCTTTAAAGTTACACTGCTACCAAAAAGCTTACAATCACTTAAATGTTTTTCATAACAATCTTTGGTAATGACTGACAGCCCTGCCCCACTATCTATTTGCATGCATAAATCCACCCGATTTATTCTTATGTTTACATGTATTGGATTTTGATCTTTAAAACTTATATTGTACATATCTACCTGGTTTACTTCATCCTCACTTGTGTCCTCCACCTCTAACGCATTCTGTTTGCTGGTGTCCCAACATACCTTTGCCAAGTGTCCCGTTTTGTTACATGTGTTGCACTTATAGGTTGAGTACTTGCAGATACCTATGTGGTTTTTTCCACAACATTTGCATTTTCTTCTTTCTTGCCTTGTGTTTTCTTTTGATGTCTGGTTATCTTTGTAGCCGACTCTTTGACCTGTTCTATTTCCCGATGACCTTTTGTTTATAACGTTCACTTCCTTGCTTGACAGCAGTGTCGCTTCCTTTGTTAGTGCGATTTCCAGTAACTCCTTCAGGGTTTTTGTTGTTGCTTCTTCGCATAGTCGTTCACGAATTGGTCCCTTTTGCATTGCACACACAAACTTGTCTTTTAATGAATGTTGCAGATCATTGCCGAATTCACAATTTAATGAGAGGTTGTGTATTCTTGCGTACCACTCGTTCACTGTTTCGGTTTCTTCTTGCCTGGCTTCGTAGAACTCGATGCGTTCCCTGTAGGGGCATGTTTTCGGTGCAAACTGTGCCTTCAATAAGCTGCAAAGTTCTTCATATGACTTGGTTTTTGGGAGGTTGGGTGTACACAAATCTCTCAATATTTTATAAGTTTCTGGTCCAATAAGGCTTAATAAAGCCGCTACGCGCTTTTTCCCTTCTTCTGTGTCCTTTATGTCGTTTACTTCAAAGAACTGTTCCAATTGTTCCTGATATAGTACCCAATTGTCGGTCTTTAGGTTAAACCCGGGAATCGCACCTATTAGTGCCATTTTGGTGTTTACCTCGTCGCCACTGTTGTGTCTTAATGATTCCAATAATACTCGGTTTGATATTATTTCACTGTTTATTAATATTTACTCATTAATTTTGTCTACGAGTTACATGTCATTCTATCACTGACTTTGGCGCCATCATCTATGTCCTGACGCTGCCGCCAGGGTGTCGTTGCCAACTTAACTTATTGAATACACTACAATAAAGCATTTAAAAAACAGGTGTTTGTTAAAATTACTTTGTTTTATTTTCATGGCCAACCAACTATTAGATGCCCCGCATTTTGCATGTTATAAACATGAGTATATCCCATTAAAGGGTTATAACTTTGAAAATACTAGAAATAAATACTATGTTATTGGTACCATTTTAAAGGCGATTTTACAAGGAATATGCTGACTTATAAAAATATTATAGGTTAGATTTAAAAAAAACGAGAAAATAACCAATAAAGATCGATAACTTAGACACGACATATTTAACACCCTGCATATTTATTCACTTTGTTCAACCTCAAAACAAATAACGTGTTAGTCCATAAATTAGAGACACAAGAGTTACGTGAGGCATTCTACCCATTTACAGACTACAGCTTAAAATGTTAGATGCTGCAACTGTCAAGATTTTAACAATATTATCAATAAAATCAAAACGAACAGTTTGAAGTGCACATATCCATATATCATTGAAAAGATAATTTGAATGGCTATCATTATAATATCTAGAAAGTATAGCAATGTATTTAAAATAAAAAAGTTGAATGTGGTTGCGAAAATTTGGAAAACCCTGTATATTTGTAAATAAAATTAGAAAATGCACAGTCGCATACTACATACGTACGTAAAGTCTCATTGCTGCAGCGTTATTAGTTTTCACACTAAGCTCCGCCGACACACTATTGCACCACCCGCCGGTAGAATTACAAAATAAAATATTTGACGTAATTACGAATATTGATGGTCGCACGCTTCTAAAAGCTATCCGAAACATTAAGAAGCGTGCTGAAAAATGTATAGAAGTAAATGGTGACATTTTTGAACACCTCTTAAAATAGCAGTTTTTATCATTATTGTTTGGTTAAGCTTTTGTTATTGTTTTTTTTTTGTATTACTTGTTAATTGTCATTCAATAAATTACATTAGGTGCTTGCTCTGTTGTTTAAAAATTGTTGTCTCTAGAGTCTTTATTTTTCAACTTAGAGGAAAAGTCATAATGACATTTGTTGCTAGAAATTTGGTGTAGTTATCAAAGATGTAAAAATATACAGGATGTTCCATTTATAAAAACATAATTTTTATAAATAACTCGTAAACCAGATGCGCCTTTTTTTTTGCTGTTTTCAGCGTTGTAATCAGAGGAAAATATACTATTAGTTTGCTAATTTAACCGACTTCGTACGTTTGATATTAACGAAGATAGCAATAGTGAGCACCTTCGCGCGAACACCTGGTATGTTTCCATTTGAAAAAAAAAATTGATGGTTGTAACTTATTTTTGGACCAGCCTTTGTAGATCAATTGACCATAAAAAAAAACCGCACCTAAAAATAAAAATCGATATATCCGAGCGTTTTTCCATAAAACAAAACCAAAAATTTTAAATGAATTTATTCCAACCCGCGCGTCCTCACTGTACCGGGTGGTGCAATAGTGTGTCGGCGGAGCTTAGTGTGAAAACTAATAACGCTGCAGCAATGAGACTTTACGTACGTATGTAGTATGCGACTGTGCATTTTCTAATTTTATTTACAAATATACAGGGTGTTCCAAATTTTCGCAACCACATTCAACTTTTTTATTTTAAATACATTGCTATACTTTCTAGATATTATAATGATAGCCATTCAAATTATCTTTGCAATGATATATGGATATGTGCACTTCAGACTGTTCGTTTTGATTTTATTGATAATATTGTTAAAATCTTGACAGTTGCAGCATCTAACATTTTAAGCTGTAGTCTGTAAATGGGTAGAATGCCTCACGTAACTCTTGTGTTACTAATTTATGGACTAACACGTTATTTGTTTTGAGGTTGAACAAAGTGAATAAATATACAGGGTGTTAAATATGTCGTGTCTAAGTTATCGATCTTTATTGGTTATTTTCTCGTTTTTTTTAAATCTAACCTATAATATTTTTATAAGTCAGCATATTCCTTGTAAAATCGCCTTTAAAATGGTACCAATAACATAGTACTTATTTCTAGTATTTTCAAAGTTATAACCCTTTAATGGGATATACTCATGTTTATAACATGCAAAATGCGGGGCATCTAATAGTTTTTATTTAAAGTATTATCAAAAAAGAATGGACCAATAATAGTGTTTCCTATGATGCCTCCCCATGTGTTAACACTCCATTTTTGTTGATATAAAATGGGCTGAACAAAATGTGGGTTTGTAGTGTCATAATAATGGGTATTTTTTCTGTTTGTGGTTCCACAATTAGCAAATGTTGCTTCATCTGTGAAAAGCACATGATCTAGAAAAGTTATATCGTGTCGTAATTGTAAAAGTAGCCATTCACAGTACACTAGTCTCCTTTCAAAGTCCGTTTGTAATAAGCCTTGATGATTTTGAATTTTGTAAGGGTGAAACGTATGTTTTTTTAAAATCCTTTTTACAGCAGTGACTTCTATCCCGTGTTGTTTCGAAATTATCCTTGTAGATACGTGCGGATTTTCCACAATGGACTGGACGACTATCACTTCATTATCTTCTGTAATCATAGTCTTACTTCTTTCATGTTCGACGTAATTCACGGAACCCGTTCGAAGAAACCTTATTAACAAATTTTCAAACGTTTTACTATCCGGTGCTCTTCGGTCGGGATACTCCATCGCATATGTTCTTGATGCTAAAAATGGATTTCTATTGCTAGCGCCAAGAGCAAATACCATGTCTATGAGCTCCTCTTTCGAAAAATTCATTTTAAAGCAAAAACAACAATAAACTATTATGGTATCTAAATGAGAAATAATGTCAATAAAGCGATATAACTGATAACAAGGTAAATACAACACGTAACAACTACTGACAAACAAACGGAAATTAATAATTCACTAGCCGAACTTAATTTATAACAACAAAACGCAATTACAGAAAAGAGAAAATACAGAAAACGACTTTTTATGGACTTTTGAAGTAGAGATTTGACGTTTGGTTGTACAGCCATTTTTTTTTAAACCAAGGCCAACCAACTATAGATGCCCCACATATTGCATATTATAAACATGAGTATATCCCATTAAAGGGTTATAAGTTTGAAAATACTAGAAATAAGTACTATGTTATTGGTACCATTTTAAAGGTGATTTTACAAGGAATATGCGGACTTATAAAAATATTATAGTTTAGATTTAAAAAAAACGAGAAAATAACCAATAAAGATCGATAACTTATTAGACACGACATATTTAACACCCTGTATATTTATTCACTTTGTTCAACCTCAAAACAAATAACGTGTTAGTCCATAAATTAGTAACACAAGAGTTACGTGAGGCATTCTACCCATTTAAAGACTACAGCTTAAAATGTTAGATGCTGCAACTGTCAAGATTTTAACAATATTATTAATAAAATCAAAACGAACAGTCTGAAGTGCACATATCCATATATCATTGCAAAGATAATTTGAATGGCTATCATTATAATATCTAGAAAGTATAGCAATGTATTTAAAATAAAAAAGTTGAATGTTGTTGCGAAAATTTGGAACACCCTGTATATTTGTAAATAAAATTAGAAAATGCACAGTCGCATACTACATACGTACGTAAAGTCTCATTGCTGCAGCGTTATTAGTTTTCACACTAAGCTCCGCCGACACACTATTGCACCACCCGGTATATTACATACTGGACAGCCACGCGGCACCATAGAGGAGTGCCCCACCGCAGACGTATATCTGCGCGCTACCCGCGCCAGTTTCATCGCTCGATTTCCAATACAGACGGGGCCTCACGGGGCAGTCGCGCGAAATGCCCCGGAGCGTACGTCAGACTGCGATTTTTAAACGCGCTGAAAAAACGGACTGTTACTTCCGAAAACATATTATTTGTTATCAAACAAATCAGAAAAATTACATACAAATTAGGTATTTATAATTAATTTATCTGTTAAAAGAAATTTGTCACAGGGGGGCAGTGCCCCGTTGCCCTCCCTACAGCAGCCGCCACTGAGCAGCCTTATTTTGTAAAATACAAATCTCTCTTTAGAAAATTTATTTAACTTCAAATGTTACTTATTTTGAAAGAACACATATTAAATTAGGGAATAAGCTATAAATTACTGCAAAATAGTGTCAAATATTGGAAACAAAGCTTCATAAACATAACAGATTTTTTAAAATAAACTGAAAAAATTCGTCAAAAGTCATATGTCATTCCCTTAATTAAATGTTGGTATTGCATAATATGCAAGTAATTCCTTTAAAAAATGTTTTAAAATAATTATTTGTATAAAAGAAGTTAACAATTTATTGACAATTGTCTTTATCTATGTCTAAATAAATCGGTGTTATAATGTAGACAATATCTGGTAGATGGCACTGTGTATACAGCCTGTCAAGTTTCCTTTAATTTTTTGTTATTATACAAGGTGTCTCTAAAAGGTGTGTAAACAACTCTACCACGTATTTTTCGGACCAAAATAAACCGATTTAGCAAAACTTGGCTTAGTCAAAGTTGCTTAGTTTGTGCGCAATACGGTCCTGAAGTTGCAGTTATAAAATTGTTTTTTTGTTATAAATTTGAAACGGCTGGAGCGATTGCGCTAAATTTTGTCACGTGTACATAGTTTTATGAGTCAAGAAATTCTGTATCAAAATTGTGATAGTAATCAATCCATAGGCGGAGAACCTGCGCTTATAAATATTAAAACATTTCCATTTTCTACGCCAATGGATAAAAAAGAGTTTGCCTATAAAATTTAGATTAAGTGTCTTAAGTACAAGAAAAAAGGTACTCTTGGTAAGACTCGAAAAATTGCATCGTTTTCTCAAAATTCGCATTTTAAGATTTGAGAACATTAACTAGAGGACGGCAGCGCATACTGTGTGCTCCATGTACATGTATCTTTAAGCCGTGTACATGTGTCTTAGGCCGTTTAGACGTCTCTTTAAACTATGTACACGTCTTTTGACGTCGTTTTTGAATTGATAAACGTGACAAAATTTAGCGCAATCGCTCCAGCCGTTTCAAATTTATAACAAAAAAACAATTTTCCAACTGCAACTTCAGGACCGTATTGCGCACAAACTAAGCAACTTTGACTAAGCCAAGTTTTGCTAAATCGGTTTATTTTGGTCCGAAAAATACGTGGTAGAGTTGTTTAAAGACCTTTTAGAGACACCTTGTATATTAATAATTAATTATAATTCAAATTATTTACTCCTACATTTCACTCTCAAAGTTGGCAAAATTTACTACATTATAACACAGTTTCAGAAACTTTATTTAAAAAGTAATTCCAGTCGAGCATGCATTGAACCTTTGTTTATTTATGTTTGTTTTGATATTTCGTAAATAAAAGCGGTACTATTGTTTTAACTAAACCTTGTAAAGTCTAGAATTTACATTAGCGCATATGGCGCCACCCCCTTACGTCTACCTCGCGGCAATTAGTCGGCACTTCTGCGTAACACCCCTTAAATCAAGATGAAATTTATATTTAAGGACACTGTCACACACTGTTTTACACTTGAAGCAAAAACACAGTCATGTTGTTTACTTCTTTGTCAAACATGATTTGGACGAAAATCTAATCGATGCCTATATAATTATTTTCTGATGTAGAAAATTCCTGTGTACGCGGTATTTGCAATTCTTTTTATTACCAATTTAAAAGAGTTTTGTAGTGCAAAATAAAATAAAATACTTCTTTACTTTCTTATACGTAGTATAAGGAAGTATTGTGATGATGAAAATTTTCGACCTCGAGATTTTTGCAGATGTCCACGTTTTGAGGTCCCCTGATACCAAAAAAGTGGTTTTTAAAAAATGTCTCTGTGTGTGTGTCTCTCTCTCTCTCTCTCTCTCTCTGTGTGTGTGACCACGATAGCGGTCAAACCGCTATAGGTATCAATTTCAAATTTTATATTTACGAATATAATCTCCCTCTTGAGAACTGATTAGATTTTGAGCAAAATCGGCATACCGGAAGTAGTAGTTTACTTTAGTGAAAAAATCGAAATTTGCAAATATTTCGTCAATTACTAAGTTTAAACAAATTTATAAAGAATTCAAATGTACCTAAAATTAAATTTGAGAAAAATTGTATTAATAAAGTTTTTCGAAATTCCGACCGGAAGTAAGTCTTTTACTCTTATCGAAAATCAGTTTTTTGCGAATATCTCGCAAGTCATGCTTTCTAGGCAGGTACATTACCAGTGTAAAAGTATTTAGAACGTACTTTTAAATATCTCTTGTATAAAAAAAATTTCAAAATCCGGACCGGAAAAAAAAATTAAACCGCGCTCACACACAGGAACGGAGATAATTAATAATTAATGTGCTCATCGAGTGATTTTTCCATGTTACATTTTTAGTCGTATCTGTTATACACACTGTTAAAATTATGAAGATTGTAATAAATGATGTTTATTTCACTTTACCACACAACAATTACATTTGATTTTTATGTTTTTTAATAACTTTTCTCAACAAAAACAAAACAAGAAACCTAACCTTAAACCACCTAATGGAGAAAGCCCATTCCAACTTTCATGCGGATTCGGACCAACGACTGTCATCCATAGAGTTATATACTAGATAGATGGTCGAACAAACCACTTGTATTTTTCAATATTTATTTGAAAATTATATGCAAATCAGTAACAAAAGACGTGGGTTCCCCCCACCCCCGCGGGAGGGGGGAAGGGGCGGCAAAACATCTAAAATTGGTATAAATCAACCGAAATACGAGTGCGGACAACGAATGGGTACAGAAATTGCTATTAATTATTACCGTAAACAAGTTCGACCATCTATCTAGTATATAACTCTATGGATGACAGTCGTTGGTCCGAATCCGCATGAAAGTTGGAATGGGCTTTCTCCGTTAGGTGGTTTAAGGTTAGGTTTCTTGTTTTGTTTTTATTGAGAAAAGTTATTAAAAAACATAAAAATCAAATGTAATTGTTGTGTGGTAAAGTGAAATAAATAGTATATTACAGTACAAGTGAAGAAAGTACTCGTTTCGCTCATGCGTACCGCCGCGTGCGGCAGATGTCAAGACGCACAAGTGAGCGAATGTAGTTTCTTCACGAGTGCTGTACAGTGTTGCCAACCATTTCACTTTAAAATTCCCTCGAGCGACTTCAAAAAATCCCTTTTTGAATAAAAAATCCCGCAAACAGAAAATAAACATTTATTAAAAAAAAATACATTATTTGCAGAAAAAAATAAAGAATAAAAATTATCAATTTTGACATGTTTTTGTGAAGGAATACATAGATTTTTTAAATAGTTTTAAATGTGCTTCATCTACCTTAAAATCCACTACACTTTGGTTCGTTGCTTGTAGCATGCTCTTGAAAACGCATATTGCGTTTAAGCTAGTTTCTCCCAATCTATTCCGTTTTTTCGTTTTAGCATCGGTTACAATCGAGAATATCCTTTCCGTGTCCGCATTTGAATGTGGTTGTATGAGTATAAGACTGACCAGTTTTTTCAAGTGCGGAAAAGCCAAAGTATTGTCGTATGTGTGATTATTGGTAATTTCCATCCACATTTTATCAATGGGTAGATTTTTTAAGTTTTCAATTTTTGACGAACTAAAAGTATCAGGCAACTTTCGCCATTCAAGAGCGTTTTCAGTCATATCAAATTCAAAAACTCCTGAAAATTTATCACATAAGATGGAGAAGTTTACAATCCTTTCTGATTCTTTTTGTGAAAATGTTATTTCTGGGTCGAGAAATCGCATTTCGTTGAAAATTTCGTCTGGGAAGCGTTTCTGCAAATCTACTGCTGCAGCCATATAAAATTTTTGACAATTTAGGAGAAAGTAATGCTTGTCTTCTTTGGACATTTTTTGTATTTCAGTATCACACTCAGGACCAACGAACAATTTTTCTATTGGTAGAAAATGTCTTGGGTATGCTAAGTCTAAAGATGCAAGACTGTTCTGAAACAAAACAGCTGGATCCATGTAATTTTTACAAAGCTGCATCATTAGCGACATGCATTCTCTGTACAATACATGAATCAGGGGCTTTTTATTTTGGAATAACCTGTTAAATGAATTGAAAATATTTAAAATGTATTTTAAAAATGTTAGATACGCTTTGGTGGCAGGTTTTTGTAGCTCGCTTAAAATAAATTCAGCGATTTTGGTACGATCTTCATGAACTGCCATGATAAAAAAATGCTGTATAGCTGTCCAGTTCTTTAATATTCGAGTAACACATTCATGCCGACTGAGCCAACGTGTGTTGGACAACTTAAGTATCTTAAGCTGTTGTAAATTGAAGAATTCTTGAATTTCACGAAATTGTGCAGTCCGCTTCGTACTTCCCGATATATAACTGTAGATTCCTTTAATCACCTCTTCTAGTTCTTGAGGAAGGACTGAGCAAGCCTTGGAAGCGACTAAAGCTGCTGAATGACAAATACAGCGCTGTAGAATGACATGTGGTACTTGTTTTTTCAGCAACTGAAAAACTGAATGGTTTTTCCCTACCATGACACTAGCCCCGTCCGAGGCGAATCCTAGAATAATTAATTTTAAAGATACCATTATTAGGAAAATATTCAATATACTCACCTACAATATTATTTATAGGTATGCCGAAACTGTCTAGACATGAGTGAATTTTATTAAAAAGCTCTGTTGCTCCTAGCTCCCGCGAATCCAATTCGACCAATTTCAATAAGCGAGTTTCAACTTTAGCATTACTAATATAGCGCGTGAGAACAGCTAAAGTTTTCGTATCTGTCAAATCAGTTGACTCATCAACTAGTATCGAAAATTTATTTTGTTGTAGATGTGTAACTAGACTTTGAGTTTCTTTTTCACATGACGTTCTTTAAAATCTCTGTACATTTAGTACGCTTGATTGATAGATCTTTACATATTTTACTATCAAAAAAAATGTGTTTTAATAAAGGTTCTAACTGGTCTATTAAGTGGATAGCTATGTTATTACTGGCAAAAAAAGCAGTCAATTTTATCTCAGCTTTCTTTACGTTTTCTAAATGAGGATCATTCTGGTTATCAATCAGTTGTCGAATGTCACAAGAACTTTCAATACTTTTGGATTTTCTAAGATGTTTCGCTGTTTGAGAATGTCTCACCAACTCTGATTTACCAGCATTCATCGTTACATTGCATATTTTGCAACTACAAAGACTTGATTAAATAACTGTGTTTCGATATTTAATGTTAATTTATTTTACTACTTACACGGCTTCATAGGGAGTCTTCCCTACCAACAGCCAATTCTTAAAATTCCTTTCTGTTAGCCAATAATCCTTGAAAACCTTTTGTTTGCTATAAATCTTCTTTTTCTTCGGGCTTAGTTGATTCTCCATCTCACCATAGTCTTCGTCTGAAGAAGCCATTGCCATTACTTAATTTGTCATTTATTTTGTCGATGGTACACGGTGTAGGTGTCTAAAAGTCAATCCAGCCACATTTGACCTTTATTATTTCATAGAAAATGCTGATTACTGAATTGGTGAATAAACAAAAAACCCTACAATTATTTGACAAGCTAAAAGACCGCGCATTTTAAAATATTAAAATTTGTAATTATTAGTCTGCTGTATTTTAATCATTTTATTCATGCAATATTTGAAAAAAAATATTGTCAATTTTGTAAATATCAAAATTTGTTATTAAAATTCAAAATAATTTCAATTTTTCCCGAAATTCTTTAAAAAATCCCTTTCTCCCTCTAGTACCTGAAAAATCCCGATTTCGGGGAAAATCCCTCTGGTTGGCAACACTGGTGCTGTATAGCGTTTTGTTCAATCCTGCTAATTACCTATCTATAGGCAGTGTTGCTAACTTGGGGGTTTTCCCCCTAGATTTAGGGTTTTTTTTGAGCCATGGGGGAAATCTGGGGGGTTTTATTTTTTAGGGGTATTTTTAGGGGTATTTGTAGAGGACATTGAAAACTGTTATACTTGAGTATTGCATTATTGCAAACAAAATTAAGGATAGGTGTAAAATTGTAATTTATTCGATTTTCCTACAAAAATAATAGATTTCGTCAGTTTTAAGTTCAACAGAAGAATTGTGAACTCATCCATGCCTTTTTCTGCAATCGTATCACGGTATCATAAAAGCCGTCTACCTTCTTTTTCTAATTTTACAAATATGGAAATATCATACTATGAAAACATGGAACACAACTTAGAAACACTGAAGAAAAAAGGAAATTAATTACACCTAAACATTATCAAATTTCTCTTGACTTGCTTAAAATAGAACAAAACTTAAAAACATACCTGAGTGCATAGGAATAACCTACCTTTAAGTGTTTGTAAACGGCTGCACTGCATGCGCACATCGCAACTGTGGACCCAACGGTATCTAATTAACTCCGACTAACTTTTTTAGGAGCTTAATGTTTTATATTCTTGGTAACCAAGAAAAAAATTAATAGTATCCAAAATCACCAGATATAGTAATTTAAAAAATAATCACGAGGTAATTTAAAATTAAGAAAAACAACCAGAACTGGTGATAAATCACCAGCATTATTGGCAACACTGACTGGTCAAACAGACCTGTCAAATTAACGCCCGCGTCGTATGTGTAACACGCTAACACGTCATACAAGGATGATACATTGTGCAAAAAAAATACTTCATGTAGAAAACAAGCGGATTGTGCTTTTTACAGCCAAAAACAAATGGAGGTGCCAATCATCGAGGCCTGCCAACAATACCCCCCGCTACCCTATGTAGGTATATTATTTTTATAAGAGAACTATTTTGGAAAGTTTAAATAAAGATTAATTAAATATATGTTAAAAACTTATAACATTTTTTTAATTTCCTGGAAACATGCGTTTGTCTATACAAATAACTGTCACAATAATATAAAGGAGTTATTTTTTTTATAACAATTTATTTACTCGTTTTTAGGGGGTTTTTGATGAAATTTAGGGGGTTTTCAAGCATTATTCAGAGCATTCAGGGGGAATCGTCTGTAGTGGGTTGGCAACACTGTCTATAGGTGTCAACAACAGTGCTGCCAATTGCGGGTATTTTACCCGAAATGCGGGTATTTTAGTCAGACTGTCGGGTAAAATTCTGAAGCGGGTAAAATCGGGTATTTTCACATAAAACAATTAAAATTTCCTTTTCTTAACTCGATTTAGTCAACATCAGATATCAATATGTATTTTATTGTCTTTTAAATCTAAACGTTACAGAAAATTTGTTGATGCATTTATGCAGCAATTCTATCAATTTCAGTGACTTGAAAGAGAAAAGTATATTGGCTGTAGACCACACAAATATTCGCTTGTTTGTTCCATTTCTGTCTGTTAAAAGAACAAAAGCTACTTGTTAAGGAAAGTTTAGGATGTACACTTCGCAAAAATCTGTTTGAAATATTGAAGGAACCTAGATGTTTTTTCCTTAATCCTGGACGAGACGGCGGACTTGAGTGCAATAAAACAATGTGCAATTACTGTTATATACTATTCAAAAACAAATGATGTCAAAGTAACTTTTTTGATGTGGTTAAAACTGCATCTGGAAAAGCCAATGGTTTGTTCAACTCTTTGAAAAAATTCACGAAAATTTATTTAGAATTTATGTCATATATATTCATTGGGACTTGTAACAGATTTTAACCTTATATTTCAATCAGAATCGCCACTCATTCATAAATTGAAACCTGAAACACAAAGATTGTTGATGCATTTATGCAGCAATTTAATTATCAATGTGAGTGACTTGAAAGGGAAAAATGTTTTTGCTGTTGACCACACAAATATTCGCTTGTTTATGCCACTTTGCAAAATTTATTTAGGTATATCTGCCACTGTATCTTTTGAAATGTTGAAAAATTATGCATCCCAAACTGAAATTGACCAGTTTCTCAAAAGTTGTTTAAATTTTTATGTAGAGCCTGTCCCTGACATTAAAACGCGAGTTGATTTTTCTGATCCAATTTTTAACATTTTAAGAATTCTTGAACCAAAAACGGTCCAATCCTATAAAATAAAATCGCTGCAAAAAATTGTACAAAGATTTCCAATAAATAAAGAATTTACAAATCTTCTAATTTTGGACATGGAATGGAAGCAGCATGGTTTTTTTTAAATCATTTGGAGTATGGTTTAGATTGTGAACTAAGTTGTAAAGTTTATTGGAAAATGGTGTTTGAATTGAAAAATGCTGCAGATGTTCTTCTTTTCCCCAATATGAAAGTAGTGCTTTCCTTACTTTTTATTCTGCCTTTTTCAAACGCATTTGTTGAAAGAATGTTCAGTGATTTGAAAAATATCAAGACAGACCACAGAAATGCGTTAGGCACCGCAACGCTAACGTCTTTAATGGCGACAAAAAGAGGCATTAAAGATATGGGAGGTTGAAGATCTTACATACATTCGAATTATTTTAGACCACTTTTAAATTTGGCGCTTTCTATTTGAAATGTCGGGTAAAAGCGGGTATTTTTCATTCGCTATGCGGGTAAGGCAGACGTATGGCTCCGGCAGCACTGGTCAACAATGATCTAATAATATAGAACTACTCGAACTACTAGATGGACTGTAGAGAGAGAGGAATTGACCTCTACATACAAAGGAGACAGATATACAAAACCGTTAGTTGTGGGCAAAACATGGCGATATCGCATGGTTTTGTATATAAACTTTCTCAATTTTGTTGATTTATACATATTTATTTGTCTTTTTGGTAATTAGGATTATGTATTTTATTAATAGATGTCTTCTAGTATTGATTTTATTTCATACACCACTGACTTTATTTTTATTTAAAGAAATACGAGTATAAAGACAACTGTGGATTCATGATGATTCAATCAACTATTTTTATTTATAAAATTGTGATTGTAATTAGACACATTTTAAGAATTTCATTTTTATTTGATATAGGTAATGTATATAAATTGAGAATCATCAAGAATATTGGCAAATGTTAACTTCAGCTTATAATTTAACAGTGTTTTTCTCATGGATTTAGTGTAATATATATTTGGTTAAAAGTGCTATTATCAGTAACAAAATTAGAAATAAATATTTTAAATTGTTGAATATTATATATACCAGCTTCGCAGTGCTTGGAGTCACATATTTAAGACACAATGGTAATGTCATGTGCAGCGTATGGTTGTACTAATAGGGCAGAAAAGGGAATGAACGTATCATTTCACAGGTTAACTATTCTTAATAAAATACATGATTTGTAGATTTGATATAAAAAAATTTAGTTTTCAATCTAATCAAGTACTATGCAAGCAGTGGATAATTTGTACTAAACGAAAGGATTTTAAGCCATCAAAATATTCAAGATTGTGTTCAGAGCATTTTGTTCCTGAAGATTTTGTTATAAGTTACGGAAGAAAATATTTGCCCCAAAATGCAATTCAAAGTATTTTCAATTTTCCTGCTCGCTTGAGAAAAGTTCCCTGTAATAGCAGATCTCAACGATTAAAAATTACTGATGCACCAAGCAAAGAACTGTTAAAGTAAGATTTCTATTTGTAGTTATTATTCTGCCTAGATATTTTTAATGTTCTATTTACCTTATAGCTCAGAATCCCCAAATGTAACTAATGTTGAAGTATTTGAATTAGTCACAGAAAAAACATCTCACGAAATAATACAAGTTGTTATTCTAGCTTTATGTATTTTTAATATTTCTTTCTCCATTTTACTTCGATCACATATTTACCATTTACGTATTTGTTAATCCATATTAATTATATGTACATATATTTTAATAAAAAATTAAGCATTAATTGCCTTTTATTTTGAATATATTAGAACTTGTAAGGAACACCTAAGAAAAGCTGTCAGTTTCTATATTTATTTTTTCAGAACGTAATTTGAAAAAATCTAGTGGTCAATTCAAAATTTCCAACTGATATCTGTAGTGATTTTTAAAATATTTTTCTAATACTACTGTTTTAAATAAAAACTGAATGATCATCAAACATGCTAAAATAGGTATTATTAGAAGAACAAAATCATATAGTTATCTCATAGTCATTAAAAGTCATTTATTTAATTTTCTTTCCTTAATGAAGAATGGCAACTGGCATAGATACCTTTAAAATGTTATTAAACAGAATATATTTAATACCATATTAATAATATATATTTAATTATTTATCTTTTTGATTATTAAAGTTGCATTACCTTTACTTTCCTCTTAATATAGCATATTTTTAACAAAATAATACTTTTAAACATTATAATCCATTACAAGCTATAGCAACATATTTGAATTTTGCCCACATAAAACGGTCAATTTTGTTCATCCTTGTCAAACTTTCGACGCTAATATATTTTCCTTCTTTCTCCTATGGTGTGGGTCACTTCCTAATCAGCAAGACATAGGGTACACTGCTAGTAGTATAATAGTATTAGATCATTGGGTGTCAAAGATTAAAAATTTCAATTTGTCTGACAGTTATAATATCATTCATGTTGATTCATGTCAATATTAATTGTGATCAAATAATATAGCATAGATAGCGAGTTTTACCGTTGGTATAGTTACCTGGTTACCATAAAATAAAAATTAGCTATGTTGTCAACAAAATTTTATTTTTGCTTTGTTTAGAGTAAATTTGTCATTAATTTCAATATTTAACAAAAATATGGAACAAGAAGCTGTACCAAGAGATGTAAATGAAGCGAATGCTGTTGTATTCAATTTATTGCCGCCAAAATCTAAAGAAAGGTATATAAATGAGTTAAGAAAATTTCATGAGTGGATGAATATAAAAAGTGTTACTCTTATAACGGAGCAAGTACATACTCCTAGCGTATTTTAACGGATTATTAGAGAAGTATTCACTGTCTTCTTTGTGGTCCACATATTCTATGTTGAAATCTACTTTATTTGTTTTTGAGAAGATAGATATCAGTAAGTAAGTTTATAGTATCATATTTTTTGATTTATTTGATCTAAATTTGTAATAATTTATAGGTATAAGACATTGTTTTCGATTTTGAAAAGTAAATCTAAAGGATATCAACCTAAGAAGGCCAAAGTGTTTGAGTATGAAGATGTACAGAAGTTCTTAAACGAAGCCCCCGATGAGAAGTACTTGCTGATGAAAATTGTTGTTGTTATGGGAATTATGGGCGCTTGTAGGTGCGATGAGCTAGTTAATCTCAAAATGACGGATATAGTAAATAAACAATCTATAGTGGTGGTTAATATTTTGAAAACCAAAAATTATAAACCTCGCTCTTTTGTTATTACCGATGTTGAAGGAGGAGGTTTTAATGGTTTAGAAATATATAGAAAATATGCTGCGTCACGTTCTTCAATAATGCTTGGTGAGGGAAGATTTTTCCTGAGTTACTATTATGGTAAATGTACAGTGCAACCTGTAGGTATAAACACGATATCAAAGATACCTAGACTAGTGGCAGAATATTTGGGGATGAATGATGCTCATTTATATACAGGACATTCCTTTCGACGAACCTCAGCAACATTACTAGCCCACGTTTCAGGTGATATTTTAACGCTTAAACGGCACGGAGGTTGGCGATCGACGTCTGTGGCAGAAGGTTATGTAGAAGAGTCAGAGAGCAATAAAATTAAAATTGCAAGAAAATTAATTACTGGTGAAGAGGACACGACTAAAAACATTCAAGCACAAACAAATAAAACTGATTTTGTGAAAGATACCCATACAGCCATTGCATCTAATAATATTTTTAATAATTGTACTGTTAATTTCAATATTTCTTACTAGTTAATTGTATGTTTTGAATAAATTATACGAATTCTATTCTAATGTACCTTTCATTCAATACTACTCTTGCACTTCTTATCTAAAAATATTGAAAACTAAATTGTCAAATTTGACATATGAGTGAGCGAAAATCCATTACCTCACTCTGAGTGAGGTAAATAGACGCTTTCGGGCTTAGCAACCAGTGGAGAAACAACGTGTTTCAAAGGCAGGATTGAACAAACATCATTTATTACAATCTTCATAATTTTAACAGTGTGTATAACAGATACAACTAAAAATGTGACATGGAAAAATCACTCGGTGAGCACATTAATTATTAATTATCTCCGTTCCTGTGGGTGAGCGCGGATTAATTTATAAGTAAAAGTTGTTCAATTAGAGGTCCTCTATAAGGTACACTATTTTTTTTGTCAAAAATCAGTTGCACCCATATTCTCCAATTTACCCTTTATGGAAGTGCGCTAAGCTTTATTTTTTTATTCATAGATCTTTAAAATAAGTCGAACAGAAAATTACTGGTGCTGGTGTTTTAGGTTGGTTATGAAAACAGTTTCATTAGTTTTGAGCTCTTACGCTAAAGTGCTTCCTATCCTAAATTTTACTGAACGCAACTTGTTTAATACAAACAAATACATTTCAGATAAGGTTATGTTATATATTAGTTTAACATTATTTTTGAATTTGTATTATTTATACCAAGACTTGCACTATAAATTTGGAAATGATATGGGTAATTGTTGTTTAAGGAAAACCCAAAGAAAGTATAACTACAAATATGTTTAACTTGTATTTATGCTCAGTATTGTTCATTTATTACAGAAAAATTGTTCTATTATTGTTGGGATTAGATAATGCTGGAAAAACTGTAGCAGCCAAAAATTTAGCAGGAGAACCAATTGAAGAAGTCATACCTACAGTGGGATTTTCTGTAATTAGATTTCGATACATGAAATTTAATATAGAAGTGTATGACTTAGGTGGAGGTTCAAATATTAGAGGCATATGGAACCAGTACTTTGTTGATGTAAGTAATAGAGACATTAATTGCCAGTCCTAATTTCAAGTAATTTTAGGCACATGGTATTATATTTATTGTTGATTCAAGTGATTATTTACGGTTGAATGAAGTAAAAGAAGTTTTACATAATATTTTATCTCACGAAAAGATATCTGGAAAACCATTATTATTATTAGCTAACAAGCAAGACAATGAAAATGCTCTAGATGAAGTCGATATAATTGAAAACTTAGAATTAGAATATTTAGTAAATAATGTAAAATGTCCTACTTTAGTGGAATCGTGCTCTGCAACAGCTGCATTCAATAAATCAAAATCAAATATTGGAATTAAGAAAGGATGTAATTGGTTATTAAATTACATTATTAGAGAATATGAAAAATTAAATATAAGAGTCCAAGATGATATTAAACAACATCAAATTAGAGCCTCACAAGACAAGGAGAAAGCATTTAGAAAATTAAATGTGCTCAAATTAGGAAAATATAATACAAAAGATGAAGACATTATTGAATTATATTCAAATTGTGCACAGGACAAGAATTCCTATGTTGCTTCAGTAAATATTAATACTTCTTGTTCATCTTTGCCTTCTATTTCTAATAAAATTGATGAATATGATATAGTTGAAAGGAGACCTAAGTCAGCTACACAAATGCTAAAAGATCATTTGCTGCTAGAATACAAGCACAGAAAAGTGTTTATTAATAAAATGTCAAATAAGACACAACCAATAACTTTACTAGGAATGACATTAATGGACCCATCTCATAGAAAGACATTTAATGACCGTAGGTTATTAAAATCAGCAGGTGATAATATTCGTACTCCTTTACATTATAGTGCAAATAGTATTTATTCAGATGGACATTTATTCGAATTGAAAAAAATACCTAAGAGTTGATTGGTGTATCTAATATTAATATTATAATCTATAATTCGAGTGTATAAGTATGACAGTGATATTTCCTTGTTAGCTTACCACTATTTTTGTACTTTTCACTTACTGGAATTTGTATTGGTCAAATTTTAAAATTGTAAAATAAATAAACTATTTTGCAAAATATGGTAAAATTATTATTTTTTTTTATTATATATGACTTATTATTTACAAGAATAATTTTGAAAAAATTTCAACCAGGAATTTTGTTTACATAATTTACATTTTTCGGAAAATAATATGTGATTAAGGGCCCGCTGCATTTTCTTTGTAACGAGAACTAAACCTAAGAATATTAGCCCTTTTACATTAATTTTATATGCTATTTAATTTTGTCGCTTATTGACTTAGGGCCATTTTCCAACTCCGTTTGAAACGCCGGTTACCGTAATCATTGATTAAAACACCGGTGAGTACAAATTTGTGCCTTTCCAACACCGGTTGGCGCTAATCATTGATTAAGAACATCGTTAATTTAACTGGTGGTTGGAGTATATACCTCATAATCAGTGATTTGGATTATTTACACATGCGCATAACCTAAGAAATTTCAATTTTTATTATTATTGATAGCGATTATGTTTTCATATGCATTTGTTTGCTGTATGAAAGTATTTTTTGGAATTAATTAATAATTATTTTCATCAATGATTTAGTAATTGTATTGCTTCTTTTATACATGAAATGAACAGTATAATTAAATAAAAAATAACATAATATTGAACTTGTGTGAAATTAGCAACGCCGTTGCCAGCAACGCTAATAGAGCACATTAGAATATGTAGATAGCCGGTCAAATATAAATGAACAGGTAAAAAGGGTTTTGAACGAAAATTACTCAATAAATAAATACGGGTTGTTATTACAGCCAATCCCTCTACAATGTAGGCGGGGTGCGATCATTTGCCAGGCCGTCGAAGGGGTGGAAATTTCATGTTGACTGTAAATTACGGAAGTCTTGGAACAAATTTAAAAATTTTTTGTTCCTAAACGACTTTGTGTGCACAAATTTTGACATACAGGGTGTTATTACAGTAAACACTTCTACAAAGTAGGTAGGGTGCGATCATTTGCCAGGCCGTCGAAGGGGTGGAAATTTCATGTTAAATTGAAATTATGGATGTGTCGGAACAAATTTAAGAATTTGCTATTCCTAAACGACTTTGTGTGCACAAATTTTGACATACTGGGTGTTATTACAGTCAATCCTTCTACAATGTAGGCGGGGTGGGATCATTTGCCAGGCCGTCGAAGGGGTGGAAATTTCATGTTGAATGTAAATTATGGATGTGTCGGAACGAATTAAAAAATTTGCTGTTCCTAAACGACTTTGTGTGCACAAATTTTGACATACAGGGTGTTATTACAGTCAATCCTTCTACAATGTAGGCGGGGTGCGATCATTTGCCAGGCCGTCGAAGGGGTGGAAATTTCATGTTGAATGTAAATTACGGAAGTCTTGGAACAAATTTAAAAATTTGTTGTTCCTAAACGACCTTGTGTGCACAAATTTTGACGTACAGGGTGTTATTACAGTAAACCCTTCTACAATGTGGGCGGGGTGCGATCATTTGCCAGGCCGTCGAAGGGGTGGAAATTTCATGTTGAATGTAAATTACGGAAGTCTTGGAACAAATTTAAAACTTTGTTGTTCCTAAACGACCTTGTGTGCACAAATTTTGACATACAGGGTGTTATTACAGTAAACCCTTCTACAATGTGGGCGGGGTGCGATCATTTGCCAGGCCATCGAAGGGGTGGAAATTTCATGTTGAATGTAAATTATGGATGTGTCGGAACGAATTTAAAAACTTGCTGTTCCTAAACGACTTAGTGTGCACAAATTTTGACATACAGGGTGTTATTACAGTCAATCCTTCTACAATGTAGGCGGGGTGCGATCATTTGCCAGGCCGTCGAAGGGGTGGAAACTTCATATTGAATGTAAATTACGGAAGTCTTGGAACAAATTTAAAAATTTGTTGTTCCTAAACGACCTTGTGTGCACAAATTTTGACATACAGGGTGTTATTACAGTCAATCCTTCTACAGTGTAGGCGGGGTGCGATCATTTGCCAGGCCGTCGAAGGGGTGGAAATTTCATGTTGAATGTAAATTATGGATGTGTCGGAACGAATTTAAAAAGTTGCTGTTCCTAAACGACTTAGTGTGCACAAATTTTGACATACAGGGTGTTATTACAGTCAATCCTTCTACAATGTAGGCGGGGTGCGATCATTTGCCAGGCCGTCGAAGGGGTGGAAATTTCATGTTGAATGTAAATTATGGATGTGTCGGAACGAATTTAAAAACTTGCTGTTCCTAAACGACTTAGTGTGCACAAATTTTGACATACAGGGTGTTATTACAGTCAATCCTTCTACAATGTAGGCGGGGTGCGATCATTTGCCAGGCCATCGAAGGGGTGGAAATTTCATGTTGAATGTAAATTATGGATGTGTCGGAACGAATTTAAAAACTTGCTGTTCCTAAACGACTTAGTGTGCACAAATTTTGACATACAGGGTGTTATTACAGTCAATCCTTCTACAATGTAGGCGGGGTGCGATCATTTGCCAGGCCGTCGAAGGGGTGGAAACTTCATATTGAATGTAAATTACGGAAGTCTTGGAACAAATTTAAAAATTTGTTGTTCCTAAACGACCTTGTGTGCACAAATTTTGACATACAGGGTGTTATTACAGTCAATCCTTCTACAATGTAGGCGGGGTGCGATCATTTGCCAGGCCGTCGAAGGGGTGGAAATTTCATGTTGAATGTAAATTATGGATGTGTCGGAACGAATTTAAAAACTTGCTGTTCCTAAACGACTTAGTGTGCACAAATTTTGACATACAGGGTGTTATTACAGTCAATCCTTCTACAATGTAGGCGGGGTGCGATCATTTGCCAGGCCGTCGAAGGGGTGGAAACTTCATATTGAATGTAAATTACGGAAGTCTTGGAACAAATTTAAAAATTTGTTGTTCCTAAACGACCTTGTGTGCACAAATTTTGACATACAGGGTGTTATTACAGTCAATCCTTCTACAATGTAGGCGGGGTGCGATCATTTGCCAGGCCGTCGAAGGGGTGGAAATTTCATGTTGAATGTAAATTATGGATGTGTCGGAACGAATTTAAAAAGTTGCTGTTCCTAAACGACTTAGTGTGCACAAATTTTGACATACAGGGTGTTATTACTGTCAATCCTTCTACAATGTAGGCGGGGTGCGATCATTTGCCAGGCCGTCGAAGGGGTGGAAATTTCATGTTGAATGTAAATTATGGATGTGTCGGAACGAATTTAAAAACTTGCTGTTCCTAAACGACTTAGTGTGCACAAATTTTGACATACAGGGTGTTATTACAGTCAATCCTTCTATAATGTAGGCGGGGTGCGATCATTTGCCAGGCCGTCGAAGGGGTGGAAATTTCATGTTGAATGTAAATTATGGATGTGTCGGAACGAATTTAAAAACTTGCTGTTCCTAAACGACTTAGTGTGCACAAATTTTGACATACAGGGTGTTATTACAGTCAATCCTTCTATAATGTAGGCGGGGTGCGATCATTTGCCAGGCCGTCGAAGGGGTGGAAACTTCATATTGAATGTAAATTACGGAAGTCTTGGAACAAATTTAAAAATTTGTTGTTCCTAAACGACCTTGTGTGCACAAATTTTGACATACAGGGTGTTATTACAGTCAATCCTTCTACAATGTAGGCGGGGTGCGATCATTTGCCAGGCCGTCGAAGGGGTGGAAACTTCATATTGAATGTAAATTACGGAAGTCTTGGAACAAATTTAAAAATTTGTTGTTCCTAAACGACCTTGTGTGCACAAATTTTGACATACAGGGTGTTATTACTGTCAATCCTTCTACAATGTAGGCGGGGTGCGATCATTTGCCAGGCCGTCGAAGGGGTGGAAATTTCATGTTGAATGTAAATTATGGATGTGTCGGAACGAATTTAAAAACTTGCTGTTCCTAAACGACTTAGTGTGCACAAATTTTGACATACAGGGTGTTATTACAGTCAATCCTTCTATAATGTAGGCGGGGTGCGATCATTTGCCAGGCCGTCGAAGGGGTGAAAATTTCATGTTGAATGTAAATTATGGATGTGTCGGAACGAATTTAAAAACTTGCTGTTCCTAAACGACTTAGTGTGCACAAATTTTGACATACAGGGTGTTATTACAGTCAATCCTTCTATAATGTAGGCGGGGTGCGATCATTTGCCAGGCCGTCGAAGGGGTGAAAATTTCATGTTGAATGTAAATTATGGATGTGTCGGAACGAATTTAAAAACTTGCTGTTCCTAAACGACTTAGTGTGCACAAATTTTGACATACAGGGTGTTATTACAGTCAATCCTTCTATAATGTAGGCGGGGTGCGATCATTTGCCAGGCCGTCGAAGGGGTGAAAATTTCATGTTGAATGTAAATTATGGATGTGTCGGAACGAATTTAAAAACTTGCTGTTCCTAAACGACTTAGTGTGCACAAATTTTGACATACAGGGTGTTATTACAGTCAATCCTTCTATAATGTAGGCGGGGTGCGATCATTTGCCAGGCCGTCGAAGGGGTGGAAATTTCATGTTGAATGTAAATTATGGATGTGTCGGAACGAATTTAAAAACTTGCTGTTCCTAAACGACTTAGTGTGCACAAATTTTGACATACAGGGTGTTATTACAGTCAATCCTTCTATAATGTAGGCGGGGTGCGATCATTTGCCAGGCCGTCGAAGGGGTGAAAATTTCATGTTGAATGTAAATTATGGATGTGTCGGAACGAATTTAAAAAGTTGCTGTTCCTAAACGACTTAGTGTGCACAAATTTTGACATACAGGGTGTTATTACTGTCAATCCTTCTACAATGTAAGCGGGGTGCGATCATTTGCCAGGCCGTCGAAGGGGTGGAAATTTCATGTTGAATGTATATTATGGATGTGTCGGAACAAATTTAAAAATTTGCTGTTCCTAAACGACTTAGTGTGCACAAATTTTGACATACAGGGTGTTATTACAGTCAATCCTTCTATAATGTAGGCGGGGTGCGATCATTTGCCAGGCCGTCGAAGGGGTGGAAATTTCATGTTGAATGTATATTATGGATGTGTCGGAACGAATTTAAAAACTTGCTGTTCCTAAACGACTTAGTGTGCACAAATTTTGACATACAGGGTGTTATTACAGTCAATCCTTCTATAATGTAGGCGGGGTGCGATCATTTGCCAGGCCGTCGAAGGGGTGGAAACTTCATATTGAATGTAAATTATGGATGTGTCGGAACGAATTTAAAAACTTGCTGTTCCTAAACGACTTAGTGTGCACAAATTTTGACATACAGGGTGTTATTACTGTCAATCCTTCTATAATGTAGGCGGGGTGCGATCATTTGCCAGGCCGTCGAAGGAGTGGAAATTTCATGTTGAATGTATATTATGGATGTGTCGGAACGAATTTAAAAACTTGCTGTTCCTAAACGACTTAGTGTGCACAAATTTTGACATACAGGGTGTTATTACAGTCAATCCTTCTATAATGTAGGCGGGGTGCGATCATTTGCCAGGCCGTCGAAGGGGTGGAAATTTCATGTTGAATGTAAATTATGGATGTGTCGGAACGAATTTAAAAACTTGCTGTTCCTAAACGACTTAGTGTGCACAAATTTTGACATACAGGGTGTTATTACAGTCAATCCTTCTATAATGTAGGCGGGGTGCGATCATTTGCCAGGCCGTCGAAGGGGTGGAAATTTCATGTTGAATGTATATTATGGATGTGTCGGAACGAATTTAAAAACTTGCTGTTCCTAAACGACTTAGTGTGCACAAATTTTGACATACAGGGTGTTATTACAGTCAATCCTTCTATAATGTAGGCGGGGTGCGATCATTTGCCAGGCCGTCGAAGGGGTGGAAATTTCATGTTGAATGTATATTATGGATGTGTCGGAACGAATTTAAAAACTTGCTGTTCCTAAACGACTTAGTGTGCACAAATTTTGACATACAGGGTGTTATTACAGTCAATCCTTCTATAATGTAGGCGGGGTGCGATCATTTGCCAGGCCGTCGAAGGGGTGGAAATTTCATGTTGAATGTAAATTATGGATGTGTCGGAACGAATTTAAAAACTTGCTGTTCCTAAACGACTTAGTGTGCACAAATTTTGACATACAGGGTGTTATTACTGTCAATCCTTCTACAATGTAGGCGGGGTGCGATCATTTGCCAGGCCGTCGAAGGGGTGGAAATTTCATGTTGAATGTATATTATGGATGTGTCGGAACAAATTTAAAAATTTGCTGTTCCTAAACGACTTAGTGTGCACAAATTTTGACATACAGGGTGTTATTACTGTCAATCCTTCTACAATGTAGGCGGGGTGCGATCATTTGCCAGGCCGTCGAAGGGGTGGAAATTTCATGTTGAATGTATATTATGGATGTGTCGGAACGAATTTAAAAACTTGCTGTTCCTAAACGACTTAGTGTGCACAAATTTTGACATACAGGGTGTTATTACAGTCAATCCTTCTATAATGTAGGCGGGGTGCGATCATTTGCCAGGCCGTCGAAGGGGTGGAAACTTCATATTGAATGTAAATTACGGAAGTCTTGGAACAAATTTAAAAATTTGTTGTTCCTAAACGACCTTGTGTGCACAAATTTTGACATACAGGGTGTTATTACAGTCAATCCTTCTACAATGTAGGCGGGGTGCGATCATTTGCCAGGCCGTCGAAGGGGTGGAAACTTCATATTGAATGTAAATTACGGAAGTCTTGGAACAAATTTAAAAATTTGTTGTTCCTAAACGACCTTGTGTGCACAAATTTTGACATACAGGGTGTTATTACAGTCAATCCTTCTACAATGTAGGCGGGGTGCGATCATTTGCCAGGCCGTCGAAGGGGTGGAAATTTCATGTTGAATGTAAATTATGGATGTGTCGGAACGAATTTAAAAACTTGCTGTTCCTAAACGACTTAGTGTGCACAAATTTTGACATACAGGGTGTTATTACAGTCAATCCTTCTATAATGTAGGCGGGGTGCGATCATTTGCCAGGCCGTCGAAGGGGTGAAAATTTCATGTTGAATGTAAATTATGGATGTGTCGGAACGAATTTAAAAACTTGCTGTTCCTAAACGACTTAGTGTGCACAAATTTTGACATACAGGGTGTTATTACAGTCAATCCTTCTATAATGTAGGCGGGGTGCGATCATTTGCCAGGCCGTCGAAGGGGTGAAAATTTCATGTTGAATGTAAATTATGGATGTGTCGGAACGAATTTAAAAACTTGCTGTTCCTAAACGACTTAGTGTGCACAAATTTTGACATACAGGGTGTTATTACAGTCAATCCTTCTATAATGTAGGCGGGGTGCGATCATTTGCCAGGCCGTCGAAGGGGTGAAAATTTCATGTTGAATGTAAATTATGGATGTGTCGGAACGAATTTAAAAACTTGCTGTTCCTAAACGACTTAGTGTGCACAAATTTTGACATACAGGGTGTTATTACAGTCAATCCTTCTATAATGTAGGCGGGGTGCGATCATTTGCCAGGCCGTCGAAGGGGTGGAAATTTCATGTTGAATGTAAATTATGGATGTGTCGGAACGAATTTAAAAACTTGCTGTTCCTAAACGACTTAGTGTGCACAAATTTTGACATACAGGGTGTTATTACAGTCAATCCTTCTATAATGTAGGCGGGGTGCGATCATTTGCCAGGCCGTCGAAGGGGTGAAAATTTCATGTTGAATGTAAATTATGGATGTGTCGGAACGAATTTAAAAAGTTGCTGTTCCTAAACGACTTAGTGTGCACAAATTTTGACATACAGGGTGTTATTACAGTCAATCCTTCTATAATGTAGGCGGGGTGCGATCATTTGCCAGGCCGTCGAAGGGGTGAAAATTTCATGTTGAATGTAAATTATGGATGTGTCGGAACGAATTTAAAAACTTGCTGTTCCTAAACGACTTAGTGTGCACAAATTTTGACATACAGGGTGTTATTACAGTCAATCCTTCTATAATGTAGGCGGGGTGCGATCATTTGCCAGGCCGTCGAAGGGGTGGAAATTTCATGTTGAATGTAAATTATGGATGTGTCGGAACGAATTTAAAAACTTGCTGTTCCTAAACGACTTAGTGTGCACAAATTTTGACATACAGGGTGTTATTACTGTCAATCCTTCTACAATGTAAGCGGGGTGCGATCATTTGCCAGGCCGTCGAAGGGGTGGAAATTTCATGTTGAATGTATATTATGGATGTGTCGGAACAAATTTAAAAATTTGCTGTTCCTAAACGACCTTGTGTGCACAAATTTTGACATACAGGGTGTTATTACAGTACGGGTAGCTCATGGATATTATGCAATATCTGTCACCGTTGGACTCATTTTACTTGTTTGTCAAATACATTGTCTGAGGAGGCCGCATCTCAAACAGACTATGAACACCGCTGCTGCATTTGTAATAATGAGCTCCCATTTTCACAATAAATTCCTTTCCACAAAGTATAATTTAATTATTAATTGACTTATACATTTTCTTTCTGATGTATCTCTTCTATCATTCAATCATATTGGAATTATATACCAATAAAACTAACGGTTCTTATTACATACCACAGTGAACAGTGCAAATTATTGGCTAAAGTATTAGCAGTAACAGTAACTGACACTCTTAAGTTTAATTTCTTAGTATTATTAAATTATGGAAAAACTTTTTTACTTGACGGCCGCGTTTACTAAAATAAATATTGTGTTGCTGAGCTGGCGTGCGCAAAGTGATTCTACAGAGTGGTCTTCCTCTCTGGTAAGTGTAATTATCCTTTTTTTAGAATATATTTTAGTTTTACTTTTTTTTTTTACTTAATAAGATGTGTGGTAACGTATCTTACTAACTGAAGTGCTATGTGTGAATAATAATTTTATCTTCTATATTTATTTAATTTGTAATTGAAATGTTTCACACAAACACTTTCATATATAATCGAAAAAAAATAATTTCGCCCTTTTATGTGCTATCCCAGTGAATATTTATGTTCCATTAATAGTATATTCTCTTTCCTTTATTGTCAAAACTATATTAAAAAAATTGGAAGTGGGATCTAATATACTTTTTCGTATATAAAAAAGAAAACTTTCATATACACATTAGAAAACTATTATTTAATCATTCAAATATATATAATGACATACATATGAAACACTATTTGATATAAAATTTACGTTAAACACTGATATTTTATCGAAAGTTTGATAATTCATACAGATTGGACAATACTTCTTATTATGTCTGTGTTTATCGATTTAATGTAATTTTTGACACTTGATTGATGTCAATTTAATTAATTGTCAAAATATCTAAGTTGTAACTTCAAGTTAAATTATCAAATATAATGAATTTTACAAGAGTGTTTCAATGATGTTCTCAATCAGAACCTCGATATTTATGTACTCTTATATATGATACAAGTATAAGTTTGATATGAGATACAAATCAAATTTATTCAATATAGGTGATTTAAAATTTAAAATAGGAGAATACTCATCATGTTTCCAAAAGCTTGCGTCCAACGAATTATCAATCCTAAAGAACAATACTGCTACTTCAGCCAATAACCTCGGATAATCCTAGCAGGTAATGTTTTTACTTCTTCCAATAATTTTACTTAGTCTTCAATAACTGGTAAAACTAGCTCGTCACAATGGATAAACTTGCAACATTTTCTTTAACTTATAATCCTGCTAGCTCGCCACAATGGATAATCTTGAAATACAGAGTCGATAACAAATTCAATAACGTCTGGGTCTAGATCTTGTAGTATTCTCGTAGTACTAGATTACACTATACTACATTATACTGACCATACTTTATCAAATAGAAAATTTCTATTTTTTTTCAAGATAAACTAATGAATCTATCTTATCTGTATTAATATTTTTACTTTCTTAAACGTAGTATAGTGATGATGAAAACGTTCGACCTCGAGTTTTTTGCAGATGTCCACGTTTTGAAGTCCCCTAATACCGAAAACTTGGTTTTTAAAAAAACCCTCTCTCTCCCTCTCCCTCTCTCTCCCCCTCTCTCTCTCTCTCCCTCTCTCTCTCTCTCGCTCTCTCTCTCTCTCTCTCTCGCTCTCTGACCACGATAGCGGTCAAACCGCTATAGCTATCAATTCCACATTTTGTATTTACGAGTGTAATTACCCTCTTGAGATCTGATTAGATCTTTAGTAAAATCGGCAGATCGTAAGTATCTAGTACTTAACTTCTGTGTAAAAATCGAATTTTGCCAACGTTACTAAGTTTAAACAAATTTATAAAAAATTCATATGTACTCAGAATTAAATTCGAGAACAATTTATTACAAAAGTTTTTCGAAATCCTACCGGAAGAAGGTACTTTACCCTTATCGAAAATCAGATCTTTGCGAATATTTTGCAATTCATGCTGTTTAGACAGGTACGTTACCAGTATAATAGTAGTTTATACAACGAGGCAATAATGACAGTTATTATTCCCGAGAGCCGAATTTACGAACCGAGCCGTGAAGCGGCGAGGGAGTAACTCGGCTCGAGGTTATAATTGTCATTATTGTGAGTTAGTATACACTACTTTATCTACGACTAACTGAAAATTACTAAAAAAAAGCCAAAATAATTAAACGAAAATGTCAGATTACTATATCGATATGACGTTTGACGGTTAGACAGATAGTACAATGGCCAAACTTGTCTATCGTTACTACGACATCGTTGGTAACGTTATGTTCTTATTGGCGGAATGCAGGGAATAATGCTAACGTTATGGCTCATTATTCCCCGGTCAAAATTTGGACCGGATGTAACACTTTTACTCTTAGCGAGTAGCACTTTTTTTGAATATCTCGCAAAGTACGCACTATATACAGATTTATTAAAACAATAGAAGTACTTAGAATTGGATTTTGAATAATTTTTGTATAAAAAAATTCTTAAAATTGGATAATTTGAAACACTCATACGTATAAGAAAGTCGTGTGGTGGCTGCACCTCTTTTTTTATTTATATTTTTAGTTACTTATTGCGGATTTAACATTGCATATATATCTATTGTTTTTAAAACAGATTATAAATCATGACTTAGTTTTGGCCAATCTTAACATATTCTTATAACCTGTACTAATACTAAGAATACAATTTCTTATTCCTTATTTTGAAATCATCTCATTTATTACAATATCATTTACCATTTTAAAATTAGAACACAAGAAATGGTATAGTTGCTGCAAATTTTTAAATTCGTTGCGATACATCCATAATTTACATTCAACATGAAATTTCCACCCCTTCGACGGCCTGGCAAATGATCGCACCCCGCCTACATTGTAGAAGGATTGGCTGTAATAACACCCTGTATGTCAAAATTTGTGCACACAACTTCGTTTAGGAACAGCAAATTTTTAAATTCGTTCCGACACATCGATAATTTACATTCAACATGAAATTTCCACCCCTTCGACGGCCTGGCAAATGATCGCACCCCGCCTACATTGTAGAAGGATTGGCTGTAATAACACCCTGTATGTCAAAATTTGTGCACACAACTTCGTTTAGGAACAGCAAATTTTTAAATTCGTTCCGACACATCGATAATTTACATTCAACATGAAATTTCCACCCCTTCGACGGCCTGGCAAATGATCCCACCCCGCCTACATTGTAGAAGGATTGGCTGTAATAACACCCTGTATGTCAAAATTTGTGCACACAACTTCGTTTAGGAACAGCAAATTTTTAAATTCGTTCCGACACATCGATAATTTACATTCAACATGAAATTTCCACCCCTTCGACGGCCTGGCAAATGATCCCACCCCGCCTACATTGTAGAAGGATTGACTGTAATAACACCCTGTATGTCAAAATTTGTGCACACAAGGTCGTTTAGGAACAACAAATTTTTAAATTTGTTCCAAGACTTACGTAATTTACATTCAACATGAAATTTCCACCCCTTCGACGGCCTGGCAAATGATCGCACCCCGCCTACATTGTAGAAGGATTGGCTGTAATAACACCCTGTTTGTCAAAATTTGTGCACACAAAGTCGTTTAGGAACAGCAAATTTTTAAATTTGTTCCAACACATCCATAATTTACATTCAACATGAAATTTCCACCCCTTCGACGGCCTGGCAAATGATCGCACCCCGCCTACATTGTAGAAGGATTGACTGTAATAACACCCTGTATGTCAAAATTTGTGCACACAAAGTCGTTTAGGAATAGCAACTTTTTAAATTTGTTCTGACACATCCATAATTTCAATTTAACATGAAATTTCCACCCCTTCAACGGCCTGGCAAATGATCGCACCCTACCTACTTTGTAGAAGGATTTACTGTAATAACACCCTGTATGTCAAAATTTGTGCACACAAAGTCGTTTAGGAACAGCAAATTTTTAAATTCGTTCCGACATATCCATAATTTACATTCAACATGAAATTTCCACCCCTTCGACGGCCTGGCAAATGATCGCACCCCACCTACATTGTAGAAGGATTGGCTGTTATAACACCCTGTATGTCAAAATTTGTGCACACAAGGTCGTTTAGGAACAACAAATTTTTAAATTTGTTCCGACATATCCATAATTTACATTCAACATGAAATTTCCACCCCTTCGACGGCCTGGCAAATGATCGCACCCCGCCTACATTGTAGAAGGATTGACTGTAATAACACCCTGTATGTCAAAATTTGTGCACACAAAGTCCTTTAGGAATAGCAAATTTTTAAATTTGTTCCGACACATCCATAATTTCAATTTAACATGAAATTTCCACCCCTTCAACGGCCTGGCAAATGATCGCACCCTACCTACTTTGTAGAAGGATTTACTGTAATAACACCCTGTATGTCAAAATTTGTGCACACAAAGTCGTTTAGGAACAGCAAATTTTTAAATTCGTTCCGACACATCCATAATTTACATTCAACATGAAATTTCCACCCCTTCGACGGCCTGGCAAATGATCGCACCCCGCCTACATTGTAGAAGGATTGGCTGTAATAACACCCTGTATGTCAAAATTTGTGCACACAAGGTCGTTTAGGAACAACAAATTTTTAAATTTGTTCAAAGACTTCCGTAATTTACATTCAACATGAAATTTCCACCCCTTCGACGGCCTGGCAAATGATCGCACCCCGCCTACATTGTAGAAGGATTGACTGTAATAACACCCTGTATGTCGAAATTTGTGCACACTAAGTCGTTTAGGAACAGCAAATTTTTAAATTCGTTCCGACATATCCATAATTTACATTCAACATGAAATTTCCACCCCTTCGACGGCCTGGCAAATGATCGCACCCCACCTACATTGTAGAAGGATTGGCTGTTATAACACCCTGTATGTCAAAATTTGTGCACACAAAGTCGTTTAGGAACAGCAAATTTTTAAATTCGTTCCGACATATCCATAATTTACATTCAACATGAAATTTCCACCCCTTCAACGGCCTGGCAAATGATCGCACCCCACCTACATTGTAGAAGGATTGGCTGTTATAACACCCTGTATGTCAAAATTTGTGCACACAAGGTCGTTTAGGAACAACAAATTTTTAAATTTGTTCCAAGACTTCCGTAATTTACATTCAACATGAAATTTCCACCCCTTCGACGGCCTGGCAAATGATCGCACCCCGCCTACATTGTAGAAGGATTGGCTGTAATAACACCCTGTATGTTAAAATTTGTGCACACAAAGTCGTTTAGGAACAGCAAATTTTTAAATTCGTTCCGACACATCCATAATTTACATTCAACATGAAATTTCCACCCCTTCGACGGCCTGGCAAATGATCGCACCCCGCCTACATTGTAGAAGGATTGGCTGTAATAACACCCTGTATGTCAAAATTTGTGCACACAAGGTCGTTTAGGAACAACAAATTTTTAAATTTGTTCAAAGACTTCCGTAATTTACATTCAACATGAAATTTCCACCCCTTCGACGGCCTGGCAAATGATCGCACCCCGCCTACATTGTAGAAGGATTGACTGTAATAACACCCTGTATGTCGAAATTTGTGCACACTAAGTCGTTTAGGAACAGCAAGTTTTTAAATTCGTTCCGACACATCCATAATTTACATTCAACATGAAATTTCCACCCCTTCGACGGCTTGGCAAATGATCGCACCCCGCCTACATTGTAGAAGGATTGGCTGTAATAACACCCTGTTTGTCAAAATTTGTGCACACAAAGTCGTTTAGGAAGAGCAAATTTTTAAATTTGTTCCAACACATCCATAATTTACATTTAACATGAAATTCCCACCCCTTCGACGGCCTGGCAAATGATCGCACCCCGCCTACATTGTAGAAGGATTGACTGTAATAACACCCTGTATGTCGAAATTTGTGCACACTAAGTCGTTTAGGAACAGCAAGTTTTTAAATTCGTTCCGACACATCCATAATTTACATTCAACATGAAATTTCCACCCCTTCGACGGCCTGGCAAATGATCGCACCCCGCCTACATTGTAGAAGGATTGGCTGTAATAACACCCTGTATGTCAAAATTTGTGCACACAACGTCGTTTAGGAACAGCAAATTTTTAAATTCGTTCCGACACATCGATAATTTACATTCAACATGAAATTTCCACCCCTTCGACGGCCTGGCAAATGATCCCACCCCGCCTACATTGTAGAAGGATTGACTGTAATAACACCCTGTATGTCAAAATTTGTGCACACAAAGTCGTTTAGGAATAGCAAATTTTTAAATTTGTTCCGACACATCCATAATTTCAATTTAACATGAAATTTCCACCCCTACGACGGCCTGGCAAATGATCGCACCCTACCTACTTTGTAGAGGGATTTACTGTAATAACACCCTGTATGTCAAAATTTGTGCACACAAAGTCGTTTAGGAACAGCAAATTTTTAAATTTGTTCCAACACATCCATAATTTACATTTAACATGAAATTTCCACCCCTTCGACGGCCTGGCAAATGATCGCACCCCGCCCACATTTAGAAGGGTTTACTGTAATAACACCCTGTATGTCAAAATTTGTGCACACAAGGTCGTTTAGGAACAACAAATTTTTAAATTTGTTCCAAGACTTCTGTAATTTACATTCAACATGAAATTTCCACCCCTTCGACGGCCTGGCAAATGATCGCACCCCGCCTACATTGTAGAAGGATTGGCTGTAATAACACCCTGTATGTCAAAATTTGTGCACACAAAGTCGTTTAGGAACAGCAAATTTTTTAATTCGTTCCGACACATCCATAATTTACATTCAACATGAAATTTCCACCCCTTCGACGGCCTGGCGAATGATCGCACCCTACCTACTTTGTAGAAGTGTTTACTGTAATAACACCCTGTATGTCAAAATTTGTGCACACAAAGTCGTTTAGGAACAGCAAATTTTTAAATTTGTTCCAACACATACATAATTTACATTTAACATGAAATTTCCACCCCTTCGACGGCCTGGCAAATGATCGCACCCCGCCCACATTGTAGAAGGGTTTACTGTAATAACACCCTGTATGTCAAAATTTGTGCACACAAGGTCGTTTAGGAACAAAAAATTTTTAAATTTGTTCCAAGACTTCCGTAATTTACATTCAACATGAAATTTCCACCCCTTCGACGGCCTAGCAAATGATCGCACCCCGCCTACATTGTAGAGGGATTGGCTGTAATGACAACCCGTATTTATTTATTGAGTAATTTTCGTTCAAAACCCTTTTCACCTGTTCATTTATATTTGACCGGCTATCTACATATTGTAATGTGCTCTATTAGCGTTGCTGGCAACGGCGTTGCTAATTTCACACAAGTTAATATTGAATATGTGTAGCTTTTAGCTTACTACAGTAATATCAGTACCGGATTGAGGGGGGGGGGTCAAAAGTGGGCAATTGCCCCGGGCGGCATCTCCGGAGGAGACGAATAAGTAAGTATATTATTTTTCTGATGAGAACGATTCAGTTTTGGACGTTTTTTAATTCTACTACAATTCTTGGACTTAAAACTTTCTGGAAGCCAAAATATAAATAAATCAAAAACATGAAGAGACAATACATTCAGTGTATAAATTAATGCCTTTATGAAACTGCAAACGGTGCTACTTCCGTGTCTTTCCACTCATGGCCTTAACAATTGATTGGTGTACCTAACTTGTATCAGAATGTTTGTATCTATATATACTTTCGGATATGCAAGAGTACAAATCGTAAGCAGGTATAATTCTAAACAAATCAAGATCATTGTGTTTGCATAAGAATTATACTTCAAAAAAAGTATTTTCTACATAATTGATATATACTTTTATTTATATTCAGCTTTTTATGATTTAATATGCTTGTTGTTATTTTTGTAATTGAAATGATGTCCAATAAAAATATATAAGAATTATTAGTACCAAATATTGACTAACATTTTAATATTTTGTTTTTTAGTAGGTACTGTATACATAGCAAAAAATGCAAATTCTTGTATATTTTAAATATTTCCAACAACCAAGCAAGAAGAATATAATTTACTGGTTGATAATGTAATTTCTAATTTTTTATACAATCTGGAATATAAAAAATAGAAGTAAATAAATTATTATATATATATTACGTGTCCTTATAGGATATTAAAACTACTATGTATTTTGTTGGCGTAACGTAACATGACAAAAATTCATGTGTTACAGTAATAGTTGTTATAAGAAGTTTTCTAATCCTGCACGGTTTTTGAATCATGGTTCTCACTACAGACCACAAAATTTACATGATTGAAGCCTATTTTCGAACGGGTGTGCTAGTTAATGGAACTTGGGAATACAGTGAACGTTTGTGTTTGGACAATTTTTAAGAGCACTTCCCAGCCGTAGCAGTATAAACGGACAATTTTTACCCATGCCTTACAAATTGTGTTGAAGTGTTTCGCGAAACTGGTTCTGTGACGCATAAAAAAGGTGCTGGTAGACCAAGAGTTCGTACAGAAGAAGTTATTAATGACGTTCGTCAACGTATAGAAGAAGAGCCTACAAAACCTTTAAAACGTCTCTCTCAAGAACCTCGGATTTCTTATGGAACATGCCAAACGATTGTAAAGAAGGACCTGAACATGCATCCATATAAGATGCAATCATATCAAGCTCTTCTGCCTGCAGACCACCCCAGACGCCTTGCGTACTGCCATTGGTTCGTTAATAATTTACTGAATGACGATCTGCTGAACTTCACTTTTTTTCTGACGAAGCTTGGTTCCACCTTTCGGGATACATCAATTCTCAGAATATGCGAATGTGGAGCACTGATAACCCGCATATTTTTATTGAAACGCCACTACATGCTCAGAAAATTGGTGTTTGAATGGCAGTTTCTCGCAGAAGAATAATTGGGCCAATTTTTTTCAATTTCACCGTCAACGCAGAAAGGTACAGAAATATTTTTTTGACTGAATTTGTGCAACAGTTAGACGATGATGAACTTCAATACGGTTATTTCCAGCAAGACGGTGCAACAGCACATACTACACGAGAAAATCTTGCTTTTCGCCGCGAGTTTTTTGATGACCGGCTGATAAGTTTGCATACGGAAGTTGAGTTTCCTCCGAGATCACCTTGTTTGACAATTATGGACTATTTTATCTTTCCTTATTTAAAAAATAAGATTTTCGCAAATCCGATACATAATTTGCAAGAACTGCAACAAAGAATTGTTCAGCAATGTGCAACCATAACACCAGAAATGCTGCAAAACGCTTTTCACAGCATGAGGAGGCGCGTAAACTTGTGCATTAAACAAAACGTGGGACATTTCCAACAATTATTGTAATTTAGTTTTTCTGATTAATAAAAACGTTATTTATTTCATAACTTGTAGTTCATTATTATTTTGCAGCTGAACTAAGTAGGTAACACATTTGTAGGTTATTGATAATGTCAGTGTAGCTTGACAATGATTGAATTATTTCAAAAGGATGATTTAAACTAAGACAAGCATTTTACATTCCATGACCAACATTGACCAATTTAATTTTTGATATCATAGTAACCTATAACTTAATAGTAAAAAATTTAGACAATGTTTAGCGTGGTTTAGCGCCGCCTGCCAACTACAGGCAGTACTAAAATGGATCAAACCAATGAACCGGGAAATTTAAATATGTATTTCTTATTCCATTTTGTATTTACCTTAATAGTTTTTATTCTTCACTTTAAATGTTCGGAGATAAAATAGTAGATGTATTTTAAAGTAAAATCTGCTACATATATTGCTATATTTTAAGTAATTTAAAGTGAAGAATAAAAACTATGAATGTAAGTAAAGTTGACATATTTAAAAAATGTTGTGCATTATATATAATACTAACTAATAATAATAAATTAGAAACATATCTTTTTAGTAATGCTTTATTTTTATATGAAAACTTATTTGTATTTCAAAATATTAAGGAGAAAGCATTCTTACATTGAACTTATTTATTCCTTAATTGAAAATCGTCGATCTTCTAGTAGGTATAACATACTGTCAACAAAAATATTTAAAAAGCTATACCACATATAGTTACCATAGTTACTAATAATAACCAACAACAACAGACAGTTCTGCGAAGCTAAGCGCTGAAGTGTCATATCTGATCCTAAAATTGTGTGAACAGATCTTCACATGCGCCATACACCAAGTACAGGCAGAAGTAAAACGATGTCAACGCAATCTCAATTTAACATCCCCCCCCCCCCCGCCCCGAGACAGACAACATAGTTGTCAGTTCGACAATGACAGGTTAGGTTGGTAGCTCATTATAATGACATGATATTTTAAATACTTCCCACTTGGCAAAATCACAATTTTAGAAAAGGATGAAAATACTTATTTGCTAATGTAGAACAAGTGAGCATATAGTGATTTTGCAAAATGGGAATTGTTGGTTAGTATATTATTCTATATTATTATATTATAATCTACGAGTAAAGAATACTCGTAGATTATAATATTAATTTTGTGATACTTAAATTACACCACACCGATAATACCAGCCATAAATATAATAAATCGAACTGACAATATTGCCTTGAAATAAAAAAAGACAGTTTATTACAAATTGCTTACGGTAGTAAAAGAAGTATATATCCCATAAGAGACTGTACTGAATACTAAGGTTGAGACGCTCTATAGTAGAAGAACGAAAAATGAAAATCTTAAATGCTAACCGAAATGGATCTTCTAATATTGAAACGCAGCCTGAAGGGTCCTCTCTACTAAATCGGAAATGTAATATTGGTTGCATAGCACATAATTTAATAAGCCATGGATGTCCGAGTACCTATTACACATAGGGAATATATAATAAATATTTGAAATAATAACTCAATATCTAAGCGAATAAAAATTCATTTATGATCTAATATTTACACATTTGTAACAGTGGGAATGATTTTTATCAGAATAGCATTCACTGTAATGTGGGTTGCCTAATTTTAATTTATTTTATATACATTTAAAGAATAGTTGAACGAAAAATAAGTGCAGAGCGGGGTAGCTTTTTATTCACTGTTTAACGTGAATTAAAGCAAACAAATCTACTGCAAAGGATTTTTGAGAACACCTGTTTTAAATATTTTGACATATTAATTAATTTTCTTTAATCAGATAATTTTTTTCTAAGTTTGATTATTCAGCGGAGTAGATTACTAAATTCTTCATAAGTTGACGATGAAAGGTTTTCTCCAAATTTAAAATCAAAAAAAACATCTTGCATCAAAAATCTGCTATTTTTCAACTATTCACAGATCCACTATCGAGGAGCCTTAATACAACCCTCATCCTAAACAGGTAGCTTTTACATTCTACGTGAATATATGATGCATTGTCTATGCCTATTACAGCATTATTTGTCAATTCATGTAATACATGTTTAAAATTCTTCAAAAATGAACACTCAAAAATATTTACTTTATCATGGTAGTCAGCTGGTTTTATAGCTTCAAAGAGGTTTATCTTAAACAAATTAGACACTATTATAATATAATAATAATTGTTTTAACACATTAATCAAATTTTCCCTGCCCATTCTTTCTTTCAGATGTGATTAGTTCGCCTGCTTTTTTTTATATTTTATGATTATGCGATATACAGTTGATTTTCCTAGCATTATATTTTCATCATTTGCCAGCAATACTTTCTTTAAAACATATTGACTTTGGACTAATATATTTATGATACTTAGTGCTTTGGAGATGATCATTATAATTGTTCTTGCTCCCCTCCCAAGGCTGAAAAGTGGAAGGAGTTCGTGAAACGCAACCAGGACTCAGAACCACATAAGATACCCAGACTGCTGAAGACGGACAGACATCTATCCCAGAACTGCGAAACGGACCGAAGAAGGCGACACGGACCTCAAAACGGCCAGCCTGCTTGCAGTAACCTTCGGAAGGCACTTCAGCCCCAACCGACCACAGATCGACACATGCAAGTAATTAAGTCAATTGCCACCAACAAGGCATCTGTAGAAGATGAGAAAACAAATAGCGCGCTGATCAAGGCACCTCTGAAGCTGATTACCAACCTTGCGGCGATCTTCAGCACAGTGCTGAGTCTGACACACATCCCGGACATCTGGAAGTCCACCAGGATCATCCTCATCTACAAGGCTCTGAAGGAGAGCTATCTGCCGATCTTTTTGGTGAGCGTTGTCAGCAAAGTCTTAGAAATCTGATACTCCAGAGGATAAACAACCACCACGAGTAGGAGCTTGCTGAGCCGGATCAATTTGGCTTCAAAAAGCAACACTCGTCCACCCTGCAAGTTACAGGCTCACTGAACAGATGACATCGTCCTTTATCCGGAATCAGTACGAAAATAAATTCTATCATCGGAATGAGTACACTGTAATAGTGGCACTTGACCTGGAGAAGGCCTTCGACAAGATCCGCCACAAGAGGCTCCTGTGGAAGATGCGAAACGCAAAATTCCCACCGAGGATTATGAAAACCCTCCGATCCCACCTCCACGATAGGAAATTCAACACCGTAGTCAACGGTGTGAACTGCAACTCGGGGAGGATGGGGTCCGGAGAACCAAAAGAGTCGGTTCTCGGACCGGCTCTCATCACCATCTACGTGAGCGACATCTCGAAGCCAGAGGTCCTCAGAGTTTACAACGCACTCTTACTTTCAAGAAGCACGTCACCAAGATAAGTGGAAAAGCTCTGGGATGGTTAAACCAGCTTATACCGTTGTTGAGGTCAAAGGCACTGGCCAATTCTAACGTACTTATGTGGCAACGAAGGAACCGAAGAGCACACCGATTACAGTTATTGGCAGAGTTTATCCGAAAAGCCAACAAAAAAGTTCTTTAAGAGGGCAACTTCCTACAAAATTCCACACTGGAGGACACTATGAAGGAAAAACCCCGAGGGACACAGAACCATCACGGACGCACTGAACCTCCTGTAAACATCAAAAGCCCGCTGCAAAAGCGACGGGAAGCATGTGAGTTAAACCCGTAAACGCTCCCATGCAATCTAATGAAACTCCGAGATTTTTCATCGAAACCTCGGACTTCATTGATTGCATCTGTCGGACGAAAATCACAAGCAATCGCCCGTAAAAAGCGCAAACTTCAAACACTAATGTTTCAGTAACTAGCCGTGTGGTTTACACCAAACACGATATGGGAGCCTCTAGAATAAGGTGACCAGATTTAAAGCGGGACACCATTGACTATATATTCCCTTCCCGTTCTGTCGCTGTTCCCTTGCTTGCCGTGCATTCTTTCCAAAAATCGGGACTTTTTTAAAACGTCGCGGGATGCTGGACGCGGGACAAATTGTTAAAAGTCTGGTCACCTCACCCTAGAAGACTGAACCTCATACACATATACAATCAGGAACCACCAGTAAGACGCTCCAAGGAACATGACACTAGTAGAACGGGCCCCAGAGAGGGCAACAATCCACAGTCAGAAACCAAATCAGTAATTATTTGGGTACTCTGTGAGTATCTGTCAAATGGTAAAATAGCAAATAATTCAGTATTATTAAACATGGATTGATATTGTAACTTATAATTTGCGAATTAAATGGATATGTAAAGAAAACGTAATAAATAAAGATAAGAATGTAACTGTAAAATACATTTTCGTACAAGACACCATTATGAAGGCACAATTTGCGTTAACCAATCACAACAAATCTCATCTTGTCACCACTCTGATTATACACTGTGCACGCGATCTGCTTGCGGATGAATATACTAGACATAGCTGGCCGACTATAAGTGGGAGAATACTAACTGTTACTGTTACTAACATTAAATAAGAAATCCTTATTGCCTGAAAATTGCTACTGTTACTGTGAATTAAATGTATTACTAACAAATTCTTTAACCAAGAATAAGGTCATTTACAGTACCTACTGCTTTAGAGAAAATGAAAGTAATATTAAACAATAAAAAAACAGTACCTAGATAATTTATAAGTAGAGACTCGTTGAAGCTTCAGATAATCGAACTAAATAATGATAGTATTCCACTAAATAATTTTAGAAACGGAGTTCATCACAGCTTCCTAAATTGTATGAGTAAATAAAAGAAATGATCAACAATTCTAAAAACTTAAAAACAATATTTTTTTCTTAAAATATCAAAGATACGAAACATAACTGATTATGACTCTTATTAAAATAAAAACTAATATTTCCGAAGTATTATAAAATAGAATAGGAAACAAACTAAAATTTTGAAAGTTAAGTCACTTTGTACGAAATTAAATAAAATGTTTCAATAAGTAGGTATAAACTCAAAAATAATGAATTTACTTGGAAGTTAAGAATGGAATTATTAAAGAAAAAATAATTTCTACAAGTTCTTATTTAATTATTCATTAAATGCTCAAATAACGGGGGCTTGAGATGAGCAGTAACCCAGCCGATTATAAAAAATTCGACGAACATTTGTTAACATTTTCGGGTAACATTATTCGAAAATTCAATAATTTTGGCGAGTAATTTTTCTAAATTAGATGGACGTTGATCACCGTAACCGTATATTGAATTATTTAAAAAAGGACTATAGATCAGGAGATCGTGGTGGCCATTTAATAAGGCCTGAATTACCTATCCATCAATCTCCAAAAACATTACTTAAAAAGTGGGTAACATGAGTGCTGTGCGCGGGGCAACCGTCCAGCTGAAACCGTATTTCATTAATATTAAATCGCGTACAGTTAAAATAATATTATTTTGCAGCAACTCTAAGTACATATTTCCGTTTAAATTACCGTTGATAGAAAAAGGTCCGATTATTTTATTCTCGAGGATACCGCCCCATACATTTACTTTCATTGTATATTGCGTTCGCGTAGGTATATTCCAACGTAGATTTTCACGCGACTAATATCGACAAACTGCGCGATTATGATGGCTATGCACATGAAATGATTTTTCGTCTGTGAACAGGATATTATTAAAAAATAACTTGTCATTGTGATATCTATTAATCATCAAGTTCTTGAGACGTTCATATTTTGTAGGACCAGTACTTACTTATTTTACTTGACATTCCTATCAGGAACATTTTTGTTTTTGTTTTACTAACGTAAAAGTCGTTTCAAAACGTCGAACCGTGTTACGAATTATGTTTACGCTAGGAATGTATCTTTCCGGATAATTTACTGCAAATAAATCTCTAGTTACTTCCGCAGAGTTACAACCGTAAAATTGCTATATCATAAATAGCTTTTCTTCTGGCGTACTTATAGTAATTTATCCATAACAACCGTTACCCACCTACACGAAACGCAATTAACAAATGTGCTAGTCGACTGGAGACCGGCCGTTTCTAGCAAACAAAATTCAAATGAAATGTGCAAGTGCAACTGCTATCCTTGTTGCACCGATTAACTTGCTTTTATTCCAACACACATTGAACTGCAGATAGCATGTTTCTTGTGTTAGAAAAGAACGTTACTTCTTGTTGCATCTAATGTAATAAACAAGGATAGTTACTTCTAATATATTCGACCAAAAGAAAAGTTTTATATTACTTTCACGTACTAACTTATAGAAACTTTCTGTGTCGTCCTTTTATAACAATTGTGAAAACATCCTCAACTTGCAGGCGAGCAATTGGTATGGGCACTCTACTCTGTCTCAAAATCTGTAGATTAGTAAATTAGCTACCTATACTTTACCGCCTTTCTCTGTTGTTTAATTAATTAATGTAGTTGATTTGACTTTGGCCTGTTTCCATGACTTCACTTAATATATTGTCGTATTTAAGAGCGGCGTTTACTAACAAATAGAAACTTACGCAACTTATATTAATCGCGGGACGGGTAGACGCAAGGGGGTATGAGTAGGTGGAGCTAGATGATATTCGGTTTCGATCACTTACTTCGTATTTTGATTTTTCATACGATTTGCATGGTTACTTCTTTGTTTTGTTGATGTTTTATAATAAGCCAATTTTCGCTTGCCCATAACTGTTATATTATTATACACTCGAATATTATAGGTATATATGACATTGCTTTTTAATTACAAACTGTCACTTGAATTTAAGTCTGGAATAGCCGACCGATTCCGATAGATTTGCGTCTTTGCTAGGACCGGTAGAGATACCTTAAAGTGGGGATAAACGACGCCATAACTTCGAAAAACATCGTGTGAAATGTGTGTGACAATGTTTACTATTTAAGAGGGGCGTTTACCAACAAATAGAAACTTACGCAACTTATATTACTCGCGGGACGGGTAGACGCAAGGGGGTATGAGTAGGTGGAGCTAGATGATATTCGGTTTCGATCACTTACTTCGTATTTTGATTTTTCATACGATTTGCATGGTTACTTCTTTGTTTTGTTGATGTTTTATAATAAGCCAATTTTCGCTTGCCCATAACTGTTATATTATTATACACTCGAATATTATAGGTATATATGACATTGCTTTTTAATTACAAACTGTCACTTGAATTTAAGTCTGGAATAGCCGACCGATTCCGATAGATTTGCGTCTTTGCTAGGACCGGTAGAGATACCTTAAAGTGGGGATAAACGACGCCATAACTTCGAAAAACATCGTGTGAAATGTGTGTGACAATGTTTACTATTTAAGAGGGGCGTTTACCAACAAATAGAAACTTACGCAACTTATATTACTCGCGGGACGGGTAGACGCAAGGGGGTGTGAGTAGGTGGAGCTAGATGATATTCGATTTCGATCACTTACTTCGTATTTTGATTTTTCATACGATATACATGGTTACTTCTTTGTTTTGTTGATGTTTTATAATAAGCCAATTTTCGCTTGCCCATAACTGTTATATTATTATACACACGAATATTATAGGTACATATGACATTGCTTTTTAATTACAAACTGTCACTTGAATTTAAGTCTGGAATAGCCGACCGATTCCGATAGATTTGCGTCTTTGCTAGGGCCGGTAGAGATACCCTAAAGTGGGGATAAACGACGCTATAGCTACGAAAAACATCGTGTGAAATGTGTGTGACAATGTTTACTATTTAAGAGGGGCGTTTACCAACAAATAGAAACTTATGCAACTTATATTACTCGCGGGACGGGTAGACGCAAGGGGGTGTGAGTAGGTGGAGCTAGATGATATTCGATTTCGATCACTTATTTCGTATTTTGATTTTTCATACGATATGCATGGTTACTTCTTTGTTTTGTTGATGTTTTATAATAAGCCAATTTTCGCTTGCCCATAACTGTTATATTATTATACACACGAATATTATAGGTACATATGACATTGCTTTTTAATTACAAACTGTCACTTGAATTTAAGTCTGGAATAGCCGACCGATTCCGATAGATTTGCGTCTTTGCTAGGGCCGGTAGAGATACCCTAAAGTGGGGATAAACGACGCTATAGCTACGAAAAACATCGTGTGAAATGTGTGTGACAATGTTTACTATTTAAGAGGGGCGTTTACCAACAAATAGAAACTTATGCAACTTATATTACTCGCGGGACGGGTAGACGCAAGGGGGTGTGAGTAGGTGGAGGTAGACGATATTCGGTTCTGTCACAGCGCTTCGGTTTTATTCACAGATTCTGTCATAGATAAAGGAATACTATAGATGGGAAACATAGCATATAAAGAATGAGTACTTACGGAACTGTTGATGTTGTTGGTGTTTTATAATAAGCCAATTTTCGCTTGCCCATAACAGTTATATTATTATACACTCGAATATTATAGGTATATTGTTGCAATCCGCACGTACAATGACTTCATCATATTATTTCAATCCTCACGTAAAATGATTTCATCTTATATTATTTCTATCGTATAGTACGTTTTCACTTGAAATTTCATCATACTCTTCGCTAAATGTATTTATTTCAATCTTATCATCGGTTTTTTAATTCGTTGCATATGTTACGTTAGATTCTCCTTTTAAATGTTTTTAAATAGTCTAGCTATTATTTTTTAAATATCATTTCTTATCCTTTCCAACATTGAAATAAAATAATAATAGTGAACAGTGTAGTTTGCTTTTTTTTTTAAATTTTCATCATACAACATGGCATGCACAGTGATACTAAATTACATTATTATAAGATTTCCGAGGTAGGCCATGAAAATCGAAATGCAAAGATATTAGTGTCACTTGTAGTTAAACTTTGTTACATTCTTTTTTTTTCTGATTTAATTGCGGGCTCACTTTGTACAAATGTTTTGGGAGACCCTATAGATATCGTGTGTATGTAACTTTTGCACTAATGGTTTTCTTGGATGTGTAAGTGGAGAACTTTTATTTTATTTCTTGGAATTATTTCCCTGTTACTGTCATTCTTTAATTAGGGAGTATTAGTTGGTTTCTTTTAATATTCGGATGCACATTCATCGATTTTAATTATTGATCTGAGTGTTTACCGTCCTCTATTAAGAAATTACGCCATCACAGTGGTACGTTCGATCTTGCAGGATTTGTGATTTTACTTACCGGCAGTTGTCGCATCTGTTATCCGTTGATAGATGGCGATGTATGCATTATACCCTGTGCCTTTTGGTTGTTGTACATAATTTATTTGCTTATCTCTTTCGCTACTTATATTGAGTTTAATTTTGGTATATTGTACAAATTAATTATATAATTTTTCCGCTTTGAAATTGCCGTTGGAACCTTTGAATTGTTCAAATATTATGTGATGTTTTCTTGGTATTTGCTTAGATGTCGCCCTTGTCGTTTCTCTTTCGTACTTCAACTTTCGTTAAACAAAGATGTAATAACGCAAGCAGCATACAGGGTGTAGATAAAGTCTGCAACAAAATTAATATTTCTGTTATCTTCGGTTTGATGGAAAAACCCTGAAACAGGTCGATTTTGTTTTTATCCCGTGCACTTTATAACATCATGAATTTAATTCTGTCGTCATCTGGTTGCGCGCGGGTGTGACGTCATTAGTTTTTTCAAATGGTAACCCGCCACATTTATTACCCCTTGTCGTTAGGTATTCCATTGTGCATGCAACGGTATAAAAAGTTTGGTACCTTACATAACAATTTTTCGGAGAAAAATGCTTTCGAATTTCAAAAAATTAAAATTTTATTTCTAATGAAAAACTAATCAAAAATTATTTTAAAAAATCAGATAAATTATAATCCGAGGTTTATCTTGGATTGTCGTCAAACAAGACACCAAAAAAATTTCAACGGAAGTGTTCAAATTGTCCGCCATTGGCCATTTGACACTGGCCGAGACGGACGTACACGCTTTCTACGACACGTCGTATTGTCTCTGCACCAATATTTCGCATTTCCTCGCGGATACGATGTTTCAGATCATCCAAGTTATTTGGCTTATTGGTGTACACCTTTGATTTCACATGACCCCATAGAAAAAAATCAAGTGGTGTGAGATCTGGCGAACGGGCAGGCCATTCAATTGTTCCCCTTCGTACGATCCATCTCCCGGGGAAAATTTCGTCGAGGTTACTCCGAACACGCCAGCCAAAATGTGGAGGTGCTCCATCTTGTTGCAACCAGATTCTGGGGTGAGGCTTGTCGGGGGTGTTTTCATCCGGAAATAATTCTACCAATGTTAGCACTAGCGTAAATCTTAGGAAATGTAAGTATGTTTCAGCGTTTAAATTTCTGTCCAGAAAGAAAGGCCCCACAATGCGATCTCCCACTATTCCCGCCCATACATTAACTTTTTGCCTGTGTTGGGTGTGCTCCTCTCGAACCCAGCGAGGATTTTCGCCCGACCAGTACCTACAATTGTGGCGAGTCACTTCACCGTTCAAGGTAAAAGTTGCTTCGTCACTAAAAACCACATTGTCGACAAATCCGGGATTCTCATCGCACCGTAGCATGATTTGTTCACAGAACTCGAGTCGGCGGTCGAAGTCATCTTCATTCAGTTCCTGAACCCGATTGATTTTGTACGGATGAAGTTTTTCCTTCTTCAGCAATTTGGCTACTGTGGTAAAATCGACTGCATGATCCCTGGCAATGTTCCTTGTTGAAGTGTGGGGGTTGTCCTGAAGTTCCAAGAGAATATTGACCCTTCTATCTTCCTCAATTCTTGGTCGACCTTGACGAGCCCTGTCTTTTACACTACCAGTTTCAGCAAATTTTGCGACTATTTTGCTCACCGTTGACCGCGAAATCGGTGCGCGGTTTGGATTTTCTGCATTGAAAAACTGACAGGCTTCTTCATGGCTACGTATTTTATCACCACAACCAACAATAATGAGAATTTGAATCCGCTCTTTTTCGCTCAAATTCGCCATTTTCGCAATGCACGTTCAACACTACCAATGGAGCAACTATTGTGAATGGATAAGTTCAAACACCAAGTAATGAACTGTCAATATGACGTGTCGTAGAAAGCGTGTACGTCCGTCTCGGCCAGTGTCAAATGGCCAATGGCGGACAATTTTAACACTTCCGTTGACATTTTTTTGGTGTCTTATTTGACGACAATCCAAGATAAACCTCGGATTATAATTTATCTGATTTTTTTAAAATAATTTTTGATTAGTTTTTCATTAGAAATAAAATTTTAATTTTTTGAAATTCGAAAGCATTTTTCTCCCAAAAATTGTTATGTAAGGTACCAAACTTTTTATACCGTTGCATGCACAATGGAATACCTAACGACAAGGGTAATAAATGTGGCGGGTTATCATTTGAAAAAACTAATGACGTCACACCCGCGCGCAACCAGATGACGACAGAATTAAATTCACGATGTTATAAAGTGCACGGGATAAAAACAAAATCGACCTGTTTCAGGGTTTTTCCATCAAACCGAAGATAACAGAAATATTAATTTTGTTCCAGACTTTATCTACACCCTGTATACCGTAAGCGTCAAATTTTAATTTCGGTTTGCACTTCTATCATATGCAAAAGATGATCTTATCCTATGCAGCGATGCCTGCTTGCTAACAGTGGAGGGAGAGCAACGAAGTGGCGGGGGACCCCCACGCCTTACAAATGTCCAGTGTGGCAGCCTCGCTTATGTCTATCTTTAGTTAAATTCGTCGCGCTCTTTTCCACTTACTACTTTCCTATCAGAAATTAAAATATGACGACCTCGGTATACCATCGGTTGGTACTTGAGTATCTAGTGAATAATTTGGAAATTTATCGTAAATAATCACGGTCTATGTGGATGTTATTATATTTACTCAAGATGGTCTGAATTTTGTCGTTATTAAAGAATCTTGTATGAAGGATATTGTCCTGCCTGCCGATGAATTTTTTTTATGCTGTCGTAAGTACCCTTTATCTCATGTATGATTGGTTCTAATAGTTCTTGTCCCTTGTACAATTTGTAGTTGCGTTTAATTCGTGGTAGAACTTAACACAAGCGATTCATTCGTGAAAAGCTGTTGCCACGTGTTTGACCTTTGGAGGTTAGAATTTTGGATAGTCTGAAAACGATGTACCCTTGGTGAAAGTAAATTTGGTAGACCTGTGTCGATGCCGTTCGATTCCGGTTTCTTCTTGATGATTGCCAGTACCCAAGGATACTGAAGAGGATATATGTTTGTACCCTTATGTGGAATTTCTGTAGGAATTGAGTAACGTAGCTGTATGTGTGTGGAAACGATAAGGTACTGTCTTGTTTAATTGCTAAATATTACTAGCGAAGTTCACAGTCAATTTGTGCTTTAGGACATAGCCTATTGTGTAACTTTTACGATCAGTTTCGGGCAATTCTGTACTATATAGCTTATAATTTGGCCTCACCGTTCAATTAAGTCAATGTAATTATTGAATTTAATGTCAAGTGGCATGTGAGTCACTGAATTTTGAATTAGTAATGCTTACCGAGTAGTTTAATAGTGATTGTAACCTCATTTACGAGGGAACAAAATCAAAAATTGGCACGTTACGTAGCCTATTTTATTTTCCTGTAATTTTGAGTTGATATTTTCAATGCGTACCGGCATTGTAATAACCTAGTGTAACTTATGTAAATCTATCGTTGTTTTTTGTAATTATAGTCATTTTTCCAACGTTAAATTATAAATTTTGTACGATATTTTATCGGAGTAGAGAGTTATTTGCTCCTTTTGTAAGGCGAAGATATCTTGCGCTAAATTATTAGAATTAATTACCATCTAGGATAGCTAATCTAGTATCGACCAGCTTGGCGTTGGCTACTCATATACAGAGTGGTTTTTTTTAAATCTTTTTGATTGTGCTGCCGAATGCGACCAGTCTGTTCGATGCAAGAAAACTATCTGTGTCATATGTATTGCCTTGTACTCAGTGTATTAGTTATTATTATTTATCATAATTAATTGGTTGTACAAACCTTATGTTGTCTACTTACCTTCAGTACTTTAATTATTGTTTTTTTAATATATTTTTTTTTGAAATGTAATGACTGTATCGTAACAGTCCATACTTATTAATGTTACATTACGATTGACATCTGGCTAAAATTAATTATGTTATTCTTGAACTGTGGGCATTGTGTTCTCATTGTGGGCATTGTTATTCTTGAACTGTGGGCATTGTGTTCTCATTGTGGGCATTTAGATTTAATAAACCTGTTGTTAAATTTGAACGTGTTTGTCTGACTGTATTATTCATCGACCTGGGGTTCTTTAATAGACTTGATCCGGGTTTATAAGGTCAGTTGTGGATCAGTATAACAAAGGATCTGGCGTCCTGGTATATAACACCTTCGCTTGCGAGTGAACGAACCCATGCCAACGCGACTAGTTAGCGGCAGTACTGATCAGCATATTTAACATTAACCTCAGGGAAGAGTGAAGGTAAGACTTAAGGTGTGAGATAAGCTGGCGATTGCAAAATTAATTAATAAACAAGCGTCTCTGTTAACTTTTGTGAATCAATAGAAGGTGTGTTATCGTGGTGACGCCATACCTTCTATCCTCTTGTATATTTACATATCTTTTGCGCAAGAGGGTAGCAACTTTTTGTACGTATTTAGCAAATTAAGCCTTTTTGGACACCTGCACATAATTATTAAGTTTGTAAAATGTCGTATTCTAACGTTGAAGCTTATGACATATTCAGAATGTATTTTCAATGCTTTGAAAATACATTCTTGCTTCGGGGAAATATTCCCTAAATTATCCCGAAAGAAGACATTATTGAGTTTTTATTCACCTTGCCAGATGTTCTTGATGTTTATTTATGAGGCAGAATAAAAGAGATAGTTTATCACAAAAAGCCGAGCACAACAATTGCTGCCTCCGAAATGGAAGTAACTCTGCTCTCTACTAATCAACAAGTAAACGGGTATTGAAAATGAAGGTGAACACTTTGAACATTTGTTAAGTTGAAGTTTTTTCTTGTTTTTTTTGTCCTTTCTGATTTAAATATATTTTCTTTTCCTTTATATTACTTGGTCAATATATGTTCTTATTTATGTTTAGGTATATAATAGGTTCTTTTATTTACTTTCATGTTATAGGCGGGGATGATTTAGATATCAATTTGTGTACCCTTTCGTTACTAATGAGTAAATGATTTGAATATAACTAATGCATTATATTCTATTGTTTTTTTCTCTCGTTATTGACTACTTAGTTCATGAGTTATGGAAATTATTTTTGCTGTTTTTCTATAATTAGATCTACCTATATCAGTTGGGTGATAAAGATATATTATTATTATTATTAGTATTATTATTATTATTATTATTATTATTATTATTATTATTATTATTATTATTATTATTATTATTATTATTATCATTATTATTACTATTATTTTATTTCAATGTCTAAAAAGGCAAGACATGAAATTTAAAAATATCTAGAGAATTTGAAAACATTTATGAAGAGAATCTAGTGTAACATATGCAAGAATTAAAAAATCGGTGAGAAGATTGAAATAAATACATTTATGGAAGACTATGATGAAAATTCAAGTGAAAGTGAACTATACACTGTCTAGTGACACTTAAAATTAAAATAAAGTTATTACTCACAATAAATAAATAAATTTATATTTAAAGAGTTTTATTTTTTTTGGATTGTCTTCGTATGACTATATCTTCGTTAAGAAAAAAGGTAGCAACTACCGGTTTTGATCATTCTCTTCAGTTTTTTATGTGCTTCAATATTACTATATTAAAAATATGCCGTTCCATTTGAAATTTTAAAGAAAAAACAAGTAATATACATACATTGAGAACAGCGCCCCCTGTTATTTTCTTTGACAACCACGTAATTTCGTGCTACATGTCCTTCAATTCATTGTAAGATTCTCTATCTAATGAGCCCAGAAACATTAAAATCCGTTTGTGCAAACCAAAATTATACCGACTTTTGTACGCAGACATACCCCTCTCCCCTCTTCCCTTTGTATGGGAGTTAGATCAAACCAAGGAAGGATAATCAATAAAGGAATTATCGCGGATACATAAAATAAAACAAGAAAAAGAAAATATTCTGTACATGTGTAACAGTACACGTGTACACAGTATACACGTGTCTACGGTTGCACTACATCGGAATTTACCCAATATTTTCTTTTTCTTGTTTTATTTTATATATCCGCGATAATTCCTTTATTTATATATAAGTATATAAGAAAAAGAGAAAAATGGGTAAAAAAATTAGTCAGAAACTCATGTCTACGGTTGCACTACAGCGGATTTTACCCATTTTTCTCTTTTTCTTATTTTATTTTATGGATCCGCGAGGAGTTATCCTTTATTGATTATATATATATATACACACATGAATCGTACATACTGCCGTGATCCCTATATTGGTCAGGCATTGTAAGATAAATAAATAATTATGTAATAGAATAAGTAAATAATTTTTAGTAGTAAGAATAATTATAGAAAAATGTATCATGAGTTGCATAACCGCAACGGCGTAACATTATAATTTAAGGTATATGATAATTAAAATTGAAACAAAATTTATATAAAGGTACAAAAATAAACACCAAAAATAAAATTCATGTATTCTATATTTGTAGAAACGAGGAGCACAAGATGCAATTTCAATATACAAAGACAGAACCAAATTTTATGCATTGTGTGAGAATCGCATTAAATATATTGAGCAGTAAACCACTATTCAAAATCAATAATGTATTAAAAATAAATAACAGAGAGAGAGTTATGATGAAAGATGGTGTAGTCAAAAGAGTTAGTCATTTGAATGCCGTAAAGTTATATGAAAAGGGTGAAATTAGACATTCACGACATGAAAACATCTTTCATCATGAGTAGACGTAAGTTCATAAAAGATTGTTATTTGTTTGACATTCTATGGTCACACTTAACAATATGATAAATACCTGAGACTTATATCTAAGCATAATTTTGAAAGGAATATGTAAAAAGGTATATTTTTTTTTATTCGACACAACACAATGTAGTAAAGCAAAAACTTCAGTAATAGCAGGTTAAATCCAGTTTAATCCAGGAAAATTCCGGAAATAACACGTTGAAATTGGTTTAATCTGATTAAATCTACAAAGAAAAAATAATGTTTAATATTGTTAACAGCTGCATACAAATCAACCTACATGAAGACGAGAAAAGATGGTTCGAAGATATAGATGAAGTTGTCAAGGTCCAGGTTCATGACAATATAATTAATAAAAGAAGTATTCCAGTCGTATGCAATGTTTTTCCTAATAAAATCTGAGCAGAACAATGCCAACTTAAAAGTTAGTGCGAAAATTGTGGCGCTGCGAACGAAGAATGTTTTTTTCTGATGACAAAAATTAATAAAAAGCCGGGAACGAGGCAAGTACGGAAGAAGTCGTCGATCCATGGGTGAAGTAGCCTAAGTTTTAAAAAAAGAAGCGGTCAATCTTCGATCTTCGAATTTTGTTTGATGATTGCAGGCGTATAATACACTGCATAGAAATCATCCTTAGTAAATGTATTAAGTTATTTTTATTTTCAATAAGTACTTTTCATTTCATAATTAATTTTTGCCAATTAGTTTAATTTCATTTTTTTTATTATCAATATGATAGACCAATATCAGGAGGAATTTGATGAAATGTATAAATATTATAAGTAAGTTTTACTTAAAATAAATTATGCTAAAGATGCAATGTGAAAATATTCATCTTTAGCAAAGCGTTTAAAAATTTATTTAATATTTTGGATGAGATTATTATCTTCTTTGTTATAAGTAAACTAATGTAATAAATAATGGGAGTATTGTTAACAGTGTAGAAAGGCATCAATGACACAACGTGTGAATGTTTGTTAGCGATGTTATCTATGCATTGTTAACAAGTTTTTAGATACAAAATTTTATAGGGATTTCAAATATATTAATATACGTAAAGATAGGAGCATTTTTGATAGACAATAGCCAATTTGTGGTATGTACAACGTGTAAATATTTGCATATGATGATTGGTGACAGTCTTATCAAGGTGTTTTCTGTTCTGCGGAATTTTGTATTTTCAAAGACACTTCGTGTGAATGAATGTCTTTGTGGAAGCGAAATCTAGCATATTATAAGAAAATTATTATTTCTTTGAAACTACACAATGTTAAAATTTTAATATAGCAAAGAGCGATATTTATTCTGAATCTATATGTTATATTTGTAATGTAATGTGTTTTTCGTATTTATAAAATACACGTTTTTTTACTTGTGATTGGAAAGTAAAAAGGACAATTTCTTTTTACGGCCACATATAGCAAGAGAATTATTTCATCGATACTGTTATTATAAGATGTTAAAATTGAATATAAATATTTTATGAGATTTAGTTTTTTATTAGTAACCTTATCCTATTAATTTTAAATAAGAAATGTTGTTTGAAAAACAAAAGGAATATCACTGCTAGAACCTACAAGAAATATACGAATGTTAATAGAGATTGAATTTATAAATTTAATAAAGAATTTTTTTTTTACATGACAACGCTATCTCTACATTCGTTATAAATTATGCAGCTTTGTATTATCGTAGTTTGATTAAGTTATGCTGGTACAAGATTATTATTTTTAATTTGAAAACAAAGCTATAGCATATTTTTCTGGCGATGCCCAACGTGTGGCAATAACACATTTATTATAAATAAAGAATAATAAAAATTTATCATCAGATATATGCTTTCATAGCATATTTTTATGGCGCCCAATCAAGTGGAGCAGTGACCTTTTGTCTTCTTTTTTGTTGAAATATATATACATTTAGCATTCAATTTAGTGCAGCAGTGCATTTTAATTTTTTTTTGATTGTTAAATAATAGCAAATATTCATTTAACATCCAATATAGGGACAGTATAAATAATTCTGCAACATTTTCTTATTTAAATAAGGATAAGAATTAAGTAGCGATAGTTTTATTATTAAGTAGGTTTAGTAATAAGAAACATGGCAGATAAAAATAAAGGTAAAGGTAATGGTAAAGGCCAACAACCTGAGACCAAATTAGATTTAAAGTCAAAACAATTCACACATTATAGAAATCCTAGTCAAACACTTTCTGATTCAGAATCAGACAAACAAGAATCAAAAGGTGATAGAGAGGAGGATTCAACAACGGGAGAGAGTATACAAACTCAGGACACTAGTGGTGTATTTAATGAGCAGAAATTTGAAACTCTTTTTCAAAAATTATTAAACACTATTGAATGTAACAATCAAAGTCTGAATAAAAGTATAGTAGAAAAGTTTGAAGAAAATAATTTAAGTATGAATCAAAAGTTTGAAGAAAATAATTTAAGTAGGAACCAAAAGTTAGAAGAGAAGTTTGAAGAAAACAATTTAAAATTAAAAGAGAATAAAGAGGAAATTAATTCAAAGATAGATAAGATTTTTATAGCTTTAAGAAAAGAAAATTTAGAACTAAACGCTAAATTAGAGACAAAATTAGATCAAGCAGTATTAGATTTAAAGAAAGAAATCTCTAGTAATGAAACAAAATGTGAAAACAAAAGTAAATTTTTGATTCAAGAAATAAATGATAGATCTGCCAAAACACAAATTAGTCTTGATAAGGTTGAGAATAAAATAGATTCTTTAGAAATAAAAATAATAAAAGATGGAAAAGAAAATAAGGAACAATTTCAACAGCTTTCATATAAAATGGAAGATTGTAGAAATAAATATAGTGCTTGTAATGATACCATGTTAACATTACAAGACAAAACGTTAACATTTGAGAATACAATTAAACAACTGGAGGATAAAGTAATACACGGGGTCAATATGCCTAGTGTATCTTTGTCGCAAATACCAGTTAGTGCGGAAAACATACCCAAATTCTCAGGATTTTACAAGGATAATCCTATGGCATTCATGAGGACTATTCAAACCTACATGAGGGGCATATCGGATGAAATGTCCAAATTACATTTCATAAGGGGATGTCTTAAAGATTATGCACTCCAATGGTATGATATGATCATTGATGAGGTGGCAAACTTTAGAGATTTTGAAACCCGCTTCATAAGACAGTATTGGGGACAAACACAACAAAGAAGGATAAGACATGATCTGGTGTTTGGGAAATACAGGTCAGGATCTTCCGGAGAGAATTATATAATAAAGAAATATTCTTTCCTTAAGCACATACAACCTATGATAGAAGAAAGTGACATTGTATCGCAATTAGCTGCACATTTTGATCACAATGTTACGCAGGCAGTAGCTCTACAAGGAATTGATACTGTAGAAGGATTACTGGATATGGTTAAAAGGTTAGACGATGTGGATGAGAAGGGTAATGGATACAATAGGAATAGTACAAATCCAGGTACAAACTATTCACCTCGACAACAGCAGAATAATAATGGACAAATAAACAATTCAAGTCAGAATAGACAGAACTATGGAAATAATCCGTACACAAATAATAGGACCAGGAACTTTGATAATATGAAAAAGAATGGTCAAAATTATAGGAAGGAAGAAAGGACCGATGAAAGGGACAGAAAAGTAAATAATGTCCAAGTCAAGGAAGATAAGAAGGAAACAATTCATAAAGAAAAACAGGAATCGAAAGGAGCTATACCGAAGGATACTAGACAATTACCGATGAATAAGGAATGGGTAAACACTACTTATTCAGGTGCAACTTCACTGGATTTTTAAGGAAACCAGTCAAAAAGAAAAATAACATACACAACATTTATAATTTTGAAGATCTTACGAAGATCACAACAGAACTACCGCACATCACAATCAAGCTTGGAAATGAAGAAGTGGAGGCATTATTGGACACAGGAGCGCAATTATCACTATTAGACTGTAGCATTATAGATAAAAATATAGAAAATTTGGGAAATTATATGCCCATCAGAAAGGTAAATTTGATTACTGCAAATAAAAAATCTATGATCACAGTAGACAAAGTTTTTTGCATAAATGTTAAGATAGATAAGTTAGAATTGTCAACAGAATTTATTATAGTACCTAATTTAAATAGTAACTGTATTTTGGGAATGGACCTTTTAAGTCAATATAGTACAAAACTTAATATGGAAGATAAAACATTTCATATTAAGGATTCAGTAATCTCCTGGAGCAAAGATGCACAGGACGATGAAATTTTAATTAATAATTTATTTATAAATAAAATTACTGAACAAGACCTCACAAAAGAAATGGATAGTAGTCTATTCGTCAATAAAAGTGCACATCCTGTGAAGAATCCTCAAAGGGAGGACTTCACGATAAATAGGGATGGTACAGTATTAAATTGCTATAAACAATAGATAACCCATGTGAGCGATCTTCTAAGTAAATATAAGAAATTATTTGATAATAGTCCAGGCTTAGCCAAAGGATATCAACATAAACTCAAGGTTGATGAGACACAACCATTCAAAGTAAAGAATTATCCCATTCCCAATAAATACAGAGAACAGGTAAAATTAGAAATAAAAGAGATGTTAAAAAACAATGTCATAGAGAGAACAGAATCAACATTTATCAACCCTATAGTTGTAGTGGTAAAGAAAAATATAAATAATCAGAAAGAAACCAAGCTAAGTCTATGTCTTGATGCGAGGAGTCTCAACTCAAGGACCTCTCCTAATTTTGAAGCTCCACAGAGTATAGATACCTTATTAACAAGGTGTACCGATGCCAGGTGGTTCACAAAAGTTGATCTTAAAAGTTCTTTTTGGCTGGTGCCATTACATAAAGATTCAAGAAAGTATTGTTCATTTATGTTTAATTCACTAGTATATTCATACTAAGTTGTTCCATTTGGTCTGTCAACGGCTACAGCGGCCTTGGTCAGAGCCATGCAACAAATTTAAGATCCACATGAAGAATATTTTTCTCACTATGTGGATGATATATTAATATTTAATAAAGAATTAGAAAGTCATAAGGTATCAGTGGATAAAGTATTAAATACTTTAGCAGAAAATGAATTAAAAATAAACCTTGAGAAATGTAAATTTTACAAAAGGAGTGTAAATTATTTAGGTTACATTATAGATGGTAAAACCATCACTATAGAAGAGAGAAAGTTAGAAGCTATAAGAAAATATCCAAGACCTAAAAATATAAAAATGTTAAATGGATTTTTAGGTATGATTAATTACTACAAACATTTTATTCCAAAGGCATCAGATCAGATCTATATGTTATTTAGGATGATCAAGAAAGGAGTAAAATTCAAATGGTCTCAAGAAACATAGAAAGCATTTGAAAATATAAAAGAAAATTTTTGTAAGGCTTTAATAATAAACTTACCTGACTTTAAGGAAGAATTTGTATTAAGGTGCGATGCATCAAATAATGCGATAGCGGCAGAACTATTACAGATAAGAAATGGAATAGAAATGCCAATCTGTTTCTTATCAAGAATCCTAAAGGGATACGAATTAAATTATACGACATCTGAAAAGGAACTTCTATCCTTGGTTCATTCAGTGTCAAAACTAAAATATTATCTATTAGGAAATACCTTTTTGGTCGAGACAGATCATTTATCTTTGATCTTTCTTATGAAGACGAGATTTAATAACTCTAGAATATATAGATGGTCACTTTTACTATCTGAATATTCATTTAAAATAAGACATAGAAGAGGAACAGAAAATATTGTTGCGGATGCATTGAGTAGAGCTCATGGTGGCATCAAGCAACAAAACTCATTATGATTTGGAACATGCTCCAGATTTATACAATCGTGAAAGCATTGAAACTAGTCAGCAATCTGAAGAGATACTAGACATTAAAAGAAGAATTCAAAGAGAAGGAAACTATAAAGGTTACAATATGAGAGACAATATAGTATATAAGACTTTAGGAAATAAGAATTTAATTGTTTTAGGTAGGAATTTAGCATTAAGTATTATTAGGGCATCCTGGAAATAGAAAAACTTTTTTTATATTCAGGGAGCAGTTTTATAGTTTTAAGGATAAATATTTAATAGCTGCAGAGAATAAAAAATGCAGACAATGCCTATTAGGCAAATACAAAAATAGAGTCAATCAAAACATTGTACATAGTATTAGAGTAGAACACAAACTAGATTTAGTAGCTGCTGATTTTCTGGGTAATTTAATACCAGGAGAACAAGGATATTGTAATGGTAGATATTTTGACTAAATATGTTAAATTATACCCTACTAGAAAATATAATACACAAACGGCAATAAATTGCATAAATCAATTTATCAATGATCATGGACAAATAAGGAAGTTATTAGTGGATAATGCATCCTATTTCAACAATGAAAGATTCATACAAGAATCTAGAGATATGAATGTAGAGGTTATCTTCACTAGTATTAGACATCCGCAAGCAAATCCGAGTGAAAGATATATCCAAGAAGTAACTAGACATTTAAGCGTCTTGACACATCAAAGACATAATGCTTGGGTAAGATATGTTGAAGAGATAGAAAATAATATCAATTTCATGCCAAGTGTGACAACCAGTATAAGTCCATACACTTTAATGCATGGAAAACATCCACCCAGACCTTGGCGTCAGGATACACCAATGGTAGACAATCTTGAAGATTTAATAGATCAAGGCAGACACAGACAAATGAATAGAGCTGATAAATACGTGAGATTGGAGAATGAGAAAATAAGAACCCACAAAACGTATCAGGTTGGAGATCTCGTAGTGGTGAAGAACTACAGATTAGGGAGGAGACATTTGAATAAATGTGCGAAGTTAGATTTACCGTTCATAGGACCATGCAAGATAAATAGAATTTTAAGTGATGTAATCTATGAATTACAAGAAATGGACAATGAAAATATAAAAGGCAAATATCATGTGTCAATGCTGTATGACTACATAGATATAGAGAATGAATAAGTTGTAGACATAGAGATCACATTAGTGTTTGCGATGTGCGTCGTTCATGTAAATAACACTCATTGTAATGAACGTACACACACAGCAAACAAGGGATATATGCTGTGATCCCTATATTGGTCAGGCATTGTAAGATAAATAAATAATTATGTAATAGAATAAGTAAATAATTTGTAGTAGTAAGAATAATTATAGAAAAATGTATCATGAGTTGCATAACCGCAACGGCGTAACATTATAATGTAAGGTATATGATAACACCAAAAATAAAATTCATGTATTCTATATTTGTAGAAACGAGGAGCACAAGATGCAATTTCAATATACAAAGACAGAACCAAATTTTATGCATTGTGTGAGAATCGCATTAAATATATTGAGCAGTAAACCACTATTCAAAATCAATAATGTATTAAAAATAAATAACAGAGAGAGAGTTATGATGAAAGATGGTGTAGCCAAAAGAGTTAGTCATTTGAATGCCGTAAAGTTATATGAAAAGGGTGAAATTAGACATTCACGACATGAAAACATCTTTCATCATGAGTAGACGTAAATTCATAAAAGATTGTTATTTGTTTGACATTCTATGGTCACACTTAACAATATGATAAATACCTGAGACTTATATCTAAGCATAATTTTAAAAGGAATATGTAAAAAGGTATATTTTTTTTATTCGACACAACACAATGTAATAAAGCAAAAACTTTAGTAATAGCAGGTTAAATCCAGTTTAATCCAGGAAAATTCCGGAAATAACACGTTGAAATTGGTTTAATCTGATTAAATCTACAAAGAAAAAACAATGTTTAATATTGTTAACAGCTGCATACAAATCAACCTACATGAAGACGAGAAAAGATGGTTCGAAGATATAGATGAAGTTGTCAAGGTCCAGGTTCATGACAATATAATTAATAAAAGAAGTATTCCAGTCGTATGCAATGTTTTTCCTATTATTTTTAAAGGAAACGTCTGCAAAAGAAAAATACGAATAGTGTTAAATAGTGGTAAAAGAATGTATTTAAATAATGATGAAAGAAGCAATGAATTCATCTATAAACACAATAAAGGATGACGTTAATGAAAAAGAATGTACCTACCAAGATAAGAAAATCGCAAATGTGCATAGACATTAACAATAAGAAACAATTTGAGTGCGTGTATATTTTGTGTAATTTCTGGGTGTCAAAACAATATGAGTACAGGTCAGCTTAGGGAAAACATCAAGAAAATAAATCTGGTCTGATAGACCAATATCAGGAGGAATTTGATGAAATGTATAAACATTATAAGTAAGTTTTACTTAAAATAAATTATGCTAAAGATGCTATGTGAAAATATTCATCTTTAGCAAAGCGTTTAAAAATTTATTTAATATTTTGGATGAGATTATTATCTTCTTTGTTATAAGTAAACTAATGTAATAAATAATGGGAGTATTGTTAACAGTGTAGAAAGGCATCAATGACACAACGTGTGAATGTTTGTTACCGATGTTATCTATGCATTGTTAACAAGTTTTTAGATACAAAATTTTATAGGGATTTCAAATATATTAATATACGTAAAGATAGGAGTATTTTTGATAGACAATAGCCAATGTGTGGTATATACAACGTGTAAATATTTGCATATGATGATTGGTGACAGTCTTATCAAGGTGTTTTCTGTTCTGCGGAATTTTGTATTTTCAAAGACACTTCGTGTGAATGAATGTCTTTGTGGAAGCGAAATAATATAAGAAAATTATTATTTCTTTGAAACTACACAATGTTAAAATTTTAATATAGCAAAGAGCGATATTTATTCTGAATCTATATCTTATATTTGTAATGTAATGTGTTTTTCGTATTTATAAAATACACGTTTTTTTTTACTTGTAATTGGAAAGTAAAAAGGACAATTTCTTTTTACGGCCATATGTGGCAAGAGAATTATTTCATCGATACTGTTATTATAAGATGTTAAAATTGAATATAAATATTTTATGAGATTTAGTTTTTTATTAGTATCCTTATCCTATTAATTTTAAATAAGAAATGTTGTTTGAAAAACAAAAGGAATATCACTGCTAGAACCTACAAAAAATATATGAATGTTAATAAAGATTGAATTTATAAATTTAATAAAGAATTTTTTTTTACATGACAACGCTATCTCTACATTCGTTATAAATTATGCAGCTTTGTATTATCGTAGTTTGATTAAGTTATGCTGGTACAAGATTATTATTTTTAATTTGAAAACAAAGCTATAGCAATACGTATATACATATATACGAACTGAATTCTTGAATTAGCGGCTTAATATGAAATCAAAAAATTACTTGCTTTATATTAATTAATGATCTCAAGGAAAAGAGATCACCATTATCGAAGACTAACTGTTAGTTTCGCACACCGCTCATCAGTCCGATAGATGGTGATCCGTTCCCTGCACATTTCGAATTTGTGTATTTATACAAACCGAAGCGATCTTTGCAAGCGTGAGAGATTAATTTCTTAATTCTCTCCTGAAACAGAAGGAACATAATTTACAATGTTTTACCTTCTATCGACTCGAAACACATATTGTGAACGAAACACCGGTAATAATGATAAATCCTTATTTCATTCAGGACAACTATATTAAATAGTTAATTGATGAGGCTCATACATGTTGAAACTCCATATTTAACGGAATAAATTAAATACGTAAACTTAGTTTCAAAAATTATTTAATAATATCACTACAATATTGTTTCGCCAAACTTTGGCTTCATCAGGTGATGAGTAACTGTTACTCATCACCTGATGAAGCCAAAGTTTGGCGAAACAATATTGTAGTGATATTATTAAATAATTTTTGAAACTAAGACAACTATATTAATTTAATATGTGGTTAATATGCATTAAACACATATATCTGTTCTTAGCCGTATTTGTTAATACACATGAATCGTACATACGTATATACATATATACGAACGGAATTCTTGAATTAGCGGCTTAATATGAAATCAGAAAATTATTTGCTTTATATTAATTAATGATCTTAAGGACGCTTGCAAAGATCGCTTCGGTTTGTATAAATACACAAATTCGAAATGTGCAGGGAACGGATCGCCATCTATCGGACTTATGAGCGGTGTGCGAAACTAACAGTTAGTCTTCGATAATGGTGATCTCTTTTCCTTAAGATCATTAATTAATATAAAGCAAGTAATTTTCTGATTTCATATTAATACAATATATACGAACTGAATTCTTGAATTAGCGGCTTAATATGAAATCAGAAAATTACTTGCTTTATATTAATTAATGATCTTAAGGAAAAGAGATCACCATTATCGAAGACTAACTGTTAGTTTCGCACACCGCTCATAAGACCGATAGATGGCGATCCGTTCCCTGCACATTTCGAATTTGTGTATTTACACAAACCGAAGCGATCTTTGCAAGCGTCTTTAAGATCATTAATTAATATAAAGCAAGTAATTTTCTGATTTTATATTAAGCCGCTAATTCAAGAATTCCGTTCGTATATATGTATATACGTATGTACGATTCATGTGTATTAACAAAAACTCGCTAATTTGCAGTGTGTGAAAATTACAATATCCTAATTTTACCACTGATATTTAATTAGGTAATTTTTATTATTTTAAAAATTACCGACGCGGCTGAGATTCGAACTCAGACATACCGATCACTAGTCGGCCGCTTTGCCATCTGAGCTACTGTCGGCTTCCCGATTTCGAATTTTTAAAGCGTACTGATTATGTATATCAAGTAACACATGAAAATGAGAATGTATATACAGGGTGTCTCAGCTTTTTTGTTACAGGTATTATCTACTTTCCCTGTATAGATATCAGAAAACTTTTCAAATAAAAGTTACTTGATATTATAATGTGTCGAAAATGACAAACAGAGAATTTTATTTGCTCGTGACCTTGAAGGAGATTTCAAGGTCAACTTTGTTTTTTTTAATGGATATATGCATTTTTTAATGTTGCATCTTATTTATCAAAAACTAATAAATAACTTTTATTTGATCCATTTTTTATTTTGCCTTGTCAGTTTTGACACAATTCAGATAAACTTGTCAAAAGCAATTTTTATTAACTTAAAGGAATACGATAATTATAAGTAATTCAGTGCAAAAAAAATTAAAAAAAAAAGAGTAAGTATTTCAATAATAAATATCTCAAATTAGTGTATGTAGTTGGATAAGAAGACAAAACAAGAGGCATTAATTTAATAAATGTTCAAATTGGGCTCCATCAGCGTGGACACAAGCTTCCAAACGACGTCTTAATCCTCTGTTGCAAGATGAAAGTATCATTCCGTGAGTCATAATCCGGCACCCCATGCGAATTCGATTTTTCAGATCATCAAGATCTGCCGACCGAACTTGATATACAAATTCCTTTAAATAACCCCACATGAAAAAATCAACAGGCGATAAATCCGGGGAACGAGCAGGCCAAGGGATAGAACCTCTATTTCCAATCCATCCATTGGGGTACAGCGCATTTAAATAATTCGTCACAATTTGCGCATTATGGGGCGGAGCACCATCTTGTTGCCAAATTATGTCTCGTCTTTCATTAAGAGGAATATCTTCCATTAAATCGGGAAGCACATTTTGTAAAAAATGTAAATAACGTTGTCCTGTCAGGGTTCCTTCGTAAAAGTGGGGTCCAATTAAATGCCCATTAAACATTCCACACCATACATTGGTTCTCCACACTGTTTGAAAGCGTGCTTCCTCGATCCACCGCGGATTTTGGTTGGACCAATAATGCGCATTATGTTTGTTCACAACACCATTATTATGAAAGCGACTTTCGTCACTCCACAAAATACAATTAAGATAATATGGATTTTCATCTTCTAGAACTTGCAATCGTGCAATGAAATCCAGGCGTCTTTGTAAATCGTTTAGTCTTAATTCTTGTGATAAATGAACTTTAAATGGATGGTACCGATGCCCTTTTAAAATTCTATGTACTTTAGCTTTACTAACGCCAATTTCTTCTGCCAAACGTCGAAGTGAAACATGGGGGTTTACAGCTACATAAGCCAAAATGTTGATTACCTTTTCTTCATTTCTAGCAGGAGCATTATGGTTAGCATGTTTTACGGTAGAGGGAAATGAACCAGTTCGTAACTTCGCTTCTACTCTATTAAATGTTGTATGTGATGGATGATGACGTTCCGGAAATCTTTCTCGATACAAATTTGCAGCTTCTCGGGAATTCCTTCTGCATTCTCCGTAGACTATTAACATATCTACATATTCGTTGGAGTTGTATGTAAGTGGCATATTAAAAAGCTGCGGATAACGCAAGTCAAATCTTTGTGATTTAAGCAAGACTGACAGTTGTTGACTGACAGAACACAACTTTTTACTTTTGACAAGTTTATCTGAATTGTGTCAAAACTGACACGGCAAAATAAAAAATGCATCAAATAAAAGTTATTTATTAGCTTTTGAAAAATAAGATGCAATATTAAAAAATACATATATCCATTAAAAAAAACAAAGGTCACCTTAAAATCTCCTTCAAGGTCACGAGCAAATAAAATCCTGTATTTATCATTTTCGACACATCATAATATCAAGTAATTTTTATTTGAAAAGTTTTTTGATAACTATACAGGGAAAGTAGATAATGCCTGTAACGCAAAAGCTGAGACACCCTGTATATTAAGCACCTGAATGTCCATGTGCTGTATATATGTAATGTTAAATTTTATTGACCTTTAATTCATATATGTAAATATATATTAATTTTATTGGACGATTTTTGGGTCGTTATACCAGTTTTAAATAATTTTAAAACTCGCTAATTTGCAGTGTGTGAAAATTACAATTTTCTAATTTTACCACTGATATTTAATTAGCTAATTTTTATTATTTTAAAAATTACCGACACGGCTGAGATTCGAACTCAGACATACCGATCACTAGTCGGCCACTCTGCCATCTGAGCTACCGTCGGCTTCCCGATTTCGAATTTCTAAAGCTTACTGATATATGTATATCAAGTAACAGATGGAAATGAGAATGTATATATATTAAGCACCTGTTATTGCGAACACTAGCACTATTTGACGATGATAATTAATTATGTCAAAGGCGTAATGTTCAATGAGTTCGCCACCCACGGGTTGTAAGGCCGTATAGGCTGTATTTGTTAGTTGATCGGCGACAGTTAGTTGGATTAAAAAGACACAAACTCACTAAACTTCGTATATTTGTGTAGATAACTCAATCAAAATGGTAAATGCAAAAGTTTTTAATTATTAAAATAAACAAGTATCACCCTAATAATATTAGAAATAAATGGCGCATTACACACTGTACTGTTAATTTGTTACTACAGAAAATGCGGAGCTCTTCTTGAAGCTTAGATGTATTTTAAAGAACTGACTTCAAATTTATTTTTCTTACAAGAAGAGTCCGCATGATATTTTAACGGAGGTTTCTAAGAAGTTAAACAAAAGTATACAATTTCTTGCTAGCCAATTTCATATACACTATAGAAAACGAATATTGATTTATGGCCACAAAGGGAAGCGCACACTAAAATTCATAACATAAAATTACAGTTAAACTTTCTTTAAATATTTCTAAATGCCTACAATATTTATTAGGGGCCAAGTGGGTCCTTAGTTTCGCTGGAGTACCATTAAGTAATAAAATAAGATACAATAAAGAAAAAGTTGAGTGTATCTTGGGAATAATTTACAATGTCTAACAAATACCAGATGTGGTACATACAATTCAAGAAAAGGGTCCGGTTCGAAGATTAACGTAAACATTATATACAGAGTGTATAATAACAAAAAAGTGATTTAAACTTTGCTCGGGAGTAAACATACCGCCCGCCTTGAAAGGTCAAGCTTTCAAAGTTCTTGATAATATGTTTGTAAAACTGCATATACTTGGAAAACTTAAACTAAAATTTGTACTACACTAAGTTACGAAATAAATTAATAATATAGTCAATAAAAAGGCTCGCACTTAGGATACACTAATTACAGAGGTAACACACATATTTTTGTCACTGGCCTCTTGATGATATTGTTTTTCACCTTTACACTTACTGCCCTAATTATTCCATCAGACCCAGGATGCGTTTCATGAATTCTACTAACAGGCCAGCACATCGGAGGAGAGTTATCCTCCTTGACAATTACAAGCTGTCCTGAAGTTACAGAAATTTTGCCTTGAGTGTTCCATTTCGAACGTTGTTGAAGGTTGTTTAAGCACTCCTTGTACCAGCGTTTCCAAAAATGTTGCTCGATCTGTCTCCACTGCGACAGACGATTTTCCGGCACTTGTAATAAATTAACATCTGGGAGCGATGTGATGTTGTCTCCAATCAAAAAATGACTAGGTGTGAGGAAAGTATAGTCATTAGGGTCATAGGATAGTGAAATCAAAGGACGAGAGTTAAGGATGGCTTCGATTTGAACAAGAAAGGTGTGCAATTGTTCATGTGTAAATACAGAAACACCCATTACTCTTCGTAGATGGTGTTTCATTGATTTCACGGCGGCTTCCCATAAGCCTCCAAAGTGAGGACTCCTAGGCGGGATGAAATGCCATGTAATTTTATCTTCCGAAAATGTTTTGGAGAATAAGTCGGCCGCCCGTTGAGAAATAAATTCTCTATACATAAGTTTAAGCTCATTGTTAGCTCCTGCAAAATTAGTGGCGTTATCGGAATATAAATGTTGCACCTTTCCTCGCCGTGATATAAACCTCCTAAATGCGTTCAAAAAGGCCTGAGAGGATAAATCATTGACTATTTCAATGTGAACAGCCTTTGTGGACAGGCATACAAAAATTGCAACGTATACCTTGTAGGTTTTCTTACCGCGTCCCTTGCATTCGCGAATTTGAAATGGTCCGCAGAAATCTACGCCACTATTGATGAAGGGACGGCCCTGACTCGTTCTAGTAGAAGGAAGATCGGCCATAATGTAATTGTCGGAACGAGGACTTGCCTTGAAACAGGTTACGCATTTCTTTAAAATTTGCTTTGTTGTACTGCGTAGATTAAGTGGCCAATAGTTGCAACGAATCGCTGCAATAGTGCCCTGTAATCCAGCGTGAAGCTGTTTCTTGTGATAATATTGTATTACTAATCTGCTGAATTCATGATTGGCAGGAAGTAACATTGGATGCTTTTGATCGTATGGTAAATTTGCATGTCGCAATCGTCCACCAACTCTAATAATTCCCTCGGCATCCAGAAAAGTATTTAAAGTAATTAATTTACTTTTCGCATTAACCGTTCCTGACCGACTTAAGTTAAAATGATCGACAGAAAAATACTGCATTTGCAATATTTGCACAAGTTTTTTGGTGGCACTATCCAATTCATAAGTTGTCAGATTGCCCGCATGTTTTGATGCTTTATTACCTTTTATGTGTGATCTTATATTATTAATAAATCTCAAGCAATAACTTGTGACACGAACAAGTGTGGTTAAGGAAGAAAATTTTGTGAATAATGTCCATGTGATTACGTTACTAACTACATGACACGAGGTAATAGTTTTTTCTTCCGGTAATGGAGTGTTGATACAAGATTCGTTAGACAATTGTGTAATAGTGTCGTTTAGAAGCCAGGGAGGCCCATTATCGTTTCTTTTATAAGTACTAACAAAGTGGTTTTCAACAGCCGTTTCATCGAGAGTGCGAGATCGCTTTAATGAGCATTCCTCTTGCTCCCAAAACAACGTGAGTCTTTTATCCAAACATTCATTGGTTACCAAGTTGCAAATTATTTGATTATAAGAATAATTAGGAAGTGCGACAGTGCCGGCTACTATCCAACCAAAGTGAGTTTTTTGGAAACAAGGCTGCGTGTCAGTGGATTTTATTCTACCAGCACATGATAATTTATAAAAAAGATCAATTCCTATCAGCATGTCAATATGTTTTGATGTATTGAATGTGGGATCTGCTAGTTTAGTATTTTTAGGGATGTTAAATGAAGACATTTTAATCGAGACTGATTGTAGATTACCGGTAATTTTGTCTATAACGAGACATTTAATGTTGGTTTGATATGCATTAATTCGTGAGAACACTTTAATATTTGCCGACTTGCGAATGTTTGTTGATGCTTGATTAATACCAACAACTGGTATGGAAGTGGATTCTTGTTTAATTTCCAAGTGATCCGCAAAGGACTTGGTTATAAAGTTTGACTGAGAACCATTATCTAGTAATGCCCTGCATTCATGAGAATGACCTTTCGCGTCATTTACAAGAATTAGAGCGGTTGTTAGTAAAGTTTGTGTTTCCTCAGAATTTTCAGCAATGTAATTACTAATTGTATCGTTTGAATTGGCGCCTGCCGATGAGGATGTCTCTGACGCAGGCAGCGGAATTTTGCTTTGATCAATATGCAACAAAGTGTGATGTTTTTTATTACATATTTTACACAAATAAGAAATTTTACAATCAGAGACGCGGTGCCCTGGTTTTAAGCAGTTTATGCACATTTTACGCGATTTGATAGCGTCAATTGTTTGTTCTACATTTAGTTTAAAAAAAGTTTCACATTTATAAATTGAATGAGATCTGGCACAAATTGAACAATTGTTTGATGTAATGATATTAGACGAAATTTTTGATTGTTTCTTTGGTACAAAATTTGCATTTAACGATTTGTTAGCAAGGGATTCCAACGTTTGGCATTTGGATGTAAGGAATGCGATCAATTTAGAATATTCCGGTATAGAAGTGGGTTTTTCTAAAGTATATTCCCATTCCTTAACTGTGGCTGAATCCAGTTTGCTGGTAATTATATAAATAAGCAAATCACCCCATTGGTCAACCTGCCTGTCTAACGATTTTAGCGCTCTTGTACGCTTGAGAACACCGTCTAATATTTCCCGAAGCCCCGTAAAGCTTTCTCTTGACAAACAAGGTAAATTAAAAATATTTTTAATATGATGATGAATGATTATACGTTTGTTGTCGTATCTTGATTTAAGGGCGTCCCATGCAACATTATAATTTTCAGCTGAAATGGACAGTGAATGTAAAATCGCAGCAGCATCACCAACCAAAGATGATTTTAGATAATGAAATTTTTGAATGTCTGGAAGTGACTTGTCCGAGTGTATAAGAGAATTAAATGTATCAAAAAATGGTGTCCATTCTTCATAAGATCCCGAAAATGAGGGAAGAATTATGGTTGGCAGACGAAGATTTGACGATGAACTTTGTTGAGAGGTGTTATTATTGAATATGTTTTGATTTGTTTTACTTTCTAAATTAACAACTTCTCTTTGCAAACGATCTAAGATTTCAAAATACTTTTCTTCGAAACTATTTCGTTCTTCTTCTTGCAATGACAAGTCCTCCAACGTTTCGATTTTCGCTTGTATGTTCTCGTATTGTTCGAGTATAGGTGTGATTTTGTTTATGCGATTATTGAGGTAAGTCAAGTCGAACTTACCATTGAGTGAATTTACGCTGTTAAGTGTTTTTGTCAGAGATGACTTCAGGGCCGTTCTCTGATTTTTCAAAAGTTTTAAATCCATTTCTGCCATTGTTGTTGGTGAACAATTGCACAGGAAAAAAGGATAATAAAATGAATTAATTGGAGACTTACCACTTTGATGTATGCCCAAGAAAATGTCACTGTAATCCGGCGTGAAGGACCAAAATGTTATTGCGAACACAAGCACTATTTGACGATGATAATTTATTATGTCAAAGGCGTAATGTTCAATGAGTTCGCCAGCCACGGGTTGTAAGGCCGTATAGGCTGTATTTGTTAGTTGATCGGCGACAGTTAGTTGGATTAAAAAGACACAAACTCACTAAACTTCGTATATTTGTGTAGATAACTCAATCAAAATGGTAAATGCAAAAGTTTTTAATTATTAAAATAAACAAGTATCACCCTAATAATATTAGAAATAAATTACGCATTACACACTGTACTGTTAATTTGTTATTACAGAAAATGCGGAGCCCTTCTTGAAGCTTAGATGTATTTTAAGGAACTGACTTCAAATTTATTTTTCTTACAAGAAGAGTCCGCATGATATTTTAACGGAGGTTTCTAAGAAGTTAAACAAAAGTATACAATTTCTTGCTAGCCAATTTCATATACACTATAGAAAACGAATATTGATTTATGGCCACAAAGGGAAGCGCACACTAAAATTCATAACATAAAATTACAGTTAAACTTTCTTTAAATATTTCTAAATGCCTACAATATTTATTAGGGGCCAAGTGGGCCCTTAGTTTCGGTGGAGTACCATTAAGTAATAAAATAAGATACAATAAAGAAAAAGTTGAGTGTATCTCGGGAATAATTTACAATGTCTAACAAATAGCAGATGTGGTACATGCAATTCAAGGGTCCGGTTCGAAGATTAACGTAAATATTATATACAGAGTGTATAATAACAAAAAAGTGATTTAAAGTTTGCTCGGGAGTAAACAGCACCTGAACGTCCATGTGCTGTATATATGTAATGTTAAATTTTATTGACCTTTAATTCATATATGTAAATATATATTAATTTTATTGGACGATTTTTAGGTCGTTATACTAGTTTTAAATAATTTTAAAACTCGCTAATTTGCAGTGTTTGAAAATTACAATTTTCTAATTTTACCACTGATATTTAATTAGGTAATTTTTATTATTTTAAAAATTACCGACACGGCTGAGATTCGAACTCAGGACATACCGATCACTAGTCGGCCACTCTGCCATCTGAGCTACCGTCGGCTTCCCGATTTCGAATTTCTAAAGCGTACTGGTATATGTATATCAAGTAACAGAGCGGCCGACTAGTGATCGGTATGCAAACTTTCACTTTAGGCCTAAAATTTCATATTTTAAGCTTTTGAGGGCGCAACGTTTACGCGCGTTTCCCAGTTTATAGTGGTACAGAGACAAAGGCACGAACACTTTAAAGTCCGTTTGCAGACGGATACGGTTTAGAGAAATGGATGAAAGATCCCGACAAACGTCAAACTGTCAGGCGGTATAATATGTATTCACATTTTCAGTTTTAAGCTTCAAATTTCAAATTTTGAATGTTTCGAGGGCACAACAATATTCAGAATCGTAAAGAAGTGACATTTCGAAAACGTTTACTTGCGTATTCCCCGCTTACAGAGGTACCTAGACGAAGGTACGAGTAATTCCAAGTCCGTTTGCAGACGGATTTGGTCAGAAAAATGGCCGATTCAATGTGCACTGATATCAATGCATTCCGGACGGGCGAAAAATAAATATCAGATTCTCATGTGCACTGGCGATCAATATATTACGGTCCGGCGAACGTTCGGCATCTTCACACAATACATAACGGTCCCGCTTGATTTAATATTTTCATCTATACAGGGGTTGTCGATTAATATTTTAATAATGATTTTAATTAAAATACGATAATTCCAGAACGCGTATTTCCTCAAAGGGGAAAAAGAGGATTGCTTTCGACATTTATGTGCTTGTGCTGCTTATTTAAACGATTACGCAAACGTGCACGGTGGGCGGAGCTGGCTGAAATCAATTTCTCTCTCTTCTGCTTAAAAGTAAAATTAGGCACTCGGGAGTTTTTACGGTCGCCCGTCACTAATTCAAATGTCGAAAAAAACAAAACGGCCGAAGGATTTCTTGAAAATTGACGTACGAAAGTGAAATTTTAAATACCGGGGTGTCTTATGTCGCCGATCACCAATCCAAAGTCAAAATGTCAAAAAAAATAAAATGGCCGAAGAGTTTCTTGAAAATTGACGTATGAATGCGAAATTTTAGATACGGGGGTGTCTGCGGACGCCTATCACCAATCCATAGTCTAAATGTCAAAAAAAAACAAAATGGCGGAAGAATTTTTTGAAAACTGACGTATGAATGCGAAATTTTAGATACGGGGGTATGTGCGGACGCCGATAACAAATCCAAAGTCAAAATGTCAAAAAAACCCAAAATGGCGGAAGAATTTTTTGAAAATTGACGTATGAGTGTGAAACTTTAGACACGGGGGTGGTTGAGGTCGCCGATCACGAATCCATAGTCAAACTGTCAAAAAAAAACAAAATGGCGGAAGAAATTGTTGAAAACTGACGTATGAATGTGAAATTTAAATACGGGGGTGTGTGCGGACGCCGATCACAAATCCAAAGTCAAAATGTCAAAAAAAAAACAAAATGGCGGAAGAAGTTTTTGAAAATTGACGTATGAATGTGAAATTTTAGACACGGGGGTGGTTGAGGTCGCCGATCACGAATCCAAAGTCAAAATGTCAAAAAAACCAAAATGGCGGACGGGTTTTTTAAAAATTGACGTATGAATGTGAAATATTAGACACGGGGGTGATTTAGGACGCCGATCACAAATCCATAGTCAAAATGTCCAAAAAAACAAAATGGCGGTAGAGTTTTTTGAAAATTGACGTATGAATGTGAAATTTTAAACACAGGGGTGGTTTAGGACGCCGATCACAAATCCATAGTCAAAATGTCAAAAAAAACATAATGGCGGTAGAGTTTTTTGAAAATTGACGTATGAATGTGAAATTTTAGATACGGGCGTTTATGGGGTCGCCGATCACGAATCCATAGTCAAAAAAACATAATGGCGGATCTAATATGGCGGAAAGATTCTTCAAAATGTCCTTAATCTTCGTGAAATTTAGCATATGGCGGTTTTTAAGGTCGCTGATCGCGAATCCGAAATAAAAATGTTAAGAAACAATGTGGCGGAAAGGTACTTCGAAAAGTGCTTGGATTTGAGCACATCCTTCCTTCGTAAACTTTAGCATGATTTATGTTTAACATTTAATTATCCTTCTCGCTCTTCAGTGTTCAGTTTAACGGTTTGTGTAAAAAGGTACAGAAAAGTTCTAAATAATATATACGATTGGCATAACAAAATTTATATATGTACAGGGATGCGTCAAAAGTTTATAAAATAGGACATTCTAAAAAGCGTCATGAGAGTGATCGCTTTTTACAGGAAAGGCGCTTCAATAGGGCTTAAATTTAAAACTTGGGATTTTTACTTTTATTACTATTTGGTGCTCTTTTATTAACGATAGTGGATTTCGAAAAGGGTGACAGACTTTTACACTTTCACATCAGAATAGTATTGTACACTGTCTTGATACAAATGTTGACCTTTTTGATCTTATTGTGTCTTTGAATACTTTAACATTAAATTACCTTTCTCGCTCTTGAGTGTCTACCGGTTTGTGTCAAAAACAGTTCGAGAAGAATTTTAATATACTATTGGCTTCACAAAATTTATGTATGTACAGGGGTGTTTCAAAAGTTTATAAAAGAGGACATTCTGAAAAGCGTCATGCCAGTGATCGCTTTTTACAGGAAAGGCGCTTCAATAGGGCTTCACTTTAAAACTTTGGATTTTTACTTTTATTTTTATTTAGTGCTCCTTTATTAACGATACTGGATTTCGAAAAGGTTGACAGGCTTTTAGACTTTCATATCAAAATAGTGTTGTAAACTGTCTTAATGAACATGTTGAGCTTTTTGATCTCATTGTGTCTTTGGATACTCTTGAGTGTGTACCGGTTTGTTTTAAAAACAGTTCGAGAATAATTTTAAATAAAATATTCAATTGGCTTAACAAAATATATGTATATACAACGGTGCTTCAAAAGTTTATAAATGGCGGAAGAGTTTTTTGAAAGTTGATAAATGTTTGTTAAATTTTGGATACGGGGGTGTTTGTGGTCGCTTATTACGTCTTCAATTTGGCGATTCTTCGAAACGTGATTGAACAGGGCTTAAATTTAATACTTAATTTTTTCTTAACGATAGTAGATTCAAAAACATCAGAATAGTATTGTATACTGTCTCAATGAAAATGTTGCGCTCTTTGGGCCCATTGTTTCGTTCGATACTTTAACATGACTTATGTTAACATTAAATTACATTTCTCGCTCTTGAGTGTTTACCAGTTTGTGTAAAAAACAGTTCGAGTAGAATTTTAAATAAAATATCCTATTGGCTTAACAAAATATATGTATATACAGGGGTGTTTCAAAAGTTTATAAAAGTGGACATTCTAAAAAGCGTCATGCCAGTGATCGCCTTTTACAGGAAAGGCGCTTTAATAGGGCTTATATTTAAAACTTGAGCTTTCTACTTTTATTATTGTTTTGTGCTTTTTCATTAACGATAGTGGATTTCGAAAAGGTTGACAGACTTTTACACTTTCTCATCAAAATGGTATTGTAAACTGTCTTGATAAAAATGTTGCGCTTCTTGAGCTCATTGTGTCTTTGAATACTTTAAAATTAAATTACCTTTATCGCTCTTGAGTGTGTACCGGTTAGTGTCAAAAACGATTCGTGAAGAATTTTAAATAAGATATCCTATTGGCATAACAAAATATATGTATATACAGGCGTGTTTCAAAAGTTTATAAAAGTGGATATTCTAAAAAGTGTCATATCAGTGATCGCCTTTTACAGTAAAGGCGCTTTGGCTTACATTCAAAACTTAGGCTTTTTACTTTTATTAATGTTTTGTGCTCTTTTATTAACGATAGTGGATTTCGAAAAGATTGACAGAATTTTACACTTTCACATCAAAATAGTATTACAAACTGTCTTGATACAAATGTTGATCTTTTTGATCTTATTGTGTCTTTGAATACTTTAACATTAAATTACCTTTCTCGCTCTTGAGTGTGTACCGGTTTGTGTCAGAACAGTTCGAGAAGAATTTTAATATACTATTGGCTTCACAAAATGTATGTATGTACAGGGGTGTTGCAAAAGTTTATAAAAGTGGACATTCTAAAAAGCGTTATGCCAGTGATCGCTTTTTACGGGAAAGGCGATTCAATAGGGCTTCACTTTAAAACTTGGGCTTTTTACTTTTATTATTATTTTGTGTTCCTTTATTAACGATAGTGGATTTCGAAAAGGTTGACAGGCTTTTACACTTTCACATCAAAATAGTATTGTCAACTGTCATAATGAACATGATGGGTTTTTTGATCTCATTGTGTCTTTGGATACCTTAACATGACTTATGTTTAAAATTAAATTACCTTTCTCGCTCTTGAGTGTGTACCGGTTTGTATTAAAAAAAACAGTTCGAGAAGAATTTTAAATAAAATATTCAATTGGCTTAACAAAATATATGTATATACAGCGGTGCTTCAAAAGTTTATAAATGGCGGAAGAGTTTTTTGAAAGTTGATAAATGTTTGTTAAATTTTGGATACGGGGGTGTTTGTGGTCGCTTATTACGTCTTCAATTTGGCGATTCTTCGAAACGTGATTGAACAGGGCTTGAATTTAATACTTAAGTTTTCTTAACGATAGTAGATTCAAAAACATCAGAATAGTATTGTATACTGTCTCAATGAAAATGTTGCGCTCTTTGAGCCCATTGTTTCTTTCGATACATTAACATGACTTATGTTTAACATTAAATTACATTTCTCGCTCTTGAGTGTGTACCAGTTTGTGTAAAAAACAGTTCGAGAAGAATTTTAAATAAAATATACTATTGGCTTAACAAAATATATATGTGCTTCAAAAGTTTATAAAAGTGGACATTCTAAAAAGCGTCATTCAAGTGATCGCTTTTTACAGGAAAGGCGCTTTAATAGGGCTTCAATTTAAAACTTGGGCTCTTTACTTTTATTATTATTTCGTGCTCCTTTATTAACGATAGTGGATTTTGAAAAGGTTTACAGACTTTTACACTTTCACATGAAAATAGTATTGTAAACTGTCTCAATGAACATGTTGGGCTTTTTGATCTCATTGTGTCTTTGGATACTTTAACATGGCTTATGTTTAACATTAAATTACCTTTCTCGCTCTTGAGTGTGTACCGGTTTGTGTTAAAAACAGTTCGAGAAGAATTTTAAATAAAACGTCTTATTGGCTTAACAAAATATTTGTATATACAGGGGTGCTTCAAAGGTGTATAAAAGTGGACATTCTAAAAAGCGTATTTTTACAGGAAAGGCGCTTCAATAAGGCTTAAATTTAAAACTTGGGCTTTTTATTTTTATTATTATTTTGTCCTCTTTTCTTAACGAGAGTAGACTTCGAAAAGGTTGACATGCTTTTCCACTATCACATCAAAATAGTATTGTAAACAGTCTCGATGAAAATGTTGTGCTCTTTCAGCTCATTGTTTCTTTAAATACTTTAACATGAACTATGTTTAACATTAAATTACTTATCTCGCTCTTGAGTGTGTACAGGTTTGTGTAAAAAACAGTTCGAGAAGCATTTTAAATAAAACATACCATTGGCTTCACAAGATATATGTATATACAGGGGTGCTTCAAAAGTTAATAAAATCGGACATTCTAAAAAGCCATGACAGTGATTGCTTTTTACAGCAAACTGTAAAGAAACTGTAAGCGGAGGCGAAAAAAGCGGTTCAAGCTAAGAGAGATTGACGGACAGCTGTAAGCGGAGGCCAAAAGGCGATTCGAGCTCGAAAAGATTGATGGACAGCTAACTATTACTTACAGAATATAACCTATTTGAGCTAGCCAGGTTATTTAACATTGCCCACTTTATTAAATTTAGTGTTTCAACATTTTAATTAACAGGTACAAACACCTACTTTACTTGATCAAAAAAATAATTTATAAAAATATTAATTAGATAAATTTTAGTAGTATACCCCCACTATAGCAATATATATACAGAGTGAGTCATCTCAGCGGGTAAGGCCGATTATGCCTTTATGAGTAAAGATATTTCGAAGCGGTTTTTTTCTTGTGATAGCTGCTCATTAGGAGCACATTTTAAAAATATTTTGTATTATACAGAGTGTTCCATAACTTGGTGGCTAACCAAAGTTATAGTTTTTTAAATGGAACACTCTATATATTATTGCATTTTTGTATTCCCCGTATAATTTTTAGTCAAAAAGTAATGAGATAGTAATAAAGGCCTAAAGTCTAAAGTTTTTGACTTATTCTCATTTTTCTGAAAAATTCAATGTTTGTATAAAATTATATTTCTCGAAAACGGCGTATTAGATGGACACAATTTTTTTGTAGTATTGTTTACAATAAGAGGTCCTAATAGAAGCATGTTTTATTTCTTTACAGCTGCTAACTGCATGTGGAGAAAACTGAATTAAAATTATATGACACGTTTTTGTATAAAAGTCAATTTCTTTTAATGGAACACGCCATATATCAGTTAATTTTTGAATTGTTTATTAAATTTCGTGTCAGAAACATGTAAGACGTTAATACTTTAAAAGCGACTATTACTGAGCTATTGTCGCTTTTAGATATAATTTTGTCAGTACTATATTATATTAATTAAAACCATAAAACTGACAAATTTAATCAATAAGCGACAATAGCTCAGTAATAGTCACTTTTAAAGTATTAACGTCTTACATGTTTTTTATCTTAAATTTAATAAGAAATTAAAAAATGAGCTGATATATAGGGTGTTCTATTTGAAAAAATTGACTTTTATACAAAAACTAACCAAATTAAATCAAAAAACGACAGTAGCTCAGTAATAGTCAATTTTAAAGTATTAACTTCTTACGTGTTTTTGATGTGAAATTTAATAAGAAATTCAAAAATGAACTGATATATAGAGTGTTCCGTTAAAAAAATTGCCTTTTATACAAAAATGTGTCATGTAATTTTAATCCAGTTTTCTGCACATTTAGTTAGTAACTGTAAAAAAATAAAACATGCTTCTATTAGGACCTCTTATTGTAAATAATACTGAAAAAAATTGTGTTCATCTAATACGTAGTTTTCGAGATATATAAATTTATACAAACATTGAATTTTTCAGAGAAATGGAAATAAGTCAAAAACATTAGACTTTAGGCCTATACTATCATATTACTTTTTGACTAAAAATTATACGGGGAATACAAAAATGCAATAATATATAGGCAGCTTCATTTAAAAAACTATATCTATGGTTAGCCACCAAGTTATGGAACACTCTGAATAATACAACATATTTTTAAAACGTGCTCCTAATGAGCAGCTATCACAAAAAAAAACCGCTTCGAAATATCTTTACTCATAAAGACATAATCGGCCTTACCCGCAGAGATGACACCCTCTATATAGTATAACATTTAAAGTAAACACTTCTATTGTTCCTGGCCTTGTTTTTAATATATCATAATCAATTCATGGGAATAGCAGCCATATTAAATAATTAAAAGAAAAACAAATTAACTCTTCTACATTTTATTTTATGTCTTCTTCAGAACCGAAGATTCAGCACTTTCAATTTTTCTTCTGATTTCATGGAAACTTAGGAGACCCTCTTCCATTTTTTCACCCATGGAAATATAGTATAACATTTAAAATAACATTCCTTTTGTTCTTCTTAAATACACGACCAGGAACAAAGGAAGTGTTTACTTTAAATGTTATACTATATTTTCCATGGGTGAAAATAGTGGAAGAGGGTGTCTTAAGTTTCCAGGAAATTAGAAGAAAAATTGAAAGTCCTGAATTTTTGGTTCTGAAGAAATAAAATGTCGAATCGTTAATTTGTTTTTCTTTTAATTATTTAATATGGCCGCTATGCCCAGGAATTGATTATGATTTATATATATTTCTGTAATCTTGAGTTTAGATTTAAGTTGTAAATAAGTTTTCTCCATATCACGTTTAGATTTAATTTGAATAATATTTTGTAAAGGTCATGAACAAAATCAAACTATCTCCCTTGTATATATAATTATTTATTAAATTAGATTACTGTAAAATTCCAGAAACGCAAATAAGAAGATGTGAGTATGTTATGATAAATTTTATGTAGGTAATTACATATATTAAAGTATGGCAGTAAATGTTTAGGTTATATTGTAAATAACATAATAATTATTAGGTACTCACCGTGTTGTAATGACAGGGCAATAATTTACTATTTGTCATTTTCAGGTTTCACTATTTGTCACATTAATATTTTTATAAAATTTTGTACATTACGTATAATTGACGTAAAAACGTCAACATTTAAATAGATGAAGCAAAACAAAAAACAATGATGGATCCTCTTTATTCTTTACAAAAGTTTTAATTTACTCTACGGTACTAGTTTCGACATTATGTCATCATCAGCCGAGAATCTAAACAAAAATTAACCGTTACAAAATTTACCACGAATAAGTATGTATAAAAAAATATCAAATGCAAAAATTACACGTGTATGATACTCACAGTCAAATGTTTTTCAAATTATCTCTTATCATAAGTTAATGTATGCAGATACAACTATGGGTTTAACATGATCTTTCGAAAATACTTGATAGGTGGTTTTCATATTAAAATAGGATGATGATAGATAAAAATTTTTAGATAAAATTACACGTAAAATATTAAAAACACAAGTCACGTGACATGGTGGACAATGCACAATATAACATGAAGCAAATAAAATACCATACAAGGTCATGCACGCTATTGATAAAACATAACAATAAATAAGTTACTATCAAATAACAACAAACTAGAAATCGCATAAGTCAGCTTAAAAATGTAAAAGACGGCAATCCAGGCAACCAAAGATGCAGGACAAAAATTTTTGGTGTTATTATATAGTTTCTAAAAATGAAAAGAATGGTTTGTCATGTGTATATACTTGATCATTTAATAAATTGTAACGATGTTTGTGTCTTTCAATCTCTAATGTTTCTAACAAGTTAAGTTTTAAGCCTTTAGATTGTCTATGTAAAATTGAAATATTTTGAAAGTCAATATTATGTCCAGTTTCAAGTCGATGTTTGAAAACATTTGAAGTTAATTGATTTTTGTGTTCATACAATCTGTTACATAATTGTCGTCCAGTTTGCCCTATATAAATAGAGTTACACTGAATACACTTCAAAGAATAAACACCACTTTCCTCTAGGATGTTTTGTTTGGGTTTTACATTACTTAAAATGTTATATAGTTGAGTATCTGTTTTGAATGAAAGTTTAATGTCAAATTTGTTAAATATTGGTTTTAATCCAATAGTGATAAAGTTATATGGTAGAGACTTATATTGTATATTATGTGAAATATTGTTATTTTTATTATAAAGAGGGTCTTGCTTTAGAATGATATGTTTTATCAGTTTATTAATTGTGTGAATAGGGAATTTAAAATTTGTAGCTAATTCATAAATATAATTAATTTCTTTAATTTTTGAAGTATGGTCTAATGGATATGTTATCGCTCTGTGTATATAATATTGAAAAGCAGACATTTTTTGTGATATACAATGATATGAGTTGTATGGGATTACAGTTGTAATAGATGATGGTTTCCTATAAATGTCTATGGTAATGTTATTATTACACTTCGTAAGGGTGATATCGAGAAAATTTAATTTTTCTTCTTTTTCTATTTCAAGTGTAAATTTCAAGTTATTATGTAAATTGTTTAGGTAACTGTGAAAATTGTGGAGTTCATCTATAGTACCCGACCACATGCAAAAAACATCATCTACATATCTTAACCATTTTATTATCTTATTGTGAAAAGGGTTATTAGAGTTAATTATATTAGTAGTTTCTATATCGTTCAAATACAAATCCGCAAGTAGTCCTGAAAGTGGCATGCCCATTGGTAATCCGTCATTGACTTTATAAAATTGATCATTAAATTTGCAATAGTTTTGATTTACTATAAGTTCTAAGATTGAAGTTAAATCATTTATTTTAGATATATCTGTGTATTTCTGGGTAAAGATATTTTTAACTATTTCTAATGTATGATTTATAGGGACATTGGAATATAAATTTACTATATCAAAGGAAACCATTATAAAATCTGTATCTAAAGGTGTATTTGTAATGTTATTCATGAATTGTTGAGTATTGTTAACAGAGCAGGTTGATGTAAAGTTTATTTCTTTAAAGACTTCTAACATAATTTTTGATAAATGGATAGCAGGAGAAGAATAATATGCAGTGATAGGTCTAATCGGTATATCTATTTTATGTAATTTAGGTAGGGCATAAAGAGTTGGAATTTTTGGGTTCATTGGTATAAATGTATTGGAGTGCGGTGAATACTCTAGGAGTGTACCTTTCTTTTACATTTTTAAGCTGACTTATGCGATTTCTAGTTTGTTGTTATTTGATAGTAACTTATTTATTGTTATGTTTTATCAATAGCGTGCATGACCTTGTATGGTATTTTATTTGCTTCATGTTATATTGTGCATTGTCCACCATGTCACGTGACTTGTGTTTTTAATATTTTACGTGTAATTTTATCTAAAAATTTTTATCTATCATCATCCTATTTTAATATGAAAACGACCTATCAAGTATTTTCGAAAGATCATGTTAAACCCATAGTTGTATCTGCATACATTAACTTATGATAAGAGATAATTTGAAAAACATTTGACTGTGAGTATCATACACGTGTAATTTTTGCATTTGATATTTTTTTATACATACTTATTCGTGGTAAATTTTGTAACGGTTAATTTTTGTTTAGATTCTCGGCTGATGATGACATAATGTCGAAACTAGTACCGTAGAGTAAATTAAAACTTTTGTAAAGAATAAAGAGGATCCATCATTGTTTTTTGTTTTGCTTCATTTTACAACTTTACAAATGGACATTTATTATTTAAAGAAAGATATATCCTTGTCTTCTGTCCTGGATTTTCAAAGAATCTACGCAAGGATTGATATTTACTATAACCATATTTACTTTGTTGATGTATGCATTAGAGAAAAGTTAACCCCAACTTTTGTCAAGATTAAATGTAATAAACTAACAACTAAACAGAGGGAACATATTCAACACAAGCTACTCATTAAAGAAAAACGAAAACACCATTCTACCATTGCTAGGCTATATGATAGACTGCCTTTGTTACACAGAAACCTTCATTATTTGGAGATAGAAGAAATTATATTGGATGCCAAAGAACGTGCATTTTCAATCGAACAAGATGATCTTTGACGTAAGAACGACAAGCTAAGGTCGCTGAGGAAAAACAGAAAATGTCAGAACACACACATGAATTCGAACTCCATTAACAGAACAGTCACAGGAGCCGATCCTTCTACTCCTACAGAAGGCATATCAATATTACGACATCATGGGGACAACAATGAACAACCGATACAACAATTTGTAAACCTCACAAACATTGTTTTTGAAAGGGAAGAGATCGATTTGCTTAACAATGGACACAAATATGCCCTTCACCCAACGAAAATATCTCATCCTTTAAATTCAATCGATATACAATGTGCGATTGAGAGGCATCCCGAGAAAAATAGGATACGAAATGAAGTCATTCCAACATTAAGAAATAAAGAAAAGCGAAATCACAGCATATCACTTAAATCTAGGGAGGAATGGAGAATTATTAAAAAGATCAAATCTAAGTTGGAGGTGCAAGACGCAATTTATGTAAAGGCAGACAAAGGCGCTGGCACGGTTGTCATGTATCGTAAGTCATATATAGATAAAACTTTAGAATTCATTTCCAATAACAATTACACTCTTTTACAAAAGAATCCTTTAAAACTTGTAATTAGCAATACGAAGTCAATTATTAACCAGTGTAAAGGTACACTCCTAGAGTATTCACCGCACTCCAATACATTTATACCAATGAACCCAAAAATTCCAACTTTATATGCCCTACCTAAATTACATAAAATAGATATACCGATTAGACCTATCACTGCATATTATTCTTCTCCTGCTATCCATTTATCAAAAATTATGTTAGAAGTCTTTAAAGAAATAAACTTTACATCAACCTGCTCTGTTAACAATACTCAACAATTCATGAATAACATTACAAATACACCTTTAGATACAGATTTTATAATGGTTTCCTTTGATATAGTAAATTTATATTCCAATGTCCCTATAAATCATACATTAGAAATAGTTAAAAATATCTTTACCCAGAAATACACAGATATATCTAAAATAAATGATTTAACTTCAATCTTAGAACTTATAGTAAATCAAAACTATTGCAAATTTAATGATCAATTTTATAAAGTCAATGACGGATTACCAATGGGCATACCACTTTCAGGACTACTTGCGGATTTGTATTTGAACGATATAGAAACTACTAATATAATTAACTCTAATAACCCTTTTCACAATAAGATAATAAAATGGTTAAGATATGTAGATGATGTTTTTTGCATGTGGTCGGGTACTATAGATGAACTCCACAATTTTCACAGTTACCTAAACAATTTACATAATAACTTGAAATTTACACTTGAAATAGAAAAAGAAGAAAAATTAAATTTTCTCGATATCACCCTTACGAAGTGTAATAATAACATTACCATAGACATTTATAGGAAACCATCATCTATTACAACTGTAATCCCATACAACTCATATCATTGTATATCACAAAAAATGTCTGCTTTTCAATATTATATACACAGAGCGATAACATATCCATTAGACCATACTTCAAAAATTAAAGAAATTAATTATATTTATGAATTAGCTACAAATTTTAAATTCCCTATTCACACAATTAATAAACTGATAAAACATATCATTCTAAAACAAGACCCTCTTTATAATAAAAATAACAATATTTCACATAATATACAATATAAGTCTCTACCATATAACTTTATCACTATTGGATTAAAACCAATATTTAACAAATTTGACATTAAACTTTCATTCAAAACAGATACTCAACTATATAACATTTTAAGTAATGTAAAACCCAAACAAAACATCCTAGAGGAAAGTGGTGTTTATTCTTTGAAGTGTATTCAGTGTAACTCTATTTATATAGGGCAAACTGGACGACAATTATGTAACAGATTGTATGAACACAAAAATCAATTAACTTCAAATGTTTTCAAACATCGACTTGAAACTGGACATAATATTGACTTTCAAAATATTTCAATTTTACATAGACAATCTAAAGGCTTAAAACTTAACTTGTTAGAAACATTAGAGATTGAAAGACACAAACATCGTTACAATTTATTACATGATCAAGTATATACACATGACAAACCATTCTTTTCATTTTTAGAAACTATATAATAACACCAAAAATTTTTGTCCTGCATCTTTGGTTGCCTGGATTGCCGTCTTTTACATTTTTAAGCTGACTTATGCGATTTCTAGTTTGTTGTTATTTCATAGTAACTTATTTATTGTTATGTTTTATCAATAGCGTGCATGACCTTGTATGGTATTTTATTTGCTTCATGTTATATTGTGCATTGTCCACCATGTCACGTGACTTGTGTTTTTAATATTTTACGTGTAATTTTATCTAAAAATTTTTTATCTATCATCATCCTATTTTAATATGAAAACCACCTATCAAGTATTTTCGAAAGATCATGTTAAACCCATAGTTGTATCTGCATACATTAACTTATGATAAGAGATAATTTGAAAAACATTTGACTGTGAGTATCATACACGTGTAATTTTTGCATTTGATATTTTTTTATACATACTTATTCGTGGTAAATTTTGTAACGGTTAATTTTTGTTTAGATTCTCGGCTGATGATGACATAATGTCGAAACTAGTACCGTAGAGTAAATTAAAACTTTTGTAAAGAATAAAGAGGATCCATCATTGTTTTTTGTTTTGCTTCATTTTACAACTTTACAAATGGACATTTATTATTTAAATAGATATTTGTTTACATTTTTAAGTGAGTAATGTATAACTTGACCGCAAGGAGCAGCAATGTAGACATGCATTTTAAGAAGTGGAATGATAGTCGGTAAAAATATTGCTAATATAGGGGAATGATACCATAATTAAAGGCAGATTTTGAACAGCAGGTGAAAACCGCTCTAAATATTAAACATAGGTGTCTGTATCAATAAATAATTTTAATAAATTTGAACTTGTATAATTTTAAAAAGAATTATTTTAAAAGGGGACTTAGAAAAATTTTCATAAAGTAAAACATAAATATTTTTAGAGAGGTTGAAGAAGGACTTAAAAGATTTTTCGACAATATTAAACTTATTGGATTTTAACCATCTTCATACATTTATTTGTACTCAAATTGATAATTCTCATAATAAATAAATGTATTTCACATGCAATTGGTAGCGAGATAAATAATACTAGAGAACCAGGATGTTTTTATTCTAAGACGCGATGGTCTAACACTACGCGTTACGGTAAAACATTTTGGAATTTGTAATAGATTTTGTTTTAGGTAAATTAAAAGATTCATTTTAATTTTGTATATAAATGCAGACACGTTATGTTTGCATATATGTAGGAAGGTCAGAAGTATAAAATGTATTTATGAATTTTTCTTTCTAGAATATTTTTTTTTGATTGTTGTGAGAACCTTTACACAAAATTTTGATATGGATCAGTTTAATGAACTCTACGAGGAATTGAGGTCGCTTATAATAGTTTTGTTTTGTTTTGTTATTTTATATACAGTGTTAAACAGTTTTTCTTTATGTGGTGGCTTGTGCTGGAGATAAAACGAGGTTGGTAAATTTTATTTTTATTAATGAATATGTTCATAATATATATTGTTTGAGTGCTTGTGCATTGAGGTTTGACGTGTTGGGGAAGTGGTCACAGATGTGTACAATGAGTTAAGTAATTAAATAACTCGTAGTATGGAGCATTGATTAATCCTAAAGGCACGAATTTGTTTTGGTGGTACTGTTCGGGAGCGAGAAAAGGCGCTGGGCAGTATTAATACCAAAACGGAGTCAATACTTTAAAGCACAATTTAAGCACGTAATATTTTTTTATACACTACATTGGAGCTGGACACGTTGTTGTGTACGTTAGGGGTGTGTCCAACGAGTCAAAAGACGAACTCGTAGAACGGAACTCTGATTTACCAATTTACGTGAATTTGTTTTGAAGATACTGTTTGGGAGCGAGAAAAGGCGTTGGGCAGTATTAATGTCAAAACAGAGTCCATGTTTTAATGTGTATATTATCATAACCGTTGGGATTTATTATATTTTAATTTTTTATTATCCAGTATGTCACGACATTTAATAAAATTTTGACTTGTTGATTGCATTAGTATAGGTATTTATAAATAAACCTAATAAAAGTGTGTTTAGTAAAATGTCTTTAATTTGTTTAATATTATTATTATTATAATTACTGTATTAGAGTTTAATTTTTTTTATATTATCATAACATGCAATGGTTTGATTTTGAATATTAATTTTATTTTCTTTGTTTAGTACATACATCTGTTTTTCTTTAGTATTTTTAATAAACTATGTATAAGATATTTCTGTATTTTATTTATTTTATCTGACCTGGAGAGAACTTAAGAGCATCAACTTTGGAGAAAGAATATTTTCTATTTTCTGCCCCTGAGAGAAGGTATAATTAGAATAACCGTAAACTGAGCTAGTGAAGTGCGAAATTGCCTAACCCACATTTCTGAGGAAATTATAAAATCCTAGACTAGCATAAGGCCTAGTACTGGGATATATGCTTCATTCTTTTTGAATTTGAGAATAAAGAATTTTAATAATCTCACATAATTATTAATTTTACAAGAGTCACAGCATATATGTATATACCGTATGTGTCTATTTTCATTAGCTATAGGGATTCAATGTTTACATGCGATTTATACGTATACAAATAATACGTGGCAACGTGTGTCTCCCGGCAACAATCGACATCACAGCGACTTTCCCCGATCTTGCCACTTCTACATTAAATGTTGAGCAGCGAACACGTTCCGAGATATAGTCTGCAATAAAATCCGTCATCATCAAATGGCCGGCGCGATCTAGTTGTTTATTATTATTTTCAGAATCCTTTTTTATTTACCTTATTTTTAATTTTATTAGAATTACGCTTTTGTTTGTGTCATGCTTAATAATTGTCTGCATTTACTGAAAGGAAAAAGAAAAATCCTTGCAAGGCGTAAATATTATTTCTAAGCGCAGTACAAACATCCAAGTCAATAGTCCAACAGCTACTGCTAACTTGAGCTTGTATCATGGGTCGCGCTCGCATTGAAGAGAAAAGTAGGGGGTGCCATGTTGTCACGTATTGCATGAATTAATCGCCTATGGCTAATGAAAATTGACATGTAAACATTGAATGGATTCAATGTTTACATGCGATTTATACGTATACAAATAATATGTGGCAACGTGTGTCACCCCTACTATCCGTCACCAATCCCGACAGCAATCGACATCACAACGACTTTCTCCGATCTTCCCATTTCTACATTAAATGTTTAGCTGCGAACACGTTCCGATCTAGTCTGCAATAAAAGCCGTCATAATCAAATGGCCGCCGCGATCTAGTAGTTTATTATTATTTTCAGAATCCTTTTTTATTTACCTTATTTTTAATTTTATTAGAATTACGCTTTTGTTTGTGACATGCAGCGTGAACGCAGCTTAATAATTCTCTGCATTTATTGAAAGGAAAAAGAAAAATCCTTGCAATGCGTAAATATTATTTCTGAGCGCAGTACAAACACCCTAGTCAATAGTCCAACAGCTACTGCTAACTTGAGCTTGTATCGGTCGCGCTGGCATTGAAGAGGAAAGGTGGGGTGCCATGTTGTCACGTATTGCATGAATTAATCGCCTATGGCTAATGAAAATTGACACGTGCTGTATATATAAATAAAGGAAATATCACGGATACATAATAAAAATAGGAGAAAGAATATCGGGTTAATCCGCTGTAGTGCAACCGCAGACACGTGTTTCAGACTCGTTGGTCATCGTCAGTACGGTGTAGCCAAGGAATAAGGTGGGATATCCTTGGAGATAGAAACAAAGCTGCAATTGGTGGTCTGTCTTCCCGATGGTCTTCCTTTTGTTTCTATCTCCAAGGATATCCCACCTTATTCCTTGGCTACACCGTACTGACGATGACCAACGAGTCTGAAACACGTGTCTGCGGTTGCACTACAGCGGATTAACCCGATATTCTTTCTCCTATTTATATATATATATATATATATATATATATATATATATATATATATATATATATATGGTTTCCTTCTTTTTTTGGCGTTTTTTAGGTCGACTTGTGAATAAAACAAAGGCGTTGTTATGCCATTGTTTTTATTTTATAACAATTTTTTTTTTTTCCATTACATGTTTCGGCCTAGCGGGCCTTTTTCAAATGGTGTTCTAGAATACATAATTAACATTTATTAATGATTGTGAAGCAAAGTTAGATAATAACGAAAAACAATGTGTAAAATTTAAGTTTACAGTGATAAAAACGATTCCATCCAACTATCACATTCTCTCACTTGATGTAGAATCTCTATATACAAACACACCCACTGATTTAGCAATAGATATAATAAAGTCAAGATGGAAAGAAATCAGTAAACACACATCTTTAGATCAAACAGAATTCTTAAAAGGCGTCAAATTTTGTTTAAACAGTATATATTTCCAGTATAATGACACCTATTACACACAAATTTATGGAATTGCCATGGGTTCACCGCTTGCTGGTCCTATCGCCAATCTCGTAATGGAGTATTTAGAGACCAACATACTTGATACCTTGGATTTTAAACCGATCTTTTTCAAAAGATATGTTGATGACATTGTGACTTGTATCCCAATAACAAAAACACAATACCTACTAGAACGGTTCAATGCGTTCCATAAAAAAAATCCGTTTCACAATGGAAATTGAAACAAATAAATCTCTTAACTTCCTTGATATTAACATAACATATGATAGCGCTGGTAAAATATATACCGATTGGCATAATAAAGAAACTGCATCGTTTAGGTATACACAATACAATTCAAATATACCCCTAAAATACAAAAAGAATGTAATCAACAACCTAACTGACAGAGCTATAAAACTGGCACACCATAGATACAGACCTAAAAACATTAATAAGATAAAGTCAATCCTAAAAGAAAATAATTATCCATCCTGTCTAATAGACAAAACAGTGAAGCAAAGAATAAATAACATCTACAATTCCACCCAAAATAACAAAAAAGCCTCAAACGTCCAAAAATTTATCGCTATTCCATATGTAAACCAACTGGCAGAAAAGATATCAAACACACTAAAACCATATGACATCGCAGTCGCTTACAAGCCCATCAATACGACAAAGACACTTTTCTCGAAACTAAAGCCCTATATCGCAAAAGACAAACAGACTCACGCAATATATAAAATACAATGTAATGACTGTAGTGGCAACTATATAGGACAATCGAAACAATACTTATACAAACGAATGCAGGCCCACAAATACTCAAAAACAGACAAAACGGCATTGGCAACACAAGTAACGGAAAAAAACACACTTTTGATTTTAAAATATCAAAATTCTTGACATAGAGAATAATACCAAAAAAAGAGAAATTAAAGAGATGATCCATATTAAGCAAAGTGCAAACTGTATTAACAATAGAAATGACATAAAGAATTTGAACTCAGTCTATTACAATATCATTAAAAAGTAGCGATCTGCATCTTAACAAATATCATTTAGTTATAAGTGACGAACCCCCCCCCCCCTTTCCAGTGTTTCTTTCTTTTTAAACGGAAGGAAAAAAAAATTTTTTACTCTGAGACAATTTATAATTTTTCTAATTAAATATATACAACCGGAATATGCTTAATTCCTGACACCATGTATGTGTATTCATCAAATAGAGATAGATAAACTGCAATATGCACAAATACCAAAAATAAATAGTTCTTCTTACTTGAAGAAAAATCAATAAGCAAACAACAAATAAAAAATTATAAAATATTTAACGTCCTAAGACATATACACACATACTGCTCGCAATCTGACATCGAAATAAGCGGCAATATTTAACGTTTGGTTACATGAAACAGAAAGCAACATGTCTATTTTAGAAACTAAATACAGCTGTACTTTGAAACACATTGTCAGGTAATTACGTATATTTTTTAAGAAAAAAGCATTTGTATTGTTTTTTGTCACTCTAAATTTTAAACTTATGTACTGTTTTTATATATTTTGGATATATTTTAAATTGTTATATTGTTTTTATCACTGTAAACTTAAATTTTACACATTGTTTTTCGTTATTATCTAACTTTGCTTCACAATCATTAATAAATGTTAATTATGTATTCTAGAACACCATTTGAAAAAGACCCGCTAGGCCGAAACATGTAATGGAAAAAAAATAATTGTTATAAAATAAAAACAATGGCATAACAACGCCTTTGTTTTATTCACAAGTCGACCTAAAAAACGCCAAAAAAAGAAGGAAACCATATTAATATACAAGGTCACTGAAAAGAAAAATACCCTTATATATATATATAATATATATATATGAAGAGAAATTTCTTGAATTAGCGGCATTTTAAATTAATTGATGACAATTACTTGCATTATTTTAATAATTAATGATTTTTAAGGAAAAGAAACACACCACCCCGAGGACTAACACATATGCATCAGTTTCGTTAACCACTACAACGTGAACACTCATCAGCCCGGTCTGTAATGTGTTCATTTTCCCATCCTCCGAAATTTGTATATATAGTTTCGGAAACGATCTATGCAAGCATGAGAGATAATTTCTTATCATTCTCATTTAATTTAACAATTAATTTAAAATGCCGCTAATTCAAGAAATTTCTCTTCATATTTAAATATATACGGCAAAGAAACAAGATTATATGTGTTTAATATATACATTAATCACATATAAAATATTAATTATATATATTGTGCTGAGTAACAATATTGATGTTTGGCACTGTATATTTTTGAACAAGTTGGAAGGATTATTTAATTTTACTAATTTTTCTTTGTGACTGTTAAATTAAAATATTTAAACTAAAAAAGAACAGTTGTGTATACTTAAAATGTTATTTATTACAATAAAGATGTGTGCAGTCAATTATGAAAACAGTACTTGAAGGAGTTGTAGTGGACCAGGTTCTTGGTGGCAGTAATTTTCATTGGTATCTGAAAATGGAGATTTAAATATTATAATTTATGTAAAAATGTAGTTTGAAATCTTGTAAAACTTGTCTAATTAACAATAATGTAAAGTAAAATAATTTAATGTTGATTGTTGAAGTATGAAGGAAACAACTTGGTAAATAATTGCGCGGGTAAAGTTTGAATAAGCGGATCTGTCAAAATTGACATTTACAGAAAATTTTGATTAGCAATATTTTTTGAAGTACAAAGTCTTAGTAATTCATTATTATAAATTAATAGAGATTTAATAGAGAAGGTTTACTAAAGTTTGAAAAGCACTGAAACGTATTAATAAAGTTTTATAATACCATTTTGAACAAGAATTGTGAGAAAAGGAATTTAATTGGATGAAATTAGAAAACGGAAATATTGTCTTGGTGACGAAAAACAAACAACGAAATTGAAAAATATTTTTCAAGAAAGGCGCGTGTACTTTTCGGAAAATCACGATTTTATTCCGAAAAGTATATCTTAAATTCACTTAAACCGCGAAAGTTGGTGCTTAAAGTGTTCTTTTCAGCATAGAAAATATTTATTGACGGTAGAATCAAAATATATTATAAAGAAGCATAAAATTATTCAATAATTTCATAGTAATTTAATTAATTGGTATCCTGTATGAATAAAGAAGATATATAAGGAAAATAAATATCAAAAGATTACTTACCAAATATTAACCAAGTCCGAGCGGAATATTGAATCCATCAGTTGCACGTGAGTTCAAAGAGGGATTCCAGTTATCCAAGTCCAGTTTATTGTATAAAAACGAGAAGTTCCAACTATTTAGAATCCCTGATGTCGTTCCAGTAAATGTTAAATTAATTAGAGGATCCGGTAACCCATATATATTTCCGAAGAGGTCTAGTTCAGTGTTAAGCAGAGATAGAAGTACAGCTGCATTTAAATCCAGAAGATATCCCGCAGTTTTCGAGGACACAACAAGATACATCCTGTAAGATAAAACCGAAGCAGTTCCAGATCCTGAAGGAGAACGAGGATACACCAAGAAGTCGTGCTAGGAGGGTTTTCCAGAGAGTTACCAGTTGCACAGAACGAGTCCAGGAAGAACCTGTGAGAAAAAAAGGAAAACATAATTTAAACAAACCAGAGATAGAAGAAAAATATTAACAAGAGGTTGTATAATTTTTAAATAAGGAAAAATTTGAATTTATTTAATTGTATATCGAGTGAAAGTCATAAATATTATTTAGAATTGTTGACTAGTATAAAGCAAGTATAGAAATACGTTTTGTTAAAAGATTAAATCTCTATTTTCATAAAAAGATACAGAATATGCACATATATAAATGAATTGACATGACCTTGGTACTAAAACATACCTTCAACTTGTTTAATATTTTATAGACGAAGGTTATTTATAGATAATTAAATTGCATCGTATAATGCATGCTAAATTGAAAAAGATACATTGAATTGAATTTGTACATACCTTTTGAATAAATAACATTTGCTGACATCCTTCATATAACAATAAACGTACAGGTGCGATTAGACAGGTTAACAATCTATGTACATGTCGTATAACTATTTTGGATGTATATTTTCGAATCAAGATTTTTATATTTGTTGTCATTAAACTAGTATTGTGGTGAAATTCTTCTTTTTATTTGGTAAAATAGTAACATTGTATTAGACATTTTCATTACGAACATAGAAGCAGATAAGTCAATGACCTACAAGTAAACAAAAATAAAATAGCATTATAAAGTTTATAGTGAGAGGAAAAGTATACATACCGTACTATTGTTATCCTATAAGAGGGATAATTTATTAGCAGCAATATTCTCTTCATTATAAGAATAAGTATAACAAGATTATTAGAAACATTTAAATTGTTATTTTTATGTAGCAGTCAGTGTATAACGGCAAATACCTAAGCGACATCTTTATAAAAGTAAATGAAATGCTAGTACTGCGCGGTTAAAAATAAAAACTAGTTACATTTATAGGAAAGTCATACCATAAAGAAGTGATGAATCGTAATTAATATTTGAAAGAGTTAGGAGATTAATATTTATTTCTAAATGCATTAAAGAATATTATTTTTATAAAAAAAATAAAAAAGAATTAATTAAATTGATTAAGAATAAAACTGAGTAGTGTTTGGGCATAGATAAAAGAAATAAAGAAACCTATTATAGCATATGAGTACATTAATTTTGGTGCAAAGATTTTAAAATATTATATACTGAGTGATACATTATCATTATCATAGATTATAACCTGAGATTAATTGAGTAAATTTGAATGACTAGGTAAGAGAGGAGATATTATTAGCAATACAAATAACAAGATTTGAGTAAATTAGGGTAGATTATTTATTATATGTGTTGCAAGTATATTATCCCCTCCACTAGTGCAATATATATATATATATACATATATATGTGAGAAGTTTCTTGAATTTAGCGGCGTATTAATTAATTGATTTAAGATAATTACTTTAATGATTTTAAGGAAAAGAAACACACCACTCCGTGGACTAACACATATGCATTAGTTTCATTAACCACTACAACGTGAACATTCATCAGCACGGCTCTGGTGTTCATTTTCCTATCTACCGAAATTTGTATATATAGTTTCGGGGACGATGTTTGTAAGCTTGAGAGATAATTTCTAATTATTCTCATTTAACGAAGGAACCATATTAACTACTATGTTTTCCTTCTACGAAAGTAAAGCACATTCAGTGCACTCTGTGTTGGAACACAGAAATCCTAATTTCATTCTGGATAATTACAATTAATATTTATATGTGTTTAACGTATATGCTAAACACATATAATTCGTTTCTTTGCCGTATATATCTAAATATGTGAGAAGTTTCTTGAATTTAGCGGCGTATTAATTAATTGATTTAAGATAATTACTTTAATGATTTTAAGGAAAAGAAACACACCACTCCGTGGACTAACACATATGCATTAGTTTCATTAACCACTACAACGTGAACATTCATCAGCACGGCTCTGGTGTTCATTTTCCTATCTACCGAAATTTGTATATATAGTTTCGGGGACGATGTTTGTAAGCTTGAGAGATAATTTCTAATTATTCTCATTTAACGAAGGAACCATATTAACTACTATGTTTTCCTTCTACGAAAGTAAAGCACATTCAGTGCACTCTGTGTTGGAACACAGAAATCCTAATTTCATTCTGGATAATTACAATTAATATTTATATGTGTTTAACGTAGATGCTAAACACATATAATTCGTTTCTTTGCCGTATATATCTAAATATGTGAGAAGTTTCTTGAATTTAGCGGCGTATTAATTAATTGATTTAAGATAATTAATTTAATGATTTTAAGGAAAAGAAACACACCACTCCGTGGACTAACACATATGCATTGTAGTGGTTAATGAAACTAATGCATATGTGTTAGTCCACGGAGTGGTGTGTTTCTTTTCCTTAAAATCATTAAAGTAATTATCTTAAATCAATTAATTAATACGCCGCTAAATTCAAGAAACTTCTCACATATTTAGATATATACGGCAAAGAAACGAATTATATGTGCTTAGCATATACGTTAAACACATATAAATATTAATTGTAATTATCCAGAATGAAATTAGGATTTCTGTGTTCCAACACAGAGTGCACTGAATGTGCTTTACTTTCGTAGAAGGAAAACATAGTAGTTAATATGGTTCCTTCGTTAAATGAGAATAATTAGAAATTATCTCTCAAGCTTACAAACATCGTGTCCGAAACTATATATACAAATTTCGGTAGATAGGAAAATGAACACCAGAGCCGTGCTGATGAATGTTCACGTTGTAGTGGTTAATGAAACTAATGCATATGTGTTAGTCCGCGGAGTGGTGTGTTTCTTTTCCTTAAAATCATTAAAGTAATTATCTTAAATCAATTAATTAATACGCCGCTAAATTCAAGAAACTTCTCACATATTTAGATATATACGGCAAAGAAACGAATTATATGTGTTTAGCATATACGTTAAACACATATAAATATTAATTTTACATATATATATATATATATATATATATATATGTATTACGTATATATATGTCTTTTCGAAATATCGATTTTTATCTATTGTTACATCGAAATTAAATGATTAAGATCATTACAATAAAAAAAAAATTAACAGATGTAAAATTACAAATTAATTAATTTGGTAAAATTCTGTAATATGATATTCATAGTGGTGACAACATGAAAGAGAGAGACGCCTATGTTTGCTTTTAGTCAGCTGACCGACTAAAGTCAATATGTCAAAACACAACTGCGTGTAAAGTTTTGGACGATTACTTAACTTTTTTATATGATATTTCTTTTATTATTATTAGTTTAAATTTAGTAATATAATTTTACATAGTTTTCTTTTTACATGTATGTGAGTTTTTAGTGTACGGGATACTTCTTAATTATTTTCTTAAGGTATGAGTTTCTCGTTCTTAAATACAAACAGTTTTTGTTCATGTGTAATTTGTTTTTTTTTGTGCTTTCTGTTGCAAAAACTGCTACGAGAAGGGAAACAGCATATTTTTCCATTTGTGAGTTAGGATTAATGTTGATTCTTTTTCTTATTTAAGGAAGAAATGGATAAACTTTATTAACATGATAAATGTTTAAACCACAAGTACCACTAAGTTGTGTACGAAACATTTTTTTATTGTTTAATTTATGGACAAACATATATTGCTTCGTTAAATCTATAAGATTTTTCAATATTTGCAACAAGAATTAGCAATAAACTTTACTTTTGTTTGTTTTTTGTTTCATCTTCTTTAATTATCAAGTAAATAAATTGTACAATATTTATAGCAGAACTAGAAAGCCTATGAATTACATATATATAGTATATTAAATATTTCATTATTTAAGTTTAGAAAATGAATTCTTTTTTAAAACATTCAAATTAGAAATAAAACTACCACTTCCATATTTTCTTTAAGGATTTTATAAAAATGTAAAGCAGCTGTGGTTCTAGTAACTGATACTTTTGAATTTAGTGTATAGTCACGTGATTAAAGGCAGGCATCAGTGTATACCTTTTAGCTTGTTAAAAAATGAATAAACTGTCTCTCTCCAGTGTTGTCACCACTATTTTGTGTTTATTTAAAGTGCAAAGCTCCATCTATTAGTTATAACTTTTGAAGACCAGTAGATGCAAAAACTGAAAATTCTTTCAATCGATCCAGTCAAATATATTCCGGGACTTACAGATCGGTTATTGCTATATATCTTCTGTATATGCAGTATACAGGATTATTTATTCTTATATTTTTAATATTTCAATTGAAATAAAATTGTTTTAAATCTAAATCGTCATCTTTGTTTAGATATGGAATAATAAATTTACATTTCTTGATATAAGCTCTTACTACAGAGAGATTCAAAGAGATTTTACATTTTGTTTCAAAGATACAGGACATGCCTTAGGCATGTATGTCGATAAGTGAAATACTTCAAGTTAATATTTTGACATAAGCATTTTATACGACTTTCCTTGTAATTACTTATTATTGATTTAGTTTATTATTGAAATTCATCGTACATTAAATTATATGAGAGTGTTTGAAGGTGATGCACACCAATCAAAGAAAATATCTGACAAACATTTAAAATACTTTTTTAATACTTAATCATTAATTAATAATGTATTTGCCATAACTTATACTTGTCAGATGAATGTATAATTGTTTTCCAGAGATGTAATTTGTCTAATAATTTGTCTAATTTGTATGTATTAGGTTTTCAAACAAATTATTTGTCAAAAATTTTGAATAAATGGTGTGCATCCAAATATATTAAAATAGTTTACCATCTCTACTTTTGATTTTTGTACACTAGAACAGTATGTATGAGATTACTACAGGTAAAATTTTTGGGTGGCCGTTTTTTCAAATTTTCTTGGCTTCAAAGGACATTGCACTATTACCTGAAAGCTAGATAGAAAATGTCCTTTTTTTTCATTTTATATTTTTACAATTATAAGTACTGATACCAATGATTTGCACAGAAAAGTCACTCATGGTTAACATTAGATTGTGCTGGTGTCGTATACATGTATGCGTCTGTAGGTATTTAGATGATTTCTTATTTTTTGCCTTTACCAAATAAATATTGTACACCACTTCGCTTATACTTTAACAATAACTAAATATTGGAAGTAAATATCGTGCACAATTGATTAGCCTTTTACTTGACGTTAATTAGTTGTATTTGGAGCCTTCAAATCTCGAAAGCTCTACTGCAGAGGGTGCAGGATAATCGCGTGGGTCGTAGATGCGCTGCAGTGCGATGGATCTTGGGCTATCGTGACCAGGTGGTCCGCAGTGTGGCGCATGCGGACACTCCTCGGCGCTGGATCCGGACCTCAGTGCACCGTTCGCGCGCTAACTTGATTCATCCTCACCTGTTGGCCACGTACGTTCCTACACCAGCAATGAGTTAAACGGTTCGTTCGTAGGCATTCGCCGAGAACTCGGTAAATGACAATTTTGGAACAGTCATATTAACCAGCATTTGTGTTCTAGTGCTTTAAAAAAATACTAGTAATAGTTTTAATAGAAATACAGCTAAAACAAGCGAAAAATAATAAGGTCAACTTCCTAAAATTTCTAAAATTACATTTTTGCTCAACGTAGTTTACTAGTATTTTCTTCAGCTGACTGCTAAAGTAACGCATATATCTTCCATTTTATATAAAATCTAGAAATTAGTGACTAAAATCAGTTTAAATAAAAATTAGCAAAAAAAGTCTGCAATATACAATTTCCAAAACAATATATTTAAACACATTTAAAGTATTATCAATTGCAAAGGAGAATGAAAAGAAATCGTACATATAAAAGCAAATGTACCCTGTTGAGGTAAATGTTTGAAATTAATATTTCAAAAGCTTCTTATTAACATTTATATATTGTAAAGATATATTGTACATCTATTTTAAAAAGAATAGTTAATTAGAACCAAGAAAGAGAAATTAAGTCTGTACATATGTTTTTTAAAATATATGATTAAAGTATGCCTTTAAACTTAAAACAAGATCGTGCTTTCAAAAGCTGCTGTTTAGTGTGTTAGTGGTGTAACATTTCTTGACCGGCATATTTTATGGTGATGTTGTGTCATCATGACGATGTGGCAAAGTGGGATGGGTGGCCACGGTGCCCAAAACAATGCTTGGATGAAATTAATGGGAATCGTTCATAAGGAACGTCGACATCATGATTCAGCACCTGCTTCCACGGACCGAACTCTTAGCCAGTAAGTCACTAAAATATATTTTAAAATTAATTTATACCAATACCTATTCATTGAGATGGCGAAATTTTGCGTTGATATCAAAACGGTAACACTAAGTGAAACTTAGCGTAACTCGTAATACTGACTTTATGTTTCTCTATATAAATTATTATATTCTTATACACTTCCAAAGTATCATACAAATTGATTTTATACAACTATATAATTATAATTTCAGTTGGTAATTATTGAACAGAAATTATATTAAATGAAAATTCTTATCAAACTATAACCTAGTTCTTATTATATTTATAAACTGTTTCTTCTTTAAGAAACTCAAATTGTTTATTACATGTAAGGAGTAACAGAGCGAGTCAGCACATAATTGAGTTGAACATTATATCTCAAAATTATATAAATGCGATTTCTATATAGTAAGAATTCTGTTTGTTCTGGACATCTCACGATCACTGGCTAAGTTTGGGTTTCAAGGTTCTTGGATACAAACTTTCAGCGAAATTATTGTCAACTTCCGGTTATACCGGAAGTAGGTGTAAATTTTATGATTTGAAATAGAACACACCGTTATTGACAAGTCTTGATTGTTGCTTTAAATTTTAAGTTTAGTTTGTATTACATTTACTGCACCTGTACCTATATACCTACTATATCATTTATTTGCCCGTGTCACTAAGATTTTTCATAATTACTGTTTTTCTACTGATTTTTTTACTAAAAGTGATATAAATGGCTAAGATTGGGTTTAAGGTAAAGAACGCCTACGCACAATTAAAATGATTTTTTAATAGGATAAAAAATATATTCATTGCGAAAATGACTTTCAATTGCATGTTCTTGTCCAAATTAGACAAGGAAACTTGAACAGCCTGCATAAAATAGCCATAAAGTTAAACTGCAGTCGGGTAATTTATTATAATACAGTCAAACTAAATACGTAGGTCTTTTCTTGTTCATAATTTATACCCAAACTATAGCTGCATTGCAACCGTCTTAAAAAAAGTTGATTATCCCGAAAGCAGTAAAACCTTTGCAAAAATTTTGCCAAATATAGAGTGTGGTGTTTAAATAATGGGCTTAACACCTACTTTCTGTGAAATCAGAAACAATCGAATTTTAAACTTTTGACACACATCTTCTATTTTTATTATATGCTTCTAATGGTAACTTGCTGTGACATACCTGTACACTGTACATACATGTACATTATACATGTACATTAGCTTTTTTTCGTTAATTACAGTGACATAATTTTTTGATTTAATAACTAAAACTTGATTTGATGTTCAAAATGTATAATTTTTTTAATGAAATTTTGCTTAAATCAACCTAAATAAAATATTTGATCATAAAATTTAATGTATGTATTTCAATAATTAATAATTTAATGTATAATTTTTCCAATAAAATACAATTTTCATCAAATTTTAAGTAGTCAATATTACAGAAAAAGTATAAACATTTTTATTAGAGAAAATTTGTTAATTGTACTCATAAAACCTAAACTGTCATGCAGTAGATGATTGGGATATAGAATTGTTTCACAACAGGAAATGTTTCTTTATATCAATTATTATTTCCGTTAAAAGTTCTTTTAAAATTTAATTTTGAATTGTAAAGCATTATTTATGCAAGCAAGCAATGATTTAATATATATAACGTCTAAAAGTAGCCCGTAGCACGAAAGTTATTTAATTGCCTATAGTTTTGCTTTGTATTTAATAAGAATTATTTCAAGAGCAGATCCGAGTTTGTCAATAACTTTTTTGTCTTAATATTTTAAAGTTTAGAAACTTAAATGGGGTCAAGTAGGAACTTGTTGACACGACTAAGAAATATTTTGCTAAGCGAGTATTTCCTGAACACGCAAGCCACACACTACTCTTATACGTATATACAGAGCGAGTACAGAATGTAGAATCGTTTGAAACACCTTCACACACTATAGTGTACTTACTTACATAGTACATATAGCCAGTGAAGATCTAAAGGAACGTAACTCTTTTAAAATCGGTGACATACTCTTAAAATTCTTTAATCAAATTAGGATAAAAATAAGAAATTGGGGGAGATAGGGAACTTGAAAATTTACTTGAAATTATACCTACCTATATTAAATAAATTTTATCATTACTGGTAACAGACAACAGTAACCGTTCTTCGTGTTTCCCTTATTTTTGTTACATTTTTACGTGTTTGTTTATTTTAAAAATATTTTATTTTTTTATTGTCACACATAATCTTTAGTTCTGTTGTTGTAAATACACAAGAATATAAAACATGTGACTTTTATAACGTAGGGATAATGAAGATTTTCGCGAAGACGTTAATAATTATTGCACTTTGGACATCCTCAAGGTCAGTGCTGTCGTATTTTCCTTTTGATCTTTTTAGCGCCACTATTTATATCGTCCGTCACCGAGTCTCAGTTATCCTTATTTATTTTATAGTGCTCACCTTCCCTGTCTTCAATCCAAGATCTCCACATTTTCTTATAAAAAAATATATACTTGCTCACCTTACAATTTATATTGACTAACGAAAATGTATGTGGAATGCATTACTTAAAAGACATGTTAATTTGAAATGATATTTTAATAATACAATGTCAAGTAATGGCTATTAAATTTAATTCTCAAAACTGAAATAAATAGGCAAACCAAGTTTGCGTAATTAGACAAAGGTATTATGTTTCATTAAGCTCTCACAGGCGGTGGTGCCGTATAATACTTATATACCAATGTAGTCAAATTAAAATAAGTTGAAACAAACTATACCTGCATAAGTTGTACATCCTCTTCTCCCACTTCCGATTCTGCTGAAGTCTATGGTGTATTACTGTTTCTCCATTGTTGTGTATCCTTAACTTCATTTTTTCAGTCTGTTATCTTTTCCAATCAGTATCCACTCTGTAATGGTTGTTGTTCGATCTTAAGGTATTTGCAGATGTCCATGTTTAGAAGTCTCCTGATACCAAATAAGTGGTTTTTGAAAACATGTCGCTGTGTGTGTGTGTGCGTGCATGTTAGTGTGTGTCTATATCTATCTCTGTGTGGGCGTGGCTACGATAGCGTCAAAATGGCTATGAAGACCAAACTGTATATTCAAAGATAATATAACGAGAGCTTGACAAATAGTCGACTATTTCATTGTGATCAATTTTTCGAGTGTGCGCTACGGTCAATTTGACGAGACCAAAATTGGCATTAATAATTTGACTAGAGCACGAGAGCTTTAGCTCGAGGGCTTTAGTCTTTAATTATTAATGCCAATTTTGGTTAAGTCAAATTAGGAGGCACACGAGAAAAATTGAAACAATGTAATAGTCGACTACTTATCAAGCTCGAGCTATATTTGTTAAGATTATTTCCTAAACCAAGTTTCATAATAAAAAATGAGTTGTCAAATCGATGTGATTATCAATAATTTCATCCGAAACATCGCTAAATCTCTTTTTGTCGGACATTTTCATCTATTTGACACGTATGCCACTTAATGAAAAAATACATACTTGATTTGTTACCTACATTTGAATAGTCGATTTGTAATAGTCGCTGATATCAAGAACCGGTACCTTTCATTGGTTAATTTCAACTTCAGTTTTGATTGTGATTGGACAAAATTTAAATTTGACAGGTGAAGGAAATAATCACAATTATAATCTTCCTCTTGAGATCTGATTAGATATTCAGAAACATCGGTAGCCGGAAGTAGTAGTTTACTTCAATAACAAAATCAAAATTTACTATCTCGACTAATACGAGAATACAAAAGTACTAAGAAGTGAATTTATGAATATTATATAAACATATTCCCACCGGAAGTAGATAATTTTGTGTTAGCGAAAACCAGTTTTTTGCGAATATCTCACAAGTCATGCCTTAGGCAGATACATTATGAATATAAAAGTATTTAAAGCTTGATTTGGAATAGTTTTTGTCTAAAAAATTTTGAAAAATCGGACCGGAAGTAACATTTTAGTCTTAGCAGAGAGCACTTTTTTGCAAATATTTTGCAAAATATGCATTCTGTAGGGTTTTATTAAAAGAATAGGATTACTTAGCATAGGATTTTGAATAGATTGTTTATAAAAAAAAATCAGTGAAGTTGGTAGACAGGAAGTAGTAGTTTATTTCAATAATAAAAACAAAATTTACTAATATCTCGTAAACTACTAAGTTTAAATTTCTAGAGAATACAAATGTAGTAAAGTGTGGACTTTTGAAAGACTTTATAAAAAAATTCCTGCCGGAAGTAGGTATTTTTGTCTTATTGAAAAACGATTTCTTGCAAATATCTCACAAATAATGCATTCTATACAGATTTATTTGAAATACGAAAGTATTTAGAGATCGAGTTGGAAGAATATAAAAATTTCAAAATTCGGACCGGAATAACACTTTTACTATTATCATGCCAATATGATAAATAGCATTAATAATTTGTAATTTTAAATTAATTAAATTAAAATTCATTGGTTTATTTGAATAATTTTTAAAATAATTTCTAAAAAACCTTTAGAACTGCATTTATAAAGTCAAACAAAAAATTACAGTAAATCAATTACAAGTATTTGTTATATAAGGAGATTGACAATTTTTAAGTGACAGGCTTGGTATTGCCAAAGAAGTTTATTGTCTTATATGATCATTAGTATTTTTGTCTCATCATAATTACAATAGATCACTTTTATATAGTATTGAAATAATATAAAATTTGGTTTCTGTTCTAGCTTGCTTTATTTTAGAGATCAACACATATTAGCTCAAAGCAAATTACGGTTATGTTCTTAACTGTTTTGATATAGTTTGAAACTCTCTGTTACAATAAGTTGTAATAAAAATATTTTGCATGTAATCCACAACACCACATATTGTTTCATAATACAAAAGGTAAATAAATAATTCAACACTAATACATATTACCACGATATAATTCATGATATTTCTATTCATCTAGTCCAGGGGTCTCCAAACTTTCCAACCTTAGGGCCATACTGATTACTCCAGTAAGTTCCGAGGGCCAAAACCATTTTATCATTGTTGCCGGTGGTAAAAAGTGAAATAGTCCACTGATAAAAAAAGTCCGAAAAAGTACGCAACGTTTAAAAAAGGCTGCAAAACGGCAACACTGCATATTATTAATTTTCCTGTCATTATCTGTAATTTCTAGATTAGTCGTAGAGTACGAGCCATGAGGAGTAACGTGACACGACATCTGGTGGACACAAGCGGAAATAGGTAGTACCTTCTATCGCTAACAGATGGCGCTAATAGCACGTACAGAATAATCTCGTTGGTTCGAGAAAGTTCTGGTGTCTTCCACTCTCTTCTAGATGGCAGTAATTGGAATATATAAGAAGGCTAGTGGCGCAACCACAAGTCAGTTCCTATGACATTGTTGTGAAATAAAATAGTGCGTACCTCCTTAAAACGTGTTTGTGCGTGTTTAAGTTTAAGACATCTTTGTAACAGTATTTTGATTTGAATTGTTGCTTTTGTGTGTGATTTAGTAGTATGGAAAAGAAGCGAAAAATTGATAGTGAATGCAGAAAATTCAAAGATCAGTGGAACATTCAGTATTTCGTAATTGAGTCCAGTAAGAAGGCGCTATGTTTGATTTGCAATGAAAGCATACCGTTCTCAAAGAATATAACATTAAACGTCATTATGAAACAAAACATTTTCAAAATTACTCAAAATATACAGGAAGTTTGCGGACAGAAAAATTCGAAGCTATGAAGCGCGGATTGAAATCGCAGCAATCTTCATTTACAAAACTCAAAACTGAACAAGAGGCTGCAACGCGTTCCAGCTTTCGTGTGGCTCTTGAAATTGCAAAACGTGGAAAACCATTCACCGATGGAGAAATGATCAAAGAATGCATAATTGCAGTAGCCGAAGAAATGTGCCCTGAAAAGGTAAATTTATTAAAAAGTGTCAGTATGTCAGCAAACACTGTGGCTCGAAGGGTAGAAAACATCGCTGAAAATATATCCTCTCAACTGTTCGACAAAAATGGACATGTTGAGTGGTTTTCTTTGGCATTGGATGAGTCAACTGATGTGTCAGATACTGCTCAGGTGTTGATTTATATTCGAGGAGTAGATAAAAGCTATGAAGTGCATGAAGAACTTCTTGATATGAATAGTATTCATGGCACAACTACTGGTACAGATATTTTTAAAGGAGTTGAAATGGCCATTAATCAAAAGAACCTTCGATGGAAAAACTTGAAATGTATTACAACTGATGGAGGCAAAAACATGAGTGGGAAAGATAAAGGAGTGGTCGCTCTTGTGTCAAAGGCTGTAGAAAATGACGGTGGTTTAAAACCATTAGTCTTACATTGTATCATTCATCAACAGTCTTTGTGCGGAAAATGTTTGGATATGTCTGAAGTTCTGAAACCAGTCATATCAACTGTTAATTTTATCAGATCTTTTGGGCTGAATCACCGACAATTCCGACAATTTATTGAAGAGATTGGAGAAAATGACTTACCTTATCATACTGCCGTACGTTGGCTTAGTTGTGGGAAAGTCCTTCAGCGCTTTTTTGAACTTCGAGCAGTGATCGAAATTTTTTTGAATGAAAAGCATCGCCCTCTTACTGAATTACAAAACAACGCATGGCTGTGGATGTTAGCATTCTATGTTGATTTGACAAAACATGTGAACGAACTGAATTTGAGATTGCAAGGAGAAAACCAGCATCTTCCTGATTTATACACTAATATCAAATCATTCCGGAAGAAATTGATACTGTTTCAATCACAACTACGAAGTAAATGTTTTTCACATTTTAAAACATGTGAAATATTCAGCCACACTACTGAGACTGAGTTTCCTATCGATTTTGCAATCGAAACTTTGAGTGCTTTGAAAATAAATTTTGATACTCGTTTCTCGGACTTTGATGCCATTGCGAATCAAATTAAGATTTTTCAGAATCCTTTTGATACTGACATTGAAACCCTAGCCCCGGAACTTCAAATGGAAATAATTGATCTACAGTGCAGTGATATAATTAAGAACAAATATCAAAACTCATCTTTGTTGGAATTTTATAAGAGTCTTCCACTGACACAATTTGATAATTTGCATAAATTTGCTCGTGGGCTGTTTTCTGTTTTTGGTGCTACTTATTTGTGTGAGAAGACCTTCTCCAAAATGAAGTACACAAAAAATGTTTACAGATATAAATTAACTGATGAGCATCTTAAATCTCTTTTAATAAATGGTACAAGTAAAATTAGTCCACAACTACAAACTATTGTCAGTGGAAAATCTCAATTACACAAATCTCATTAGTATTTCATATGTCATTATGCTTGTTATAAGTTATGTTTTTATTTAAAATGTATAAAATGTTAGTTGGATTCATTTCAATAATTTGTTAGTTATTATATACTGAAGTAAAATTTTCTGCATATTATACATGTCTTTACTCATTACAATTCTGTGTTTCTTTATCCAACTTATCACAAAAACAATAACAATAAGCCTACAACAATGTTATGAGTAGTTAGCCCATGACCATATCAATGTAGATGTCATATTAATAATTATTCAACATAAAATTAGAATACTTCAGTAAACTAAATTTAATTTGCTATAAAAAATATGTTCTCTAAAAGGAGTTTTCAAGTATGCTAGCTCTCCGCGGGCCGGACAAAATCTGTCCGCGGGCCGGATGTGGCCCTCGGGCCGTAGTTTGGAGACCCCTGATCTAGTCCATTGGTCGTATTCAGGCACTCGTCTACTGTTAAGTAACAATATGCTTGTGATGGCACATAATATACATTGCAGCATTGTGAGAGTAAAAATAGAACAGCGATTATTTCATATTTATTTATATATATAATTCAGTACATAAAGTGTATGCATTGATATATAAATCTATAAATTTTCAACACTGAGAAAAACTAATTTTAAAATCAATTAATATTCAGTATACCGTGTGGCCGCCGTTCATAGCGCGATGCATGTATTAGTAACTACTGGTCGACTATAAATGGGCGTGCCAACTTGAATTGCCACACCGCCAGCGGGCGTATAAGTTATACGTATAAATGTATTCGTAGGCAAATCAAGTGAAGAGCAGTGTAATAGGTAATGCGTTCCCGTTGTAAGTAATTATTTGTAGTTGTTTGAAGCATCAGATAATCACTGATAATATGTCAGTGAAGTAACTCATCACAGCTTCATAAACAACATAAAAGAGCAAAAATAAATAATAAATAACTCCTAGACTTTAAAATAAAAAAAACTTCTTAACTAAAATAATATTTTTCAACAAATATTATAATCTAAAAACTCAACTATAATAAAATACTGAAACATAAAATATTTACTTCTTAAAACAGAATTGTAATTCAACATTGCAATTAACCTGTAATTAGCTAAAAAGATGTTATTCTTAAGCAATAATAAAACTCGAACTGACGCCCATATGCGGAAGCGACTGCCCGACTACACCGTATAAATGTCGATTTGTTGGACAAATACGAGTGCATCATAGGCATATGTGAAATACTAGCTCTGTTGTAATCCAGTATAACACTGCGTCTACTTGTTTACCGTTCTAATACACAGGCATCTCTATCTGTTTCGCTTACTCTACAGGTATCGCGATAATGCAGACGCACGCGGTCATATGGTATATGTATGTACTTATAATTTGATATCGAAATATATATCGTGTATATAAAATATAAAACAGAATTCATACAATATCGGGTGGAAATGCATTTGTATTTTGCCTTTCTTTAAGAATCAATTAACTTAAAAAATTGATTTTCGATTTGTGTTAGCATTGTATTACTGCAACATTTTTATAGTATTTTATTATTGTAATTTTGTTACTCATTTATTAGTCAATACAATTACGTTTATTCCGATACATTGTAAGATTTTACTAAATATATTACATAATATGTATAGGTACTGTACACACAAATACATGACAAGAGTAATTTCCTGCCATGTTCACGTTTTTTCCGTTCTAATTCCTCAAGTTTATTGGTTTAAAGTTACGCTGTCGTATTAGCCTTTCCAGGGAGTTCGTTGTCTTTATTCACGTTTGAAGTTCTTGTTGGGTTTGCTTTCCGTTCCTGATCTATAATTCGTTTTCCTCGTATTTTTCATTGCTAACAAGATCATGTTTTATTATTTGCATCATGTTCATAGGCAATTATAGTTATGTTTAGTGAATTATGGGATCTATCTGGAAAATTGATTTTGGTAATTGCTTAATTACCATATCTCAATTATTAAGATTAATTTAATAATATGAAAAAAACGACGACAGATGTTGTTTATATATTTATTGCGTACTTGATTTAATATGTTCAAGCAGGCCACATTAATACAATTAAAATGTGAATGACACTTATGAATTCGGTACAAAATTGATAGTATGTTTTTTTTTATTGATGTATGCTAGTTATTCATTTCAAAATAGTTAGGAGATAGTATGTACCGGTTTTCAAAAGAATTTGAAACATATATGAAAACCTATAGCATGAAGATGAATGTGTTTGTAGATAAGATAAAAGTTTGTCTAATTATGTATTTGCATCTTAAAAATTACCTTCCTTAATTTACTTTCGTAAAAAAAATGTAAACATCGAGGAAGTAGAAAAATCCGAGGACAATGACTTCGTGAGAGTCAGGAATTTTAAAAACAGAAATAACATACGCGAACGAAATACGAATACTGGATTAACAACTGTGCAAAATAGAACATGGATTTTTTTTCTAATTTTGTAAAAAATACAAAATAAATAGACATACAACATCTATGGGATAATAACATTATACCGCTTGCATGTGAGACTTTAGAAATTAAAAATAATGATATTGCAGCGTTCAGAGTGGCTGTTTTGCAGGCTGACGTTGAAAAAGTTTTTAATGCTGTTTTGTGGCCTAAGAATGGATTATCAGAATCTACAGGAATTTTCGGAAAAGAGCCTCGAACATTGCGTCATTGGAGAGGAAACAATATGAGCAAGAAAAGGAAAAAATAAATATTATACATCACAATATACAGAGCATTATTAACAAAATTGATTCAATGAACATGTTTTTAGAAACTTATGAAGAGGTGGTTCATGTCCTGGCGATTAGAGAACATTGGATTGATAACATGAACTTACAATATATAAATTTAAGGAACTGTACTATGGAATATTGTTTCTGTAGAACTACAAACAGGTATGGTGGCTCTTGCGTTTTTGTAAGAAAGGGAATTCTTGTTGCGGAAATGAAAAATCTAAGAGACAAAAGTCAAGAATCCACAGTGGAATGTTGTGCTGTTGAACTGACTGAGCATAAAGCAATTGTGGTATATGTGTATAGACCGCCGAACGGAGAACACATAAACACGTTTTAACGGGTGATTTTAATGTACCATTTCATATTGAGGGCAATATTCATGTAAAAAGACTGAATGATGTGCTGAATGCGTTCAATTTGCATATAACAATACATGATGCAACATGTATTGGGGGTGCAAGGACGACAATTGATAATATTGACTTTTGATTGTGTGTGCTTTTCATTTAACCACGTTTCATCTAAGTAAAATATCTCTTTTGTTGGGCTCTGTATGATCTAATAACTGTTAAATATCTATATCTCCAAGTACTTATCTCACTACGCTCTAAACTCTTCCTGCTTCGCTTCATGTACCTATAATAATAATATATTTTATCGACGACTAAACAATAAAGTATGTATTATATTAATCAATATTGGCTAATAATAACACTCATAATACCCGTAGGGAATAATGAAATGCGACCAGTGAATAATGGGCCATAACGTTACCATTATTCACTGCATTCCGCCAATAAGAACATATAATGGGCCATAACGTTACCATTATTCACTGCATTCCGCCAATAAGAACATAACGTTCCTAACGTTGTCATAGTAACGATAGACAAGTCCGGCCATTTTACTGACTGCCTAACCATCAAACGTCATATTGATATAGTAATCTGACATTTTCGTTTACTTATTTTGATTTTTTTTAGTAATTTTCAGTTAGTCGTCGATAAAGTAGTGTATACTAACTCGCAATAATGACTATTATTCCCTCGAGCTGAGTTACTGAGTAAATTCAGCTCTCTGGAATAATAACTGTCATTATTGACTCGTTGTATAAACTACTATTATCGACGACTATACAATAAAGTAGGTATTATATTAATCACTATTGGTTAATAATAACATTCATAATACCCGGAGGGAATAATGAAATGCGACCAGGGAGTAATGAGACATAACGTTACCATTATTCTCTGCATTCCGCCAATAAGAACATAATGATACCAACGTTGTCATAGTAACGATAGACAAGTCCGGCCATTTTACTTACTGTCTACCCGTCAAACGTCATATTGATATAGTAATCTGACATTTTCGTTTAATTAGTTTGATTTTATTTACTTAGTCGTAGATAAAGTAGTGTATACTAACTCGCAATAATGACTATCATTCCCTCGAGCCGAGTTACTCCCTCGCCGCTTACGCGGCTCGGTTCGTAAATTCAGCTCTCGGGAATAATAACTGTCATTATTGACTCGTTGTATAATAGTAGTTTATACAACGAGTCAATAATGACAGTTATTATTCCCGAGAGCTGAATTTACTCTCGAGCCGCGTAAGCGGCGAGGGAGTAACTCAGCTCGAGGGAATAATAGTCATTATTGCGAGTTAGTATACACTACTTTATCGACGACTAACTGAAAATTACTAAAAAAAATCAAAATAAGTAAACGAAAATGTCAGATTACTATATCAATATGACGTTTGATGGTTAGACAGTCAGTAAAATGGCCGGACTTGTCTATCGTTACTATGACAACGTTAGGAACGTTATGTTCTTATTGGCGGAATGCAGTGAATAATGGTAACGTTATGGCCCATTATATGTTCTTATTGGCGGAATGCAGTGAATAATGGTAACGTTATGGCCCATTATTCACTGGTCGCATTTCATTATTCCCTACGGGTATTATGAGTGTTATTATTAGCCAATATTGATTAATATAATACATACTTTATTGTTTAGTCGTCGATAAACTACTATTATTGACGACTAAACAATAAAGTAGGTATTATATAAATCGCGATTGGTTAATAATAGGACTAATAATACCCAGAGGGAAAAATGAAATGCGACCGGGGAATAATGAGACATAACGTTATCATTATTCCCTGCATTCCGTCAATAAGAACATAACGTTACTAACGTTGTCGTAGTAACGATAGACACGTTCGGCCATTTTACTAACCTTCTAACCGTCAAACGTCATATTGATATAGTAATCTGACATTTTCGTTTAATTAGTTTGATTTTATTTACTTAGTCGTAGATAAAGTAGTGTATACTAACTCGCAATAATGACTATCATTCCCTCGAGCCGAGTTACTCCCTCGCCGCTTACGCGGCTCGGTTCGTAAATTCGGCTCTCAGGAATAATAACTGTCATTATTGACTCGTTGTATAATAGTATATTATTCAACAAGCGTGTAATGGTGGCTATTACCCACGAAGATGAAATTGCAACACGAGCCGTCAGGCGAGTGTTGTAACATCTGAGTGGGTAATAGCCATTATACGCGAGTTAAATACTATACTTTATCCACAACTTAAATGTACGAAAGATAAAGAAAAATGTTTCTTTCTACAAACGCTGTCAAAAGTTGACATTTTGACACGGCAAACTTCAAAAAAAAATGCGATTTTATGTATACCGCATATTCACAACTATATATGTTTGTTCAAAAATACAAAAGATAAAGAGATAAAGGAACAACATTATTTATTAATAGTGACGTTTTTAATACACAAAAAATTAATTTTTATAATAATTATTAATCGTTACATTACAGTTGCTAAAATTCATATATATATATAAGTATATTTATGAAATGTCAAATTTGACACAACGGTGGAGTAATAAATATTATTCCATCGAACTGTCATTATTATTCAACAGTATTTAGTAATGCATGGCATTACTTGATAGAAATCGCGTATTTAATACATATATTACTTAATAGTTGTGGATAAACTACTATTATATACCTAGTAATCTTAAAAATAAATATATTTCACTTGAAATTAATCGTTTTCATTATAAGATGAACGGCTCATTTGAGGTATATTGCAAGTGACCAAAACGTCCCGCGTGGAATATGTATATAAAATACAACAGTTAAATGACTATTAAATTAAGCGAGTGTCATTGGGACACGAAAAGAACTAATCGAATTGTTCACTATTAGCGCTAAAGGCGGTACGCGGATTTAAAAATCAGAGTATAATATTAATAGGTCGAAAGATATAATATTTCTTAATTAAATCGGTCCATATTGTATCTGTAATTACGAAGAATCACGGAATATTATTTTTACTTTCTTATACGTAGTAATTTCTCTCTCTCTCTCTCTCTCTCCCTCTCTCTCTCTCTCTCTCTCACTCTCTCGCTCTCTCTCTCTCTCTCTCTCTCTCTCTCTCTCTCTCTCTCTCTCTCTCTGTGACCACGATAGCGGTCAAACCGCTGTTAATATCAATTCCAAATTTTATATTTACTTGTATAATATCCCTCTTGAGATTTGATTAGTTTTTCAGTAAAATCGGTAGACCGAAAGTAGTAGTTTACTTCAGTGAAAAAATCGAATTTTGCCAATATTACTAATAATACTACTAAGTTTAGTCTAATTTATAAAGAATTCATATGTACTTAAAATTGAAATTGTGAACAATTTTATTAAAAAAGTTTTTCGAAATTCCTACCAGAAGTAGGTCTTTTACTCTTATCGAAAATCAGTTTCCTGTAAATATTTTGTAAGTCATGCTTTTTAGACAGGTGCGCTACGAATATAAAAGTATTTAGAACTTTATTTCCAATATATTTTGTATAAAAAAAATTTGAAAATTCGGACGGGAAATATCATTTTTACTCTTACCGAATAACGATTTTTTGCAAATATGTCGTAAATTATACATTCTATATATATTTATGAAGAGTACAAAAGTATTTAGTATTGGATTTGGAATATTTTTTGTATAAATGAAATTTCAAAATTCGGACCGAAAGTAACACTTTCATACGTATAAGAAAGTCGTGTGGTGGCCACACCTCATTTGCTGTTATAGGTACAGAAATAATGATGATGTCAGACTTGTAGTCAATGTCAATATTGGTCAGCTCTTCTCGTCTACAAGCTTCATTGTAACCTATTATCAAGACTACTTACAAATTAATACCATTATATACACAAAGCCGCGATAGATGTGAAAAATGTACTTATTTTTTCATTGCCAAATATATTTTAATATCTGCTTCTTATATAAATTTAATAACATCTATTTCTTCTAAAATTTTAGATTTTTTGTTAGGTAACCTTGACATAAACGATTTAAGACAGCCTGTAATTTCTTAGACTGCCATATATATACCGATAGGTCCAGCCCGCGACGGGCCATACATAGGCAACAATATACGTATGGAACGTGCTATGTGGCAACGTGTGTACGATACCACTCCGCGTGCTCCTATTTTGAGTGACTTTCTTAAAATTTGAATTTATTTTGTAGAATTATCGATTTTTTTACTTTTATCTTTTAGAAAACGTTATTGTTTTTTTATTACTTAAAATTACTTTTCCGTAGCAGCTAAGAATACAATAATAATAATAATAAATTGGACCTTATTATGTCTGAAACAAATGGGCAAATTACGTATACAGAACGAATATGCAAACGACTATATCCTTGCGCGGTTTAAGTCTTACTAAATTCTTAACTGCAATGTGCTGCTGCTGCGGGTAGAGGGGTTTCGGTGGGGTTTTCGGTGTTGCCACTCATTGCTGACTATGGCCCGTTCCGAGCTGGACCTATCGGTATATCCTTACATATAGTTCAAACAAGACCTCAGTATAGAACACATTGTCTATTAAGTATATGGTTTATGTTTAGTATGTTGTGATTGAAAATTGGCAATTCAAGCGTTTTCTGATATAACATGAAGTTATTTTTCTTTACACCATTTTTCAAATTCCATATACTGCTTCTCATAATTGCTACGAGATTTAGAGGGAAGTAAATTATTCACTGCATTTTCAGCAATTTCTTTAATTTCAGGTGGTGTACATAAGATATTTGCACTCATTTTATATTAAATTGAAGAAGTGTCAAATATGAATATAAAAATCTGGATAAATTAAAATTTTGAATTTACGTCAAATGTTATAACATATTGCCAACCACCACAAAAATTACTACATTTTGAAATTCCTATTATTTTGTATAAAAAAAATGATAAAAAGTAGTAGATTAGAAAAAATAACATAAAGAACGAGTGTCATAAGACATTTATTGCACTTGTCCATTAGGACACTCGTTGTTGTGCTCGTCGCATCCTAAACTTGGGCTCGTGCGATAAAAAATGGGTTATGACACTCGTTCTTTAATATACTATAAACAACTTAATTACCTTTATTAATATCTTCACATGCAACAATTATTATGGTTGTTATTATTCTTTAATATAAATATAACACTACATAGTGTACATTAGCTATCACCCATTTTAATAAAACTAGTATCAGAAGTTGTCGTTGTTGAATTTATCAAATTTCTTTCATAATTTTCGTGATAATAACAGTTAATATTATTAAAATTATACCTAATATGTAGTGTTAAAACGACGTAGTACCATATGCCTACAAATATACAAATTATTCGAGAGTCTCTTAATTAAGTATATAATTTTGTTCACCAAGCTGTAATAAAATCTCTATATACATACATACATATTTATGTGTATTGCGTGCGATCCGATTTTAATAATATTGCTGTAATTTTCTGTGCGTGAACTGTAGTACTGTCGGCAGGTGTTCTGTAATGTGATTGTTGTGGTTTGGAATTTATTTTAGGCACTCAATCGTTCTATTGCGTGAAATGATTTGTGTTTCATGTTTAAATAAAAATATATAAATACGAATTTATAGTTGAAATAATCTTCATATTTGTGTAAACTTATTATGAAGAGTTTGGTAATTTTTTTTTTTAATATATTTTACTACAAAAGATAAAGGATTAAGTAAATTTATAGACGCATTTTGCGGTATATAATATTTTAATTAATGAATTCTTCTATCATGATATCTATAAATTTAAGGAAAATTTACTTTATAACGCACGGTTCCAATCTGCTTTATTAGCGAAATGGGCAAGATTCCAAACCTGCGTTTTCAAGTTTGAACTTTTATTTTGTTCAATAGAAGGTTATACATTTTGTTGTATTTTATGACAGACCTTCAAAAGCTAATTAGAAATAACATATTGCAGTGATCTTGAATAAATAATAATATGTAAATAAATAAGTATAATCAAGATCACTTTAAGATTTTATTTAAATTAATTTTTACTTTATTCATTTTTACCATAATGTGTATATAAATATTCACTATATTGATAATTTACGAAAACTTTATTTTTATTTAAGTAAAACAATAAAAGGATCTTAGTAAATTTTTATAAGGTTATAATTTTAAGACGTATTAAATGTTACGGGTAAAGGATCGAGCAGGTGTTTCTCGCACAAACACGTCTGGCTTTGGCAGGGATCGACCGGGTGGACCGGCACAAAAAGTATTGTTTATCAGGTGTACGGCTGAGTCATAAAGTATAGACGAATTTATATTCGCATGTTTGTTTACCTTTTTCAAGGATCATATATGCGCTGTTTCCCCATGCGACCGATAATAGCAGCACCGTCGATTTACAATTTTGGAAGTGGATTCGTGTTTGCCGAAAGTGGCCGGATGTTTTTATAAAGAAATTTAAGCATAAAAGCGCGGACGGATAAAATTTCGGAGATTGCTGGTGAAAACCGCAATATTAGCAAGTCTAAAAGTAGGTGAAAACCACTTCCTCCCTCTTCTTTAATAGGATTATTTTAAAATCCGGACTTAGAATAATTTTTGAGATTTTCAATACTTATAAAATTTTTACAAGATTCTACACTTATAGTAATTTTATATTTTAACATGCAGCGCGTATTACATAAGAATGTCTAGATGTATTTGAATAACTACCTATGTATGAAATACTTTTATTTATGAACTCGGTTTTGAATTTATTTAATTTCATTTTATTTTCTTTTTCCTAGAGAGTTTTGTTTTGCATGTAGGGTACTATGCCGTACGTTATGACAAAACTTTCTAGCATTTGTAATGATAACTTTGAATAGCATAATCATTTTCTTTTCCGTATAATTTATTTTTCTTTTAAATTTATTCATCCTACTAAAGATATTTGAAATTAATAATTTTGTTTTATGTGTATATAGGTTATATATTAAGTGAATAAAATTTTCATTGAGAATCATGGAAGAGTTTAATACGATGTATGAAGAGTTAAGGTGATTAAACAATATTTGTTATAAATGTGTGTATAGTGGCGTCTCAAAATTCTTTATTTGTAGTGGTGTTTTTGTATTGGAATTTCGTGAAAAAGGTAAAGTTTATTTTCTTTTAATGTATATATATTGTTTCTTTTTGATATGAGAATTAAGTATGTTTTGTTGTATTTGGGTGTTCAATATTAACGTGTTGAATAATACATCAGGGATGTGTGAAATGAATTATGTCATTATTTAATTCATAGCATGGAGTCCTGGTGAATTTGAAATACACGAATTGGTCTTGGTGGTACTGCGTTTGGGAGCGAGAAAAGGCACCAGGCAGAACTAATCAGGGCTGAGTTAATTTATTGAATACGCAGAGACATTATTTCATTTCATTTTATTTATTTAATTTAAAATTTATATATATTCCTTAAGGAATGTGCGCATGGTGATGTATGTTCGGGTTGCGTCCGACGAGCTGAAAATGACATGCTCGTAGGGTGGAACTTTGGGATACTCATCTGTGTGAATTTGTTATCTGATGGTACTGTGTTGGGAGCGAGAAAAGGCGCCGGACAGGACTAATTAGGGCAAAGCCATTTCCTTAATGTCTATATTTTTGTTAGCAAACAATAGACCGTACAAATTTTATTTTATTTATATTCCAGTACAATTCATCATGGTTAATTTATTTTAAATTTTTGATTGTTTACATGTATCTATGACAAATATTAATAATAATAATCACGTTCACATTTTAGATATAAGCTTGCACGACATGATGATTTCATTTATTCTTTATTTCTTGTAGTATTTTTATTGATTATGATGTATAAATTTGGGATTATGACTGAATATTGATTTTTGATGTGTAAATATTTGTAGATTAAAACTTTTGAATTCATTTAAGATTATTTTATTTTAATAAATTAGATGTTAAGATTTATTTTGTATTTTATTTCTTTACCTGACCTGGAGATAATTAAAGAGTAGGAGAATCAAGTCATATTTTCTGCCCCTGAGAGAACTATTTATTTTCAAACTGAGCTAGTTACATGTAGAATGTTTTGCTTAACCTACTTTTCAGCAGAAAGTTCACCGTATCGTAGTCTAGCATAAGGCCTAGCACTAGGATGCGTGCTTGACTCTCGGTTACGCATTAATTAAGTAAACTAAATTCATTTTATTTATATATAAATTTGAAAGAGTCACAGCATATATATGGCGCCCAACGTGGGGCCATGATACATTTACATTTATATATATCATTTATTAACACTTTCTATAATATATATATGGCGACCAACGTAGTGGGGCAAAGCTTCTACATTTTAAACTATTTAGATAAAAATTAATTGATTATTTAATATTCGAGTAGCTGTGTAATTAAAGGGAGGTATTTTCACCTTTAAGTGCATTTGAATAATTAATAAATATAATTCACAAATAAAATTTTGTCAAGTTTTGATTTATTTTTCTCCACAAATAAGTCTCTTTAAGTGCCAGGACAGATAAAGTAAATATGTCTGAGTATAAAGGTGAGGCTGAAAATCCTGAAAGTGGTATGGATACCAAATATTTATTTGAAACGTACAGGGAACCACAAGGCATTTCTTCTGTGACAGATTCAGAAAAGACGCTACCTCTTGATGAGGATGAAAATGTAACTGAAAATGTAAAAATTGAAACGAAAGAAATGGCAGGCAGAGATAGATTCGATTTTCTATTTGAAAAACTTTTCTGTAAGTTGGAATGTGACAAGATAGAAATGAAAGAAGATATAAATAAGAAGTTAGATGAAAATAAAGCTGAAATGAAAGAAGAGATGAATAGAAATAAAATAGAGATACAAGCTGTAGTAAAGTCGATGAATGAGAAGATTGACGAAAGGATAAAAGCTTGTAGAATGGAAATGTCTGCAATGAACAATAAATTAAAAGAAGATGTGAAACAAAGCACGACACAGATCAATGAAAGAATTGAAGTAAATGAAAAGAAGTGCAAGGATAGCAGTAATTTTTTAATAGATGAAATGAATCAGAGGGCCGGTGTAGTAAGAGAAAATTTTAGACTGATAGAAGAAAGGATTGGAGGACAAGATGAAAAAATACAATCCTTGGATCTGAATTTAACAAACAAGTTTGAGGACTGTAGAGTTAAATATGGTGCATGCACAGACTCTCTTTTAAAGCTACAGGATATGACATTAAATTGTCAAGATACAATTAAGAATTTGAAAACGAGAGTTGAACAAGGTACAATTACACCTTGTGTTGTACCGCAACAGATATCAATTGGTACGGAAAATATACCAAAATTTTCTGGGTATAATAAAGACAACCCAATGGCATTTCTTAAAACTATAAAGACATATATTCGTGGTATTAATGATGATATGTCAAAATTACATTTCATGAGAGGGTGTCTTAGAGATTATGCGTTATTATGGTACGATATGGTAATTGATGAGGTACAGACGTACGAAGTATTAGAAAATATGTTTATCAGACAGTACTGGGGACAAACTCAGCAAAGACGCATCAGACATGACCTTACCTTTGGCAAATATCGTTCTATTACGTCTAGGGAGAACTATGTTATTCGGAAATATTCTTTCTTGAAACATATACAACCTGTGATCCAGGAGTGTGACATTGTTACCCAATTAGCTAATCATTTTGAGCATGAGGTAGTACAAGCAGTTGCTTTACAGGGTATAGACACCGTTGAGCAACTCTTGGAATTGGTAAAGCGTCTGGACGACGTGGAAGATAGGAGTGTACCTCAGAATAAAAATGGGTATAAAACAGGTAACAATGGTAACTATTATAATCCTCAGCAAAGATATAATGGTAATAACCACAATCACCAACAAAGGTACAATGGTAATCGGTATCAGAATAATAGTTACCAGGGAGGAAGGGTGGAGAATGGTAACAACAAGAACATGGGTAATAATAGTAGTAGTAGTAATAATAATAATAATAATTGGAGACAGGAGGGTCATGTAACAAGAAAATATGAAAAAAATGAAACAGAAGATACCCGAGGATTCAATAACGTAATTATAGAAAATAAAGAAAATAAAACAGAAGCTGTGATGAAAGGTGAATCAAGAGGAGCAATAAATAAGGATCTGGATTTTTGGTAGGTCCAACCAAAGGGAGAAAGAAGAAACAACGTAACAAGAAAAATTTTATAGATTTAAGTAATATAACCACTAAATTTCCACTGGTAGATGTTAAAGTAGGGGATGTATATGGTGTAGCTGTAATAGATAGTGAATTAGAATTGTCACTTTTAGATGGGGGATTATTTGATAAAAGGTTTAAAAAATTAGGTTTTTACAAGCAAGATAATGTATTTTGTATAAATATAGAGATGGGTGATGTAGAACTTGTAACACAATTTATTGTTACACCAAGATTAAAATATTGCTGCGTACTTGGGATGGATTTTTTGAGTCTATATACATCAAAATTGGAAAGGGAAAATAGAACCTTCCACAATAGTAAAGTAAACATGTCTTGGGACAAAGGCGCTCAAGATGATAAAATATTAGTTAATAATTCAATCATTGATAATTTTGATAGGGACCTCACTTTAAAAATAAATAATGATAGTTTGATTGACAAGGATAAAGGTTCACACCATGTGGATGATCTTCAAAGGGAAGAGTCCATGTTTGCCACGGGTGACATAAATAATAAATGTACACACCATGTGGAGGGTCTTCAAAAGAAAGACGCCACGAAATATATGGGTGACATAATAAATAAATGTTCACACCGGGAAATAAATATGGGTGACAAAAATTTGATTTGCAACAAACAGATTAATAATGATAATGTGAGTGATCCTTTGACAAAAGATGTTAAAGTATTTAATGGTAATGTAGATTTAGCAGTAGACTATGATAATTGTTTTAAAACAGAAACGACTCATTCATCTTCCCATAAGCAGAAATTAAGTGTTCAATTTAAAATTAAAAGTTTGTTAAAAGATGAAATTATTGAAAATTTAGTATATAATTTAATGAACCCCATCACAGTAGTAATTAAGGAATATTTAGATTATTTAGAAAACACCAAGAATAATAAATTAAGTTTATGTTTATTTCAATCAATAAAACAACAGCTACAACTCCCCAAATTAATAGAAACATTATTGTTAATAAGTACTAATGCAAAGTGGTTTGTAAACGTTAATTCTCTTTGGTTGGTACAGCTATATAAATGTTTCGTGAAATTATATCCAATAGTGGTAAATTTATTAGTGAATTTAAATAAAATTGTTCATAAGGAACAAAATATTTTACATTATGGGTATGTAAAGCCCGTACAGCACATATTGAACTCACATGATGAAAATGTGTCACATCATGTGAATGATAAAATGATTTTACAAGAGGGTGTGAAATTTATATGGACCCATGCGAGAATAGAGGTTTTGGATGCAGTTGAAAAGTACCCACAGCCCAGATACTTAAAAATGTTAAGAAGTTTTCCCAAAATAGTGGACTACAATTGCCACTTCATTTTAAGGGAACTCGATGATGCAATTACAATATTTGTAATACCTATGAAAGGTGTAAAATTTAAAGAATTTAAGTACACTTTTGTATATATATTTATAAGTAGTTTAATTAGTTTAGGTGTTTTAAATATCATTTGTTTAAACTTTCTCGTCATGAAAGGAGTAAAGTTTAAAATAAACTCCAAGAGTTTTGCATATTTATTCTTGATTTGTATATAAATATAGAATAAGCATATTATAGGGAAATTTCATGTCTCTATGCTTTATATCAATAATATGATAAGCAATGTATAAGTATATTAACTGGTATTTATGGGAAATCTTGAATTTGTACCATTGGCATTAGCGATTCTCGCTTATAAATCGCAGATATTCCCATAGGGATATTTATGCAGTGATCTTGAATAAATAATAATATGTAAATAAATAAGTATAATCAAGATCACTTTAAGATTTTATTTAAATTAATTTTTACTTTATTCATTTTTACCATAATGTGTATATAAATATTCACTATATTGATAATTTACGAAAACTTTATTTTTATTTAAGTAAAACAATAAAAGGATCTTAGTAAATTTTTATAAGGTTATAATTTTAAGACGTATTAAATGTTACGGGTAAAGGATCGAGCAGGTGTTTCTCGCACAAACACGTCTGGCTTTGGCAGGGATCGACCGGGTGGACCGGCACAAAAAGTATTGTTTATCAGGTGTACGGCTGAGTCATAAAGTATAGACGAATTTATATTCGCATGTTTGTTTACCTTTTTCAAGGATCATATATGCGCTGTTTCCCCATGCGACCGATAATAGCAGCACCGTCGATTTACAATTTTGGAAGTGGATTCGTGTTTGCCGAAAGTGGCCGGATGTTTTTATAAAGAAATTTAAGCATAAAAGCGCGGACGGATAAAATTTCGGAGATTGCTGGTGAAAACCGCAATATTAGCAAGTCTAAAAGTAGGTGAAAACCACTTCCTCCCTCTTCTTTAATAGGATTATTTTAAAATCCGGACTTAGAATAATTTTTGAGATTTTCAATACTTATAAAATTTTTACAAGATTCTACACTTATAGTAATTTTATATTTTAACATGCAGCGCGTATTACATAAGAATGTCTAGATGTATTTGAATAACTACCTATGTATGAAATACTTTTATTTATGAACTCGGTTTTGAATTTATTTAATTTCATTTTATTTTCTTTTTCCTAGAGAGTTTTGTTTTGCATGTAGGGTACTATGCCGTACGTTATGACAAAACTTTCTAGCATTTGTAATGATAACTTTGAATAGCATAATCATTTTCTTTTCCGTATAATTTATTTTTCTTTTAAATTTATTCATCCTACTAAAGATATTTGAAATTAATAATTTTGTTTTATGTGTATATAGGTTATATATTAAGTGAATAAAATTTTCATTGAGAATCATGGAAGAGTTTAATACGATGTATGAAGAGTTAAGGTGATTAAACAATATTTGTTATAAATGTGTGTATAGTGGCGTCTCAAAATTCTTTATTTGTAGTGGTGTTTTTGTATTGGAATTTCGTGAAAAAGGTAAAGTTTATTTTCTTTTAATGTATATATATATTGTTTCTTTTTGATATGAGAATTAAGTATGTTTTGTTGTATTTGGGTGTTCAATATTAACGTGTTGAATAATACATCAGGGATGTGTGAAATGAATTATGTCATTATTTAATTCATAGCATGGAGTCCTGGTGAATTTGAAATACACGAATTGGTCTTGGTGGTACTGCGTTTGGGAGCGAGAAAAGGCACCAGGCAGAACTAATCAGGGCTGAGTTAATTTATTGAATACGCAGAGACATTATTTCATTTCATTTTATTTATTTAATTTAAAATTTATATATATTCCTTAAGGAATGTGCGCATGGTGATGTATGTTCGGGTTGCGTCCGACGAGCTGAAAATGACATGCTCGTAGGGTGGAACTTTGGGATACTCATCTGTGTGAATTTGTTATCTGATGGTACTGTGTTGGGAGCGAGAAAAGGCGCCGGACAGGACTAATTAGGGCAAAGCCATTTCCTTAATGTCTATATTTTTGTTAGCAAACAATAGACCGTACAAATTTTATTTTATTTATATTCCAGTACAATTCATCATGGTTAATTTATTTTAAATTTTTGATTGTTTACATGTATCTATGACAAATATTAATAATAATAATCACGTTCACATTTTAGATATAAGCTTGCACGACATGATGATTTCATTTATTCTTTATTTCTTGTAGTATTTTTATTGATTATGATGTATAAATTTGGGATTATGACTGAATATTGATTTTTGATGTGTAAATATTTGTAGATTAAAACTTTTGAATTCATTTAAGATTATTTTATTTTAATAAATTAGATGTTAAGATTTATTTTGTATTTTATTTCTTTACCTGACCTGGAGATAATTAAAGAGTAGGAGAATCAAGTCATATTTTCTGCCCCTGAGAGAACTATTTATTTTCAAACTGAGCTAGTTACATGTAGAATGTTTTGCTTAACCTACTTTTCAGCAGAAAGTTCACCGTATCGTAGTCTAGCATAAGGCCTAGCACTAGGATGCGTGCTTGACTCTCGGTTACGCATTAATTAAGTAAACTAAATTCATTTTATTTATATATAAATTTGAAAGAGTCACAGCAATATGTATTACACGATTTACAACTGTTTCTATGATATGATGGTTGTACGAGTAATATTATATCTTAATAAACCTAATTACATTTATTTATTGAAAAATATGAGATGTTTGAATTACATTACGCATAGCATAACTAAAATTAGTCGAAAGGAGTTACTTTATCATTTTTCTTTTATTACAAAAAGTGATGGGCGAGATAGCGGAATACAACATTTCCAATACAACTAGCCTGACTCGTGTTTTGTCGGTTCTTATGTTGTTTAGTGACCGATTTTACATCTATATTGTCAAAATATCAATAGCTGTACTTGTAATTTTTAATTACATAGTTGCGTCGTAATTATTTATATAATTACATTAATTGAACAGTTTATGGTAGACCTAAACCTTTTAAAGGGACTGCATAAGTAATACCGACTGTCCTATGCTTATTTGTTTACATATTCATTCATACATATTTGATTTACATTCTACATTTGTCAATGTATTCTAAATGACAACCAGTTGTCCTATTGTTATTACTTTTTCTCATCATATTTGCGACTACTACCAAGAAGATATTCATTTTTTCAATACATTTATATGTATGATGTTAACTTTTATTGACATTTAATTCATATATGTAAATATATATTAATTTCATTGGACGATTTTTAAGTCGTTATACTAGTTTTAAATAATTTTAAAACTCGCTAATTTGCAGTTTTTGAAATTTACAATTTTCTAATTTTGCCACTGACTATTAATTAATTAGGTAATTTTTATTTTTAAAGATTACCGACACGGCTGAGATTCGAACTCAGGACCTACTGATACAACTAGTATATATATATTCTTTTCCTCTATAAATAATAATAAATAATTGTTCTTAAAGCAGATAAGACAAACAAAACAATACTAATGCACAAAATAGATAATCAACCGAAAATGAAACAATTATTAGATAACGACACAACATATTGAATTGTGAAATTGACCTCACAACGAAATGCCAGAAAACCAACAATTTATTAATAAAAACATGGGAAGATAAACAATTAATTTCTCCAAACACTGCAAATAGATTGAAAATTCACAATTCCAGCCACCAAAAATATATGGGATTCCAAAGTTACACAAAGAAAGTATTCCATTAAGACCTATTGTATCATGTATCTAAAGTCCATTTTATAATCTATCAAAATTTTTAGCAATAATTTTATCAAATATAACAGGCAAAAATAATTTTTTCATAAAGAATAAGAATTCTTTATGAAAAATTGACTCAGTCAGTACTATACTATATTAATTAAAACCATAAATGTGACAAAATTATATTAAAAAGCGATGATAGCTCAGTAATAGTCACTTTTAAAGTATTAACGTTTTGCATGTTTTTATGTGAAATTTAATAAGAAATTCAAAAATGAACTGAAAAAAATTGACATTTATACAAAAACTGACAAAATTATATCAAAAAACGTAATAGTCACTTTTAAAGTATAACTTCTTACATGTTTTTGATGTGAAATTTAATAAGAAATTAAAAAGCGAACTGATATATAGCGTGTTCCATTTAAAAAAATTGACTTTTATACAAAAATGTGTTATGTAATTTTAATTCAGTTTTCTGCACATGCAGTTAGTAACTGTAACAAAATAAAACATACTTCTATTAGCAACTCTTATTGTAAACAATACTGCAAAAAATTTTGGCTATCTATACGTTGTTTCGAAAAATGTAATTTTATACCAACATTGAACTTTTCAGAAAAATGGGAATAAGTCAAAATCTTTAGATTTTAGGCCTATATTATCTAATTACTTTTTGACTAAAAATTATACGGGGAATACAAAAATGCAATAATATTTAGGATGTTCCATTTAAAAAACTATAACTATGGTTAGCCACCAACTTATGGAACAGTCTGTATAATACAAAATAGACAATGCCAACCTGCGTGCCATCCAAGACCCAGGAAAGAAAAATCACAAAAAAAGGAATTAATCGCGGATACATAAAATACAAGAAGAGGAAAATTATCGGGTAAATTCCGCTGTAGAGCAACCGTAGACACGTGTTTCTGACTCATTGGTCGTCGTCAGTACGGTGTAGCCAAAGAATAAGGTGGGATAACCTTGGAGATGTAAGCTACACGGAAGACCATCAGGTGACAGACCGCCATTTGTAGCTTTGGTTAGAAGAGCCTCGGTTTTGAGGATTCACATCCAACCTCGCAACGAGGAAGACAATGCCAACCTGCGTGCCATCCGAGACCCAGGAAAGAAAAATCACAAAAAAAGGTATTAATCGCGGATACATAAATACAAGAAGAGGAGAATTATCGGGTAAATACCGCTGTAGAGCAACAGTAGCCACGTGTTTCTGACTCATTGCTCGTCGTCAGTACGGTGTAGCCAAGGAATAAGGTGGGATAACCTTGGAGATGTAAGCTACACGGAAGACCATCAGGTGACAGACCGCCATTTGTAGCTTTGGTTAGAAGAGCCTCGGTTTTGAGGATTCACATCCAACCTCGCAACGAGGAAGACAATGCCAACCTGCGTGCCATCCGAGACCCAGGAAAGAAAAATCACAAAAAAAGGAATTAATCGCGGATACATAAAATACAAGAAGAGGAAAATTATCGGGTAAATACCGCTGTAGAGCAACAGTAGCCACGTGTTTCTGACTCATTGCTCGTCGTCAGTACGGTGTAGCCAAGGAATAAGGTGGGATAACCTTGGAGATGTAAGCTACACGGAAGACCATCAGGTGACAGACCGCCATTTGTAGCTTTGGTTAGAAGAGCCTCGGTTTTGAGGATTCACATCCAACCTCGCCACGAGGAAGACTATGCCAACCTGCGTGCCATCCGAGACCCAGGAAAGAAAAATCTCAAAAGAAGGAATTAATCGCGGATACATAAAATACAAGAAGAGGAAATTATCGGGTAAATTCCGCTGTAGAGCAATCGTAGACACGTGTTTCTGACTCATTGGTCGTCGTCAGTACGGTGTAGCCAAGGAATAAGGTGGGATAACCTTGGAGATGTAAGCTACACGGAAGACCATCAGGTGACAGACCGCCATTTGTAGCTTTGGTTAGAAGAGCCTCGGTTTTAAAGATTCACATCCAACCTCGCCACGAGCTACAAATGGCGGTCTGTCACCTGATGGTCTTCCATGTAGCTTACATCTCCAAGGTTATCCCACCTTATTTCTTGGCTACACCGTACTGACGACGACCAATGAGTCAGAAACACGTGTCTACGGTTGCTCTACAGCGGAATTTACCCGATAATTTTCCTCTTCTTGTATATTATATATCCGCGATTAATTCCTTTTTTTGGGATATATATATATATATATATATATATATATATATACAGGGTTGCGGTTATGTATGGACGGGGTTCGTTATGCTAAGACGGTTCGACCTAGAATAGGACTCAATTAAAACTACTTATTATTTTTTTTATTTTTTTTTTATCCATAAGTTTTTGAAATACAAAGCTCAGTTGTTATTTTTTTATGGGAACATTGGGTTAAATGGAACATCGTTAAAAAGGATATTTCCCCTCCGAATTAAATGGTATAAATAGGTTTGGTGATTCGTTTGGCAGAATTTTAGAAAAAAATTTAATCATTTTTAAAATAAAATAAAACACGCAAATCATGGAGCCTTTACCCATCCGTCAAAAATTGGAAGAACTTAACAATGGTTGTAGAGAATGTCCTATTGCCATTATTGTCCCTATTATTTCCCATTGAAACACCAACAAATGCCTGCAATGAAACTAAAATAAACAAAAGTAAACAAAGCAATAAAAATGTAATAAAATGTTTCAATTAATATTTAGACAAGATGTTTATAATTTATAAACAAAACTTTACTTTAGAATTTAGATTATAAAAGATATTCAAAGTGTTCTCCATTTACTTCCTGACAATAATTAAGTCTGTGGATAAATCCGTCTATTGCATTATTTAACCAATTTTGAGGAATATTTCTTATTTCTGTCTCATTAGGTAATTTTAATTCGTCCAAAGATTCTGGTATGTTGTTGTACACACGGCACTTTAAATATCCCTATAAGAAAAAATCTAGGGGATTCAGATCAGGGGATCGAGCCGGCCATTCAATGTTCTTGGCCTCCCTATCCACCTTTGAGGAAATGTATTATTTAAGTAATAACTGATGAATCTTGATGAAACTAAATTTGATTCTTGTGATTTGGGAAAAGATGTATAATTTGAGGAACAATATTTTCTCACAATAATTGTAAATACTTTTCAGCTGTTAGATTTCCGGCTATGAAAAACGAGCCTGTGATATTATGGCCGATAATTCCGGATCATACATTGACTTTTTGTGGATATTGGATATGTACCGTGGCCATATATCGTTTTCAAGCCATTGTATAGTTTTACAAGAACTTAATAAGGGGCATACCGAAAGAATTTCCGAGATTTCTTTTTCCGGTTGATTTGAGCGTGATTTTAAATATTTTTTTTGACGTCCGCGATCAGCCGAATGAGGTGTTGATACCGTTCCGGAATCAACGATGTCACCACGAATTGCACAGATTTCGTCATCTTCATCCATAACTGTTCCTTCGGTACTGTTTTCGCCTCTTTGAACGGAATTAATTTCACCTGCACTAGGAACTTCCCATCTGGTGCCGCCGAGGAAATAGTACAAACATTGTCGGGGGTATAAGAACAAATATACTCCGAGATGTTCAAAATATTCTGCAATAAAATACATTATATTATTAATAATTCATCAGTAATGTAGTGTACTTTACCTCGTCCAATTCCTCCAGTCCAAACAGCTCGTCGTCTTCGGTGTAAGATAGGAAATCCTTGGATGCTGGAACAACGGCGGGTGCCTGCTGTCCATCCACAGTTGTAAACGATGTGGAGATGTTGCCACTCGTCGTTGGGAGCGTGATAAGAGGTGATGAACAATTTTCCGAAGTATCGTTTTCGTTGTATGCCATTAGCGTATTGAATACCGTGCTCAAAGTTTCGGACAGGAAGAACGTCGTGAAAAATTCTTCGTCTAAGGTTACACTGGCGAATGGCGTCCACGAATCGACTGTATCCAGGTTCCCGGATTCTATGTTCATCAATTTCTCCAGAGTCTTGAGTAATGATAGTACTGTCGGTCCTAAAAGAATAATTAATTTCTTCGAACAAGCACTCAAAATCGTCCAGAAAATTTTCGGAGTTGGTCGTATTGTTTCGATAATTTCGAATATATCTTTTAGAGTAATTTCAGACATTCTTTTTCCTATAAACAAGATATATTCATCTATATTAATTAAGTATTAATTATAATTAATTAGTATAGTAATGCAAATAAATTATAAGAGAATTATAGGGTTATTGGAGGTAATTCATCTATATTAATTAAGTGTTAATTATGATTAATTAGTATAGTAATGCAAATAAATTATAAGAGAATTATAGGGTTATTGGAGGTAAACCGTATAATCGAGGTCTCATATTTATGTTGACCAAACATTCTTGACAATCTTCCAGTAATCGGTAATTCGTAAAACGGTTACTACACATAGTGCAGGTTCCACTAGCATCGATATTATGTTTTATTACATGATCGACACTCACATTCCAGAAACAATGAGAATGTACGTATATCGACTTTTTTAAGCCAGTCAATGGGGTGAACTTGTATACCACAAGTGAGATGTAAATATACAGTAATATACTGCACTTTCGTACAAGTCCAATGTTTGGTGTCCATCAGATGAACTCGAAATTCTTGTTCAGAACAAGGTGCATCATTATCAATGCGCAAACTATCAACCTCAAATATACGAGACATTTTATACAATACTTACAAACTGAACAACTACTTTGAACTAATTCACTTCAGGAAACTCTAATCTTATATACTTACGTTGGCGGTATTTGCTTATATACTATTTAATCCAAGATGGCGGCCGGGGGCGAAAAGCGAGACTGGAAGCTTGTCGTTAAGAGAAAAGATTTTTTCTCTTATTAATTCCAGCAGCAGCAAGTTTGGCACTTGCTCTTTTTTATTTTTAAGCTTGTGATTTTTCTTTAGAGCAAGTGCCAAACTTGCTGCTGTTACTGCTGCTGGAATTAAGAAAAAGAATCTTTTAACCCAAGTTCTCATTAAAAGAAAAATAATAATAAATAAGTAGTTTTAATTGAGTCCTATGTCTATTTAAAATTTCAGGATTCTAGATCAAACCGTTTTAGCATAACGAACCCGGGTCCATACATAGTACCAACCCTGTATAAATATACAGTCATATAGTTTCTACCTCTTTGAAACTCGACTTCAAACGTATACAAAAGAAAAATGCCATACTCTTGAAAATTTATTAGTATTGTTTGTCATCATGTACGTTAAACATAGCTGTTTTTATATTTCATACATTCTAAATACTAAATTATCCTCACGTAGTAATAAATTAAATTAATATTATTTATATTTTTCATATTTTACGCATTGTTTAAGTTGTTATATCATGACTCTGATGACTTATAATAACTATAATACTGCGATGCTTGAAGATATACCATGTTTGTCAAGATATCATTTTTTTCGTAAAGTAAATTTGAATATTTGTACTGACCGATTATTGCAGCAGTAGTTTCCTCTTAATAATAATAATAATCTTTATTACCCAACAGGCCAGTGCCCAATAACAGGATAATTATAATTCATGCGTGTATACAATTAAATACAATGTAATATAAAATTAACTAAAATTCTCAATGTGAATTTAAAAAAAAAAGAAAAATATAAGTATATATAAGATATAACATTCAACAATGCAGTAATGTTCATCCATATTTAAGTAAAAACATCCTCAAACAGTCCATTGCCTAGACGGGATAACGTATAAATTGGTGCACGTTTCATTATGTTTGTCCGTGCAAATGGTACCAAGAAAGTGCATCCATATCTTGTGTTAAATCGCGGGACAAGAAAGGACAACCGCTCAAGTAGTAATGGACAATCAATTTTATTGGTCAGGAGCTTATATAAAAATTTTCCACACAGAGTATCTCTCCGGCCGGACAAAGAAGTCATGTGATGTGCCCCTCTCCGGATAAATTCCATCATGTTTAAGATGACACAGAAACTGTGTATCCGATCCAAAGGTAAGGTATCACAGGCATATATGGGATACCAAATTAAGGCGGCATATTCCATTTTACTCACAACATATGCAGAGTATAATGACTTAAGCAGTGACATATCTCTGAAGTACTTAGAAATCCGCATGATGAAACCAAGGAGTTTGAAGGCTTCTGAGCATATGCTCGAAATGTGTGATTTGAAAGTAAGGCTTGAGTCAAATAAGACTCCTCTTATTTTTTTATAGATAATATTGTAAACCACGTCGTTTAGTGGTTTCTACGTTTTATTCAATTGTTAATATTGGCAGAAGTTGACAGATTTTATAATTAAGAAATTACAGATATGTGGGAACATAGTGGTTCACCACTATTTTCCCATGCCTACGTTTTGATAATGTTGAAACCAGAAGAACAAATCGAGATTACTCTTCAAGGTAGATGACCATTTAAGCAGTATATACCTTCTAAACCAGGCAAGTATGGAGCAAAGATTTGAACAGCTTGTAAGAGTAAAACTATGTAAGTTTACAATTGCCAAATGTATATTGAGAAAACAGACCACAGGGGGGACGCAACCAAGGCAAGCCTTGTCTTAGAGATAACAAAGAGTATGAAAAGATTAGGGAGAGAATGTGACCTAGCAAAAAAGAAATAGAAAAGACAAATTTAACGTTGCTTAGTACAATTTGAAAAAATAAATCAGAACTTCTCCAGAAACTAGTGACTACGCGTATAATCAACAAAATTTAGTTATCAAAGACAAAGCAATGTTAGTCTCACACTGTCCAAAAAATTGAAAATCGGTACCTTGCTATCAACTCTGTATGACAGTTGTAAAATTTGTAAAGGTGCAAAGAAAAAGCCGCTAATAATTATTGATTAGTAGCTAGCCTGGCAGATGTTGTTCTGTTCTTTCCGGTAGGTGGCGCCATGAGTCGACCACAGCGTCACATATGGGGTCCAGATTTTGTAATTCTTTTTTTTTTAGAACTAAGTCAACATATATTGTGAATATGAGTCAGTTTAGTCCTATCGGATCCTAGCATAGCTATGATCAATAGTCTTGGCAAAACAAATACTTGTTGGTTTAGTGAAATAGAAATAAAAGATGTAGTTATTTTATTTCTATTCTAATTTATTTCGCTGCGTGCGCAAATGTCGTTTGACCGCTGATTGTCAAATGTGAATCAAGACATAGTGACAAAATATTGATAGATAAATCGAAATGAAATAATGACATTTATTGGAGAGATCGCGAAACATCACAGAAGTAAAAACAAATTTAGGTTGGAATACATTTTTCTAGATTTTTCTCCAGATCTTTCAGATTTTTTTTTTAAATGAAAACATTTAATTGAGTTATTTCCATGCTGGAAGCATAACGAACCGACAAAAAAAGAATTGCGCATATCCATCGTTCGAATCATAAATTATGTTTTGAATTCATGTAAAAGTCCTATAGAAGCAACCAATTTCAGTTTTTCCCGAATTTTTAATTTTCCGGGCAATGATCAATCTATTCTGAAAAGAAAATGTTCACAAATTCTGGAATACATAACCTGCCTGTTATTTGCAAAGAATGCTTTTCCGTAAAATATAACTCTTACTGCCAATCCGAATTATAAAAATTTAGTTTTAAAACTTTGATATCCTTGATAATAAATATGGATAGAACGAATCATTTGCGAGATATTTACGTGAAACCGTTTTTATTATTTATGTGTTAATAAAATTAGTAATTGACACGATATTTCTTAAAACTTGAGGTCCATTTTAAATGCTCATCACAATACTTTATTATACTACATACAAGATAGTTAAATGATCAAATATATAATACAAGCAAATTTTTAAATAACTTGGAATAAAACTGGATTTACTCGTACGCAAAAGCGAAATATGATAGTTGGAACTTTAGTCGCGACTCTGCGTTTATGTAGGAGGTGATAATTACAACTTCACTGTAAATAACATCGGAAGTTATATAATAACGCGTGTTTGTAAACGGGCGCTATTGAACTTGAAAAATAAAAATTAGGTGTACTCCGTAAAATCTGTTTTAGTAGATTATTAACGCTTCCGAGCCAGGAGTTAGAAAAATTCAGGTTACTGAAAGTTTTATTGGAAATAATGAGAAATAAACAGCTATCAGGACAACCTATAACGTAATATTTATTTCATTATAACGTACAATGCATTACTATATCTGGAATCCAATATGCGGCTAATTGGATTCCAGATATAGTAAATAGTGAGCTATAGTATTTAAAATTGTTGTATTTATTCGAAAATTGACAAAAATATCAACACGCTATAGCTGCAACTGCAGGTAACGTATTAAAACAATGCGTTTTTATTCATAATTGTCTTAATATGCCGATGTACGGCTGTGCGAAGGAATTAAGCTGAAAAATATTGCTTTTTTAATATGCATACAATTTTTATTGCCATTTAACACGGCCTATGGCTTCCTAGAACAGTAATAATCCTATATTAGTCAACAAATAATTTTGTTGTAGTATGTGAAAATTGGTTAATATCAAATAAACGAGAGAACATCTTTTATTTTTACAAATAGACCTGATAGACAATTAAGTCCATTTACAACAATACATAAAACTAAAGTGTTCCGTAATATAGTGAAAGGATGCTCTTTAATATTGCTCAATACTATCAACTAAATGGTACATATTGCTGTGAACCTTACATTTTGTAAATGATAGTAAAAGTAATTAGATAAATTAATTAATGTAAGAGAAAATTCATATATAAGAAAATATGTAGTGTTAAGTTAAGTTATAGTGTAAGCGTTAAAGTTCAATTAAATATTTATTTAAGTATAGGTAGTAAAAGTTATACTAATCATAATAGGTATATAAATATATAAAGAGTTAAAAACAATTTATCAAATAAGTATAGAAATAAGGATATTAGAATAAATTAAAAATAATTCATGATATCGAACAAATGATATACAGGGTGTAACAAAATAAGTGTAAAACATTTCAGGGGGTGATTCCTTAGCGAAAAAGAGATAAGGTCTTTCATATAAAAAAACTTCAATGGAGCATCCCTTGTTAAGATACAGCCCCATAAAGGGGGTACATAAAATTTGTTTTACAATTTTTCTCACAAACACTAAAAATGTAATTTATTTCCAATGTAACTTTTTGTCTGATTATTTGTTTACCATTTAAAAATCTATTTCCAATACCTTGTTTCATTCGAAACAAAAAATGTCTCTTGAATTTTTTGCCCAAAAGTAATCAGTTCGCAGCAAAAAATTATTTTACGAACAACTACAGAGATACATCGTCATAAATGCGAACTGGATTAGTATTGTTATTTTGTAGTTACTACCTGCATCAAAATACATATGATTAAAGATGAATAAACAAAACTAATTTATTAATAACAAAACATAAAACATGTAGAAATCATAGTAAATGTTCAATATGTCCACCTTCAGTCATTACACATGCGTCTAGACGTCGCGCGTCGGCGCATTGAGCCACGTATTCGCTCAAATATTCCTGGATTCTCTCTAATTACCCTGCACGCATCGATGATGCGGTTTCTTAAGTCTTCGACATCGCGAACAGGAGTAGGATAAACCAAAGTCTGTAAATGGCCCCAAGTAGAGAAATCGAGAGGATTGAGATCCGGGGATCGAGCGGGCCAATTCTGTGGTCCTCCTCGACCTATCCAATGATTTGGATATGTTTGGGTTAAATGCTGACGTGCTGCTTGACTAAAATGGACGGGAGCCCCATCATGCATAAAAAACATATCCCTTCTGACGCCCAAAGGAACTTCCTCCAGCAGTACTGGATGTACTTCTCTTAAAAATTGAGTGTATGCCTCACCATTTAATCGAGGAGGTAGAAAATGAAGGCCAATTAAATAATCCCCAATAACTCCGAGCCACACGTTAAGAGAAAAGTGTTCTTGATGGTTAGCTTGTATAATAGCGTGAGGGTTTTCATCAGCCCATATGTGGTTATTATGAAAATTAATTATCTTGTCCCGAGAAAAAGTACATTCGTCTGTGAATTCGATCGTCTTCAGAAAGTCAGGATTTTTTCTAATCATTTCCAGCATCCAATTGGAAAATTCAAGACGGTTCGGAAAATCTCGCTGTAACAGTGCCTGTACTCGTTGCAGATGGTAAGGGTATAAGATTTGTTCCTTTAAAATTCGAAATACCGTCATATGATCAACATTTAACTCGAAAGCAATCTTTCTAGTACTGCTAGTAGGTTGTTCTTCAACCAAATTAAGTACTGCTTCTTCAAGATGTGTTGTTCTAACTTCTCGATGGCGACCACAATCCTGCGTTCTTTTGTCGAATGAACCATATTCTCGTAATCGTTGATGAAGTCGGGCAAATATTCTATGCGAAGGAAGCTGCCGTTGAGGATACATTTCAGCATATCTTCTAGAAGCTTCTAACCCATTCCCCTGCGACAGACCGTAAACGTAATGCATATCAGCCATTTCCTCATTTGTGTATGCCATTTTAATAACAAGTGAATTATTAAACTAACAAATTACGAACAAAACAACGACACACAATTAAGTATTAATTCAATTTCAAAAATTTACAAACTAAGAGCGTGATACCACTACTAGCGGCCTACTAAATAAATTAGTTTTACATTTTCGTTTTATGACGATGTATCTCTGTAGTTGTTTGTAAAATAATTTTTTGCTGTGAACTGATTGCTTTTGGGCAAAAAATTCAAGAGACATTTTTTGTTTCGAATGAAACAAGCTATTGGGAATAAATTTTTAAATGGTAAACAAATAATCAGACAAAAAGTTACATTGGAAATAAATTACATTTTTAGTGTTTGTGAGAAAAATTGTAAAACAAATTTTATGTACCCCCTTTATGGGGCTGTATCTTAACAAGGGATGCTCCATTGAAGTTTTTTTATATGAAAGACCTTATCTCTTTTTCGCTAAGGAATCACCCCCTGAAATGTTTTACACTTATTTTGTTACACCCTGTATAGGCTAGAATGAATCATTTAAGTAATATAGGTTGCAGATACTATAAATATTCAATAAAAGATGAATTCCTTCTTTAAAAATATTGTAAATGAAACAATATACAAATGATCATTTATAATTTTTATTTAGAAAAGTTTAAATATTAGATGTACAAAGATCAATAAAGTATAATATACATGCTAAGTAAGTGAATAAACTTTATTTTGTAGAAACGATAAAAGAGAAGGTGTTAAAAACATACAATAGGAGGCAAAGAGTTATGATGATGGATGGAACTGTAAAAAGAGTGAATCATTTGAATGCCGTCAAATAATATGTACAGAATAAGATCAGATATGCCAAAGAAAATGACATCATCTCAAATAAAAATGTAAATGTTGATGTGAATAGGATACATTGATAAATGGCTCTAACACAAATAAATATATCTCATAAATACGTACTGTCTTGATAAAAAAAGGATATAACTACGGTATTCATGACATTAGATGTTGAATCGTAAATAAAACATATTTTGTACACTAATAAGATGTTAGTTCGTATAATTGTAGTTTTGCGCTCTTGAAACATCAACAACAATCATGTATGGTTCGTCACCCACAAAAGAAAATAAAACATCAATAATTTATTTCTAGCATATTAGAAGTAGCAATCTAGTAGGGTACTTACGCCGATTGTGGGACCACATCCCCCCACTCCTACTACCCCCCCCTCCCCCCTCCCCGCAAGATAGGTAGAACCCTCTACCAACCCAACTGATATGGCGCCCCCTCGCAGTCGCCAATCCAACTGATGTGGCGCCCCCTCGCGGTCGCCAACCCAACTAAAAATTGCAGATTTCATCATTACCAACCCAACTAAAAATTGCGGATTTCATCATTACCAACCCAACTAAAAATTGCAGATTTCATCATTACCAACCCAACTAAAATTGCAGATTTCATCATTACCAACCCAACTAAAAATTGCAGATTTCATCATTACCAACCCAACTAAAATTGCAGATTTCATCATTACCAACCCAACTAAAATTGCAGATTTCATCATTACCAACCCAACTGATGTGGCGCCCCCTCGCGGCCTCCAACCCAACTAAAAATTGCAGATTTCATCATTACCAACCCAACTAAAAATTGCAGATTTCATCATTACCAACCCAACTGATGTGGCGCTCTCTGACGGCCACTAACCAAACTAAGAAATGGCAGATTTCATCATTACCAACCCAAATACCATGACGCCCTCTCACAGCCACTAACCAAGAAATGGCATCTCTCATGATTACCATAATGCAGCATCCTCTCACGGTCACTAGCCAAACTAAGGTGACGTCAGACAAATGGCGGACCATCAAGATGGTCTTTGTTTCTAGAGAATTCCTGAATAAATTACCAGGCTTGCTATCGCGCTTCTCAATGTACTTCAAACAGGTCTAAACATGTTTCCAGCGGAAACCGCAACGGCTGTCTGCTCCTGTGATAGCCGCATGCTTGAAATGTATATCTTATAAAATAAAATAAAACAAACAATATATTTTTTAAGAAAAACAATTTATTTATTATTATTTATAAATTAACAATATTATTTTAAATTAACAATATCTCCAAGACCAGCTGCTGTTTATATACATTGTAAAGTTGCGCTATTTACTCGTCATGTTTTCTGCCTGTAAATAGAAAACGCATCCAATTAGTTTTTTTGCGCTTCTCCAGAGGCTTTTCATAGACACATAATTCCCCAGTTTCTACCCAATAATATTTGTGTATTCGCATAGTCATGCAATTCATACAAAAACTAGGACTGTGTATAGTATTTCGTCTGAGAGTAAAATCCCAAAGAGTTGTTTTATTAATTTCTCGGTAACGTAAACATACAGTACATTGTTTTCGTCTAGATAAATAATATTCTCCGGTTGAATGGGTACATCCATACCGCCAGGAATGTCGTAATTGCTCACTAGTTACGCTGGGAGACATCCGAAAATATAAACCTTGTGACGTCACTGGAACACGAGACACATGTACCAACTGGAATACTGGAACGTGTTCCATTATTTCAAAACCTATATACTCATGTTCCGTTCCATCCCCTCCACTGTTCGTACTTTATTCACTTCAATGAAGTGGAACAGAACACCACATAATAGTTTTGATTTCTAGGTTCGTGTTCCATCCCCTCAATTTTTAATATGATCGATAAAAATATAAACTGTACATCTAAGATCGGCATACCATTTCAAAATTATAAAATAAATATACAGTATGCTACTGGACGAGATAGCAACCAAGTATGAATATACAGGACGTTTCAAAGGTAGGGATTTTTAGAAAAGCAAGATGGCGAATCCAAGATAGCTACCAAAAATCTAATAAACTAAGGTGACGTCAGGCGAAATGGCCGACTATCAAGATGGTCGATAAAAATATAAACCGTACATCTAAGATCGGCATACCATTTCAAAATTATAAAATAAATATACAGTATGCTACTGGACGAGATAGCAACCAAGTATGAATATACAGGACGTTTCAAAGGTAGGGATTTTTAGAAAAGCAAGATGGCGAATCCAAGATAGCTACCAAAAATCTAATAAACTAAGGTGACGTCAGGCGAAATGGCTGACTATCAATATGATCGATCAAAATATAAACTCAACTTCTATAAAATACCCAACTCCGTATCACGCATCACAACAACAACCCAACATAGTTTCAAAACGCCACAACACCAGATCAACTTAGGAAGATACATCTAGCTCAAACCCAACATACTTTCAAACACCACCACCGAGGATTTATATTTGACATCAGCATACCATCTCAAAATCATAAAATAAATATACAGTATGATACTGGATAACATAGCAACCAAGTATGAATATACAGGACGTTTCAAAGTAGGGATTTTTAGAAAAGCAAGATGGCCGCCAAAAATCTAATAAACTTCGGTGGCATCAGGCATCAATCCATTAAAACCACTATCAAATCATTCTCTTTAAAAGCCATCATTCCAAAACAATACATTCAAATCATACATTCAGCGATAGATGCATAAATGAAATGTATTTATGCAGCCTAACAGTTCAAAAAGCTCGATATCGAGCTTACCAGCATATTTCTAACAGATCTAAACATGTTTTCTAATGGAAACCACAACGTTTGATCGCTATCAACACCTCTATGATAGTAGCCTTATTTAATATATCTATATCATAAAATAAAAAGGAACAACATATTTTAAGAAAAAACAATTTATTAAAAAATAATAACCACATTTTGTAGGCGAATTATAGCATATCAATCATAGGGAAAAACATTAAACGAAATACAACGATAAACAATTATGACATATAAATCCATAGGTAAAGTTATATAGGTAATAAACATCATTCTCTCCATAGAAGACCTAGATATTTAATACCACATACATAAATACATAGACACTCTAATCCTCATATGAATAAATTGATAGACTTATAATAATTATTTTCATCCATAAGTATACATACATACTTTTATATATATCACTACAAGAAATAAGTCGACACCGCTGTGATAGTCACCTTATTTAATATATCTATATTATAAAATAAAAAGGAACAACATATTTTTAAGAAAACAATTTATTAAAAATAAAACAACTACACACATCAAACAAACCTCAACCATACTTTCAATTTCACAAATATCAAAATTTAAACAAAACAATCAAATGCAAAGGCAAGGAATGTTCTCGAGATGATCCATATAGTGCAATATAACAATGCAGTAAAACGATAGAGCTGAGATACATGGTCTATCAAAATTTTTATTACCCACTCTTTCAGCAATCAAAACTTTTTGACAAAACACTATACATATGAAAAATAGACATAGCATTAAATATTTCCATTTTAGAGATACCCCAGTTTAATCCCAATTTTAAATAACATAAATTCTTAAATTGATTTAGTTAACTTTCTTATAATATTTAAAAAAGGTTGAAAAAGAAAACATACTAAGTCCCACAACAGATAAAATATGTACTATCTTTTTACACTTCATGTTTAGTACTGTCATTAGAAGAAATATGCCTGAGGTACAGCTTTTAATATGAAATTTAGGGGTTTTTTACACAAAAACATAGTTTATGCCTAATAAAACTAATTTTGAAACACAATGTGCACATAGTATTAAAAAAGAGAATAAAAACATTAAACAAGGTACGCTTCACACGAAACATTATTATAAATTACATTTTAAAAACATGGAATTCTATTTTATTTGGATGACATTGTATTTACAAATAGTTTTTATATCATTACAAGAAATATGCTTTTCATTAAATATTAACCACTGAACAACAGCAGTATACACAAAAAAACTAATATAAAGACAGTATTAACGTTCTAACCAAAAGATTTGCAAAATAATAAATATATACTTGTTCATCGCTTAAAAACAATTGAAAAATTGATGTCTGCCAAGCTATTTATCAATATTTAAGAGTTAAAAATTATCATCATTTTTACATTTACAGATACCCCATGTTTAATATCAATTTGAATTAACATAAATTCATAAAATGAGTCCATCTTTTTACACATCATGCGTTTTTGTACAACAGCGAATGTATTACATTTTAAAGCACTTTATAATTTGAGAAAAATAGCAAAACCTATCACGAAACATTATTATAAATTCTATTTTATTTGGATGACATTGTATTTACAAATAGTTTTTATATCATTACAAGAAATATGCTTTTCATTAAATATTAACCACTGAACAACAGCAGTATACACAAAAAAACTAATATAAAGACAGTATTAACGTTCTAACCAAAAGATTTGCAAAATAATAAATATATACTTGTTCATCGCTTAAAAACAATTGAAAAATTGATGTTTGCCAAGCTATTTATCAATATTTAAGAGTTAAAAATTATCATCATTTTTACATTTACAGATACCCCATGTTTAATATCAATTTGAATTAACATAAATTCATAAAATGAGTCCATCTTTTCACACATCATGCGTTTTTGTACAACAGCGAATGTATTACATTTTAAAGCACTTTATAATTTGAGAAAAATAGCAAAACCTATCACGAAACATTATTATAAATTCTATTTTATTTGGATGACATTGTATTTACAAATAGTTTTTATATCATTACAAGAAATATACTTTTCATTAAATATTAACCACTGAACAACAGTAGTATAATAAATACTCGCTTTCAATTATTTAATATTGAAATTACATAAAATTCAATGCAATACACTTAAAACATTTGAAAAATCATGTTTGGTAAGCCCAATATATATCAATATTTAAGACAAAAATTATTATTAATTTTCCATCTACAGATACCCCATGTTTAATATCAATTTGAATTAACATAATTTCATAAAATGAGTCTATCTTTAAATTTAGGGGTTTTTACACAAAAACATAGTTTACGCCTAATAAAACTAATTTTGAAACACAATGTACACATAGTATTAAAAAAAAGATGATAAAAACATTAAACAAGGTGCGCTTCACACGAAACATTATTATAAATTACATTTTAAAAACATGGAATTCTATTTTATTTGGATTTAAGGCAAAAAATTATTATTAATTTCCCCATTTACAACAGATTTCCTTGTTTAATCTCAATTTTTAAATAACATAAATTCTTAAATTGATTTAGTTAACTTTCTTATAATATTTAAAAAGGGTGAGAAAGAAAACATACTAAGTCTCACAACAGATAAAATATATACTATCTTTTTACAGTTCATGTTTTTTGTACTATCATTAGAAGAAATATGCTTGACGAGCGGCTTTTAATATGAAATTTAGAGGTTTTTACACAAAAACATATCAAAAACATGCATTCAAGTCAATGAAATTACATAAAAATCTAAGAAATAGTAGCACTTAAAACGTTTGAAAAATCATGTTTGGTAAGCCTACTATTTAAGACAAAAATTATTAGTTATTTCCATTTACAACAGATAGCCCACTATTTATCAATATTTAAGGCAAAAAATTATTATTAATTCCCTCATTTACAACAGATTTCCTTGCTTAATCTCAATTTTTAAATAACATAAATTCTTAAATTGATTTAGTTAACTTTCTTATAATATTAAAAAAGGGTAAGAAAAAAAAACATGGTAAGTCTCACAACAGATAAATATTAAAACTAAAATAAATATATACTATTTCAAAATGTCTCTACCTTTTATAGCTGTGTTTTGTTATACACAATCCAAACCATTTTGCATGTAAATATCAGTAGCCATTCCGACATGCTTCAGAACTAACCCCATCAGGTTAACTGAAAGAAGAAACACAATCCTATCAAGAATTTTATCTTATATGGTATATGTTTGAATATCTTTTTCGACCACAATTATAGGAATACAATTAGTTTCACATACCTAATGCGGGTGACAGATTGGGCAAAGTATCGGGGGGATCACCAAACTAATCCTTTCAGAACATCGCTCGCATCTGATTATTTCATATTCTTAAAAAAATATATACCGAATAATATTTTACATCTCTTTTTTTCATAAAACTCACCTATCATGAGTAAATTAAGCACAAAATGGCTCAGCACCCTGTGTCGATATATTTCCCGCAGAGGTGCAGAATAATAGCACATCGTACATAATATATCATCACCCCCTTCATGCACTCGCACGAAGCCAGCAGCAATCACGCACATATTATTAATAGGCATCAATTGATGACGTCCATATCCGTCATCTCGGTACACATCAACCACAATGTCACCCGAACCACGAGATTCATAACCATTGTCTGTATCAACAGACGGCAAAGTTAATGTTGAAACTGAATTTTGATCATCCATCACCTTAAACAAAAATTAATCAATATTAAATTCTACACCCCCAACCATCTTTAAACATCAACAAAAATTATTTGATATTAAAATACCACTCACAAAAATAAACAAACTAAATAAACACAATTAATAGCCAACAATAAAAGATGCAGGGGAAAAACAAAATCTACTTCGAGGCACACTATCAAAACTAATATAAAATGATCTACTACACATCTATATATAACCAACCCCCACTAATGACCTTAAACGAAAAAAATTCTCACTGGAAATGGATAAAGAAAACACAGGATTACCTAAAACAATCTTCTCCACATCTTCAAATGATTTTTTTTTATTATCATCATAAAAATCCAAACAATTGCCAACCCAATTAAAACTAGGACCCTTTAACGATAGACGATTAGCATTAAATTAAAAAAATATAACCAAGTATCATAACTTTCAATACCATAAAAGCAAATTACCGACATCCGTTCCAGACAAAAAGCCCTAAAACTCGGCATTGGTCAAATAACTGATTACACCCCGTACCGTAAGAATTATTTACATAATGAACCCTTAGGGAAGAATGCGATATATATACATATTTAGTAGATAAATTAAGAACAAATTTAGTTTCACCAATTATAGGAACCCCTACATATCACTCGGCAAATGAACAAAAAAGATTGATTTAACCAATTCCAACGTTCTAACAAAGAAACGCACTTTATGTATCTGGAGATGTCTTCAACATAATTGAAATTCCACTTAGTCCGAGCAGATCACAACCCCATCATACCGACAAAGGAATGAATAATTCGAACAGATACCTATAAACCTGTCACAATCAACAAATCCATTAGAAAACAACACAACCTCCCAGCAGCTGTAAATTAAATGCTAATGATGCAAAAATACCTAAAAATATTTCGTAAAACAAGAGTATTTTAGTTAAATATACAATAAATATTATTCAGTATTGGAATACACAATGAATAACACAAATTTGAGTAGAGAAAGATAAATATTTCTAATTACACATGTGTGAATTTGAATTTACATCACCTGCCCGAATAGAGTGTCTTATATATGGATAGTAAAGTCGTCGCGTCCATACAAATGCATTTCTCACATACGTATGTATATAGTCACCGCGCTTATGTGCGAACTACTACGGCGGATACAGCCCTTCGCATACAACGTAGGGTAGACAGGTAGTCATTTGCTGACCGTCATTATTTTTAGACCCATCGCTTCGTATATATAATGCCTCATTATTAGAGGTTCCTAATAGATGAATTTTATTCATAAATATGGGGATGTTTAAAATGAAAAATAGGAAGTATACATATTCTCTTTATTTATTAATGTATACAAGATATATTTATTTATAACATTTTTATATATTTATTTTAGCAATATTTATCACCAACGCATACTCTCTAAATCGGATTTTGATTTTTTCAATTTCGGATATAAACCTCATAATTCTAATGTTCAACAAGTCATTCTTCTGTCTAAGAACCCTCAGCCTGCTATAGGAAATTGCCGCAAATGCCAACAAATTGACGAATAGCCTCATATCTTTTTATTTATACGTACATATATTGTGAATTATTACACTAATTATAAAACAAAATTAATTATAGATAGACAAACATTATACAGGTATATTGCAAACATGTAATGCTAAGATAATCAGAGTGATATATACATACATGTAAAGAAATTTATAATTTATTCAATCTCTTATTAAAAGAGTTATTAATATTTTTCAAATGAATACCTGACAGCGGTGGAAAACTGTTGAAATTTGGATAGATTAATAGTTACATATGCGAGCTTCAGAATAGCTTCTGAACATGTTGGGTTGTAATTTGGTATACAATAAAAGGCAGCGGGGAACTGAACCGCCTCCCAAAAAAGGTATTTAATATTAAATCGTCGTTTTCCCATCACAGAAAAATAGTGTATTATACAATGGAAAAAATTAGATTTTAGCTCTCGGTAATTTATCTTACCTCGAGCTAAAATCTAATACTTTTTTCCCTTGTATGATACACTATTTTTCTGTGATGGGGAATCGACGATTTTAATATTAAATACCTTTTTTTGGGAGGCGGTTCAGTTCCCCGCTGCCTTTTATTGTATACCAAATTACAGCCCAACATGTTCAGAAGCTATTCTGAAGCTCGCATATGTAACTATTAATCTATCCAAATTTCAACAGTTTTCCACCGCTGTCAGGTATTCATTTGAAAAATATTAATAACTCTTTTAATAAGAGATTGAATAAATTATAAATTTCTTTACATGTATGTATATATCACTCTGATTATCTTAGCATTACATGTTTGCAATATACCTGTATAATGTTTGTCTATCTATAATTAATTTTGTTTTATAATTAGTGTAATAATTCACAATATATGTACGTATAAATAAAAAGATATGAGGCTATTCGTCAATTTGTTGGCATTTGCGGCAATTTCCTATAGCAGGCTGAGGGTTCTTAGACAGAAGAATGACTTGTTGAACATTAGAATTATGAGGTTTATATCCGAAATTGAAAAAATCAAAATCCGATTTAGAGAGTATGCGTTGGTGATAAATATTGCTAAAATAAATATATAAAAATGTTATAAATAAATATATCTTGTATACATTAATAAATAAAGAGAATATGTATACTTCCTATTTTTCATTTTAAACATCCCCATATTTATGAATAAAATTCATCTATTAGGAACCTCTAATAATGAGGCATTATATATACGAAGCGATGGGTCTAAAAATAATGACGGTCAGCAAATGACTACCTGTCTACCCTACGTTGTATGCGAAGGGCTGTATCCGCCGTAGTAGTTCGCACATAAGCGCGGTGACTATATACATACGTATGTGAGAAATGCATTTGTATGGACGCGACGACTTTACTATCCATATATAAGACACTCTATTCGGGCAGGTGATGTAAATTCAAATTCACACATGTGTAATTAGAAATATTTATCTTTCTCTACTCAAATTTGTGTTATTCATTGTGTATTCCAATACTGAATAATATTTATTGTATATTTAACTAAAATACTCTTGTTTTACGAAATATTTTTAGGTATTTTTGCATCATTAGCATTTAATTTACAGCTGCTGGGAGGTTGTGTTGTTTTCTAATGGATTTGTTGATTGTGACAGGTTTATAGGTATCTGTTCGAATTATTCATTCCTTTGTCGGTATGATGGGGTTGTGATCTGCTCGGACTAAGTGGAATTTCAATTATGTTGAAGACATCTCCAGATACATAAAGTGCGTTTCTTTGTTAGAACGTTGGAATTGGTTAAATCAATCTTTTTTGTTCATTTGCCGAGTGATATGTAGGGGTTCCTATAATTGGTGAAACTAAATTTGTTCTTAATTTATCTACTAAATATGTATATATATCGCATTCTTCCCTAAGGGTTCATTATGTAAATAATTCTTACGGTACGGGGTGTAATCAGTTATTTGACCAATGCCGAGTTTTAGGGCTTTTTGTCTGGAACGGATGTCGGTAATTTGCTTTTATGGTATTGAAAGTTATGATACTTGGTTATATTTTTTTAATTTAATGCTAATCGTCTATCGTTAAAGGGTCCTAGTTTTAATTGGGTTGGCAATTGTTTGGATTTTTATGATGATAATAAAAAAAAATCATTTGAAGATGTGGAGAAGATTGTTTTAGGTAATCCTGTGTTTTCTTTATCCATTTCCAGTGAGAATTTTTTTCGTTTAAGGTCATTAGTGGGGGTTGGTTATATATAGATGTGTAGTAGATCATTTTATATTAGTTTTGATAGTGTGCCTCGAAGTAGATTTTGTTTTTCCCCTGCATCTTTTATTGTTGGCTATTAATTGTGTTTATTTAGTTTGTTTATTTTTGTGAGTGGTATTTTAATATCAAATAATTTTTGTTGATGTTTAAAGATGGTTGGGGGTGTAGAATTTAATATTGATTAATTTTTGTTTAAGGTGATGGATGATCAAAATTCAGTTTCAACATTAACTTTGCCGTCTGTTGATACAGACAATGGTTATGAATCTCGTGGTTCGGGTGACATTGTGGTTGATGTGTACCGAGATGACGGATATGGACGTCATCAATTGATGCCTATTAATAATATGTGCGTGATTGCTGCTGGCTTCGTGCGAGTGCATGAAGGGGGTGATGATATATTATGCACGATGTGCTATTATTCTGCACCTCTGCGGGAAATATATCGACACAGGGTGCTGAGCCATTTTGTGCTTAATTTACTCATGATAGGTGAGTTTTATGAAAAAAAGAGATGTAAAATATTATTCGGTATATATTTTTTTAAGAATATGAAATAATCAGATGCGAGCGATGTTCTGAAAGGATTAGTTTGGTGATCCCCCCGATACTTTGCCCAATCTGTCACCCGCATTAGGTATGTGAAACTAATTGTATTCCTATAATTGTGGTCGAAAAAGATATTCAAACATATACCATATAAGATAAAATTCTTGATAGGATTGTGTTTCTTCTTTCAGTTAACCTGATGGGGTTAGTTCTGAAGCATGTCGGAATGGCTACTGATATTTACATGCAAAATGGTTTGGATTGTGTATAACAAAACACAGCTATAAAAGGTAGAAACATTTTGAAATAGTATATATTTATTTTAGTTTTAATATTTATCTGTTGTGAGACTTACCATGTTTTTTTTTCTTACCCTTTTTTAATATTATAAGAAAGTTAACTAAATCAATTTAAGAATTTATGTTATTTAAAAATTGAGATTAAGCAAGGAAATCTGTTGTAAATGAGGGAATTAATAATAATTTTTTGCCTTAAATATTGATAAATAGTGGGCTATCTGTTGTAAATGGAAATAACTAATAATTTTTGTCTTAAATAGTAGGCTTACCAAACATGATTTTTCAAACGTTTTAAGTGCTACTATTTCTTAGATTTTTATGTAATTTCATTGACTTGAATGCATGTTTTTGATATGTTTTTGTGTAAAAACCTCTAAATTTCATATTAAAAGCCGCTCGTCAAGCATATTTCTTCTAATGATAGTACAAAAAACATGAACTGTAAAAAGATAGTATATATTTTATCTGTTGTGAGACTTAGTATGTTTTCTTTCTCACCCTTTTTAAATATTATAAGAAAGTTAACTAAATCAATTTAAGAATTTATGTTATTTAAAAATTGAGATTAAACAAGGAAATCTGTTGTAAATGGGGAAATTAATAATAATTTTTTGCCTTAAATCCAAATAAAATAGAATTCCATGTTTTTAAAATGTAATTTATAATAATGTTTCGTGTGAAGCGCACCTTGTTTAATGTTTTTATCATCTTTTTTTTAATACTATGTGTACATTGTGTTTCAAAATTAGTTTTATTAGGCGTAAACTATGTTTTTGTGTAAAAACCCCTAAATTTAAAGATAGACTCATTTTATGAAATTATGTTAATTCAAATTGATATTAAACATGGGGTATCTGTAGATGGAAAATTAATAATAATTTTTGTCTTAAATATTGATATATATATTGGGCTTACCAAACATGATTTTTCAAATGTTTTACGTGTATTGCATTGAATTTTATGTAATTTCAATATTAAATAATTGAAAGCGAGTATTTATTATACTACTGTTGTTCAGTGGTTAATATTTAATGAAAAGTATATTTCTTGTAATGATATAAAAACTATTTGTAAATACAATGTCATCCAAATAAAATAGAATTTATAATAATGTTTCGTGATAGGTTTTGCTATTTTTCTCAAATTATAAAGTGCTTTAAAATGTAATACATTCGCTGTTGTACAAAAACGCATGATGTGTGAAAAGATGGACTCATTTTATGAATTTATGTTAATTCAAATTGATATTAAACATGGGGTATCTGTAAATGTAAAAATGATGATAATTTTTAACTCTTAAATATTGATAAATAGCTTGGCAAACATCAATTTTTCAATTGTTTTTAAGCGATGAACAAGTATATATTTATTATTTTGCAAATCTTTTGGTTAGAACGTTAATACTGTCTTTATATTAGTTTTTTTGTGTATACTGCTGTTGTTCAGTGGTTAATATTTAATGAAAAGCATATTTCTTGTAATGATATAAAAACTATTTGTAAATACAATGTCATCCAAATAAAATAGAATTTATAATAATGTTTCGTGATAGGTTTTGCTATTTTTCTCAAATTATAAAGTGCTTTAAAATGTAATACATTCGCTGTTGTACAAAAACGCATGATGTGTAAAAAGATGGACTCATTTTATGAATTTATGTTAATTCAAATTGATATTAAACATGGGGTATCTGTAAATGTAAAAATGATGATAATTTTTAACTCTTAATTATTGATAAATAGCTTGGCAGACATCAATTTTTCAATTGTTTTTAAGCGATGAACAAGTATATATTTATTATTTTGCAAATCTTTTGGTTAGAACGTTAATACTGTCTTTATATTAGTTTTTTTGTGTATACTGCTGTTGTTCAGTGGTTAATATTTAATGAAAAGCATATTTCTTGTAATGATATAAAAACTATTTGTAAATACAATGTCATCCAAATAAAATAGAATTCCATGTTTTTAAAATGTAATTTATAATAATGTTTCGGGTGAAGCGTACCTTGTTTAATGTTTTTATTCTCTTTTTTAATACTATGTGCACATTGTGTTTCAAAATTAGTTTTATTAGGCATAAACTATGTTTTTGTGTAAAAAACCCCTAAATTTCATATTAAAAGCTGTACCTCAGGCATATTTCTTCTAATGACAGTACTAAACATGAAGTGTAAAAAGATAGTACATATTTTATCTGTTGTGGGACTTAGTATGTTTTCTTTTTCAACCTTTTTTAAATATTATAAGAAAGTTAACTAAATCAATTTAAGAATTTATGTTATTTAAAATTGGGATTAAACTGGGGTATCTCTAAAATGGAAATATTTAATGCTATGTCTATTTTTCATATGTATAGTGTTTTGTCAAAAAGTTTTGATTGCTGAAAGAGTGGGTAATAAAAATTTTGATAGACCATGTATCTCAGCTCTATCGTTTTACTGCATTGTTATATTGCACTATATGGATCATCTCGAGAACATTCCTTGCCTTTGCATTTGATTGTTTTGTTTAAATTTTGATATTTGTGAAATTGAAAGTATGGTTGAGGTTTGTTTGATGTGTGTAGTTGTTTTATTTTTAATAAATTGTTTTCTTAAAAATATGTTGTTCCTTTTTATTTTATAATATAGATATATTAAATAAGGTGACTATCACAGCGGTGTCGACTTATTTCTTGTAGTGATATATATAAAAGTATGTATGTATACTTATGGATGAAAATAATTATTATAAGTCTATCAATTTATTCATATGAGGATTAGAGTGTCTATGTATTTATGTATGTGGTATTAAATATCTAGGTCTTCTATGGAGAGAATGATGTTTATTACCTATATAACTTTACCTATGGATTTATATGTCATAATTGTTTATCGTTGTATTTCGTTTAATGTTTTTCCCTATGATTGATATGCTATAATTCGCCTACAAAATGTGGTTATTATTTTTTAATAAATTGTTTTTTCTTAAAATATGTTGTTCCTTTTTATTTTATGATATAGATATATTAAATAAGGCTACTATCATAGAGGTGTTGATAGCGATCAAACGTTGTGGTTTCCATTAGAAAACATGTTTAGATCTGTTAGAAATATGCTGGTAAGCTCGATATCGAGCTTTTTGAACTGTTAGGCTGCATAAATACATTTCATTTATGCATCTATCGCTGAATGTATGATTTGAATGTATTGTTTTGGAATGATGGCTTTTAAAGAGAATGATTTGATAGTGGTTTTAATGGATTGATGCCTGATGCCACCGAAGTTTATTAGATTTTTGGCGGCCATCTTGCTTTTCTAAAAATCCCTACTTTGAAACGTCCTGTATATTCATACTTGGTTGCTATGTTATCCAGTATCATACTGTATATTTATTTTATGATTTTGAGATGGTATGCTGATGTCAAATATAAATCCTCGGTGGTGGTGTTTGAAAGTATGTTGGGTTTGAGCTAGATGTATCTTCCTAAGTTGATCTGGTGTTGTGGCGTTTTGAAACTATGTTGGGTTGTTGTTGTGATGCGTGATACGGAGTTGGGTATTTTATAGAAGTTGAGTTTATATTTTGATCGATCATATTGATAGTCAGCCATTTCGCCTGACGTCACCTTAGTTTATTAGATTTTTGGTAGCTATCTTGGATTCGCCATCTTGCTTTTCTAAAAATCCCTACCTTTGAAACGTCCTGTATATTCATACTTGGTTGCTATCTCGTCCAGTAGCATACTGTATATTTATTTTATAATTTTGAAATGGTATGCCGATCTTAGATGTACGGTTTATATTTTTATCGACCATCTTGATAGTCGGCCATTTCGCCTGACGTCACCTTAGTTTATTAGATTTTTGGTAGCTATCTTGGATTCGCCATCTTGCTTTTCTAAAAATCCCTACCTTTGAAACGTCCTGTATATTCATACTTGGTTGCTATCTCGTCCAGTAGCATACTGTATATTTATTTTATAATTTTGAAATGGTATGCCGATCTTAGATGTACAGTTTATATTTTTATCGATCATATTAAAAATTGAGGGGATGGAACACGAACCTAGAAATCAAAACTATTATGTGGTGTTCTGTTCCACTTCATTGAAGTGAATAAAGTACGAACAGTGGAGGGGATGGAACGGAACATGAGTATATAGGTTTTGAAATAATGGAACACGTTCCAGTATTCCAGTTGGTACATGTGTCTCGTGTTCCAGTGACGTCACAAGGTTTATATTTTCGGATGTCTCCCAGCGTAACTAGTGAGCAATTACGACATTCCTGGCGGTATGGATGTACCCATTCAACCGGAGAATATTATTTATCTAGACGAAAACAATGTACTGTATGTTTACGTTACCGAGAAATTAATAAAACAACTCTTTGGGATTTTACTCTCAGACGAAATACTATACACAGTCCTAGTTTTTGTATGAATTGCATGACTATGCGAATACACAAATATTATTGGGTAGAAACTGGGGAATTATGTGTCTATGAAAAGCCTCTGGAGAAGCGCAAAAAAACTAATTGGATGCGTTTTCTATTTACAGGCAGAAAACATGACGAGTAAATAGCGCAACTTTACAATGTATATAAACAGCAGCTGGTCTTGGAGATATTGTTAATTTAAAATAATATTGTTAATTTATAAATAATAATAAATAAATTGTTTTTCTTAGAAAATATATTGTTTGTTTTATTTTATTTTATAAGATATACATTTCAAGCATGCGGCTATCACAGGAGCAGACAGCCGTTGCGGTTTCCGCTGGAAACATGTTTAGACCTGTTTGAAGTACATTGAGAAGCGCGATAGCAAGCCTGGTAATTTATTCAGGAATTCTCTAGAAACAAAGACCATCTTGATGGTCCGCCATTTGTCTGACGTCACCTTAGTTTGGCTAGTGACCGTGAGAGGATGCTGCATTATGGTAATCATGAGAGATGCCATTTCTTGGTTAGTGGCTGTGAGAGGGCGTCATGGTATTTGGGTTGGTAATGATGAAATCTGCCATTTCTTAGTTTGGTTAGTGGCCGTCAGAGAGCGCCACATCAGTTGGGTTGGTAATGATGAAATCTGCAATTTTTAGTTGGGTTGGTAATGATGAAATCTGCAATTTTTAGTTGGGTTGGAGGCCGCGAGGGGGCGCCACATCAGTTGGGTTGGTAATGATGAAATCTGCAATTTTAGTTGGGTTGGTAATGATGAAATCTGCAATTTTAGTTGGGTTGGTAATGATGAAATCTGCAATTTTTAGTTGGGTTGGTAATGATGAAATCTGCAATTTTAGTTGGGTTGGTAATGATGAAATCTGCAATTTTTAGTTGGGTTGGTAATGATGAAATCCGCAATTTTTAGTTGGGTTGGTAATGATGAAATCTGCAATTTTTAGTTGGGTTGGCGACCGCGAGGGGGCGCCACATCAGTTGGGTTGGCGACTGCGAGGGGGCGCCATATCAGTTGGGTTGGTAGAGGGTTCTACCTATCTTGCGGGGAGGGGGGGAGGGGGGGGGGTAGTAGGAGTGGGGGGATGTGGTCCCACAATCGGCGTAAGTACCCTACTCAATCTCACCAAAGACGAAAATAAAGAGAGGGTGTTTGATGGTCTGGAATCAACTATTGAGGTACTATGTGAAAAAAAGATTTATATAATCACAGGATAATAAATTAAATAACATGACACAAATATACGACAATATTTTGATGTGTGAACACTAAGCTGTTGGAGTAGTATGTGAAAATGTTTGCTCCTAATAATTAGTGGAAACTATTTTCGAAATATTTAAGTAGCAAGAAGCTAGATTATCAGAGTAGTATGTGCAAATGTTTGCTTTGGTGAAATAGTGCATGTTCAATATTTACTAAAACTCTTTTAAATAATAATAAATATCGAGTGAACGTACATTAAATTATTATCATTTCAAATTCATTCCACGATAAAAACAATATTGCATTAAAAACAAATTAAAATAAGAATCATTTGAACAGTATTAGTTTTATGTTAGTTGTTATAAATCCTCATAAATCAGATGGATAGCAATGTATTGCAAGGAAGATAAATACAAACATGAATAAAATATATTCATTATTATTATTATTAAGACTTATAAATTGTGTTTAGTTTCTTTACCCTATCCCATATTCAAACAGATAAGAGAAAGATCGATAAGCAAGGAGTAAACCGTTGTTAGAATCCACGTAAAATTTTTAAAATTTATGCTGTTATGCTAAAGTCAGACATTAAGGTATCATTATTATTTCTGATATTTAAAACGTAGATACCACAGCAATATGTGTAAATAAGGTGAAACAAAGGAAACAAAGGTATGAATTACACAGACCGAAATAAAAAATTTTCCTGAAAACTTTTTAAGCAATACAGCTGATTCTAATGTGTTTTTATGTGCTGAAACCGAATCCGTTATCGCTTTTTCTCTACCTTCCAGGTTTCAGACACAATATGGTTTCGACTATATCGTCGGTAAATCCGCAAAATCTCCTATGAGCGAATAATACAATTTTAGAGGCAAAAAAAACTGTGTATAAGTTTTCACTTTTAAAATAATTGGACTAATTTTGGGCTAAATAAAATTTATATGCACTTGATTCAGTATAACAATATAAAGAAAAATTTTGTTCTGTTGATTTTAGTTTCATATGTGATTTTGACACTTTGTTTCTTTCAAATTTTTTTATGCAGGGTGTGTGAATATAACCAAGTGTTTGTTGTTAAAAAAGAACTAAAATAAAATTAAACAAATGTTCTTGAATGAACTTGAGTCTTATGGTATGTATTATTACAAGTGGCATACTAAGAGCTTGCAATTTTCTCTCTGATTTAATGTTTTTTCATTTATTATTATTTTACAATAAAAAGTTTTTTTGGATGTGATTTTCTACGTATATGGATATAATCTGTTGGTGAATATTTTTAGCTTAGGTGTTCTTTATATGAGGATATGAGAATTACCCACCTTCATTTGGTTGGTCCTTCTCTAAAGAATTTTGAATTATTGTAATCTTCTTTGCCATAGCCAATTCCAGTAAAAAATAGACAAAACAGTATTTCGGCTTTGTTAACCGCACCCATCACCATTTTCTTCAATATGTGCACCCAAAAATTTGTATAATGTCGACGCTATATTTGTAGTATCTATTGAAGCTTGGGTTCCATCCTACAAAGAGCAACAGACGCACGCTTTTACTGTTGAGATAAAATATTATGCACTGCATAATAGGGAAAATACCTTTACCTTGGACATGCACCAAGGTAAGAGTTAATTATAGGGATTATTAATCGCTTTTTCTTTCTTTAGTTTCTTTATTTCCCGTTATCAACTGAAGATACAGTTCTTGTACAAAATAATTTCTAGAAAGGTGTTTTTGAAGATGTCAATATAACATTCTTGGTTGGAACAAGGGTCCATATACAATTTAGTTGACGTTGAACGACGCTAGAGGCTTGAAAGATTTGAGACTTCCTGCAAAAACTTTTCTAAAAATGGCGTTTATTCTTTCAATGATTGGGTAACTCGCCTGTGAGAATTTGAAAGAGTATCGCTCTTATTGGAATGCTTTCCCGTATTTTCTCAGCAGATCAACACCAGTTTTCGACTGACCATTCCTTGATTTCCATTGTGCTTAAAAACATTTTGTGAATGTTTTTTTGAAAAAGTAGTATAAGGAAACGGACATCCCGAAATTCTTCTATTACTATTTACTATGATACATCAACTAACATACAGACTTATGATTTTCAGGTACTTCACGAAGTCATTTTTGTTCAAAACGCATTAAATATGTACTTCCTGACGTTATTAGTGAATTCTGAGCAGCGTATTTTCTTAATAGCTCATATTTTGGCATCACATCTACTACGGAATGTGCCCGCCATTTCAAATTTTATGTAGCGACATTTCCCTTCCACTTACATCAATTCGTCATATTCTTTATTTAGTAAAAGACATCTCTTTTCTGCCTTTATTTAGTTTCGTATTAAGAGTTTTCTTCTTCCATTTCTAATGCCATCTGTAATGTGAGTTTTATGTTCTGCAAAAACAGTGTGACTATAATTACTGTGTTTTCTAGATTTGCTTTCATTATCAGAGTCGGCTGGATTTTTTTTCCGAGTTGATGGTTAAGACTAACTGTGAAGTCTCGGTGTAAAACTACTTCATTCTAAATAATATCTTCTGTCAGTTGTATGAATATCAAGAGTAAACTTCTTTCTTGGTGCTACAATTATTGTATCAGTTTCAGTAACTCCTTTTGCCTCATATTCATTATTAGAAAAACAACTTCTTGTCTTGTTACAATACTATGTTCTTCGGGTAGTAGTACAAATTCACTTATTTCATACACAACAATTTCGTGAAATACTTGTGAAGCTCTATTGAATCTGGGTTTTCTAAAAGTCTGTATTTATCTTATCGTTCGAGTTGCACTTTTTGTGGCATCTATTTTAGAATTATTTCCTTGAACCATTTTTGAAATTAAAAGGATTCTGTAAAGACGAACTGGTTTAAAAATAATAATTATCACATAATTATTATTCAGAAGGTTTAGGTCCAACATGAAACACTTTTTACAATGATTTTTAAAACTATGCATTGACAAAAAAAACACGCAAGAAGTTCCTTTCCTTGGACAGAACCACGCTTCCGAAAACTGCTATTAACAGCAATGTTTATTGATATTAAGTTAGTTCCCTATTTAATAAAATTTATTCTAAAATAATTACTTAGTTGTAGATTGCATAATCACTTATTTTAATTGCTAGTTTTATGATTTGCAATCATAAAACTAGCAACTTTCTTCTATAATCGTTCACTAACCTAACACTTTCTTATGGCGGTACAAACACAAGCGAGTTTTAGTATGTATGTAAATTTACGAGGTTTATAATTGTCCATTTATTTACTGCCTGGTTAGATATTGTTGCACTTCGTTCTTAAATTGGGTGTGAAATTGTTACAGGTCGATATTTAATTACCACAATTATTTATTAATTGATTTAAAAGGAACATGAAATTAGTAATGTCGACATGTTTAAGGTCCAAGATACAGTGCTGTAAGAGATAGTAATATAAAAACTAAACAAACAGGGTTGTCTTAACGTTTTTATTTAATTAAATAAGTACCGAATTACGAAGAAAACGTAATTAGTACTGTAACTTTGGAAATAAAAAAGATAACGATGAGAAACCTGAATTTCTTTACGCACTCTAAGTAAGATAATCAATATAATTAGGAAACGATAGAACTAAATCCATAACAATGCTAAGAGTCGTAATATAACTCACCCTCCTCAGCAAGTCAATTTGTTTATATTACAGAAATAGTATATCCATTTAAGTCCGCCTGAATAGTCGAAAACCAGGGGCCCATTTAATCTGTGTGTAATTTCTACTGTACTCTAGGTCAGTGATTCCCAAAGTGTGAATCGCCCTCTGGGGATGCATTAAGGAACTAGGGGAGAAATTATTTCAAAATGAAACAAAAATAATTTTTTGAGGTTTATCTTTATTTTTGCGTCGTGAATAAAATATAATATACTACGCAGTAAAAATATTAATACGGCGTATGTGAATATTTCTGACACTAGCTTTTCCAATCTGGGTTCTGTTTAGATACACAGACAGTGATCTAATTTTCAAATTGCAAGTGTTTTTCACTTTGCTTTAATAGCAGTCATCAATAAAAAACATAATTTGCATAAATATGATATTGCAAATAGTACGAAACATTTAAGAGCTTCCCTTTCTTGCATTTTTTTAACCCCAAAATGATCCGGCTTCTGTGAAAGAAATTCTAGTTTCATCATCTGAATTTAATATCACAATAAGTTTTTTCATGTTTCTTGGAATTTCAGCATGATGAAAGGAATTTTTCAAAAAGAGTTTCAGTATCCATTTGTATTTTTCCTAATTGGTTTCAATTTTATTTGGAAAATGTTCACAAAGCTGTTATTTAAAATTGCACAGAGTAATTTCTATGTCTAAATATCCTTGCACAGAATATATCATAATAAATATATCATAAAACAAGACAGCATATAATAACTACCGATTGTACAATCAAAATCAAGTAACTTCAGACCCTGCCGTATTGTGGAAGTTCATTAAAAGCTTCAGAGGTGGATCAAGGATTCCAGGGTGTATGTCTTACAACGGAGAGGAAAATTCTGCTCCGTAGTTGCTGTTTTTGCCAATGTCATTTTGAACGTATTCCAGTCAATTTGTACCCTGTGTCGTCGAGTGATATTATGCGTTGAGCTAAGAAACTTAAGCCCAACTACACTGCGGGCCATGTTGGTCTACCAGGTTTCTTGGTTAAAGATTGCATTCCAATAACTTGTGAACCATTACCATTTATTTTTAATTTAATCATCAGAAATTCTTCGTTTAGTAGAATTATTCCTGTGTTTAAAAAGGATGAGCGCTCAAATCTCGAGAATTTTAGAAAAATTAATTTGTCAAGTAATTTTGTTCAATTGTTTGAGTCTGTTATTTATCAGCACATTATTGGTGTATCTTTCCCCACATCAGCATGGATTTACACCAGGTCGATCCACCGCGGCACCGTTACAAACTTGGCTAAAATAACATCATATGTATGTGAAAGTTTGGACAATCACTCTCAAGTGGATGTGATATACATTGACTTTTCAAGAGCATTTGACAGTATTGACCATTCGTTATAGAAAAATAAGTTGGACAGTTTCGATTTCTCTATTTGTCTACTTAAACTAGTATCGTCATATTTAACAAACCGTTCTAGTTATGTATTCTGCAATGGATATATCTCTGGATAATTCACCCCAATATTTGGTATGCCACAGTGTTCCACCCTAGGCCCGCTGCTCTTTAATATATTTTTGAATTCGCTAACCTGTGGTGTTTTGGCATATGTTGATAATAAAATACTTTTAAGCATTGGTAAATGTGCGTTTTATACTTTTGCGAAAATCACCAATCACACACTCTTCTCGTACAATGTAAACAGCATCACCCGTTCTAGTAAAAAACAAATTGAAGATCTGGGTGTTTTATTTGACTCTGGTCTTCAATTCTCGGACCATATATAATCTGTAATACAGCCACTAGATTTTTGAGCGTCTGTAAGTTCCAGTGACCTTGTCGCTAGCGTGGTGGTGTGATCACAATCACACCACCACTCACATAACTAAACGCTATAATACGAACGCTAGCGAGAAGGTCACTGGAACTTACAGACGTTGAACATTTATAGACAGAAATGAAAACACTACGAATGGCTCTAGTACAAAATGGCTTCAAAAACAATCACATTACACGCACACTAAATCAAATTAGGACGAAAGCAAAGAAACAAGAAACGGACAAGAAATATAACAACACAGCATTTCTCCCTTACGTCAAAGGAACAACGGACTGAATTGGACGAATTCTAGACAAACACAACATGAAAGTCGTTTATAGCATAGACAGAAAAATACAACAAATCATCAACAACCCCAAGGACAAAATAAAGCTGGATGACCAGGGCATATATGAAATACCGTGGCGTTCATGCGACAGTACATACATCGGACAAACAAACAGAAGAATCAGCGGTCGCACAGAAGAACATAAAAACGCAGTTCGACACAAGGACACAACATCATCTGTAGCACACCATGTAATATCAACAGACCATAACATAGATTTCGATAGAACAAGAATTATTGCTAAATCGGAACATTTTCAGACCCGCATAATACGAGAAGTCAACTGTAATATAACTCAGCTTCATTGTTGTTGTTGTTGTTGTCTGAAACATATAAAAGAGAAAGTCTTAAATTAAGTTTTACACGTTAATTTGAATACTTCCTATAGCTAGGTTATGTTGACATCATTAGTACATATATTGAGTGAATATTTGTTTTCTTTGCCTGTGCATTATCCATATAGAACCTTGTTATCTATATTAATGTGTTCTGGATTTCCTTGGTCATCTTTATATTGGTATACTGATTTCCTAAAAAATAAAAAATACATAAATTGATATTCTTTGTTTAGGTTAAAATTATTTAAATGTTAGAGTCCTCTAGTTTGAGTAGCGAGAAACTGCAAGTATGCAGAATGGCGTATATGCTTCTTAGTACATCTCAAAATGAGGGGTACAAGCTGATTACAAGTGGTTCAACGTCTATACGAATAAATGTCCCCTCGGTAGTCATATGTAGATCTAAAATCACAGAGTAATTAAAAGGAGAGAAATCAAAAACGGTTTGGGATAGTATTTAAAGAGAAATAAATATAGGCCAGCCAATGACGTATAGAGTGTAAATATAATTTCCCTTAAATCATTTTGAAATCACTTTATTATTAATAAATTAATTTAGTCATGTTATGAACCAACAGGCATGATATCCTACTTTGTACATGATAGTATTCTGTATTAATTTCAATATAGAATGGTCAATAACATTGATTTCTTATTTATTAACATACGTTTCATATTTATTAAAATCAAAATACTTTTTTTTATGAATTGTTTAATTTATGGATATGTAAATGATTTAAATGATGTTACTTAATATCGTTAAATGTCAGGAATAAAGGAACAATTTGGAAGTGAGAAAATTATGTGTTCGTATTAGAGGGTATGTGTTATTAGAATTTATATAAATGTAATTAAAAATAGAATTATTTTCATATTGTAATATAATGGGAATGATATGCATGTATGCCTTGAAAATTATAAAACAAAGGAGGAGAAAAATGCCATGAAAGAAATGGTGGAAGCATCATATTTGATGTAGAAGAAAATTCTAAATTTCATCATAAATTAATAAACAGATGTATATACCTTGGTAAATAATAGTCCAGAAATATTAGTGCAGTAATTCGAAAGTGAAATAAATTGTTTTCGTCGTGTGAAATAATATATGCAGTTCTACTTGTGAAAACTTCATCGGATCCATCGAACATCATTACATTTGGAATAGAAGTTTGCTTTCCAGTATGCAAAGAAGAACAGAATATTAGATAATCACATCTATAAATATTCATCAAGATTTGGAACTAATTTTAAACCAAGCTACAAGGTAAAAAAATATAAAAATATACATGTATAGATTCTTAAGCGATCAAATATAAGCCTATAAGAAGTACTTCATATTGATAGACATTTAGAGGCATACTTACACTCGTGAAAAATGCGAGGAAACAGATATATCTTCTCTTCAATAAAGTTCAAAATTAAAATTTAATCTTTTTAGAAAATTGTTGACCGTTATATGCTTTTGAAGCCATGTTATATTTTTTTTTTAAATTTCACTTTAACAAATAATGTATGTATTTACGTAGAATAAAATTTCTTAATACCTTAACAGTATATCTTACTGATCTTAAGTAAGTTAGGTAAATATGAAATTTGATATGGAAACTTGTCGAATTAATTAAAATTCTTCAATAAGTATAATACTTTAACGTATTAAGAAATTAGAGGTCTATTTTAATAATGTTACCAATATGTGAACGATTAAGTCTCGAAGCTTCAAGACAAGAATATTTTTCAATGTAAAATATGAACAGTGATTTTTGTATTTGCAAGTTGTTCCCACATTTGACATTCAGTATCAAAATAAATAACCTATAATTTTTGAATTAAAAACCTGAAGTTTATTCTTTTAAATAATTAGAAACTTTGAAAATAAATGTAATAGAGCAAATAATATAGATGACGAATACACACTATCACCCGGAGGATACCTATTAAAAAATAGTTGAACCCACACGCTCATTGAGATTGTATTAGTAAATGTGCTAAAATAATTTATAATAATAAAATAGCATAATATATATATATATATATATATATATATATATATATATATATAATATATTTTATATATATATATATACACCGTGTTTCATGTAACTATAGTCTGTTTTTAAACTAGGAGGAGTACATAGAAAACTCTCTTTTACACTGTAAAAGTTACTAGATCAATGACATATATAGTATTTATAACCCTACTTTAAGAAGGTCAAACGTAATTGAATATTTATTAAAAATTAAATACATTAAACAGCAAAAATAACATGAATAAAGAAATGATAAGGTAAAGTAAACTATATTTATTTATTTTTAGATAAATATAAGATGTTCTTGGTAGTTTAAGCCAAGAAATTACATAGAGGAAGCAGAAAAAAATACCGAAAACTATTTAGAAACTTTAATAAGTATTTTAATGAAAGTAGGATCTTTGATATCGCAATTAAACGGGAAAAGAATATACAAAGGGTATTGAAATGTAATGAACAATTATATAAGCAACTTATTACACCAGCCCAGCAATTTAATTCTCTTTATTATGAATAATGCAAGTTTTATTTTAAACATATACGTAGAAATTTTATATTATGCAAGTAATAAAAATAGTTTATAAGATTTTTGTAGTTTTATTAGCAAGAATGACATACAGAAAAATATTTTTGAATACATATACACTGAAAGAACATTAGTGATAATATATAAATAAATTGAATTGTTTTTTTTTATTCTTTGATGCTTATTCTAAATCTGAACCATCTGAAAAAGTATCACTGTCACTATCAGCACTAACAGAAATAATAAATGGTTCAATTAGATCATCTACGATTCCATCTAGTGTGCACATTTTTGTTTCTTCTTTAATTATATGTTCAATACAACTTTTCCAATAAACATTTTGAACATTATCAATAGCTTGCAATAAAAGTCCTTTCACTTCTCTCAATTTAAATGTGTTGTTCTTGGATGCCACTTCATTCTTTATTTTTGCCCATATCAATTCTATAGGATTGAGTTCACAATGATAAGGTGGCAACCTTAACACAATTTTATTGTTACGTTTTGCCATTTCATCAATCACATATAAATTATACTGTTCCTTCTTAATTTTTATTAAATTCAGTAGTTCAGCTCGTACCATATCTTCTCTGAATTCAATGTGCTTAGCTTGTAGCCACTCTTGCATATCTTTTTTCTTAGATCCTGTTGTAGGAATTTTTTCCAATTTACGGCTATGATAAGAAGCATTATCCATGATGACAACTGCACCGTTAGGTAGTTTTGGTAACAGATTGGCAAACCATGTTTCAAAAACTGCTGCGTTCATTTCCTCATGATATTCTCCAGTTTTCTTACCTTCAAAAAGTAACAACCCTCCATCGACAAAGCCATGTTCAGATCCAACATGCAAAACAATAAGCCGCTTCCCTTTTCCTGAAGGGTTCTTTAGTCCTGTAGATAGCCCTTCAATGAATGTTTGACGTCGATTTTTTATACTGTTGTCTATCCATATTTTTTGTTTTGTATGACCTTCATTAACCCAAGTTTCATCTAAATAATAAATTTGTCTACCTTCCCTTCTAAATTCCTTAATTTTAGTTAAATATTTTCGTCTCCATGTTACGATATCATCTCGTTCTATCAAAATACTTTTACTGTTTCTTTTCATGTATTTGAAGTTAATTTGTTTTATAAACTTGTAAAGTGATGAACGACACATTTGTGGCAAATCTGGATGTTTCTTTATTTCTATCAAAATTTTGTCCAAAGTAGGTAATTCGTTCTTGTAAAAGAAAGCATGCACTATTTGCCGCACAGAGTGTTTGACCACTTCATCATATGCAACAACACTAACAGGTCGTCCACCTCTGTGTTTAGATGCAGTAACTGTGCCAGTTTCATTATATTCCTTTATAGTTCGATATACTGTCGATTTTGCAACGCCTAAAAGCAGAAAATTATACATTATTTATTATTGTTATAAATTATTTGTTAAACTTACCCACGATGTTACTAATTTTAGAAATGATAGCTGTTTTTCTAAGATCCGGTGTGTCAGTTCGTAGCTGTTTATATATATTTAAAGTACACTGCTTTTCAGCAAGCGATAAATGACCTAAATCAAAACGCTTGCGCTTCTTCGGGGGCGAAATTGCTGATGAAGTTGACGTTGATGCAGTATCCATATCAAGAACAACAGGATGGTACATTAAACGCTACGCAAATTCTAAAAAGAACGGATTTATTTATGTTTTAAAGAGCAATAGAACAACGGGAACAGAAAAGTAAAGACGAAACACAACCGTTTGACATCGATACGTCAAACGTCATCTATTCCACATTTCGACTGTATAAACCTATCTGTGAAACAACCAATCACAGATACAGATTTTAGCGCGATTAATTTAAAACGCTCCTCTTAGTTTAAAAATAGACTATAGCACATTAGAAGTTTTTGTGCTTACAACGCGATTTTTTTCCAGAAGTTTTGCCTTCTCACATAATTGACCGCAATCTTTCAAGTTAAAACATTTTTAAACTCGTGCAACTTCCGGTTGCACCGGAAGTAGGCGCCATCTTTGTTATTTTAAATATGACACCCTGTATTTTATTCGAGATTTGAATTGCTTATTTAAATAGAAGAACAGAGATACCGGGTTGGATTATGTCAAAGTCAACCGTTTCGGAGTTATTCAACTGTTTTCCATTTTTAGGGTACTTGAACGTAAATTTTAAAAGTTCTTTATCTGAGACATGAAAAAAGATAAACAATTGAAATTTGTTTCTGAGATAGTCAAAGTATTGTCCTATTCGAATATCACCAGGTTTTGCAATAATATTACACAGGGTGTTCTCTAATTAATTTACAATTATACACATTTCAAATGCAAGAAACTCAATTTTTTCAAATGAAACACCCTGTATATTTTCGCCTTTTCTGAAGCAGAAAAAAATTGTCTTTCGATCCACTATTACATTCCCTATACCTATCTCTAGAGGTTTTTGAGTTATTGGGGAGATCAGCCTGAAGGCCCGATATTTTGCCAAATAAAACTGAAAAAATAATAGATTAAGTATAGGAGGAGTGGATTAATAGTCATTTGTAGGCATGTTATGGGCATGGAAAAAAAGTCTTCTAGTTCAAAACCAAAAATTTATTAATTGCGAAAACATTTTTGATCTCACGGTATAAGTCAAACAAAGAAAACAAAAACTAATCTAAAACCAAATCACAGCAAGTGCTCAATATGTCCACCGCCTGCCTACTTCAATGCATTTATTTAACCTTGTTTGGAGCTGCTCAGTCGTTGCACGTTCAATCATTTGAACTTCAATTTGGTCAAATGCTCTTCGCACCCTATCCTCTAGTTCTTGCCTGGAGTTAACTGGTGTTGCATAGACCTCTTTTTTTATGTAACTCCATAAAAAAAAGTCAACTGGAGTTAAATCCGGAGATCTAGCAGGCCAAAGACATGGTCCATTTGGACCAATCCACCTATCCTCAAATAGCTGGGTCAATTCTTGATATACAGCATGAGTAGAGTGAGCTGGAGCTCCATCCAGTTGAAACCAATAATAGTTTTGGTGTGGCATGTCATTGACTATGTTTGCCACCACTTCCCTAATGATTCGCAAATATCTTTAGGACGTTAGCCTTTCATCATAAATATGATAAAATACCCTTCCCCACCCTATTATGGCGAATACATTAAAACTAAATTGATATTGAAAATGGCTTACTCGTGAAAAGTGGGGATTTTCATCTGCCCAAAAATGACAATTTTTATTATTTACAACGCCTTGCCTGGTAAACTTGGATTCATCCGACCATAAAATCTTTCGTAACAGTTAGCCACTCACAAAAATCAATTCTTCTCTGAGCGTCTCCATTTCTCAGTTTGTGGACTTTCCTTTGTGCATATGGGTGCCATTTGTTCTTTGCTAGCACGCGTTGAATTGACGTCATACTAATATCTAAATCCACCTTTGCTTTACGTATCGAAGCATGGGGATGAGCTGTGAAATATCCCAGAATATTAATTTCGTTGTTTTCTTCACCTGTTACTGGCTTAGTACAATTTCTTTTTGTGTTCATATTCCAATGTCGCAAAAAATGTGTTTCAATTTTTGCAAATTTGAATCGATTCATCGGAGGCAAATTAGGGTATCTCTGATTGAACACACGGCAAGTTCTACTTATTATGCGATTACATTCTCCGTGTATGTAAAATAAATTAAGGATACTTTCATTTGGATAATTATTATTATAGCTTTCCATTATGCACTAATCAAATCATTCAGTAAAGTACAAAAAATATCCAAGCATCAAATTAATAACACTGACAGCGAACGAAATTTTGACAACTAAACATTTTGTTACTTCCAAGGCATTCTTGAAATTGTGTGTGATAAATGGCAAAATATCGGGCCTTCAGGCTGATCTCCCCAATAACTCAAAAACCTCTAGAGATAGGTATAGGGAATGTAATAGTGGATCGAAAGACAATTTTTTTCTGCTTCAGAAAAGGTGAAAATATACAGGTTGTTTCATTTGAAAAAATTGAGTTTCTTGCATTTGAAATGTGTATAATTGTAAATTAATTAGAGAACACCCTGTGTAATATTATTGCAAAACCTGGTGATATTCGAATAGGACAATACTTTGACTATCTCAGGAACAAATTTCAATTGTTTATCTTTTTTCATGTCTCAGATAAAGAACTTTTAAAATTTACGTTCAAGTGCCCTAAAAATGGAAAACAGTTGAATAACTCCGAAACGGTTGACTTTGACATAATCCAACCCGGTATCTCTGTTCTTCTATTTAAATAAGCAATTCAAATCTCGAATAAAATACAGGGTGTCACATTTAAAATAACAACGATGGCGCCTACTTCCGGTGCAACCGGAAGTTGCACGAGTTTAAAAATATTTTAACTTGAAAGATTGCGGTCAATTATGTGAGAAGGCGAAACTTCTGGAAAAAATTCGCGTTGTAAGCACAAAAACTTCTAATGTGCTAGTTACATGAAACACGGTGTATATATATATATGTATAATTCAAAAGATTCTTGGTAGTAGTGGCATACAATGAAGTAAAAGTAATAACAATATGACAACTGGTTGTCAATTAGAAAACAATGACAAATATAAAATGCAAATCACAATGTATAATTGAAAATGTAATCAAATAAGCAATAGGACAGTCGGGATTACTTATATAGTCACATCAAAAGGCTTGGGATTTACCACAAACTGTTCAGTCAATGCAATTATACAAATAACAACGATGCAACTATGTAATGAAAAATTAAGAGTAGAACTGTTGATATTATAACCATATAGAATGTAAAATCAGTCATGTGTAAATGTAAATGAAAGCAAATAAGCATAGGACAATCGCCACTACCCATGTAATCCCATCAAATTGGATTAGGTTCACCTAAACATGTACAATCTGACCAAAATATATAGACAATCAACGATGCAACTATGTATGTGTTAAGATGTATTTGTAGCTACAGACATATATGTTTCTACCTAGTTTGGTTTCGTCAGTGCAGCATAACAAAGAAGGTGTATGTTAAAGCATTAATATGTGTTGAATAAAAATTATATAGTATTACCTTAAAATGTCAATCCAAAATGTCCAAGTGTAAAACAACTGTGCACTTACTTAATACTGTGTAATGCCTTATTTCAACCAGGCAGTTAATAAAATATATTACAATTCTTTGCCAAATATACAAATGTATTGAAAAATTCAAAAGATTCTTGGTAGTGATACCAAGAATCTTTTGAATTTTTCAATACATTTGTATATTTGGCAAAGAATTGTAATATATTTTATATATGTATATATATATAAATAATATATATATATAACTATATATATATATATTGTGTATAGATCTTTTACTCTTATTATGATTTAGAGCCAACTGGTGTAAAGAAGTTTTTGGATTTTCTTCCCCATCTAATATAACACTCAAAAAATCTACGTCTTTTGTAACAGCTTTCGGTAGTCTGGGTTTTACACGAATTCTTGTGCTTCCAGTTTCATTGAATCTTCTTAAAGTTTCTGAAACCGTTGTTCTAGAGATCGACTGTCGATTGGGATGTATTTCATTAAAAAGAGTTACGACCTTGGCACAACTTCGTCTTCTATCGCCATATCTAACCATCATCCCTATACGCTCCCTTTCACTTAAATGCACCATTTTTAACTAATTATATGACATAAGCATATTTTTTTTGAATATAATGCAAATGACGGAAGGCTAATGGCAGCATTTTCAAAGCTAACTTACTTTTACTTTTCTTCAAATTCGAATTCGTAAAAACAAAAAAACCCGGTTTTTATGCAAATTAAGGCAGGCATGTGTTACATCGCTGAATCGAGAAAAAAGCACCTCTTTCAAAAAAGTTTCATTTGACCCCCCGTGCTATTTAAAAAACATCAAGTTTACAAGATCTACAAAACGAATGACGATGTAAAACTGGAGAAAATCTCAAATAATCCTTCTAACAGTGTGCCAAATTTCAGCGAGTTCCAATAAACCGTTTCCAAAATATTTAGCTGTACCCATACATAATCGCAACCCTGTATAGATATGCATGTGTGTGTTTTTGAAAGGAATCTTTTACTATAAAGTCATAATATCAGGTAAGTGAAATCTTTTTGTTACCGCAGCATAATTTATCGCTCTATGAAAAGGGAACGCATTATTCATGATTCATCCTTTTTAATAAATCACTTAAAGAATGAAAGCATCTGATATGCATCTTTAGCGTTATGAAATCGAGATTACACCTAGTTGACGTAGATCAGTATTCTATAATTATATACTTTGGTAAATTGTGAATATTATCAAATGAAATAAATTGAAATAGAAATAAAACACAAACAATTGCTTCAGATTTAAACTATATTTAAATTAAAAACACCACAGCTGTTTTGCTACACTGTAGCTTCTTCAGGTGATAACAAATTCTTAATTATTACTATCAGAGAACAACATTATATATAGACAAATATAATGACAACATTAACAAATAACTGTAAAATATTTGGAGTTCTTTGTAAATATTTTAGAGTTATTTGTTAATGTTGTCATTATATTTGTCTATACCAAGTGCTTGCCGGCAAGCTGCGGACGGCATTTACTATGTGATTAAACGACGACACCGAGAGTTTGTATGAGTTAGTACGAGAGAGCAATATACAAACTGTTCTATTGGTCGAGTGTAGTGAAGCTGACTGACTCGCGTTTAGGATAGCAGCTGAACATGCGCATTTCATTTCAATTTTGTTAACGGTCGGTGTTTAGTCGACTAGCAAACACATTTTTAAATCGCGTTTCGTTCATATAATTTAGAACAATTAAGCTCCAAAATTATTGAAGTTTCGAATCATGTTACCCCGGAAATGTTAACAAATGTCCGACGAAATTTTTATAATCAGCTGGGTTACTGCTCAGCTCAAAAGGGGGGCTTATTTGAGCATTTAATAAATAATTAAGTACTTGTAGAAATTAATTTGTCTTTAATAATTTCATTTTAACTTCCAATTAAATTCATTGTTTCTGCGTTTATAGTTTATCTTACTGAAATATTTTGTTTAGTTTCATACAAATTTATTGTCTCTTTTCAGAATTTTAGTTTGTTTTCTTTTCTATTTTACAATACTACGAAATTATTTACTTTTTATCTTAATAAGAGTTTTGCTATTGTTACGTTTTGTTTTTTTATATCAGCTATATTTGTTATTTTAAGAAAAAAAATATTATTTTTAAGTTTTTAGAATTGATGATCATTCCTTTTATTTACTCATACAATTTGGGAAGCTGTGATGAAATCCATTACTAAAATGGTTTACTGCGATTATTTGATGCTTCAACAAGTCTCTACTTCTAATTATCCAGGTAGTGATTTTTTATTGATTAATATTATTTCTATCATCTCTAAAGCAGTACAGTGAATGACTTTATTCTTGGTTAAAGAATTTGTTCTTAATAGTAGCAGTAGCAATTTTCACGGTCTAACGCAGTAACGATTTCTGCGGTGTCAACGTAGCTCTAATGTTAGTAATAGAGGCTGTCCCCTTATTCTCCCACTTATAGTTGACCAGCTTGTCTAGTATATTCATCCGCAGGTAGACCGCGTGCACCCTGTATATAATAGAGTTGTTCTCTAATTGTAATAATTTAGAATTTGTTATCACCTGAAGAAGCTACAGTGTAGCGAAATAGCTGTTGTGTTTTTAATTTAAATATAGTGTAAATCTGAAACAATTGTTTGTGCTTTATTTCTATTGGAATATGAATTTACATCAAGTAAAGGCCGAATCTATTGAATTTTTGAAATAAATTGACTTCTATTACTATTATTATCTGTTGGAAATGTCATAACAACACAATAAGTAGTTTTATTAATTAGCGACATTTCTATATAATAATAATATAATGTTGTAAGTCTACACTAACATTGTTTTGTCAGTATGAGATACCAAATATAATCAATTTGTAAATAATTAAAATTAAACAGAATGTGAATTTATGTAATATGTTCCTCGAACGAGTCTTTTTTACTGAGGATAGTGTGAGAATATGCGCTAGCAATCGTTTTTTTTTTTGGTAACCTTAAGTTGGTACAGTAGATATAACCTATAATTAGATATGAGATATAGTAGTAAGAATAATGATGCCGATGTAAAAAGTGTCCAATGTGTAATGGCTTTGTTTCAATAAAACCTGTGCAAAGCGTTTTATTCTTCAGATAGCTCATTAGCTATCCTGAGTAAAAAGACATTGGTGTCGGAACTTATACTTAAGTAAGGTACTACAATTTAAATTAGTCGACAATGTATTGCAGAATTTAAGAATCCATCAGCCCATCAACTTAAACTTGAAAGAAACAACAACGCTGTGTAAGATAGACGATGTCTGAAGCACGCTTGCGCGACGTGGATTAGTGTTGTCTAACATATTGCTGTGACCTCCTCTACTATGGTTGGTAACCAATAGTTAAATTAATAAATTGATATTCTTTAATAATCTCAGGGTCTAAAAGTGAATTTCTTTGTTTTTCTATAACGGGTAGTGTGTCGCAGCTTTTTGCTTATGGTGAGTTCTAGCTGTGATAGTGATGTTTACTTTCCTTACGTTCTCCTTTGGGATGGGTATAAATAAGTAAATAGTGAATGTCAGCACAACTTATTTTTTTATTTACAATAAGTATAAATTTACAAAAAACATGGAGAATAATATTTTATTATCATACATTACAATACTTTATTTTTTATTTTATGTGTTCTCTTTTCATCAATAGTACAAGCACCTTGCAAGTCCTTTGTTCCTTAAGAAAATTGTGAAAAATTTACTGAATTGATTCTTCATGTATGCTTACAAATCAAGGAAATTACTAAATTCACTTTCTTTACTTTTTACCGATGTATCCCCATTGGATCATCTCGACCTGAGATTTAAACAATGAGGAACTATTAGATGTTTCCCATAATATTTCGAAATTATTGTTATTCAAATGAGAGCGTTAATGCCTCGTTGAGTCGCCCTAACTTGAGATTCGCACGTCAACCTAAGGCTTACTCAAAGAAGGATTTATTAGATATTTAAATAATATTCTAAAATTTGTTGCTATTCAGGTAAAATTATTGATACTCCGTTGAATCGCCTTAACTTGAGATTCGCACGTCAACCCAAGGCTTACTCAAAGAAGAATTTATTAAATATTTAAAATAATATTATATAAATTGTTGCTATCCGGTAATCTTATATCACACACATGAAGATTCCTTTATTTATTTATTTATAGGATTGCAAGATGGAGTTTTATTTGATAGTGCTTGTACTTACTTTTCTTGATTGTATGTCATTTCGAACTCTTCTTGATAATCCGGGCCTTCCATCCTTCTGGAAACTTTATTATGGCGGACTTTGTAAAGTCGAATAATAATATTCCGCGCTTTTACTGTATATAGCGCGCACTTATCGTCTGTGAAGCGTATCACACGTTTTGTTCTTGCGACGTCTGCATCTTAAAGGCGTTTATGCCTTTTTAGATTTTTATTTTTAATTATTTCTTTATAACACTTGGAGCACTGGTTTAACTTTTCTTTTCTTCTTGAGTATTGGAGATCTTCGGATGAACTCCTCTTATTTTGCAGATGCACGCCTTTATATACCATTCAACATTTGACAAACGCTTTATTTTGTTTCAAATTATTTTTGTTCAGTTTAAATTTTCATCTACTGCGCCCTCCGTGTTTGTTATGCTAACTATCGATGTCACGTGATCATGTGACCTTTCTTCCGCCATGTTACCGTTGTTGTTGTTTACATATTCTATACTTGCATATCCAATGGACATCGATTGATTTCATCGATCTGTAGGTATTCTTAAGCTGTACTATATTATATACTGACTAATGTTTTATTTATTTTTAGCTTGGAATCTCTTGAAGCATATATATATATATATAAGGAAATTGTGTACCAATCGCATGTTTGGATGTGCATTCAATAATATCTTTTATTCTGGATATCAGTGAAAAATCGCATACCCAACATAATGTTTTATTTTTAATAGTGAACCAGGCCACAATATTTACATTCTGGATGTGTTGGTGTATATCGAAAACAAATAAGTCATATACCTTTGTATGCATTTCCATGTCCCATACGGAAGAAAATATAATTGATCTTAGTGACTGTGAAATGAGTGGAATATTTATTTATGTATAGAGACCTTTGTTCTAGCCGTAGTGTTTATTATTATTGCAATATGTTGAACGCAGGCTTCTATTCATCGATTATTATTACTGCCAAAGAATGCATTACCGAATGACCTACTTTCCATTAATTACTAATAATAATGTTTAAATCGTTACATATCCTTTTTTTAGACTGAGGTCAGTATTTAAGCATCATATTTTGTATGATATTTAACACAATTTTGTGCTCTAATTTATTTAACATTGTTTTATATAACATTCAATACCATTTTAGTTTTAATTGCTAGTGCTTTCATTTTTTTACGGGTATGCAACCCATATTGCATTGATGTGTATTCTACTGCATAGTCATCAATTTGAATACCCACTGTTATGCGATAATTTAAATTATATATATATTTATATAAATTAGTGGATTATTCTGTATTTATCTGTTGAAATATTAAATTATAATTTATATCAAATATGTAAATTTATATTTATCTAAAATAAATGTGCTGGTATTTTATTTTTGTTAACTTTTTATTTGTTTGATTTCTTTATTTATCTATTTATTTATTTGTGCAGAAAATACCACAGCAATATGTTGCAACAATGTTCTCGCTTTATTTCATATCTCTCATTAGCAACGTAATCCTTCCTTCAATGATTATTAGAATAACATGTTACTGGGGCACTGATCTATATGTAAGGCTGTTGCACGCTTCTGGCGCATCCATAGGGAATGGCTAATTTCATTATAAAATATTAATTAATATCCGTTTACTTAGATTAGCAATTATTAAATTACTTGAGAATTCCGAATCAATTGTAATGTCATTCTTTTAGGCTCATACTGTACGCTATTTATTATTTTTGATACGCAAAATATATTCTAAATTTAAAAATACATATGTTGCAATTGCCACAGCCAAGCTTGTTTAATTTTCTTAATAAAATAGTTCTTTATATTTTATTTTCAACTACGTAGTTATTTCTTTGAAATAACCGTTTGTATGACAACGTTCGTAAATTAAATTGAATATTCATTTTAAGAATAAACATTGGAGTCGTAAATACTTATTTTTCTCAATAACTCTTTGTCCGAAATACTGTGAGAAACCGGGTATCTGTATGTTCACATAGTTTTTTTTTGCGCGTCTCCGAGACGCCTTATTCGTGTAGAACGCGATGGAACAGGATGGAATAGTCGAGAATATTCTGGAAAGCGGCGTGGCTAATGAAAAGGGCAAACGCTTCGAAAAATTATTCATTATTCATTATATTATTAACAAAATAGTTGCAAACGGTGTTACCAGTAGATTGATCGCACGCCAGTAGTAGCCGGGTGTTAAGTTATACGTTTCTAATGTTTTAACAAGTAGTGCGGCGTTTCCTTAAGCAGTCGAAGTTGCATCACGCTAGTGCATTTAATTAAAGTTCGTTTAGAATTCGTCACGCCGACGATTTAGAGTGCTCTAGCTTCGTGAGTGCAGCTTAAGAATATCAACACCAGCTACCTGAGGGACAAATGGAAGTGATATAGAGCATAAGGCTCTAGAACAAAGGTATGTAAGTTTTGTCACTAAATTAAATGTGCGCACCCCTTAATTTTCATGTATTCATAATTATAAAACAACCCTGAGATACCGGATGTAGTTAAAGCGGCCGGGAAAAATTAACCCTTTTCTGCATCCATCAAATTGCTAATTAAACCGCAATAAGGCAGGCCAACCAAGATTCGGCAATATGCAAATATTTCACTGTTTTACATGACGTCCATTCCAAGGAAGCATCGAGGACATCATTAACCTCAATTTGATATTTTTTACACACGAACAAAAATACGTATAAAGAAATAAGTACTTTCCAAGTAACAGTAAATAAACTTTTCCAGAAGCAATATTGCAGGGTTTACAAAACATATCACACATGCTGCCGGTTCACTGTTCACGTTAAGAGTTCAAGTGATAGTACATCACCATTAAATGTTCCATATGCTCAGGTGTTAATAACTGTCTGTCACCATAAATACACTTGTACATTGAAAACGACCGTTCAACATCTACCGTTGTAATAGGGGCATATTTAAAGTACATAAAGTTTTTTTAGTGCCGGCACATTTATTCGGAAAACAACATTACATACATAATGTAGAGCTTGTTTCGTATTACGGTAGTAGTGCTATTACTGTGCCCAATATCGAATTACATTATTTAGTTAAGTCCAGATCTGGAATGTAAAGCTGACTGTCGATCCCTATTAATGAAATTTTTATCGCATAACACCTGGGACAAAAATTCGAATTCATCTTTAGTACACGGTGTTGTTTATTATTAAAAATTGAATTAAAAAGATAGTAGAGTAAAAATAGGAAGTTTAATTTGAAGGTAAAATGAAAAAATTGATACAGGATGCGAACATACATTGACAGGAGTACCTACATAAAATAAAATTACAGATATCTGTTTCTTGTTGCAACATTTTCATTTGTGTTTTGCGTGTGTACATATTATTATTGGTTGTGTATTGTGTTTTTATTTGTCGAATAATTTCATATATATATATATATATCATATATATATATATATATATATATATATATATATATATATATATTGTGCTAATGATGGTTATACAAGTAATTGGAAGTAACACCACACTTAGCAATTCAATAATGAAATGTTGTAATATAAAAATAATGTATAAAATAATTTTACCTCAGGATGAGAATTTGATAGTTTAGTGCTATAAGAATGAATTATTTATACTTTCTTTATTCATCACAAATCATTAACGATTTTATAATTATTTTAAGATACCTCGTACTAACTCAGTCAATTACTATTAAAATACCTATTGTGTATATTTTTGAACAAATCGAGCATGAGAGTAATACCTACTTAATGCTCTTAATCCTGTTCTGGATACTTCAGTAGTTATATCCGAGTCATATGCTTACATTAGTATTTTTATATTTTAAAAGTTGGTATTACGAGTTCAACTGTATTTTATAGTTCTAACTAAATCAATCTACTTTCTTTTAACTTTACGTATAATAATTAAATTCTTCTAAGATTTCATGAAATGAACAGGACAACTTTAATACATCTTAAATTTCTCAATCAGTAAGTATATCACAGTCTAATCAACCTATTACCAAGTTTATTATATTCTCTATTTTTTTTCCTTTTAGGAATGCGTCCTTTCAAACATATACATAACCTCGACAATGATGGAAAGAAACACCAAATAAAATCAATCAATGTATTGGTTTTTTTAAACACATATACATATTCATGTGACGATTCAAATTATATGTCATAAATCATTACATAATCCTCATGAAACTTTTCCAAATTTATATTTATGGCTATTAAGGATGAGTTTCTTATAATAATAACGATTTCAAATTGTAAGTATAATAAGTGACAGTTATTGTTAATTTGTTTTATAAAAGTACTGGTTTTATATTATGAGTTCCAGCATGGATTTACGTCAAGAAGATCAACAATCACCAAATTAACCACATTATCCCAAGAAATAGCTGAGACGCTGGACATGGGTGGACAATTGGATGTGATATACACGGATTTCTCAAGTGCCTTTGACAGTATTGACCACTCAATATTGCTCCGCAAACTGAGTTATTTGGGCTTCGATAACGCACTAGTCTGCTTTTTAAAATCCTACCTGTCAAACAGCCAGAACTATGTCTATTATAATGGCTTCAGATCCCTTCAGTATGTGTCATCATCTGTGTACCACAGAGCTCGAATGTGGGTCCTCTTTTATTTAATCTATTTGTTAACGATCTTATTAGCACGATTCAATGTCCTGTTTTGGCTTATGCTGACGATATAAAAATTTATCATAGAATAGCGACTTCTTCGGATGTCGATATACTTCAGCGAAACTTGGATATAATTTTTGCCTGGTGCAAGAGCAATAAGCTATATCTCAATATAGACAAGTGCTGCTCTGTCACTTATACTAGGAAGATAAATTTCATTCGTTCAGAGTATCATATTGACAACATATATATATCTACTTTGTCATCCGTTAAAGACCTGGGTGTTTTTTTTGATTCTGCACTTACGTTTTCTGAGCATATATCATCCGTTACCGCTTCTGCGCAGAGAATACTTGGCTTCATTATTCGTACCTGTAATTGTTTTTCTAACTTACAAACGATATGTTCCCTTTTCTATGCCCTCGTTATCAGCAAACTAGAATACGCATCTGAGGTGTGGTTCCCGATATACCGTGTTTACTCGAACGCAATTGAACGGGTGCAAAGAAGGTTCCTGAAATACCTATCATTTAAACTAGATGACTTCTATCCGATTCAGAATACTGACTACGGCGTATTGCTCTTGAGACATAATTTTAGAGCACTATCCGAAAGAAGAACTGACATCAGCGTTTCCTTCATGAATAACTTGCTCTTCAGTGTATTGGATGCTCCGGGGTTGCTTTCTAGAGTGAACATCCTGGTTCCACGTCTTCAGTCGAGGGCAAGTAAGTTAATTATGGTTCCGACGCCCAGGACGAATATTCTATACAAAGCGCCCTTATATCACGCTGCTATAAATTTCAATAATCGTCATGAGCAACTTGTGCGATTTTAGTGTCAATTTTCCAATTTATTAATTGTTGTTTTTGTTGTAATCATGTGATACATCATTTCATAATTTGAACATTGTATTATCGAGCATTTTTGTAATTGTATTGCCCCATTTGGAGTTTTCTGTTGGGTAATTAATAAAGTTATTATTATTATTATTATTATTATTATGAGTTAAATTGCTTCTAAATAGGTATTTATATGACTTTGAATAATACAATAATAAAATTTTATAGTTACTTGATATTAAATCAGATTAAATTAATATATCAAATTTATTTCTTCATTGTCCTTCACTAATATTTAATGTACTAAAAGATATATACGACCTTTTCCAAATAATTATTCCTTGAAATCTTATATTCTTCTTATTGTTAATACTCTTTCTTTGTAGTTACACTGGATTCGGTAGAAAGTTCTATTGATGTTCTTGAATGTCACTTATCTGCAGATGAACTGGAACTAGCCTGGATATTTTCCCGCTGAACTCGTAATGGGCCTTCAATCTTAGGTGTCTCCTATAGGATGTATTCATCTAGTGCTTCTGGTGCTCTGACAGGATGTATTCGTCTAGTGCTTCTGGTGCTCCGATAGGATGTATTCGTCTAGTGCTCCTGGTGCTCTGACAGGATGTATTCGTCTAGTGCTCCTGGTGGTCCTACAAGTTGTATTCGTCTAATATTCCTGGTGCTCCGACAGGATGTTATCGTCTTGTGCTCCTGGTGCTCCAATAAGATGTATTCGTCTATTGCTCCTGGTGTTCTGACAGGATGTATTCGTCTAGTGCTACTGGTAGTCCTACAAGATGTATTCTTCTAGTGCTCCTGGTGCTCCGATAAGATGTATTCGACTAATGTTCCTCGTGCTCCAACAGGATGTTATCGTCTTGTGCTCCTTCAACTTTGAGTTTGGAAATTTATTATCTTCGTATCGTTTATTTAATTTGGTAAGTACTATTTTCTTTACTCCTTGTAAATGAATTATATATCTTACTTAATTTCTTCAATGGATCTATCCTTTTGTATTACGTTTTATAAACTATTATTTTAAATTTATTACTTTTAATACACTGCTAATATTCTGGTAAGTTGGAATATCATATATTCTATAACATTAACTTCAAATTGCTTTTATTTATGCACTTTCGGCTAAATTATTCTTTCTCCCGAAAATTGCGACTAACTCTCGCAAAAATCGAAAATTCTATCCCTTATTTATGTATTATAAACCTTAGTGATAATACCCAATTCTTTTTAAACCAATAAATTAATCACACATTAAAATCAAGCTCAATATAAATTATAGATATGTAATAAATTTTTAAATACCTTACATAATTCAATATTTCTATCATAATAAAATATTCCACGAATTTAGTAAAGTTTTTATGCGTTATTTAACATTTTAAACTTTACTTCATTATAGTAACAATTATCTGTCACATTGACAATTAACTGACAATTCCGAAATACAATTTTAGGCGGGTAATTTTTAATCAATTTTTAACGATTTGTTTTCGTATTTTAAATTTTTTTTATCCTTTCCTCATCATTAATGTCACTAGAACAAGTTTTTTACAATGCTAAAATCCACTTCAAATTACATTACTAATATAAAAATCTCTTCTTTACAGATTATTGGTACAAATACATGGAAGAAAAACTCCAACTCCAATAGTAATAATTTCAATTACTCCATGTAACTATAAAATTCCCTTTTTACTTAATAAACAAAGTACTTTCAAGATTATAACCAGTTTATTAATATTTGCAAATTTAACTATCTCTGTCATAATCAAAGAAAATCCGAATCATGAATACAACTCATCCTTAATAATTATAGGTGGCAACTCAAACTACATCAATATATATATATATATATATATATATATATATATATATATATATATATATATATATATATATATATATATATATATATATATATATACAGGGTGTCTCTAAAAGGTGCGGAAAAAACGCTACCACACATTTCTGAGGGCGATCTAACCCAACTTACCTCAGTCCAAAAGTGGATGCACCATTGCATTGAATTGCCACAAGAATAACACCCAAATTACAGAAGCATATGTGTCCATATACGGAATGAATTTTTTATATCCAGATTACTCATAAACGGCTGCTCCAATCAACTCCTACCAGGTATACCTTTTCTAGGTAAAAAACATTGGAGAATAAGTATTTTTATTTAAAAGTTAAATACAGTGTGTCTCAAAAAAGTTATTACGTTTTAAATGGATACAATATGCCGCAGGTGGCGCCCTCTACATTTTGCAATGAAAATGAGAGCAGATTTAAATTTTTTACCCTACGAAACCCCCCCTACCCAAATATTGTGACAATATACCAATTATTACAGAAATTATTTATAAAAAACTAAAACCAAATTGAACTTTTGACACTCTGTATCTCCGAAAGCATCCACTTTTGGACTGAGGTAAGTTGGGTTAGATCGTCATATTTTGCCCTCAGAAATGTGTGGTAGCGTTTTTTCCGCACCTTTTAGAGACACCCCAGTATATATATTTACTACCAACTATCAAAGTGAGGACACACCAAAGAATCTACGCTGTGAGGACCACCAAAAGGAGAGGTGCTAGACACTTGTCATACCTTTGTTTCTCCTTGTTTAATGCAGGACAAAGTAAGGATGACGAATATACGCTTGTAATATTAAAGATTTCAAATTTAATTTTGAGGCATATATCAAAACAAAGTGAGGACCGTACTTTCGTACTATACAAGTGAGGTTCGAATATGTTATACGCTATTCTACCAAAGTGAGGTCCGTATAACGCGAGTATAAGCACACAGCGTATAATGCGAGGCCCTCTCAATGTTGCCAAATGTAGTTCGTGCAGAATCGTGCACAATCGGCAAGAAGCGAACATGTGAGAATTAACAGGAAAGTTTGTCGTGCGTACATATTAGTATATTGTGATTTTGTTTAAATTATTAAGAAGATTATAAGAAACATAAACATATTTACCATATAATTGCGAATAAGCTGTAACATATATATATTCTAAAGAATTGTAAATATAGTGTCAAGTGTGCTTATGTCATTGTGAACATAATTTTCACCAGTAAATTGTAATAACAAATCATATGTTTGGTTGCACGTGTAATATTGCGAACCATTATTGGCACGATTTACTATATTAGACGTAGTAGTGCCTTCGAGTGTCCTAATGTACTACAATAAAGGTAAGGTTTATAATATTAATTAGCCAGTTTTAAATGTAGGATTACTCTAATTATTTCAGTATAAATCGAAAAACTAAAATTTTAATGAAGGCCCTGTGTGTGAAAGAAGAAATTGCCATGAGAGAAATACATATCCCAGAATATGAAACTACTTAGGGTTTAGATGTCCGGGATATAAAAATTTTGTTATCAAGTGAGTAGAAATATATACTTTTTCTGCGTCACATCACAATCCTGCAATTATTTCTTTGCAAATTGTCTCCAATTTTGCTGACAATATTTTCAGAGAAGTAGAACTTAGTAATTTTAATAATAACAAGAAATATTTTGTAGTAAAATTATTTTAGCGATAAAACATTAGTTTCAGTTAATTCATAAACGTATTAATGACAGTTGATCCACTTAAAAGTTTGTAAAATTTGTTCATATTAAAAAAATAAATAGGTATACTAAAATTAATTAAAAATTCATTCTTTTTAATGATAATCATTTCTCAAAATGTTTACATAATTTTAAAACTCTTCTATTTTTAAAAATTAGGTATGTATATTTATTACTTTTCAATTGTCACATTCTTACTCAATTTTATGTCAAAAACATTTAACTGCAGTAACAGATTATCGAAAAATTGTATTAACATTGAAAAGAGCCATGGTTGTAATTAATCTAATTCTTTTAATCAAGTCTTTTTTTGATTAAATAGTTTCTGTTTCCTGGTAACAAAAGCTAGATACTTGCTTGTAAACATATTTGTAATAAATTTTTCCTTTTGCTAATCGTTCCGAGACTTATATCATTTTTAAAGCATTTTAATAAATTTTACTTAAAAATTTGAATTTATTATATAATCAATTTTGATTTCCCAAAGTAATACCTGATTTTGATCAGTAAATATCACTTTGTACATATTCCTGCAATATAATACATTACAGCTCCATCCCTAAACACAATTCTTTCTTCAATATTAATGATTTCTATGTAAGATCAAAGTGCATTAATTTCACTTATAAAAATATTCCACAGTCTTGCAACGTTCCTATTTATTGTACGTTTATTCCAATCTTCAAGCTTTGGTGAAGGTCGTAAAATGTGCGTAAAACTAAAACTGGTATGTGAATTCGAATATTCCCTAAAGCAATGGACACATAAAATGATCTGTATACTATATATAATTAATGTTGATAAAAATTTCTCCTTATGTTTAATTTAATTATTACGTTTGAGATAGCTATAAATTGTTTATAAAAAAATATTAGAAAAAGAACACTCAGATCAAAATGAACCTTTAGAACAAAAACCCTTAAGGCAACTTCTTGGTGCTCTGAAGATTAACCTACTGTTGAACTGTTACAATCTCCAAGAGTTTCTTCAACAGAAAAGTCACATAGTTATAGAACAAGATTTGCAGTTAAAAAAAGACTGTTCGATGAATCTGATAATGAGGATTAAGAAACTGAATGTGATAATGTTAATTTTACATCTGCTGCTCGTACATCCTCTGCTATTACTTCATCTGCGGATCAGCAAATCATGAGTCCATTCGAACCTACTGTGTCTAGTGAAGATGAGTATGTACCTGATTCTGCAGATGAAAGCACTTCAAGCAATAACAGTAATTCAACAATTGATATTCCTAAAATACCTCAAATTGTGCTTGAGCTGAACAGTATGAAACCACATGATCAACATGTTTTCGAACAGTGCGCCAGGCTGCAAAATGTGAATAAATAAGGCATTCGCATTCAAAATAGCAGCAAACAACGTCTCCAAGAAGTATTTGCAACTAATGAGTTTATTCATATTGATTAAAATTTGGCAGTACAGGTACTTTAGATTTATTTTAAATTCCCTTTCTTTTAAAAGGTATAAATTATTGGTATGTATATTATAAACAAATATTTTCGTAGTATATGATGACACCAATAATAAAGTATTTTTGTACAAGTTAAATACCAAAAAGGAGGCAATAAAAACAAAATGAGTCTATAACAAAAAAATAAATTGTTATATTTGTGCACTAAAGTTTTAACAATTTTTTGACATGTTTTGAGGCACCATGAACAGGAAATTGAAGATTTTAGCATCCAATGTACATGACAAAAAAAGAAAAGCTCTTTTCAACAAACTCAGAAATCAGGAAAATTTTCTAAAAAGCATTATAGTAAACAGTAATATTATACCTGTAAGGCAACCTAGAATAAACAATTCAGTGACAGATGTACCAAGTGTATCGACATACAGAAGAAATGGAGCAAATGAACTCTTATTCATCAGAAGCTGAAAAACTAAGAAATCAAGTAAAACAAAAACCAAATGATATAAAGGCTTTTCAAAATGTGCAGGATGTTATGTGCAGCTCCTTGTATTAACTAGAAGACGAATAGGTGAACTACAAAGAATGAGAGTACATTCCATATACAAATAACATTAATAATTAAAGAAGCACTGAGTTTAATAACTGTATCAGTGAGAGTGAGCGAATCTTAATGAGGTCGTTTAAGACAGTAATTATTAAATAAAGGCGTGGTCGAGGAGTTCTCGTTTTATTTACATAGGAATTATAAGAACCACTAATTTGTTATTGGAAGTTCATGTGAATTTTATTCAAAGTTCAAATATTTACTTGTTTGTAAATACAAAATCTTGCAATAGTATTAGTGGATCGACAGCTGCACATACACATCTAAGGCGAGCTGAAGTAAAAAAATCCTACCGCCTTGACTTCCACGAAGTTATGAAAACACCTTGCGACCATGTCACAAGTTGTTAATCCATCTGAACGAGACATAGAGTATAGAGCTGTTGGCTTGCTGTATGGGTCATACCTCCGAAATTCATAAAAGTTGTTATCGGCTACCAAACGACCTTTACCAAATAGCGAAGGTTTCAAAGCTACCTACAATTAATGAACAGGAAAAAGCTTATAAATATAAAAAAAAGATTCTGGACGAAATCGAAATTGATTTAAATGTCGTCGAAGAAGAAAATTCGAATAGTGATGACGATAGCGAAAAACATAATGACAACAATCAACTAAAATCAATCGCAGAATTATAGAAGAATATATTTGCATGAATCTACCCAAAAAAGTAAGTGATGAAATAATAATAATACTAAGCTTATATATTCTAATTTTTACTTTGTTAATGTTTCTATATAATAATATAAGCCAAAAATTACAATTGTTTCATCAAATTATACACATAACTTTATATTTTAATGTTTAAGATATAAATAGTATTTTTCAAATTTACTGTATACATAGTTTTGATTACTTTTTCTCTAATAGGAAGAACCAGCTACTTTCCAAAATAGATTTAAAGGATTTTAGAACCGCGGACAGAGGAACAAAAAAGAATTACAGTTGCCTTTCTTCAAAATCATTTAAAGAAACAAATTCCACCGAAAAAACATGAATGTCTGCAATTGCAAGAAGAAAATCATAGCGTTTTGAATAACAAAAGTTGGAAGAAAATTAAAATATTTGTTGTTAAAAACTATGTTAAGAATAGATTATTTGCACGTTTTATGTAATTTTACGTAATGTTAACCTACGAAAATTTACTTTCTATTACGACTGTACAAATGTTAATAAAACATTGGATATCATAAAATTTATTATTTACTTTATTGTACCTCAAAATCAATTGTGGCATTTACGTAATTACCCTACTAACACAACCTAAATAATATCACACCCTTAAACTTAAATATTATATTAAGTAAAAAGGAAATTTTAAAATACAGAATAACTTTCAAAAGAAATGTTAATTTTCGTTAAGTATAAATTTAATAATCAGTCAACGTGAATCACCAATATATCTTTCACCACCCTGTTGCCATTTCTTCGGTGCTCATCTGGTACGCATCGCATAATCCCGCGTATAATAGAAAATTATACGTCTAGAAAATATACTCGCGCAGCATCGCTCCTAGTGGTGAAGTCTCAAACTAAAATATACGATCCTTATCATCGTCCTACCAAAGTGAGGCCCACAATCTTTGGCGGGAATTCGATTTCCCATAGCCATTTTTTAAAATAGGATAATGAATTCAACTCCACGCGCTTTCACGTGGCGGTAGAAAAGCTAATAGGTAAACAAAGGAAGGAGAATACCACCCGTCGACATTTTAAAGGCAATTACGTTGTGAGGACCGTATATGGACCTCACATTGACATGGTCCTCACAACTACCGCAGATTTAGCACAAGTGGACCTCACTTTAGACGCTGCAAATATATATATATATATATATATATAGTTTTCTTTGAAGAATTCCTTCTTCTTCTTTCTTAGCCGGTTTTTTTATAATAATGGTTGTATTTTCTTCCTGGTTTTTTCGGCTTGGATTGCGGGATTATGTTAGGTTAAAATAAAAAACATTCTTACGTTTCGACCCTATTTATAAGGTCTTCAAAACAGACGAAACAGGAATCTCCGATTCCTGTTTCGTCTGCATTTCTCGCTCCGGTCTGCATGATTCAGTTTGTGTGTGTGCGTGAGGTATAGATTTAAAGGTTGTATACTCCCTAATGTAATTTATATTTAATATACCTATAAGAACGAGCTTGTATTTATATATATATATATATATATATATATATATATATATATAAATACAAGCTCGTTCTTATAGGTATATTAAATATAAATTACATTAGGGAGTATACAACCTTTAAATCTATACCTCACGCACACACACAAACTGAATCATGCAGACCGGAGCGAGAAATGCAGACGAAACAGGAATCGGAGATGAAGGTAGTAATGCTCCCAGTAATCTAATAATGGATTTTTGAAAAATATGCAAAAAGACGCAACGAAAAATAGGAAGAAGATAATCAACGTAAATTGGAAGACAAATTAATGACAAATCTGAGAAATATAGATTAGTCACAAAAGAAAACGGACAAAAACATTATGCAACAACAACAGAATTTGCATGTCATATTTGATAAGGTGTCCTATCTATACCTCATTTCTTTTATAGCAGCTTTTCGATGAGAAACTATTTACAACCTACTACTTCGGAATATAGGTACTAGGTTATGGTCTAGGATTAATTATATTATGTTAATATTACTTTTAAACTTTTACATATTTGTTTAGTTTCATGAAAACCATCTTTATATGATAATAAAAATTTTAATACTGAGTTCCAGCACTATTTTTCTGGAATATGCTCTCAAAACATCTATATAATTAGTTCGACAATTAAGTGGGGCACGAAAGAGTTGATGACACCAAGGCTCGTAATACATATCCACTAATGGGTGATAATAGCTTATTTGCTCTTTATCTCCTTATCGGAACACTTAAGTGATGTGATTTTACATAATGGCATGAAATTGTTTACTTTATTTTGTATAAACTTTGAACTCGTTTGCTCTGGGTTGTCTTTTATTTGATCATTTATTATAGTCCTGTTTATACTTTATTCCATATACACTTTGCGGTAACCAAATTTAACGAAGTTTGAAAATGTATTTAAATTAGTATGGTTGAAAAACGAAGTTGATTATTAGTATCTAATAATGTAGATATGGAAAAAGAAGTAATACGTACAAAGCCGTAGATAATCATAAGTTCTAAATTTTAAAATTATTTACATTTATACAAAGTGTTCGACAACGACGAATGAACACCAACTTATATATTTTTTAAACGGAATGCTATGTATTTTTACATTTTGTGATAGTCCTTTAAGGGCTGATTAAACTGATACCAATTAGTATGCGTCGATTTTCAACTGTTTTTGAGATATGGCAAGTTTTCGTCAACAATTGTTCAATTGCTAAAGTGCTAAAAATTTAATATTTAAAAATACTAATTTCTTGAGTCTGCGGGCGATATTGCAAACTTATAGAATGTTATATCTGAACAAAACCTATTACGACTTACTAAGTAAAACATATGGGCTACCATAATTACATATAATATATCTTAAAGTAGACGAAAAAAGTTACTTATATTATCTTATATATATGATCTATGTTTGGCGGGAAAGGGACTGAACTTATTTACTGGCAAAAAATATACATGCATATACAGCTTCTACTATTAACCAAGAAATTGTAGCAAAAGTCTATAGTTTATTTGAAACTCGATTTCAAATATTCACAAAAGGAAAGCTTGAATATTTGTAACTCAGAAATAAATTAATTTTATACGCCCATTACAAATGTTGGCAAACTGCATTAACTTCGAACCCATTGCCTGTAACAACACCTATGGATTCCTCCAAGACATGTTTATGTGAGAACGTTAATTTTATAAAATTCATGATATTAATATACATATATCTTTACTATTAAACCAATGCGGATAACTTAAATTTAACAAACGGATTGGCAGTAAATTATATTGAGAAAAATTAATTACTATATCGAAGTATTTCGATATTAGGCAACACATATTGTAAATGTCGAAATTATATTAAAAAAATTAGGTGTGGCCACCACACGACTTTCTTATACGTATGAAAGTGTTACTTCCGGTCCGAATTTTGAAATTTCATTTATACAAAAAATATTCCAAATCCAACTCTAAATACTTTTGTACTCTTCATAAATATATATAGAATGCATAATTTACGACATATTTGCAAAAAATCGCTATTCGATAAGAGTAAAAGTGGTACTTCCGGTCTGAATTTTGAAATTTTTTTTATACAAAAGATATTTAAAAGTATGTTCTAAATACTTTTATACTCTTAATGTACTTGCCTAGAAAGCATGACTTGCGAGATATTCGCAAAAAACTGATTTTCGATAAGAGTAAAAGACCTACTTCCGGTAGGAATTTCGAAAAACTTTATTAAAACAATTTTTCTCAAATTTAATTTTGAGTACATTTGAATTCTTTATAAATTTGTTTAAACTTAGTAATTGACGAAATATTTGCAAAATTCGATTTTTTCACTGAAGTAAACTACTACTTCCGGTCTGCCGATTTTGCTCAAAATCTAATCAGTTCTCAAGAGGGAGATTATATTCGTAAATACAAAATTTGGAATTGATATCTGCAGCGGTTTGACCGCTATCGTGGTCACACACAGACACGCGCACACACACACAGACACACAGACACACAGACATTTTTTAAAAACCACTTTTTTGGTATCAGGGGACCTCAAAACGTGGACATCTGCAAAAATCTCGAGGTCGAAAATTTTCATCATCACAATACTTCCTTATACTACGTATAAGAAAGTAAAAAAAACGTTAAAACGCGTTTCATATTGTGTTTTTTTTCTAATATAATTCCGACATTTACAATATGTGTTGCCTAATATTGAAACACTTTGATATAGTAATTAATTCTTCTCAATATAATTTACTGCCAATCCTTGTGTGAAATGTAAGTTATCCGCGTTGGTTTAATAGTAAAGATATATGTATATTAATATCATAAATTTTATAAAATTAACGTTCTTACATAAACATGTTTTGGAAGGCTAGGTTGAGTGCCTTTATGCTGCATCTAAATACCCCAATATTAAAAGAAGGGTGGGACACATGGCAATTGCAGACTTTGTGGGTAGAGATGATTTAAACATAAGGACAGACCACATGCTAAAGCAATATAGCCTCGAGAGGTAACATTTCGAAGAAATTTTGTCAGTTAAAAGTAGACATTTTGGTATATGTACTTGCAAGATTCAAAACCATAATATGAATGCCTTTTTGCTAATCTTCTTGGCTTCTTAGGCTGACTTTTCTTGCTGATACCTTTGAATATCTACATATTTTGAATTGCAGTGTGCAAGGTCGTGATGTTAATATGATAACAGCAATGGACAAAATTAATGGATTTCCGAAAAAGGATTTTAAGTCAGAATTCAAGAATGATGTAGCCAAGTACAATTTGATAAATTCACGCGCACTTTGGGAACTACTGATTTGGAGTACGAAAAAAAAGACAAAGAAAGAAAGAAAGAATGATAAAACAAGACTTAGAAGAGAGGGTATATGAAACAAAATACATGGCTGTGGTCCGCAATGTTTTAGAATTTTAAGTATATATTTAATTTTTCAAAAACCTTTCATACAACAAAATTTTTACTGTTTAAGGCTGTACGCCCGGCCTCGAAATCGTTTTTCCCATTTCCTAATCGTATTTTTCATGAAAACCTTACCGAATTTACACGCTAATTTAAGAAAACAATGCCTTTCGGTGGATAAATCGTAATTTCTTCGAAATTGTCCAAAGGGCCCTAAATAAAAATAAAAATGTATGAAATTTCAAAAAACAAGCCTTTATTTAAAATTATGTAACACTCAACAGCAATACATAAATTTTATTTTTTCTTAATTTTTAAAAATAAGGTCACGAAACGGAAAACAAAATTTTGAAATTTGGGCGAAATTCACTGAAATTAAATAGAGTATGTGGTACGCTCGCACATTGTGTCGAGAGGTAGCTCCGCCTACCATTTCGGGCAGTTTCCACGCAGTTTGTAAAATACTTCTGAGATCGGTGTATGAATATAGTGTACATATACAGTGTGAGTGGGTGTGAACATAAACAATTACTATGAGTGATAACATAACGAAACAGAGGAAAAAGTGTTATAAAAAAAGAAGTGTTCGCCTGAAGATGAAAAGGTAAGTTACCGACATGTGTGATAGGAAGGCAATTGGATCAAAATCGCTAGCTACTCCTTTATTTACCAATCAATAGCCAGTTTCTAAAATTAAAATTATAAATTTGCATATTTTTAAAGAAAAGCAAAGTTTATTTTTTATGCTGTTGCAGATGAAATTTTGTCTGATTGCAACACAAAAGGCTAGCGTTTATTAAAATTGTATCTAATAATGATCCATATTGTGAGAATACGCTATAGAATTTCAGAGCTATAGTGAATAATTATGTAGTATCTATCTGTCGTAACAAATAATTTATTTTTTCAGGATACGTTCAAAATCTAGTTCTGCACCTGATGAACCACCGACCACAGATGCCCAAAGATGTAAAATTCCCAGGTATGTACAGAATCATTGATGAGAAATAAAGAACATCGTAGAGCAATAATAATAGTTATTTATAATAGGTACAAACGTGATCACAAACACGACTAATAAGGTTCGGATTTTATGTAAAAAAAACATCTGTTTTATTATTACTTAGAAAGCGGAATCGAGCGAGTCATGACTCATCACCCATGGGCGCGCTATTGAAATGTTGTATTTTTAAAGAGGTTTTAATTTTATTTATATAATTGAATAACAAGTGGCTGGTGATTATAAAATACAAAATACCCTACTATTTGTTCATTTTCTCTTCTGTAAGACTTGTTCTCTTTGAATTAAGTACATCCTTGTAGATAGAAAACGTCTTTTCTACATCGCAACTGGTTATATTTACGTAATGGAAATATTTTTTTTATTTCAGCGTATTTAGCATACACAATTGCCGCAATGTTATTAAACCTGGATTTCTATTAAAAAGTGCGTCTAAGTAACTTGGAATTATTAATAGCCACATCTAATGTGGTTAATCCATTTTTACTGTCTTATACGTAGTATAAGGAAGTAATGTGAAGTTTTCGACTTCGAGATTTTTGTAGATGTCCACGTTTTGAAGTCCCCTGATACCGAAAAAGTGGTTTTTAAAAAATGTCTGTGTGTCTCTATGTGACCACGATAACCGCTGTAGATATCAATTCCAAATTTTGTATTTACGTGTCTAATCTCCCTCTTGAGATCTGAGTAGTTTTTCAGTAAAATCGGTCTACTGATTTTACTGAAAAACTAGTAGCAGTTTACTTAAGTGAAAAAATTAAATTTTGCCAATATTTCGTCAACTACTAAATTTAAACAAATTTATAAAGAATTCATATGTACTTGAAATTAAAATTGAGAACAATTTTATTTCAAAAGTTTTTGGAAGCTGCTACCGGAAGTAGGTCTTTTACTCCTATCGAAAATAATTTTTTTGCGAATATTTCGCATGTCATGCTTTTTAGACAGGTACGTTACGGGTATAAAAGTATTTAAAACGTAATTTTCAATATCTTTTGCATAAAAACAATTTCCAAATTCAGACCGGAATTACCACTTTTACTCTTATCGAATAGCGATTTTTTGCGAATATGTCGTAAATTATGCATTCTATATGTATTTATCAAGAATACAAAAGTATTTAGTGCTAGATTTGCAATATTTTTTGAATATATGAAATGTCAAAATTCGGACCGGAAGTAACACTTTTTTCGAATATCTTGCTAACATCTAATTTTTTAATTTGAGATTCGATTTTCAAAATATGTCATTAGTTTAGGCAAATTTGCAAAGTGTTCCTGAAGGAATAACAACTGATTTTTTAAATTTGGGATTTGTGTTAGTTCCTTGCACTCAGAAATACTTCGAGCATCGTCATTTAAACATGTAACGAAATTTTGTAAACTATCGAAATTGTCTGCATGACAACTATTTCTGTGTATGTTTTAGCAAAGCTAAGTGACGATATTTTACAGACTTTGCAATAAATTTCGGAATCACTGACAATTAATTTTTATTTCAGAAAAAGTAACATAAACAACGTTCTAGATCTAAATAAATGATAACTAAAAATGTACGCGTATGTTATTGAAACATACATATTATATTGCGAAATATAAGGTAAATATAATAAGTTTTAAAAATTCGTCACCCTTGTACCTACGCCGATGAAGAAAGGATTTTATTCATAAAATTCCTTATTTTATGGCAGTTTTTTCTCTGATTCTCTGGAGTAAACAGATGTTACAGTTCGCCCTATGAATTAGTGCTATTCAGATATAATGTAAACAACACGCAATTGTTTACATTATTTCTTTTCACGGTTGTGGCTCCGCTCGGTCGATTCCGCTCTCTAAATTATTACGAGTATCAACCAAATATTTAGAATATATCCATGTTACACCGAATTAATGAGATTAGTGGCATAAAAAAATAACATATTTTGCATAAAAAAGCATTAGTGCATATTTTTAGTTTTGGTGCATAAAGAGAATATTTTCATTAATTATTTTATTACTTTTTTCTGGCATATGATTAAGCCGGAAGCGAAATTTGTTTTTTTCCTATATACATTTTTAACAATTTCATTTTAACTAACTATTCGGATAATTACCAAATGGCAATTATTAAATGTCTTTATTACAGTCCATTTCAATTGTAGAAAACTGCGAACATTATTACTGAGGTTCCAAGTAGAACTTAGAAAATTATATGACGTGACATATTTATGTGCAGTTTGATGCATTTCCTGTGCATAAAAATCCGAACTTTAGATATAACATATTATACTGTAGGCGTTATAGAAACTTAGTTATATTTTCATTTCGCACAGGTCTGACTCTAGTCCACTGAGGGTCGAATTAGTGACTCCCACACCATCCACTTCCACTGAATTAAAGAATTGCTCAAGGTAATGTCGTAATGTTAAACAGAAATTGTTTATTACAAATTTTAAAAATTTGCAGTCACCTAGGCGATTCTGTTGAGATCGTCACATCTGACACTCATCTAACCAAAAACATTGACCATCAGATAAATGGCCGACGAATCGTGGATATTCAGGATTTTTTTACTGACATGCAGAAAGCAAATGATCATTCTCCTTACACCTGTAATTTGGACCATATGGACATGTGTTCAGAATCATACGATGGTCTCATATGTTCCATAAAACTAAAGTGTCGAATGTGTCAAACGGAAAAGAGTGTAAGAACTGAAGCGCCAGGTGACAAACTAAATGTTAATTCGGCATTAGTTTTGGCCACCATATCGACAGGATTGTGTTACGCCCAAACTACGCAAATTGTCAGTACGATGAATATGCCTCATCTGTCTAGGAGGCAGTTTGACAAACATTTCGCAAAAGTCTCAGAGACAATTTTGGCAACATCATGGGAAGCCATGGAGGAAGCAGGCGTCGAAGAAGGACGCATAGCTCGGGAAATTGGGGATGTCGACAAGGACGGTTGTCCTCTTATCAGCGTTATTGCTGATGGAGCATGGTCGAAACGGTCGTACAAGACGAAGTATGATGCCTCCTCTGGAGTAGCCTGCATTGTTGGTGTTAAAACAGGCAAATTGTTATTCGTTGCCGTTAGGAACAAGTACTGCCCAATATGCGAACGAAGTAAAGCTAAAAATATTGCAGTTAGCGAACACAGATGCTACAAAAATTGGTCGGGGACGTCTACCGCTATGGAATCCCATATTATATCAGAGGGATTCAAAAGAAGTATGGAAATGCACGGTTTAAAGTACACCCGACTTGTAGGGGATGGCGACAGCAGTGTATACAAGAAGTTGTGTACAGAAAAACCGTATGGCAATGAAATTTTGATAGAAAAAGTGGAATGTAAAAATCATCTCTTGCGGAATTTCTGTACAAAACTCCGAGAGCTAACAACCAAAAATGTCAGCTCCAAGTTAAAAAAAGTAAGCCCACGACTAAGAACCTTACTAAAAGCAAATATTGAAAGACTCAGAAAAGGGATCAATGCTGCTGTAACGTACCGACGAAAGCAAGAAATAACGTTGACAGACCAACTATCTGCTCTCAAGAAGGACATTATAAATTGTCCTAAGCATGTGTTTGGAGAACATTCCGATTGTGAACCCTATTTTTGCAATGGATCCAAACAAAACGAAGTCAATGAATGTCCCAATTTCGTAGAATGTGGATTATTTGATGATATTATCGCGTGCTGTAACCGTTTAACTCATAATGCACATAGTTTAATTTTAAACATGAATAACAATGCGGCGGAGAGCTATAACTCCGTGGTGGCGAAATTTGTTGGCGGTAAAAGGGTCAACTTTGCTTTGAAGAACAGTTACGAAGTGAGGTGTCATGCTGCATGCATTTCCTACAATCGGAGGGAAGAATATCATCGACTTATTCACAAAAAACTGGTACAGAGGAGCCCTGGCAAACACAGTAAATTGTACATATCAAAATTGCGGAGAAGAAGACTCTACTTGAAGAACCGAGTACAGCTATTTTCTGGTCGAAGGAGAAAACGAACAAGAGCAGAAGCCGACGAAGACTACGGATTGGTTGAAGACATAATTCCGGCTGCAATACTAGAGGAAAAGAAATCGTCACTAATTAAATATTTGAATAGGACTCGGGAAGATTTTGTACTTTTACAGAAACAAACTATTGGCCAAAGTAGCAACGGAATATGGAAAAGAGAACGAAGTTTACGGCTAACAGCATCAAATTTCGGCACGGTGTGCAAGAGACGACAGACAACAGACGCTAAAAAAGTAGCACAAAGATTAATTTATTCAAATTTTATCGGCAGTGTGGCAACAAGTTGGGGCCAAGATCACGAGGAGCTGGCAAAGAAGCAGTTCTCAGAAGAATATGGACTCGAAGTTCAAAATTGCGGACTCTTTGTGTCTGCCGAAACTCCTTATCTGGGAGCTAGTCCTGACGGCCTTGTTGGCGCAGACGCCATAGTTGAAATAAAATGTCCTCACAAAATAGCTAAATTGAAACTTTCTCCAAAAGAGGCAGCGGAAAAGAAACTTGTGCCGTATTTATTGCTGGAGGAAAATAATCTAAAATTAAGAAAGACTCACGACTACTTTTATCAGATTCAGGGTCAGCTAGCAATAACAGGGAGAAGACTCTGCTATTTCGTCGTGTGGACTCCCCTGGGAATGATTTGCCAAAAGGTAAAACATACCTGTCCTTTATTGTATGCCATTTATTCACCGTATGACCGTATGGATATTATTTTATACAATGTTTTCTTTTTTCAGATTGAAAAAGACGAGAACTTTTGGCACAACATAAAACCAAAACTAGAAGTGTTTTATTTGAATTACATGTTACCTTTATTAGCATTAAAAGAAAAATAAATAATTTTGTTTAAAAATTAATTTTTACTTTTCGAATGTTTTTACTTATGAAACATTACTTTAAAATTTGGTTCACTAATAACAAAACTACTACTTCATTTAGTGTCGTGATGCAACACAAACATAAACATACATAATTCTATGTTTTTTTACATATGCTTTTTACTTTCTTATACGTAGTATAAGGAATTATAGTGATGACGAAAATTTTCGGCTTTGAGATTTTTGCAGATGTCTACGTTTTGAGGTCCCCTGATACCAAAAAAGTGGTTTTTAAAAAATGTCTCTCTCTGTGTGTCTGTCTCTGTCTGTGTCCACGATACCGTCCAAACAGCTATACTTATTAATACTAAACTTCATATTTATGAATATAATCTCTTTCTCGAGAACTTATTAGATTTTCAGTGAAATCGGCAGACCGGAAGTTTACTTCAGAAAAAAAAAGAAAATTTACTGATATCTCGTCTACTACTAAGATTAGATAAATTTCTAAAGAATACAAAAGTTCCAAAAATTGAATTTTATAAAAAAAAAATTCGAAATTTCTACCGGAAGTAAGTCTTTTTATCTTAGCGAACATCAGTTTTTTGCAAATTTCTTACAAATTAAGCATTCTATACAGACTTATCTAGAATACAAAGGTATTTAGAGCCCGAATTGGAACAATTTTTGTTAATATAAAATTTCAAAATTCGAACCTGAAGTAACACTTTTACTCTTTTTGAATAATATTTTTTGCGAATATCTCGCAAATTATGCATTCTATATAAATTTATTATAAGTACAACAGTATTTAGATCTAGATTTGGAACAATTTTTGTATAAGGCAAATTTTAATATTTGGACCATCAAATAGCAGTTTTTTGAAATATTTCGCAAATTTTGCATTCTATTCAGATTTATTAAGAACCCAAAATTGTTTAGAGCTGTATATGGAATAATTTTTGTATATAAAAAAAATTAAAATTTGGACTGGAAATAATACTTTTACTTTTATCGAATAACAGTTTTTTGCAAATATTTCTCAAATTATGAATTCTATAGAGATTTATTAAGAGAATAAAATAATTTTTAGTTGTATTTAGGATAATATCTGTATAAAAAATGTTGCAAAATTCGGACCAGAAGAAACACTTACTTATATAGACTTAAAAAATTTATGTATTTATTTGTAACAACTTTTGTATACACATTTCGGAATGCACATACGTACAAGAAAGTCGTGTGGTGGCCACATCTCATTATTATATTGACGATTACCAAAGGTGTGAGTTATAAAAATATATACTCCACGTGAATCTGGAAACAAACAAGCCTCTTCTACGATGCAAACAAAAAACTATTATTATTATGCAAAATAATATAATTACAAAAAATAAATAATTTGTTTAAAGTAGAAGTAAAGTAAATCATTGCGTAAAGAAGAAATAGCATCAAATCAAAAAGAATATTTGCATAAGTATAAAATTTGGGCCGTGGGCACCACACGACCATATTATACGTATGTATATTTCGAATTAGTTATACAAAAGTAATTTACTCCAAATTAAATTTTAAATATTTTCATAACCTTCATAAACATGTGAGTAGAAGTGTAACCGGTCCGAATTTTGAAATTTTGTATTTAAAATATTGTTCCAATTCGAGCTCTAAATACTTTTGTACTAATACATCTGTATAGAATGCATAATTTGCGAGATATTAGCAAAAAACTGTTTTTTGATAATACAAAAAAATCGCTGTCGTGATCACACACAGACACAGAGAGCCATTGTTTGCAAAATACAAAAATCTGGAGGTCGAACATTTTCAGCGTCACAATACTTCCTTATACTACGTATCAGAAAGTAAAAGCAATATCATCTCTTCCCGTCCCTAACGGTATACCTGCTAGAAGCGCATGCTAGGACTCATACGGCTTGCGCGCAGTGATTATAATTATTATATTTGACTCGCAATATAATTTGCTTCTGGAACGATCTAGAAATTTATTTCTTGCACAAAAAATAATTTTGGAATGTTGGCTTTATTTTGTTTCACATATATATGGGTAAATTCTGAAAAATAAGATTAGTTACTCGATAGCTGAAATATACGTTACACAAATTGGTCGTCTACTAAAACTTTTTTTTTTTTAAAATTTACACAAAAAAACGATTTTTCGACCTTTTTGCGATTTCGATTTTATTTTCCAACTCAAAATTTGAATCCGGCAGGTGATTTTACATATTCAGCTTCACCTTTTTTGTGTGTTTGAGAAAATATAGATTGTCTAATTTAGGGGGGGTTGCTTCCCGACTGCAAACGTGTCGGCCAACCGGCGATTATCTGAGACCACAACGCAGCCATAAATTACAGGCAGATTAGATTAGGTGACAAGTTCTTTTCTCTATCTTTTTCCTCAGCATAAGACAGAGCACGCGGACCCTTAAACATTTGTCTTTTATTACATTTGCACGAAGAAAACAGTGGTACGCCTCTTTCAAATCGAACTCAGCTTGAAGCGGGCGTCCAGCCTTAAGTGTTTAGTTTTAAAGATTTATTTTTAATATTATTCAGTTTATTGCTAGATATGTTTTAGTGCCTAATAAACACACAATAAAGACACATTGTATGTAACAATATTTTGAAGAAATCTAGTAGATAGGCAAAATTAGTTAATTTATGTATATTTATAATACTTAAGAATCTTTGATTTTTATTTTTCATTTTATTCATAGAAAACTTTGTTTGTTTTATCAAATATTTTGTGTGCTAATTGATAACACCTGTATATTTCATAACGCCAACGAGAAAATGTCATTTAAAGTATTTTCTTGTTGACATAGTACAACTTGTTGAACGTTTTACACTAGATTAACTCAATGTTCGTTTTACTTTATATACATTGTGATACTGTTGCCTTTAGCAATGTTTACCTACAGTTAGTTCATGCATTGTCATCTCTATAGAGAAATCATATCTGTAAGTCATGTATATTGTATGTTGAGCTTGCTTCTTGTGATATAATATACCATTGTTGTTTCTAGTTAATCCCGATGATGCACAGGTGTTTAATGTGCGAAATATCGATTAAAAAGAATCAGATTTTAATAAAACTTTGCTTTAATTGATGGTTTACCCAACATCCTTATTATATATATATATACAGTATATATATATATATATATGTATATATATATATATATATATATATATATATTATCTTCTACGTGTACGTGCTCATTGAAAAGCAAAAAACATCTTTGCTTTTCAATGAACACGTACACGTTCAATATCCATTACACTTATTTTGAAAAGTAATTAACATTTTAGATAACACTAAAAAACCAAAAGAATGTATACATTTATAATAACATTCAAAAAAAGGAAAAAAATAAGAAAACAGATGTGCAGGTGTTTGTGCAAGTGGAAAATCTTTTGGAGAGTTTAATATGTGTTTTTATTGAATTGTAAATAAATGTAGGAACAATTTTAATACATGACCTTTTATAAAAAAAAATGTTTTTTGAGAAAGATATTATATATAATATCGAAACGTAGAAGAATTTTTTATTTTTATTTTTACCTATAATTAAATACAGGCCGATACCTCCCATGATTTAAATATAGTTTATATATATATATATATATATATATATATATATAAAATATATTACAATTCTTTGCCAATTTTTCAATACATATATATATATATATATATATATATATATATACATATAACAAGAAAGAGAATAATTATTATTTGTGTATATATATATATATATATATATTGTGGTAGTTCACCAACATGAATTAGTAATGATATGTGGGAAGTACTAGTGTTAATAGAATATACTGTATATGTTTTTGAAGTGAGTATTTAAAAAATGAAAGTTGATAAAATTTATTAGACCGAACTATAATAAAGTAAATAGCTGTGGGAATATTTAATTTATACTTAAAATAAGTGTGCGAATATTAAATAGATATATTCCTATGTTATGGGGCATCGTGTAAAGTTGGTTGCATATCGGGGTATGTTGAAGTTTTTCTTGCATCGAGTGGTTGGTTGCCTATCAGGTTTCTTTGTTGCATTAATTTTACCCATTACTGAAAATAGAATTTTAAATATTACTTGATGTATTTTTATATGTAATAATATTTTGTAAAAGCTTGTTTAATTAACACTATTGAAAAATAGAGATAATTAGTATGGATTTTGAATCATAAAGGTTAAAAAAATGATGTATAGTTGCGCGCTTAAATTCAAATATGAGAAGTGTCAGATTTTGACATTGAAAATAACAACGGTATAGTATTGAGTATTTGGTTTGCCGAAGTGTGTTAAAGTTTGAAAAAAAATAAAGTAATGAATTAAATTGATAAATTTTTGGAATTACAAAAAGGTATTTTAAATATTCAAGTTCAAATAAAATATGTTTTGGATTATCACAATGTGTGTACAAAGCTGATTGGATATAAAAAAATTAAGGATTTATTGCCAGGGATATGAGGGATAAATAAAGGAGATTCTAAAATAATTTTAGAAAGCAGTAGATGTGTTTTCGGGAAAACGAAGTTTTTCTCCGGAAAACACAGAATAAAGTAATCAATAATTGCATAAAAGTGTAGAAGAAGTGATAAAGATAGAGTGGAAAAGAAAACAGATATTTTTTAGGTGATTTAAATATTCTCAGGAATAGTACCATTTATCATCATATAACTAGACTTTAAAAAAAATACAAGAAGAAAGGATTTAATTTATTAATAACGAAATAAATGAAGAGAATTTAAATTTGAGAAGGAAGCGAATAATCATATAATTATAATTTAAAAATAAACTTACGGCATTGGAGAGTTGTTCGAGTTCCAGTATTTGTACAAGTATATCAATCCAGAAATAGAAGAATTCGAGAACTTTAACATAGCAGGCGATCACAGGTATTCCAGTCCGGTGGAGATATAATTCGTGGAAAGACAAGTGTCAAGAATTAGTACACAAGCGGTCGACGGTTCAAGATTCCAGATGATAGCAGATTTGAAGGTATAACAGGATAGCAGTCATCACAGTCCATATCCCGAGTATTTCAGTCAATTAGGCAAAGGAAAGGATCTACATCTTTGGAACCAGTACAGGTCATCTTCGAACTAAAAAATAAAAGAAATCGTTTGGATTACAAGAAAGAATACCAGTTCAATATTTGTGACAGGTCGTATAATTATTTGGAATTATCTGAGTTTAACAGTTTCAAAGATAGTAAAAGTATAACAGAATTTAGACAATTTAAAAAAAAAATCGTACCTAATAACATTGTAGATAATTAAGAAAAGATATTTTGTATTTTTCTTTCACAACATTAATTTGTGACTGAAGTTAATAATTTTATAAAATCAAAGAATCTGATTGGCAAACCCAAAACTAAGTAAATTGTATGGGAAATTAAAATTCAAATAAGAACTATACAGTATTTTTTATAATAGTATAATAAATATACTTACTTGCTTACATTTCGATTCACGAAAGGTATATTTTCATGCACTTATAAATTTTTATAGGAGTTTTTTTTAAACAAGCTTGATACTTCCATGTATGTTTATTTGTTGGAGATTGTGTTGGGAACTACCATCTGATTTAATATTTGCCTAGTTTATTAAACAAATTAGTTTTGATATATTTGGTATGTGGAGAAGAATCTTGAAGTATATAGATGAAACAGATATGACGCTAAGAACCTTAACCTATGAATAGAAAAACAACTGTCAGAGATTGGTTTATTTATTTGAATAGTATGCTAATACATACCTTGATATTGAATTCATAGTAAGTATAAATTGAAGATAAATTAGGAACACATATAATAATTCACTTGAGAATAACTGTTTAGTAAAATTTGATTGATAAAATAAAGAATTATAAAACGTAAAGATATTATGATAGGTACGGGTATTGAAGAAATTACATATAGGCAACTGTTTGATTTTGAGGAATTAAGTGAAGTTAGTTACATATAAAGATAATTAGTTTAAATTTTAAAAACAAGAACTGAGTTAGTGAGGGCATAAATAAATAATATACCTGAGAGAATTTGAAAATAGATATAAATATTATATAAAAGATTTCATTTTTTTTATTGACGAGAATTAATACAGGATTTAAATATATAATAAAAATAAAGATAATAGAATTTACCTGAATGGAATAGTATCTTTTATTAATATAAGGTATTGTTGCATTTTATGGCGTGCCCAACGTGGAGCGATTAAAATAAGACTCACAATATAGTATTTTTAATAATTTATTTATATTATTATATGTGGAAATTGAAATAAACAATTTATAAAGGTGATAAGTATAGTGAAACCTATATTGATAAAAATAGAAATTATATTTGAATTGTTTTCACTCACTATTTAGTAAAAATGAATACTAGGTCTAAGAGTAGTTCTATAGTAAATAGGCCAGAGTCTTCAAGCGATAGTGAGGAAGAAACACAACAGATAGGTAATATACAAGATGGAGGAGATATACCACAGGTACAGGAAGGAACACAACAGTTAGAAGGTCAAGATAGAGGTGATAAGACGCAGATACAAGGGGAAATTTTGGAAACAGGAACGTCGTCAGCAGTAGTAGATATGGTATCTATTATGCAGATGTTAAAAGAAATGAGCGAAAAAAATGAGAAAAATAGAGAGGAGTTGAGTGGTAAATTAGACAAGACGAGCGAGGAAGCTAAGAAAAATAGGGAGGAAGATAAGAGAGAATTAAGTGGAAAGTTGGATAAGTTAACCGATGAATTAAAGAAAAATAGAGAGGAAGATAAAATTGAAATGAATAAAAATTTAGCAGATATGAAGGAAGAATTAAGTGGAAAACTAGATAAGACAAGTGAAGAATTTACCAGGAATTTAAATAGTTTAAAAGAAGAAAATAAAGTTATAAGAGAAGAAAATAATAAGAAGCTTGAAGAATTGAAGGTATCATTATTGAATAATACACAGGATAGTATTGACAAAGTTATAGTAGATATGAACGAAAAATTTATAAATAAAGAATCAGAAGCTATAATTTTTATTACTACTGAAGTTCAACGGGTAGAAAAAGATGTAAAAGAAATTAAAGGAAATTTAAGTCAGTTGGAAGTAGATAATATTTCAAAACATAAAGAGATGGCTGAGAATTTAAAACAAGGATTGGAAAAGGTAAATAAAGAAACTACTGATCAGGTAGTAAGAATGGAAGAAAATTTGAATAAGAAAATAGAATCAACGGAAATAAACTGTATAAAAGAAATACAAGCAAATACATCGACTACTGATGCGCAGAAGTCTAGTATGGAAGTTATTTTAAAGGAATGTGAGGAGCAGAAGAAAAAAATACAAGATCTATTAGTAAAGGCACAGAATGTTAGGATACCGAATGTTAATTGTACTCCAGTGTATAGTAATTTGAATACAGGTATCAAGATTGAAAATATAACACACTTTGGTGGTGACAAATTATCTACACATCCTATGGCTTATTTGACGAATATTTTGAAATATGTAGATGACTTTCCAGATTTCAAAAGTCAAATGAATGTCATAAGGGCATGGCGGTACTGAAGGGCCAGTAACCGTTGGTAAATAGCGCTACCACCCACCAGAGCTACATTGTATATAATAAAGCCCAAAATTTAAGGGCATGGCGGTACTGAAGGGCCAGTAACCGTTGGTAAATAGCGCTACCACCCACCAGAGCTACTTTGTATATAATAAAGCCCAAAATTTAGGGGCATGGCGGTTGAATTTCATAGGGCGACAACCGTTGGTAAGTAGCGATACCACCTGACCAGAGCTACATCAAAATTAATAGAACCAAAATTTAGGGGCATGGGTAATGTATTTTGTTTCTATAAAAGTATGTCATTAAGAAGAGAAATATAAATATGTGCATTTATTTTTTTTATGATTGAGTTAATCATGTAAGAAATTTTAGCCAAGTTGATCAAACAAAGGTTTTTGTATTTTATTTCCTTTCTCAGAAATAATTGAATCAGGATAGAATTATTTAGACAAATAAGAGTTGAAAATGTTAGTTAGTATAAAGAATTTAGTAATATTTAATTTTCCCTTATTCCGTACATTATAAAATTTGTAAATATAAATAATAGAGAAGTATATAAGTAACTTTACAGTTAGTAAAATGTGCACAAGTACAAAAATGTGTAGAAATGTATAAAATAGATATATGAAAGAAGAACAAGAAGGAACCTTATAAAAAATTTAAAGGAAATATATCGGAGAAATAAAAGCATTTAAAGGTAAAAAAATATTAAAGACATTAAGAGTTATTAAAAAAAATATAGGTGATATATAAATGGAAGAATATGATGATAGAAGAAGCCTTTACAATGAAATATGTTTAGAAAAGATGATAATGAATGCTTGCTATGTATAATAAATAATAAAAGGTACCATAAAAAAATATGGAATAATTTATAGAGATTATGTATGAAAGGGTAAATAAAACCCAAAATGATAATAAATATATAGAATGATAATGTATGAAAAGAAATATGTAGGTCACGTACGCCTTAAAAAACGAAAATATAATTTGTATACTTTCCAAAAGTGAAAGTTTTAAAAGGTAGACGAAAATGTCTATTATAGGTATAGGGATATTGTTCAGCTAAGAACAGTTTATATAAAATAAAATAATAAAGAATAAGTGAGCATATGTAAAACATATTTTTTAGAGGCTATAAAATATCTGAAGAAATAACAGATACAACTTTAAAGTAATCACCAATAAATGTTAAAAGTAGTTTCGATTAAAATGTTGATAAGAATGTTTAGAAGGTTCAAAATCATGAATAGGATAAAACAAAGAAGGTTTAAGATAGGATAAGAAAAGGAATAAAGTTACTTATATAGAAAGCATAAAAATGTTAAAAGATACATTTTATGACATTTTTGATGAATATCAATGGATAAAGATGTAAATTTTGAATATAATAGTATAAATTAGTATATTTATGAAGATTAGTTTAGTTAAAATGGTTGTTTGTAGATAATTGAGATTTAAAATTAAAATAGATACAGAGAGATAAATAATGGAAGGTTTTCTTATGTACCAAATATTAAGAAATATATATGGGTTTATATGAGATTATATTGTTATGCTACGGAAGTAGTACAAATTGTATTACATTATTTTAGTTCAAATTGTTGAATAAATATAAATTTATATATTCTATAGAAATTTAGATTTATTAAAAAAGGGGCATATGTGGTAGTTCACCAACATGAATTAGTAATGATATGTGGGAAGTACTAGTGTTAATAGAATATACTGTATATGTTTTTGAAGTGAGTATTTAAAAAATGAAAGTTGATAAAATTTATTAGACCGAACTATAATAAAGTAAATAGCTGTGGGAATATTTAATTTATACTTAAAATAAGTGTGCGAATATTAAATAGATATATTCCTATGTTATGGGGCATCGTGTAAAGTTGGTTGCATATCGGGGTATGTTGCAGTTTTTCTTGCATCGAGTGGTTGGTTGCCTATCAGGTTTCTTTGTTGCATTAATTTTACCCATTACTGAAAATAGAATTTTAAATATTACTTGATGTATTTTTATATGTAATAATATTTTGTAAAAGCTTGTTTAATTAACACTATTGAAAAATAGAGATAATTAGTATGGATTTTGAATCATAAAGGTTAAAAAAATGATGTATAGTTGCGCGCTTAAATTCAAATATGAGAAGTGTCAGATTTTGACATTGAAAATAACAACGGTATAGTATTGAGTATTTGGTTTGCCGAAGTGTGTTAAAGTTTGAAAAAAAATAAAGTAATGAATTAAATTGATAAATTTTTGGAATTACAAAAAGGTATTTTAAATATTCAAGTTCAAATAAAATATGTTTTGGATTATCACAATGTGTGTACAAAGCTGATTGGATATAAAAAAATTAAGGATTTATTGCCAGGGATATGAGGGATAAATAAAGGAGATTCTAAAATAATTTTAGAAAGCAGTAGATGTGTTTTCGGGAAAACGAAGTTTTTCTCCGGAAAACACAGAATAAAGTAATCAATAATTGCATAAAAGTGTAGAAGAAGTGATAAAGATAGAGTGGAAAAGAAAACAGATATTTTTTAGGTGATTTAAATATTCTCAGGAATAGTACCATTTATCATCATATAACTAGACTTTAAAAAAAATACAAGAAGAAAGGATTTAATTTATTAATAACGAAATAAATGAAGAGAATTTAAATTTGAGAAGGAAGCGAATAATCATATAATTATAATTTAAAAATAAACTTACGGCATTGGAGAGTTGTTCGAGTTCCAGTATTTGTACAAGTATATCAATCCAGAAATAGAAGAATTCGAGAACTTTAACATAGCAGGCGATCACAGGTATTCCAGTCCGGTGGAGATATAATTCGTGGAAAGACAAGTGTCAAGAATTAGTACACAAGCGGTCGACGGTTCAAGATTCCAGATGATAGCAGATTTGAAGGTATAACAGGATAGCAGTCATCACAGTCCATATCCCGAGTATTTCAGTCAATTAGGCAAAGGAAAGGATCTACATCTTTGGAACCAGTACAGGTCATCTTCGAACTAAAAAATAAAAGAAATCGTTTGGATTACAAGAAAGAATACCAGTTCAATATTTGTGACAGGTCGTATAATTATTTGGAATTATCTGAGTTTAACAGTTTCAAAGATAGTAAAAGTATAACAGAATTTAGACAATTTAAAAAAAAAATCGTACCTAATAACATTGTAGATAATTAAGAAAAGATATTTTGTATTTTTCGTTCACAACATTAATTTGTGACTGAAGTTAATAATTTTATAAAATCAAAGAATCTGATTGGCAAACCCAAAACTAAGTAAATTGTATGGGAAATTAAAATTCAAATAAGAACTATACAGTATTTTTTATAATAGTATAATAAATATACTTACTTGCTTACATTTCGATTCACGAAAGGTATATTTTCATGCACTTATAAATTTTTATAGGAGTTTTTTTTAAACAAGCTTGATACTTCCATGTATGTTTATTTGTTGGAGATTGTGTTGGGAACTACCATCTGATTTAATATTTGCCTAGTTTATTAAACAAATTAGTTTTGATATATTTGTTTTATTTGGTATGTGGAGAAGAATCTTGAAGTATATAGATGAAACAGATATGACGCTAAGAACCTTAACCTATGAATAGAAAAACAACTGTCAGAGATTGGTTTATTTATTTGAATAGTATGCTAATACATACCTTGATATTGAATTCATAGTAAGTATAAATTGAAGATAAATTAGGAACACATATAATAATTCACTTGAGAATAACTGTTTAGTAAAATTTGATTGATAAAATAAAGAATTATAAAACGTAAAGATATTATGATAGGTACGGGTATTGAAGAAATTACATATAGGCAACTGTTTGATTTTGAGGAATTAAGTGAAGTTAGTTACATATAAAGATAATTAGTTTAAATTTTAAAAACAAGAACTGAGTTAGTGAGGGCATAAATAAATAATATACCTGAGAGAATTTGAAAATAGATATAAATATTATATAAAAGATTTCATTTTTTTTATTGACGAGAATTAATACAGGATTTAAATATATAATAAAAATAAAGATAATAGAATTTACCTGAATGGAATAGTATCTTTTATTAATATAAGGTATTGTTGCAATATATATACAGGCTGTGGCAACGACCTGTAATCGGTCCCTTACGGTATACATATTAACTTGATTGAAAAATGTTTTTAGTAAAAGTTATTTGGGAAGCACAGGATATGACCTAAAATTACTTTGATGTATACAGGGTGTTTAGTTTCCTCCCTACCTTATATAAATTTCTTATTTTAAATGGAACATACTATATATTGTTACATTTTTGGATTCCTGGGCGCAATATCAGCCAAATTTGTACAACACATCATATGGATTAAATTAATGGTTTTCGAGATATTTCGTATTAAAGGAAAAAAAAACGCATTTTTAATAATTTCTTAAAAATTTTATATCTCCTGCATTTATAATTATTTTGTAATAATTTTTTTATACCATTATAACAACAGTTCAAGATGCTCAGCCAATACGAAAAAATGTTCATTTTATAACATTGGGTGTTTGGAAATTGAACATGAATTTGAAAATTATAAAATAGTTGAAATCATTTTTTTTTCAAATGTAACACCCTGTATATTTCTACGCCGTTCGATGCAGGCTAAAGACCGCTTTCGTTTCCATATAACACTTCATATACCCAAAGCCAATAGTTTTGGAGTTATACTGTATACTATAGGGATTCTGAAACATAAGGCACGACTAACAAACGACAGGAATCGCATTAGCCTTATTGAGCTAGAAGCAGAATGTGTTATTGCCTTAATTAATGTGTTGCATAATAATATTTCAGTTAAAAGAAACAAATAGTTTTATTCTGTAAACAATTTTTAATGGAAATGAATAAATAAACATTAAAACAAAAACAAAAAAGCATTACAAAATTACATGAACTGTTCAAAATGACCGCCTTCGTTATTTATGCAGAGACGTAGTCTTCGATGAACCGAGTCTCGGACTCGCAAAAGTGTTTCACGTGTTATTTCCTGAAAAGCTAAAGTAATTCTGTTTCTCATGTCATCCCGAGTAGTTAAAATCTCCTTGTAGACAATTTCTTTAATGTGACCCCATAGAAAAAAATCTAAAGGTGTCAGATCAGGAGATCTAGCTGGCCATGTTACTGGCCCCCTTCTTCCAATCCACCTTTCTCTGTACATTTCGTCGAGCATTTGGTTTGCTGCCGCATTGTTGTGACTTGGGGCTCCATCGTGCTGATACCACATATTGGCTCTTACGTCCAGTGGTACATCTTCTAGTAATCCTGCTAGTTCATTGACAAGAAAGTTTCTGTATATTGCGCCATTTAAGTGGCCATCAAAGAAATGTGGTCCAACGACGGTAGTACCAATAATACCTCCCCAAACATTGAGCGACCACCTATGTTGACGATGGGTTTCGTTCACTAGGTGCGGATTTGCGTCCGCATAGTAATGATAATTATGCCTGTTCACATACCCATTGTTGTGAAATATGGCTTCGTCTGTCCAAAGAATATTATTTAAAAACCCTGGGTTTTGGTCTACATTATCTAACATCCTTTGACAAAACTGCATACGATTGTAGTGATCCATTGGTAGCAACTCCTGGTGCAGTTGTACTTTATACGGATGAAATTTGTATTTCCGTAATATTCTTGATACTGATCTTCCACTGAAATCAAGATTTTTACGAATATTTCGTATACTAACATGTAGATTTTCTACAACTGCTTGTAACACTCGTTCTTCATTTCCTTCGTTTATAACTGTTTTTGGACGAAAACTGAAATTATATTTTATATGTCCATCAGCGATAAATCTCTCTTTTAGTCGCTCAAATGCTGATATTTGAGGACATCTGCGATTAGGGTATTTCACTTTGTACAAGCGACTTGCCAATAAACAATTTCGTTCGGCTTCTCCAATAATAAATGTCATATCGACCAACTCTTCTTTAGAAAAATTCATTTTAAAAACTACTAAACTTAGAAACAAACAGTAGATAACACGAGATGAATAACCAAAAATAAATAAGTAATGGATAACTATAATAATATGAGAAAAGTAAGTTGATCTTTAAATAATAAACGGAGAAAAATGATTAGTTATATATGATTTGACAGTAAGACTCAATCTAACATTTACGTAGATTCTCATTTTTTTTGTGACTTGTCACAGCCTACATTTATTTTCGAATTCCCAATGCTCCACACTAAACATAATATAACTCAAAAACCATTAACGTTGGGTATATGAAGTGTTGAAAGTGTGAAACGAAAGCGGTCTTTAGCCTGCATCGAACGGCGTAGAAATATACAGGGTGTTACATTTGAAAAAAATGATTACAACTATTTTAAAATTTTCAAATTCATGTTCAATTTCCAAACACCCAATTTTATAAAATGAACATATTTTCGTATTGGCTGAGCATCTTGAACTGTTGCTATAATGATATAAAAAAATTACTACAAAATAATTACAAATGCAGGAGATATAAAATTTTTAAAAAATTATTAAAAATGCGTTTTTTTCCTTTAATACGAAATATCTCGAAAACTATTAATTTAATCCATATGATGTGTTGTACAAATTTGGCTTATATTGCGCCCAGGAATTCAAAAATGTAACAATATATAGTATGTTCCATTTAAAATAAGAAATTTATATAAGGTAGGGAGGAAACTAAACACCCTGTATACATCAAAGTAATTTTAGGTCATAGTCTGTGCTTTCCCAAATAACTTTTACTAAAAAGATTTTTCAATCAAGTTAATATGTACACCGTAAGGGACCGATTACAGGTCGTTGCCACACCCTGTATATATATAATTATAATAATTAATTCTAAATTTTTCTTGACCTTAATTCACATATTCATGTGCATATATATATAATTAAATTTCTTGGACGATTTAGAGGTCATACTAATTTCAAATTAATTTAAAATTAGTTTAATTGTTAATTAGGTAATTTCTAATATCTTTAGAAATTACCCAGCGGTCCAGGAATCGAACCCAAAATCTCCCGATTACCAGTCAGGTGCGTTAACCACTACACTACCGTGGGCTCGGTCTCGATTCCTTTAAATTGTACTGATATTCATATACATATACATATAGCAAGTAACAGATGGAAAGTATTGCTGGTATACCAGCGTATATAAGCACCGAGACGTCCATGTGCTGTATATGATAAATAATTCTAAATTTTTCTTGACCTTAATTCACATATTCATGTGCATATATATATAATTAAATTTCTTGGACGATTTAGAGGTCATACTAATTTCAAATTAATTTAAAATTAGTTTAATTGTTAATTAGGTAATTTCTAATATCTTTAGAAATTACCCAGCGGTCCAGGAATCGAACCCGAAATCTCCCGATTACCAGTCAGGTGCGTTAACCACTACACTACCGTGGGCTCGGTCTCGATTCCTTTAAATTGTACTGATATTCATATACATATACATATAGCAAGTAACAGATGGAAAGTATTGCTGGTATACCAGCGTATATAAGCACCGAGACGTCCATGTGCTGTATATGATAAATAATTCTAAATTTTTCTTGACCTTAATTCACATATTCATGTGCATATATATATAATTAAATTTCTTGGACGATTTAGAGGTCATACTAATTTCAAATTAATTTAAAATTAGTTTAATTGTTAATTAGGTAATTTCTAATATCTTTAGAAATTACCCAGCGGTCCAGGAATCGAACCCAAAATCTCCCGATTACCAGTCAGGTGCGTTAGCCACTACACTACCGTGGGCTCGGTCTCGATTCCTTTAAATTGTACTGATATTCATATACATATACATATAGCAAGTAACAGATGGAAAGTATTGCTGGTATACCAGCGTATATAAGCACCGAGACGTCCATGTGCTGTATATGATAAATAATTCTAAATTTTTCTTGACCTTAATTCACATATTCATGTGCATATATATATAATTAAATTTCTTGGACGATTTAGAGGTCATACTAATTTCAAATTAATTTAAAATTAGTTTAATTGTTAATTAGGTAATTTCTAATATCTTTAGAAATTACCCAGCGGTCCAGGAATCGAACCCAAAATCTCCCGATTACCAGTCAGGTGCGTTAACCACTACACTACCGTGGGCTCGGTCTCGATTCCTTTAAATTGTACTGATATTCATATACATATACATATAGCAAGTAACAGATGGAAAGTATTGCTGGTATACCAGCGTATATAAGCACCGAGACGTCCATGTGCTGTATATGATAAATAATTCTAAATTTTTCTTGACCTTAATTCACATATTCATGTGCATATATATATAATTAAATTTCTTGGACGATTTAGAGGTCATACTAATTTCAAATTAATTTAAAATTAGTTTAATTGTTAATTAGGTAATTTCTAATATCTTTAGAAATTACCCAGCGGTCCAGGAATCGAACCCGAAATCTCCCGATTACCAGTCAGGTGCGTTAACCACTACACTACCGTGGGCTCGGTCTCGATTCCTTTAAATTGTACTGATATTCATATACATATACATATAGCAAGTAACAGATGGAAAGTATTGCTGGTATACCAGCGTATATAAGCACCGAGACGTCCATGTGCTGTATATGATAAATAATTCTAAATTTTTCTTGACCTTAATTCACATATTCATGTGCATATATATATATAATTAAATTTCTTGGACGATTTAGAGGTCATACTAATTTCAAATTAATTTAAAATTAGTTTAATTGTTAATTAGGTAATTTCTAATATCTTTAGAAATTACCCAGCGGTCCAGGAATCGAACCCAAAATCTCCCGATTACCAGTCAGGTGCGTTAGCCACTACACTACCATGGGCTCGGTCTCGATTCCTTTAAATTGTACTGATATTCATATACATATACATATAGCAAGTAACAGATGGAAAGTATTGCTGGTATACCAGCGTATATAAGCACCGAGACGTCCATGTGCTGTATATGATAAATAATTCTAAATTTTTCTTGACCTTAATTCACATATTCATGTGCATATATATATAATTAAATTTCTTGGACGATTTAGAGGTCATACTAATTTCAAATTAATTTAAAATTAGTTTAATTGTTAATTAGGTAATTTCTAATATCTTTAGAAATTACCCAGCGGTCCAGGAATCGAACCCGAAATCTCCCGATTACCAGTCAGGTGCGTTAACCACTACACTACCGTGGGCTCGGTCTCGACTCCTTTAAATTGTACTGATATACATATGCATATACATATAACAAGTAACAGATGGAAAGTATTGCTGGTATACCAGCGTATATAAGCACCGAGACGTCCATGTGCTGTATATGATAAATAATTCTAAATTTTTCTTGACCTTAATTCACATATTCATGTGCATATATATATAATTAAATTTCTCGGACGATTTAGAGGTCATACTAATTTCAAATTAATTTAAAATTAGTTTAATTGTTAATTAGGTAATTTCTAATATCTTTAGAAATTACCCAGCGGTCCAGGAATCGAACCCGAAATCTCCCGATTACCAGTCAGGTGCGTTAACCACTACACTACCGTGGGCTCGGTCTCGACTCCTTTAAATTGTACTGATATACATATGCATATACATATAACAAGTAACAGATGGAAAGTATTGCTGGTATACCAGCGTATATAAGCACCGAGACGTCCATGTGCTGTATATGATAAATAATTCTACATTTTCTTGACCTTAATTCACATATTTATGTGCATATATACTGGGGTGTCTCTAAAAGGTGCGGAAAAAACGCTACCACACATTTCTGAGGGCAAAATATGACGATCTAACCCAACTTACCTCAGTCCAAAAGTGGATGCTTTCGGAGATACAGAGTGTCAAAAGTTCAATTTGGTTTTAGTTTTTTATAAATAATTTCTGTAATAATTGGTATATTGTCACAATATTTGGGTATGGGGGGTTTCGTGGGGTAAAAAATTTAAATCTGCTCTCATTTTCATTGCAAAATGTAGAGGGCGCCACCTGCGGCATATTGTATCCATTTAAAACGTAATAGAGTTTTGCTAGGGTAGAGAAATTTAAATTATAGAAAAGACAGAATTAATCACATAAAAGTAAGAAAGATAAAATATAGATAACCACTCTAAAACAACTAAATTGCAGAAATATCTGTAGATTGTGTATTGGATTTATTATAATATCAATGTGTTTTATATATTTTATTTAATTTAACAACCACAGCAATATGTATACTCCAAAAGTTTAGTAGTTTGACTATTCGTATTTTGATAGAATTTGCAATAGAAACCTTCTTCACTGAATTGTTTATTCTTCAATTGTTATAGCAAATACAATGTACTGTAAAACTGTCGTTTAAGAGGTAAAATTACTTAAACATTATTATTAAAGCGGTCGTTACTGAATTGTTGAAATAGTGAGTCAAATATGTTATTTTCGGTTCATTGTCATGCCTGGTAAAATTTTATCACAACATAATGAGTAATTAGTAATTAATTTGAGATAGATATTTGAAAAATTAACCGTTTACTGCGATAATTTTCGTAATAATTGCCATAATACAATAATCTTAAAGGTCACAAGTTTTACAAATATGATAGAATATAAACAGAAACGCAAAATGTTGGAACGTAATATTTGCTAAAATGCCAATGATTTAGCGATAAATCAATAAATTATGCCCATTATATCAACAAGGCGCTCGTAATTTTCATTGCTACCATCTAATTAACGATTTGTAATTCTAAGGTTATTCGTACGTATATTGTGGTTTCCTATGTGTCATAATAGTCAGTCTGAATATGCTATTGAACACATACATCGTTTATTAACAGGGAAACCTTATAATGCGACGGTGCTTTGTGTTCCTGAAGTGTTTACTGCTCGACTGTTTTCTTTCTATACGAAAGTTTTTTAACGAAATACCTGAAATGGTATTTTAGATTTTACTGGGAAAAGCTTATTTCATATTTTCCTTTTATGTAGGTACATACATACACATATATTTGTGTTTGTGTTGTACACCTATAGCTTTTGGAAGAATGGATATGAATTATTAAAGTACGTATAGAGATTATAAAGTGTGGAGATAATTTCGAACTATTTATTTGTTCACGCAATATTACGCAGTAATAACGACATTCTAAAAAAAGTTTGTTATTAGAAACTTCCTGATATCGAACTATGTAAATGAGAGTGTTATTTACATAGGCCCCAATTTCTGTGCAACAAATCAATACAAGAAGTCGGTGATTACTAAACGCGAAACCTCCATTCAATTTCGACTAGGCGTTCTATATTTCCAAATTGTTAAGTATTTGTTGTAATTCTACTGAAATAATAAAACCAAAAACCATGTAATTGTTGATAAAATGCAATTCTTGTATTTATAATACAAATAGTGGGAGTATGAATAAGAATAAAGGATTACCTTTGTCATTAAGAGAGTATTTTATATAGTACTTTAACTAAGATAGTGTTATTTAAATAAATAAGGAAGTTGCACATTTTAGATTCAACAAAATAATGCGTAAAATGACACGCAAGATTTCAATATAAATATTTAGTGTTTCATCCCTTATTGCATGTAATAAATTATCATGTTATGGTATTAGGCCCAATAAAGATAATTAATAGAAATCCCATTAAGTTATTTATTTGTCCAGCAAAACATATAAATAGATTTTGATGAGGTGGCAAATAAATAAAGTCGTTGCAAACTGTACTTACTATATTGCTCTGACTCTTGCGATTTGGTTAATTTTTATATATTCGTGATAATGAACTTATATTTAAGGTATAATCATTTATACTGCTCAAAATTAACAATAAGTGAAACAATTCATAAATGTAGATTCATACAACTTAGCTCTTGCTAGCCTTGCTAATGCTTGATTTGCCATAATTAGTTTTATTGTTAAATCTATTTTACCTACTTTTGTTATATATTCTTTTGTAGTTCAAAGCAGGTAAAATATAGAACGCATACAGATTCACAAATAAATACATTTATTACGAAAGAATGTTCACTGTTTATACATACAAGAATTTATATACGAGTGATAATTATAAAATTTAATATTATATATTTATAGGTCTTTCTGAATAAATCGATTCTGTAATATCAGTTGTATGCAAAAATAAATTTTATATTACTCAATTAATGAATTACCTAGTCAATGATAATTATAAAACTTAACATATAAAATCAGTATGGCTGATTATGCTTAACCCATTTGTTCTCACAATTTGGATTAAGTATTACTTTGCTATAGTTTGTGCTTTGATTAAACACATTCTCCACTCTCGAGTTTTTCTGTTAATTCATTGAAGAAGTATGCAAGTAATTAAACAGAAGATTGTGCACTCTCTATTGTAATAAAGTAAATATTATAATATAATAATATACTAGCTAATCGAGAAAATGCTCCAAAGGTGGCAGAAAAAAGGTGAATATACTTAAGCCAAAAGAACCCGACTATGATAAAGAAGTGTACAAGCACGAAAGGTCTGTACAAGTGTTATATTCATCAGAACATTAAGATGAGGATTTAACTGCTAAATTGTGCTATAGTCTCATAACTTGGAAAAAATATTTTTACCAAACAATGTATATTCCGCAGCCGAGCAAGTTAAGAGAAAAATGCGGATGAAAATAATACTTGTACACACCTTTTATGCTCCACACTTCTTTTTCGCGCTTAATATAACAAATGCCGAAATGTCCATACGTTGTTCCTTGGACACCTCTTATTTACAACACAGAAACTGATTGCTATATTAAAAATAAAATAAATTACGCCAGTCAGATTTGTACCGCCTGCCATAAAGTGAACGAGGTTTGAGAAAACTCGAATTTTTGAAACTTTATGAACCTTAAAGTTTAAATAAAATTTGATGTAGACAACATTTTTAAAAACGGAAAAAAACTCCCCTGACAGAGCTTGAGTCGTAGAATAATTTCGTATCATGACTTTAATCTTCTATTTCAAAAATTTACGGTGCGTTACTGCATCAAAGGCGATTTTAACACTACTGACGTTCCGAAAAATTTGAATAAAATCGCTTCTAATGAAGATTTGTCAAAACTGAAAAACTGTAGTTTGTTGAACATGTTGTAATAAAACTATGCAAAATTCCAGTCTTCTACTGTGAAAATTGACGATTTGCTCAAGAGGGTTACCTTCATTTTAAGCAAATTTTGCAGTTTTTGGCACTTTTCCAAGCCCTGATTAGGTTTCGTGAACCCCAATTTGACGCACATCCTAGACTCGTTCCAGCGGTCATTAAAAAGAAAACCAAGTAAATCAGTCAAGTAGTGCCTGAGAAACATATGGGTAGAAACCCCCAGTAATGTTAAATGAGTGTGTCAAGTATATTAGAGGTAGCGTTACCGTGCTACTTCTGATAAATTATATAATTACATATACACTAAATTACACTGGGCAACAAATTTTCGAAAAGTTCATGCTTCCAAGCTGAAAATAGTCATTTCTTAATGAATTCAATGTGCTGAACACGAAAATGACTAAGAAAAAGCTGAATTGGCTACGGGTTTTCTGTAATATGTACGCATATTTCAGAAAAAGTGTACTTATGTCAATATTATAATACATGGTAAGAAAACATTTACGCATATTTCAGAAAAAGTGTTCTTATGTCAATATTATAATACATGGTAAGAAAACATTTACGCATATTTCAGAAAAAGTGTACTTATGTCAATATTATAATACATGGTAAGAAAACATTAGTCTGCTTCCGGCTTTCGACTTCTTTTGGCCTGCCGTTTGTAGTGGACTTGTGGAGCATCTCTACTGATTGTCCAACAATAGTCAGCTAGCATTGACGTAGACCATTTGCCTTGATACCGTTGCTCCATGGTGGCAATGTCGTGATGAAAGCGTTCGCCGTGCTCATCGCTGACCTGCCCGCAGTTATCAGGAAAGAAATCTAAGTGGGAATCAAGAAAGTGGATCTTTAAGGACATATTGCAGCCGAATTCATGAAACAAAGCCAACATATCCTCAACCAGACACTTGTAATTTTCTGCCTTGTCATTCCCCAGGAAGTTTGCTGCCACTTGATAGAATGCATCCCAAACCTGTTTTTCTTTACCTTGAAGAAGTTCCTCAAACTTGGGGTCTCGGAAGAGCTGTCTAATTTGAGGCCCCACAAAGATGCCCTCTTTAATTTTGGCTTCACTGAGTCGAGGGAATTTGTCATGCAGGTACTTGAATGCTGGTCCATTCTTATCCATGGCTTTTACCAAGTTTTTGACAAGACCGAGTTTGATGTGTAAAGGAAGAATGATGATTTTATGTGGCTGTGCCAATGGTGGGTGCTGTACATTCGTTTCTCCAGGCTTAAAAATGCTCTCGGAGGCCAGTCTTTCTTGATGTAGTGCAAATCGATTGCTCTGCTGTCCCACAGACAAAGAAAACAGCAGTACTTTGTATATCCCTGCTGCAAACCCATCAACAGAGATACTACCTTCAGGTCAGAACATATCTGCCAGCCATACTTGCTGTAGTTAATCGTCTCCAGTAGCTGCTTTAGATTGCCGTAAGTCTCCTTCATGTAGACCGCATGTGCAATAGGTATGGATGGAAGCTGGTTCCCATTATTCAACAAAACCGCCTTTAGGCTCAGTTTTGAAGCGTCTATAAACAGCCACCATTCGTGGGGATCATGTGCAATACCGAGAGCATGTAGTAGACCATCAATATCGCAGCAGAACACAAGGCTTTCTTCTTTCTTAAAGAAAGATTCGAAGAGCTGATGGCGAGTGCGAAATGAAGTCACTCGGACATTCTGTTCCAGAAGATTCCACTGTCGAAGTCTTGAGGCCAGTATCTCCGCTTTGCTTTTCGACAGATCCAAATCGCGAACAAGATCGTTCATTTCATCCTGGGTAATTTTATGTGGTGCAGATGTTTCGTCAAAGCACGAAAAGTCATCATCCTTACTGCCACGTTGAGGAGAACTCGCCGACGCATGGCCATCCTCATCGTCTGAACTGATAGAAAAATCTGTAGGAGGTTCTGGAATTGGGAGTCCTTCGCCATGAGAGACAGGTCGCAGAGCAGATGGTATGTTAGGGTATTCAACTGTCCACTTCTTCTTCTTGGTGATGCCTCCAGAAGCTGGTCGTACCATACAGAAATAACATTCGTCAACGTGATTGGTGGGCTCCCTCCAAATCATGGGCACAGCAAATGGCATTGCCTTTCTTTTGCCATTAAGCCACTGTGAAAGATTTACGGCACAAGTGCGGCAGCATACGTGTGGGGCCCAGTCTTTGTCCTGGTCGCCTATCTTGCAACCAAAATACAAATGATACGCTTTCTTAACTGTTGCACTGATGTTCTTTTTCTGTGCAGCAAATGTCACTTCTCCGCAAATATAACAGAAGTTATTTGCACTATTAACACAGTTACGGCATTGCTACTGTTTAGTTACTTTACACTATAGCAATCACTTATGTATGCTAGAGCTTCGAAAAATATGCGCGAATGAACGGACATTGCACGAGTTAACTGTCACGTCGGCCATTTATAAATAAACTATAATTAGCTATTGCTTGATATTGCGCAATCAATTTCGCAACACTCTCAATGGAAACTTACAGTAAATGCTACATTAACTTCTTTGCATGAAGGGGTGATGCAATATGACGCAAAATTTCGTAATTTCTCACTAAATTGCATTACATTATGCAATAGCATCTATACAATGGACAAAACGTCAATATCTCTTGAACGTGAGCCAATCAACTTTTTTCAATGTGATATTCGTGTTCAGCACGTTGAATTCATTCAGGATTGGGTACTTTCACCTAAGAAGCAATTTCACTGTTGACCAGTGTTATTATACATAAAAGGAAATATTTTTAAGCTAACGATTACTCTCGTACATTTTCATAAATCCATGTTTACAATTGGTTATTTATTTCACACGCTACAATGACAGTTGATATAAATAATACTGTATTAAAATAAGGTTTGTAAATTTAAATGTTTAATTGTTAAGTTAAAATATATTTATCAAAAACTGTAATAAGTCAGTAATCTTGTCCAACGTCGATGATAGTGAAAAATGTTTTGCAGAAGCAGCTTCTATTTCTTTTCAAAAGGTAAAATAAAAGGCACAACAAATTCAATATATATATATTCGTATGAAACTACATGACAGGTACAAGAAAAGAAACATATATAAATTATATTACAAAAGTATAAATATATTTAGAAGGACCATAACTGCAGGGGGCCCTCTAAAACACTGCACCATTTGGTCTAGGATGTAGGAAAAAACCTGCAGAATAAAAAACCTACATCACAGTGCCACAAAACTAAAGGTCTTTAGTTGTTAAGATCCAAGCAACAGCATCTGAGTTAAATTATGTAAGACCGTGTATCCACATTCAAACTTAGCTAGAGGACATTCTTCAACAATATGTATAACTGTTTCAATCTCAGCTCCGCAATCACAAGCTGGACCCGCGATCATATTCCAATTGAAAAACATACTATTTTCCTTTTGAAACCAGTCAATTCGCTGATGCTGCATGAATTTCATTTGTCTTTGGATATACCTTATTAAGTTGACAAATCTTAACAACTGGACCAATATTCCGAAAAGAAACATAATATGAATTTAAACTTGAAAAATGATACCTGTAATATGACCGTGAGGATCTTAGGATCTTATACGGTCTTCCAAGTGATGGTTTTATTATGGACAACATTATATTCTCCATTTTGGACCACCGTAAAGATGGTTACCATCTACCAAAATCAAATTAAATTAATTAAATATAGACTAAAACATAAAAATAACTAGTAAAATAGAAACTTAAAATTGACACTGACAAGATGTCAAAATATAATAATAAAAAATAACAAATCCAATAACACTAATATTGTCTTTTTTTCACATTTCTTTTAAATGACTTGATACTATTTCGTATAGGAAAATTCACCTTAAAAACATATACTAATGCAGCCAAGTTATTGCATAGGAAATACTGCAAATGATAGTAGTTAACGTGATAAAATAAATAATTTGAATATCTACATTACCACTTCGAAAAAATAGACTCCAGCATATTTGATAAAACTTTCACGGCGCCGCCACCAAACTTCCATACATTTCTAAACTTATCCTATTAACTACATGTCTGAAATTATTAAACTTATCATGTTATCTTACACCTATAAACTTACAATGTATTAATGCAAATACATTATACGAGGTGCTACCCTAAAGTTCTCAAAACTGGCATGACTCGCTCGCGCGGTGGCAGTACAACTAGACATCGGTAGGTGCAGCGTAATACATGTTTAGAGCATCAGTATGCCTAGCAGCTTTAATCTAAGTGGGTGTGCTTGGTGCTGGCGGTCAGTTTTCCATTGTTACCTTTTCTTGTGTTTGTGATTTTACAATGACCGACCTGAGAGAAAAGCGTTGCTGTATGAAGTTCTGTTTTAAACTTAGTAAAAGAGCCGTAGAAGACACACAAACGTGTGACTGGTTTAAACGTTTTAAACAAGAAAATGGATGTGCTTAAAACCACACGGCAGAAGTGAAAACTTCATCAAGGCGAGGTTAATAATACGAAATCCAACTTTTTTTTTCGTTCTATATTACATTAGAGTCATCCTGCATCGACGAATTCAGTTGCTGAGATTTAGTGTGCTTCTTTTGACGATATTTCTTCATGCGCGCATTAGATAATTTCCTTTTTCGTTTTAATTTGTTATCGATTTGATTTTCTTTATCCATCCTGTGTAACAGAAAAGAATTAAATGCTTATAAATTCATATATGTGTCTCTAAAAGGTGCGGAAAAAACGCTACCACACATTTCTGAGGGCGATCTAATCCAACTTACCTCAGTCCAAAAGTGGATGCACCATTGCATTGAATTGCCACAAGAATAACACCCAAATTACAGAAGCATATGTGTCCATATACGGAATGAATTTTTTATATCCAGATTACTCATAAACGGCTGCTCCAATCAACTCCTACCAGGTATACCTTTTCTAGGTAAAAAACATTGGAGAATAAGAATTTTTATTTAAAAGTTAAATACAGTGTGTCTCAAAAAAGTTATTACGTTTTAAATGGATACAATATGCCGCAGGCGGCGCCCTCTACATTTTGCAATGAAAATGAGAGCAGATTTAAATTTTTTACCCCACGAAACCCCCCTACCCAAATATTGTGACAATATACCAATTATTACAGAAATTATTTATAAAAAACTAAAACCAAATTGAACTTTTGACACTCTGTATCTCCGAAAGCATCCACTTTTGGACTGAGGTAAGTTGGGTTAGATCGTCATATTTTGCTCTCAGAAATGTGTGGTAGCGTTTTTTCCGCACCTTTTAGAAACACCCCAGTATAATGAGCAATTAAAGCAATGCTCTATTCATCGCTATGGCAGCGGCCGCGATATATAATCGCGTGTATATATATAAATAGACAATATGAATACTCGCTTACAAGTCCCGCGGTGGTCTGATGCTAACGTGCAGGCTTCTCACCCGTGAGATCTCGGGATTGAACCTGCTCGGGGACAAGAATTTATTTATTCATTTAAATTTCAATTTAATTGAAATTAAATACCTCTAATGATATATTTCTCTCGTTTCCTTAGTCGACTAGAGCCGACTTTACCCGAACGAGCGTTACATAGCCGAGCGTGACGGCTCAGTCTTGTTCAGTGCCCACAATCAACGCAACGCGCCCAAAGAAGTTTACACTTCAAAAATGGCCGAACATCTTTACCCGAACGAGCGTTACATAGCCGAGCGTGACGGCTCAGTCTTGTTCAGTGCCCACAATCAACGCAACGCGCCCAAAGAAGTTTACACTTCAAAAATGGCCGAACATCTGTTCATAATAATGAAAGTTCGGGACAACCATTTATCGGCATTACACCAGAAAATGTGATGCGATTGTGAAAGATCGTAGACAGACCATCCACGCCACCCGTAACATTGTGGGATTATATCATATGGCACAAGTCAGCGGATTTTGTCAGAAAAAATAACCATGAGAAGGATTACTGCAAAGTTCGTACCACAACTGCTGAGTGACGATCAGAAAGAACATTGCATGCATGTCTGCAGGGAACTAAACGAATTGCTTCGAACTGACCCAGATTTTCTTTCTAAGGTCGTTAGAGATGACATGAAATTCTTATTGATCTGTTTTTCCAATACTGATGGAATTTGTACCACATGATCAGACGATCAAGAGAATTCAGTCGTGATGTCCTAAGGCGGCTTTGAGAGGATATGAGAAAGAAACGTCCAAAGAAGTGGTGTAGGAATGATTGGGTGCTTTACAAAGACAATACGAGTTCACATATATCTTTTATCGTGCAACAGTTTTTGGTGAAAAACAACATGGCGGTTCTTCCTCATCCGCTGTATCCAACCGACTTGGCTCCGTGCGATTTCTTTCTCTTTTCCAAGTTGAAAATGAAGTTGAAGGGACCATGATTTGACACGATAGCGGAGATTCAAACGGAATCGAAAGTAGTACTCAACACATTGACTAAAAAAAGACTTTCAGGATGTATTCCGTTCCTAACAGAAGCACTGGGATCGGTGTTTGAGCTCCCAACGGGGCTACCTTGAAGGTGAAGTCTTGTATGATGTGATTGTGTCTAGTGTTATATTTCAAGAACTTTTGGGTAACACCTCTTATATTAAAAAGACCTTTGAGTTCAATCAGCTAGATTTTGTAATCTGTCATCTCACCTTCCTCGATACTTTCGGTTTACATCATTTTATTACATCAGCATCTTTGTCATCTGAAAAACATCCGTGGCGGGCAATGTCGCTGACTAATCTTCGAGGTATTGAACGACGAGATACATATTTGTTACTTTGACGTATCTATAGAAATGTCCATGGCAATAGGCTTTATGAAGATGAGAAAGAATAGATATTGGTATCTAGTTTGTAAACAGTGTTGTGTTACATTTTTATTGAAATAAAATAATTTGAAATATATCTGTACTCTTGGAAAGAGGCGTTTTTATAAATACGTTTAAAATTATAGGTAAAGATGATATAACATTGACCAGTTCTTCCTCAGAAATAGATTGGTGTCTGCAAAGTATACAATTAATGTATGAATCCTCGATCATAAAGATAAAATTTGTAACATATGCGACAGCGATTTTCATTTTGATATCATTGATCATATTTTGAGGAATACCATTATTTCTCAAAAATATCATATTATTATAAACCAATGTTTTAGAGAGTCTGACAACAGCATTATTATTGCTACCGATAAACTTAAAAATAACAGATTAAGATTGTTATGTAAAATTCTGAAAGAATTACTTAAAGTAATCCTATTTTTAATTATTAACTAAAGATTACACCTCTATATAAATCAATTAAAGGGTTTTACTTTAACGAATTTCGGGGATATAAGCCTGTGAAACTAAACAGCTATTTATTAAATTCTGCTCTATAATATACGTAATAAATTAGACTCCATAAAGTGATTACGGTATAAAATGGCTGTCTACCAATAATTGGGAGAAGAGCTGATAAAGTGAAGTAAGAAGAGAAATAGCTCTACATTTATTCCAAGAAGTAAATGTTGATTTTGACGTCTTTAGTTGACTAACACTGCATAGAAAGGGTTGGATTGATACTTTGTTTTATTTAGTTGCAATTTCCTATACGAGCTGGTGTGTTAGCATACGTATTCCCACAACATTAACATCGAGGTATCGATTAGTATCTAGCAAATGAACGGTTTTGATAGAAAATAGATTGTTGATTAATACGGGATTAAGTTCAGTGAATTTGAGTAATTTAAGAAAGAATATTTTTTAAATTGAAAAGGATAGACGAGAAGTTTATTTTTAAAAGTATCATTCAGATTGAACCATTTCCACCCAAAAAATTTTCGAATCTCGATCTTAAATTAGTGAAAAGTTGCATCAACATTGCTCATGGAATCACGACTATTTTCTCTCGATTATTGGTTTTCAAATGGGCAAACGTGCTTAGTATCACTTCAAGAACCTCTTGATAAAGAAATTTCAAGCCATCAGATCTGACTTCTGAAAGATTAGGGAATATTCCCTCGTTGCGAAGCCAATAAATCGTTAGACTTGTGGCATGTCGGGTCATCTTGTTAAACCGTCTCCCACATAGATTCAAATTCTTGCAGTAGCAGAAATAAAAATTCTCCTATTACTAGTGTTTGGCGCATTACAGATAAGTCTTGCTTATTCTCAAAAAAAAAAATACAGATAGATGATTACTTGGGCCCAAATGGCCGCCCATACTGTAAGTTTGAGCAAAGGCAGTGGCTTTTCGTTTTTTGACTTTGAATTCCAGGGTATAAGTAAAATTCGAAAGCGCTCTAGCATTGCTCTGACTCAAACAATATGTACATTGTGGTCATATAGATTTATTTTCTGCATTAATTCAAGTTAATATGGGTGCAATTTCAATTTTTTTATAAAAATACGCTACAAAGATTATGTTGATATGACCAAAGCAGCTGATCTCATTCGAGACGATAATCCGGGATTGCGTTGTACGGAATAAATTTGTTAACTCTTTCGTCTGTTCTTATCGATTATGACCGTTCTGAAAACGTCTGATTAAGTGTGAAATTCTTAACCTCAAACTTTCTGATTCACGCCCAAATCAAACGTCTGATATATGTCATATATTCCGAACTAACAGCGAAATAAGCGCGGCACAGCAGTGTTCAAATCGGCATTTTTGTAATCACTCTTAACACAGAAACGGTGCTCTTCACTGTTTTACGAGTGCCCCATGGCGACTAAATTTCCTAGAACTTCTAATCTCCGCATCTTCGTACCCTCTCCAGGTATCGTTAAGATGAATAGTGATTTTACACGTCTTTCTGGTCCTGCTTGTATTATTAAAATATTGCAATTTAAAACTGAACATAAAGTTAAATATGCAGATTCTATTGAATTTTACAGATAATAAGCGGCATTCATCAAGAAATGCAAATATCCGTGTTATACCCAGAAAATGAAAATAGAGACATTGCAACACTATACAAAGATAAAATTATTAATATTAGTTATTTAATGTATTGTTTCCTTTACTTTGGTCTCAGAAGAAACATAAACTGCTTCTGTAAAACATTTCTTACCAATATGATATTGTAACGTTTTCGGGTTCCAATAAACAACTCGTGCAATTATTTATTTATATAACAATATAAAAATATAAAACTAACGTATCACACTTGTATTTATTTACTACTACTAATATGTCCGTATTTATTTACATAACACTTCTATTTATATAAGACGGCACTACTATATTTATTTCTTTGGCTACCACTATCGCACTCGAGACTGAACCCCGCAATGAATCCCGTAATGAATGAATCATCCATCGGTGACCCAGTCGCCTTATATACACTTGCATGAAATGTTCTCGAAATGTACCAGTAAGTTCGGCAATATACTGGAGGAAATCTGGACTCTTCCTTGTTTACGCCAACAATACTGTGAGATGACATATTTACGACTTGTTTACATATCGTTTTTATATGCCGCGCCGAGATGATTTATGGGCTCTGCTTTTTGTCGTCGTACACTCATTTCGCTACATTGCGCCCTTCTTAAAAACTATTCCATGTTCTTGTCACTGGCGGATGACGAAATCCACACCGGGACCCACGGGTGCACCCAGCCGTCTTGTGGAAATGGCAATCCACCGTCCCAGGCTGCACAACGGGCTGATTGGGCCGACAGCCGCACACGACCATTTCCATACCAGCACGCCGAAGCACCATCTCCAGCATGTTTCCTGCGATTTTCCACTCTAAACGGTCTAATCCGCAGCCCAGCCTCGGAATTGCCAGCCTCCCCACATTTTGCTCGAGCGCACGTCCTCGTGAATCGACAAGGGATTCCCACAAGCTGGCTCCCTAGGTTTTCCAGCAATTTGTCGCACATCCGCCACTTCACCGCTGTCACGTCCATGGTATGGGGCAATTGGTTGAAACACCCTGGCTCACTATGAGGTGTTAGTCTCATGCGATAAACGACGTCATCTATTTGCTCTAGTATTTCGTATGGTCCCTCCCAGTATTGTTGGAGCTTTGGGGACAGGCCTCGGCGACGTTGAGGATTATATAATCAAACAAGGTCCTCTTCTCGGTAACCATCTCTCTCTCGTCTTGCACGTGGTAACAATTCTTCGTCCTGTCGCTGGCATCTTGAGTGTGATGGCGTACTCGCTAGTGAGCATCCTCCAACCTTCGTCTGGATCCGCTGACGTAGTCTTCTCCATTTGGGTTCTCCACAACACACTTGAGTAGATCATCCTCTACCTTCAGAGAGTCCCATTGAGCCCAGTAGGATTTCAGTCCCTGTGAGCGAGGAGCCACTTCTTGACAAGCCGGTCCGCGACCAGTACCTTTCCAAACCATCAATGAACCAAGGTCTTCATCAGCTTCTTGACCGATCCGCAAATTGTAAGGATGCCACTGATTGGCAACCACGACAGTTCAGAATGTCTTGGCCGATTTTTCTTCTAGTCAGTTACCATGCCTGCAGTCTTCTGGACGTTGTCTGCTTGCAACAGCATCAGCGTTTTGGTGTTGCACAGATGCAATTTGCGTTATTGGTTTTGAGGCTCCACGATACTGGGTCGACGATTGCCTCTTCTCATCAACCCGTTTCATTTTCGCTGCTCCGCTATGGTCTCCTTGGGCTTCTTCCCGCATTTACCATGCGCATGGCCCATTTCCATCTCCATTTCCATTTCAATTTCCAATTCCAGCATCGGAGCGCGTTCTTCTCTTAGGCTGCACCTGATTCACCAATCGTCGGACTACCTGTTCCAGGTGTGCATGCCCATACTTCATCTCAAGACGCTTGATTAGTTTAGGATAGTCTTGACACTCTTCTGGAAGTAAGGTCTGTAGGACATCACTGACCTGTCCTCTTAATGACACAATCAGGGCAGTACCTTTCATCGGGGACATTCACCCATTTGCTCTTGCAGCGGCTTCGAATTATTTCAGGTACGTCATCCATGACGTCTTTCCATCGAAGGTGGGAGGTTTTACCTTTGCCTTCGCTGTTCGGGTAATCTCCAGGCATCCGCTTGAGATGTCATGGGGACAGCAGTCGTTCATCGCCGGCAACTGAAGCTGAACCCCAAACTCGTCCCCCATTCCGAACACGCGCTCCTCAACTTTCTGTTCTACGGCTTCGATGGCCTCAGAAAATTCCTGCTTCCCATTCGCTGAATTCTTTTGAATGTCTTACTTAAAAGTAGTCTCGAGTTGTTTTGAATTACTTGCAATTTCATTTCTTAAAGCTTTTGAATTATTTGCAATTTCATCTTTCAAAGCTTTTGAATCATTTGCAATTTCCTTATTTAAAGCTTTTAAATTAATTCCAATTTCTTTTAGAGTCTCGCGTTGTTTTGCCATTTCAGTTAATATCTCATCTTTTAGAGTCTCAAATTGTTTTGAATTATCTTGTAGAGTCTCCAAAATTAAGTTATAATCAGCCTGTACTTGAAACAAATATTTCTCGGGATCCTCACCTTCATTTATTAAAAGGTCACGAAGCCGATCCTGGAGAATTGTTTTTTTTCCAGATGTATCTGCGTCCCTTTCTTCCAATTCCGCCCTTAACTCTGAGACCTTTAATTCTTCCAAACGTTTGGTAGCCATTTATTTATTTATTTATTTATTTATTTGCACTTATGTTTATCCCACACTGACACGAATTGTAACGTTTTCGAGTTCCAATAAACAACTCGTGCAATTATTTATTTAAAACAGTCTGTATATTTATATACTTAAAATTATATAACAATATAAAAATATAAAACTAACGTATCACACTTAAACTGCTATTAATAAATTAAAATTAACTCTTGTATTTATTTACTACTACTAATATGTCCGTATTTATTTACATAACACTTCTATTTATATAAGATATACTATACTTATTTCTTTGGCTACCACTATCGCACTCGATACTGAACCCCGCAATGAATCCCGTAATGAATGAATCATCCATCGGTGACCCAGTCCCCTTATATACACCTGCATGAAATGTTCTCGAAATGTACCAGTAAGTTCGGCAATATACTGGAGGAAATCTGGACTCTTCCTTGTTTACGCCAACAATACTGTGAGATGACATATTTACGACTTGTTTACATATCGTTTTTATATGCCGCGCCGAGATGATTTATGGGCTCTGCTTTTTGTCGTCGTACTCATTTCGTTACAATATCATATCTGGTTAAATTTTATAGTTTTTATTTAATGCAGGAAATTTAGGGTTTTTTAGTATATTATTATAAAACAAAAACAAACAGTGAATCCATTGAAAATGGAATGGTATGAACTAATTCTTATATATCTCTATGTCGACACAATTTTCATACATACATATGTAATGAAGTCACTGTGTTGGCAAATTAATCGTTATATTATGTTGTGTGTTGTGTTATATAGCAATAGATTGTGAACATATCTACTTCCGTTGCCTTATAATTAATTGCGAAAATGAGTTTCTGTCAGTAAAGACTGAATCATTTTTGACGTTTTTGTTTTTAAATGTTCATTTAAATCTACTTTATATAAAAAATGTAGGTCTCGACATATTTTAAATAATTTAATAAGATTCTACAATTTTCTAATTCCTAATTTTGTCTTTTAATCCTGTGGCAGTGTCTCTATTTTCACATTCTTGGCATAACACTTATATATATTTTTTTTTAAATAACTGGATAGCCCTTTTATTTGTAAAATTAACTTTTAAAGAATATATGCCAATGTAGACAATTAATTTAGTGCCATATAAAAGCTGTTAGATACGGAAATACTGCAGAAAGGTAGTAATGAACGCAATAAAATGAAAAATTTGTATGTCTACATGTGCCTACATTGTTACAGGTGGCCATATTTGTTGATAGAAGCCACTTCTTCTGGAGAACTCTATACGTAATCACTTCTAACTGCACTTATGGAAAATAATAAATATAAAAAATAGATATGGTAGGCAATTCCAATGATAATAATAAATTTGAATTAGACATGACAAATATTTAGGTATTTTTGTAAAATGCTACATGGACATTAAAAAGTGGAAGTAGATATCGATGTCACGTGCGGAAAATAGAATAGGATCATGTCAATAAATTTCGATTGCATGTTATAAAACGAGCCAATCAACACCACCCGAGTTAAGAGTAATAATAGCTTTGTTCGGAGTATTTCAAAAACTGGTGCGCATATCATATGAATAAAATTGTTCGGAACTATCAGTTCTGGACCTACAAATTTTGGAACAGTTCTAACAGTACTGGCCGATTGGCTGGTCTTTTAAATTCTGATGAATCCTAAGTATGCGTAATTGTTATCCGTATTAGCTGTCACATTTTTCTGGTTATATTTATGTTGAATTTGAAGGGGAAACCGCTGACTCAGAAGTGTACACCATAATCCCATCATATGTAAATAATCCCATATAATCCAATATAATTCCACATAATTCCAAATAATTCCAAATAATCCCATGTAATCCCACATAATCCCATATAATCCCGATAATCCCAAATCATCCCTAATTATTTCTTTATATGTTCCACGAGTCTGAGGATTTTGTGCACGTAAACACAGCAAAAGTAAAATTCATAAACTAAAATATTCGTGAAAAATAAAAAAAAAACCGTTTTAAACAATAATAATTAGTCTTTAACACAGGATTTAATCTCAGATTTAATGTTATCATATTTCTTAGAAATCTCAGCGTATGCGATTTTATCCAAATGAAAAGGTAAAAAATATATTTGCGATCAACCGTAGCAAGGTCTTGTTTAATTTTTGGCCAGGTAAACATTTTGTTTTGCTTCCTTCCACGTGTTAAATAATTAATTTTAAAAATTGTATCGTTGATAATTTCAATAATTTGACCTATATACCACCGTTTATCATAAAATACAGCGTAAAATTTATTACACTTAATTACATTTAATAATGACCACTGAGTGATGGGTCTTTGATGAGATTTATTTTCTCTGCGCCGATTTTCTCCACCATCAGAAGATGTCTCCGCATCTGAAGTGTCAGTATATGATACACTGAAATCATTCCGATCATCGTCCTCACTTTCTTACGAGCTCTCTCCAGTAATATATTTCAAACCTTTCTTGCTTATTGAATTACATCTCGACTTAAACATTGTCTTTCGTCGCGACTTGCCTTTACATGATTGCGAAAATGACGGCAATATCATTTCTGCTGCTTTACTGTTATTTACGTTTATAAATCGACCAGAAGCCAACATAAGGATGACTTCTTAATGACTACAGGTTTTCCATTGGCCTTTACTGTAACAAAGAGCCCAGTTTTACAAATTTTCCTGGACGATTTCCCACATTCTTTTTCGATTCTTGAAGAAAAATCTTTGAAATTGAGGTCATTGTGAAATTCAAGTGTAGTATTTCCATCTCATTATGTAGTACTCTGTTCCTGGTCGTGTTCCGAGTCACCCAGGTCCGAAACTAATTGAAAAACATTATTTGACTCTTCTGTGCACATAACAATATTTTCATTAATTGCCATCTTACAATCATTGGAACATTTTCGGAAATATTAGTTTCCATCTCGGACTTCTCCATCACAACTGACATTGACAGAACATTTTGCAGCATGTTCTATCGAAGTATTCGCTTCAGAGCTAGAAATCTGATTAAAAAACCACTTAGTATCTTTATTCTCACTTTTTTTCATTGGATCACATGTCAAAGATGGATTTAACCTTGATTTTAGTGTTGGTGGTCTTAGACACGGAACAAGGTGCATAATAAGCACTTGTATGTCCAGATAAATGCTTGTAAATATTTCCAAAAATCCATTTCTTAGAATTGCCTGGTTGTTGCGCATATTTTTGAATTTTATAGGAACTTTTACAGTAGCATCTCATAATGCAATATAACTCATTTCGTATTCCATATTTGGTTTCGAAAAAGATTTCAGAAAATGTTGTTTTAAAAAAATACCATTGATCGTGGCTGATGCACTTATGTTTAATCCAGTTTCTTATAGTACGTGAAAAATGAGAAGTTTCTTCTATGGGAGATTTGTCGCGATCTCGTCGGTAACTACCGGTTGTGATCCTGATGCACCCACTAATGTAGTACCTGCATGTCGACTTGTCCTTAAAAGTAAAGCAAAACTTTATTCTGAAATCCGTTCTTAATACTTCTTCATCTTCAAGAACGACAGGTAGAGTAGCACTTCTATTATTCGAGTTAATGCGGACCGGATCGTGCTCCGATAATCAAAATCCGTATATATATATATATATATATATATATATAATCATAAATGAATGTTAGAGAAAGGTTTGGTCTCTTTTTCTAAATAATAATTATTCCACCGTTTTTTTAAATTTGGCATTTTTACTAAACTCGTAACCAACCACGTACTTGACTTATGAATGTGTAATACTCTCGATGCACTAGACGGAAATGGAGTAATAGCGAAATATATAGCACGCTAATTAAAAAGAAAAATAAGTTTCCACAATATTCACACCGATTTTGTTACAAAATATGCATAAAATTATGAATCAGGGGTCGGATAATATTAAGTACGATTAACATGTAAGAACATTATTCGGATAATCATATACTATAATATAGATTAACTGAGGTTCCGGTCGACATCTTCGCTTATCGAAAGTGCCAGTCTCGGTTCCAGTGCACCAATTTGTTGCAAGGGATTAATCTTGCATTTTAGATTGTTGTAGAACGTTTCTTTTGAAATGGCTAGAAATTATGGTAATTAATTTTCTGTGACCTTACGATTCGTATTCCTCCTTGGGAATTAATGTTGGCACTGTCTCGGCCATAAATTTCTCCGTCTCCAAGATGTCATCATCTGTGATTTGAGCAAGCAATTGTGCGTTAGTAAATCCATTGATCCTTAAAAGATTTTTTATGCAGACAGGCACGGAAATTTTAGCTTATTTTCAACTTCGGTGAAGCACTCAGCCCCTGTTTGTGAAACTTCCATCTAAAAACAAAAACAACTGGCGATTACAAACTACAATTACTCTCTTGGTAAAAGACTCGGTAGTAAATTTCAGGTGAGAATCATACCTTGATTTCAGCTGTAAAAATTATCCTCAAGATTATCTGTGCAATAATTCAGTGGCAGCAAAAATAAACAGCATAACATCCTAGAATATCACATCATACCGCATTACACTGACTTGTATAAATAAATTGCCGAGTGGAACGCGCATGCGTTCAAATCTCGGTTTAAATCAGTTCAAACTAGTGTACGATCAGCAATTTACCGTAAAATATCGTATGATCAAGTAATGAGTCGTAAGACGTCATTCGTGGAAGTGAAAAACTACCAAAGGCACTTTCTGTTAAAATTCAATTTGATCTTTATTACTGTGATTGAACTTGGACATGACGTTTAATTTGAAGGGATGATTCGATTACATAAAGTATTGTTGATTATACAGTACAATAAATACAAAAACATTCTTTCTGATGACAGTGGCATCCCTCATAATTCTACCAAGTAATCCCGCCTAATTCCACATAATTCCAAATAATCCCATATAATCCGATATAATTCCAAATAATCCCATGTAATCCGATATAATCCCAAATAATTCCAATAATCCCAAATAATTACTGGAATTCCTACGGGGTGTACACCATAATCCCTCAGCGGTTTTCCCCTCGGTTGAATTACAGAGTTATTATTGGTTTGTTTCTTTTTATACTCGTGTTGTTTGAATGGGTGGCTTGTTATTTTAATTCTTAATATTATTAGAGGATTCATTGTGATTCTGTTTCATAGAACTTATTTTTATGTTGAGTATCCCTAGAGATTTAAGAAAAATATAGGAATGATATCAATACACTGACAGTACAAAGTGATATATGTATTATGGATTCTTGTTCTGGAGATGTAGTACATTAACCCCGTTTCAATTCTGCTTCAGAAAACAGCATTCTTTATTATTTACAGTATAATGGCAGGCAATTGTACGTAGCACTGACTTATTTTATTGAAATTGACATTCAAATAAGCTATAATATGTATATATTTATTATTATATTGTGTAATTCAGTTATTGCAGTTTTCTTGGGAATAACCTATTATTATTATTTGTAGCAGCATGTTTATCAAATTATAATCATAATTTCAATATAAAGTGAATGCATAGTTGTATGACGTAAGACATTCGGATTATCCTTGATATTACTACTGTATCAAGTAGATTTAAATATCCCTAATTATATAATCAACAAGTGCCATAACTTTTTTTTTGCTTTAAATCGATAAATACTCTCGAGAGAAAAAGGGGATGGTTCTAAACATTTACAATGTATTGTTATATTATTAGTTAGATTTATTTTGATTGTTGATTTGTCATGTAATATTATAATGTATCTGTCGGATATATTAATAAGAGTTTGTGTAAAAAACATTTATTTTATTTTTTACACGAACTTATCAGAACTATCTATTACAAAATTTAGAGAAAAATATTTCGTATAGAAAAGAAAATTTTCATTATTTTTTAAATATTGTTACAATTTTGGTGGTCAAATGCATTAGGATTATATGCTCATGAGTCGTTCATTCGGTTCGATATTTGTTGACTTCAATTTGGTGTTTTTCAATAAATTATTTCTATTATTTATGTTGATAGTACAACTTTCCCAAAATTCTAATTTTTATGGTTGTTTGAGCTCTTCGAATTTTGATGTATATCAGAACCAGAATTTTTTGAGAGATGCGCATTATTATCAGAATTACTAATTCTAGCACAATACGTGAACTGCTTAGAACTGGGGGTCGAACAAATTTAATAAAGAAAATGTAAACGCAAGTACATGCATTTATAATAGTACATTATGTTTTTAACAACTTTAAACGTACAAAGGTAGCTCTCGCAGGCAATTGTCTGTTTGGAAATTGTTCCGCATATCGTCGCCGCCGAGCTTTTGCAGCATTCTGTTCGCACTCACCATACATGAACACTATATCTACTAATTTATTATTATAGTAAGACATACTCTTGAAAGGACACAATACAAAAAAAATAGTACAATATTTTCCAGGTACAACTTCAGTCGTCCATACAAATACGAACACTAGACTATCAGCTGTTAAATATCGTAATATTTCTCGTTTAAATAAGCAAGACTTACGTAGAAGGCACACACATACACACTTACACTATGTGTACGTACAGACCGATTTGACAATATTTTCCATAATTTTCTTCTTTTTTTTGCACTTATTTGAAAACTTTTTCTACGCGAATTTTTGGTAATACATATTACATTTTGGGAAACTTATACCCTCCCAATTATGCAACCGAGTGATCAAACACCCTGTATGTACATAAAATATATTTTATATTGACGTTGTAACATATGCATATACACCCAAATGACAAAATATGTAGAGGGGTAATTGCAATAGAGCTCCATTGATTGACCGTTTGATACATCATGCATACATGTATGCATGCATGTCTATCAAACACACTAATAACTGACAAAGAAAGTGTATTTCTATATATAAAATTATCGACATTATCATATTAACATGCAATTGTCTTTCTTCATGAATATGTATAACAAAAAAGATTTATCTAACAATGCCTACCTAAAGTCGCTAACCATAAGGTTTCTGAAATTTGACGGTTACAATAAAAATTGGTTGGAATAAAAAGATATATTTTATATTTAATGGAAATATTCCTGATATATCATTGTGTTAGACACGAAAGTTGCATCGTTTGGGATTCTCGTTGGTAAGAATTCTGTAGTGTTGTTTTACTTAAAAAATTTTTTTAGATGAAATATACCTAAAATTTATAAATATAAAGTACCTGAAATTTGACGGTTACAATAAATTGGTTGGAATAAAAAATATATTTAATGGAATTATTCAAGATAAATTCTTATCCTAGACACGAAAGTTATATTATCTAGAATTGTCGTTGATAAGGATTCTGTATAATGTTGTATTATTTAAAAAAAATGTTTAGATGAAATACACATAACATTTAGAAAAACTTTGTATGAATAATAATAACAACATATGCAAGACTATTTGATAATAATGCATACAATATCCAAATTTCCAGTTATAATATTTAAAATATTGACTAACCTTTATACTTTACAGTATAGTGTTATGTGTATTCTTCTTGAGTAACAAATCCTTTAATATAATCAGCTATATGCCTTCCTTTGATTCCGCGATATTAATCCAGATACCTATTCTGTACTAATATCCTTTTCTTTTTACATCTCACATCCAATACACATCACATAATGTAGAGTTTTCTGGTTTTCTTGGCAACATATTAGGTCCCATGATTGTGTTTACAAATTTATGCGTAAATTTTACAATTAAAAATAACATTTTATAATCTTGAACATGTTATTAATTTTAGTCTTAACTCAATTTGTATACAATAATAGAAATACAAACACCACAATTATGTCCTAAAAAAGAAAATTTGTAATTATCAAATTGAAGCATTTTTTAAAAAAATTCAATAAAAACACGGTAAGATTAAAACATGCTTTGTTTGTTCAGTATTCTTCTGTAATTTCTTCTATTTAACTTCCTTTTTTTTTAAATCTTTTATTAAAATATTAGATTTTTCTAGTCTCTTAATCTTTTCATTATATGTATTTACATTTTATCTCTTTATACTTTTTAAAATCTTCTTCTTGCTTCTGCATGTTAGGCTTAAAGGAGGTGCAAATGATGCTGCCAATGCCAGCGTGGCTGCATATTTTAGGAAGCAAATATTACGATGTGGTATAGTAAAAGCTTCGATTACGTTAGTACCGCAACATTTTTTAAAATCCAGGAAGTCATGTACAAAATCACACTTTACAACATAATTCATTCCCAATTAGTTTTACTTTTTGAACTCGTTAAAAAAAAAATTAGATATGTTAGTAAAATTGCTATTCTTTAAACTACCCAACAACGTAATTTTCAGCAACACTTTGTTAATTTTATTTCGTTCTATTTCATTATTTTAAAATTATTAACATTAATTATTGTGAAGTTAAAGTTTATTTCGATAAAGTCGGGAAATCTTTCCTTTTTTTTTGGTTTATTATTCTGTTACTATGTGGCGTTACTTAAGGATCGCTATTTTGAGGTTAGCAGAATCAATTGCAACGATATATATCGAAGTTAGTCTTAATATCGCGCATCAATAGCGGGATCCAATTTGTTTTGCTGTCATAAAATCTGTAGGTTGCTATATTAGCTATCAATATTTTCCCGCCTTTTACTGTTGTTTAATTAATTATTGTAGTTGATTTCACTTTACTTTGGCTGCTTTCTAAAGGATTTCCTAATGGCACCTTACTGATGATACCTTTAGTTATTTCGCTCGAAGCTCGACGTAACACCTTAATCTCACCTTTTTGTACAAACTCTTAAATAATCAGGCTAGAAGTAACTTGATATCTCGCTCACCGATTTTCTTTTTTATATTGAATTTATAACGGTATTAGTTCAGAATGCGATATTTTTGATTTTTTCTTAAGCAGCTTTTACGGGTGAATTTAGAATAATTTTGATTGCTCAGCTACTGATTTATTACTTTCATGGTGCTCTCGCGCTTTATTTCATTATAAATTGTGCAATTATTTTATATTCTTATATTACTGTATTTTATTATACTGTTCTATTATTTAAGTATTATTGTCTATTATGTAACTTTTCTTATTATTGGGTTAAACTGTACGGCAATAAAGATTTATTTATTTCTATAACTTTCAAACTTATTTAATATTTTGTTATATTTAAGTGAGAGTTGATTATTTTTTTTTGACTATTATTAATAATTAATGTTCCTGTTATACCTTTGGAATTTTATTTCTAGTTGAAGTTTAATAGAGTTAATTTGTTGTTAATTTAAGTAAGTGTCAGGTAATTCTATACATTACTACATATTTTACCCATCAAAATTGTCTTATAAAATAATTGGCAGCAAAGTATTTTTAGGTGGTATGGCGAAGTCGCAGTTAATGCTAACCAGGCCTACTCGAACAAACTTATGTTAAGCTACGCCACCACAGAGAACTTTCATGTTGTATCAAAGAAGTACACGTTAGTTTTGCATCTAAACCATGACCATGAGAAAGAACCAGCAGCTGAAAAAATAAGAATAAATAATTAAAGAATGACACTGAGAGAAAGAATTGAAGGTAAATACAAATGACAGCCCAGTGAGCACAATAATGTCGAAAAAACGTTAACAAACAACGTTAACCTTGTTCTAAAAAACGTTTTATTCGACGTTGAATAAACGCAAAAATGTCGCGAGCTTGAACGTTATATTCGACGTCAGTTGCAACGTTTAAGTAACGGTGAAGCCAAACCAATTGAAGGGCTCTATGCAAGAAGTCCCTAACTCACTTTTTCATGTTCTGAGATATTTGAGATTTTATGTTTCAATTTGATCTGGAAATCACATTGTTTTGATTTTGACTAATCTTTTTTTCCTAAAGATTATTTGTATCATTTCTTATATTATCGCCAAATTTCAAGGTAAAAAATCCACACTTAATGCAAAAAAAAAATATAAACAATTTACACTTAGGTACTTTTTAACAAAATTACTGCAAACTTGTTTCAAAAATTTTATTTCAAGTAAAAATAGACCAGTGATATACGATAATAATAAAATAAACTTTCCCACAAACTTAATTTATTGTCATAACACGCAATAAAAGGTTTTTTCTGCTTAAACGTAATAATTTCAACAAAAAACTTATTCGAACTGTTCTACATCAGACTCTTGATCCTCTTCTCTTCCCAACTTCACGGATTCTTCGTCTAACACTTTATAAAACTCCCTGTTTTCCTCTGCTTCAATATAATGAACCAAAAATTTTATGTTTGCCAGTTTCTCTTCCTTCAGTTTTAAAAATTTATCGTATGCAAAACTTGGGATAATGTTGGAAAGAAGTCTCTGATATCCTACTTTGTATAAGTTGAAACAACTGCCATAATCCCCAGTCATAGCCTCTCTCAGTCTTGGTTTATCCGCAGCAGAAAAGATAACTGATCGGCATTTTGAAATTCCCGGTAAGGACGATTTTATTTTGTCACCATACAACTTTTTGTAGTCCAGCACTTTCAGTGTCGCAAAATTTCCTGTAATTTTGCTGCTTTTGGTCAATAAGGATTGTTCCAAGAACACTACTTCAAAGGGATCTTTGCATCGGGCATTTTGTATAAGCTGTATGTAATAGTCTGGGTTATCGACTTTTTCCCTTTTCACTCTCTTTTTTTCGATCAGGGCAAAACAGCGGTCTACAGGCATCATGGAATGTCCTGGAATAGGGTAGTATACCACAATACCTCGAAAAATTCCAGATGCACATAAAGAATCTAAATAAGTGAATAAATATCTGTTTTTGTTTTGCGAGAAACAGTTATCGCAGAAAATCGATAATTTCTCTTGTTCGTCGGTTTTATATTTTTTGATATAATAATTTAGAGCTGTGATAACCTCGTTCGGACCTTTAGTAGCAAAATTTTCTGTGAAGAGAAACATAGTGGCTTGATTACTGACAATATTATTGATTCCAAAATTATGTAGCCAAAGTTGCCTTTTGTAATATTCGTCGCCAATATTAGTTACCGGCAATGGCAAATTTTTTTGGAAGTCAAAACATATTGCTAACTCTTTGTTGCTTGCGTTTTCTTTTTTCTCTTTAAGAAGAGTAAAAAAAACCTGAGATCGACGAAGGTGTAACTCTCTAGCGGTACTGAGAGACATTATTTCATTTTCATTGTTTCGTAATTTTGCCGAGTTAAGATCCGCCATAAATTTTGTACAAGTTGCACATATATCTTTTCTTGGATGAGCAAAAGAATAGTTGAAATTTTCAACAAAAATTTTATGAAACATTCCATACCTCACTGGATTATCAGGAAAACATTGGCCATAGTTCTTATGGAGCTGAGATACTGTAAGATCAGACTGTAGATATTTTTTGCACATGTTTTGTGAACGACTATAATGTGATTCAACGGCTGGCAGATTTTTCAAAAAACTGTTAACTTTTTCAACTGTATCGGTAGGTAATTTATTTTTCCGGTTATGGTGCTTTCCTCTAAAATCTCTTACATCGTCTATGTCAAACTTTAAAATCTTCTTTCTGAGTCTATCTCTAGTGATTGCATGCATTGCAAGAAAAAAGTTTTGGCAAATTGTAACAGATTTGTTGTTGTCTACAACAGTATACTGAAAAACCTTTCGCGGAGGTTTATTTTTATTAGAATGGCGCGCAGCTGGTTTTGAACTGATGCACCCTCGCAAGTACAAATTTTGTTCATTATGGTTACTTAAATTTTGGAAACGTTCACAAACTTGCTTATAGGAAATACCAGTGAACTTGGTTTTACACTTACAGCGACATTCTGGCATTTCACTCTGTATACGAGATTTTCTTAACTTTGACTTTTTGTTTTCTCTTTCCCATTTTTTTGGATCTGATCTTCTTTTCTTTGGTTTTGCTTTTTCTTCATCATTCCCATTTTCGTCTTCAGTAATAATCAGGTCATAATTCTCTACTGGACTTGCCCTAACCCTAACCTCATCAGGAGGCAGCCACACATCGTCATCATCGCTAGCTGGATAAGGTTCTATAAAAACAATACATTACTGTAATAGGTACTCATCTACATAACTTTTTAACATTGCAACTTACCTGCGATACTTTCATCACTGCTCATCTTAGAAAAAGTATTTATTTTGCGCTAGGTACAATAGGTAGTTGAGAGCTGTTTTAATGTAAAATGCAACTAACCACTTCTTTTTTACCTAGGGTATTCTTAAACATTTAGGTACTTCTTAAACACTTAGGTACTTTTTGCACAAAAATTCCTAAACCAGCTGAGAATGGGACATTTAAAATAACATGGTTAGGGGCCTTTTAAACGGAAACCAGCAAGTGGGATGGAAAGTTCATCCATTCTTATTAGAGATGGCGCTAATAGTACAAAATCTCTAAAATGTCACTTAGGGACTTCTTGCATAGAGCCCTTCAATTGATAACGTTTTCTTTAAATTGCAATTCAACGTCACTTACAACGTTATATTCAACGTCATTTATAACGTTTAAATAATGGCATCTCCAAACGTTTCTTTTTGAGCTGCAATTAAAGGTAAAAGAAACGTTTTTTTGAACGTTACCAACACGTTGTTCTGAAACATTTTATTCGACCATAAATCGACGTTTTTTTTCAACATCCAGGCAACGTTTATATAACGAAATCTTTCAACAAACAAATGTGAAACGTTTCTTATGAGTTCAATCAACACCTAATCGACGTTTTACAGAACACTTATAATAGATTGCCGCGGCGTCTCATGGGCGAGAAAATAGACTGCCTAGCTGGTGACGTCATTAAATGACGGTTATTTAAAAACCTTTCCAAGCACTCTTGAATTGTGTAGTATTTGCCCATTTGATTTTTTATTTTGAGTTCTTATGAATTAATGCGACAAAGATAACCGAAATAGATAGTATAATCATTTAGTATGAGTTGAAACAAAGAAAGTGTAAATTAGTATACGTGGTATGTATAGTGTCGATCATTTCTATGCTAATTAACTAAGATTTTTGAGGTTATGTTACTTTTATCAGTATCTTATTGTTAATTTTGATATCCTTTTTAGTAGTGAAGATGGTGATGTGTTTTGTTCCCCATTGTAAGCATTACAGTGAAATGAAAACCTGTAAGTTTTTCTGTTTTCGGAAAAATTGGAGTATATGGGTGCAACCGATTTTTGATAAAATGACTATATAGTGTACCTTATAGAGGACCTCTAATTGAACAACTTTTACTTATAAATTAATCGGCGCAAACGTACAGGAACGGAGATAATTAATAATTAAGGTGCTCATCGAGTGAATTTTCCATGTCACATTTTTAGTGGTATCTGTTATACACACTTTTGAAATTATGAAAATCGTAATAAATGATGTTTATTTCACTTTACCACACAACAATTACATTTAATTTTTATGTTTTTTAATCATTTTTCTGCTATTTTAAAATTCTAACATAACCTTCCCATGCCCCCGACCCGCACGCGCGAAAAAATGCGAATTAAAACAGCATTATATAAACAAATATGCAAAAATTGTAATACAAATTAAGCAGTTGATATGTTTAGTATACCATTAAACCAATTATAAGCTTGCAATACTCTGTTTTTACTCGATAAAATTATAATATAGCTCCAAATTATTTCTTATGACAGATTACATACACTTTTCTAATGTTTGGAAAGGTTTTGTGAGCCCCGCCTCCTTGTGACGTCAGACTTAGGTAGTCCATTGTTGTAGCAATTGCTCCTAAAACAACTTCGACTTACGGGCGAGACTGGACGATTTATTATAAATGTTTTGTAAAACGTCGATTAGGTGTTGATTGAAACTCATAAAAAAATGTTACGCATTTGTTGCAGCTTCTCGTGACGTAAACGTTTACTGGATGTTGAATGAAACGTACATTTATGGTCGCAATAATAATTACTACAAAGTAGTACATGATTATTAGGTATTCTTACCATAGCAAATACGTCTTATTTAGATAACTAAATACTCACCATTACTTCTTTTATATAATTTCAATAATAAAATGACACATCATACACATCACATGTTCTAAATAAAATTTGGGTTCTTATTCAAATTTTCTAAAAATTTATACAGTCCAGGAAAATTGTTTTCATTTTTGGGGTACACGAAATAATATTAAACTTAAATTAATTGTAAATAAAAAAATATTATTTATCTTTTTAAAATATGTATATACAAGTATACAACAACAAACAAATAAACTAAGGTACTACATAGATTAATACAAATATCGATAAAAAACAACTAACTAATTGAATACAAGTGTTTTGAAAAAAAAAAGAAAAATACATCACACATCACATTATGTTATAAATAAAATTTGAGGTTTTATCCAAATTTTATACCGTCCAGGAAAATTGTTTTCATTCTTGAGGTACACGAAATAATATTAAACTTTGTTGAAATCGGTAAACGAGACATACCTGTAAATAGCACACGTGCAGTATTTTACATCGAAAACATTAAAATCTTTTAATAAAACAATAATGATTTGAAAACATAACCACTTACCGTGTATTAAACCAGAGATTATCCCGTTTTGTATCTTGCTTCTATACAGGTTATTATCGTTACCAGTCACAAATATTAGAGAAAATCAAAACTGACACCAACCACTGACCTAAAATACCACTTTGTAAACTGTTTTTGCCTTCTTTTTCACCATATGCGTACTTGCTCTTTGACCTTGATCCCACTCTTCAGACATCCTTAATATACAAGGAATAAAAGGATATAATATAGAACTACTAAATGTACTGTAGTGTGAGAGGAATAGACTTCTACATACAAGTGAGATAGATATAACCAGTCAGTTAGTTCTGGAAAAAACAATGCGCCAATAAATAGTTTTGTACATCAGCTTTCTGAATTTTGTTGATTTATACATTATTTATATTTTATATTTGGAGTATATCAGAAGTTGTAAGGAACACCTAAAAAGAGCTGTCGGTTTCTATCGAGTCTATATACCTATCTTTATTGAGAACGTAATATTTAAAAAATTGTTCAATTCAAAACTTCCATTTGATATCCATGGTGATTTTTAATTTAAAAAACTTATACTCTTACATAGAATATTGTCGTGCAAAATTAAAGCGTGAATAAACAATCATCAAAATCTGTATTAACAAAAACGCTATTAAATTAACATTAAAAATGATAGTATAGGAGATACAATGTTACAAACGTAGATAAAACGTTGAAAAAATATCGAAATACGTCGAAGTAAAAACATTGGAAGATTCTAATTTGACTGCGTTAATTTTAACATTATTTTAACGTTAAAAATTGTTGTTTGTAAACGTTCGTAAAACGTTGAAAAGAATATCAAAATACACTAGTAAAAATTTCTAAAAATATTACACTCATAACGTCAATATTTATGGTTTCTTTAACGTTAAAATTTAATGTACAAAACATTCTTACGTTCTGTGGAAACGTTTAGAAGACGTAACCGCAAAGTTGAAATTTTTCTTAGTAAAAAACGATGAAAAATGTAGACTGCAGCAACGTTAATATTACTCTTCCGTTTAACCTTAAAAATCACTTTACAATACATTACAAAGTTATATGAAAGCGTAAATAAAACGTCGACAAGCAACATGAAAATATGTCTCAATAAAAACGTTGTAAAATTGTACACCCTAACAACCTTATTTTTAAACGTTATTCTAATGTTAAAAATTACTTCACAATACATAATCGCGTTGTACACCACCGTGTATAAAACGTTGAAAAAGGAAACGTTAAAATAAGCCTTCCTATAAACGTTTTAAAATTCAACATGTCGGCAACGTTAATTTCAAACGTTGTTTTGACGTGTCTTTTTGATCTATATGGTGTAATAGGTTTTAACAAAACGTCACATAAACGTTAAAATATTGACGTCATAATACAAGTAATTAGAAACGTTAAAATTTTCGACTTATAACGTTATATCAACACAATAACGTCTAAAAAACGTTGAATTAACGTATGTGTGCTCACTGGGAGATTGATGAAGAACTGAACAATGTAAACAAAGGAGACATAGTGATGAAATTAAAAGAACAAAGAATAAAAGGTTGTGGAATGTACGGATAGCAGAGAAACGTATAAATACTTACTTGTTGATGGACTGGTTTTGGTTCGTTCTTTATGTTAAATGCTTTATGATATTTATCTACCCGTCTTTTTCTTTTGAATGAAAAGAATTTTTGTAAAATTCAGAATTAATATATATCTACTATAGTTAACATTATGGACGTGTGTATATTTTTCAAATGTAGATTTACTTTACTTTTGGTTTTCCTTTAAAGTACTGTGTTTGCTTATTGAATATTCTTCTTCAAAATATGTATGTGTGTACATAAATACAAAAAAAAAGGAAATTATTCTTAAAAATAAAACTAATGTTTTGATGCCTGTGAATAAAACTCTAAAATTTAATATACTGAATTAAAGTCATTTTTTAAAGTAAATTATAAAATATTATAATAATATATAATAGTAGGTACTATACTTAACTTAAAAATTTGCCGCCATTTAATTCAGTACCTGAAAGCGACAAGAGATGCTCATCTACTATGTATAAGTTATGTATGTACGTTTGTAATAGATAATTTATCACATTTGTTTTTGATTGATCAGCAACAATTTTTTCTAAATGTTTCACATATTTCACTGAATTATTATTTTTATTATTGTCTTTTTCTTGAACTTGGGCAGCACACATACGTTATTTCAACGTTTTTTAGACGTTATTGTGTTGATATAACGTTATTAGTCGAAAATTTTAACGTTTCTAATTAGTTGTATTATGACGTCAATATTTTAACGTTTATGTGACGTTTTGTTGAAATCTATTACACCATATAGATCAAAAAGACACGTCAAAACAAGGTTTGAAATTAACGTCGCAGTTGTTTTAGGAGCAATTGCTACAACAATTCTCTCGCCCATGAGACGCCGCGGCAATCTATTATAAGTGTTCTGTAAAACGTCGATTAGGTGTTGATTGAAACTCATAAGAAACGTTTCACATTTGTTTGTTGAAACATTTCGTTATATAAACGTTGACTGGATGTTGAAAAAAAACGTCGATTTATGGTCGAATAAAATGTTTCAGAACAACGTGTTGGTAACGTTCAAAAAAACGTTTCTTTTACCTTTAATTGCAGCTCAAAAAGAAACGTTTGGAGATGCCATTATTTAAACGTTATAAATGACGTTGAATATAACGTTGTAAGTGACGTTGAATTGCAATTTAAAGAAAACTTTATCAATTGGTTTGGCTTCACCGTTACTTAAACGTTGCAACTGACGTCGAATATAACGTTGAAGCTCGCGACATTTTTGCGTTTATTCAACGTCGAATAAAACGTTAATTAGAACAAGGTTAACGTTGTTTGTTAACGTTTGTTCGACGTTATTGTGCTCACTGGGTGGCATATCATGTTGATCAGTATTAGTAATGCTTATATCAATCTAAGGTGTAAAATAAAACAGTTCATATACAAGTCATTAGAGTTCTATATGGAATATTAAATTAATCACTCTATAACTACATCATTCAAAAGATTGTTCTCATCATAATTTGTACATTTTAACATGAATCACTACAGCATATAACTTCAACTGTAAAACATGGTAGTCAGTGTATACCGTAGTCGACAAATTTTAATTTCTGGTACGAAAGTAGAAGAGGAAAAGAGCACAGCGAAATAAAGAAAAGACAAACATATAGCGACGCTGCAAATTACACCCGGGAAACGTTTCCTATGGATTGTGAATACCCCCCGACTGTTTGTGCTTCTCCCACCACTGTTGGAAAGCAGGCATCGCTGCATTTACAATGCATGGGATAGATAGCTGGTATAGAAGTATAAACAGAAATTAAAAAGTGTCGACTACGGTATAGTAATTTTTATTTTTAGGGTGTAGTTTAAACTAAAATATTTTAGTGCAACAATTCTGGTGTTTTATTAGGATTATAAAACCATTGATCTTTCGAACATAAGCATTTGAAAAAACTAGTGTCGAGGCGCCATACAGTCCATTAGCAAGTAGAGTTTGTTTCAAGATATACTGCGAATGCAAGCTCCCACACGTTGCATATCTAGTCTGTGAGGGCTTGCATTCGCACTATATCTTGAAACAGACTATACATTGGCTCTACGCAAACCGAACAGTTAGTATGGCCACTTCTCCAAGGATAACTTTTCTCTCAACTGCATTGCACATTTTACAATTAAAATTCACATTTAAGATCTTGAATATAAAGTAGTACTAAACACAAATAGTAATAGAAGAGTAAATTTAACATTACAATAGGTTATAAACTTGTTAGGCGTTAAGGCTGTATTACACTTACCAAGTTCTTGACCAAGTTATTGGCCAAGAAATTGTCGGCAAGTTCTTGATCAAGTTATTGTTGACCTTGACTGTTTTACACTTACCAATTTCTTGGTTTTTAGGTGAATTAGCAGTACCAATAGTGCAAAAGTAGTAGTGACAATATAACTAAAAAATGGTTGGTAAGCTTTTAGATGATGTCGCCATGTGTTAGCAGTGTAGCAGGTTTACCCTACTTGGCTTCTTCCAGTTTTGCGTTACCCACTGTGGAGGAAGTGTGTGTTACTTGCTGGTAATATTTCGATTAAAAATATAAGTGTTTGTTGTTACGCTCATAATGGCATTTACATTTACCAAAGATGCTGTAAAACATCTAATATTTCTATACTCGCAAGAGCCGGTATTATATAATATGAAATGTGAGGCCTATAAAAATCGTACGATACGAAATAAAAAAATTAACAAAATCACCGAAGATTTGTGTGCGTTGTTGGATGTAAAAATAAGTGCACAAGAGGTGCAAAAGAAAATTGGCAATTTACGCACACAATATTTCCAGAAAGTGTCGAAAATAAAAGCAAAAAAATGCAGTGGGGCAGGCACAGATGAACTATACAAACCAACATCGTGGTGCTTCGAAGAGCTCCACTTTTTGTCAAAAACAAATCCTGTAAGAGACAGCAGTTCGAATATGGAATGTTCTGAATTTGAGGATGCTCAAGAACAGGTACACAGATCACATACATTATTGTACACTTTGAAACACTTTTTATTTTCATAGGATTTCAATGTTGAAACAGAAGAAGAGCTACTCTTTGATGGCACAGTTGAGGACTTAAGGAAGACACAATTGTCTCCAGTGTTAACACCCTCACCATCAACCTCTATGCTTTCCACAGCCTCAAAACGATCAGTAGTAGGTTCACTGAAGAAAAAACGGAAATTTTGTGAAACAGAAGATAATACTGCCGATATATTGAAGTCTGCTGTGTCAGCTTTAAACATGAAAAAGAGCCAGATCACATTGAAGCATTTGAAATGTAAGCAATATATTTGAAATATGTGCTTTAAAATATTAACTAAAATCTATTTTCAGGATGGTGGTCAGTGAAATGCGAAGGATAAAAGATCCAGTTCGACTTCACAAATTAAAAGCACAAATTTTTAACATTATTCAGGATAATTTATTAAATGAAATATAATATTGGTAATCAATAATATTAAATGTATATATATGTTGTATAATAAAATATTTAGTTTATAATTTACTTTTTATATATTTCCTTTATTATTAAAATAATCCATAAATTCATTTCGAATTTCCATTGCTTCATTTGTTGGATGATTACCTTTCTGCTGTGCTAGACCATAAAAATAGGTAACGTCTTCTTCAATATCTTCATTTTCTGTTATATAATTAACATGTTCCACCCTCAAAAGATTATGTAATGCACAGCATGTCAGTACTATCTGATCCACTTTTTCTGGGCTTAGATTGATAGGTGTTAGAAATATTCTGAACCTATTAGCTAAAATGCCGAAGGCATTTTCAACAACCTGACGTGCTCTACTAAGCCTATAATTAAATACTTGCTGTTGTGGATTCAGGTTACGGGATGGGTATGGCTTCAATATATGCTGGTGTAAACTAAAGGCAGCATCAGCCACAATGACATATAGTACTGTCTTATGTCGTCTTGGCAGAGGTTTATCTTCAGGTATGTGTAGTTTGTTTTGTACAAGTCCTTTGTACAAGGTACTTTTTTTAAAAACACCACCATCAGATACTCTCCCATTCGTTCCAGCATCCACATATATGAATTTATATTGTGAATCTACTAATGCTAGAAGTACAATGCTGTTTTGGCCTTTATACATAATTATAATATGTAGATCCAGCACTTGTTGGAGCATTAAATACAATATGTTTTCCATCTAATGCTCCAATAGTGTTTGGAAAGTTCCATCTTCTTTCAAAATCCTAGGCAATATTTAACCAGTCTGCTGCAGATCTTGGAGCCTAAATAAAAATAATATGAAAGTAATATAAGATGAATTTTTATTATATTAAATTCAGCATGCCTGTAAATAATCATCTTTCAGTGCTTCATAAATTGCCTTACATACAACAGGGATAAATAACGAAATAGTGGATTCTGCTATTCTAAATGAATACATTAAACTTCACCAAGTTCTTGGCCAAGAAATTGACCAAGTCAACTTGGCAAGTGTAATACACGACTTGTCGTCAATTTTAACTTGACCAAGTTCTTGGTCAATAACTTGGCCAAGAACTTGGTAAGTGTAATACAACCTTCACATATCCAAATTGTAAACGCGTCTGAAAAATATGAACAAAAGGGCATGCATACCAAGACATTATGATTCACAATCATATTATAATATTTTTTAACGTCCATAAGTAACAAAAGAATTGAATATAGAACTGAGACATTGTTTAATTGAAAGACTCGATATTTTAAGGTGTTTGAATACGTTAATGGAAAAGACAGAAGCCTAGAATGGTTGGGTAATATTTAACGATCGAAAGACCTAATAGGAATCTGAATATGAATAATTTGGCGAAATGTGTATGCTGGAATGCTTCGCAATCAAATTATGGTCAAGTACTCTTACCAACGACATGAATTAAAATTAATGTTACTTGTATATAATATAATAAGATTACGAGTTAACTATGCGGGTAATAGCGTGTGACAATGTTGTTTAAAATGAATAATAAAGCTAATCTTAGTATTTTATCGAGTAATCATAATTTAATATGAATACTAGTTTTCCACACGTTTTCGTTGCTTATTCTTGCTGACTAAGCGTTGAAGATGAGGTTCCAGTCCGGTAACGAAGAAGGCACATTATTTGTATGATAATGCGAGTATTAAAATAAATATTTATAAAGGTAATTTTGAATTTCTTATGATTAGAGAGTCCGTTTCAATCTTATGTTTTCAAAATTTGAGCATGGTTGTCTGTATATCCTATTTTCATTGCAATATTGAATTAAGTGTTCATACTGCATTGCTTGTATTCACACGTAATTGCTTATACTTATCTATTGTTGTAATTTCAATTTAATTATAGCTTTTAGTAAAATTTAGTGCTTTAATTTACGTTTCATTGTGCACAAGCATTTAATTTAAATGATGCCTACCCAGGTTGTATTTACAATAACATATTCAATTTATTTGTAACGTTTTGTGAACCTGAGAGCAGATGTATGCTGCTTCTCTACTTATTATAAGTTATGTATTATCGATGTGAGACAAAAAGCGATCTTGGAGCTAACTAGTTTGTGTGCTTGACATTTATTTATTCTTACTTAATTAAGCATTTATCATTCTGCCTATGCATCTATTCTAAACACATGCAGTATTTATTTGTTTAAATTTAGATCTATGAGTATGTTTCATTTATATACCCATTCTATTTTTTTTATGCTTGTGAATTGTCACAACCGATTCTGTTTTTTTTTGTTATGTACATATTAAGTTAAGCACAATATTAGATCTTACCTTGAGTAATTTTGTAAATTTTTATTTGTCAATTTATATTTCTTTTAATATTCTTGGCTGTTAAGCACTGGCTAATATATAGGGTAGGTTACCAATAAAACTTATTACTTCTTGTGTGTATTTTTCATGGAGCTTCTCCTGCGACTTCTTACCCTCATCAAGCCAACGTTCAAGTAGCTATTGGGGGTTTATTAATTTTAACTCGGGGGTGGTGCCTGGATTGTTACCAACAGTGTTAATTAATTAAATAATTATTTATTACCCACGACTCGTCTCCACTGACAGAAGGCAAGTAGACCCTGCCTATATTTTACTTTGATTTTACAGAGAGCAATTTTCAGGTAGGGTGTGTATGGGCTATGTAAGACAGACTTGCTGCTAGTGCTAATTGTTTTGTTGTTCTAGTTAAATAACTCAAGACAGGAGTGATTTTAGTAGCGTAGCGGTCTGAATTTTCAATGACTTAGAATTATTTAACTTTCTGAAGTAGAATCTATGATATATACCTAGCGAGTATACACACCATCTGTAATCCTGGGTATTTTATCCATATTACATTGTGGCAAACACTTTTGTTTATATATAAAGATTATTATATTCTACAAAATTAATTTAATTTCTGTAATTTTCAATTTTAACGTTTATAATTACATTTGCTTTTTTGATTACGTTGACATGATCATTGCAACGAGATTATAATTTAATATCAGTTTCGTTTTTCATTAAAACGTTATCACAGAATCTAGACGTTATTTGCTCTGGTTTTACATGTTAGTTTTTATTGAATTATTTCTAACATCTATCCAAGAGTTTGATAGCCTGAACTTCAGCTCATTTGGGTAATATTTGAAATTATATTATATATTGTTTCTATTTAATATGTTCCTTTAAGTAACTTACTTGATAGTTTGCATTTGTCCGAAATCATATTTTGTGTACGATCATATTAAATGATAAACCCCAGAATAGTATCCACAAGCTTCAAAATTATTCATCGATATGATCATAAATCGTCGTATGTGTTTTATAATTCTGTCAGGAGTCTCATAATATATGTCTGATTATTATAGTGTCACAACTAATACTCAATAATCTCTTTTCACTTTTAACATGCTATCACTTTGTATGTTTGCTCTTTATTCTATGTGTATTGCTGTATATTTTCACTAGTGGTTTATGTATAGTTCTTTCACTCTGACGCGATACTTCTAAGTTATTTATCTTGAACCGGTTTAATTGCTCAAATTCTTAATTTGTGTTTCGACTATATCAATCTCTAATACAATCCTTTTTGTAGCGCATACATTTTAATGTTCTTTAGAGAAAATTCTTTGTTTTGTCTAATTTTGTACTTTTGGTGGGATTTCTTCCATTTCCTTAATTTTACTTTCCTATATAATGGTTATTTCATTTTAACATAAGTAATTAACTTCCTAGGACTTTTGTACCATATGTATATTCATGATTGTCTTTTCACGAATGCTTTCCAAATTTAAGTTAACATAGTGTAGTTTTCGCCCGCCCATTTTACTGAAAACTTTATTGTTTAAAAAAACATATTTCGTATTGGACACTTTCATACATATTGGCAGTGCTGGTTTTTTAAAACCACGCAAAAGTAAATCTTTGAGAAATGATGAAAACCAATTATACGAGTAGCTTTCTATGGCACCAACAGAAATTCGCCAATTCAGCACTCCTCAAATAAGTCTTTTAGTTTGATATTAGCCAAACCTTCTCTTCACTAGGCAAATAGATCATCAGTATAGGTAGAATAAAACTTGTGATGAGGCATACTTGGTGATCGGATCTATTTTCGCATTTCCATTAAGATATCATCAAGGAAATATTCCATGAAGGCAATTAGTGAGATTATTTTAGGATGTTTCAGCAAATTTAAGAACAGACATGTGGATGCAATAAGTTGCCACAAAGCCACAATCTACATTACAGGCACTATATGTATTCTTTGCATGAACTATTTCAAGTGAGATAGTTTTTAATTTGTTTGGTTTAAATTTTGTGGTAATTGTTATTTTATTATGTTTCCTACTTTATGAAATATAGCACTCTATACCAATAATAATAATAATATGTCTTTATTATCCAACAGAATACTCCATTTACAGGATAATTATTACAAAATAATTCAGAGCATCTGCTCTATACAATGTAGAAATACAGAAGAAATAAAAAAGAATAACAAAAAAAGTGTTTGTCATAAATCAGTTAGAGTCTAGTGCAAATAGCTACAAAAATCTAGCAATCTAACAACACAGCTACCTAAACGGATCCGGATAAATGCTCATAATGTTTGTCATCATGTATGTAAGTGGTGCTTTAAGTAGAATGTTTGTTCTACGTCTAGGTAAAACGAAGGACTCAGATGATCGCGTCAAATGCGAGTGAATAGCAAAATCAACTTGCGAAAGCAAAGCAGATGAGTCTATTTTGTTGTTAATTAAATTAAAAAGGAAGTTGGCACTGCCGATGCTTCTCCTGTCGGTTAAAGACTGGAAGGAATGTCTTTCAAGAAAAGCAATGTAGTCAGCGCCTCTAGGAGGATAAATGCCATAAATTCTGAAATTAATATATTTCAGGAAACGTCTTTGCACTCGCTCCAAGATTATTTCTTGGTATAAGTAGTGCGGATACCAAATGATAGCACCGTACTCCAGTCTACTTCGAACGAAAGCGTAATATATCGAAAATTCCTGCATGAAAGGATAAGGAAACCCAATGGTTTAGTTGCCGCACTGCAAACTGAAAAAATATGGTCCGTAAATCGGAGAGCAGAGTAGAAGAGGGCTCCTAAATCCTTGAAATGCGTATGCCGGGTATTGCTATTCGATACATGGTAATCAAAGAAGACAGGGTTAGAGACTTTAGTGTACGTGACTATTACGCATTTTACGCATTACATTTAAGAATATTTTATTTTGTAGATACCAATCATAAACTATCTGCAAATTGTCCTGAAGTAAATAACAGTTTTCAACACTTCTAATTTCCATGAAGATCTTTAGTTCATCGGCATATGCCAGGACATAGCAATTCAGAGAATTTAAGAGATCATTAATAAATATATTGAATAGCAAGTGACCAAGGTTTGATCTCTGCGAAACACCTGAAGTCGGTGTAAACTGACCAGATTGGAATCTGTTGTAGCATACGCATGAGGTCCGATGACAAAGATATGAAGACAAGAGCTTGAGCAAACCAATCGAAACACCGAAGGCATCAAGTTTTTGGGAAATCAACGAATGATCAATGCTATCAAAGGCTTTTGCAAAGTCAATGTAAATAACATCAACTTGAAGGCGTTAATCCAAAGCTTTGCTTATATATTGCGTTATTTTAGTGAGATTAGTGATGTTCGATTGTGCAGGCACGAAGCCGTGTTGTCGGGGTGAAAGTAACGATTTAGATTCAGTAATTATCTGCTGATACATGATAAACTCAAACAACTTGGCAATGTTACTTAGAATACTAATGGGCCTATAATTAGTGATATCACATCGGTTACCTTTTTTGTAAATTGGCATAATTCGACTAATTTTCCAAACGTCAGGAAAGGAACAAGTTTTAATGATCAAATTAAACAGTTTTTAATGGTTCACATAGCACAGACCCGCAGTCCCGCACGAAGAAACTTGGCAGATCTTCATGTCCAGCTGTTATATTGGGTTTGAGTTTCTTGATAGAACATAAAACATCATTAGAGATGACAGAATAGATTGAAATTGAGTGCATACTTCTACCATCTGGCGAATAAAATGTTGAGCTGGGTTGGAAAACGTTGGAAAATGCACTGGCAAAAGCATCAAATATATAGATTGAGGAAGTACAACATAATCATTGTTGTACGACATATATCCTGGAATTTTCAAAACCAATAAAGTGTATTGTAAATAACAAAAGTATCGAATGCTGGCATAAATAAAAGTTGATCTAAATTAGGCACTTAGGATTACGTAGGCAAAAGAACTGAAGAAAATTAAGGTACCTTATATGTATTATTATTGATGTGACGCTACAAGCTTTTTTGACATAATTTGAAAAAAGTGATTTTATGTACTATACAAGGTGTGTATAAATTGGCGGACCCACTACACGCGGCGATGTTCTTCGTTAAATTCGGAGTCCAAAATCCTAATATGAAAATGTTGTACCATGCTCCATATCTTTGCACGAGGTTCCTAAAGTTCGGACTTTCAGGCTTGCAATAAGCATTATTACTTGATATTTGTTGACAGAAAGAGCTACAATTTAGAAGAAAGAAGAATTGTTGTTATTATCCTTTCGTTAAAGTTTTCTTTTTGATTTTAAAGTTTGTTTTTAATATTTGTTTATTAACTTATTTTGACGAAAAACACATCTGACAACGTTGTAAAACAATAAGTTATAGGCAACCTAATGTTGTTCTAGTCAAATACAATACTACTGTCAAATTTTGACACTTTGTAATCTACCTATTTCATTCGACTTGCTTATTTTTCGTGTTTATTTGTGTAGTTTTAATCAGTTTTCGGGTTTTCGTGTTTACTAGTTGTTCTGTTTGTTTATTATGAATTTTACGTTCAACGAATATGCCGATATGTACATGTATACGGTTTCTGTCGTGGAAATGCTAGCATGGCAGGGCAGGAATATCGAGTACGTTTTCCAAATCGGAGGCATCCAAGTAAAAATGTATTTCGAAGGTTGGACCAACGACTTCGTGAAACAGGTTCGTTTATTGCAAGAAATGCGAACGCAGGTCGACCAAGGCAAAGGCGTACCGTGCAACTAGAAGAGCAAGTTCTAGCCACAATACAGGAAGATCCCTCTGCGAGTACCCGTCAATTAGCTTCTACACTAAATATTCCCAGTAATAAGACTGTTCATTTGGTTCTACGAGAAAACTTGCTTCATCCATACCAAGTTTCTAAAGTTCAGCCTCTTTACGGAAATGATAACTTATTTCGAATCATTATTGCAATACAATCTTAAATAGAATTCAGGAAGAAGGTGACTTTTTAAGACGTATTCTTTGGAGTGATGAGTGCATGTTTACCAGAGATGGTGTGTTTAATACTCATAATTTTCATCATTGGGCAGATGAAAATCCACATGAATTTCGCGAATACGGTCACCAAAGAAGGTTTTCTGTTAACGTTTGGCTGGGTATAATAAACCACAGGGTAGTTGGACCAATTTACTTACCAAATCGCCTAGATGCCGGTGAATATTTAAATGTTTTAGAACAAGTTATTGATGAGATACCGCTGAACGTACGCCGTAATATGATTTACATGCATGATGAAGCTCCTGCGCACTTTGCTCGTAATATAAGAGACTGCGGTTGACTGAACACTTCCCAGACAGATGGATTGGTCGTGGCGGTCCCCTTTTGTGGCCTGCGAGATCCCCCGATCTCAATCCATTAGATTTTTTTGTTTGGGGTGTCATTAAAGGTAAAGTTTACGCTACACCTCCACAGGACGCTGACGAAGTTAGAGCCCGAATTGAAGCCGCAGTATTAGAACTCACACCAGAAAGACTTGAGCGAATAGTACAAACGATACCACAAAGATTGCAGCTATGTCTACAAACTGATGGATTTCAATTCGAACAATTATGTAGGTAATAATTACATTGATTTCTATCAAGAAGATGTACAAAAATTAGTCAATATTATCAAAAATTTTTTAAACTTTGTAATATTTTCGTAATAAATACGTAATCTAAGAAACCAATTTTATTTCGTTTGTTTCTTTTTTAAATTTAAAATTTAAGGTTCACATGACGACGTGTAAAAATGTTCCGAAGATTATAACTAGCACATGCGTGTTCAATGTTTCCAAATGTATGTTTCTTTCAAATTCATTCTGAAGACATCGTTTTAGGATTAGGACTTTTAACTCAAAATTTGACCAAGAATGTCGCCACGTGTAGTGGGTCCGCCAATTTATACAGACCTTGTATAATATCACTATAATATATCACTTTTAGTAAAATTATTTTACACTGACTAATATTAATAAATTATATTTGCTATTGAGAAGCGAATTACTAATTGTTATTTATTCAATTGTCAATTTTGCAAGTAATCTCATAGCACCATAGTCTAATAGTAAAAAACGTAAAATTGAAAAAATTATATTAAAAAATAACAGCTCAGTAATAACTATTGTTAGTGTAAAATTTTATACACAATGCTTTTAGACAAAAATGTGTCACGTAAGTCTAGTATAGTTTTCCGCACATACTAGTAGTAATTGAAGAAAATCAAATATATTTGGACTATGTCTTTTTATTATGAAAGAGCATAACAAAAATGCATAGTGTTTGAAAAATATAATATTTAAAAAAGATACTTAAAGGAAATTTATGTACATTTCTTCTCCATATCTACGTATATGCATGCACTGTGTCTGTGCGTTGGTTGCTGTAATGCCAGCCAGCTCTGGGGCAGATGTGCATCCATTTCATGCATGCATGTATGAATTTTTAATTCGTATATGTATGTATATGGTTTGCTATACTATTGTTTGATTCTTCCTTGTGTCATTTTATGATATCTAATTTATTTTTAATATTTGTATTATTTTCATCAGAAGTTTATTTTAATTTTCAATATTTCTGTCTTCTTTATTCGTATCCTGTTTGCTTTTCATCTATTTGAGTTCCTGTCTCATTTCAGTTATATTTTCATCATTGCATTTCGTTATTGTTTTACTTCTTTTACTTCGAATAGCAACTGTTTACACATCAGTCTTTATTCCTCTAATTTCCTGACATATTTTTCTATTTACGAGTATGATTCTTTTAGCATTATTACTACTTATTACTTATTACTCCAAGGGACGGTTTTTTGAGACAAGGAAATAGAGATTTCAAGAGAAAAGTGGAGCAGTTCTTCTTGGAATATTACATATAGTATTCTTGAAAATCAGAAATAGATCCCGTCTCCCGAATGTTGCGAGAATTTACATCTCTTGGTATATATCAAGAGAACATATAACAGTTAAGAAGTGTCATAAATTATTTTGTACAGTGTAGGAAGGACATGGATGACAAAAATATTTTCTTGGTGAATTAAGAAGTAAACGATGTCGCCGAAGTAGAAGAACTATAATATTATCAACGTCCTCGATGTCGTTTTTATAATCAGGTAATGCCTATACATTTGCTGGTATCCAATTTGTAAAATTATAAGGCGTTTGTGCTAAAATAGGAATTATATTGCAATTAGTATACATTGGTTCACAACTATTTACAGTCCATATTGTATTATATCTTATTTAAAAGGATTAAACATTTACAGATGATATAATGAAACAAGGTAATTCACCATTATGTTTAAGACATATGTCATGCCATTCGGATAAACCATCACACTAAAAAATCAATATTAAACGTTGGTTTTGGAAGCAGAAGAACTATATTATTATGGACGTTCTCGATGCCGGGTTTATAATTGGGAAAATGCCTATAACTAATCTAATATTGAATTTATATAATTATACGCCTTAATACTAAACTAGAAATTATATTGCTGTTAGTATCTTTGGTTCACAACTACTTGTGGTCCACATTGTATTATATGTGATTTAAAAGGATATTCTAATGAAATAAGGCAATTTAACATTATATTTAACAAAACTTTCTTATCCTAGTCGGATAAATCATGACCAACGATATAGTTCTAAGGAACTTCAATGAAGAATTATGGAACGTCATGGAGAAATACTCCAGATTACGGCTACAAAAACCAATATTTAGGAAGACTCTACATGAAAGGGAAGCTACGATCTTTTACCTAGTTACTATACAATATGCATCTTCAAATACACACACATAAACATGTACCTATGTATGTATGTATACAACAGTTCAAGAATGTATAGTGGGGAGATCGAGAGCGCGGACATGGCATTCGTTCCGTAACTTTAGAGCGTGAACGTACATACATTGTATCTGAGCAAACTCGTAAATATTAAAATAAAATGCCCTTAACTGTCGAGGAAAAAATACAGATTGTGTTATGGTATGCGAAGGACATTTGAACATCTTCAACATTAAATTTTGTATAGTTCATTAAGTATAATATTTTGTTTCGTTTTAAATGTGAGAATTTTATTTAATTTTTTATAAGAATTTTATTTTAGTTACAAATTTTATAGAGTTTTGTTTCAGTTCAATGTTAATACATTATACATCAGTTACCAAAATATTATACAAAAGCCGTACATAGCGTAGCAATTCCTTAAAGCAAACGTCTGCATACTAGCTTTCAACGTTTTGCACTAAAGCCTCGGTACCCCGGTGTCCCGATATGAACTCATCTGTACTCCCCTACTATCGTACCCCTCCATTTCATGTTTGCATGCACATGTGTGCGTGTCTGTGTTTCCCTATATCTACTTTTATTTCAGTCAAACGGTATAGCTGTTCGGTCAGAAGACACTTTACTATGATTTATGTGAGAAAAACATTATTATAAAAATAATATGATAGTTGGTCACATTTCTAAAATTGGTACATAAGGTAACATGAAAATACCAAATTATTTGATCGCGCTAAAGAATTTGATCTATCGCAGAATTTCACCAGTTATAGAAAATATTCTTTCCAAAGGGTAATTGCTATGATTTGTTGGTTTAAGATCTACTTACGATACCGTTTCGATGAATGGTTTCCTTTGGGTAATGTTTAATTAATTAAGGCAATGCAATATATGTAGGGAAGAAGGGCTCTAGTTGTCAAATGTTCCTTATTATATATAACAACGTTATCAGAATATTTATTTTTTATTGAAATTAAACACTCTGCCATTAGTACTTCTCTACATAGAAAATTTCATAAAATTTTATTGAAATATATTTATTCAATTTATATGGATGCAACGTATGTATATGTGACAACAAATACCGCAAAATTGACTAGTTGCCCCAACAGACGAAGTAAGTTGTTTCATTATAAAATAAAAACAAAGTAGTAATAAACATTAATTGTTAATCTATATGCCGTTATTGAAATTACAGTTCATACATTGATAGAAAACCATGTTATATATCCCTAGCACATTTATTATGAGCTCACAGGTAGGTGTGGTTTGCTTGTTGACCATGGCTTCCCATAGACTAAGCAGCAGGTATCTTCCTCTCAGCACTATAGTCACTAGATGTTGGGGTTTGCTGACAGTTTTGGTCATTCTTCGTTTATTTGTAAACACAGAGAGCTCTGATCGCGCCTTAGGTTTTCGCTTGATTTCTTTTTTAATTTGATTGAGTTGTTTTACCTGTTTCAGTGAAGATGAGACCCTCTGATATGCTTGACCATGGAGCTTGGACGTGCTTGGCTAAGAAATTGGAGACACTCGATTCTACAACTTAATTTGCGCCTTCGAATAAATTTAAAGAATTTAAAGAAATAAAATTTTCAATTGGTGGGAGTCTTAACGCCAGATTAGTTCTACTACTATTTAATTTTCTCTACTACAATTTAATTTATAGCCAAATGATCTAGTTACAGTATCAGTTTATTTATGGTAATGAAATGGTTATTGCTTATCGACACAATAACTTTGATCAGATGTAATTTTTATTAATAAGTATTTGAAAATCTTGAGCGACTATTTTCGGAAACGGTGATAACGTTTTATCCCACTCAAGTCTGAAATTATTTGTTTTCATCTAACAAACAATGAAATGAGTAAGAAACTGAAGGTATCATTTAACGACATCCTATTAAAATCGATATATCTCGAAGTTACACTTGATATGTCGTTAACATGATGACCGTATTGAAAAGCGCGGAAGAATATGAAGACATGGAGCCATATTTTGCAGAATTTACATACGTCTGGTATTGCACTGGTATATTCTACAGCTGAGTATTGTTGTGCACTTGGGGCGGATAGTGTACATGCCAGTATACAGTGTTGGCATGCATTTAAATTATATACTAAGAATTATTAAAAGTACAATAAAGTTCATTGCTATATTTTCCAAATATTTACGCGAAATACAAATTTGAAATTCTTAATGTTATTAAACACTACATACATTCAAATATTTACCATTAAAAGTATAATGCGTACCTATTTTTTTAATATACAGTACATTGCAAATTAAATATAAAAACATGTCAGTTTGAAAAGCAATCCGTCAAGATTTACTCATACTTACTAATATAAGCTATACACGTGCATATTATTACTAAGATCATAAATATTAATATTTTCATGTTACATTATGTATCAATTTTCGAAATGTGACCAACTATCATATTATTTTTATAATAATGTTCTCATCAGGGATTAAAATATATTTACATAAATTTGAAATGAAAATAGTTAAATAGTTACCCTGAATGAATACCCTCATAGCTTGTTTGGCTAGAAGCTGATACAACAGTCACACTTTTGCTCAAGAGTGTTATTTACTGATGCTTGCTGTTTTACAAGGGAATGGCATCATGAATTATCACAATGTGCGTTCTGGGTCAAACGCAAACCCGCACATTCCACACCAAGATCGTTTTCAACAACGCTTTTCAATAAATGTGTGGTCAGGAATTCTAGGTAATACATTGCTGTAAACCCACATTATACTTGTGCTACTTATTGAACATACTTCAATTACTTGCAGAATTAGTCGTTAGCATAGTTAGACGATTCTTTTAAAAATAAATTCATGAATTTATTTATCAATTTATTGGAAGGTGTAAACGCAAACATTCATCCAATATTTTATTGACGGTATCTACTAGTACCAACCATCACATAGTGACATATGTATTCTTGCAACTTTTAAGTGTTTTTGTTTTCATTTATCAATTTGGAGGTTACGAGGACTTGTTATTCTGATATTTGTTGGGGTTAATAATACGCGAATATATATGCAAAATATGAATTTATAGCTTGCTGATGGATACAAAAGCATATCCGAATATTCTTATATGCAATAAAATGCAACATTCTTCAAAGCGTATTTTAGTTGTTTTCATGAAAAATTTTATGTTTTTATAAGACTTGATCATGATCATTAAAATAATTATTTGTTACAAATACTTAGTAAAATTATTCATTTCTCAAATCGATTTTCTGTCGGTCCTCTGTAACGTTTGTATAGAATATCAATAGTTGCATATTATTTATTGGAACATTCTCCACAAATACGATTGATTTTTCTAATTTTATCAGTCTTTTATTTTTCTATCTAATTTTTTTTTTAACGTGGCATAAAGTTTACCACGCGAAAGTTGGCATTTGTTTTAAACTAAAATGTTACCATATTGCCCTAGAAAATGGACGAAAAAATAGAACGGGTACTAATTTGACAATTTATTCATGAATTTATTTGACCGTGTAAACATGGTATAAGTTTACTTGTGATATATACCGGATGTCCCATAAAAAATTGATCTAAATAACACTCAAATTTGGAATGCCACCTGCAATTGTTTTCGGAAAAAAATATTTCTGTTTCCAGGAGCAGCAGTCTTTGTTTCATAATTGTATTTACTCAAATAACAAAGATGTATCTGCATAAGAAGTTCTAAACCACCCGGAGCGTCCTATACAGGCAGTATCTCTAGCATATTATAATAACTACTAGGTGGCGGGTTTTTCAAATTCTTGTACAAAAAACTATTACGCAGTTTGTGTGTTGCCTGCAGGGAATCAATTTGAAAATTTGTTATAATTGTTCTTTCTATTGAACTGACATTTGCCACGTAGCTTGAAAGCGTTATTTACAGCAATTTTTTTCAATATTATTTTCTGATTTTATTCTTTCTTTTTTGTTAAATTTGACAGGAGTTCTCAGCATATTATTGTGTATCACCGCATTTGGAATGATAACTGCAATCCATCTAGACCAAAAAGAGGTTTTGGTGTTATTTGAAGAAAAGGGAGTGGCGGTGATACTATAAGGTTTTTTGAACTTTTGCATTTCGAAGGGCGAAATCAAAAAGAGCTTTGATGTTGTTTAAAACAGTCTATGTTTCGTCATTGTTATACTCAAATAACGGAGATATTGTTAATATAGGAAATTCTCGGACTCCCAGTATAAAGGAACAACCACATGCATCTACTGAAGTGTGTAACTTTTCAATTCAATTATATTTAGGTGGATATACAAAGAGGACGAATTGGGTGGCCTCCACATATTCTTGATATAAATCTATGGATCTTCTAATGGGGGCCTATATGAATGATGAGAGGAATTGCTGCATTGCTAGGATGTGCTGTGTGTATTCGTATTATATTTCTGGGGATAGACACTTGCGTTAACGCTGTTTAATACATCCGTACTTTTTAGGACAACCATTTTATTTATTCAAAGAGATAAAGAGAGATGAAGCAGTTGCTTAAATTAATTGCGTCCACTAACTTAATAATGAGGTGTGGCCACCACACGACTTTCTTATACGTATGAGTGTTTCAAATTATACAATTTAAGAACTTTTTTACACAAAAATTATTCAAAATCCTGTTCTAAGTACTTTTATTCTCTTAATAAATCTCCATAGTGTGCATACTTTGTAAGATATTCGAAAAAAAGTGCTACTCGCTAAGAGTAAAAGTGTTACTTTCGGTCCGAATTTTGACATTTCATTTATACAAAAAACATTGCAAATCTTGCTCTAAATACCTTTGTATTCTTGATAAATATATAGAATGCATAATTTACGACATATTTGCAAAAACCTCTATTCGATAAAAGTAAAAGTGTTACTTCCGGTCCGAATTTGGAATTCTTTTCATACAAAAGATTTTGGAAATTATGTTCTCAATACTTTTATACTCGTAACGTACCTGTCTAAAAAGCATGACTTGCAGTTATGTTTGACATATACAAGTATCATACATACATATTGTTAATTAATAGCAATATTTTATTATAAAAATGTAACAATTTCGTGCTTTAAGTTAATGTGTCCAACTCTGATCTTTTCACTTTCTTTTGTACACCTTTTGATAATGTCGTCCATATAAACTATAAACAGCATTGGGCTCAGGCTTCCTCCCTGTCGGAGTCCCTCCTTTGTTCTGAAGGTTTCTGATTCTAAATTATTAGCTATTATAGCGTTGGTGTTATTATCATATATTTTCTGTATTAATCGTCTTATTTTTCCATTGACTCCTCTCTCTTTTAATATATTCCACAGTCTTTCTCTTGGTACCTTATCGAATGCTTTTTCTAGATCTATAAATGCTAAAAATACTTTCTTCTGCTCTCTATAGGCTTTTTGTATTATTTGCTTCACGGAAAATATTTGGTCTTGTGTGCTCCTTCCTTTTCTAAACCCACTTTGTGATTCGTGTAGCGTATTTTCGAGTTTTGCTCTTAGTCTTTTATCTATTATTTGCTCAAGAATCTTCATTGCAGTGCTTAGAAGGGTTATTCCTCTGTAGTTATTGCATTCTTTTTTGTTTCCTTTATTCTTGTATATTGGTACTATTAATGATTTCCTCCAATCGTTTGGTATCTCCTCTTCTCTCCATATTCTGTTATATATTTTCAACATTACTTCTCTTCCTTTTTGTCCTATATTTTTAATCATTTCTGCCGTAATCTTGTCGCAGCCTGGTGCTTTCCCATCTCTCTGTTTATGTATTGCTTCTTCCAATTCGTCCATGGTAATTATTTCTTCCGTCTCTTCTTCTTCTATTGTTTGTTGTTCATCGGTATTCTCATTTTCCACTCCTTCGTTTAGCAATTCTTGGAAGTATTCTTTCCATCTTTCTATGATTTCTTTTTTATCGCTTAGTATATCTCCCTTCTTATTTTGTATATTATTATGGTGTGTAGATTGAGACATTTCTTCATTCCTTACTGACTTCAAAACTCTATAAAATAGTTTTTGGTTTTCTTTACTATTTTTTTCCATCTTTTCACCAAATTCTTGCCATGTCTCTTTTTTGGCTTCTGCCACTAACTGTTTTACTTTTTTTCTTTCTTCTTTGTATATATTGTATTTTTCCGCTGTTTGTTCTGCTAAATATATTTTCCATGCCTTTTTTTGACTTTACTTGATACCTTATTTCATTTGTCCACCACTTTGTTTGTCTTTTGTTTTTCTTCTTGCTTACTCCACATATGTCTTGAGTTGTAGTTATTATAATTTCTTTGAACGTATTCCAAGTTTCTTCAATATTTCTATTCATTTCTACATTTTCTACTCTTCCAGTTATCCTTTTCTGGTAACTTTCAGCGATATCTTTACTTCTTAGTTTGTATGTTCTAAGTAATTCTTTTTGGTTTTCTTTCTGTTTGTATATATATTTCTTTTCTTTATTTTGAACTTTTTCCTTTATTTTTGATATAACGACAAAGTGATCGCTCCCTATTTCCGGTCCTCTTCTTACTTTTGTATCAGTCACGATTCTTCTATTCTTTTTGTCAACTAATATATAATCAATTATGGACTTCTCTCCCCTGCTCTTAACTTCCCTGGTATATGTGTGTATATTTTTGTGTTGGAAAAGACTATTAGTTATTACCAAGTTGTGTATCATGCAAAAGTCTAGCATTGTTCTTCCATTGTTATTTCTAACCGTCTCTCCGTTTGTTCCTAATACTTCAGTGTATTCATCGTCTCTTATACCAACTCTACTGTTGAAGTCTCCCATTACAAAAATTATTCCTTTCGCATCTTCTACCACCACTGTTAATTCTTCCCAAAACTTATTTTTGTTATCTGCTGTGTCGTCTTCATTTGGTCCGTATACTACTATTATTGTTTTCATTATGTTTCTCTCCTTCATCTCTATTAGTAATATTCTTTCTGACCATGCCTTCCAGTCATGAATTTGGTTTTCTAATTTTTTGTGTAAAATGCATCCTACTCCTGCAGCTGCTCTTCTTTCTTTTCCTACACCACTGTATAATAAAGTGTGACCATTGTCCATCTTAATTATTCCCTGTGCCTTTTTCTTCGTTTCCGTAATTGCTAATATGTCTACTTCTAACTCTTCGAATTCCTTTTCTAATTCCTTTTCTTTTCCTGTTATACTTTTTATGTTCCACGTGCCAATTTTCCATATTATGTTTTCTTTATCCTTACTTTTCCTTATCTTTTCTATTTTTTTTTGTGTCATCGTTATCATATTTATCATTATTTTGTTTATTCTCTTCTATCGTGTCCTTTTTCTTGCCCGGGTCATCATCTTCATTTCTACTAGTCTTTATTATTAGTTTTTGACATTATTTTTGCGATTTCTTTTTTTCTTTCCAATTCTCCTTCCTTCTTATTCCAATTCTCTTTTTCTCTATTCCATCTCCATTGTTCTCCCTCCACTATTATCTTTTGAAATCCTATCTTGACGGTTTTTCCTTTCATTCTCTCTTCTTTGGCCTTTCTACGTATCTTTTCTTGTATTTCTCTTTCCTCCTTCGTCATATCATCGTTAATATATATCTTTTGTTCTTTGTATTCTCTTAATTTACCCTTGTTTTTCATCATTTGTATCTTATCATGTGTATTCTTCAGTTCTATTAAGCAAGTTTCTGGGCCCAGTTGTTTCACCGCTTTAATTTCTATTTGTATTTCCATGTACTTCTGGATAATTTCTTCTACCACTACTTTTAGGTGCCCTTGATCACTCACATCTATTTTTAATCCCTGCATAACTGCATTATTTCTTCTATTCACTCCCTCCAGTCTATCTAGTCTTCCTTTCACACTCCTAATTTCTTTTTTCAGTTCTGCATTTTCTTCTTTGATTTTCTCATTTTCCAATTTAATTCCTTTCATTTCTTCCATATATTTATCTTGTTTTCCCTCTATATGTTGCACTTGTGTAACCAGTCCTTGTATCATTTCCATTAACTTGTCTAATTTATTTTCGTCATCGCTTGCTCCTTGCTCCGTTGTTTTAGTTGTCTTTTTATTCTTCCTAAGCATTTCGGTTATATCTCTTTGTCCCCTCTTTCTTTTTCCCTCATCTGTTGTGCTCCCATCGCTATCCACTTCCAACAGTGTTATTACTATTTTAGTTTTTCTTATGACGCGCCGTTTCTTCTTATCGCCTCTATTTATTTTATTGACGCCCGACTTCTCTTCAGGGTACCGTACTTTATTTTATTATTTCTGTTTCCAAATCTCTGGTATGGTTCGCAGCACCGTACTTTTTTCTTTAGTTGTTATTGTTGAAATATATCCGTGTGTGTCGAATGCCCGAGTCGACCTCTCGGAGGCAGTCAACACATGTTTTATTAATCTGAATAAATTGTCTTACCTTCTACTTTCTTCTTGTATTTCTGTATCACTTCTACTTTTTCTTCTTCACAGTGTCACCTTTCTGTGTATTATTAACACGGTTTCTCCCTATTATTGGGTTAAAAATCCGGAGCCGATATATACACGTCTACACTATACACTGGACACTCTACCTAGAACATATACAAGTATCATACATACATATTGTTAATTAATAGCAATATTTTATTATAAAAATGTAACAATTTCGTTAATGGCAACAAATACCATAACGACGCCGGTTACTACAAGGGAAACCGTTTCTTGTTGATCGAATTATATCACAGAAACAAATATAACTTATCTTATTACTAAATTTCGGTATTAATTGGCAGTATTTAACTTAAAAAACGTACTTTTTTTTTGGATATAATTGGTAATACGAGATAAATAAACGTGATTAACAAACACCTACTTACGGACATAGCAAGTTATATACCGCATGTGTCAAATATAATTAGGCATAGGGAATCAGCGTATACGTGCGATGTATAGATACCGCGCTACCACGTATTACATACATACGTATACATCGTACGTATACGTTGATTCCCTATGCCTAATCATATTTGACACATGCGATATGTTTCATGTACATAATTTAAGCGATGATAAGGAATCTAGATCAACTTTACTCCTAATTATTAACAAATAATCTTTCATACTTTTTTTTATAGTTTAAGTTGTTTTTATTGTCTTTTCAAACACTTTTGATTATATATTATTATGACGTAATTGATTTTGTCTATTCTAAATTTTGCATAATTATTATATCTGACTTTGCTTCTATGACAGTAGATTAATTAAACTAATAGCTGATAAAGTGAAAATAAATTATGACTAATTAGATAGTGTAGCTGCAAGATTGGTTGAAAATTTCAAGATCTTAATTTTCTTCTCTCTGTGTCATAATACTATTTTTGGTAAACTATAAGCCTTACATTATTATTCTTTACGTAAATATAAATTGAATTTCAAGATACCACCATTATTATCGATTTGGATCATCTTTTAAGTAACCATAGGACTGAATGTAAAAATTCTCGCTCTTGGGTTAGAATATTTATTCTGAAAGACGTACTTCTTATGTATTTCGCATGTATTTCCATTCTATAACAAGGTAAAGAATGAATATTCTGTAATCGATCTAAACGATATAGATTAGAATGGTTTTTAAATCTGTCAGTATCAGATGTAAATGACGGCGTCGTAATAATTAATTTTAGATAAGTTTTAATCTAGGTAAAGTAATGAATGAAAAATCGAGTGAATCAGAAATGGAATTTGATAATACTCCACCTGAAGTCACAAATTAAGCAAATAATCGAGACATTAATATGAAAACTATTATGAACATATGTCTCAATAAATAACTTGTTTTGTTCAGATTCAATACGTATAATTGTTTTTAATTCATACTTTCTGGTCGTGGAGAAAATATAGTCTGTTACTCGGTTAAAATGAAAATTCGATACTCGTGGTTCTTCCATTCGTATTTAAATTTAGAATTTCTTAAAAGAATCAGTAATCGCAAAAGGTAAATGTTTGATGTGGCATTTTAAGTAGAAAAATTTTTGGTTTTTCTTTTTGACAACGATATATTGAATTTCTGCAAACAGATCTTTGTAACAAACTGGTCAAATTGCCACGAGATGTTCGAAGATTTCACATAGTGCACAAGTAGTTGTAAACTATTTACATGAAATATTCCGAGAAATATGGATAGGATGAAATGCACGGTTTTCATAGCCAGCGCGCTATCGGGACCTAAACCCCATAGATTACTTTGTCTAGGGATGGTTAAAGAACCAAGTACATTCAGAAAGACCTTCTTAATATTTGGAAAATTAAAAAAACAGAAGAGATGATGCGGTACTGTTCTTGAGAAATAATCCTAGTGTTACAGCATACATGCAAGGAATTTAACAAGGCGTACAAACGTATGCCTTCAACGGGAAGCGCATTTACCTTGAATAGTCCAGTCATTCTGTTCGAAAATAGTCCCTGAATTAGAAAATGAACCGAACAAGGCAATTTTTTTATATGTTGTTGGAGGGGGTTAGGACAGTTTAATTCCAAGTTTTCGACTGGATACCCCTTGTGCATTTTCCGCCATCTAGAAAACAAGGGTGCATTTTTGTTTCCGTTGTAACTCGGCTCCTAGTCGTCCAACAGGGAAGTTGTTTGGGTGTTTTTTATTCCTTTTTTTATTCTCTATATATATAATATAACTTTTTCACCTAATATCAACTGTTCTCGAGATATCGGCAAAAATATGAAAAAATTTGGGGTGCAAATTCGGTTTTTATTTTTTTTCTTCTTTGTCGTCACACATACCAAAAAAGTGTTTATAATGAAACTGATAGAACACGTTTGTACCTAAAATCCGATATTTGTGTTTTATTCAAAATTACGAGTTCTAGCGCGCCATAAAGTCGGCTGTACTGTATTTACGCTCCTTCATTGAAATGTGAGGGAGTCAGGTATGAAAGACCCTTTTATATTGCCTTGCCGGACATCTGCGTCTTTTCAAAGCCGAAGTACGTCCAAGAGCATTATCAGGGGAATATCATGATTGTATTCGATGGTTATCCAAATGACAAGAGCATCGCAGGGACAAAGACATCGGAAAGACTACGACGTTCGAAGAAGTACCAATCGCAGGCAGTGAACAAGACTGACCCGTCATGCTCGGATATGTAATGCTCGGATATGTAACGCTCGTTCGGGTAATGTCGGCTCGAGTCGACTAAGTTGAAATTTAAATGAATAAATAAATTCATGTCCTAGAACAGGTTCGATCGACGTTACCATTAGACCAAGGGCGGGACAGTAAGCAAGTATTTATATCGTCTATTTATATATATATATATGTTACTGTGAAAGACCGAAATCTGGTGAATGTCGAGATTCACCGGTGAATGTCAACATTCTCAACGTTGCTTGACGTATGTCCGAAATATTGGTGAAATTTCATTATTTCTAACTTACACCGGCGATTGTCGACATTCAGCATGCACTCATGGTGTATGTTAAAAACATTTTTTTTAAATAAAAAAAAAACCCATAGGTCTTTATTTATTAAAATAATATGGGAAAAAGACTTTGTTGAACTCAAAACAAACAGTAGAACATAAAAATATAAAATGAAATATAAAAAATAATAACAATATCTTATTTATTGCAACAACATAAACTACCATGACACTTCGAATTGCACAAAAGTTCCTTGCTTTTACAGCTGCATTTAGTCGTGGAACACTTTCTTTTGCAGTTACAACGTGTGTAGCCTTGCCCTCCACTTTTTGAATTAGCAGAAGCTGCTTCTCTTAGCGACATTTCTTTTGTTGAAACTTCGTCCATGGAAACTAACTTTTCTTTACAAATTACGAACTGATTACGGGTGAAAAGCTGCTTCAAGGTACCATTTTTGTTAGCTAGTCTATAAAAGGCTGAATCCTCTATTCCAACAACAACCGCTAACACATTTCGAGGGTCTGTACGACCACGGTCGACATCAGGGACTTGAATTCTTACGGTATCACCAATTTGGGCAGGAGGAAACTATTTTTTTGAGGTTCGCAACATTTTTGTTGCTTGAAGTAGAAGACTCTCTTTTGCAGCTACTCTTTTTGAAGAAATTAGCTCGTGTTGTTCAGTCAGTACTTGAGATGAAGATGTGCTAGGTGGCGGATCAGTCAGTGCTTGAGATGAAGACGTGTTAGGTTGCGGGTCAGTCAGTGCTTGAGATGAAGACGTGTTAGGTTGCGAGTCAGTCAGTGCTTGAGATGAAGACGTGTTAGGTTGCGAGTCAGTCAGTGCTTGAGATGAAGACGTGCCAGGTTGCGGATCAGCTCCAATGGTATTTTCATTATCCATGCCACTTTCAATATGGTCACTACCCAAATTTTCTTCAACATAAGCTTCTAGCTGTTCTTCGGTCTCAATGTTTGCAATTTGCCCGCGGGGGAGTGATGACGATGTTATACCCCTTTTTGGTTTAACGCCAAACAGGGCTTCATAAGGACTCTGGCGTATTCCTTCGTGATAAGTTGTGTTTTTGGCGAATTGGACAAACGGCAAACCTTCTGACCACTTGTTTGAATCATTGTCTTGCATCCATGCAGTTAACATATTTTGTATGTCCTGATTGGCTCTTTCAACTGAGCCTTGTGTTTGACTGTGACGAGGCTTTCCGTGCACTATTTTAACATCTTTCCACATAGCGCATAGTTCAGATATGACTCGATTACTGAACTCTCTACCATTATCCGAATGCAATATAGCGGGAGCACCAAATTTTAAAAAAATTTGGAGAAGGTGATAAGCTACTTCTTCCGCTCTCTTGCTTTTTAAAGGTCGTAACTGGACAAATTTGGTTAAATGATCTTGATATACCAATATAAACTTGTAATCGCCATCCCTGTGTGATTGCAAGTCTATCAAGTCGACTTGACATCTAGAGTTCAATTCGGAACTGACCATTGGTTTCACAACAATACCTTTTTTAGGCGCACTGTGTTTCATTTGACATTGTTTACACAAATTTAAATACAACATTACAACTTCATAAGTAATATTTTTGTATCTAACTTGCAATTCTTTAAGCATTCGTGTTCTTCCTCCATGGCCTGTTCTTATGTGAGTTTCAGAAAGTATTGTAAACAACTCATCATTAGTAACATAATACTGGATATTCGTTTCTCCTGGTTTTAATGGCACAATTAACTTTTCTTCATCACTAACTTTTAAAATGTCAAAACGTTTTAAACGTCTGTAGTCCAAAGGTGTACTACACTTACTTTTAGCAGAAATTACTTCAGAAACGATTTTAGAGTACTTTTCTTGTGAAAAATAAAAACAATTGTCTTCTCGTTTACTTCCAATTAAGGCATGTAACTTTTCAAAAAACTTATCACGATTCACTGTAGTAGCCATTGAATACAAATTATAATTTCTAATAAGAAAATTAAATTAGGTTAGGGAGCGTGCCCGCAGGCTGTCAAACGTTGCGTTAGACTGACGAAGGCAAAGCTAACTGAAACAAGATGCTGGAACCGTCTAAAAACTTGTTGCGACCTGCTGTTTCCGACATTCACCGGACCTCATTTGTGTTTGTCGACATATACCGGTAAAAGTCCGAATCTATAATACAATTAAGAAATGTTCGGACTTTCACCAAGGCATTTGGTATTTGTCGACATCCACCGGCGGATGTTGACATTCACTACTTTCGGTCTTTCACGGTAACATATACATGCGTCCTAAAATCTCCTTAATAATGCTTGCGGCCGAGGCAAGACAATCTCGAGTACGTTAAAGTTTTTTTGTACTCACCGCCTGTAAAGTGACATTTGGCGCATGTGTAGCGCGACTGAGAAATACGTTTTCCCGGTTGAGGCGACTGTAAAAATTGAAAAAAACACTGGCACTTTGGGACATTTAAAAAAAATCTAACTTGGTAGTAATAAAATTTAGTCTATAAAATACTACTTCCCTCCACTATTCTTCACTAAAAGTTGGGGAAATAGGAGTAATAATTAATAATTCTTCCAAAAAAATGTTAAGCGACACCTTAAGCAAGATTCAAGCGCCATCTATTTGAACCACATCGACATTCATATTGGCAGTTCGGAATTGTTTGTATTTAAACCAAAAAACGCAATAAATGTACTATAAATTTATAAATATAAGAATAAATACCTCATGTTTGCCATGTGTAAGAATATAATAACTTAATTTTATGGAAAGGTGAGTAATAGTTACGTACATGAAATGCTAAAATTAATTAGGTAATCTATCTTAGGTTAGGTATGATACCAATGGCATTAATCAATAATATTTTTTTTTATTGGAGTGTAAACTTCTTTAGGCGCATTGCGCTGATTGTAGGCAGTGAACAAGACTGACCTGCAACGCTCGGATATGTAACGCTCTTCGGGTAAAGTCGGCTAAGGGAACAAGATAAATAAATATATCTTGTAGAGGTATTTAATTTCAATTAAATTGAAATTTAAATGAATAAATAAATTCATGTCCCAGAACAGATTCGATCCCGAGACCGCACGGTGATGAAGCCGATACGTTACCATCAGACGAAGCCAGGGATCGTAAGCAAGTATTTATATCGTCTATTTATACATACACTTACGTCCGAACCGACCAAACGAAACGGACGCTCACGTAAATGTAATAAATGTGCGAATATGTTTTATTTAATACGTTACTGAATATTATATGCGTGTATTTCGTATTATCTACGGTATTATTAACCTCGCCTTGATGAAGTTTACACTTCCGCCGTGTGGTTTTAAGCACACTCATTCTTCTTGTTTGCTAATTGTGACGACAAAGAAGAAAAAAATAAAATAAAAACCGAGTTCGTACCCCAAATTTTTTCCTATTTTTACAGATATCTCGAGAACGGTCGATGTTAGGTGAAAAGTTATATGAAATAAATTGTAGAGAATAAAAAAAGAAACAAAAAAACACACAAACAACTTCCGCGTCGGACGACCAGGAGCCGAGTTACAACGGAAACAAAAATTCACCCTTATTTTCAAGATGGCGGAAAGTGCACAAGGGGTATCCAGTCGAAAACTTGGATTTAAGCTGTCCTAACCCCCTCCAGCAACATATAAAAAAATTGGCTTGTTCGGTTCATTTTCTAATTCAAATGTATAACCCCATTATGATGCAGTACAGGTTTAATAGGGATATTGCATCTTTTATTATCTTTAGTAATCCCTTAATAACTCCATTTTTATATCCGGTTGCCTTGTTGCAAATTCTATTATGCAAAGTATATGACTGTTATGGGTATTCGTTGCTGTCAGTTGTCAGTTTTTGTTGTAGTGTGTATACTTTTATATTGTCTTTATGAAATTTCTGTTAATTCGTTCCTTTTAGAACGCATATTATCTTTCTCAAGCATTTAAAAGTAAGTATACATACCTATATATATATAATTCTGATAAACGTGATAATCTATACACATATTTTATTGCAGTATTCACTGTCATTATGAAGCTCGCAGACAGAAAGCGACAGAAGGGAGAAAATGTTAGTCGTAAGGAAAAGCAGATGATTATGAATGTATATATTTATTTTAATACATTCATGAACGTGACTTCCGCTGTTCAAGAAGCTTTATGTTGTTCAGTGCGTACCATATATAATGTAAAGAGGAAACAACAAATGGGTCAACTATCAAGTCCGAAGAAAGCAACAAAAGAAAACATGTACAAATAAATGATCGACTTCATTCATATGATGACAATACAAATGCAGGACACTCAGTAAATAAGAAATGAACTTACACGACTGTTCAAAGCAGTCGACAAGTTTTTACACAAGGACTCAGCACTGGTTCAAAATCACTAAGTCTTGGGCCTCGATTTGTATTACTTCGTGCTGGAGGCGAGCAAGGTTTTATTGTTGGTGCTGAATGTACATTTCTTTGTTAAAAAAATACTGCTGCTGTTCATAGTGAAATGAATGCAGATGCATACGAATTTTGGTTCAGGAATAAATTGCTTCCAAATATACCAGACAACTCGCTTGTTGTTCTCGATAATGCCTCATATCATATGAGAAAATTAGAAAATGTTCCAATGGTAGCATGGAGAACAGAACAAATTATTGAATAGCTTAATGAGAAGAATATAGTAGTAGATAATAACATATTAAAAAGAGATTTACTGACTTGTGCGTCAGAGGTTAAGTCTCGATATGACAGGAACAAAATTGATGAATTTGCAAAGAATAAAAGGGATTATGTTCTTTGGCTTCTACCTTATCATTGCGAATTAAACACAATTGCGAGATGGTGTGGGCACAAGTAAAGCACTACGTTAAAATGCACAATTGGACATTCAAACAAAGAGATATTGAACAATTAATTGTGGTGGGTTATCAGAATGTAACAATAAATAACTGACAGAATTACATTGGCCACGTAAAAGACATCAAAAGCAAAATATGGATAGTAGATAACTTGCAAGACGATGTTGAAGTGTTTATAATTGATGTCACACATTCATCATCAGATCAGACTAGACCATTTATATATATAGACACGCCGTTTTCCGTCCGCCTTGAATACGAACTGAAGCAAACATAACGCAGGCATGTGACGTCACGGGTGGGCTTGTTTCTGCTGTTGCTGTATGTCTAACGCCCGTTTTAACGTTATAGATACAGTGTTAATATTGATTAAATCGTTCTAATTTTAATTATGGTACAATCCAAAAATTTAATGGCCAAATTATGTATAAAAGTTCTGAGCAGTGGTCATGGCACAATTTTCAAGAATTACAGAGAACACATGTATGACCACGATGTCGTATATGTATGTGTATGGTAAATTTAATTAAAATTATTAGTTTTAATTATTGTAAAATTAGGCTATATTATCAAGGTGAATGCATGAATAGATAAACTAATAAATTAAGAAATAAATTAAATAAAACAATTTTGTTTTCTAGACAATAATTGAAAATACAAAATCATTTTTATAAGTATTAAATAAATCAATTTATTTTACTTTCTTATACGTAGTATAAGGAAGTATTGTGATGACGAAAATTTTCGACCTCTAGATTTTGCCAATATTTCGTCAACTACTAAGTTTAAACAAATTTATAAAGAATTCATACGTACTCAAAATTAAATTCGGGAAAAATTTTATGAAAAAAGTTTTTTGAAATTTTTACCGGAAGTAGGTCCTTTACTCTTATCGAAAATCAGTTTCTTGCAAATATTTCGCAAACCATGCTTTTTAGACAGGTACGTTACGAGTATAAAAGTATTTAGAACTTAATCTCCAATACTTTTTGTATACAAAATTTTTCAAAATTCGGACCGGAAGTAACACGATAGCGATTTTTTGCAAATATGTCGTAAATTATGCATTTTACAGGGTGTCCGGGAAAATGTGGGAAATCTCTTGGATACAGATAGAACATGAACAAATAAGATGACAAATTCCTATAAAAAATTTTCCTACAGGCCCCTCCTACGGAGATATGCGTCCCTGAAGGACGCCGCTGGAAATCGGTTTTTATTGAATTTCTTTTAAAGTAATTAATATAAATATAAACGCAGTGGTGTCTCCGGAAGCACCTTAACGGAATTATTGAAAAGCTTCATAGGAGGGTTCAACATGGGTTCCGTGAAGTCTGATACACTCGCGGGCACTATCAATTAAGGACTATTGTACCCGCAACAATAACCCAGTCGTGTTCTCTATCATATTACAATGAAACGTGATTCTCTGTAGAAGTTCCTCCTTAGTGTCGACCGGAATGGAATACACCATTTTTTTGAGGTGTCCCCACAGGTAAAAATCCAACGGCGTTAAGTCAGGAGATCGAGGAGGCTAGGCAAATTTTTTTAAAGTCTTTATCATACAGGGTGTTAAGTAGGCATTAAGTTGTAAAGATTAGCCCGCCCCTGGTAAAATACAAAAGCTAAATATGTTTCAAGGACACTATTTTAAGAGTCCTTACTAGCGTCCATCACATTAAATTTTTCTTAATATATATTAATTATTTTAAAAGAAATTCAATAAAAACCGATTTCCAGCGGCGTCCTTCAGGGACGCATATCTCCGTAGGAGGGGCCTGTAGGAATTTTTTTTATAGGACCTTGTCATCTTATTTGTTCATGTTCTATCTGTATCCAAAAGATTTTCCACATTTTCCCGGACACCCTGTATATATATTTATCAAGAGTATAAAAGTATTTCGAACTGAATTTGGAATATCTCTATACATATTTGTATAAACAAAATTTCAAAATTCGGACCGGAAGTAATACCTTTACTCTTAGCGAATAGCATTTTCTTGCAAATATCTCACAAAGTATGCATTCTGTGAGATTAAGAGACTAGAAATACTTAGAATAGGATTTAAAAAAATTTTGGTATACAAGAATTTTCAAAATTCGGACACATTTACTCACAGGCGTATTTTTTTAAGAGGATAAATATATTTAAAGCTTAATTTAGAACAACTTTGCATAATTTGAAATTCATAAATAATATAAGAAAGTCGTGTGGTGCTCACACCTAATTTTTTCTTAATAATAAATGTATACCACAAATTGCTTTGAGTTGTATTTTTGAATAACCAAAAGTAAATGGAATTGACTGGTCTTTATAAAAATTTATAGTTATTTGAGGTAAGTACGATAGGGGTACAATAAACGAAATTTCTGGGTTATGTATTCAGATTTTGTTTTACAAATATTCTTAAAATATCAAGATTATAATGTTTTTAAACAAATATGTATTCTTCAAACAAGAAGATTGTGGATTTTAATAAATTGAAATGAAGGATTTTCTTTAGTTTTGTAGAACAAAGTCTAGGTATGTGGTTGCATCGTGCCCACCCATGACGTCACCTGCGTAGAATTATGTTTGCTTCACTGCTTGATAGTTAAGGCGTGTCTATATGTGTAAATGGTCTAAGGTACCTACTCTTTTGTATGGTCATGGTTAGTTTTTTCATAAATGTTATATATTTATTATAACACGTAAAACTAAGTTTAAATTATTTAAATTTAGTATAGTATCATGTACTATTAACTTGTTTTTTTTAATGGAAAAGTATATTTTTGAAAAATGAATTTGTGAGGAATTTGTGTCTTTAAATGTATAATGGAATGTACATTAACATATTAATATTCAATAAGACTATATAAGTCATGTAACATATTAAAAAATAAACGTTTATGTGTATGTGTGGTTATTGATATTGTTTTCATAAATATGTATTATTTAACTTGCTTTTATAAATGGAAAAGCCTTTATGAAAAATAAATTTGTAATTGACTTTGTCTTTGTCTAAAGTTACAGTGGATAGTAGATTAAGATGTCAATATTCAGTAACGAAGAAAAATGTATACCTATTCAGTTAGATTTTAAATAAATTTCTACAGAACAATCCCAAAGGAATTATATTATTACAAATATCCTGTTTTAACTAATTCATCTTCCCATATATTTTTTCCTTTTAGTGTTTCATATTATTATTAATTTTTAGTATGCATCAATTGAATGACTAACAGTCGTATATTTATGTTTTGTTTACAAAGAATGTCAGATAATGAACCGGAAATGTAACGACATTATACAATGAGATGATTTGGCAACCACGAAATCAACTACATAATAGGGTTGAGACGGACTATAGACTAGAATAGCTTTTTGAATTATTTGTATTTCTAAATTTGTTTCTTTTGTCAATTTCATAGTTACTGTATATTATAAAAATCCGCTTTTTAAAATATACAGGGTTTTCAAACTTAAGTCGGCACTATCGCTATCTTCGTTATTATTGGAGCTACGAAGTCGCTTAAATAGGCAAACTAGTAGTATTTTTTTCGCTCATTACGATGGTGAAAACGGAATAAAAATTGAACATCGCTTTCGCGAGTTATGTCAAAAAGTTAAATTTTTTCAAGTGGAACACCCAGTATACAATATTCTCAATCGATAGGAAATTGAATTCTGAACAAATGGTGTCCTATGACCTTTTATCCTAATGTCAAAAATGACAAAGCTATTGATGATTTTTCAAATTCGTCAATGTGGCTGATATTTCATAAACAAAATTTGTTTGTTTCATAAATGTCATCAGAATTATGATGTCAAATTGAAGTTTTGCTAGTGAACACTTTACGTTTGTGGTTTTTGAGGAAACAATGCCTTTCACGCATTCAGAAAAATGTGATATGGTGGAATGTTATATCGTTTGTCAAAAAAATAGCCACCGAGCGCGTGAACGTTATACTGCGTTGTTTCCTATGCGTAATTTGCCAGATAGAAGGTACTTTTTGCTTTTGTATCGTAAATTTAGATCTAATGAAAATGTGTTCAAGAAAACTAGAACCAAGATAGTATATTATACACCTAGGGAGTGAAATGATGTTTTTTTCCGAGGTGCAGTTTGTAGCCCGAGGGCGAAGCCCGAGGGCTCTACAAAGCACCGAGGAGAAATTCATTCACTCCCGAGGTGTATATACTATTTTTTGCACGACCCAAACGATTTTAATTGAAGAAATCTAACTTTTTTTAAAAATTGTCAACATGACGTTTCCAGTTGTCGAACGCAAAAATCATGCTGGTTCTGATGGAAACCCTTGACGACCGATAAATAAGGGTAGCCATATTGGTTTTTTGTGAATATCGAGAAACTGCCCGTATTTTCTTCGCTTCGTTAAATAAGCATTGGAAAAATGTGTGACGAAACTATTGAAGAAACGGCTTCAAAAATAGTTGTGAATTTATTGCCAGAAAAATCTAGGAAGATCTACGAAAAGTGCTTCAAGGAATTTTGTGATTGGTGTCTGGTAAAAGAAGTAGATGAAATTCATAGCGAGAGTGTGCTCCTGGTATATTTTGCCGAAAAGGCGAAGCATTTTAAGGCTTCAACACTGTGGTCACATTATTCAATGATAAAAGCTACTCTTAGCGTGAAAAATAATGTCGACATCAGCAAGTACTCACGATTAGTAGTATTCCTTAAAAGACAAAATACTGGATACCAGGCAAAAAAATCAAAAATTCTTACTAAGGAGCAAGTTCATCAATTTCTAATAGACGCTCCAGAAGAAAAGTACTTGATGGTTAAGGTAAACTAAAAAAGTTAATGTTTCTAATTTAAGATAATTATACACTATGATTTCAGGTAGCAATGATTATGGGAATTGCTGGGGCTTTAAGATCGGATGAACTGGTAAAATTGACAGTAGATGATGTCCAAGACTTGGGATCAACTATTTTGGTATCTGTAAACAATACCAAAAATCATGTAAATAGAGCATTTACGATAGTCTCCAAAGAAAACTGTGCAATTGATTTTGTTGTTATTTGTAAAAAATATATGGTTCTGCGGAAAGAAAACACAGATCATAGACGGTTTTTTGTATGTTACAGAAATAACAAATGTTCCACACAACCCGTAGGTAAGAATACTTTTGGAGGATTGCCTAAGCAAATAGCTTCATACCTCAATTTACCCAATCCATCTTCCTACACCGGCCACTGCTTTCGGCGCTCATCAACATCTTTTCTGGCCGATTCAGGTGTTGAAATTGGAGTTATAAAACGTCATGGCGGATGGAAATCTGATACTGTCGCAGAGGGATATATTGAAAATTCATTAGTTAATAAGAATTTGATTTCCGAAAAAATTCTAATCGGAAAAGACTCGGAAAAGGAAAATCGACCGTCAACTTCCAGTGGGTCAAATCAAGTGGATATTAATGTAAAAGAAAATCGACTGTCCAATTCTAGCGGCTTTAAGCAACGTGTGATTAGTCCATTAACATCTTTGTTCACTATTAATGGTGGTACTAACATTAATGTCAATATTAATATTAAATAAACGATTAAATTCATAAATTGAGTTGGCTATGTTTTTTATACCAAGGGAGCAAAAGAGTCACTTCACTCCCTCATTTAAGGGAGTGAACGTGCCTATTATGCAAGGGTCGTGCAAAAAATAATTTATAATAAGTGAAGCAACGGAAATTAATGTGTTAGCTTACTTTGAAGCTTATCCTAATAATTCAATTAACGATTTCATGCAAGAAAGTGAACTATGTTTGGGAACTATTCATAATATTCTCAAAAAGTATAATTTTGTGTCGTACAAGTATCGACCTACACAGACGTTGGTACTAGGAGATCAAGAAAGGCGCATCCAGTTTTGTCAGTGGTTCATTAATAAAATGAGAACCAATGATAATTTTTGGCGCTTAGTTCATTGGAGTGACGAATCAACTTTCTCCAATAGGGGCATGTTCAACAGAAAGAACAGTCACTACTGGAGTCGCAAAAATCCGATGCTATTCCGTCCTTGTAACCCGCAGAGACGTTTTAGTATTAATGTTTGGTGCGGTCTAATGGGCTCAACAATTGTAGGCCCTATATTTTATCAGGGCGCATTAACTGGTGAGCGGTATGCCGAAATGTTAACCGCCACACTTCGCGACTTCTTGGATGATCTGACTTTAATTGATAGACAGCAGATTTACTTCCAACAAGACGGAGCTCCTCCCCATAACGTTCGCCAGGTAGATATCCTATTACACGAATTTTTTAATGACAGATATTTATCAACCAACGGCCCTATCCGTATGCCTCCTCGATCACCAGACATTACGCCGATGGATTTTTTTCTTTTGGGGATATGTGAAGAGTGTGGTGTACAACAGGCAGTATGATAATCTTGACGATATTCAGCAGAGTATCGTTCATGCTATCAATAATATTGATGGTAGAATCATTGCCAGAGCCACTAGGAGCGTTTACAAGCGGGCTCAAAAATGCTTGGAGTACGAGGGAGGTGTTTTTGAGCATCTAGTTTAAGTTTTGTTGTATTTTTTAAATATTTATAGGATTTATTATTATTACTATTATGATTACCTAAAATAAACAATACTTCATTGATATTCCCCTTGCTTTTTATTTCATTGCTAATACAAAGTTACAGTTAAGACAGCCACGAATTTGAAGTCATCAATAGTAGTCATTTTTGACATTAGCATAAAAGGTAATAGAGCAGAATTCAATTTCCTATCGATTGAGGATATTTTATACTGGGTGTTCCATTTGAAAAAATTTAACTTTTTGACATAAGTCGCGAACGCGATGTTCAATTTTTATTCCGTTTTCACCGTCGTAATGAGGGAAAAAAATCCAACTAGTTTGCCTATTTAACCGACTTCGTAGCTCCAATAATAACGAAGATAGCAATAGTGCCGACTTAAGTTTGAAAACCCGGTATAATAGTAATTATGAGTGTATGATTAAAGAATTAGAAAATCACACCGAATTTAGTATTGAAGTGACAATCCAAATGAGAGTCACAGAAATACTGTCATGTAGCAGGTATACATTATTAAGTATTTGCTATTATTATTGATCTATAACAGTGAATTTTAATTTTGTTAGTTATTTAAATACAAATTCGTATTTGTGCGTGTTTCAAAATCTGCAGCAATATTTCTGAATGGATGTTTTTAAAAATAAGTGTATATAGTTTACTCTTTTGATAAAATTAATTTTCTTTCTAACACCAAGTACTACAAAGCAACTTTGAATAAAAAGTATTAGATTTCTAGTGATGGATACACTTTTTCGTCCTAAGAAGTTTTCTGGGAAATAAATAATAAAAACATATCCCACTTCCCTCATACTTACGTTGTATATAGATAAGACACCTAGGTAAAAGAATTTGTCCGGCAGAACACATTTAGTGACATATCGATACGTCTAGTATCTACTTTTGATATGTATTATATATTAATCACACAAAATATTATTAGTTAGACGGCTATAAAGATTTATTTAATTTATCAATTACAAAACACTGTCTTTCGAGACCTTGTGTATTCAGGTATACAGAAAACCGATAAAATATATTTCGAATTTGTTGAATAAAATTTACATGTTTAAAATGCGGGTGGGACAAAAGAGAGCTGAAATATTTTAATTGACTACGAACTAGGGTGCAATATAGAATTCTGAATGTAGACAAAGATTGAAATGTCCCTGCCAGTATGCATAATAAAGTCAAGCTTGGGTTGTTTTACAATTGTGCTTACATGAACATCAAATACCATTTTAGAATAGTATCTACATAATGTTCAGGTCCCGAAGGACCTGTGTTCAACTATAGTCATTTCATTTATATACGAATTCATTCTGTTGACGGTTCCATTAAATCTTATACACTGACATTTATTGAAATTGAAAGTCAGACTGTTGATTTGATAACATGTTCGTGTTCATTAGTGAACATAATAAATTGAAATTAATTATACACTTTTCTATTTGTGGTTAATATATATAAAAACATTTCGGGCATAGCTTATCTAAATTTATATACAGTGCCTCTATAATGAGAGTAGTGACAAGAGATACGAAATTAATAGAAACCAAATCGACCATTATGTGGGTATCTTTTCTGTCAAATTTGTGTCAACTAATTAGAACAAACCTCATCTTGTCACAGGTGCGTGAAGTTGGCACCACAACTTGCGGCGCAAATGTTCTTTTTAGTGCCAAAATGTTGCGCCTAATATTCGCCGTTGATAACTGAAGAAAAAACACCGGGGCATTAATTTGTTATTAAGTTATAAACAAAAAAAAGTTATTTAATATCAACTTCTTACCAGACCAAAACTTACGGCGCAAACTTCCAATTTAGTGCAAATAGTTGAACGACAATATGCGCCGTCGATATTTGAAGAAAAAAATGAGGTGTGGTCACCAGACGACTTTCTTATACGTATGAGCGTTTCAAATAAAATTGTTCTAAATTGTTTTAAATAGTTTTATCTTCTTAGACAAACAAGCCAAACTTCAAGAATCTTTTAATATAATAGAATCTATAGAATGCATACTTTGCGAGATATTCGCAAGAAAGTGCTACTCGCTAAGAGTAAAAGCGTTACTTCCTGTCCGAATTTTGAAATTTCATTTATACAAAAAAAATTCCAAATCCAACCCTAAACACTTTTGCACTCTTGATAAATATATATAGAATGCATAATTTACGATATATTTGCAAAAAATCGCTATTCTATAAGAGTAAAAGTGTTACTTTCGGTTCGAATTTTGACATTTTTTTTACGAAAGGTATCAAGGATTAAGTTTTAAATACCTTTATACTCGTAAGGCAACCTGTGTAAAAAGCATGACTTGCGAGATATTGGCAAAAACTGATTTTCGATAAGAGTAAAAGACCTACTTTTGGTAGGAATTTCGAAAAACTTTCATAACAAAATAATACATATGAATTCTTTATAAATTTGTTTAAACTTAGTAGTTGGCGAAATATTGGCAAAATTCGATTTTTTTATTGAAGTAAACTATTACTTCCGGTCTGCTGATTTTACTGAAATTATAATCACATCTCAGGATCTAAATACAAAATTTTGAATTCATAGCTATAGCGGTTTGACCGACATCGTCGTCACACACACAGACATACACAGAGGGACATTTCTTAAAATCCACTTTTTCGGTATCAGGGAACTTCAAAACTTGGATATCTTCAAAAATCTCGAGGTTGAACATTTTCATAACAATAGTTTCTTATACCTACGTATAAGAAAATAAAACACCAGCCATTTATTGTTTACAAAATTTTAAACAGAAACCTATATAGTCTAATAAATTTACCATCGAACAAAAGCATTGGCTCACTTTTACTTTCTTATACGTAGTATAAGGAAGTATTGTGATGATGAAAATTTTCGACCTCGAGATTTTTGCAGATGTCCACGTTTTGAAGTCCCCTGATACCGAAAAAGTGGTTTTTAAAAAATGTCTGTGTGTCTGTCTGTGTCTGTGTCTGTGTGTGTGTCTCTCTCTGTGTGTGTGACCACGATAGCGGTCAAACCGCTGTAGGTATCAATTCCAAATTTTGTATTTACGTGTATAATCTCCCTCTTGAGATCTGATTAGTTTTTCAGTAAAATCGGTAGACCGGAAGTAGCAGTTTACTTCAGCGAAAAAATCGAATTTTGCCAATATTTCGTCAACTACTAAATTTAAACAAATTTATAAAGAATTCATATACACTTAAAATTAAAATTGAGAATAATTTTATTTAAAAAGTTTTTCGAAATTCCTACCGGAAGTAGGTCTTTTACTCTTATCTAAAATCAGTTTTTTGCGAATATTTCGCAAATCATGCTTTTTAGACAAGTACGTTACGGGTATAAAAGTATTTAAAACATAATTTTCAATATCTTTTGTATAGAAAAATTTTCAAAATTCAGACCGGAAGTGCCACTTTTACTCTTATCGAATAGCGATTTTTTGCAAATATGTCATAAGTTATGCATTCTATATATATTTATCAAGAGTACAAAAGTATTTAAAACTGGATTTGCAATAGTTTTTGTATATATGAAATTTTAAAATTCGGACCGGAAGTAGCACTTTTACTCTTAGCGAGGAGCACTTTTTTGATAATATCTTGCAAAGTATGCATTCTATAGAGATTTATTAAGAGAATAGAAGTACTTAGAATAGGATTTTGAATAATTTTTGTAAAAAAAATTCTTAAAATTCTATAATTTGAAACGTTTATACGTATAAGAAAGTCGTGTGGTGGCCACACCTTATTTTTTACTTTCTTATACGTAGTATAAGGAAGTATTGTGATGATGAAAATTTTCGACCTTGAGATTTTTGCAGATGTCCACGTTTTGAAGTCCCCTGATACCAAAAAAGTGGTTTTTAAAAAAATGTCTCTCTCTCTCTCTCTCTCTCTCTCTCTCTCTATCTCTCTCTCTCTCTCTCTCTGTGTGTGTGTGACCACGATAGCGGTCAAACCGCTGGAGATATGAATTCCAAATTTTGTATTTACGAATATAATCTCCCTCTTGAGAACTGATTAGATTTTCAGCAAAATCGGCCAACCGGAAGTAGTAGTTTACTTCAGTGAAAAAATCGAATTTTGCCAATATTTTGTCAACTACCAAGTTTAGACAAATTTATAGAGAATTCATATGTACTTAAAATTGAAATTGCGAACAATTTTATTAAAAAAGTTTTTCGAAACTCCTACCGGAAGTAGGTCTTTTACTCTTATCGAAAATCAGTTTTTTGCAAATATTTTGCAAGTTATGCTTTTTAGACAGGTACGTTACGAGTATAAAAGTATTTAGAACTTAATTTTCAATACCTTTTGTATAAAAAAAAATCAAAATTCGGACCGGAACTCACTTTTACTCTTACCGAATAACGATTTTTTGCAAATATGTCGTAAATTATGCAATCTATATATATTTATGAAGAGTTCAAAAGTATTTAGAGTTCCATTTGGAATATTTTTTGTATAAATGACATTTCAAAATTCGGACCGGAAGTAACACTTTCAAATTATAGAATTTTAAGAATTTTTTTACAAAAATTATTCAAAATCCTATTCTAAGTACTTCTATTCTCTTAATAAATCTCTATAGAATGCATACTTTGCAAGATATTATCAAAAAATGAGGTGTGGCCACCACACGACTTTCTTATACGTATGAGCGTTTCAAACTATACAATTTTAAGAATGTTTGTATACAAAACTTATTCAAAATCCTATTTTAAGTACTTTCATTCTCTTAATAAATCGCTATAGAATGCATACTTTGCAAGATATTCGAAAAAAAGTGCTACTCGCTAAGAGTAAAAGTGCCAGTTCCGGTCCGAATTTTGAAATTTCATTTATACAAATAATATTGCAAATTCAACTCTAAATACTTTTATACTCTTAATAAATATATATAGAATGCATAATTTACGACATATCTGCAAAAAATCGCTATTCGGTAAGAGTAAAAGTGGTACTTCCGGTCCGAATTTTGAAATTTTTTTTATACGAAAGATATTTAAAATTATAATTTAAATACTTTTATACTCGTAATGTACCTGCCTAGAAAGCATGACTTGCGAGATATTCCCAAAAAACTGATTTTCAATAAGAGTAAAAGACCTGCTTCCGGTTGGAATTTCGAAAAACTTTTTTAAGATAATTTGCCTAGAATTTAATTTTGAGTATATTTCAATTCTTTATAAATTTGTTTAAACTTAGTAATTGACGAAATATTGGCAAAATTATAATTTTTCACTGAAGTAAACTGCTACTTCCGGTCTACTGATTTTACTGAAAAACCAATCAGATCTCAAGAGGGAGATTATACACGTAAATACAAAATTTGGAATTGATATCTACAGCGGTTTGACCGCTATCGTGGTCACACACAGACACACAGACACACATACAGACAGACAGACAGACAGACAGACACACAGACATTTTTTTTAAAAACCACTTTTTCGGGATCAGGGGATTTCAAAACGTAGACATCTGCAAAAATCTCGAGGTCGAAAATTTTCATCATCACAATACTTCCTTATACTACGTATAAGAAAGTAAAAAATGAGGTGTGGCCACCACACGACTTTCTTATACGTATGAAAGTGTTACTTCCGGTCCGAATTTTGAAATTTCATTTATACAAAAAATATTCCAAATCTAACTCTAAATACTTTTGTACTCTTCATAAATATATATAGAATGCATAATTTACGACATATTTGCAAAAAATCGCTATTCGATAAGAGTAAAAGTGGTACTTCCGGTCTGAATTTTGAAATTTTTTTTATACAAAATACTTTTAATACTCGTAATGTACCTGCCTAGAAAGCATGACTTGCGAGATATTCGCAAAAAACTGATTTTCGATAAGAGTAAAAGACCTACTTCCGGTAGGAATTTCGAAAAACTTTATTAATACAATTTTTCTCAAATTTAATTCTGAGTACATTTGAATTCTTTATAAATTTGTTTAAACTTAGTAATTGACGACATATTTGCAAAATTCGATTTTTTCACTGAAGTAAACTACTACTTCCGGTCTGGCGATTTTGCTCAAAATCTAATCAGTTCTCAAGAGGGAGATTATATTCGTAAATACAAAAGTTGGAATTGATATCTACAGCGGTTTGACCGCTATCGTGGTCACACACACACACACACACACACACACAGACACACACACACAGACACACAGACATTTTTTAAAAACCACTTTTTTGGTATCAGGGGACCTCAAAACGTGGACATCTGCAAAAATCTCGAGGTCGAAAATTTTCATCATCACAATACTTCCTTATACTACGTATAAGAAAGTAAAAGTGCTCCTCGCTAAGAGTAAAAGTGCTACTTCCGGTCCGAATTTTAAAATTTCATATATACAAAAAATATTGCAAATCCAGTTTTAAATACTTTTGAACTCTTGATAAATATATATAGAATGCATAACTTATGACATATTTGCAAAAAATCGCTATTCGATAAGAGTAAAAGTGGCACTTCCGGTCTGAATTTTGAAATTTTTTTTATACAAAAGATATTGAAAATTATGTTCTAAATACTTTTATACCCGTAACGTACTTGTCTAAAAAGCATGATATGCGAAATATTCGCAAAAAACTGATTTTCGATAAGAGTAAAAGACCTACTTCCGGTAGGAATTTCGAAAAACTTTTTAAATAAAATTATTCTCAATTTTAATTTTAAGTATATATGAATTCATTATAAATTTGTTTAAATTTAGTAGTTGACGAAATATTGGCAAAATTCGATTTTTTCGCTGAAGTAAACTGCTACTTCCGGTCTACCGATTTTACTGAAAAACTAATCAGATCTCAAGAGGGAGATTATACACGTAAATACAAAATTTGGAATTGATACCTACAGCGGTTTGACCGCTATCGTGGTCACACACACACACAGAGACACACAGACACACACACAGACAGACAGACAGACATTTTTTAAAAACCACTTTTTGGTATCAGGGGACTTCAAAACGTGGACATCTGCAAAAATCTCGAGGTCGAAAATTTTCAAAACGCTTGTGTCTTGTAGTCTATATATAAAGATGAAATACTACATTTATTTCTAAGAATTTCTAAACAAACATGTAACCGGAACGCTAAAAGCCCGCCAGCAAAAAGCTTTGCCGCGCACAATTTAGTTTTAGAGAAAGTCGCGTATGCCCAAAATGCGTGGACAATGTCTGAAAAAAGCACCGGCGTATTTGTTTGTTAAATTGTGACTACTGAAATTCTGTTGTATTTTAACGAATATCAAGTTAAATAATAGCTGAAATGTGTATCTATATACTTTTATTAGACATACAATTAAATAAGCTGCAAATCGAGAGGAGATACAACTATTTTTATTAATAATAAGAATATATAGATACACATTTAAATGATGTTTATTTCAGCTGATTGATATGTTATAGGTATTTATAATATTATTATTTAAGTATTATTGAACTTGATATTCATTAAAATACAACAGAATTTCAGTAGTCAAAATTTAACAAACAAATACACCGGTGTTTTACTTTCTTATTCGTAGTATAAGGAAGTATTGTGATGATTTTTGCATATGTCCACGTTTTGAAGTCCCCTGATACCGAAAAAGTAGTTTTTAAAAAATGTCTCTGTGTGTGACCACGATAGCCGTCAAACCGCTGTAAATATCAATTCCAAATTTTGTATTTGCGTGTATAATCTCCCTCTTGAGATCTGATAAGTTTACCGGAAGTAGTAGTTTACTTCAGTGAAAATATCGAATTTTGCCAATATTTTGTCAACTACTGAGTTTAAACAAATTTATAAAGAATTCATATGTACTTAGAAATAAAATTGAGAACAATTTTATTTAAAAAGTCTTTCGAAATTCCTACCGGAAGTAGGTCTTTTACTCCTATCGAAAATCAGTTTTTTGCTAATATTTCGCAAATCATGCTTTTTAGACAGGTACGTTACGGGTATAAAAGTATTTAGAACATAATTTTCAAAATCTTTTGTATAAAAAAAATTTCAAAATTCTGACCGGAAGTACCACTTTTACTCTTATCGAATAGCGATTTTTTGCAAATATGTCGTAAGTTATGCATTCTATATATATATTTATCAAGAGTGCAAAAGTATTTAGTGCTAGATTTGCAATATTTTTTGTATATATGAAATTTCAAAATTCGGACCGTAAGTAACACGTTTACTCTCAGGGAGTAGCACTTGTTTCGAATATCTAGCACAGTATGTATTCTATAGCGATTTATTAAGAGAATAAAAATACTTAGAATAGGATTTTGAATAATTTTTGTGTAAAAAAAATTCTTAAAATTGTATAGTTTGAAACGCTCATACGTATAAGAAAGTCGTGTGGTGGCCACACCTCACTATTTTACTTTCTGATACGTAGTATAAGGAAGTATTGCGATGATGAAAATTTTCGACCTCGAGATTTTTGCAGATGTCCACGTTTTGAAGTTCCCTGATACCGAAAAAGTGGTTTTTAAAAAATGTCTGTGTGTGACCACGATAGCGGTCAAACCGCTGTAGATATCCATTCCAAGTTTTGTATTTACGTGTATAATCTCCCTCTTGAGATCTGATTAGTTTTTCAGTAAAATCGGTAGACCGGAAGTAGCAGTTTACTTCAGTGAAAAAATCGAATTATGCCAATATTTCGTCAAGTACCAAGTTTGATCAAATTAAACTTAAAAATACTTAAAATTGAAATTGAGACCAATCTTATTTAAAAAGTTTTTCGAAATTCCTACCGGAAGAAGGTCTTTTACTCCTATCGAAAATCAGTTTTTTGCGAATATTTCGCAAATCATGCTTTTTAGACAGGTACGATACGGGAATAAAAGTATTTAAAACATAATTTTCAAAATCTTTTGTATAAAAAAAATTTCAAAATTCAGACCGCAAGCACCACTTTTACTCTTATCGAACAGCGATTTTTTGCAAATATATCGTAAGTTATGCATTCTATATATATTTATTAAGAGTACAAAAGTATTTAGTGCTAGATTTGCAATATTTTTTGTATATATGAAATTTCAAAATTCGGACCGGAAGCCACACTTTTACTCTTAGGGAGTAGCACTTTTTCTTTAATATCTTGCAAAGTATGTATTCTATAGCGATTTATTAAGAGAATAGAAGTACTTAGAATAGGATTTTGATACCGAAAAGTGGTGTTTAAGAAAAGTGTCTCTCTGTATGTCAGTGTGTGTGACCACGATGTCGGTCAAACCGCTACAGCTATCAATTCTAAATTTTGTATTTAGGACTATACTCTCCCTCTTGAGATCTGACTAGATTTTCAGTAAAATCAGCAGACCGGAAGTAGTAGTTTACTTCAATAAAATAATCGAATTTTGCAAATATTTCATATTTTCATTCATATGTACTCAAAATTAAATTTGAGAAAAATTTTATTATGAAAGTTTTTCGAAATTCCTACCGAAAGTAGGTTTTTCGCTCTTATCGAAAATCAAATTGCAAGTCATGCTTTTTATATAGGTGCGTTACGAGTATAAAGGTATTTAGAACTTAATCCTCGATACCTTTCCTATAAAAAAATTTAAAAATTCGGACCGGAAGTAACACTTTTATTCTTATAGAATAGCGATTTTTTGCAAATATATCGTAAATTATGCATTCTATATATATTTATCAAGAGTACAAAAGTATTTAGGGTTGGATTTGGAATTCTTTTTGTATAAATGAAATTTCAAAATTCGGACCGAAAGTAACGCTTTTACTCTTAGCGAGTAGCACTTTCTTTCGAATATCTCGCAAAGTATGCATTCTATAGAGAATAGAAGTACTTATATAGGATTTTGAATAATTATTATAAAAAAAAATTCTTGAAGTTTGGCTAATTTGTCGAAGAAGATAAAACTATTTAAAACAATTTAGAACAATTTTATTTGAAACGCTCATACTTATAAGAAAGTCGTCTGGTGACCACACCTCATTTTTGTCTTCAAATATCGACGGCGCATATTGCCCTTCAACGATTTGCACTCATATGGAAGTTTGCGCCATAAGTTTTGGTCTGGTAAGAAGTTGATATTAAATAACTTTTTTTTTGTTTATAACTTAATAACAAATTAATGCGCTGGTGGATTTTCTTCAGATATCGACTGCGCATGTTGCGCGCAAACATATGTCACTAAGAAGAACATTTGCGCCGAAAATTGTGGTGCCAACTTCACGCACCTACATAATTGTATTTGTTTATAACTTTATAGCAATTAACTGTTTCGGTGCGTTTTCTTCAGATATTGACGGCGCATGTTGTGTGCCAACGATTTGCAGGAAATTTTGGTCTGGTATGAAGTTGATACTAAATTACTATTTTTGTTTATAACTTTGTAACAAATTAATGCGCCGGTGTGTTTTCTTCAGATATCGACGGTACATATTAGGCGCAAACTTTTGGCACTAAATAGAAAATTTACGCCTCAAGTTGTGGTGCTGGTGTGAAGCTGGCACCAAAAAATGTTTTAGTTTATAACTTTGTAACAAATTAATGCGCCGGCGTTTTTTCTTCAGATATCGACGGCGCATATTAAGCGCAAACTTTTGGCACTAAAAAGAACATTTGCGCCGCAATTTGTGTTATATAATTTAAATATTCTATACAGGGTGTTTAAAAAAGATGCGGCAATATTAAAGGGGTTGATTGTCCAGGTCATTTTATACAAAAAAGTTTATAATAAATAAGGTCCGCAAACGTTTCGTTACCAATCTACAGCGTGTTGAAGTTTAATGAAAAGAAACAGTAAAAATTAGATTTCTCCAAGACTGCATTAAAGATCATAATGAAATTTTAGGCGTGTTATTTTTCAAGAAAAAAAATAGGACGCCGCTGATTTCTCTAAAAATAAAAATATGTTTCTATTCTTTGTTTAATTGTGAAGAAAAAAACTCTCTTAACTTGCTATCATACGACGTACCGTTTTTTAGTAAAAAAAACACATTTTAGTGCATGTACATTTATTACAGAAATTTTTTTTAAATAACAAAGGTTTTATTTAAGGGCAAAAACAAATATTTTACCATACCAACAATTTTAGCAAGCAAAAATTACAATAACTGTGCAAAGTGACCACCTCGAGCTCGGATGCAAGAATCCAATCTTCTCCTCATCGACTGGCGAACTCTCTCAAAAACAACAGGATCGGTTTCAATTGAGTTGCACCCAGCAATGATTCGATTTCTTAAGTCTTCTACGTTTTCCAATGGAGTAGTTACTTGTCTATTGTCGAGTTGCTTTAACAGATTGATGATAAGTGTCAACCAACATGACTCCCAATTCATTTTTGCAAGTAAAAACCCACAGCTCACTTCAGCCCATAACCAAACAACCCATTGCTATGTTCACCCAGTGACTAAAGCGCATGAAGTCACAGCTTATCAAGGTGTATTTAAAAGATCACTTAGCGTCATGCCAACATATACGATAAATAGCATTTTAAAGATAAAAGTAGAAAAACATTTTCACATTGTTTTTAAAAGCAAAAACGTTAACTTTGGTGGTGCTTGTAGCCAAGAAAATTCTGCATCATTTGGTAAAGTTGCACTCGCCAATACCTCAATAAAATTTGTTTTTTCAAAGCCTACTTCCTGAAATTTTCACTTACCAAAAACTTATTTTTTTTAAATGGAACACCCAGTATTTTATTGAGGCATTTTGTTCCTTTTTTTATTCTCTTTGATTTTTGTTAACAATGTCCTATTTTAATTTCTGAGATAATCACTATAGGAGCAATTAGCGGTCAATTAAAGAACTACGAGCGCTGTTGTTCTATGCACCAAAATATTCGTTCAACCAATGGAAGGCAGGGATGGCGCCCGACTTCCTTAGTCAACTGTCAAACAAAGTAAATGTTATATCCAACTTTCTCAAAAGTAATAATTTTATAGAATTAAGAGCATCGCATTTCAATTTTTTAATTCCGGCAATGTCCAGTTGCAGTATTTCATTTTTAACACTGTTGGTTAACATCTAAATAAAATAAAGGTTATGTTTACTGAAATATTTGAAGATGTCTTCAAAAAGTTTTGAAAATCCGTTCGTAGATAGCGAAGATACCCTCCTTCATTAACATTTTCATCAAATAAATACGGTCCAATTATGTAACTACCCACTATTCCTCCACACAGTTTTAATGACCAACGATTTTGAAAGTTTACAGGTGTGATAAAGTGGGGGATTTTATGTTTTATAACAACGGAAATTGTGACGATGAACGTATTCACTTTAATAAAAGGTTTCGTTGGTAAACAACAAAAAATTGAGAGCGCCAGGATAATTTATCTGCTGCCAATTGACGAAAATGTAAGCGATTCTGAAAATTTCTTTCATCTAACCCTGTCTATGAATATGCTACGGGTGAATTTCGTATTTCCTAATTATTCTGGATTCTAAAATTTGACTTACATCTAACTGCCGACTAATTCTCGTAGTACTTGTATGGGGGTGTTCAACTACACTCGTAAGTACCATAAACGTCTTATCCTCATCAGTTATTGCTTTTTCCGCTTTTTCTTTCATATTCAATGCTTTCTGTTCACTCAAACCGTCCACTTTATATTTTCCAAGGTTTCTGGCTTCGGTTGACTTCTACCAGGGATCGCTGTGCATAAAGTCTGGATGCTAGTAAGGAGTTTCTTTCAGATTCACCCAAAATGTCAATCATATCTATTAACTCTTCATAAGAATAATTTATTTGGATGATAACTAATAGCGATGCTTTTATAAGTTTGACTTAAATGTATACCGACTTTCTTTAACAGTTGACTCAGGCAGTCAGCCGCATTCCAGACCAATATTTGGGTGCAGAGAACAGCGCTCGTAGTTCTTTAATTGACCTCTAATTGCTCGTATAGTGATTATCTCAAAAATTAGAAAAGATAGGTATAGGACATTGTTAACAAAAATGAAAGAAAATAAAAAAAGGAACAAAATGACTCAATAAAATACTGGGTGTTCCATTTAAAAAAAATAAGTTTTTGGTATGTGAAAATTTCAGGAAGTAGGTTTTGAAAAAAACAAAGTTTCTTGAGGTATTGTCAAGTGCAACTTTACCAAATGATGCAGAATTTTCTTGGCTACAAGCACTACCAAATTCAATGTTTTTACTTTTAAAAACAATGTGAAAACGATTTTTTTCTGAACACGTGTTTTGGTCAAATATTTTCAAAAAAAAAATAATAACTCAAAAACTATTAGATCAATTTTGAAAAAGAAAAAACAGTTGAACAGGCAATTTAAAGCAGAACAAGAAAATCCAAAAATATATAGGGTGAGTCATTTAAAAAAATTAAGTTCTGTGCATTTCCGGTGAAACCGGAAGTGCGCCCGAGCTTAAAGTATTTTTACAATATGCGCCACAAGCAACCATGGATCCTCCACTAATTGCTTTTTCTTTTATTTAAAACACAAAAGAGCAATCGAAGAAGCGGCTACTAATGGCTCACCCTGTATATTGCTAATTATACGTACATTATAAACGTTTGATGTATTTCTAAATGAACTAGAGAATATACTTTTATTCAACACATTTATTCAAGTAGTTAGTGCGCATGCGCTTTTCTAACAACTATGGAGGAACTCGACGACATTAGACGTTAGGGTTTCTTCTATAACGTTACTTATATAGTATTTGTTACAATAATAAATTGTATCTATTGTGTTATACCGTGACGTACCGTTTCATAGTGCAAATAATTGTAAGTATGCTTTATTTTTTTATTTGTTCGATTAACCCCTTCTTTATTGAAACAAGATAATCAATTATACGTAACTATGTACTTAAGTTACCTACTTATTTGGTAAATAGCTACATAAAAATAATGAATGATTCTACAAATGTATGTAGGTTTCTCATAACGATTTTTTTTATGTGCCATTGGAGGGAAAAATGTGCGTGTTTCTTCAATGGGAATGATGCGTTTCTTGATGACGGACAATATTGCAAAAAGATTTAATTGGGCCGACAGAGACAAACATCCTTTTAAGAAGACAAATATGATGAATATGATATGGTAATATGATATGGTAAGTGAGATTTTACATTTTGATAATAATTGTATAACTGAACAAAAATTATATGTTTCAGATGCTATAAAAGTATCATTTGATGGTGACCGTGCCCCAAGATATGAGGTAATCGACAAATTTATTGCTCAAGCGGTGAAAGACTAGCTGAAGTTATCCAAGCAGAGACAGTCAAACAAACGAAAAGAAAATTAACAATTAGTTTTAAAATTAATATTTTATGGAAAAATTTTTAATTTCTACTAGATTATAGATTATAGACTGGTGGAATATGTACAGTTGGTATTCGTGTAAAACACATTTACAATAAATTATTTTTAGACGTTTGAAAATGTATATTTCGGTGTGTGCCATAAACGTATTACAAATACGTTTAGTTATGAGTATTGTGCAACGTATACGTATACCGATCTTTTATTTAGACGTTTATTATCCCACTGGGTAGTAACGTTCAATTTTAATTTTTGATATACGTATATTAAATTGTATGTTTTGTGGTCTAATAAACTACAGATAATGAACAAAAGTAGATCGTCTATGAGGCGGACATTTTTCCGTTGTAATAACGTTGACCATATACGTCTATAGACGTTTAGCTTACATATAAATTATACGTTTTTTATACTACTTTGTGTTACTTGGGAATCAACGCATCATCGGTTTTCTTGTTATAATTGTCTACTTGAAATTGAGAAGTATCATTGGCGTAAATGGAAATCTACCTATAATGGTTTCTTCTTTACTGATTTCAAACAAATTCGAAATATTGCCGATATAACTACGGTCTACTTCACATATCTTAGAACAGTGATATTCATCTAAATACGATATTACACGCCTATATGAGTTTTTTGTTCATAATGGTACTTGTCTCGAGTGCCCTCTAGCTGTACGTAGTTAATGCATTTGTCAATAAATTCTCCTCTGTATACATTACAAGTACAAGCTTTCCTTTCTTATAGGTACATAGTACATAAAGTCTTGTGACCTCGACTATATTATATATATATTTATTAATTTTATTCCAATTTATGAACTATATAACAGTAATTTTCGTTTAAAGAAATTTTAATATATGAAATATTGGATAATGCAGATAACCAAAAAGTTGGTTATTTTGGTGAGGAAGTATGTAAAATCCCTGTACGTTGGGAATAGCAGTTCTACTATTAGTATTATGTTAATTTTTTTACTTTAGTGTTAATTTCTAAGTGTTTTTATATAATCTGATTAAATGCCAATATTTCTCAAATTATACAGATTACACAAATATATGAAGTGTATAAACTTATTCAATGGTTAGTTTGAAGTAGCTTCTATTTAGAAGATTTTTTCAAGTTTGACATTTACTTTTATCCACAAACATTTTTTTGGATATCTCTCACACTATGCATCTTACAAAAATTATGAGATAATTAAAAGTTTACTTAGCACAACTTGTTTATAGTATTTGAAACAAAGTTCATATAGCAAGTAGCTTCTTGGATTTCGGGTTGAAACCGCTTTGTCGCTCTATTTCTGCTGCTGACGTTTCGGTCACTATCTTAAGGGATCACTTCGGGTTTTCTTGTACTACCTGAAACCGAGTGGTGACAAAAAACGCGGTTTTAATCAAGAAACCAAGAAACGGTACAAAAATGTTCTAATGTCTTTTCGATACAAATTCTATACTCTGTTTTAATCATAGGAAAGTACATGGGCTTATAGTAGTTGGCAATATTAAACATCCTTTTCTAGGCGTCTGACTACCAATAAAATTCCAGTGGTTATAGTTGACACAAATGTCTAATAATTTGCTGTCAAAGTTTATTTGATATTAAAGCGTACCCCTCCTTGTTTTGCTGTTGTATATATTGTTCTTGTTTTTATTTTTTGTGTCAATTCTTTTATATTATGTGACTGTAATTGATTTATGCTGCCGACATTGTAATTAGAATCCCATAAGCACAGTTTAATTTTTTTTTAGCAGTGATTTTGAAAAATAACCTCATAAACTAATCAACTCTAACATAATATTAATTCGAAATTATGGATTATTAATGCTATTTAAACATATTGGCAAAGTTATAGTTACATATAAGTATGATCATATGGATATAAAATTATACTTTTGTTCTAAATTAAATATTTGCCAATTTAGGAACACATGAACGCAAGGCGTAAGTCAATTCCCTACACCCATTATAACCGTTGTATTACAAACAATTTTTATTTTTCGTTGCCACATATTGTGAGTTTATTTGAAGTATTTTGACAGCTATGGACACTTCACACTTGACTCTGGATCTTAATCTATTAAATTCACTTCTATCCGATGAAGATCCACTATTTCTCCATTTCTTGCAATAGTCTTCTTTTGTCCTAATAAGTTGCTCGATTGTGGAATCATACCAAGGTGGAAAGTAACGATTAGAAGACCGAAACTTCAGCACAGCGTCATCTATGATACAATACAATTTAGTGTAGGAAGCAGAAACCGCAACGTTTACATCTCTATAAGACTCAAGGAACATCCAAACGGCATTGATAATGTCATTATATTATTTCAGTAAATTAGACCGACGAAAATTGTATCTGAAGTTTATATTGGAAAGAAAATTTATACCTGAAAAACTTAACATAAACATAATTGTTATATCAAGCAAAAATCCGCAGACATCAATGGGGACATATTACGCACGAGTTCAGTTTGAGAATTTATTGAACGATTTGTAGGTACATTTTACAATTTCCATTCCTGTGTGAATCCAAAATAATCTTAACATTTGATATTAAAATCCCAGAAGCGCATTTTCACGAATTTTCTACCAATGATTTAGACAATTATCGACATAAACTTATTTAAATTCAAACATAATATGAATTCAAAATTACAGGTTATTTATATTATAAATTAAATATTTAGACATAGCACTAACGGTAGAACAAATGAAGGAAAAAGTTTCCAAGTTGTCGATTTAATAACATTAAAATTTCTAAATCGCAATGCTTATGTCAACCGCAAACACCCGTTAAATACATATAAGACGTTATCAACGAAGACGCTAGAAGTCGTAGTATCGTGGGAGCACCTAGATAAAGGGAGATATTTCACAGAAAAACGATTTTAAGAAGTTTCAGGCAAAACATAAGACAGTCTATCATTAATAAGTGGCAGGAAGAATCGCTTTAAAACTATAGAGTGGCAAAGTAGACAATTAAATTAATACCAAGTATTAAGATATGGATTGGTTACAGACACAGCAATATCGATTACCATATCCGCCAAATATTAACACGGCACGGGTTGTTTCGCATATACCGTATGTGTCAATTTTTATTAACCATAGGCGATCAATCCATGCAATATGTGGCAACGTGGTACCCCTACTTTCCTTTCCAATGCCAGCGACGCAACAACCGACACATGCTCGCAAATACAAATTAGCACTTAGCAGTAAGTAGTAACCATTGGACCACCGACTCGTGTGTTTCTAATGCGTTCAGAAATAATATTTACGAGTTGCAGGGATTTGTTTTTCTTTTTCCTTTCAGGAAATGCAGAGAATTATTAAGCTACGTTCACGCTGAATGACACAAGCAAAAGCGTAATTCTAATAAAATTAAAAAATAACCCTAATAAAATAAATAAAAATGAGGTGTGGCCACCACACGACTTTCTTATACGTATGAGCGTTTCAAACTATACAATTTTAAGAATTTTCTTATACAAAAATTATTCAAAATACTATTCTAAGTACTTTCATTCTCTTAATAAATCGCTATAGAATGCATACTTTGCAAGATATTCGAAGAAAAGTGCTACTCCCTAAGAGTAAAAGTGCTACTTCCGGTCCAAATTTTGAAATTTCATGTATACAAAAAATATTGCAAATCCAACTCTAAATACTTTTATACTCTTAATAAATATACATAGAATGCATAATTTACGACATATTTGCAAAAAATCGATATTCGGTAAGAGTAAAAGTGGTAGGGTAAGGTCGCCAAAATCGTACCGGTCCGTAAATCGTACTTTTCGTTTATTTATATGTTGGAAAAGATTATACCGCCATCTGTTCCTGTTTTCTTGTACCTTTTACGTCTTGTAATATGCATTCACAAAACGGCATTAATCAGACCATAGATAAAATATTTATACTCTTATATAGATGGCTAAGTTCACTAATATCACGAGACTTGAAATAGTAGTAATTGTTTTTGTCGCCAACAGCGTTATGTGCACGAGCGGTAATTTTGAAATATATACCTTTAATTTTTTAGTTTTAAAATTGATAAAAGCAAAGGAGTTACCGCAGGTTAATAATACTCTAATATATTTTTTCGTAATAAATTTATTTTGCATTTAAAGTACATTTATTATCTAAGTATAATTAATAATAGAATATATGCGTATGATTGCCGACATATTAGTATACAAGAGACAAATATCAGTATTTAAATAAAATAAAATGTATGTTATATAGTGTGTGCTGTATTAAGTACATTTACAATTTCGATAAACATCTACATTTTAACAAAAACATATTTAGCTACTGCTAGTTCTATCAAACTCGTACATCAATTAAATGGTGTATAGATTCTGAGCCATGAGATACTAAATCTGACCGACAAGTTTCACACATGCCAATCCGTTTTAAAATTCGTTTTGCGATAAACCCGGCAATATAGGCTTGCTTTTGTAACATTATGTCGTGACTTTCATTTTTAAAGGTGAACAATTCATTATCTTCTACATCATTGCCTTCTTCTTGTGGTATTTCTGTTTTAATTTAATTTTCATTCTGTTTTAATTTAATTTTGATTATATTTTAAATTTATTTATGTGGTACTGAGGTGTGTTTAAATGAAATATGACAACTAAAAGTATTACTTAAACTAAACCTTTCTGACTACGTAAATGCACTAATCTTTGCTTATTTATGTTTCGCACTCCGTGGCTTCTAATACAGCCAAAGAAATTTTCAACGGGGTCTTGATTAAGGTTGTGGCTGCATAGATATTTAAAGCCTTTAGTTTTTAATTTCTGCCAAATATATATGAAGCCACGAAGTGTCAACTGCCAATTTTTTATAGTTGGAGGGACAAACTCGCGATCGGTATTTGATATGAATCGCACTGTATCCAATACCTGAATGCATTCATACCAAAATGTGACATGATTTGTGTCATTAGATACTGCACTATGTAGTGTCTTTCCATGTGTGTTAATCTTGGACAGAGCATTGACACTGTCAAACATTTTATCGAACAACATCATAAAGTCTGCTGTATCCAGAGCTTCCTTTGAAAGACAATTCCCTACAACAATAAGTATGAGTATTATATATAAAAGGCAAATAAAGGAAAATATACCATATTGTACCAGTCCACGCATTGTTGACGATACACGATGTGAAAAAACCTGTGCTGCAAGTTTTACTTTCATTTTCTTCACTTTGTCCTTGTATATGTGTGCATCCGTTAATTTATTTAACATGCGTGTATCATCATCCCCACTATCTAATTCGTATAGATCCACAATATCGCTCCATCGTGCTGTCTGTTCCCCTTTTTTCCATATAAATTTGGCATTATTTGCCAACAAATTATTTCTTACTCCTTTAAGTAGATGTGGTGGATCAAATATAGGAATAATTTCTTCCTCAAATACTTCGAATCCAAAAACATTCTTTTTTGTTCCAGACAATTTATGGCGTCGCTTAGTGTCCTCCTTTAATCTGTGAATGGCAGCGGTATTCACTGCAGACTGATCGCAAACAGTTGCTATCACATTGAGACCTATACTTTGCAGCTTTTGAATAATGGTCTTTATGGCTACTACCAAGTTGTTTGTGCTCATTCCACCTTGTGAGAAGTAATAGCCTATAGGCTGCTTTCACTTTCTTTTCAAGCCCCGAGCCATAAATACCATAGCATGGTCAACTATTTTTTTTTGTCGCCCATTACCACAACCTTCAAAACCATAAATTATGTCCTCTTTTTTATTATAAGTTAATGATGCTGCTAAAGACATTTCATCAAACATAAGACTACAGTAACGATCTAGATCATCCATTTTATCTACTGTTAACTTTAAATTATCCAGAATTGCTTGGTTCATTCCACAAGAAAATGGGATTTTATATGGCAGAGAAGTTAAGGTATGACGGGTAGGTAGGGCAAATGTCTTTTGCAAAGTCCTATACCCCCTTGGTGATTGTTTAAGCAAGCTCAAAGCAAAAATTTTATCGTCAATAGAATAACGACGGCCCGTATTCTATGCTGCAATCGAATTTGACTTGCAATAAATTTTTGAGTTGTTTTATTAACTGCTTTGAACAATTCTGCATTATGTACATGTTCCATTGCAACTTTCATTAGCTTCTTATTGGAAGCATTTTCGTTAAATAATTTCCTAGCACAGTATAAAAGACCCTTAGAAGCACGATACAGTCTTTTTGCATGAGGAGAAAGATCACTTCGACGAGAAATACCACAATCTCTCAAAATGTTCATTCATTTTTTCATACCTACAATCAAAGGTAATCAACAAGGTTAAAGTTATTTAAAACACAAAGGCTAATTACTGATAAAATCAGATGTCCTAACATTCTACTGAATTTAAATCAAAATGATAATATAAACTCCGATAAAAACTTACCAAGACTATGATAAGTGCGCTTTTTAAATAACTGAATATCCTTCCGTTCTTCATCTAAGTTCTGTTGATTTGAAGACTCTAGAATAAATATAAGAAGAAAATGGATTATATGATAGCATAATTTTGTGACAAGATTTGTTTTTACCTGGTTTCCTATAATCACTTGTTGAAGAACTAGCCTCTGCTGATGTGCTGGCCTCATAAATTGAACTATTCCCAGATTCAAATGGTTGCAAACCTATAATATTCAATATGGTTATTTAAATAACAAATTATATATTTGAACCTCATCAGCAATTGAGAAGTATTGTTTAAATGTTAATATTGCAATAAACATAATAATTCATATGTGTCAAATTTGTATCTATTTATACACTTTAAATCTATATATATAACATGCACTTAAAGTGATAACTGTTTGTAGATGTTGTATGACAATAAATGAAGCAGGTGGACATTATGCAGTAACATGAGTATGTTCAGATATCTACAGAGCAGCTAATTATTTATGTAGTGAAGTGTTCTTTTATAGAACTTTATTTCTCATTATTACTAATGCATCTTCAAACTGAACTAATGACTAACTGAATCCTATTCAATAAACCAAACAGAAACGCATTGTTTACATATGTTTCTAAAAATCAGCAACTTGTACGTATCTGAACCTGCACTTTGTTTTTTATTTAATGTTTTAATTAATACCTGATAAATGTAATGTAGGAACAGCATCTGCCTTCAAATTTGATCTGTTATGATATGTTGTAAATTTCATTTGTGGAGAAAAATGATAGTCACACACCCGATAATTTCTTCGCTTTTCAATTTTAAGGTCTTCTCGTCCCACAGCTATCTTCCACTGTTCAAAAAGCTAGAATAAAAATATAGTTAGCACATATCTTATCGAATATGGCCGAATTTCATTGCGTGACTATTTTTTATGTATTGAAAAGCTAAAAAGATAATTTAGTAAAAAATCAAAATAATATGCTTACCTCGGGTTTCCTAGGAAAAATATGCAGAATTGCATTTTCCTGGTAAATTTTACACCGTTATAATGCATTTCACCATTTTTCCAAATTATAAACAGTTCAAATAACCTAAGATATTTCAAAAACAAAACTTATAAACAGAAAAACTAAACTAACTTTAAAAACGAATATAAATGATTATAATACAATGGAGAAACACGTAACTAGTAATAAGAAAGGAAATTATAATACCGAATCACAAATAATTACAAACTGAAAATATTATCATAAACGTCAAAACAACTGTAAACACGCTCGCACGCTCGAAAGCAAATTGAATCCATGAATCGGCTCTATGAATACACTTCCGCGTGCTCCGGCAGAAATACCAGCATAACTCGCTTTTAGAAACTGTAACATATTAAAATTCCTAGATAAATTACTAAAGTGCTACAGACCTGCCGCAGGTGACAAAAACTTTTATTAATGGTTTGTAACCGAGCTAAGTTTCTATTGGTAGATAGGAAGTTTACAGGGCATGAATCAGACGACGTTTAGTGTTCATTACATGCCGTTTAAAAAAGTGTACCTAATCCTTGTAAATTTGTATATGTGTGTCTAAGGATATATTTATGATGTGAGTACAACTTTCGACTTTTTTAAGGGCAAATAAGATTAAATGAAGTATATAGGTTAAAACAATAAGAAGAAACAATAAGATTTGTTAAGTTTATAGGTTAGAATTGTAATTTATTCGTAATATGACAGAGTTTCACAAATCGTACCGAGTTGAGTGCTGTATATCGTACTGGTACGATTTGGAGGTTTACTAATTGTATTTATTGATTATGGTTATTTCAGCTAAAGATGGCAAGAAGGCAATATGGAAAATGGTCTGAAGCTGACATGAAAGAAGCTCTAGTAGAATATACAAGTGGAAAAATTAAGTTCAATAAATGTTGCATAAAGCATTCCTAACCTACATTGAAAATTAAGACGGGAAAGTGAAAAGGAGTGAATTTAAAAGAGCGGAAGAGGCACAAGCAGAGGACAACCCAAAAAAATTGAAAAATCCAAGGAGAAAAGAAGAGTTAATGGTCGATTACCTGCTATTCCAGTTCTACTTGAAAATGATCTAGTAAAACATATTTTGTTATTTGAAGAGTGTCTTTTCAGACTTACCATAACAGATGTTAGGAAACTTGCGAATGATCTAATGGAGGTTAATTCACATATATTAAAAAATCCCTTCTTTGGGAATAAAAATAAAATGGCTGGTAAGAACTGGTACTACCGTTTTATGAACAGACATCCAGAATTAGGGCAACCTGAAAATACATCGATAGCCCGTTGTAAGGGTTTTAATAGAGAAAATGTGTACGAATTTTTTGATTTATTGGAAGATGTTGATAAACACTAAATAGAAGCTCGACATATTTATAACGTTGATGAATCTGGCTTCTCCACCGTACAAAAAAAATCTCCAAAAGTTATAGCTCAACGTGCAAAACATCAAGTTGGATTTATAGCAAGTGGAGAAAGGGGCGTAAATACAACAATCGTGTGCTGCTGCAATGCAACTGGTAACTTTGTTCCTCCGATGACTATTATCAAAAGAGTTCGTATGCATCTAGTTTTTAAAAAATGGCGCTTTTCCCAATAGTCTTACAGAAGTTAGTGAAACTGGATATATAAACTCAGAACTGTTTCTTAAATGGCTTAAACATTTTATTGAATTTGTGAAACCCACAGAAAACCAAAAAGTACTGCTTCTTCTAGATGGGCACACCACACATTCAAAAAATCTGGCGGCCATTAATTTAGCAAGATAAAGTAATGTCCTAATGCTCCAACTTCCAGGCCATACAACACATAGGTTGCAGCCCTTAGATGTGGGAGTTTTTAAATCAATGGAGTCCAGTTACAGCCAAATTATGAGAAAGTGGCTTTGTTCTAATCCTAGAGAAAAGGTTACCCAATTTGATGTTACCCAGCTGTTAACTGAGGCATATGTCCAGGCTGCAACAACATGCAATGTAATGGGTGGGTTTCGGGTTACTGGAGTACGGCCAATTGATAGAAATAATTTTAAGGATTCAGACTTTGCAGCAAGTGAGAATTTACGAGGTGAAATAATCGTGGACGATGTTGAAAACTCTGAGGGTACCAACGGTGAAACTGTAGTAAACATTCCAAAAAATTCTGATAATGTGCAGGATATTCCCAACAATGAAATGCAGGCAAGTATTCTTACAAATCATCAAGATAATAACCATATACTACCAACAACTAAAGTACAAATAGAACCAGAAAAAGAAAAAGCATCTTTTATCACTTTAGAAATAGTGAACCCTCTTCCTAAACCAGCAAAAAAACACGTTAAACGTCTTACAAAAGGACCACAGAAGGCTACTGTAATAACATCTAGCCCATACAAGCATGAACTAGAAGAGAAAATTAATATAAAAGAAAACAAAGAGAATAAAACTAAAACTAGAACTATTAAAGGGCAACAAAACACTAAGAAAAAGTTGATAAAGAAAAATGTTTTTGGTGGAGAGAATTTAGAAAAATGCGATGGAAAAACTAAATTGCCAAAATCTAAGAGAGCAAAAACGTCAGACAAAAATGTTGTCATTGAAGTGAATGAAGAAGACTGGTACTGCTTTTTATGTTCTGAATCGGTTGTCGAGGAGATGATACTCTATGTAAAAAATGGGCACATGAAAAATGCACAGGAGTGTCTTTTAGTACATACATGTGTGACATCTGTATGTGATGTTTTTCCTTTGTTTATAGGCAATATTTTAATTTTTTGTGTAACGTTGTTTTTCACTGGAATTAAACGGTTTCAATAAACTAACATTTTATTCCCAACCTGTACACAAAACAAGAAAACATAAGTGAGCATAGGTAATATAATGAAATGGTACGATTTAAAACACCCTAGGTACGATTTAGGAACCCAGGTTTCCAAATCGTACCATTTGTAGGGTTCCAAAAAAACTGCTATAAAACATACTTTTGTCTATGTATTTCATTCTTACTATTTTTTTCAATTATAAAACACCTCCTGTCAAATAAAGCAAAAATATCAATCACTACAGAACACCATATTTGCAGAAAATGAACAAAATGTACTAAGTGGTACGATTTCGGCGACCTTACCCTACTTCCGGTCCGAATTTTGAAATTTTATTTATACAAAAGATATTTAAAATTATCATATAAATACTAAATAGCATTACTTGCAAAATATTGGCAAAGAACTGATTTTCGATAAGAGTAAAAGACCTACTTCCGGTAGGAATTTTGAAAAACTCTCATAATAAAATTCTTCTCAAAATTAATTTTGAGTACATATGAATTCTTTATAAATTTGTTTAAAATTACTAGTTGACGAAATATTGGAAAAATTCGATTTTTTTTTTACAGAAGTAAACTACTACTTCCGGTCTGCCGATTATACTGAAAATCTAATCAGTTCTCAACAGAGAGATTATACTCGTAAATATAAAATTTGGAATTGATAGCTATAGCGGTTTGACCGCTATCGTGGTCATACACACACACACACACACACACACACACACAGAGAGAGAGAGAGAGAGAGAGAGAGAGAGAGAGAGAGAGAGAGAGAGAGAGAGAGAGAGAGAGCGAGAGAGAGAGAGCGAGAGAGAGAGAGAGAGGCATTTTTTTAAAACCACTTTTTCGGTATTAGGGGAGTTCAAAACGTGGACATCTGCAAAAATCTCAAATCTCGGGAAAATTTTCATCATCATCAAAATTCACTCTTACGTTTTCTGAGCAGTTACTGAATTAGCAGCCTCAATTATTTTTTCTCAAGGCAACTATATTTTCTGTTCTACCAGCTTCATGGGTGTAAACAATATTTTTTAAATATCCCCACAAAAAAAATCATTTGGAGAGAGATCAGTAGATCGCGGAGGCCTTTTGATGTTACCCGTTCCAGTAATAAGACGGCCATGGACCACAACGTGTTCCCACCTAAACATTGAATACAAAATCTGGGTCAGTATCGGAGAATATCGTTGTGATGTCGGTTGTTGTCGGCATTGGTGACGGACAGTAGGGGTACCACGTTGCCACATATTATATTCATACGTATACCTAGATCGCACGTAAACATTGAATCCCTATACCTAATGATATTTGACACATGCGGTATACAAAATGAATAGGCAAAGTAGAGCGATAGCTGTAGCTACTGTGCAGAACAGGCACGCCAAAGTACACTTTTTCCTATTGTGTCAGATGGTAAGCAGAGGGATGGCGGGCTTTCTTAAGATTATGATTGTGACCAACTTTGCGACCGTTGTCATCGAGGACCAAGTTGCCTCAAACATGCTCTCCAAATAGAAATATAAAAATAAAGGAAACGGAAGCCAGGAATACCACAACGGAGAATGATCGCGTGTATAGATGGGTAAGAGCAAAATTATAATGCAATGAGAATTTTGGAACTACTTCAAATGCAGAAACATAACAATACATTCAATGACATGATCGATATTCAACCTTTAGCTATAGCTTAGGACTATATAATGTAATAAACATTATTAAAGTATTTTAAAAATATATTTCTTAATTCAATAGTACAAATGTACAGTAAAGGATATTTTGATGTTTGTCGTTATATTGTCTCACATAAATTTAACAGTTTGTTTAAATTTAGTTTTGTAAAATGTAAATTTGTATAAAGATGTTTTCATTGTTATATTAGATGAGGTTTTTATATACTTATTGATTTTTGTGAATTGACCCTAATCTGAATTATTATTTGATTCCGAGAAAGATAATGTAAATATTATCGAAGGTAATTATTAATTTTACACTTACTTATCAGCCGCTACATAGTGAAAGCAAACTTACTTCTGAAAGAAACGATTATATATTAATTACATAGTCTTTTACGATATTTTAGATATCTATACCTTGTTGATGGAAACCATTAGAAACTATTAAGGGGATATTAAAGCGGTCGAGAAAGCAAGATATCGAATTTATCAGTTTTTTTTTACTATTGTTCAAGATAGAAATGTGAAATTTTCTGTACAACTCCAATATAGATATGAGTACACGGAAAGGTTGTCAGATTATGTAATTTTTTGTCACAACCACCTATTTTTTTTTATTCCAAATTAGAGTAAAATGTACGTGTGTTTCTCCGTCAAAATCTGAAAGAATTAAATGAAATTGATCAAAACGGATGTAATTCCCGTGTAGACCAATGTTTTCTTGTGAGATATAGCTTTTTGAATTGCGGAAAAAAGTTTAATTTGAGTAATTAAATTAAGAAATTCCAGAATGCTGCGATACTGAATTATTTGTATTTTAGCAGCGCCTTCAGCTGCTACGGATATGCACCCAACTTCTTGGCCCCGCCTAATAGGACTGTCCGAACTTTTTGCGGTTGTCTGGGGTATTTTATTTCACTTTTTCTCACTCCAATTTTACCATGCAAGTATACATATACGAAAAAAATTTTTCGTATATGGATAAATGTATGAATGCATTGTATTGTATATGATTTTAATGACAATACAGAAGTAGGTATAGATACAATTTATTTTTATTTTGGTGATTGACTTATTGCGATTTTGGTTAGTTCTTTAATTTGTATGCAGAAATAGCGTTGCAGTAGCATTGGAACATGTTGCTGCATGTATTATGCTTGTATTGCCTATTTAGCATCCGCTATAGTAAATTAATGAACTTAGAAAATTTTTTGAATTTTCTTTATAATTTCGTGGCGCGTAAAAGGACTCAATTAAATTGACTTTTGGTGATTGACTTATTGCGATTTTGTTTAGTTCTCTAGTTTGCATGCAGAAATAGCGTTGCAGTTGCATTGAAACATGTTGCTGCCTATTATATTTTTCGCATCTGTTAAAATAATTTATGGACTTTGAAAATTTTTTAAAATTTTTAAAATATTTGTTTGAGTTGTGTAATAGACATTTTATATATGTGATTTAATGATAAAATAATTGTCATATACATATATTTATTTTTCAATGTGTGATATCGCCTGGCTTTTCTACGAACTGGATATTTATGCCGCAGAAATTTCCCAGTTGACAATATTAGTGCCCGATGAATGAAGCTCCGCATCAGTATTCGTCTTTTTTTTAATTTGGGGCGCGTATTCCAAATTTTGTATTTAGTAGTATAATCTCCCTCTTGAGAAATGATTAGATTTTAAGCAAAATTGGCAGACCGGAAGTAGTAGTTTACTTCAGTGAAAAAATCGAATTTTGCCAGTATTTCGTCAACTACTAAGTTTAAACAAATTTATAAAGAATTCATATGTACTTAAAATTAAAATTGAGAATAATTTTATTTAAAGTTTTTCGAAATTCCTACCGGAAGTAGGTCTTTTACTCTTATCGAAAATCAGTCATGCTTTTTAGACAAGTACGTGACGAGTATAAAAGTATTTAAAACATAATTTTCAATATCTCTTGTATAAAAAAAATTTCGAAATTCAGACCGGAAGTACCACTTTTACCCTTATCGAATAGCGATTTTTTGCAAATATGTCGTAAGTTATGCATTCTATATGTATTTATCAAGAATGCAAAAGTATTTATAATTGGATTTGCAATATTTTTTGTATATATGAAATTTCAAAATTCGGACCGGAAGTCGCACTTTTATTCTTAGCGAGTAGCATTTTTTTGATAATATCTTGCAAAGTATGCATTCTATAGAGATTTATTAAGAGAATAGAAGTACTTAGAATAGGATTGTGAATAATTTTTGTATAAAAAATTCTTAAAATCCTATAATTTGAAACGCTCATACGTATAAGAAAGTCGTGTGGTGGCCACACCTAAGTTTTTCATTAAAATTTGGGAAATCATTTATAAATTCTTTTTCACAAGATAACATAGTAAGGGCATTTAATCTGTCTTCTTTCATTGTATTTCTCAGGAAAGTTTTTATTCTCTTCAGTCGTGAAAACTGGCGTTCCGCTTCAGACGTTGTCATTGGGATTGTAATGACAATTTTTAAAAGCTTAACAACTTCATTAAAGGTGTCGCTTAATCCATCCAGCAGAAGGCCTAGCAGACCTACAGCACTGACTTCTATATTTTGCCTAAATTCTTCTCTAGAATATTGAACACTTAATTCAGGTCGTAGTCTGCTTGCATTGAGACATGGATAAAATTTTACTGCTTCTTTAAGGCAATCTTCCGGAAATTTTTTTTGAAAAGAGAACTGTTTAAAAGAAATTAAGTTTGCTAATATTAAGTGCCCTGTATACCGAAATCTAGTCTTTATTTCAAGCAAAATAATATCGCACACTTCAATAGTCTCCCTCCGTCTTTGGCTACCATCAGTTACTCTTCGTCGCGCTGATGGTCGAGGAGTCAGTTCTGAGTCATTTTGTTTAACCAACTGATTATCTGTGTCAACGATTTCGGTTCGAATTTTTCCAATAGCGCGTCAAAATTATCTAAATTATTCTTGATTTTTAATGCATCTGTATTGACATTTTGTAATTGATTAAACAATATGTACACATGTGGCATAATTTTATGAAAGGAAGTTAACCAATAGATAAAATTTTCCTCCTCTAAAATTCGCAAATTGGCACCAGCTTGATGAATGGTAGTTTGTAAACTAGCTTCTCCCTCGATTTGTTCTAGAGCTCGGTGCTCATATATTGTATTCACTGTCCTAGAATTGAAGTTCCATCTTATTTTTGAAGAACGAGGTAAGCTTTTTCTCTGAAGGAATTCTTCCAATCTTGCAGCTCGTTGTGGAGAAGTGGAGAAAAAAAGTACATAATCCCGTCAGATTGGCAAAAAAATCTGCATTTACTACTGCTCGATGTAGCATGTGACATAATAAGATTTGTCTGATGTGCGTAACAATGTACAAAATTGGCCCTTGGATACTGGTCTTGGACATGTCTTTGCACGCCGTTAATAGCACCACTCATGACTGCTGCCCCATCATAGCTCTGTGCAATCAGTTTTTCTGGGTCATCAACAAGCAAACTAATTTCGTTAAGGATGGAAGCAGATAAAGAATTAGCATCATGTCCACTAGGCAGAAGAAATTTCCAAAATCTTTCGACCGGTCTCGCGTTCACAATATATCTTAAAACAACCACCAACTGAAACTGATTGAACACATCTGTGGTTTCATCAGCTATCACAGATGTGAAGTCGGTTGCTTTAATTTCACTGGAAACTTGTCCATGATACACGTTCAACATTGCATCAAGCAGCTCATTCTGTATCGTTTTTGATAATCCCTTAAAAACCGGTGCTGCTTCGATGTGATCTCTGAGCAATTTATCCAATTCTGCCGTAAAATTTATCAATTCCCGAAAAATGCCCTTGGTATTCCACGTTTGCCGTTCATCATGACCCCGAAGTGCCAGTTCAAACGCGCCACAAAATCTAATGCAATTAATTATTAAATTTAACACATGCCTATTTTTTGTTACCTGTTCATTGTGTTATTGAACTGCTTTTCTATATGATGAATCTAAAACATTCTGAATGTTATTTTTTCCCAACATTCTTAGACTAAATATATTTTTCAAATGCCCTTCGGAATTTTCATGTTTCGTAATTTTAGCACTACGATGAATTAAGTCTTTTATTCCGTTCTTTGACCAAGACGGTTCACCACCAAACAAAAGACACGGAAAATAAAACAAAGTATTTTTAATTTCACACCCACAAATCCAGTCATTTTTCTGATAAATATTCATTTTGAATTTTCTTATAACGTCTTTACCTTTAACAGATTATTTATTTTCTAAACATAATTGAGGTATCGGGCGTTTAAGATTTTTTATTACGATTTTTTCATCATACGTTAACCGCGAAAACGTGTTATTCTGTAACGCAGAGACGAAATTTATCTTACAACAGCGGTGAGCAGACTGGAGATCTTGCTCACACGCTATGTATTATACGATATGGAAGTAGAACAAAATACAGTTCTCCCCACCTTCAATGTAATGTTAATGGCTTAACGGAGCAACGGTTGGGCTTTGCTCATGGGTATGTTTCTCTCGGTGGAAGGGGTAAACATTCGAATAGTTGCTCGTGCGCTGTTAGTCGTCATTATATCTGTGACGACGATCGGTGCATGTAGGTTGTTACGCGTGCCGCACACGCCACGTTCCTGTTCAATAACTATGAATACGTAATAAATAAATACTTTCACAGTTAGTCGCCGCTTGGTTTGTTTTGTTTCAAAATTCCAGGGGGTGCAATTGCTCACTTGCTTTCATTAAAGAGCCGCCACTGACCGGAAGTATCACTTTTACCTTTATCGAGTAGCACTTTTTTGCAAATATCTCGTAAAGTATGCATTCTATAGTAATTTATTAAGAGAATAGAAGTACTTAGAATAGAATTCTGAATAATTTTCCTATAACAAAATTTTTTGTGTAACACACTTACAGGTTTAATTTTTTAAGAAGATAAAACTATTTAAAACTTAATTTAGACCAACTATTGTATAATTTGAAACGCACATATTTCTGTGACCTTAATAATTTGAATAATATTTAGAAAATGATTTTAACTCTTGGAAATAAACAATCACAGTTATATTGCTAAAAAAACGGTGGGTTAGCAACTTAACAGTGGTTTATGCTCTTATTTGCTCCTCTTATCTTTAACAAAATCTCTTCCCGGCATTTACTCTATATCTCAGGGTGTAGGTAGCTTTAACACTTCAAAGTGGTATGGCAATTTATAAAGCAAAACACAAATTTTTCAAAGAACAAATATAATAACTTTATTTAACATATAGTTTTATAATATAAATTAAAACCTTTATTTCAACTTTTATTAAACATTTACAAAATATTAACAAATAAATAATATTACCAAAAATGTATGATGTATAATATTTCAAAATAGAAAATATTGAAAAACAGATATTCCTAAGACAATTAAATAACACTCAAAAATTATGAATCTATCCACATGTATGCCTTTTAGCATGTATAATTATAACCAAAATATATAATAAAAATTTTCAAAAAACAAAATAATTCCAGTCTAAGTTTTATTATACTTAATTATGATGTTCGCATAATCACAATTAAATACCTCATTCCTAGGTCGAACATATATATAAATCAATCCGACACACATCCTCGGAAATTTCTCATGATTTTCGCAAGAATGGATCGCATTCACGTTACTTTTCGCTGAAATTATTGACTAAACTCCGTAACTACTTTCACAATCGAAAATTAATTTTTTTGGATTGTGTTATGAAATAACAAAAGAGAAACACGCAAAATGTGTACTAAAAATGGAACAAATGAAATAAGAATATTAAACACACACAAAACGATGATATAGATTATTTTTTTAATTTTTCTACACTTTTTCGGATTCTACAAATTTGTTCTTCTGCCTCAAATCTCGGAAGGGTAGATTTTGTGGATGTTGTGGATCTATGAGTTCTGGTAGAACGCAATTTTCATAGAAATCTCGTAGTTGTAACTCCATATGATTCGTCCAGAAGATGTCATCTCTGTAAATCTAAACAGGTCGAATAAGCAGTTAACATATTTTTATTCCTAATAGTGTGTTTTCAAACATGCTCTACTTCCATTCCCAGTGGACTCCACAAGACAAAATAGCACACATTCCTTTGAGAAATGTGTAGTTGTCCTTGGACCTGGTAGTAAAAATGGGCTGTTTTTTTCAAATGAAAGATTCCATCATCATCAATTATTGCAAATTTGATTTTCATCTGGTCGACGGCATCACGAGGTGACAAATTACAAATGGACTTTGGACACTTAATTTCTATGATCGCATCGGTACCGATTAGTCCGTGTGGCGAGGCACCAAGAAAACCAAGCACGGAATCTACGAAAAGTCCACATGAGGATACTTCAAGTCCAAAATGTTTTTCAAATTCCTTTCTAGCAATTGGCTCGTGGCTAATACCCCACTCGGTAGCCTCGTTTCCTGTGAAAGTACTATACACCAATTCTTTACATTACAAGACGTGGTTGACCTCATTCTGCATATTCTGCCAAAACTGGAAGCAGTCAGTCTATTGTGACGTTCGGTTCTGCAGTCGTCATTGCTACTTTGCCCATCTGTTTTTTTCTCTAAGTCACGAATTTGAGAAGGCGTTTTTTGTAGATTTTCCAAACATTTTTTTTTCAGGATTTCATAATTCTCGGGCAGTTCAGCAGAAAGAAGAGCCGCGACAGGCCCGTAATCTTTGTCTGCGGGTGCCTTAGCTTTCAACTTCTTGCGATATTTTTCAGGGAATAAGGTCTTTGGGGATTTATGGTAGAGGTGTTGCTTTTCTCTTCTGCGCATTAATTTTTTGGTAAATTGTCCAGGGTTTTTCTGCGATATTGCCTTATATATTATGCCAGGATAATTATGTGATCCTGCTGAAAAACTCACACTTGCTGCTTCGCATCGAGTTTGGTATGAACCTCTGCTGGATAAATTCAATCTTTTCCCACTCACAAATTTTGCGACAACTGAATTGTAGCACTCTGCAGCATTATTATCCATGTTTAGGAGAAGACTATCAGCATTATGCACTAAGCGGTACAACAGAATTTCGACATCTTGCAAAAGACCACTTTCCGTCATTTCATTCACCCACTTGCGTTCATCCTTACCTACATAATATATATATTAAATGATACACTATGAAAAATCCACTTCCAGAATACTTACCTTGACAAAAATATTGTTTACAATTCGAATGCTCTCCAAATATATGTTTGGATGAATTGAGAATATCAGAACGCAGTTTCCTCACTTTTTGCTCATGTGAAATATCTTCTTTAATCCAGTGTTTAACAGCACATTGCCTCAGCTAATTTTCTTGTTACGCTGCTATCCCCGTCTCCTATAAGATATTTATATTTCAGCCCGTGCATTTCAATGCTGCTTTTGAAACCCTCTACAATTATTTCTGCTTCCATTGCATGTTTGTACCAATTTTTGAAACAGGTATGAGGTTTGACATCTTCTTGTTTTTTTTCTGCTCGGGAACACATACAACAATATTTGTTCTTGATTAATTTTTTTGGATTTTTGCCCAATAATAACTCCCTAAAAATGAAATATTATGTTCTCAATGTCTTCATGGAAATACATGTCAAACAAAATTGAGGAAAGTACTAACAACACCTGATGACGCACTGTAATTCGTCCGATATGAACGCTTACACCAGGCTCCATCTGCTATTACAGCGATATGTGTAATGCCGTCTTGATCCACGTCTCCTACTTCCTTTGCGAGTTGAGCCTCTTCCTTTCCTGCTGCCTCCATTAAATCAAATGCACTTCCACTAATGAGAGGAGAAATTTCATCCTGAGTTGCAGCAAACTTTGGAAAACTCATACAAGGAATGTTACAAAATGCAAGAATTTTCTCCAGCTGCGAAAAACCACCTCCTGAGGATATCATTCCCAAGACTGCTGCTTTGTTTATATCAAGCGAATTTTTTGATGCACTATCTGTGCTTACGGATGATGTTTCCTTGCACATTGCACATTGTAAATAAAAAATACTATTGAGACCAAGTTTCTTTTCATTTATTATTTTCAAATTCTCAGTATTGCAGGAAAACAATGGATTATGTTTGAACTCCACAATTGATTTAAAGAATTGTTCAACATCAATTATTCTTCTACCAGAAACAGAGTATTCAGAATGTGCACTCTCTTTTATTATTTCAATTCTAAAATAAACTCAAAACGCAATTAATTTATAACGAACAGCTCTGTATGTGCTTATGTTTACAGGATGTTTCCAAAGACAAGCCTAAGAGCTTTTGTTTACATGAAAGACCCTATTTAATTTTTGACAAGGAATCACCCTCTAAAAACTTTCCAAACTTATTTGGAAACAACCTGTATATAACTTGCTTTATAATACAAATAATAATTTAAATAGTTGCTGGAACTGCCTACTTTGAAATATTTTCATTTGATAAGTCAACTTCAGGTTCACGTTCAATCGCATGTAATACATCCATGTAATCTTTATCAACATCCTCATGACTAACCGAACTTGAAAGAAAAAAAAATAAATATAATATAAATGATTGAGAAAGGTATTGAATTTACGTTTGGCAAACTTGAACGGTTGATGATGGATCACTCTCATTGCTCTTATAGAGTCTTTTTAACACTTGCCTGCTTCTATTTTTCCGCTTTGAGGATAATCTTGGATATTTCTTTAAGTTTCTGTTGCCTCTTGCCATTGTGAATACCTTTACATCACACTCTACTTCGGCACTCAACACCAAAAAGTGTCAAAAAATTAATTCTCCAAATAATAAGAACAGCGAACAGCCCTAACTAGTATTTACTGTATGTGCGAAAAGCCAGCAAGGATCGCGATATAACTATACTTATCACGAAAAGAAAAACTTTTATTGAGTTGATTGCGTAATTGTGGAAAGTGTCTCGTTCACATATGCACATACAAATATTTTATTGCAGCAAAAAAAAATTGTCAGTTTCATATACATTCTTCCTACATTTCGTAGAGATGTCTTTGAATACATTTATTGCACTTGTTTGAATGGAATACTTTAATTTTTGTTTATATATAGTATTTGCCAAATATTTGCTTTTCTAAAAGAAATAACTATGGCGAAATAACCTTCCTTCGTGCAAAAAATGCCAAAATCAAATAAACTGAGGAAAAATACAAATCTGCTTGTAGGAACAGACTTTTTTTGCTAGTATAATCGACCATCGTATTTGTCACGATATTCTGCTGCCGTTGATTTGAATAGTTCAGTTGTTTCTCTGTATTCGGGTGACGGAAAACAACACATTCATTTCAAATATGTGAGAATGAGATGGCTTGCATTTGGCTCCTCCTACGGGCCAACACCTCCAAAAGCAATTATAGTGAATTCCGAAATACAAATCGACTTTAATATCCCCTTAATAAGAAAATTGAAAGTCACTTTATGCTCAACACTGTAATTTGGGTGTTAACGATACCATAAATATGAAAAAAAAAGATGTGTAGATCCATTTTTATAATTTCGTACAAGCGTTCTTCATAAATTATCATGTAGGTGTTCATAAACTTAAGTTTGGAAGGAATTAAGGCCAGTATATTATTATATTACATCTCTAAATTTAAAATTAGCAGTACCTACCTATGTAATTTGGCATATACATAAATTTTGATCTATTTGTAAACCATTTACTCAATATGCGTAGGTGGCTTGGATGCAGTAGTAGTAAGAATAACTTTTAGGAATATTTATTGAAAAGAGTTTCGGTAATGCTTTACTTGAAACAAATTAGATTATAATAAGCGTTTATTTTTATTAATTTAAGAAACGCCTAAATTTAGAAGTGAAAATTAAACATACCTGTCTAATTGATTTACACTTCATCTATATATTTATTAAAGTCAAATATACTACACACACAATACATTTCATCCCTCTACATAAAATCCTTAAAAAATAAATGGTATAGTACACAACACAGGAATTTGTATATATATACCGCATGTGTAAAATCATATTGGGGATAGGATATACAGCATGTGTCAATTTTCATTAGCCATAGGCGACTAATTCATGCAATACGTGACAACATGGCACCCCTACTTTCCTCTCCAATGCGAGCGCGACCGATACAAGCTCGTTATAGCATTAACTCTTGGACCACTGACTTGGGTGTTTGTAATGCGTTCAGAAATAATATTTACGCGTTGCAAGGATTTGTTTTTCTTTTTCCTTTCAGTAAATGCAGAGAATTATTAAGCTGCGTTCACGCTGCATGACACAAACAAAAGCGTAATTCTAATAAAATTAAAAATAAGGTAAATAAAAAAGGATTCTGAAAATAATAATAAACTAGTAGATCAGGAGATCGCGGCGGCCATTTGATGTTTCCCGTTCCAGTAATAAGACGGCTTTTATGGCAGACTAGATCGCAACGTGTTTCCAGCTAAAGATTGAATGTAAAATCTGTTGGGGAGATCGGAGAAAATCGTTGTAATGTCGATTGTTGCCGGGATTGGTGACGGACAGTAGGGGTGACACACGTTGCCACCTATTATTTGTATACGTATAAATCGCACGTAAACATTGAATCCCTATACCTAATGAAAATTGACACATACGGAATGTATACTAGGCATACCGGCAACAACGCCCAATCGTGGCCGTAGTCATGGTACAAGGAAACGTATGCTTTTGCGCATCTCTGGATGACGCGCATTTATCGAAAAAAATTTCACTTGACAACTCTGACAGAAGTCATTGACTGAACTCACTGACAGAAACCATTTTCCAAGACTCCCTTTAACAACTAAAATTGTATCTGGAGATCATGTCGAACAGCGTCGTTCTGTGTTTGTGAGAGGAAGGGTCAATGGTAACAATGCCTCGCTACACACCAGAAGAATAACTGCAAATTATTAAATGGTACTATAGTTGTCATTCTGCAAAGGATTGCATAAATTTATTTCCGCAAATATTTGCAGACAGACCCGTACCCTGTGAGCAAAGCATATTACATATTTTGAATAGCTTTGAAAAATGTCTTTGTTTAAATAATTGCACAAAGTGTAATCCTAGAGAGGTAAATCCACTAAAAGCTGAGGAACGAGATGAGCGGGATACAATGATTTGTAGCACTCTCGAAGTAGAGGATACGTTATCTACCAGAAGTGTTGCTGAGGAATTGGGTGTGAGTAATAAAACCGTCGCGAACATATGGAAGCGAAATAAATAAAAATGTTTCAAATACTCGAAAACGCAAGAAATATTTCTGGATGACAATTTTAGAAGAATGGAGTTCTGTGAAACCGTAATGGAAAAGACAAATGAAAATGAGCATTTTATCGCAAATATTGTATTCACAGATGAATCGTCATTTCCATTAAATGGAAAGCACAATCCTTCTGTTGTTCGATATTGGGCTCGGGAAAATCAGCACAGATATTTTGTTAAACACACCCAATATCCCCAGAAAGTGAATGTCTTGGCAGGTATTTTGAGTGACCATTTGCTTGGTCCATTTTTTTATTGATGGTACGTTAAATGCGGACAAATACCTCGATATGCTACAGAATCAGATACTTCCCGCTATTGATAATACCGGAATAGATCGGGATATTATTTGGTTCCAACAGGACGGTTGTCCTGCACATAATGCGGTTTCTACAGCAATAAAAGTTTTAAGCCGTTTTATGTTATATTTTTTGTATCCAGACTACTTAGTGATCTCCGTAGTCTCGTATCTCATGATAGAATGTTGACTGGTGATTATTTATATATAAATATGCTTTCCCTTGTACATTCTGAAGCTACGCTAGAAGTTCCTACTCGATTAAAAGAAAATAGGCTTTTCTAAAAGGCCTTTCGCTTTCTTTGAACGGTAGCCTGCAATGCATGTTACAGGGCAGCTTGCTCTCTAGAGTCATAAGTACGGAGTCCCGTGAGGGTCTATTTTGGGATGGGTTTTATTCCGATATACACCTGCTTTCCATACGACCCATACGAGTTGTAGAAGTCATTAAAATCTAGCCTTTCTTTTTTTCTATGGATTGTGCATTGTTATTCTTGACTTGAACTCGGTGGTCTTACATTTTGGTAACAACAATAGAGTTTGCTATCTCATGGGAATGACTAATTCTAGCATTGTTGGAATGGCTCTGCCTCTTAAGTTAGAGGCCAGAGAACTGTAATTTAATACGCAATGGAGGTTTCAAATTTATATTAATCTATGAATGTACTAAACTGGCATATATTTATATATAATTAATTTTTGTTTCTGGGCACTGTCTTACTAAAGAAATAAAACTTTATCTATGCGACTCACTTTATTTTCTTATATCTAGTACCGTTGCCTTTAAATACTTTCCTCATTAGAGTAGGCTGTTTTTTAAGCTTTTTAAGTAATTAATGTTGGTGTACATGCTAAGCTTTTGAAAACTTCAAATTCTGACAGTTGTCATACTTAAATTCAAATTATATAGTTGAATCGCTCCCGCAACCGACATGCGCCACTAAAATAAATGGCGTCAAATTTAAGATGTTGTGAAATTTTATCTGTCAAGTACTATAACCTACAAAAGCCATTTCATTACTCTCATAAATAATAATATTCATACACCTTTTGATATATGTCATAATTATTTTTTGACGTTTGTTATAATTGCCATCTAAACATTTTAAATTTGTCAACAATGATTGCCTTCTAACAGTATAGATAAATGTAATATAAAATATAGGTGTAGTAAAAATAATATTTAATAGCTTTATTTATAATATTTAATTTGTAACTGGCTTTCATGTAATAGTATATTACATAACGAGGTGGAAAGTGTTTCATTACTGTCGAGAGATTAAGTACCTAGTTATCTCGAGACAGGAATGAAACTCTTCACCGAGGTTTGTATACTATTTTATTTACAACCATAATTATATTTATTTGTGATAAAAATTCCGGTAAAAGTTTTGATTTATTGTGTTGTCAGATTTATGATTGTTTGTAATGATCTAGCGTAAAGGTCAAATAAATATACGCCACTTTTTTTCGGCGAATAGATTATAAAAGAAATGTTGAGTAGTAAAGCCTTCAAAGTCTGCACTCCACTTGAACTGAGGGAAACTGTCCTCCCATAGCAATCCAGATATCTTGGCTCGAATGGAGAAGGACAAGAAATCACTATTTCATCATATCAGCAATAGCAGGGCCTATCTACATGTATTCAAGCTTCCAATTATTCTAATGTAACAATTAATTTTATTTACAACCATACAATTAATAATTATTTGTGATAAAAATTCCGATAAGGTTTTGACATATCGAGTTGACAGTTTTGTGATTGACGTTGAGGTTGGAAAATGGGGCCAGTAATAGAGGGCGGAAAGTAAATGAGGGCAGTAATAGAGGGCGGAAAGTAAACGTAAACAAAGTCACACTTCCAAACTTTTAAAAAGTCAGAAATGCCAACATTACGCGTAAATTATGCGTGTGTGCCTGATTACGTGCACTGTCACCAACCATTAAAAAAAAACATGGCAATCTCTAGTGAGGGAAGTATTTGAGGGCACGGTATAAGGAAGTATTGCGATGACGAAAATTTTCGACCTTGAGGTCTGTGCTGATGTCCACGTTATAAAATCTCCTGATACCAAAAAAGTGGTTTTTACAAAGATGCCTCTCTCGTGTGTTTGACCATGATACTAGCCAAACGACTGCAGCTATCAATACCGAACTCTATATTTAGGAGTATAATCTTCTTCTTTAGATTTGATTAGGTTTTCAATGAATTCGTTAAACCGGGAGTAGTAGTTAACTTCAGGAAAAAATCAAAATATACTAATATTTCGTCAATTTCAAAGCTTGGACGAATTTCCATAGAATAGAAAAGTACTAAAAAGCAAATTCTAGAAAGATTTTATTAAAAAAGTTTTTCGAAATTCCTACAGGAATCTTTTTTTTTGCAAATATCTTGAAAATTATGCATTATATACAGATTTAACTAGAATACAAAAGTATTCAGAGTCCAAATTAAAAATTTTTCTTCATAATAAATTTTAAATTTCGAATAGAAAGTAACATATCTCTTACCAAATGGGAGTTTTTTTTCCAAATATCTGGCTTATTTTGCTTTCTATACGGATTTATTAAAAACACAAAAGTATTTAGAGCTGCACTTGGAATAATTTTTGTAAAAAAAAAATTTCAAAATTTAGACACTTTCACTAGAGGTTTATTTTATTAAGACGATACAGAATTTAAAACTTAATTTAGAACAACTTTTGCATACACATTTCATAATGCATATACGTATAAGAAAGTCGTGTGGTGCCTATTTTTTTTCCATTTTGCTGTTAGTAGTAATACGTAGTACAATTCGTTCTGCATCTCGAAATAAAATGGTTCAGCATTTGTACCATAAGCTTATTTTCGACATAAAAAAGTTCGACCATGTTCCGTACAAACATGCTGAGGTAAGATTATTAAATAAAGAGTACCCATAGCTTTTGCGTTTGGCTTTTTATAATATTATTTCGTACTTGCAGCACCTATCTACATAACATATTCTTTCCTACCCGAGTTCAAAGTCAAAATTTACTGTTTTAAAGATATACTGACACTACATATACATCGGACAGCACTGTATGAGCTTTCTTGCTCATACTAGATTGCGAGAGTGTACAATACTTTGCCCGACAAATTGAAATCCCTGCCTGAAAGACGTTTCAATGTCGAATATAAAAGAAAACTATTAACCGTGAGTGTGTGCGGTCATCCATTCTATTTTCTATATTGTAACGTGTCTTCTTCATAATATTTCTTACTTTCTTATACTTAGTATAAGTAAGTATTGTGATAAACATTTTCTACCCTGAGATTTTTGCAGATGTCCACGTTTTGAAGTCCTCTGTTAGCAAAATGCATAGAACCTAAAACATAAATAATAAACTCCCATTATTATTTATATACAGGTAAAAAACTTGAACTACGAAAGCCTATTGATAGGAGAGTGGGAGTTAAAATGAATCCATTTTAGTATTATTAATTGTTTATATGACAGGAATGTCTGCGGTTATGTCAATTACTTTACGATTCGAACACTTAATTAATTGATAGTATTGTTTATTAAAGTTGTATTGTGATAATAACTTTTACTTTCTTATACGTAGTATAAGGAAGTATTGTGTTGATGAAAATTTTCGACCTTGAGATTTTTGCAGATGTCCCCCTTTTGAAGTTTCCTGATACCGAAAAAGTGGTTTTTAAGAAAATGTCTGTCTGTGTGTATGTGTGTGTACAGTGCGAGCAAGTTGAACTGAAGAAGGTTGGTTGCACCAAAATCCCTGCTGTGATACTTTTTTTTTGATCGAATGTTTAAGACCCTGCCTAGTCACTCCTGCCTGCTGCTGTTTATTTTGACAACTGTCATCCGTCATTTATCGTGTTTTGTTAGATCTCGAATTTTTTGCTTCAAGTTTATAGTTCTGTTTAAGTATACTAAAACTGTGTTTCTTAAGACAATTATACGTAGCAAGTGCGTGCTGACATGCCGTTCACTATTGAACAAGACACCTTCATTCTGATGGCTTACTTTCGTAGTGGTGTTCAAGATGAGAATGGGCAATGGATCTATTCCAATCAATGTTGTATACATCAATTTACTACCCAGTTCCCTGACGTGCCTATTGTGTATGAAACTTTTGTCCAGCATTGTAGTAGATTAGTAAGAAGGTTCACGGAAACAGGAAGTATCTTGAAGCGAAAGCGAGCTAACGAGCCCTACGTTTTGATTGAAGATATTGTAGAGGATTTAGCAGAACGGATGCATGCTAGTCCAAAGAAATCTTTACGCAAGCTGTCTGCTCAGTCTGGTATAAATATACATATTATATTTGAAATATTGTATTATATTTAATAATTCTAGGTGTGTCTTACGGTAGCTGTCGAACTGCTTTGAAGAAGCATTTGCATATGCACCCTTACAAAGTTACTGTACACCAACATTTATATGCACAGGATTTTGAGCAAAGGCGGCATTATTGTCAATGGTTTATGGATCATCTGAACAATGACGATGACTTGAACCTGACATTTTTCTCAGATGAAGCATGGATTCGCCTTTCCGGCTATGTTAATAGTCAAAATTGTCGTACATGGTCATCGGAGAACCCTCATATATTCGAAGAAAATGATTTACATCCTATAAAGATTGGAATATGGGTAGCCATGTCTCGAAGACGAATAATAGGACCAATCTTTTTCGACGGTACAATAAATGCTGCACGATACCAAGAAAATATCCTTAACGTGTTTGTTAATGAACTACATGAAGATGAGTTGCAACATGGGTACTTTCAACAGGATGGAGCCTCTGCGCATACAGCTGCAAGGACAATAACGTATCTACAAGAGTATTTTGATGACAGACTAATAAGTAGAGGAATATGGCCACCGCACTCACCCGATTTGACACCATTGGATTTTTTCTTGTTTGCATACTTGAAGCAAAAGGTTTTTCAACAAAGGTTGCACAATATAGACGAGCTAAAAAATGCAATCTCTCAATTAATAGCATAAGTATCGATACATTACAGAAGGTATTTGAAAATATTAAACAACGTGTACAGCTGTGTACTGAGAATGATGGAGGTCATTTTGAACATTTGTTGTAGTGTCAATCACAGTACACTAATCAACTTAAATAAGTGCTTTCATATCTATGTGTTTTGTGGAGATTCATGTGTGTCTATTGTATTTTATAATGTGTTTAGTTAAAAATTTTATTGAAAATAAACCAGTGTTACAATCACTAAAATGAAATTAAATCAGAGCAGAATTACACCATTCCAATATATAATTTGTTTTCTTGATATGTCCTAGCTCCTCTAGTGAATATTTCATTCCATGGTTTCTGAAGTTTGTTATCACGATATGAAGGATTTGTAAAAACGCAGCAACAAAAATAAATCTTTAAACGTAGTCAAATATTACGGGGCGATGTCTTGAATAACACAACAATTCTGGCTTTCATTTTAAAAAATGTACTATAAAATTCAATTCTCGCATCCATCAATTTTTACTATCTGACAGTAAGATGTTAGGTTACGATAGCATTAACCTTTGTTTACTATTAAGTAACCAAATTACACAATACCAACTACTCAGTGTTGCTAACAGAAAATTTGTGCTGCCATCCTTCTTCAGTTCAACTTGCTCGCACGGTATATGTGTATCTGTCTGTCTGTCTGTCAATCAGTCAGTGTGTGTGTGACCACAATAGCAGTCAAACAGCTATTGCTATCAGTTCCAAATTTTGTACCTACAAGTATAATCTCCCTTTGGAGATCTGATTAGATTTTCAGTAAAATCGGTAGACCGGAAGTAGAAAAATATGAATTTTGCCAAAATTTTTTTAATTACTAAGTTTAAACAAAATTATGAAGAATTCAAATGTACTCAAAATTAAATTTGAGAGAAATTGTATTAAAAAAGTTTTTCGAAATTCCTACCGGAGGTAGGTCTTTTACTCTTATCAAAAATCAGCTCCTTGCGAATATCTCGCAAGTCATGCTTTCTAGGCAGGTTCATTACGAGTATAAAAGTATTTAAAACATAATTTTCAATAACTTTTGTAAAAAAAGATTCAGAATTGGGACCGGAAGTAACACTTTATCGAATAGCGTTTTTTTTACAAATATGTCGCAATTATGCATTCTATATATATATATTTTTCAAGAGTAAAAAAGTAATTATAACTGGATTTGCAGTCTTTTTTGTATACATGAAATTTCAACAATCGGATCGGAACTAACACTTTTACTCTTAGCGAGTAACACTTTTTTTCGAATATCTTGCAAAGTATGCATTCTATAGAGATTTATTAAGAGAATAGAAGTACTTAGAATAGGATTTTGAATAATTTTTGTATAAAAAAATTCTTAAAGTTCTATAATTCGAAACGCTCATACGTATAAGAAAGTCGTGTGGTTGCCACTCCTCATTAGTTTTTGTTGGATTTATTTTTTATTTTTCGATTGTTTTGTTGCAATTAATATATAATACAAGTTCAGTTTTCCCATATTATAAAGTTTCTGGGGGTTGGTGATTGGTGGAATTACTAAACGTAAATTAAGGAGTTCGGTTAAGTTGAAATTCGGCCAACTTAGTACAATGTTAATTTACTTTAAGTGTAGTAATTTCATTGTGACCAGATACATAAGAAATCATGTATTTTAACTTTTGTTAATATTGCTACTACCTTAATTTATGTTAAGTTAAGTGGATGTGAACAATACTTTACTATATGTACATACTTAAGTTATAGTATAAGTAAGGGAACTTTTTATTAGCGAAATAAAATAATATACGTTTATTTTAGCAATTGCTATTATTTTTACATGTTCTTACATAACAATACTTTGTTGTTTACATGAAGCAATTTAACATAAAAAAAAACAGTAAGTAAACTTATGGACTAATATACTTACATTACATATATTACACAATGTCAACATTTGTCTATTAATACATATAATAAATTCAGTACAAATACCAATCGTGCAACGTTTACTAACTAACCTACTTTAAATTATATATACACAATTTCTAATTTCTATAGGTATAACTTATAATAACGTTTTATAATGTTTGTACATATTTATATTTAAAAAATTACTTATTTTTCAATAATGCATTATAATTATGAGTCTTACACTAAATATACTTAATTTTAGACGTTTGTGTTTCTAGAATTCGTTGATAACTGGGATAGTTTCTGTCAAATGCTCTATGGTTAAAATCTAAATCAATTTTTAATTTTACTACCATCCTATACAATTTACACACTTCTCGTCCCCACCAACACCATTAACACAATCAATTGTACAGTGTTCATCTGCACACCTGCCGCATGCTTTAGTAACTGTACAATCTCTCGCAAAATGATTATAACCTTCACAGTTATAACACCTTATTGTATTTATGTATTCATATATCTCGTCTTTCGTCCGTCCAACATTAATTTTTTCTTTCTGTAGCATTTTTCCAAAGATATCCGATTTAATATCAATTATTATGTACAATTTCCGTTTGCTGAGATACTTTCTATTTATCTTTACTTGCGCACATAATATCCTTTGGCTGCATGTCAATATATTCATTTTCCACTCCTACTATAATAATCTGTGGATCTTTAAGCTTGGGATATAACACATCATATTTATTTCCCAATTATTCTTTCATTTGACTTTTCAATTTTTCTTTGGAAGTAGTATCACCGCAACTAACCGGAATACCACCTTTGCTTATATTTTTAATTGTTTCTACACTTTCAGACAATTTAGTACGGTCAATTTTATTTCTCAATTCTGCGTTAGTTTCCTGGCATCTCTGTGCTTTATTTTTTGGTTTTATAATAATTATATCATTATTACTTTTTACAGTATCACTGTATAAAGTCCTTCTTTCCGTTTTATTTCCGGCGCTCGATATAGACTTTAAAATTTCATGAATCAATATGTTTTGATCTGTAATTGTTTGAAGGCAATCATTAAGTTTTTTATCTATTTCATTCATTTTTTGGCCAACTTTTAGTTTATGACAAATATCGCACACATATGTAATTATATCGGTTTCACTTAACTTTTTAGCTGTTTCGTCGCTTACTTTCGCGCATTTACCATGTGTCTCTTGCTCACATATGAAACACTTTACTGTTTTTTCCGTCCTTCTGAATTCCAGTTGGCAAACATAACACTTATTGGATGACATATTTTTTTGTTATTTTATATATGTTGACCTACGCAAATAATTAATCATTAATTTTGTCCATCGATGAAATCTACTAATAGTTTCATCATCACAATTTCATGTTTAACAACGTACGATATTTTACCTTCGACAATGCACTTTTGCATAGCCGGTAGAAAGACGTCCTCACTCTACAAATTCTTAACTTCTAATTTAATATTTTTCCGAGAACGATTATTGGTGGCAGCGCGGTATATATTTTCATAGTATACCTTTCTTGTTAGATAAGTTAATAAGTGAATAGTGATTATTATTTTAAAATGACGGAGAAAATACAAATGCGAATTTTAAAAGAAAACTAAGCGATATATGGAATATAACTTCATTTTAATTTGTTGTAAATAATAATTGTACGAACACATACGAGAGCATTTCAAATAATTTCTAATAGTATATCAAGTTTCATGAACTTAATTTTAGTGACTGACAAGTTTTATAAATCACGACCGAAGAGTAGCGGAGCAAGAAGTTAGTAAAACAAGTGACTAATAAGTTTATGCTATATCTTTCCTACGACAGCAAATAATCAAAACAATACAAAATTACTTTAACGTTGTGGTACCACGTCGGATTATTTTGACAGATTGATAAAGTGTCAACCCACTAGATTGAGTTTAAATTGATTTTTGCAATTAAAAAAACCAAAGCTGGCTTCAGTCCTTGATTAAAGAGCCCGTTACCAAGTTCCCCTGTTACTAAAGTGCACGAAGTTACTGCTTGCCAAGGTGTATTTAAAAGACCATTAGCGTCATGGAAACATATAAGATAAATGGCATTTTATAGATGGAAGTAGAAAAAACAAGTTACAAAATCATAAAATTGGTTGAATTTGTACATTAAATTGTACATAATTCCAGTAACTTATACTTTTGCACCTCAATGTCTATCAAAAATGCTTAAAATATTATAGAATATGTTATTATTATAGACCGGACGTACCGGGCCGAAATTACGACGAACAAGAGAAATAATGTATAACATCACGCAGTTACTGAATAGCACTATTCATATGGTGAACCGGAACATCTGTTGTTGTCGCGAAAACGACAGTAAAAAAGTCGATTTTACTGCTAAATTCCAAATTCCGCAAATATTATATGTGTAAGTGCTTCAGGAAGCAGTAGAATGCATTAGAAGACATCTTTCAAATCACTACCTATGAATAAGTGCCGATGATGCTGTCGATATATTAGGACGCTGTGTGGTAAATGTTGTAGCTGGTGTACTACATCCAACTATTACATAATAAATACTTGATGGGGAAGCAATTGCTAAAACCATTAACGAGAATTTATACGAAATGCTTCGTTCGGACGACAGGTACAAGGAAAAAATACTTTTATTTGTTAGTGACTGTGCCGCATATATGTTAAAAACAGGCAGACTATTAAAAGAAACATATCCTTATATGCTGCATATTACTTGTGTAGCACATACTCTCCACAGAATCTGTGAATATATCAGAGACACCCATCCGGAAGTTGATAGACTTGTATCCGCTTTTAAAAGTTCTCAGAAAAGCACCATTGATAGTAGCTCTTTACAGTGAAAAACTTCTATCTTTGTCACTGCCTCCCTCGCTAGTAATAACTAGATGGGGAATTTGGTTGGCAGCTATTAGCTTTTATGCAGAGAATTTCCATAGTTTACAAAATTTCGTTATATGTTCAAATAACAATGCAAAGTATTTCTGATTGCAAGAATCTAACACAAATCCCAAATTTAAAAAATTAGTTGTTATTTTCAGGAACACTAAACTAAACACTAAACTAATCACATATTTTGAAAATCGAAATCTCAAATCAAAAGATGGATTAACCACATTAGATGTGGATATTAATAATTTCAAAAGTATTCCAAGAGACTTCTGATGTGGCCTTCGGCAAAAGTTAGACGTAGTTTTTAATAGATATCCAGATTTAATAACATTGCGGCAATTGTGTATGGGGACAATGACACAAAATCTAACTGCAAAATACGCTCAAATAAAAGAATATTTCCAGTTTATACCTATTCCCAGTTGCGATATAGAAAGGACGTTTTCTATCGCATGTATGTACTTCATTAAAAAAGAAAAAATCTTATAGAAGAGAACCTTCAGAAAGTATGGCTAGTATATATTAATACCCCTTTACTCGACTTGAACTACAAACTGAACACATAATAACGCATTTTGTATTTTATAGATCACTACCCACTTGTTATGTAATTATATAAATAAAATTAAAAGCTCTTTAAAAATATAATATTTCAATAACGCGCCCATGGGCGATGAGTCATCAGCCGTTCGTGTGCGGTCTGTAGTTATTATTCTTAAAATTAATATCATAGTGGAAAATATTTTATGATTTATAAAATTATTACAATTGATTTAGTGATGCTGAATAGCTTATGATTGACAATGAAATAGAAATCTGATAACATTGACGGTTTTGAAAGTATGAAAGTTTCTTTATTTCTCATCCAGGATTGATGAAGAAATGAATCGGTCGACGCATCAACGAAAGGAATAATAGCCAAGCATATGCATCGTTTAATGTTGATCTCCGCTAGTCTTAAACGTCCATGCCATAAAATAACCAAGAAGTACATATAAAATTAATAAATATACACATATAAGTAAGTATTACAAGCGAATTTGAAACTGATCCGTAAAGTATTGAAAAAATAAACCTACTCTTAGAAGAAAAATATTTCCTGCATGTCTAAACGTATAAATTAACAATGTACTGCAAAAGGTAATATAAAAAGAAATCCAGTACAAATTCAAAGAAAGCATAACATTTATTAAACTACTGAAAGTGTAAAAATATAATACACATATCTGATTATAAATATAAGGACAGTCAAGTTGTTCCTGGTTGCTTTAACCTATATTTACAAGAATGCACTATATGCTCCTACCCAACGTAAGAATTGTTCAATTCATGATATCATGCACCATTATATGAGACCTTAATACCAGTTAAATTTGTAAATTCTTTCAAATGTCTCTTGGCATCCTTATAGAGGTAACCAGTCCTGTATAAATGATCCGATAAAGGCCATATTTAATTTCGTATATATTGCTAACGCATCATATACTGACATGTCATCGACTTAAACAGTAATTCATAAATTGTATTCATTATAGATATGTATGTAAAGATTATGCCCAGGATATATCGTCCATCGTAAAACGGTGGTCATTTTAAAAATAGTATACCAGATTAATTTCATATTGATAAGCTTCCACATGAAAGTATTAATCAATTCAAATAATTAAATGACTTTGGATTCGTTCTTATTTCCTCTATTATAAATTCCATAAAAACTAAAGCATAAACATATTACAATTATTGGAAATAAGTTTATTGAAAATCAATTTCATACATACTGTATTAGTGAATAAAATTCCAATATAAAGCTTTTCCATGTCTATAAATTCAAAGTAGGTTTTTTGGATTTATTCTTTAGTTGTATATATATATATATACAAGAAAAGGAAAATTATCGGGTAAATTCCGCTGTAGAGCAACCGTAGACACGTGTTTCTGACTCATTGGTCGTCGTCAGTACGGTGTAGCCAAGGAATAAGGTGGGATAACCTTGGAGATGTAAGCTACACGGAAGACCATCAGGTGACAGACCGCCATTTGTAGCTTCGGTTAGAAGAGCCTCGGTTTTGAGGATTCACATCCAACCTCGCCACGAGGAAGACAATGCCAACCTGCGTGCCATCCGAGACCCAGGAAAGAAAAATCACAAAAAAAGGAATTAATCGCGGATACATAAAATACAAGAAAAGGAAAATTATCGGGTAAATTCCGCTGTAGAGCAACCGTAGACACGTGTTTCTGACTCATTGGTCGTCGTCAGTACGGTGTAGCCAAGGAATAAGGTGCGATAACCTTGGAGATGTAAACTACACGGAAGACCATCAGGTGACAGACCGCCATTTGTAGCTTCGGTTAGAAGAGCCTCGGTTTTGAGGATTCACATCCAACCTCGCCACGAGGAAGACAATGCCAACCTGCGTGCCATCCGAGACCCAGGAAAGAAAAATCAGAAAAAAAGGAATTAATCGCGGATACATAAAATACAAGAAAAGGAAAATTATCGGGTAAATTCCGCTGTAGAGCAACCGTAGACACGTGTTTCTGACTCATTGGTCGTCGTCAGTACGGTGTAGCCAAGGAATAAGGTGGGATAACCTTGGAGATGTAAGCTACACGGAAGACCATCAGGTGACAGACCGCCATTTGTAGCTTCGGTTAGAAGAGCCTCGGTTTTGAGGATTCACATCCAACCTCGCCACGAGGAAGACAATGCCAACCTGCGTGCCATCCGAGACCCAGGAAAGAAAAATCACAAAAAAAGGAATTAATCGCGGATACATAAAATACAAGAAAAGGAACATTATCGGGTAAATTCCGCTGTAGAGCAACCGTAGACACGTGTTTCTGACTCATTGGTCGTCGTCAGTACGGTGTAGCCAAGGAATAAGGTGGGATAACCTTGGAGATGTAAGCTACACGGAAGACCATCAGGTGACAGACCGCCATTTGTAGCTTCGGTTAGAAGAGCCTCGGTTTTGAGGATTCACATCCAACCTCGCCACGAGGAAGACAATGCCAACCTGCGTGCCATCCGAGACCCAGGAAAGAAAAATCACAAAAAAAGGAATTAATCGCGGATACATAAAATACAAGAAAAGGAACATTATCGGGTAAATTCCGCTGTAGAGCAACCGTAGACACGTGTTTCTGACTCATTGGTCGTCGTCAGTACGGTGTAGCCAAGGAATAAGGTGGGATAACCTTGGAGATGTAAGCTACACGGAAGACCATCAGGTGACAGACCGCCATTTGTAGCTTCGGTTAGAAGAGCCTCGGTTTAGAGGATTCACATCCAACCTCGCCACGAGGAAGACAATGCCAACCTGCGTGCCATCCGAGACCCAGGAAAGAAAAATCACAAGAAAAGGAATTAATCGCGGATACATAAAATACAAGAAAAGGAAAATATATATATATATTTATTAAAATATATTACAATTCTTTGCCAAATATACAAATGTATTGAAAAAAATTTTTTTCAATACATTTGTATATTTGGCAAAGAATTGTAATATATTTTATTAACTGCCTGGTTGAAATAAGGCATTACACAGTATTAAGTAAGTGCACAGTTGTTTTACACTTAGACATTTTGGATTGACATTTTAAGGTAATACTATATTTTTTTATTCAACACATATTAATGCTTTAACATACACCTTCTTTGTTATGCTGCACTGACGAAACCAAACTAGGTAGAAACATATATGTCTGTAGCTACAAATTACATCTTAACACATACATAGTTGCATTGTTGATTATTTATGTATTTCAGTCAAAATTGTACATGTTTAGATGAATCTAAGCCATTTTGATAGGATTACATAGGTAATACCGATTGTCCTATGCTTATTTGCTTTCATTTACATTTATACATGACTGATTTTACATTCTATATTGTTATAATTCAACAGTTCTACTCTTAATTTTTCATTACATAGTTGCGTCGTTGTTATTATTTTTTATAATTACATTGACTGAACAGCTTGTGGTAAACCCAGGCCCTTTGATGTGACTATATAAGTAATACCGATAGTCCTATGCTTATTTGAATACATTTTCATTTATACATTTTGATTTACATTTTATATTTGTCATTGTTTTCTAATTGACAACCAGTTGTCATATTGTTATTATTTTGATTTCATTGTATGCCACTACTACCAAGAAGATTTTCATTTTTTTTTTCAATACATTTATATATTTATTTATTTATTTGAAATATGGAAAGTTTAAATAATAATAGATCTATTATTATTTAAACAAACAAAATGGTAATTATAAATTAAAGAAGTAATAAATAAAATATAACCACTACAAACTGTATTTTATGTATATGTATGTAAATAGGAAAAAGAATATCGGGTTAATCCGCTGTAGTGCAACCGCAGACACGTGTTTCAGACTAGTTGGTCATCGTCAGTACGGTGTAGCCAAGGAATAAGGTGGGATATCCTTGGAGATAGAAACAAAAGGAAGACCATCGGGAAGACAGACCACCAATTGCAGCTTAAATGTCAGAAGATCCTCAGATCTAAGTGACAACAACTGATACCGCCGCGAGGCAGACATTGTCAACCCGCGTGCCGTCCAACCCAGGAATGATAAATCAATAAAGGAAATATCACGGATACAATATAAAAATAGGAAAAAGAATATCGGGTTAATACGCTGTAGATAAACCGTACTGACGATGACCAACGAGTCTGAAACACGTGTCTGCGGTTGCACTACAGCGGATTAACCCGATATTCTTTTTCCTATTTTTATATTGTATCCGTGATATTTCCTTTATTGATTTATCATTCCTGGGTTGGACGGCACGCGGGTTGACAATGTCTGCCTCGCGGCGGTGTCAGTTGTTGTCACTCAGACCTGAGGATCTTCTGACATTTAAGCTGCAATTGGTGGTCTGTCTTCCCGATGGTCTTCCTTTTGTTTCTATCTCCAAGGATATCCCACCTTATTCCTTGGCAACACTGTACTGACGATGACCAACGAGTCTGAAACACGTGTCTGCGGTTGCACTACAGCGGATTAACCCGATATTCTTTTTCCTATTTTTATATTGTATCCGTGATATTTCCTTTATTGATTTATATATATATATATATTATATATATATATTACCGTGCTTTCAAAAACTTTCCTCGTTAGAGATGGCCATGCTTTTTCTTAATGGTTGGTGACAGTGCACGTAATCAGGCACACACCAATAATTTTGATAGTTTGGTTATGTCATGGAAATAATAATAAGCGTCTATAATTTGGATTTAAGTATGACAACTGTTGGAACTTGAAGATTTCAAAAGCATAGCATGCACACCTACAGTGATTACTTAAAAAACTTAAAAAACAGCCTACTCTAACAAGGAAAGTATTTGAAGGCACACGGTATATGTTCCTAGATAGTTTTCATTTTCTAAACCCACTTTGCAACTTATTAATTGGTGGCTCCATCAGTGTTCTATTTTCTTTTACTACGGTAATATGTATAATTATTGCGATGCCTGTGGATATTTGCTTTAGGTTTAAAACTCAACTCTACCATAGATTTAAATTTTCAGTAGATGAAAAGTTCACAGACTTTCCAAAATACTCATCCTCTTTCTAGTTTGGGACAGGTAATTATCTTTATATAAAAATTTACTAAAGGCCAGCAAAGTTTAAAATGTTTTTATAAGTACATACCTATAATCAGCAAATGCCAATTTTATCCTTATATTAAAAAATATACTAATGTTTAAAATGCCCAACACGTAGAAGTTATGATTATATTAAATATCGGACAGACAGCCATATTTATAACAATTATTTAGTTTCATCACATGCAATTTTAGTTTTAAACTAGTTTGTAGTGGTTATATTTTATTTATTACTTCTTTAATTTATAATTACCATTTTGTTTGTTTAAATAATAATAGATCTATTATTATTTAAACTTTCCATATTTCAAATAAATTTTAAGGAATTAATAGTTTGCTTACGTTTAATAATATAGCATTAATTTACTATAATGAGAACAACAATATTATATAAAGCCATTTTGGTTATTTTTAACCATTAGGCTTAGAGTTGTGACGACATGACTGTATAAGTATAGAACGTTTGTCAACACTACGTTCTAACCTTCGTTTATTTAGAGTTCGGTTAAATTCATGTAAATAATGTTTTAATGAGTTATGAAAAATTTTGTTTTGATATTTTTGACATCTAAAAGGGTATAATTATGTATGTATGGTTTACTTATATACAGAACTGCTTTCAAAAAAGGTTGGCAATGTATGTTAATTTAATAATTTTGCTATAAATATCATATATATTTATAGCATAATATAATAGAATTTATATAATATATAAATTCCTCGGACGTACTCTCGAATGGATGAAAATAATATTACTCTGCCTTCAATTATTTCTATAAAGAGAATGTTGTTTTTACCTGTGCACATGTACATGTAACGTGTGATTTAAATTGCCAATACAGCTTCAGTGATTTTGGAATCAGTTTTAAAATGTGCTATCCGAAATGAATGGAGGTTAACACGACGAATTCGAAATTCTCGTGCTATTTCAAGATATTTTTAGGTTACTGAATATACATGTCCATCAAACATTGACCTTGATTTACATAGTTGCGATGTGTGGGATGTATCTAATCTGTTGATCTTGAAATTATGTATATATGAATTGATAAACTTAAAATTAACAAGACTTATTTAAAAGGTTGTGAAAAGAATTATTACAAACTAATATCAGGAAAATTGCATTATTCAACACCTTGTATTTAACAAATAAGAATTTTTCTTGTCAACCCTGGCAAAGCAACAGAAAAATATTCTCTATTAACTCCACACTATTTCGGACAAATCTGAATCTTCTAAATTTTAAGCCATGGCAACATTTAACATTAAAATGTCGCTTTAATTAATATTTGACTTAATTTTTGATATACCAGGCAGTAATAAATCACAAGAAAATGTGATTATTTGACTAATAATAATGTGATTCATTGTTCATCTATTTGAACCATATCGAAAGCATTATACCAGCACTATAAATACACGTGATTTTGTAGTTCTGGTGAATTCGATAAGAAGTAAAAATGGTGAAATTCTAACTGCATTGAACAAAATAATAGAGAGAATGAAAGAACACATTTCAAAATTATTAAGGACTCATACAAACCAGTCAATCGGAAAGAAAGAAAGTGACGAAAGTGAAGATATCATTGAGAATGAAAATGGTCTTTCTTATCTACCTTCTTAATAATCAACTCTAATTTTCTTGATTTCGTGTTCAGTGTCTTGGTTTTCTGTCCACTTTATAGTTTGCGGTATTATTTGAGCTTTGCTTTCTTTTGTTTCTTTAATAACTCATTTAGTGCTTCTATTATTGAGTATTATATATATATTAAGAAAATAAAAGAAGGCAACGTTCAAATAACACCGTAACGGACAAAGTACAGAAGAAAGCTAGGTACTGAACTATCACTCATTTCATCATTATTTATGGAAACAAGAAATACAAAAAAATACAAATCATAAAAATTAGACTCGAGTTTTAAAAAGGTGGATTAGAAAGATACTGGCTCCTTGGGCTCCGGGACACGAGCGCGGGAATTTGTGGGCGCGGTGACATATGGGCGTGAGGGGTGCCAGAAGCTCATATTTAGTTCGTATATTTCAATTTTAATTTGGCAAAACTCGTAGAAGCAGCTTTTACTCACAAAAATCAAAGAGACTAAAAACTTTTATCAGTGGTCAACTTGATGTTAAAAATATTTTTGGGGAAAAAATATTAGCAAATCTCTTGGTGACTAGACACTAACACTAAAATTTAATCGAAAATAGAGGTTTTACTGTACTTCTTGGTAAGTAATCTAATAAACGCTACATATAGGCATATTGTGAAACTTGTAATGACCAATAGGTACTGCTCCTTTTTGTAAACATAATATAGTGTACTTGACGGAAACGAACTTACACCAAAAAAAAATTATCTCAAGAGATACAGGATAAAAAATTTGTTTGAAGATTACAACAATTAATAAAATCACGTTGACGCCCCAAATAATAGGAACATTATTGAATTTTAGAAGTATTTCCTACAAATTCGAAATAAGTTAATAAAATCTATTGCCTTTCCTTTAGATTCAAAGAAATGCATATATTTTACTTTAAGAATATTATTATAATATTTATATTTAGAAAAGAAAGGCTGACAATAATATTAATATGTGATTCATTTTCTCGCGCCTAAGTGTCCCGAGCCCAGCTTCCTCGCGCCAGGTAGCCTGGCGCTCAAGTGGTCTCATAATCTCATGCACAAGTGTTTCCTAGCCCAAATGGCTGCACCCAAATGTCCCTAGACCACCAGGAAATTATAGATGAATAACCGTACAAAATATTCCCTTAAAAATATACGAATGGGTAAAAGAGGAAAAGCTAAGAAACTCCACGGATTTTGTAAAGGGCATAGCCTGCAGAACGTAATGTAAAATAGGTTAAAAAAAACTCCAGTAGAGATTACGAAGATGATGTCAGATTAAAATCAATTTGGCCGCCTCTAAAAAAGTTCGTATATGAAGTATACTTATTGATTCACTTTTAAGTTAGTTTTCTATTCTACAATAACGTGAAAAGTAATTCAATTGATTGTGGTTTACTTGAATGTCGCAAATAAACGTATTGTCACCTACTTTGTTTCTTTAATAAGTAAAAAATGTGCTAAAGTTGTAGAAATACAGTAATTTCGATGTTATTAAATCATTTAAAATATGGAAAGAGTACAGTTTCCATATAAAACAAATTTAAATATCTTTAAAAAATAATTAATTAATGCAGGTAATAATTGAAAATAATTTTACTGAAACTCATCTTTTGCAATTAATTATAACACAACTGGTTTTCATAATTTATTGCTTATAACAACATAATATAAAAATTGTTTTTTTTCATAATCATCTATAATATTCAATAAACCTACCTGTATCTCTTGAGACTATTGTAAGCCTACGACTTCCAGCGTTAAATAAAAACGACGAGATACAACCCTTTATGATATTAAGTCGATTGTCCTCAGTAAAAAGTGTTTTACAGAAGCAGTTTGTGTTTCTTTTATGACCAAAATAAAAGGAACAACACATCTACTCGTAATAACTAACAGCAATAATTTTGTCTTGATATCCTGTTGCAATGTTTCTATTTTCGCCTTCTGAACACAACATAGACATTTGAATGTCTTCTTAAACAACTCGATACCGCTATATATCTGTATAACTCACTTTTAAAAAATATACACTAACATAACATTTAATCTATTACCAATACCATATACAAGCTGTTAGATACAGAATTACTGCAGATAGATAGCAGTCAAGGCAATAAAATAAATAATTTGTACGTCAATGGCTACAGGTGGCCATAGTTTGTCGAGACGATGGCGCATAGCTATGCTAGGGTCCGATAAGTCGCGCTGTAGTGAAGTTATTAACAAATTCTATATTTATGGACCAAAATGACTCATATTCACAATAAATATTGGTTTTGTGTCAAAAAAGGAAATCATGAAGCCTGACAATGAACCGACAAATATTACAGTATGTGTGTTTGCATATCTCCAATATAATATGTCTTTGTAATGACCGAAGTGAAATGGACTAATGTTTAATGTGGGCAAGAGAATAGTAATTCTAATAAATAAATAGAAGAAATAGATATTAAAATAAAGGACAACTGAATACAGAAAGTACATGTTTCAAAATGTTTAGAAGCTATACTGACGCAATGGGAAAATAGGAAATAGTAGAACTATTTTACACCACAAGTAAGAAAAAGAAAGTGAGGGAGACAAAATACGGTCAAGAAAGCGTAAACGGGAACAAATCGCTGGAATTAGCCGACGACAACCATGTTTCAGTCAGGCAGAACACATCATGCTCATTATTAATCAAAATTCGTTCTACGTCAAGAAGTTTAGAAAGTTATGAGCAAACATGTAAATGTGCTATAGTAAAATTCTGCTTATCAAATATCAATACAAGAGAGTGGACATATTACTAAGTCAGCATACTTGTATCTTGCACTTAATGCAAGAACCAATAATATCTATAACCAAAAAACAAAGTAATATATATAAAATTTAACAAAACCTCAAATATGTCTAAATAGAAAGTTAAATGTAATAAACTTAAGTACAGTATCCTAAGAAATATTTACATTCTTCAACTATAAATACGCTGGGATGTTGGCTCACTAGAAACTTGTGATTTGTTCACCCAGATCCTCTGAACATCTTCGTAAGAATTACTTTGATAAATTACATTGCCCGACTTGCTAAATATCTTGCCAGTGTTCGTACAATATGAATTGCGAGAAGCATACTTGCCAAGCTCTTTTATTAACGAATCTCTTCGCGGTGTTAGAGCCTTCTTGATAATTAGTTAGATTTTTTAACTTGCTTTTATTATTGAAATTTTTTTTTTATCAAAACAACGCACTATAAACCATTTAATCCCATTATTTTTTCCTTTTAGCCGATATGAAACATCCATTTCTATATAATGAATATTTATGTTTAATTTTTCTTTGCACAATTTCACAATTAGTATTCTCTTTCTGTTTTCTTGTATTCCATAAATGTCTAAATTATTAACTCTGGATTACTGCTTTATTTGATTTACGTATTTTAACTGTGTTATACGTGCATTAAGTTGGCTCCTCCCGTTATTTAAGCACTTCCTTTTTGTATTTATGAGTTGACTAAGATATTCGGTAATTTTAGAAGAAATTTTAGTTATAAACTCATCGGACAGGAGTAGTTTTTCTAGAATTTTTTGTGCTAGTAAATCTTCATCTACTACTGTACCAACGTATTATTTCTCAGATTGTATTCAAGACATAACAAATTTATTACAAAATGAGAAAATAGGAAAAGCAAAGCTAATTTGTAGCGTCTGTCGACAGTTCCACAATTTATTGCAGATAACAATCAACTTCACTACGTGGCAGACAATGCTAGCCAATGCGTAAATGACACAAAAATGACAGATATAGAAATTAATAATGTGAAAATGTGTAAAGTAAAAATTAAAGTGAAAATTACTAAGTGTGAGTGGCTACTATAGACTTCTTTAGTCTTCTTTGTACATTTTTACAAGACCAGTTGTCGAGGGAATATTCGCAATAATTCACCGGAAATGTATTAAATTTAATTTATTTAAACGACTGTTTTAAATTGCCTATTCAACTGTTTTTTCTTTTTCAAAATTGAGCAAAAAGTGTTTGAGTTATTAATTTTTGACCAAATCACGTGTTCAAAAAAAAAAATGTGTGAAAACATTAATTTTGGTGATGAGTGTAACCAAGAAAATTTTACATTTAGTATAAGTTGCACTCGAGAGTACCTCAAAAGACTTTGTTTTTCATTTTATACAGAGTTTTCTGTAAGTAAAATAAAAATTAATACTCTTTAACATAACAAATATATAGTTTTAGATTCTCTATATATTTACAAGATTTTCATGTGCATTCTGTGGTATATAAGGTGTCCTTATTTTGCACCAATAATATATTTAGCAGTATACCTGAATAATTTTAAAATAAAACTTTAAATTTCTAATGGTTAACAGAAAATTTCTATCATACAAATTGGTTCTTTAAAAATAATCATATCAATTTAGTTTTGATACATTGCGAACCACAGCAATCTGTCTGTTGTATTTAGTACTAGTTATTTTTATGTTTTAATCTATATTTCTTTAATTTAATTTGATTTTGGTCGATGGTAACCATCTTTACGATGGTCCAAAATGGAGAATGTAATGTTGTTCATAAGAACCATCACATGGAAGACCGTACAAGATCCTAAGATCCTCACGGTCATATGACATGTATGAGTATCACTAAGGAGTTCTAACATTTTGTAGTCATAATCAGCTTTATACATGACCACTGTGACATTACTTTTATCGGATTGGGTGACTATGATGTCAGTATGTTGTTTTAAGAATTCTCTGCATTGTTTTGCTATGCTGTCATGTAGTGTGTTGCGAGAATGATTACTAATATAGTGTGTTATACGATAAGCGATCTCAGACCTATAATAATCTTTGTCAGTTACATCTATTGAGGAAAGAATGTCTTCACATTCTGCCAAAACTCTTTCTAATTTAATATTGTCCGGACTTGTAGGTAACGAGAATCCGGGACCAAGGGCCAGTAGCTCTTTGATAGCAACAGGAATGTCAATCGTAGTTAGATTAACGAGGAAGTCGTTTGTGACCTCACCACTAACAAAATTAATTGAGTCTAACGAGTGTAAGTCAGGCTGCCGAGTACAAACCCCCAACCCGGACGCCACATCACCCACCCACAATTTAATAAAATGCTTAAAATATAGAATAATTAACATCACTCATACGGATTTGCAACACTCGGACCTACTACGACTGAAAGACATTCTTCTAAAAAACGGCTATCCTAACGCCATTCTGAACAAGATCTTGTTTTCAACTGGCACTACCCTGCCATTGCACACTATTGCTCCGCTAAGTCAGGTACAAACCAATAATATACCATAAATAACTTGGGTAACACAGATCCTGTCATCTATAAGAAAATGACATATCTTACTAACTTTATAAAGGAACTGTTTGATGATAGAATAACTATAGCATTTACAACGGCTAACTCAGTTTCTAAATTCTTTACACCCTTAAAAGACAAATTAGACACAAAATATAGAAGTAATATAGTTTACTGCTTGAGATGTAAGGATTGTCCGCAATGTTACATAGGACAAACTAAACAAAGAGTCAATGAGCGTAACACACAACATCGCAGTGATGCCATTCGTAAACCTAAGTCATGCAAACTTGGTGATCATATGAGTAACACTAAACATACTATTAACTTTGACCAGACTCACATTTTATATAATGAGGCTAACCTGCATAAGAGATTATTTCTTGAGACCTTATGTATCAATGTCATAGAACCAAATATGAATTCTAAATCGGACTCGGCCAATTTCAGTGTGATATACAATAATAATCTAAGCTTTATACGACCCAAAATCTTACGTAATTTTGGTTGGCAGTAACCTGTATTTGTTGAAGTGCAACACCTTGCTGTCGGGTTCTGTACATACATCTTTCAGACAGTTTGTGTTGTTGGATGATAGATGGCGTCTTGGCACCTGATTTAAATAATTGTTCTAATTTAAATAATTAAACCCATTGTTTCAGTATTATTTTATGACAACCCCCCACCCTACCCACCCCCTCCCCCTTCTGTGTTCTTCCAATTTATCCTATCGTTATTGATTCCTATTTCTTGCGTAACATCCTTATATTGCCTGGTTTGCGGTGTTTTTTTTTTTTTTGGTCTTGTAACAAGATAATTAATTTTTTTTTGCTTTTACTGCTTTTTATATCCAAATTAATATATCAGAACTACAGATGAAATTTAGAATTATCATATTAACAGTCTTACTTAAAGAAATTTTGATAATGCGCTATTGAGCTTTGACCTGGGACCTGCCCTTGACATCGCGAAGATGTGACCTCTAAACACTCACCTGCGGTCAGATAGATCATGCATTTTGAATTGTTATTGTTGTCTTCGTGTTTGTGCTTTTTGAAAAAGAACTAGTAATGTCCGTTAATAACTTTGTTTTTGATTTTACTGAGCATTTAATTTGGAATTTTTAAATGTAATTTTAATATGTGACACTTTAATGGCCTACGTAATGTACTAAGTTTTAATTTATTGGACCACCAACACGAGTTCTCTGTTTTTATGGTTGTATCTGTTGAGATAATTTTCGGTGTCCATAGTGGCAAGTAAGTGAGTTCTCTTGTTTTGTGTATTCATGACTTTTGTTCTTTTAAGATTGTCCCTAATTATATAAAAATTGTTAAACTTCTTGTAGAGTCTGAAGATGGAATAAACTGATTCCGAAACGTTACCAGCCACAAATATAGTATTTTAATTAACCCAGCCCATACATTCTGACCTTCCGGATCAGTAAATACACATACCTATATATATATATATATATATATATGTGTGATATTAAATTTTTATTGACCATTAATTCATATATGTAAATATATATTAAAATTAATATATATTTACATATATGAATTAAAGGTCAATAAAAATTTAATATCACATATATACAGCACATGGACGTTCAGTGCTTAATATATACATTCTCATTTCCATCTGTTACTTGATATACATATATCAGTACGATTTAGAAATTCGAATTCAGACACCGACGGTAGCTCAGTTGGTAGAGCAACCGGCTAGTAATCGGTATGTCTGAGTTCGAATCTCAGCCGTGTCGGTAATTTTTAAAAAAAAAATTACCTAATTAATTAATAGTCAGTGGTAAAATTAGAAAATTGTAATTTTCAAACACTGCAAATTAGCGAGTTTTAAAATTATTTAAAACTAGTATAACGACCTACAAATCGTCCAATAAAATTAATATATATATATATAGATGTAAAATATATTACAATTCTTTGCCAATTATACATATTGTTATTACTTTTAATTCATTTTATGCCACTACTACCAAGAAGATTTTCAATTTTTCAATATATAGATGTATGTATATCCCTTACATTGGTCTAACCTGAATTCATATTGCCTCCATGAAAGTGGGTTTTAGATACCTCCACCAGTTCCAGTGAGATGCTAACACTGGAAGTTTCTGCCAATATAAGTCGCACAAATGCAATAAGAATATTAAATATGTGAAACAGATATTAAACAGTTCTAATATGAGGTACTTATATTATGTTAAAACCTTTATCAGTCTTGTTTTGGTGTTGGTCTATGATGGATAGATAAAAATGCGTACACTGGCTAATACTTATTTTATGTAAGAATATTCAGAGTAACTTTACAGCCTTCGATGGAAATACAAGAATATATTATGTATTATTGCAGTTTATTTAGCACTATTTACTAACGTTATATGTATGCAAACATAACATGTACCTGTAACTGATTTACTGATCAGTTATTTGCATTTTAACAAATTTTAAAATTTTACGTTTTATAATTTCTGCTCTGTTTGAATGCAACATAATTAAAAATTTGACATTAAAATCCTATACGCGCAGTTTAAAGACTTAAAAAAAAATTGAGGTAATTAATTAATATGTAGGACCAGAATAAATGATAAAACAACCACGAGAGCAAACGCCCAAATAGATTTTAACTTTAAACGAATATTTTTTGTCGATCGCATTCGCCTACTGTTATGTATCAACGTTCACATTTATTAATAACATTAATATACTGCGTGCATGTAAATGTTTGTACGCCAATTAAGTTGGTAGTATGGATTTTATTTTTCTACAGTTGGTGAAATTCAGTTGCGAAGTACAGTACCACGGCATGAGCATATTGTTCTGAATAATGACAAACGCTAAAGCACAAAGAGGTTACTTTGTCAAACTTGCTAATAGACATATTAAAAACGCTATTATTAAATGAAAACTAGTTGAATTTGTCAATGCTTTCATTCAGCAGACGGAGCGGTAACCGTTCCCGCTCCAACTGTTCCGAATAAACAATAATGATAAATTGTTTTACTGCATTAAGTTTTGGCGAAGTTTTTAGTACAAGGGCTAGTTTTTCCAACCCCGAATAGTATACTAGGCGAACGCCAATATTATAATACATTTATTTCTGCACAATACCTTGAATTTGCTGTATCTTATTTTTCTAGTAACTTTCTTCAAAGTTATGTATTAGGTTGGTCTTGGAATGCATCAATGGCGCATGCGTACAGAATACGCTCACTAAGTGAGCGTAGAATTTTTCCGCTCACGAAAATGGCGGCCGCTCCTGAACATGTTCAGAGTGAGCGGTCGTATACTGGACATGATCACTGAACAGTTGCGCAACAGTTGTGTCTGCTGAATGGAAGCACTCTCTTCGAGCTTGAATTTGCCTCTTTTGTTTCCGCTTACAACTTTATTACAATATCCTGTACAACGCGAGAATTGCTATGAAACCCTATAATATTCTCCATCGTAAAATTGCAATCCAAATTACAACGAAATTGTGAGGGTTCTCCGTTGTACACGTTCGGTAATTCTGGCTATTTATATAACCAGATAAATAGAACTATGCTTCGTCAGTGCCAGTAAATCATTATTATTAAGCTGGTCGTTAAATTATTGACAGTACAGAATACGTTGTTGATAATCACGAGGGTACAATTGCTGCACAACTTAAACTCGATAGGTATGCATATGTAAATTTTTATGTAGAGCATTGCACAACTAGCTCAATTTGAAAAGAACACATAATTAAGGACTTGCGTTACTTAAATACTCTAGCTCGCGTACCTTACTGTGTTGATAACCTTCGTAGTGATTTGTTTGGGCTTTGATTGATTCGTTCTTCAATATCATTAACAACAGTTTCAGTTAATATTGTAGGTCTTCCGGTTGATTTATCCTTACAAATACAATTTGTCTCTCTCTCTCAAAACGCTTTACAGTCTCACGCGTGTGATGGCCGTAAACCTCATACTTGATATTTTCATTCGGAAACGCTCCTTCAAACTGATCGAAGCAAGACTACAAATTTTACGACCAAGTTTCATTCTGAATATTGCGAGTTGCACTTCGAAAGTCGGCCATAAGAATGTGTGTGTCTTGTTCAGACGTAAACATTTTTGGCTCTCCAGTCATTACTGAAAAAAAGTGAAAATAGTGGTTATTTAAACACAAGTAGCATTTCATATTAAATTATTACTTACCTACAACTTGCAAACGATAATTATTGAGCTCTGAAAAGAACAGTTCGAGATTAAAGGTGTAAATATGAAGAATTCAGAGCAAATAATTTTTACAAGACCGACGATGACAACAAACAATACAATTATTGATAATTTATTTATGTACGTCTATGTACCCAGCTCAAGTGACAGACTTACCACTAAACCTTGATATAATTGCAGGCATACCAACTTAATTGGCGTACAAACATTAACAGACACATGGTAGTATCATAACAGTAAAACAACAATTATATGAAGTTATAGGAAAAATGAAGAAAAACATAAGGTTTATGTAAATATGTAAACAAAAAATGAGAAAAATGGTTTTCGTCGAGATTTGGTTTTTGAAAAAGAGAGCGTTAAATATTTATCATCCTGCATAAATTATTACAATTATGATACTGGAATAATTTAAAGCTGGTAATACTGTGCTTGTTTTATAGGCATAATATTTAGCAAAAATGTTAACATACTAGTAATAATAAATACAAATATTACAATCGTAATGTAAATTTTATGTTTAGTTGAAACGACATCTCAAATTCCAGTTTTAAAAGAAGTTGGATATTGTTTCTCTGTATCGTTTTTAAATTTCGTTATCGCAGTTCAGGTAGTTTATGCGTAATCTTTCTATCCCATATTGGGTGATCACACGGCATGTACTCTAATTCATTATTCATTGCAAAGAGTAAAAACGACAATCAAGTCCAAAAACTTCTTCTTTACAATAAATTAAGTTTAAAAATGAAAGGGGTAACTATAGACAGTTTTAAATAAAAAGTCAAATTCTTGCAACACTGCTTTTATAGTTTAGATGAATATTTGGAATTCTAGTTGATAGCTGATTTGTATGTTTTTGTTAGTAATTGGGTCATTTTTAAAAAATGTTTTTTGTAAATTGTTGTTGTCGATATTATTACGTATTGTATATTCATGTTACCAACTCGACAAATATTATCTTACTATCATTATTATTATTATTAAATTATTAAGATAGCGACTACTCAAGTGTAGACATACATACAAGGTACAATACACGAGAGGATATGCACGTATTGATCTAAGAATCTCGAGCAAAAGGTCGAATATTAGGAAAGCCAGGGAAAGAATTTCATGAAATCAAAATGGCAACGCATACTTGGCAGGAATATTAATATTATATACAAGAAACTCGGGAGTAATTAAGGAAACGGTGATAAATTTAACTTTTTTCTTAATTATTTTATGACATGTGTTACAGCCTTAACCCATTACTGGCGAAGACAAGAAAAAAACATTTTAAAAATTTTTTTTATTAAAGTAAACTCAGAACACAGTAATTAAGATACATTTTTGGTACAAGAAAATTAGGTATTTTTTTTAACAAAAAAATATATGGGTGCATGTACGCACCTTTGGCGAAAAGCAGGTTATTATAAAATAAAATACTAGTCTCTTGTATGAAAAATATCATACCAATCAGGATGCAAATGCACATTACATTTCTTACACAAGTAAATTGTATTACTTTTGCAAAGTCGACACTTTTTTCTTGCACTCTTAGCATTTCGAATTATAATGTGCCCGATATTGTCAAATCTTATGTCACCTGGTAAAGCTGATTTAGAAGGTCTTCCATAAGACGAGTTGGATTTTGCTGAAGTGGAAGCCTCATTGTGGGTGTCTTCTTTTTGTCCTTCGTATTTCAGCAGAGACAGCGCTAAACTTGAACGAAATTCCAGTAAGGTAATTTTGGTTTCATTTGCGATATTGAATATTTTCCAACTGTTTACAACTATAGTATCACCAACATTGGTGAATAATGGCTACCACCACTTTTTACCTCTAATACCAATGCGATAATTGGCAATACCATTGTCGTGAAGGTCTACCCCACCCATGTGTTGGTTGTACTCATGATTCCCTTTTGGTTGATTGATAAGCATTTCTTTACGCTCTTTGCGGTTGTAACGTTTGGCTTGAGTGACTGGTAAGACACTACAGAAATTCGTCATAACAGTAACTACAGACTTGTCATTCCACCGAGTAACCAGAACTTTCAAGTTCGAATCAAAAGCGGAAGTGAAAGAGCCTCTTTCCTTTTTTGACATGATTTTGTTATCTTCAAGTGGACATTTTGCAGTACGGTTGTCTCTTACCGTTCCAGTCGCGAAGAACCCGTTTTCACCTAAGTTTTCAAAAAGAGAATATGATGTGAAAAAATTTTCAAAAAATATTTTATGCTGTTGCGGCTTTTCTACAACAGAAAGAAGCTCTAATACAACTTTTGATCTCCGCCTTTCCACCATATGGAATAAATTTGAATAGGTAACCGTTATCGGAGCAAAGACACCACAACTTGAATCCAAATCTCACAGGTTTTCCACGAATAAACATCTTGCATGTGTGCCTGCCAAAATATGGTACCATTTCTTCATCGATTGAAAGATGTTCTGCATGTATACCAAATTGAATACATTTTTTATTTATAATATCAAAAATTGGTGTAAGCTTCGCAAACTTATCGCCCTTATTTAGCGAGGTGTTGTTTGACAAATGAAGGTTTTGTTTTATTGTCCTAAATTTATTGCGACTCATGCTTTCACGTACAATACGCACTTCCTTGTCTTCATCTTTTGACCAGTACATGTGAGTTTGTGGCAATTTATGATATCCTGATAGTATAAGTATATCAAGAAATTTTTTTAGGTCTATTTCAGTAAGCTCGTAGTCATGACGGTTATTTTGTGCTGCGTAAGTATTCGAAAAACTTAAAATTTTGCTAATTACTTCCTTGTCAAAAAATAGCGAAAATATTTCCAAGGGTGACTTCCCACCATGCTCAGATACTACATTTTCAATTCCATGGTTATCAAACTCTTCGGGAGCAGTAATGTAGGCAGTTGAAGCGGTTCTTTTCCAATTTGGCACGGAAGTTTGTTTTAGTTTTGGAGTTTCTTTGGGTATCAACTTGTTTCGGCTTGCAACAGCACTAAGTGGTAGATCATCTTCCGAATCAAAATCACCCTCTTGATTTGTCTGAATTTCATATGTCCCCGCAATGTCCTTATCTACATTGTCTTCCCCAATTACGTTTTCGTCAATATTTTCCTCATCAGTCATTTCGTCAGGTTCTGGAGGCACATAAACAACATCAATCGATGTAGCATTTTCACAATCTGAGTCTTCTTCTAACGCAGCCATTAGATATATGGCTGTGAGCGGCCTTTTCATTTCCCATTTTGAATATTTTTTACTGAAACAAAAACAAACACCAACATAACCCAGATATAAAAAAATTAAAAAAAAAACAGAATCACAAAACTGTCAAAATAGGCAAGAGAAGATATATTTTGAACTTCACACTAGTATTATACCTAAACAAAAAATGTCTTACCTCATTTTGACTATAGATATCTAAAAACACAAATTCAAAACTCTAAAGCACTACTAAGAAGTACCGCTACGATTGCTGGCAACCAACTGAGAGATGTATCAACGAGTCAAATAATTTTCCGTCAACATGCGAATCGTGTCTCAACCTGCATGAAACCGCTCACGTCCTTCAAAAATGCCATGCTGCAGTAACCAGTGCGGTACAGCAGCTTGGCACCGGGCGCGCGCTTTTACCTATGTATTAGCTAAAGGTGCGTATACGCATCCGTTACAAAATACCTGTCATTCTAGCTGTCGTTTTCAAACTATAGATATAAAGATGTGTATATATCAAAGAAAACATATTTTAAATATACACTGCGAGAAGAAATATATAACAAAAAAATAATTAGTACCCCCAAAAAAATAATTATTTGAAGGTGTGCACAAAAACCAAAAATACACATTTCTATTAATTGAAAAAAAATTAAAAATTTTATTGGATCATAATTTAACATAAGATTTTAGCCTGTTAAAAAAGCAACCCTTGCGACATAATGGATAAAAAAAATATTTTTGATGCCAAAAAAAATGTTTTTAAAAGGTTGCGTTTACGCACCTTTGGCAAGTAATGGGTTAAACAAAAATACCGGTTTTCAACAGACTACTTTGTGCACTATCGTTTGCAGGAAATAACAAAAATTGCACTGTTAAATTAATTAGTGACAAGCAGTACCCTATAAATGCAGTCACACATCTTACATACTTCTTATGATACTGTCGATAATTTCTTGACTCATTCTTCAATTAAAGCGGCTATAAATTGTTCTTTATTTTAAACAGAAGGGATCTGTAACCTACATCACATACTACCATGTCTCAAACGTGATCAATCGAGTTCAGGTCCATAGAAAATGATGGCCAATTATTCTGTCCTGCATTAAGGCTAATTTTTTTCTGTAATAGTGATGCAGAGGGTACTTCATAATTTTGCAGAATTTTACTGATGTACCTGACTGAATTCATAAATCATTAGCATTTTTGTGCGTGTCCCTAAATCTAAGCCGCCTCAATGAGCTTTTAACAAAAGAAACAGCATGAGTAAAACTAAACTGTGTACACAGAAGCTATACTCATCCTTGAGCAAAATTTTACCACATTGATCAAAATTTTAATTCTTATGTTCTCAAACAATGTTTAATCACATCACTTGATGACATTCCAGGACTTTAGAGAGTTTTATCCTGACTACCCTTTCTTATTCTGATTCCAAGTATCTCTTCCAATATGATTCTGGCTTGAATTGCCGTTTGGCGCTTACTTCGGAGGGTTTGCAATGTATAATATATATCCATCATGTACTGCCGTTGTTTTGCTTTTGTCATTTCTTGTACTCTCCAATCCGTCTCCAGAGTTCAACACTACGAAGCATCATTTGAGCAACCATATTACAAATTCGACTATTTGGATCATTACTACAAACCTATCGGTATCGGTTATGCCCTGTCTCAGAATAAGAAGGAGTGATTTAAATATCGCGCCAAAATGGTAATTTTTTTCTGAGATTTCATTGGTTCTTGCGCAGGCAAGTTTAATATGCAAAAATAAGTACGCCCATTCCGCCATTTTATGTTAATAACCTATGATTTTGCTTTCTTACATTTTTGCTCAAACCGTTTTAAATATGTATATAATGTTAACGGTACAAATTCCCAGAATGGGAACAACAGAAGTAGTAATAAACATCTCCAGAACTCTAAGTAAGGTATAAGTAATACTTCAATAACAATATATTATAAATACATATTTTAGGGTTGGCAAAGTTAACTGTTTATAGGATAATGAAGGACTATAAAGAGACAGGCAAATTAAGGCCTCCTAAAGAACGAGTAGGCAGGCAATATTCATTATAAATTTGATGAATCTGTAAAAAATTCTGTACGATAAAAGGTGCACAGTTTCTTTTTTAAAAACGAACTTCCGTCCCTTGATAAATTCAGATATAACTATGGATGAAAATCATCAACTTCAAGTAGGTGCTAATGAAACACTGATCAAATTACCACATGTTATATTTCAGACATGTTAAACATAACAAGAAAAATTTATATATATATATATATATATATATCAAAAATGACGTTTTTCGCGGTTATGTGATGACAAATTGATATTTTGGGTTATTTGCCGCGTTAATTCAAATCAAGTATGCATATACGAAATAATTCGTATATGCATAAGTGATATGAAATGTAAATTTATATATATATATATATATATATATATATATATATATATATATATATATATAAGCGGGGGTCCTTCAGCCTCAGCCGTTTCCCGCATTTCGATCTCCATCTCTTCCTGTCTCTCCAGATGTGTTCATCTATTGCTCTGTCTTTCATTGTTTCCATAACCCCACTTATCCATGACTTTGCTGGTCTTCATCGTTTCCTTCTATTCGTTGGGTTGTATTCTAGAGCTCTTCTTGGCCATCTGTTTTCCGCCATCCGTTTTACATGTCCGTACCATATCAGTTTCCTCGTTTCTATTCTTTCTGAAAGAAAAATTTACTAATAGAAAAAGATGAAATTATCAGGTGGAGAAGAAAATACCTAAGATCAATGAAACAGTACCGAGATGATGGTTGTCCGATATTTTACTTAGTTGAAACATGGTTGAACGAAGGATACACAATGGGAAAAGTTTGGATTGACACAGGAATAATCAGTGCGTAGCTGGCTTTCGTTGAAGGTTTATCAACAGGATTAAGAAATCTTACTGGTAAAGGCAGGCGATTAATAATACTACTTATAGGATATGTATTGGGATTTGTGGAGGATGGACCGTTGCTTTTGGAAGTAACGAAAACTGCGATTACCATGATGAATTGAACAGCAACATTTTTAAAACATGGTTCCAACAAATATTGCCAAAGTTGCCAGGTAATGCTGTAATAATCGTGGACAATGCATCTTATCATTCACGCAGAGTGCAAAGGCTGCCTATACTTCATCACGGAGAAAAGTTGCAATCCAAGATTCGTTAAATTTTAATTCGATTTTTTAAATTAAACTTACCTTTTCATTAATAACACTTTAAAATAAGGTTTTTGAATTCTTTTCAAAAGATATGCATTACATTATCTAGTGGATTAAAATTATTAAATATGTAATAATCTTTTTAACATGATGAAAACACTATTGTTAATTTCCAAGACATAATTAAAACAAAAGTTCTGAGATAGTACAAATTAATCAACGAAATTTTTTTATCATTATTTACAGAATACATAAATAGCAAATATAATAATTAGTAAGGTGTATATGTAATTATTTTTGTAGATAGTGCATCTTCAGCCGATGTAGATTCATATTTCTAAAAGTAGTTGCTTGAATTTACCTACTCAAGGTTTATCATAGTAAGACCAGTGATTTATTTGTATAACTTCTTTATTGATATTATTTACGATATAAAATAATATGCAAAAGCTTCTCCGCAAATTCTTCAGTGCCTCTTGATGAGAGGTTTGTACACTCTTCCTCTCTGGTACAAATATTTGATAACAGACTTAATTCACTATTTTCATTTCTATAGCACACAGATTATCTATGGAAATTTGGTGGCGGCGACCTTTAAATTTAAGCAAATATGTCGGAGCATATTTTTTCGAAGAGGGGATCCACCACTTGTCACGTTCTCTTTTCCTTATACTTCTTAAACTATTAATATATAACTATATGCGAGAGGTACTTACTTTTTTCGTGACTTCTTACTGGGGGGTCTAAAACTCACTTCTACTAATCACCCTTAAATAATTATAATTAAAACACTTATAAAAGCTAGACTTATTTATTACTCAATCACAACTGTTTGTCTTCGTGCCTAAATTAGTTCTATCCATTCCTCTAATCTTACTTCGCTCGATACCTCCCATTGCCTCCTCAGCGCCTTTGCTGTCTGTCGAACATCCGCGGCTAGTAAAGACGCTGATTCGGTTCCGGTGTATCGAACGACGTTACACATATTTCTTATATTTATTTTATCTATGGAAATTTCCGTGGCAATAATACTTATATATTTATAATAGTAATCGTTAAAATGCTCAGAACAAAGTCTACAATTTTCATTTGGCGTATGTATTGTCTTTATCTACAGATACCTTCTAATAGCCTTTTTTTGGAAACCTAGAATCAACAAATTTGTTATAACTTTTCTCTGTATCCAATTGCCTGGCATTCTTATTGCTGCTTCGATTGGTACAATGTAAGGTGGCACATCCAGCCATTTCAATCCATAATAGAAAATGAAACCCTATGCACTATTTCTAACCTCAAATATGTGATATGTGTTCAGGATTTTGGCGCGGTATTTGAATCACTCCTTCTAATTCTGAGACAGGGTATAGTTGAAAAACATATTATAAAATGATTTAGAATAAAATTTACGATGAAGATCAACACATTTTTTTAATGATTACTTATTAAAAATTTGCAGCAGGGTTCAAATGTAAAGAAACGCTTAAACAAGCACAATATAGCTTAAGGACAGAACCCATGCAATTCCAAATTGCACATGTTAACAAATTTTCCAAAAAATTATAATTATTTATAGTGAACGATTCAATGCTATCTAGACAGACCACACAAAATAAATTAGATGTTTACTCCAGAAACGATAGCTGCTTGATAGTGCTTTTCCTTAGAATTGTAATATTCATAAATTATACTTTCTATATATCTATCAATTTTTACTCTGCATACGCAGTGACAATGGAATGAGGTGACAACTTGTAACATGTTTGCTGATAATCCAATTAATTTTATATTTAAAATAAATGCATAGCAAGTAAATTCGCAACATTTAACACTCAGTTGCTAATTTCTCGCTTTCGGTTTAGCTGGAAGTGACATCAATGTTCTATTTTTAAATGTAAATTAAATGCGTATTTTTAAACATATATATTACATACGAATTTGTCTTTGAAAACAAAAATATATTTATTTCAAAATTTATTGTTCTACTAATAATTAGCTCCAAAATTTGTTTTTGCGAAGAAATAATTAAAATTTAAGAAATATATTTTGTCATCGGTCATAAACAATCTTTTTTGAAATACCACTACCTATTTTTAATTTTGCTTTTGATATATTCGGATTAAATGGTAATAATATCTTGAATTATTTATAAAATATTAAAATATTCTCATAATTTATGTTAAAAATTACTGAATTTTTCGATTTACAATTACCGGGTTTCAACAATACAATTCAAACTGACGCTAACTCTTGAAACAAGTAAGTAAGAAGTGGCTTTAGTAATTTTGATTTAAGTATTTTTTTAAGTTAATGAAAATGATTTAATTTAAAAAAACATAATTATATTAATATTTTACTCGAAATCAGCAAGTGTATACGATTTTAATTTTTGGTTGATGTAGAAAGAAAGCCGGATAGGCTCAAGACTGCGTTTGACAAGTCGCAGGCAAGCAAATAATAGGTTTGATCTAACATCAGATTAAAATGAAAAACAAGTTAGAACCAATCAATTGTTGTAAAGTGAATCAGACACAAGTTTGTGTTTTTGCCAAATCTGTCAAATTGGCGCTGTACATATTGAGAGTAGAACAAATATTTCGAAGGGACTCTGCAAATGAAAGTCCAAATAATGCTTTCTTTCGAATATCTCGCAATTATACAGATTTATTAAGAGAGTAGAAGTACTTATAATGGGATTTGGAATAATTTTTGTATAAAAAAATTCTTAAAATTGTGTAATTTGAAACACTCATACGTATAAGAAAGTCGTGTGGTGGCCACACCTCATTATTTACTTTCTATACGTAGTATAAGGAAGTATTGTGATGACGAAAATGTTCAACCTCGAGATTTTTGCAGATGTCCACGTTTTGAAGTCCCCTGATACTGAAAAGGTGGTTTTTAATATCTCTCTCTCTCCCCCCCTCTCTCTCCCTCTCTCTCGCTCTCTCTCTCTCTTTCTCTCTCCCTCTCTCTCTTTGTCTGTCAGTGTGACCACGATAACGATCAAACGGCTATAGCTATCAATTCCAAATTTTGTATTTACGAGTATAATATCCCTCTTGAAATCTGATTAGATGTTCAGTAAAATCGACAGACCGGAAGTAGTAGTTTACTTCAGTGAAAAAATCGAATTTTGCCAATATTTAATTTACTACTAAGTTTAAACAAGTTTATAAAAAATTCAAATGTACTCAAAATTAAATTTGAGAAGAATTTTATTAAAAAAGCTTTTCGAAATTCCCACCGGAAGTAGGTCTTTTACTCTTATCAAAAACCAGTTTTTGCGAATATTTTGCAAGCCATGCTTTCTAGGCAGGTACATTATGAGTATAAAAGTATTTAAATCATAATTTTCAATACCTTTCGTATAAAAATTGTTTCAAAATTCGGACCGGAAGTAACACTTTTACTCATAGCGAGTAGCACTTGTTTACGAATATCTTGCATATCTTGTGCATTCTATAGAGATTTATTAGGAGAATAGAAGTACTTAGAGTAGGATTTTCATTAATTTTTGTATAAAAAAAAATCTTAAAATAGTATAATTTATAGCATTCATACGTATAATCAAGTCGTGTGGAGCCACACCTCATTATTATCAATGTTCTTATCGTAAATTTGATCGTTAAATCTTGCGTTGCTTATCGGCGTACGTTCGGCATGTTGGGTTGAGAAAGTATGTTGTAATACGATGAGAGAAATACATCGTATGGCTTGATGGTCAGTCATGTAGGTGCACACCTTTTGCTGAAGTACCCTTCATCTTTCAAATTATATGTATTGGATTTTACCGGGGTATCTATAACGATAATCCCTACTATATTATTATCAACGATATATCGATGACTTGAAAGCACATATCAGATCTTGTTAGAGCACGTGGTTGAACGCAATATCTACAGTGTTTGTAGGAACCCGTCTAACTAAATCTTAAGGTTTGTTTGTATCTATATAAATTGTACCCCAAATTTACTGTTGATATTGTCCATTCGATCTTCGTTTTATTGATTTATGGGAGTTACGAAGAATTTTACCGAAAGCTTAACTTTTAATTAAGTGTTGAACAGGGTTTGTTTGTGTCTCGGAACACTACATGCTGGTTTCAAGAGAGCGAAAATGAAATGATTCAGGATGGTTCTAGAGAAGCCATGACTCCTGTACGTAATATAACAATTTCCCATGAACATAGTTATGCCTTATTTTTACTTTTGCGTATGTTCCGCATTGCTTAAGCATTTCGCAATGTAAGGTACCTTAAACTTTACTTATCGACCGTGCCTGGTATGTTATGTGATCTGGTTTGACATGCCTTATATCTAATGTGTCAACACATTTCTGTTCCTTAAGCTAGATTTACTGAAATTTAATTTTAGGTCCCTACATGCATTCAGACGTTGAATTTATTACATGTTTAGGTTTACTTAAGACTACGTTTTATAAATGAATAATTTCCGAGCCCGTTAAACTTATGCCTGGGCTACCCTACCTGTATCTATCCGTTTGCTCTAATTTTCGGATGTACACATCGTTATTTCCATCGACATTCTATGCTCTCGGGCTACGATATCTGTGTGTTCTTGATTGTTTCCATCTTAGTTTTTATTGCTTTCATGTTGTCTTCTTTGTGAAGGAAAGTATTGTGTTAGGATACTCTTTCAGCGCCTTATTTACATATGCTCCAAATGAATCATGTGTTGTGGCAATCGAAAACTTCCTTTGGTTTTATGATTGTTTTGTTTGCTTAAAAAAAGGTTTATTGTAACTTAAGAACAGCTTAGGCACTGGGCATACTTATTTTCTTCTTTCACGGACATGCTCTTGATGGTCTAGGGGTATGACTTTCGCAGGAATGTCATCTTTCCGAGCTATACGTTGAACCTAACCTTCTGTACATATTACCCATATCTTCGTCGGGATCCATTGCCTGTAAGATCAGTTACTGTCGGGTATATATCCCGCCGCTATCCTGTGTGCATTATTTGGTCATATTTAATCTATTTACCTGGGTGTCGGTCATTTATAATGTGTGTATAGCTTGAGATGCGTTTGTTTACTTGCTTCAAGCGAAATCACTAGTCTGACAGTTCGCATAATGCCAACCTTGTAGACGTGAAATTGCTTTCTTCGTTATATTTAACTATGTGATCTTACGTACGTCGTAAGTGTATTTCAATGAATTTTGTCATCATTTTGAGCTCCGAGGATGATTGTGTTTAATTATATAGGTCACGTTACTGACGGTTTCTTTTGCAATATAGTTTTGTGTTAGTTAAAATATTCAAATTTTTCCCGCGTACAGGCAGAACTGTTTCCGCATTCCAGAAGCCAGCGTTAAGTCTAGGGCGCATGGTTGAGGGAAACACGCTGTTGTAAGGACACTTTTCAAGTCAACCTTCATCGAAGAATCAGGTGTGCAAACTACTTACTTCTTTTTGAATTTTATGGTGTGTCTAAAGTAGACAAATATTGCTCCGGCAGCTTTGAACAGATTAAGTAGTGAATTTCGGTACCTTATCGTATGTAATTTTGTGGGTGCTACGTAGTTTCTGTCACCCTAAGTTTTGCTGTTCCACGAGGTGGATTCTTAGTTTCTTTTTGCGCCATTGTGATTGTTGAAGTTTATTTAACGTGTTCTCCAAGGAAATTTGGGGTAAGTCGAAGAGAAATTACATTTTGTAAGGTTCCAGAGTTTAAATTTCTGCTTTTATTTCTTTTTTTTGGGTCACTAGGAACCTGTTGTGGGGTACCTATTTTACGGTATCTATCGCACGACTACACCGTCGTACAGAGTTATTTGAGAGAACTCTGATCCCCATTAGGACGAAATACCTGTTGTACCTTCTGCATACGATCTTTTGTATGAAAAGAGGTGTGAAGACACCCACTCAGAGTCGTCTGCGAGGAGTACCTCCTGCAGGTCCTGAGGGTCTCCGTCATCTCGTCTCCAGCTAGTGAGCCTACCTACTCACTTGTTTTGCCAGATAAGTACAACATCAATTATAATCTACAACGTGTGACACGACTAATTTGTCAATATCTTGTGCCAGTTCAGCTGGTCATTACACAAGTTTAAGAACTAACTAGCGATACGCTAAATTTATAATAAAACCACCACATCATGTGCTAAGTCTCAAATACCGTAGCTTAAATATTATTTTTTTTTGTGAATTTGATTACGCTGTATACTGGGTGATTCCAGTAGCTGTATATTTGTCAATGAACTCACTGTTTACGTACTCTGGTACAATCGAGGTACGTTTCAGATTAATTTTCTGTAGTTAATTCCGTACTGTAGAATCTATAATTTGTTTTAATTTGTTAATCTAATCTATCAATGTTTAAACGTGCTAATTAAATATCATTCGATTACTTAAAATTCTTTTCAGTAAATTTCTTTAATTCTTTAGTAGTCTATTTACCTAAACCTAAGATATACTCATTTAAGATCATTTTGAAAAAGTAAGCCTTTGCAAATAACACATTTACCTATTACAACATTTTGATTATATAAATCTAACAGTTAGTTATCTTTAAATTTTAAGTTGTATCGCCATTGTTTGGCTACTCGTTTAAACCGGTTGTATTAAAATTGTAAGGTTAAGGAAACGTTTCTGCTGCCGACCTACCTCTAACAAATAGTGTGGAGGTTATGTTAAATTTGCCATCTTTCTATTTCATCTTACTAAGGTTATGACCTCTTAATAATCACTTAATGTTACTCATAAAAATATTTGATATTGGTCATTTCACTTTGTTATATTGATTAGCTTAAAATTCCACAATTTATAGGCATATGTAGCGCGTTTAAAAATTGAAATATTTACATTCACTAAATTTTTTTTTAATGTTAAAATTTTTTTTATTCCTTCTTCAAGACGTATTAAATACATAGATTACTGTTACCCTAATCTTTTATTGTTTCTTTTTATTATTGGTTATGTTAACCCCATACCTTGTGTTGTAACTAGCGCATGAAGGAGGTTTGTATGACGGATCCTTATACAGGCTGATCCAGTAGTGTACCCCGCATGGAGGGACACAGCCAGTGGCGTTAGTTAGAAACCGCAGGTAGGTTCTTTTGGTAGCGTAGTGTCCTGGTGCCCGGACAACGTCGCTCGCGTCGTCGCCGACCGACGCTCGTTTCTTTAATTTCAGTTTCTGAACCGTCACGCCATCTGCGACTTGAGTTAGCTCGGCCCTGCGAATTTCTTACCCTACCACCTTGCTACAGTGATCTCCCTACATCATAATTTACCGGAAGTTTTACAATATAGTTGCGACGTTGACGAGGGCATAACAACATTCAATACAACTAGAAGTTGAATTCTATCCAATATTTCCTTGGGAAGAAAAGAATACACATTAAATTGTCTTATGTTAAAAAGGTTAGATGAAAAGCTATAACGATAGCAATGTTTGCATACACGAGTTAGAAAATTAATTATAAATTAAAGATAGTTGTACATTGTTCATTGAATCATGTATATGATGAGTTGGACAAGAGGAATAACGTAGTAGGAATTTTCCTTGACTTGTCCAAAGCATTTGACGTTCTCGATCATTCAATTTTACTGAGGAAACTCTGGGAACTTGGAGTTCGGGGAGTCTCTCATGAATTGTTCTTCTCATATCTAAGTAATAGAAAGACATGCAGGTCGAAACTTGTATAAATGGCGTACATATGACACGTCGCTCGAAAGGTACTGAGATACCTCAGGCGTTCCTCAGGGTTTGATCTTGGGCCCTACATTGTTTGTATCGCAATGTGGGGGTGGGTTTATTGTCTCAATACGCTGATGACATCAGTTGTATTGTTAGTGGTCATACAATGCGAAACGTGTGTGCGAAGGCGTGTGAAGTAATATCAATGATGTATGTGTTATGTGACAGAAACGATTTGCTGTTGAACGCTAGAAAAACAGGCTTGGTTCGTCTTAAGACAAATAGGGGGCAATATAATAATAGTAGTATACTTGTCCATTTTAAAAGTAAATCCATTCCTGAGGACTCCTCATACAAATTTTTTGGTTGAACGGTTGACTTCACCCTGCGATATGAGGATCATTGTGAGATATTGGAAAGGAAGTTATGTTCGGCTTTATACGGCATGAGGAGTCTTCGGGGGAATGTTAGCCTGGCATCTCTTCGGATGTTTTATTTCGCATACGTAAAGTCTCGGTTGCGGTATGGGATAGTGTTTTGGGGATCGATGTCATTTTCAAATAGGCTGTTTCTGTTACGAAGAAAGATAATAAGACGCATGTTGGGAACCGTATATACCGAATCTTTCTGCCGCTTTGGTGTTTGTATCTGTACGGATTACTGTTATTCTGTAAACGGAACGAAACGAGCTATCTTAGAAATACTGACATATATAGCAACATGATTACACGATCGTTTAATTTTAGTGTACCTGCTCATAGAACCGCTCTGTTTGAATGTAATCCGAAGTATCGGTCAATTGTATATTATAATAAATTGCCAGAAGAAATTAAGAGAACACCGATAACGCATGGCTATAAAAAAGTATTAAAAGGATTCCTAGCTAGTCATGGTTTTTATAATGCTGGTGAGTACATATCAATGTAACTCTCTTATGTGCATATCTCTTTAATTGTAAAAAAATGTGTTCTACATTTTGTATATCTTCTTTGACGAGGTCGACGTTTTTGCAACTAATGATAAAATAGGTGGGCTATGACTATGACTATGTCAAGTGTAAATAAATACGAAAGAACGTCATAAATTGTAGACAACATTTTTAAATGATTATTACGTTAAATTTGCAATATGTCAATTTTGAATGATGGTATTTTTAATTTAACTGACATTTTGTTGATATGTCAAGGTGTCACAATTCTATGGTTTGTATGTGCTTGTGTGGTGACAATACTAATTATGCCTTACGATATTTTTCAAAATATAAGTTTAGTCCTTGTAATTTAGAAAGTTAAAATGTATTAGAATTTATTCAAAATTTTAATGCGTGTTGAAATAAATCTCATAAATTTTAGAAATAAGTAACAAAAATAAGCAAGGAATATGGACAAAAATTTAATGAGATGTATAATGAGAATCAGTAAGTACACGTAAAATGCCGTTCATTTAAAATGGTATTATTACTTTATTTTTGTTAATATTTTGTTAAACAGAACATACATATACTTTAGCAATATGTTTATTTATGTTACTAAGAACATAATGAGTAAACCTCAAGTGCTTGTAACTTAATTGTAAATTTCCTACGTTAATGTACCGGGTGGCCAACTAAGAATGGCCGCCGGCTATATCTCAGAAACCGGTAGTCATATTGCTTCCGCGTAAAAAAATTTCAAGTAAAAGTGCCCAAGAGAAAATGCTGGAAATTATTTTCGAGTTTGTAAAATGTCCGCAAGGGGGCGGAACAGTCAGGATCAATGTTAAAATTTAGAATTTCTTCATATTTTTACTAATTGAGGGGTATGGAAAATGTTTAAATTTTATTCCTTACACATTCTTTAATACTTTTGGTCTTGCACATTTTTTACTATCTAGTGAAATAAAGTGGTGGGGGCACTTCAAATGTTTCTTTAAATAAACTAGGATTACTCCCGTTTGGCCTAACCGATTTGAATAGGTTTGGTCTCATTTAAAAGAGCATTATTTGCTCTACAAACTGAACTTGTGTTTTTGTATTTCGGACTTTTTCCGTCACCGGTAGATGGCGTTAACTGAAATGTAAGCAAATATTAGTCTTTTTTTCAAAAAAGTTAAATACAATGATATGTTTCTTTTTACATAAGCTAATAAAGAACTAAATCCTCTACATTTCGGTAAAAAACCAAATTTGTATGTTTTTTAGAACAGGAGATATTAACAAAAATAGATGAAAATTCGTGAATTCTCCTGTTTTACTGGACTTTTTATATGAAGCTCAACAATTTTGAGCTACACTGTTATAATATATATTATTATTATTATTATTATTATTATCAAGAAAAATGTTATACCATTTTGAAACACCCTGTTTAAGAAAGCAAAATTATTTTCAATACATACTTATTTTAATCCAAAAAATATACCATTAAAAATAAAAAAGTAAGCTATGACAAAATAAAACAATAACTCTCATTGTGTTAAAACGACAAGTTGTCAAAATAATAAACATTATTGTCACTTTTTCATTGATTTCGTTTACTTTTTTGTGTTTGGGAATTTTTTTTTAACGAAATGCGGTTAGCGAAGAGGCATTCGATATGATTGGTGTCTATTTCGAATGCATGCGAAATGCAACAGTTGCTTCCAGAGTGTATGCTATGCAGTTCCCTGGAAGACGACATTATGCGAGCAGTGTTTTTCATAGGTTAGCCGAAAGGCTTAGGACCACCGGAAGTATTAATCTTCCGGTGTATAGAAGACAACCTACTGGCCGAACCGAAGAAAATGCTATAAATGTATTAGCATATATTGAACTTAATCCACATGTGGGGACCAGAACCATAAGTAGAGAGTTGGGCATTTGTAGAACGACGGTCCAAAATATATTGAAAGATCACAAGGAAGCATTGATAGTTTTAAGTTAAAAATAAAAAGAATTTTATTTCGAGATTTTTTGTAAAGCCTTTGTTAGATTTGCTTTATCTCCTACAGTTTGTTTTAATATTTTTAAGCATTAAGCAAAACGGTTGTTTTTAACGTACCGTACTCGGTTCCCTTAAGTTTAACTCATACATTCATCTGCCTATTTATTGTCTGTTGACCGGTCACGGCCATTTTTATCCGATACCGTTTATATAGACTACAGTAATACTTTATAATAGTAATTTACCTAAAACATTGTTTGACAAGTTTGGATAAATTTGATCTCACAGTTTCGTTCACGCTTGCCATATTATTTTCCAGGATGCATCCTTATCACATCGTTCTTCATCAAACTTTAACGGCTGAAGATTTCGATCGCCGGATTGACTATTGTCAATGGCTATTAAATATGGTAGCTGAAACCCCCGAAATACTTTCTCGTATCCTATGGACGGATGAGGCAACATTTAATAGTAATGGTGGTGTGAACTCGCACAATATGCACTATTGGTCCAGGACAAATCCGCGTTGGATGCAGGAAGTTCAGCATCAAGGCCGCTGGTCGGTAAACGTGTGGTGCGGTATTCTAGGAGGTAAAATTATTGGACCCGTTTTCTTTAACCAACATCTCACTGGAGAGATTTATTCAAATTTTTTAATGAATGAGCTGCCTCTTCTATTAGAAGATGTTCCTCTGGACGTTCGTCGCGATATGTTTTTTCAGCACGATGGGTGCCCGGCGCATTTTGCATTTTGCCAGACGTATCCTGGCAGGTGGATTGGACGGGGTAGTATATTTCCCTGATTTTTATTTATGGGGAAGAGTTAAGGAGATTGTTTTTGAAACCCGGCCTACCACAAGACAAAATATGATGGAGAGAATTATAGCAGCAGTTCGAAACATATCGGAGGCGGAAATTGAAACTTCTGTTTTATCCACGGGCAAAGGTTGCAAGCTTGCATTACCAATGATGGGCGGCATTTTGAACAATTAGGCCGCCATTAAAAATTTTACAAACCAATCTTTACTGTTATGTAATTGTAGTTATTTTCGTGTTTAATGTTAGTTTTATTCTGATAGTCTTAGTATTAATTGTTAGTATAGTAAATCATAGTATATGAAAAAATTAAATACATGCTTTTCGAACTTTTAGCATAAAATTACATTCATGTGATTTTGGTTTCTTAAACAGGAACTAACGAAATGGTATCTTTTTTTTTCATTTAATATATTTTTATGCATCGGTATTACAGGAATGCCTTTCAAATTTCTTCCGCTTTTGTGAAATTTTATTATTTGGTCTCTGCGTGTTAGAATTTTACTGAAGAAGACAAACAAAAAATTGAATTTATTATTATTACATATATATATATTTATATGTGTGTGTGTGTGTGTGTGTGTGTGTGTATGTGTGTGTGTGTGTGTGTAGTAAAAAAAAGACTATTAAAACAAGAGAATTCACGAATTTTCATCTATTTTTGTTAATATCTCCTGTTCTAAAAAACATACAAATTTGGTTTTTTTACCGAAATGTAGAGGATTTAGTTCTTTATTAGCTTATGTAAAAAGAAACATATCATTGTATTTAACTTTTTTGAAAAAAAACTAATATTTGCTTACATTTCAGTTAACGCCATCTACCGGTGACGGCAAAAGTCCGAAATACAAAAACACAAGTTCAATTTGTAGAGCAAATAACGCTCTTTTAAATGAGACCAAACTTATTCAAATCGGTTAGGCCAAACGGGAGTAATCCTAGTTTATTTAAAGAAACATTTGAAGTGCCCCCACCACTTTATTTCACTAGATAGTAAAAAATGTGCAAGACCAAAAGTATTAAAGAATGTGTAAGGAATAAAATTTAAACATTTTCAATACCCCTCAATTAGTAAAAATATGAAGAAATTCTAAATTTTAACATTGATCCTGACTGTTACGCCCCCTTGCAGACATTTTACAAACTCAAAAATAATTTCCAGCATTTTCTCTTGGGCACTTTTACTTGAATTTTTTTACGCGGAAGCAATATGACTACCGGTTTCTGAGATATAGCCGGCGGCCATTCTTAGTTGGCCACCCGGTAGCTATTAATTTATAAAGTGCTGGATGTGAATTAATCGTTAGCTTATAAATTAATAACCATTTGACACAAGTACATAACATGTAATTGGCAAATGTGAAAGATAAAACGAAGTCCTGGACTATTTTAAAAAACAAACTTCGGAATAAACAGAAAATCTGTGAATATTATATCTTTAAATTATTTGTAGCTGGTATCCTCAGAATCAAATGAAGGCTGTAAATATGAGAAAAATGTCCCGATTATATACACGATTACATATCGTACGTCGAATCGTTTCTGAAATGCCCGTGGTAGGGTGCGTTATTTTCGACCCACGCGTAAATGATAAATAAATCCTAACTCGATTAAATGGGTCCCTCAGCAAAAAGTTTCATAATATACAAGTATATTTTGAAAATTGCCGCATTCTTAATGCTGATATAAATATTCTAGTCTCGGAATTATGATGATTTGAAGGTATATTTAGCAAAGCCATCAAGTGATTACAACTATTCATAAAATCCACGTTGATATATTTACAAACTTGTATTTTAATAAAAATAAACCATTAGCTCCATGTGTATTCAATTTACAATCGAAATTTGGAAAGTGAATAGACACTGTGGTAAGAGTGTTCCTTATTTTTATTTATTCAATTTTTTGATCTTGGAAATTTACTAGTAACAGTTGCTAGTCGTTCAATTAAGAACATGTAATGTAATTTAAGTATTTATTTCGTATTCTATTTCAGAAGTTCGTTTATTTTCAACCCACAATTAGGATAATGTCGCTAATAATGCAAACAACAGTTACGTTACAGTAATACCAGAAACAAATTTAGTTAAAAAGCAAACTCTAAGCGAAATTAATTCTGTGCAAACTCTAAGCGAAAGTAGTGCGTGACAAATTAATGGTAGCTAAATCCGAAATCAATAAGTGATAAGAGATCGTTAGAGAAGGAAATCAGTAAATTGAACAAGATTATAGAGAATAAAAAAAGAAAAGGTCTACAGAAAAACTTATAAACGATATTCCAAATAAAATTTCTCATGGCGTACAAACAGAAGAATGCTCTTTATTAGAAAAAGAGAAGAAGACATAAACGCTGATTCATTCAGTAAACAACAGCACTCAAATAGAGAAACCTGTAGCATTTGGAAATAAGAATACAATGAATACTAACTGAAAAGTAAATAAAACCATCAAGCGAAGAAATAATCGATATATCAGATACTCCAAGTCAATGATTTGTATTCAATAACAATCATCGTTAAATAAAATATCAATTACTGACAGAGGAGGTATTGTAATCAAATCAAAAATACTGCTCTAAGCTGGTGGCCAGGGTCGAGAAATAACAAATGAGATGCTGGATGAATTTCTGGGAACAGATTTAATAATTAAGCTGACTAAAACGTTGAAAAAGTTGTACAGGATGTGTGGCCTCTATCAGAAAAATATATTTCTATGGACTATATGATATTTTCGCGGTCTTTTTCTGACAATTTATAAAAGACCATACTTTCTAGGGATTTTTCCGTAATTTTATTTACACCTTTATCACACAAAATAGTTATTTTTATAGCTGTTCCTTATGGTAAAGATGATAAATATTACAATAACATCTCTTATAAATTAAACTGTAGAGTTTTTAATACTGTGAATAAAATAAGAAACCACTGTCTTCATTTTGTGGACGTTAATTTATTATGAATTGTATCACACCATACTCATCTAATAAAAAATAATGATAAGAATTCTAAAAGTTAGGTCATTAATTACCATAATCTAGTAATTGTTAAAACAACCGACGCTTATGAGGACCCTACTAATCAATAGCGATAAAAATTTTCTTCAATTCGAATTTTCCATTTCAGTAACCAGCTTGAAGGACCAATACTTCAAATAAATTTACCTAGTTACTAGAACACTGCTTTTCAATGTAGAAAATAGAACAATACATATTTAACAATATTCGACAAGTAAATATTTTCTGTATAACGGATTCGTCAGCTGGTGGAGTCGTAATATTGATGGCTAGTATACATATACCAGAGACCTATTCTCCAAACTGAAAGTAGTTTGGAATTTTGATGCCAGGTTAACTTATTCAAAGTGGGATATGATGTTGTATGCATTTACAGGTCTCCTTTCGGCATGATGCAAGATTTGTATTCCGTAATGAACGATATTTGTAATAAAAATCATCTAGTAAATGTATGTGGAGGTTTGAACATTGATTTTAAAGAAGTAAATGTGAATGTACGCAATACTCTAATTTTTTTCTCCGTATTTAAGTTAGTGCCGCTCATAGATGGGCCAGTGCGAATTACAGACAATTCTAAAACTACGATAGATAAGACATCGCTAAATAATATTTTCAAAAATTCTCTTGACTCTTTAATTTCCGATTATCATTATCATCTACTCATCATTAAGTCTAAATTACATAAATGTCATAATAAGTACACTTATCGGCGTCATTTTAACAACTATAATATTAGGAATTTTTATCGGGTAATCAGTTATGTAAACTGTGAGGACAGCTGGTAACGGAGACACTGATGAACAATTCGACACTTTTCAAAATATTTTTTTATATTATTTTGAAACTTATCAATACACGAATAATAGGAATAAGACTTGGCACAACTATGATATATGATTCCAAGCCGCAATGATCAGATATACATTTGATTTATATAAAACTATTAAAGATATCGATAACTACAAACAACAACAAAATTATTATATGAATCGTATTAAATAAATGAAAAAAATATATTAATAACAACCTCATTCCAGATTCGAGTAGCAAAACTAGAACCGTCTGGCAAATTATTAAGTATTTAACAACACTTTCATCTAAAATGGTTACGATAAGATTTATGTATATGTAAATTATTTCGGAGTATTGGTAACGATCATCGAATATCATATGTTTTAAATGACATAGTGGGTCCATTAACAAATTTGATCAACTTTTGTATTGCAAAAATTCTTGAAAATGTCTTTAATAATAAGTTGATGGACTACTTACTGATAATAATAATAATTTGATTTCGAATACTCAACTTGGATTGTTGGTTAGTAGATCCACGACGGACGTCCGCTATCGTATCTTCAACTATGTTCATAAGGCACTGGACAGTAGAAAATGCGTGGGTGGAGTATTTTTTGATTCAAGTAAGACGTTTGCTGTAAATCACGGGGCTTTGTTGAATAAGATTATCTATTATGGTATTTGAGGTGTGGTTACGGTCTTTTCTGACGGGTCGGTAGAATTATATGTATACAATGGCGGAGGGAATGATATAGATGTGTAGACCTTTCATCACCTAGAAACATAGAATACGACGTTGCTGCAAGCCACTATCACCTTACGCTATTCTTGATGTATATTAGTGTTTTAAATTCATTCGTTAGCTCATATATTCTCTCTCAGTAAGCTGACAACACAAGCGTAGTGGTACCTAGCTTATGCACTGACAAAGTCTCGTGTGCTCTAACTGATATTATAGGTAGAGTGAGTATTTGGGGCAAGTTGCGATCTGGAGTAGAATGTCCAGAAAACGCGCATGTTCCAATTAAAGACTTCACTCCCTATTAATAATTTGTGCAGCGTATATGTATGGTCTTCTCTCCTACTTCTTGGTATCCTTCTTTCTGTGTTTGTGTTTGGTTTCCATATTGTAATTTTCTTTACTTGCCTGATGTTTTCCATGGCTGTACTGTCGCAGTCTTTGCACTTTTATGAACTTCACGATCTCTTCTCGTTTTAAAATATCTTTTATTTCAATGCTCATTAGCCTTCTCTACTCTCCGTCTCCCACTTTCTTCGGTCCATATATTTTTCTTATTATGTGTTTCTCAATCATTCTCGGTTTCTCTTGTTCCAGATTTGTTAGGTTCACCGTTTCTGGTAACTACCGGACATACTGCCATACTGAATACTTTCATTTTTGTATTTGTACTGATACTCTTACTTTCCAGAATGTTTTTGTATTTATATTAAGCTCTATATACCTCCTACACTCGCTGATGTATCTTCATTCTTCTGTCATTTTTCTTGTTAATTATTACTCTTAGATACATAAAGTTCTCTACAATCTCAAACTCGTAATTTCTTGTTTTTACATCCTTGGCTGTTATTTCCTCTATTTATTTATACGTATTTGTTTTTTTTTTCGTGATTTATTGTTAGACCTCATTTCTATAACGCTTGTTAAATTTTTTTATTGCTTCTTCCAAGCTACTACTATTGCTAGCCAGTATAGTGAGATCGGCTGTACGCGACTGCTAGTAACGCCTTATTGTTTATTGCTCCCTTGAAATGGCATTCCTTGACTACTGCATCCTGTGTTAAAATAAATAATCCGTCTTAGCAAATATGTGTTTATAGTTTAAATATTCTCCATCAACTCATTGACAGTACTATTCCTTTCCGCTGATTTCTTTATTTCAAGCTGTACTTCGTTGAGTTCTTGTTCTGTTGGTATGGCCAAATCTTCTTAGAAATCTTCTTCTGTGTTATTTTCTAGGTTTTCGCTTTTTCTTACTGTCACCATATCGATGCTTGATAGTAGTTTCACAAAATGATTTCTCCATTCCTTACCGCTTATGTGTGTTGTATTGCTTTTCATATTTTGTTAGTTTGGCGTAACTATACGGTTTTGTGTTAATTTTATTATCGTTCTTAATTATATCCATTACTTCCTTAGACCATCTTGTCCTCTTTGTTTTTTCGTGTTATCTTTCCTGATTTCTTGGTATATCTTTTGGGCTACATCGTTTCCTGTTTTTAACCACGTAGTTAAACTTCTTTTTCTGTAATATTATTTTGCAGTATTCATACAACCATTCATTCACTTTTTTGTGTATTTTTGTCTGAATCCTCTCTGCAGCGTCTTCAATGTTTGTGTTTATGTTACTCTTTTACCGTCCGTCCTTTTTGATAATTGTTTTATTACTTATTCTTCGTATTGCTTTTTGTTTTTTGGCATCCTCTCGATCTTCCACCTCTTCTTCATTGGGTATTTTTTATTTCCTCCTACACATCTTAACTTTGGTTTGGCTACCATTAGAATGTGATCTGTACCCGCGTCTGCTCCTTGGAACAATCTTATATATTGAATCAATTTGGTGTCACTTTTCAGCTATTAAGATATGGTCTATCTGGTTTCCTATATCTCTGCAAGGTAATGACATAACTAATGTTACTTTCTGTTGTGTTTGTGTTGATATTTTGCGCACATATCCGTTTATGTTACTGGGTTCCCCAATCTTATTCCATTATTATTTGTATTGTAATATATAGTTTCTTCAGCTACCGAACTTCTGTGTTTTTCTTTTTCCTTCCTTGCCTTAAAGTCTCGAGGAAGAATGAGCATGTCATGATTAGGGACCTATTCGCAGATCTTTTCTATTCTATCATATATCGCGTCCTTTTCCTGTTCAGCGGCTACCTCTGTAGGCGCATACGCATTTATGAGTGTTGTTCATTTTTTCGTCAACTCTGCCCCCTCTTCTCATCTTTCTTCTTGCAGAACCAGTATTTCTCTAGCAACTTCCTCCATTCTCCCCATAACTAGCATCGTTTAAGAATCTGGAATGTTTTCCAGGTCGCTATTTTTCTTATTGTTTTTTTCTCCTTACTCTCCCCTTTTGTAATTTTGTTCGCTTTAGTTTCAAATGCCTCGTCAGTATCATCTTCCGCTGTCGATGTTTCTTCGCTTGCTAGCTTTTTGATCTCGTTTTAGTGTTTGTTGATTATGCTCCTGGCTCTCGGATATCATTCACTAGCCAAACCTTTCTTTTCACGGTAATTATCCTTTTTTTTGGTTTTCAACATCATCTACTTTGTTTTCTATTGATTTTTGGATATTGTGGGGATATGAGTATTGCTTCATAGGATTTTTTGTCCTTTGTTTTCCTTCATATCGTCCTCGTTGGGTGAACTTTCACCTTATGTTCTTCCTTTACCTGTTTTAGTTTTGAATACATACCGTTTTTTTCGCTCACTGTTTGGATTCAGATCTCACAGTTTACAATTTATATATAATTTGTTGGAATGCAGTTTGGCTATGTCCTTTCTTTGTGGCCTATTTAATGTGTTTTACCAGTTATTTTCTTTGTTCCAAAATTTCTCATGGGTAATCTATGTTTATATATACAGCTTTGAATCCCTTAGTGCACTCGTACCGCTCTAGACCTCTATCTCAGCATTCCATGTCCTCATTCCCACCATTATCAGTTTGCTAAGGCAATGATTTTTTTCTCCCATTCTTCTAATTTCTAGAGCATCGGCTTCGTTTAGTAAACTTAATAACATACGAGAAAACTATATCTTATAAAACGTGTATTTTACGTACTACATATATTGTTACTACACACCTAATACTACAAAAGTTAAGACTTTCGAGTAATAACTTTTTTGGATAATTTTTGCAATTAGAAAGGGGGCAATTCTTCTTATACTACCAACAGATGAATTGAAATAAAGCAGATAGCAGATGTTATTACAAATAAGAGCCGAGTTGAGTACAATGATAAATAATTCTGTCATGGTTGGCATATTTTCTAATAATAAAAAAAAAATTCTTGTGTGTAAAAAGGACTTGTAAAAAAAGTCACTAATTATCATCTGCTTTCATTCTTATCGGCATTTTTTAACATTTATGAAAAGACTATGAAAATGTAATGTAACACTTCAATCAATTCGTCTTTTTTAAAAAACGTGTTCATAAGAACGTTGACGGACGCTACCGACGGCGACGGGGCGAGAGAGCGATGGAGTTTTTTACATTTTTTCAAGAACTTTCGATACCATTAATCATGAGATTACTAACAAAATTAAATACGATCGATATTACAGGAAGTTCCTTCGCATTCTTTGCATTATATTTAGATCGCATAATTTACATGGTGAGTTTTTGGTGATAATATGAAACACAAATTTCTATAATCCCTTAAAATATAAATGTTAATTAGTTGCTTGAAAATTTCAATTGTCAACATATTTAACTTGGCTGTCAATTGGGATTCTAAAGTAATTGTAAAACAAAATTTAAAAGGAAAAGTCCCTTATCACAAAAATTAAAAATGTAACGATGTTGCATCGTTAAATTAATAAATAAGTCAATATTGTACTTTTTCATGCTATAGATATTCATTCGTGATATGTATAACTTCTTTATTAATTTTCTCTTGGTGTTTATATGCAATCAAATGTTTCTTATATATGTCTCATAACGATGTGTTAATTGATTTAAATTAATATTTAAATTATTTAAAACTCTCCATGTGCAGAATGGAATGTTACATGCTACGTCACTTCTGCATAGGTCAGAGATGCTCGCGCTTACTATTGTTTGAGTGGGAGGCCCCCAGACCTCATTATAAACCGGTGACTCAAGATTTTAAAATCACTTGTTTTCCTCAAGTCCTCTAGTCTTCTCTTGGTAGAAGATTGGCATCCTGCCTATCTTAAAAGAACCGTCAGAGGTTCAGACACTTTGGAGCTCTATCCATCCGAATCTTCGTCCGCTTGTCTTGGTACGAGTGGTGAATTTCCTTATATTTAACAAAATCACCAATCTTGGCATTGGAGTATGTTAAATATTTTATTCGTTATTTTAAATTACAAGGCTAGAGTTAAACAGTCATTAATAGTATTTTTCGAAACAGATCAATTAACAAATCGAATAAAATCTGATATCCGTATACATGAATTGTTAAATGTTTCTCAAGATTATAATACTAAATTTTCTTGATTATTTAAAGATGTCTGTTTTCAAAGTAATGTACATTCAATGTACCGTAAAACTAAACTTTGTTCAAGTAAAATTTAATTTGTGATAAAAGTATAATCAAACTCTGTTACAATAAGATTAATTTTGATAAAATAAAGTCAGACGTTGTTAAAATAAAATTAATTGCTGATAAAGTAAAATCAGACTTGGTTAAATTAATTTTGGAAAAAGAAAGTCTAAGTTTTGATAAAATAAAGTCAATTCTTGTTAAACTAAACTTGGTTGTATTAAAACTAATTTTAATAAAATAAAATTTGTTATTCTTCGACCTATCATGAAAGGTTATGTTCTGATAATACATGTCATCTTCCGAATAGTATTTTTCTTTTCATTGTACGACCATTTTATTTGTAAATATATTGCATTGGAAAATAAATGTGTGTTCATTACACACATAAATTGTATATGTACATTTTACCTTTCATGACACATTGTTAAATAAAACTAATTTAAAATACACGTGCGTTTCTATTTTCAAAGTTGATAAGTAGGGTTAAGAAGCAATGAATCGTTAAAAGTAAACACTTACCCAATAAGCATGTTTTCCGTTCTACCACTATAAAGCTACCCATAGTAAAGGTTTTCTTTTGGCACAACCATCACCTTCACCATTAATTAAAAGATCTCATTTCATTATATAGGCGACTGAAGGTACGCCTCGGTCGCGGTTGTCCTAAAAGACTTTAATTCTAATTCACTATAAAGCTACCCGTAGTAAAGGTTTTCTTTTGGCATAACCAATAAGCACATCACCTTCACCATTCATTAAAAGATCTCATTTCATTATCAATAAAAATCAGAGGTTATATGTCAGTACATTTCAAACATGCCCCCTTCCGAACATGGCGGGAAAACGTCAAAGCACATATTCCACAGAACTTGACGCCGAGGATATATTAGAGTGACGAGCCGCCTTGCGGTTGTACTAAAAGATTTAAATTCTGAATCCGCTTGCTACTCAAGTTAATTACTTAATTAGTTAGAAGTTATTTCTGCGGATTAGTCCGCAATTAAGAGCAAGGGATGTTACAAAAAGATATAGAAAATCTAGATACTTTCTATATCTTTTTAATATTTGTGGTAAAGGACTCTTCCTTTTGAATTTTGTTTAATATTTTGAGCCACAGCCTCCACCTATTATTGAAAGTAATTATAGTTGTGAAAATGCTCCCACATGAGTAATGAATGATATTTTCAGGAGAATTAATTAAATAAAATGACTATTTTGTTACCTTGAATATATTCTAGACGATTGGTCATCAAATCTCATAATGCAATACTTCCTCACATTGTTAGAAAGGGTGTGCTATTGACTTATTTTTTTTAAATTGTACAACAGTACAGAACAAGTACAAATTGGCAATTATATTTTTCATTCCCCAAGATGTAGCAGCTGGTATTCCTCAAACATCTTGTCCCAACCCGTCGCTTTGTCTATTCATATCTTGCCTGATATTTTAAAACATTTCCCTAAACTCAATCAATCCAAATGTGCTGTAAAGGTCAATTGTAGACAATATTTTGCACAAACACTAGACGATATGGTTTTCAGAATTAAACTCGAAAAAGGTGTTAGGCTGAAAAATTAATAATGGCTTACACTTTATATTTCAATTATTTCTCGAGTTGAACTGGTTGAACTGTTTAAATATGTGTCGTATTTGTTTTTTTTGTAAGAATTAGTTTTATATGTACATAGCATTCATGTTTGTACAACATTGCTGAGAACTAGACATTTATCGCTCTCTTACCTCTTTATATTGTTTATATTTTTTTAATGCACATCGCAGGAGTAGCTTAGGAAAGTCTGGTAAGGCTTAATTCTTTATTCCAAGCTTAGATTACTATATCGTGTATCAGACAAAGAACGAGTGATTCAGATATCTAGCCGAAACCTAAAACGCTAGCCTAAAATGGAATAAATAATTTGATATGACATCCAAACAGTTGAAGTTGTAGTAATTTATCAACAATTTTAAATTTTCGTATTTTTTCTAATTATAAAGAATTTATATTCACAAAATTATTGTACATGAGTGACTTTTTGGATTAATATGTAAAATCTACTCAAAATTAGGATTGAGTGCGATATGTGACATAAATTGCAAACTCTAAACTCGAGCATATAAATATTTCATGAAATTTTCTTTTAAATATAAAAAAGTAATGTTAAAATGTATTATGACAGTATCTCAAAAATACAATTTCAAAGTTCTAAATATACAAAAAATTAGCTGCAGACATTGGTATAATTCTATGGCTCTACGATATCATTCATTAATCCATCCCATATTATATTTTATGTAGCCTTTCTACTTGAATGATATGATGCATTGTCCATAAATATAACAGCATTATCTGACAATTTATGTAATACTTGTTCAAACTATTTCTCAAAAATAATTAAAACCATTTCATCATGGTAGTCAGTTGATTTTATACCTTCAAAGAACTGCATTCGTGAAAGAGGAACTGCATACCACCTACCGTTATTTTTGACATATTCATCAAATTCTAGTAGTTTCAAATGCCTACTCACTCTTTCCGTTTTGTCCTATTTTTTAAATATGCGATATACTGTTGATTTTGCCAGTTTTACAATAAATGCATATCTGTAACATATTGGAACTGGAGAAATACTTAGTGTCTTGGATGTGTTCATTACAATTAGTATTGTTTTCACTTTTGGAATATGTAGTGTTAATCCATTGTACGTATTTAAAACTGTGTTCCGTGTTCTTAAGTGTACCAATCATTGACGCTGTTTAAGTAGAAAATTTTGTTGTTTGCTTGGACCAGCCTAGTCACTAATGTTCTTGGTTTACTTAAACATTCAGAGTGTATTTAATAACACAGCAAAATATAATAAACGAAAGTAAAAATGTAAGAGAACGTTCATAGGTTAAGGTTTGGTTATGTTATAAAATATGGCAAATATCAACTTATTTTACCGTATTAAATTTGCCTATCCATGAACCTATAAAATCACTTAATATTTTGGTGCTATATGTGAAACAAGGTATAGATGGATGTACATGTGGAAGTAACAAAATCTTTTTATTATAGTGGTGTCAGATATAGTACATTTCCGTGGGAATCTAGTGTTACATTTCCAAGTGCTTTTAAGGCTTAAGGATTAAAGAGGGTCAAACAATATATCCATCGCGTGGGTATAGTATGGAATAACATTCCTAAAAGGGAAATATGACTTTGTTGGAATTTTTTTTTGTAGATGTCGATTTTATTTATCAATATTAGACATTTTTGCCTGAAAGTATTTGTTTCTAAGTAATGATGTCATTTTTTTTAATAACCACCCTCTATTACAATTTAAATCGTGCTTTAATTTTAATGCGATATACTAACTTTGTGGTCTGTTCATTAAAATCTTATAAATAATCAATTGGTGTAATATCTGGGGGTCTTGTAGCCTATTTTATCTGTCCTCGCTTGCCAAGAAAAGAAAATTTCGAACAGTGCTTGGAAAATGCGGAGGCGTGGTAGTTCAGACTCGCATATTTTCTACATATCACGTAAAATGGATTACAGAAACTTTATACATATTTAAGATATATATTGAAAACATCTTAGATGTCATTTTTCCAAAAAGTAGTAAAAAGTGGCAGGTGGAAATTTTATGGTTAATAATAGATATTATAAGGATCATATATGCAAAATTAAAATTATAACCACTTGCTGCTTGATTGTACTAATAGCAAAGTAATAACAAATGCAACATTCTCCGAAAACATTTTATTATTGTTTTAATATAGAATACTATCGTTTTAGAGAGAGAGAGAGAGTGTACTCTGACCGTCAACCTACAATTAGGGAATGGTAATGAACTACGTTTAAGTTTTTACACGGCTTAGTCAATTTTAACCGAAAATGCGCAGAGTGTGCGCGAATAGATCCCAAAATTGTCGAAAATAACCCTGATTTGATGAATAGAGTTATAACAATAATAATAATAATAATAATAATAATTTTTTTTTTTTATTTATTATTTTTGCCTCCACACTCTCCACCTTAATCCAGGACATCTCCCAGCAGCGAGTGCCAAGAGATGCCCCGGGGGTTCCTCACGCGAGGCGCAGACAGCGGTCGCCCCACCAACACGCAAATGCTAATCGAACGACCACCGCCCGCACCCCCCACAGTAGTAAATTTGTTACACACCATAATAATAACAAGAAAGACAACAACAATACCAAATTCACCACCAAATTCCTAAATTAACACAATATAAAAATTCAATTATATGCATTAAGCCACTAAGCTCCACGAGCTTGACAGTGGCGTGTGTATTCGATTATTTAAAAAAGTAAAACAGTCAGTAATGAAGGAGTCCACAATATATACCTATCCAATATTGACTATATGACTATTTCATTGACCCAACAGCCATACCTTTAGACCAGTGGTTCCCAAACTTATTTTGCCTACTGCCCACTTTGAGAATAAATTATTTTTTAGCGCCCCCATTTTTTCACCTACTCAAAAACCACTATAACTTCAAATTAAATTAATTATTGTGAGCTATATTAGCGGAGATTAAACATTCATTCTAAACGAGACTTTTACTATGGGTTATAGTAAAAGTCTCGTTTAGAATGAATGAGTTAACTTGAGACCTGAGCGTAGTAGGTAGTACACAACGGCGCTCAGGTCTCAAGTTAACTTTTACGGGCTACACCTGCCAATGAGAATGATTATTGAAACGCAACTTTATAGTATTCAGACAAAGTATCTTTTATTCAAAATTCAAAATAAAACAAACATAATCGATTCTAATATAAAAACTAATGTGAAGGATGAATCTGATGCTGTTTAATAAGTTTGTTGATATCAGGTTCCAATTTACTCAAGAACAGCCGCAAGTCACCACGTTCGGTAACATGCAAACGATTTCTCTTTTTAGTAAGCAGCGTTGCTACAGCACTAAATCCACGTTCACACAAATATGACGATGGGAATGCTATCAAGAATCGTTGAATGATTGACCACAATCCAGGGTACAATTGCGGGATCGGTTTTTGTAGCCAAAATTCTTGGTAGCCATTTTTGAACTTGATTTTTATTTCCTCGTTCGTTGTCAATTCTATAAGTTTTTCTTCCAGATGTGGTGATATTGCTGTGTTGACATTTGAAAACGGATCCAACACCCAGTCTGGTATTTCCAAGTTCAAAATATCCTGGTATCGTTCGGTGAAGTCAATGTGGAGCTTTTCCAAATGTTGGCAGTAGGCAAACAAGTCGTCGTTACTGCAGGATACTGATAAATTCGGAAAATTATGAAACTCACGTCTGCCCATATTCTTTTTGTGTAGAAGCAGTTTGGCTGCGAAAGCAGCAACGACATTTTTTGTTTTAATTAAATTTAGTTCATCGCCTTGCAGTTGGAGATTCATGTTGTTGAACAATTTATACAGGTCTGTCATGTAAGCTATATCATTTTTTGATGTAATGAGCTTGTTGCGCAATTCTGTATCTTTAGTTTCCAAAAACTCTATCACAGAGTCAAACAGGTTGTAAAATCGAGTCAGACAATTGCCCCTTGATAGCCAACGAACTTCGGTATGAAACAACAAACGGTTGAAATCTTCGTCATTAGTAACACAAAGCTGATGAAATAATCTATCATTCAAAGAGCAGTTACGGATTTTATTGACTGCTTTGATGACATATTGCAGTGATTGAAATAGTCGTTCACTTAAATTTCTAGCAACCAAATGTTGTCTATGAATAACGCAATGTACAGCAAGGACATCTGGAATTTTATTTTTTACGTACGCTATGAAGCCTTTATGGCACCCTGTCATAGCCGGAGCGCCATCCGTAGCAACTGATATAATATTTTTCAAGGGAATCTCTTTCTCATCACAAAACTTTTCCAATGTATTGAATATGGTTTCGCCTTTTGTATCGGTCTCTAAATTTCTAGCAAACAATAGTTCTTCACATATTTTCTCATCTTTAATAAACCTCACGTAAGACAGCAACAATGCTTCATTAGTTGGTAAATTGGACTCATCGAGCTGAATTGAGAATTGACTAGTCCTCAGATGATTGCACAATGATTCTTCTATGTTTCCGGCCATTTCATCAATTCGTCTTTGCACAGAATTATTACTCAAAGGAATTTTTCCGATAATATCTGCGGCCGGTTTATGAAGCACAGTAGTTATTACTTCCTTTATTGCTGGCAAAATTAACACTTCTCCGATGTTGTGTGGTTTGCCTTTTTGAGCAATTAACAAAGAGATGTTGTACGAAGCTCGAAGTCCGTCGTCATCTTGCTTAGCAGCCGCCGAAAAGAGTTTTGCTACACTTGGCCGAGTATTATGCTTCTTCTCTAGGTCTTGAAAATATGCTACATTCTTGTCTTTCTTATCTGGATGCATTTTATTCAAATGATCTTGAAGTCTTGAAGGCTTCATTGCTTCATTCGAAAATGTTTTTAGGCATAGAAGGCACAAAGGCGACGATGGGTTTGTAGGATTTTCAATGAATCCGAATTTAATATATTCCGCACAGTATTGCCGTCTCTTCTTTTTTACTTCCGACATTGTTTTGTTTTGAGAAATACGTAAGTATAAGTGTTGAACTTAAGTACTGCTTATCTATTACGCGCGAAACCGCAAATGAAAATAAAATAAATATTACGTTGTTTATATAGGATTGCATAAGCAGCACGCACCGACAGGAATAAGACAAACATGCATAAACTCGTTTATCTCATTCGACGCTCAATCGTACTCAACAAGTAAGAACAAGTATTCTATGAACCAGCCGATTGATACAGTTGCCTTTTTATTTGTTTGTTTGTGTCTCTTTTCGTTTCGAAACGGAGCGACCGATTGATATGTTTTTTATTTTATTTATTCAATAAAACAGGATAGATATATGAACTACTCGGAGAGAAATATCGAACCGAGTTGGTTTGAGCAATCTCTTAATTAATATTAGTTGATGTTCACAAGCTGTAGTCGAGAGTAGGGATGGGACATCGGTGGGTAAACATCGATATCAAACATCGATGTTAACATCGTTGATCAACATCGATGGTTGCAAAATATCGACTACCAAACATCGATGTTTTTAAACATCGATAATTATATTTATAGATTTATTTTTTGGCAGTTTAACAAAAACTTTATTATAACTTAATTAATTTACGTCCTTAACAAAATGATATAAAAGATATCACTATTCAAAAAAAATAATAAAAGAAATATATACATTTATAATATGTAGTTAACTTTAGAAACTACTCAAAAAAAACTATATAAAAAAACAATATTATGCAATTACGCATGAAACAACCACATGACTTAAATCGTCTGATACTTAAAAAATATATACATTTACGTGTATCAAAGCTTTTTAAGAGAACGATTTTTATTTGGGATTTTATAGTCTTGCATTTTTTTTTGACTACGCTGGCAAATACCGAGATACATATGGATATGGTTTTATATTTCTGATGTGTCATCTTGCATTTAATACGTGTATCGTCGTGTATGATTGTACGCACTAGGGAATTTCCCGAAGAAGTATACATCGGTAATGTCTATCTCCCTTCTTTTTCTATGAAAATACGTTTACCTCCTTCACTTATTCTGCATGCATACATAATTTAACTTTTATTCTGCACATTAAAAGTACTATAAATTTATGTATTTAATTATATATTATTTAAATATTTATACTGAGTAATATTTAAAAGAGCCTAAAATGAAATATTCGAATTTATATGATATAGCACTGTGTAATATAAATACTTCTTTTATTCGTAGACAATTTTACATCCTCGTAGCCTGTATGTGAGCTGTTAATTTGGAAACATTTTTGTATTTGTCAACAGAGGACGCTGTTTTATTTTGTGATTAGTGCAAATACATTTTGTCAAGCTTAAAAGTTCGATGTTCACTATATTTCTTCTAACATCGATAAATCTAAATTGCAAACATCGATGCAAAAACATCGAACATCGATCCTAAAATATCGATGTTCAATGAACATCGATGTTTATCGCCCATCCCTAGTCGAGAGTCGAGAGCTCAGTCGGTGTCTAAGAGTCCTCCTAGATTCTAGATGAAATTACAAATCGCCCCCTAAGCCTTTACACAACGCCCCCATTTTTTTTCTGGGTCTCTTACCGCCCCCCTTTAGACCTGCAGCGCCCACAAGGGGGCGTTATCGCCCACTTTGGGAACCTATGCTTTAGACCATGCTTAAATAGACCCAAAGCATGTTGCCTCCTCAGGTCTTCCGGCAGCGCATTGAATAGCCGCGGCAGCATAACATCCCACTTCCTAGCTCCATACTTGTTGACTTGAATTTCACCTCTGGCAACACCTTCTCCTTCCCTGAACCTGGTAGCATGTTCGTGGTTCACCTTTGGCAGGCGCTTCATGACGGCAAAAGTGCGCGTTGCCAGTCTGTACAGGAAGAGTTTGTCCACCGGAAGGATAGACAGATGCTTGTACATTTCATTTATAGAGTCCACACCAACAAGGTCCCACGCAACATTCTTTATAACGCGGTCCTGAATGGATTGAATGTTTTTAATATGCACTACTGACGCCTGTCCCCAAACCGATATACCGTATGAGAGAAGTGATTCAAATAACGCACTGTAAATAATCTTTAAAATATGTCCCGGCAGAAACTCCCTCAGCTAGAAGAACCTTCCACTCAAATACCGCAATTTTTTGGACAAGTTGACAGTTTGAGTCTTCCACAAGAAATTGTTTTCAATCCAAACACCTAGGTACTTGTGCTGAGACACAACTTTAACATGTATGCTGCAGGTGCAGGTGGAAGTGTCGTCAATCAAACATTTGTCGGAGTGAAAGGTCACCTGTGGCCGAAACCGCGCGGCAAGATGCGGGGAGCGTATGTGCATCAACACTGTCTTTTCTGAATTTATATGTAAGTTCCTGCCATACGCCCACTCCTGGAATCGCTTGAACTCACTTTGCATAATGTTGCTTGCTGTTTCCACCTGTCTGTGGCTGACGTAAATGATGGTATCATCCGCATACAAGAGGTATCGACATGCGTTGAAACATTGTCCAATATCATAAACATAAAGCAGATACAGTAGTGGACCTAAAATGCTTCCTTGCGGCACTCCTTGGGTTATAGTTTCCATCCTGCTGTTAGTGTTTTTTATTTTTACGGTAAATTTCCTGTCTACAAGAAAATTTTCTAACCAACGCAGCAGATCACCCCCAATCCCCAGTCTGCTCAATATATCGAGTAAAATGTTGTGGTTTATGCTGTCAAAAGCTTTGCTGAAATCAACAAAAATACAAAGTACGTGCGTCATGTTGTCAAGCGCATTATTGACTTCATTTGTAAAATTCTCCAAAATGGCGGTTGTACTTCGATCTTTCCAATAGCCGAATTGGAATTTGTCTAAAATGTCGTATTTGTTTAAGTAGTCGATCAGTTTGTCTGCTACATATCTTTCGAAGATCTTATCTATGCTTGACAGGATTGCAATAGGGCGGTAATTGCTGCAGTCCGACCTTGATTTATTTTTACGTATAGGTCTTATAATTGACGTCTTAAGACCCTGAGGAACAACACCCTCCCGCATAGAACGATTGAACAATGTAACGATTGGACCGCAAAAAGTTTCCGCATTCTCCAGTATATCTTTCATTAGTATGTTATCCAATCCAGGTGCCTTGTCCTTTGAAATTTTCTCTATAATGGAGTAGAAGTCATGTTCCGTCATTTCCGGCAAATAAAGTGATTGCGATTGAGGTTTGTATGGGCTGAACTTCGTAGTCATGTTTCTATTGCCAGCGGAAGTACCTGGTGCAAAATGTGTAGCGAAGTGATCCGTAAAAAGCGAACACACGGTGTTGTTGTCGAACTTGAAATTTTTTAAAATTATAGAATCAGTGTCAACCGGCTTGCACCTTGCCATAGATTCATTAATTAAGACCCACATTTGTTTCATATTACTAGCCCCTGCGAATTTAGTACTGTAATACTGGTTTTATGCTTTGTTTATCAGCTTGTTAATGCGATTTCTCTTTCTGTTATAAGACTTTCTCAGCTCGATTTTGATGCGTTCATCAGTGCACCTTTTCCATGACTTGAACAATTTATCCCTATCTTTCATTTCTGACGTAATCAAATTGTTTATCCATGGTTTCTTTTTCGGCCTCTGTTTATAAACTCTAATATTTGTAACAAGTTGCAATAATAATAATAATGATTCATTTTATTTCTTAGTACTTCAGACATTGTATGCAGCACAGTACAATTTACAAAAGTAAAAGAAATACGTCACATAGAATACAATATAAAGTTATTTAAAATAATTTATAAAATCTTGAACACTGTAACAACAAATTTGAAGGAGAGAGTCTCTCAATTTTTTTTAAAAAACTCGTAATGCGGTACATGTTCTTATTTTATTTGGCAAAGCATTAAATAATTTACAGCCCACAAAAGCCAGTGTCCTCTGAAAGGAAGTCGTTCTATGTACAGGAGGCAAAACACGATCATAGTGGCGGGTCTCATAGCTATGCGTCAGACTAAAATCAAAGCTGCTGCGATTTCTGTATACATAACACAGAACTACAAAAATATATACATCATAAAATGTAAAAATTCCATTGACCCTGGACACATTCCTACACGAGTCGCCCTGTCGGAGATTAAAAATAGTCCTGACAGCCCTCTTTTGTAAAATAAAAACGCGAGAAACGTCACTACTCATGCCCCAATGCACTATTCCGTAACGCATCCTGGAATAGAAGTCAGAGTAATGAAAACATTTCATTGTAGACAAATTGCATGACTGGCCCAACTGAAAGAGAGCGTAGCACGATATGGCGAGTTTAGAACATAACTGGTCTATGTGTTCTGACTACTTTAAACCCTCATCGACAATGACACCGAGCAACCTACAACTGCTAACGAAATCAACTTCTGAGTCAGCCATGACAAACCTTGAGATGTCAATTTTTTTTTGTTATTAAAAAGCATACACTGAGTTTTTTTGATATTCACGACGATCCTATTAGGCTTAACCCACTTATTTACTTTAGACATGGCCACACCAGCAGCACTAATAACATCGTCATAATTGTTTGATGAAACAACTAAACTTATGTCATCGGCATATAACATCACCTTAGCAATAGGCGACGAATCATAGGTTTTTGGGAATAACCTAAAAATACAAGCACAATCATAGAAGTAGAAGTGTCCAGGTTTGTCGAAAATCGAATTTGAAGTAAATGTTGATTGATTGGCGAGACAAAAATTGGATTCTTTAGTGTAGTCACGCAGAGACTCACTGTGCTTCCTCAATCAGGAAATTTTTGGCAAAATACAAAATTCCTGTGCTTACACTCACTTCTACTTCTTCCCTAAATTAAAAACTTACTTGAAAAGGAAAGCAATGAGACTCCATTAATAACATCTATGCCAATACCGAGAAGGTTTTCTCATAAAAATAAAAGACCTATTTTGAAGATTCTCTTCTATTCTTAACAAAATGTTCAATTTCTGATCGTCACGTCAAGAAATTATTCAACAAAACATTACAAGAAATTTATCCATTTACTAAAAACACTACAATTAAAAAGTTTAAATCTTTCACTTATTTAGGGATAGACCAAGTCAAACTAACGAAATTCCTTAGAAAAGAGAACATTAATATTGCATATAAGACGAACAGTAATCTGCGAAATACATCAAGAATAATAAAGAAAAAAACAATCATAACAATAAATCGGGAGTCTATAAGTTAACTTGTGGTACATGTACTAAGGGTCAAAAAAGAAGACCGTTTAAAAAAAGTATCGCTGATCATCACTCTGCTTACATCAACTAAAAAACTGATTCGACGTACGAGAATCGTTTGATAGATTATAATCATAATTTTAATAGCCATTTTGATATTCTTCATGTTGAAAACAAAAGTATTAAACTAGATTTACTAGAGTCATTAGAAATTAATAAAAATAAATATTCAGACAATTTATTAAACGATAATCACCTTTGTTAAATCTATTCAGTCAGTAACACGGTTCTCTAATGTCACACATAACATCTGTTAGTAATGTAAATTAGTTACGCTTAATATTTGTATATGCCGATACTGTTAAACCAGGTAAGGTACTTCATATATTATTAGGTCTAAGAATTCTAAGAGCTCTTAAGTTTGTTATATATGTCAACCTAAAGAAGCTACCGTGTAGTGAAACACCTGTCGTTGTCTATTGTTATTAAATTTAGTGTAAATCTAAAACATATCTTTTATTTTATAATCAAATGTTACCAATATTTTCATCAACGACTGAGATGTATCGTTCCAGTCAAGGGATAAATTAAAAACCAGTTGAGGAGTTACCAGGCGAGCAGACATCGATATCGGGACGAACAAAAATCTGTCGAATAATATAAAAAATCCACTACCGCAAGAAAAATCTAAAAATACTGTAAACACGGACGTATTTTTAAATAAGGCAAAAAGCAACGATGGGAATAAAAACGGATTAAAGAATTCTAATGCTTTAATAATTGCATCGGTGTCTTCTGAGTCTCGGGTGAGCAACATAAAGTCATCGGGGACAATGGTTGGACTCAGCGAAGACAATGCTTTCCAAGTTGTTAAGAGACGCAAGAATGCAAATAAAAATAACACGATTTGAGGCTCAGCGTTAAACACAAACATCACAGCGGTCTCTAAATATTCGTATTTATAGGTTACAACGCTGGATAGAAACACAACAAAGGAGGACATCATCGACCATTTAAACATTAAAAAATACAAGGATGTAAAATGTGAACAGATGATCTCAAAACGACCTGAAATATATTCCTCATTTCGTGTAGGCGCACCATCCCAGACGATTGAAGATCTCAAAAAACCGAAGAATTGGCCCGCGGCCGCTTACGTGAATCTTTTTTTTGGAAGATGAAACTTCAACCAGAGGCGACCTAATTTCTAACTTACATGTCGACATTACATTTTATTTGCAAAACGTACAATGTCTCACCACATCTCTAGCAGGATTGAAAATTGAAATTCAGCTATTACGGAACTGTAAAATTGTCTTTGTTGTGGAACATTGGCTCACTCTAGACAAACTAAAATATGTTTCGATTCCTGGATACCAACAATAGCTGCAATTTAAATATCCAATGACTTACATAATGCATCGCATAGTATTGCCGTGGAAAACGCTTCTGACTTTAGTTTTAAGTATTGCGGAGCTTCAGTATATTTTAATAAGAATATACTATTATATGACATCGTTCTCCCACAAGTAATTTCAAAGAATTTTATCTTAAACTAGTATTACTTTTAGATACATTTAGGAAACAAAGTAAGGCTCTAATTATAGCTGGTGATTTTAATGTAGACTTATTACGTTCGACCAGTATTTCTCGCGATTTATCAAAATTATAACGTTCCTATGGCGCTGAAGTAGTGTTTAGTGAAGCTACCAGAATATCTCAAACTACGCAAACTTGTCTCTTGTATCTTTATTATGTAACCAAATGAATATCCTCCTCTACACATATTAAATAGACACAAAATCACTACTGCCTTCTCTGATCATAAAGCACCTTGTCTCTCCGTAAAGTGTCAAAATATATTAAAAAACTCACAAGTATTTAAAGAAGCAAGACTTTTCAGTGCCACGGCAATTAACGAATTTGTAATTGTTGTAACTAACAAAAGTTGGTGTAATGTAATCAAAATTCTTTCTGTTTTAAACATATACTTGCGATACTTTAAGGCTGGCGTTTAGTTTTCATTTTGGTGGACCTGAGGAAAATAAATGTGGGGGGTAAGATTAGGTGCCGTAATGTGGCGGTTCATGTTGGCAAATAGTCGAACTTATTGTAGACAGCTACTGAAAGGTAGATTCCTTTTACAGCAACAAATTTATATCTTGGGCTTTTAAATGAACTCGAACATAGACAGAAACAAAAAAACAAACACGCTCAAAAAATTATTAAAGAAACACCATGAACACGTTTTTGTTTACATAGTATTTTAAATGTATGCGAGTATTTATTACGAACCTGACTAACTAAAGCATAATAGTAATATACAGGGTTAGTTAAAAGTATGGAGACGGCGATTTATTGTCGTTAATATTCATTTTAGAGAATTATGTTTAATATAAAAGTTTGTTAGGATATTTTGATCTACATTTGAGAATATTTGAATTTTTTTTTCTTCAATTGTTTTTTAGTTACGCCTGTCCGCGCAGTTTTTTTAAATGGGAACTAGTGAATTTTAGTCTACCATTCGATAGAGAATTTTTTTCTCTTTACAATGATATTTTTGTTTTTTTTAAATTCATTTTAATAACTTTTTTATAAGAAAAGGCCAGTTCAAGTGTTTCACAGATGTTCGGTACATCGCAGATAGACAGAAGCGATGCGATAAACAAACTTGAGCGACATAATTTTACCAGGGTTATTGTGTACGTCAAATCTTTGACAGAAATAATTCATTTGTGCAATTTGTTGCTGTTAATATTAACAATGGCGAGTTTAAGTGAACATGAACGAATTGAAATACTTATGATGTTGGGTTATGGAGATAGACGCAGAAGTTTACAAGACGTTTGTAATTTATTTAATGATACGCATCCAAATAGAAATCCAATTTCTAAATCCGTTGTTGGTAAAACTTTAAGACGCTTTGAACAAACTGGTAGCGTTAAAGATTTGCCAAGGAGTGGTAGACCTAGAACAGCAAAAAGCGATGATAACAAACTGGATATTTTATTGGCTGTATCTGAAGATCCTCATTTATCAACCAATCAATTAGCGGCCAATTTCAATATTTCGCAGTCATCGATCGTGTTATTTTTAAAAAGTGAAAAGTATAAACCTTATAAGATACACCTTGTACACGAGTTAACGGAAGATGATTTTGATAGAAGATTACAATTTTCTGAAGAAATGTTAAATATTTGCAATAATAATGAAAATTTTGTCAACAATATTCTTTTCTCTGACGAAGCTACTTTTTGCGTTACCGGTGAAGTAAACAGACATAACTGCAAATAATGGTCATCGGAAAATCCCTCTTGGTTTTTGGAGCACCATACGCAGTACCCCCAAAAGGTTAATGTTTGGGTTGGCATTCTTGGCGGTCATATTATCGGTCCCTTTTTCATCAATGGCAATTTAACTTCGGGTCTGTATTTGCAGTTATTGCAAAATGAAATAATACCTGCTTGTGCTACGCTCTATCCACATGAAAACAATGAACACCTGCCCAATGACAGTATCTGGTTCCAGCAAGATGGCGCCCCACCACATTATGGTGTAAATGTTCGTGAATATCTGGACAACGTTTTTCTCCACAGATGGATTGGAAGACGAGGAACTATTGAATGGCCAGCCCGTTCGCCAGATTTAAGTCCTTTAGATTTTTTTCTTTGGGGATACGTAAAAAACAAAGTTTACGAAGATAAGCCCGATAACGTAGAAGATTTACAAATCCGAATTACCAGAACGATACAAGAAATTCCCCGAGATTTTTTACAGAACTCTGTTCGGGGTTTTGTAAATCGATTGGGTCATTGTCAAATTACTAATGGACGACAATTTGAACACTTACTTTAATTTACTTTGTTATTAATTTGTTTAATTTTTCTTGTAAAAGTTATTAAAATGAATTTAAAAAAAACAAAAATATTATTGTAAAGAGAAAAAAATTCTCTATCGAATGGTAGAGTAAAATTCACTAGTTCCCATTTAAAAAAACTGCGCGGACAGGCGTAACTAAAAAACAATTGAAGAAAAAAAAATTTCAAATATTCTCAAATGTAGATCAAAATATCCTAACAAACTTTTATATTGAACATAATTCTCTAAAATGAATATTAACGACAATAAATCGCCGTCTCCATACTTTTAACTAACCCTGTATATAGAAATAATGTCAACAGTTAAGCATCAATAAATACAAGCATTCATTTATAGCAATTTTATAAAATTTCTCGGTTAAAAAAATCTGTGTTGCTGCTCGTTTATCATCTCAGCTTTCAAGACATATTGTTGAGCTTAGAAATACTGCATCTGCTTTACAAACTATCTCTAGAGTTGATCTTGAGTATCGCAAATACTTTCACTACTATCAATCACTATATTTAACTGCTATTAATAACTATAAACGTGAACGTAACGAACAGACCTTACTTTTATCAAAAAACAAGAGCAGAGATGTATGCCGTATAATTAATAACAGGTTTTCAAAAAAAAACCCAATCTATATTGCCCCATACAGACAATCTAGTGTCACTGGCTGACCAATTTAATGATATATTCGCTAATGTTACTAAGACCTATTACATGCAATAGTGATGCTATACAAATTAATCACCATCCCTATAGCCTCTACTTCTTCTCACCATGTGTGATAATTAGAGACTGGAAAATATGCACTAAAAAGTTTGCCAAATATGCATGCAATATGCACTTAAAAAATCCCTAAATATGCACTTACAATATGCAATATGCACTTATGATGTGCATTTATTTATTATGTTTTAGGAAATTAAAATTCATTTGTCGTATTTACAAATTGTATATTTATTTATTACAATAAATTGTCGTATTTACAAATTATATATGTATTTATTTATTACAATAAATAACCATATATTTCTTTAAATTTTCCATAGTTAAATTATGTCTACGATCTGTAAGTATATGTTTATATTGGGAAAATGTTCTTTCAACATCGCAAGATGTGATCGGTGCATTCTTAAAACTAGGTATTAATGAGGGGCTTATATTAATGTCTTCATTAAAATTGCCATTAATTACATTATTTATAGATTTTAATGTAACAAAACCTCCATTTTTGCTTAGAATTGCGGCTAATTTTTCTTTAATTCTTTTTCCAGTCAATCCGTTGACTTTTCCAATTTTCTCTTCAATATCATTTACAATGCCAATACCATCATTTAAAGATAAATTTCTATCTTCTAATCTAGTAATTGCCTGCTCAATTATCGCAAAATTAGATTTAATATATGATAGCTGATTTTGTATAGTCGAATTATTGAAAATTACGTTACACTTTTCTATGGCAAGACTGGTTGCTGAATCAAATTGATTTACAACATTTTTGATGCCGTCGTAATTATCGGCAAGAAACACAGCACATTTAAGCCATGTTCCCCATCTTGTTAAGATAGGTTCTGGTGGCAATGGAATGCCGGGAAGCATTTCGTTATATAATTGCACTCGTAAGGGCGCTTTTAAAAATACTTGTTTGATATTACTAATTAAATTATTTACACCTGGAAACTCTAATCTAACTTTTTCATCAACCCTATTTAAACCATGGGCCAAACAAGTACAATGGATTAAATTGTGAAAAAAAAAATTCAGACTTTGAGCTGATTTTAACATATACGAAGCGGCGTCAGTTACCATTAACAGAAATTTTTCAAAAGGTACTTTGTCGGGTAAAAGAAATTCGCTAAGGACTCATTAATAAACTTGGCTATGGTAACATGATTTGTTTTGTCTAAATTACCTACATTAATTAAATGTCTTTTAGATTGAGTTGAACCATTTAAGGTTCCAATAATCAAATTAGCAACCTGACGGCCCTTCGTGTCGGTAGTTTCATCAACAAAGAGCCAAAGATTTTGGTTTTTCAACTCCTTTCTAATACCATCGGTAACATCTTCATAAATTTCGTTGAGGAATTCTTGAAATATCGGATTGTCCAATTTATGTAAAGGAATATTACAACCCACAAAAAGATTACACAAATTTTTGGAAAATGCTTCTTGTGGATTCTTCGAATTATTGAGAAAACTTTCCTCCAAAAGTTGCTGTCGCGGTTTATTCAAATTTTCAGAAACCCTGTTCTGATGAAATGTTGTGTTCAAATGTTGCACTACTTGAAATTTCTTCTGGCAGGTAATCTGTGTAACAAATATATATTTTTAACATTAAGTTATAATAATTATTATTAATTACTATATTACTACAAAACTAGAAAAATAAATTGTCTGGTTTTGTAAAGTTCTCCAGTTGTTTAAATTTGATTGATTTTGGTTATTTTGGTGTTTATGACAAAGAAATATTACAAAGATATATTAGCTTTAACGAACATAAAATTAAACATATCTAATAATAATTTATTATGAAATTGTTTCATTATATTTATGAACACAAAAAAAATTCTCATAATTGTAGAACATGTTATTGACAAAATATTTCAAAATTTAACTTACCCTTTTGTCGGAGAGTGTGCACAAAACACTTTCTTCGTCAATAATTTTTAGTGCACTGCAATCACTTATCCAATTTTTTATTAGAGATGACTTCGCCTTAGCTATCTATCTTCGATATTTTCAAAACTTTTTAATTCACTTTTGTTTCACCAAATAGCACAGACCTTAACACGTTTACGAATGAACAAACTATGAAGAAAATTTTTTTTCTTCTTATATTGATATTAGTCGTACGGTATAATATACCTGCATTAATACCTACATTTCTGAAATGGATTTCTTACGTAAGTTCTAATTGCCCTGTAAACCGATTATCAGTAGAGTTAAATCCTATTTTTGGGAAAGTCCATCTCATTATTAATGAGATGGACTTTTAATGAGTCATTAATGCAAAGTTGAAGGAATGCAATCCCTTCACGTTTACATAAACAAATTAAATATCTTTAAATATCCGATTTTATTATGGTTCTTATAAAAATGGCGAATATATGCATAAATATGCAAAATAATTATGAAATATGTACGTGCATATGCAGTTATGGTAAAGTGTCCAAATATGCATTATATGCACTAAAAAAATGGTAAAAAACGTGTTCAGAGGATGGAAAATGGATAAGTACACAGTATAGAAGGGATATACCAAAAAACAACGAATATGCATTTTGCATAAAATCCAGTCTCTAGTGATAATGAACTACTATCATTTGTAGATTTACTAAATAACACATTCCGTTGGTGCTGATGGCTTGAGTACACATTTTCTTATAAAATGCCCACAAACATACTTAAATCCGTTATGTCACATTATAAATAATATTTTTTGTATGAAACATAAACTAATCAATGAGCATCAACATGGTTTTCTCAAAAGTAAATGAATTAAAACTGCATTATTTGACTATGTCAGCAACATCCTCTGTTCTCTGGAAGAAAAAGCAGCACCCTGTGGTATCTTGTTGGATCTGTCGAAAGCCTTCGACAGTATAGATCACTCCTTATTACTACGCACATTAGACCTGTATAGCATAAGGGGTAAAAGACTAGTTCGCATCTTACCTATGCCATCGCAACCAAACAACTCGTCTACGATACCAAAACTCACAAGTAAATTCAGAACAACGTTATCTACAACAAGGTGTGCCCCAGGGGTGTAACTTGGGTCCCTTGCTCTTTACTATGTACTTCAATCTCAGTAGTATACAGGTCCACAGTTGATATGCCGTCTCTAACCAGTACATTAAGTACAGTCAATTACGCGGACGAGATGTTTGTGGAGATTCGCTTGATTCGGTCATTGGCAATTGCACTATATATATACAGTGTGAAAATAAAGTAACTCTTAATATTAACTTTTGAAAAAAAAATCGAAAGGGTATAGCGATTTTAACTAAGAGGAATATTTTCATCGCATTTTCGGTTTCTTATGTCTTTTGTTTTTCATATTAATACGTCATCAACTTTTTTATTAAATGGCAACCTATATTTTTTTAACAGAGTTTGATAGTAGTTTTAATTCCCTATCCAACGGAATAAAATTTTTAATATGATATATTTGAAAAAAAATTAGAAAAAGAGTCTTAAATTTCAAATATTAAAAATTCATTATATTAGAATAATTTACCTTTTGCAAACTATGTTATTAATAAAAATGGTACTATTGAGCGAGAGACAGAGAATTGAAGTGTTCCAATGGAATGGCCGGCTAGGTCTTCAGATCTAACACCATTAGACTTCATTCTATGCGGGTACTTAAAAAGTAAAGTGTATGAAAATGAACCTACTACTTTAGAAGATCTCAAGCACTGAATTCTACATGAAATTTAATTAATATCAGCTCAAACTATTCAGAATGTGGGAAATGAGTTTTATAATCGTCTTTAGAATTGTCAGATGGTACAGGGTCGTCATTTTGAACACTTAGTGTAAATGTAATTTAAACAGTGTTATTTCTGTATTTAATGTTATCGTTAGAGTTGTTCTTCCTGTTTAATCAATTTTTTATAGTTCGATTTTCCAAATTTTTATAATTTTATAATGAAAACGAATGTGCCGTCAATCTTGCCATCAAATTTATGTGACTAGATTCGTTTAATGAATTTTTATATTTGAAATTTAAGACGCTTTTTCTCAATTTTCTTCAAATATAATACAGTAAAAATTTTATGCCGTTGGATAGGGAATTGAAAGTACTTACGAAATTAATTAAAAAGTTATAGGTTGTCATTTAAAAAGAAGTCGGTGACGTCATAACATGAAAAAAATGACGTTAGAAACTGAAAATGCAATGAAAATATTTCTCTTAGTTAAAATCGCCATAGCCCTTCGAGATTTTTTTCAAAAAATTAATATTAACGAAGTTAATGCCTTTATTCGTTACTTTATTTCCACACTGTATAAAAAATATTGAGCAATGCCTAAGTTCGATTAATCTATCAATTAATCACACTAAAACCAATATCATTTTATTTAAAACTAAGTTTCGGAACTACCCTCAACGTGTGGATATTTATAACATAAATTACCCACTAAACCAAAACGCCATACTACTTAGTGTAATTGTCGACGACCAATTGAAATGGGACAAACATATATATTCTATAAGTAAGAAAATGAGCAGCTTATGCTATGCATTCACACATTTACGAGTACTGGTTAGTAGACATTTTTTCTGGATCACATACTATGGGTGCTGTTATTCCTTTATGAAGTATGGCATTGTTGTATGGGAAGGCAGTAGTGAGTTGCAACAAGTGTTTGTACTTCAGAAAAGGGTATTACGCAAGATACTTTGCTTAGGATGTACACAGTCCTCCAGAGAGAAATTTTAGCAGAATAATATCTTAAAAATTGTAGCAACATATATATTTGAATGTTTAATATTAATATTTTTATTTAAGAATAAACATTTCTATAATAATCACCTATCCAACCATTCTTACCCTACACGAAATAGGATGGATTACTGAAGCATCGCTAAACACTGACTGAAAATAATCTCGTTTAATCCTGTGTGAAATTCTTTAATGCTTCACCGACATATGCGAAATCTATCTCTAACTTAAATATTTTTAAAAATGCTACATTTAAGTTACTATGTAATCTGGAGCCTTATAATGTCACAGAGTACTTGGAGAATATAAGCGAACTGTGACTTAATATATTAATATTAATATTTATTTTTTTCTTGACCTTTGCTAATTGTAAATTAAAATTTATACAAATTATTCAACAATAAACCTTACTTTACTTTACTTTAAGGAATGCAAAAATTTACAAAAAAGTAAATTTTATTAAAACGTTTTTTAAAATGCCTGCCGGCAGTAGGACTTTGACTAAAGTCTCCCCCTTTTTACCATTTAAAATGGTCATAAAGTTAGTATTTTTATAGTGATTTTTTTTGGTTCACCTATTTATTCCAATTCGTATAAAAGAGATCGGCGGGGGGGGGGACTTTGGACACGCAGTGTATATATGCATTTATTATGAGAGAAAAACGATGCAATGCATCAATTACGAGTGCGTGTTGTTCTAAAAATATGGCTAAATATGACAAATATATCTGATGCAAAAATTAACATAGTAAAAAAAAATCCTGTAATTGATTTATCGGGTGGGTGAGTTCTAGAAAATGAGGAATTTAAAAATTCTAAAACAGAAGATGTAGTTGAAAATATCATATCTTTTCAAATGGAAATAGACAAGATAGTAAGTGAAAAGAGGAAACTCTCTAGACCAGTAGCTGATTTGAATTATATATTAAACTATCTGAAACTTTCACAAAACTCTACCAAACAAGAGCACAATGTTACCAATCAAAGTAAAACACCATATACAAGCAACAAAGTAAATAATTACAACAAACGCTAAACAACAATCACAAACATTAGCTCTCTTGAAGAAACGGTGATCTTTGCCGAAGAAATCAAAACCCTGTCAGAAAAATGTATTGCAAAGTTAAAGGCGTCACCGATTTAGCACAAGGAAATATTGCTTAAATTTTAAAATAAACCATCGAACAAGATGATGACTTTAAACTAGTAATTAGCAAACAAAAACTTCAAGGACTAGAAATAATACACGGAACAGCAACAAATACACAGTTGAAAGAAAAAAGCCCTTCGTGCCATCGAAAATGTTCCTATAACAACCTTCTATTCTGTAAAGAAATCTTTCTCTGTAACCTCGGTGTACATTTTGGAAATTTTGACAAATACGAAATAACATCTTTCCAGTCATCAATATCTCAGGGATAAACATGGACACCACACGCGATGAAATCAGCAATAGTTAATAAAAATTATTCTATTCTATTCTTCTATTTGGTTTTTAATAAACAATAATACAGGATTTAAGCCGTATTCCATGCTCCATCAGAGATGTCAACATAAAAATTGGTCTATAGCTCTATAGTATATTTTTATATTAGGTAATAGAGAAAATGCCCGAACGGGACAGAAAAATCGTGAATATACTTAAGCAAAAACGACCCGAGTATGAAAAAGAAGTGAACAAGTACGAAAAAGTGTGTAGAAGTGTTATTTTCATCAGCACATTAAGAAGAGGATTTAACTACTGAATTGTGCTATAGTCTCATAACTAGGAAAAATATCCTGGAAAATTTCTCTTTCAGTGGTTTAATGGTAGTCTTTTCCATGCTCATGATGCTTACTAAAAAATGGCATGTCTCGGGACCTGCAGTTGCTGATTTGATCGCGTATGGTGTCCATGTTTATCCCTGATATATTGATAATATAAAGAAAGATCATCATTATGATTATCCTTGTCATTATTAGTATTAAGCTTTGAGCATTAAGAAGAGTAATGTACATAGTGTATAGCTGTATAGTAGTGTAATTGTTATAATATGTAGTTGACCACTAATGGATGAATGAACGAATGGTACCTTGTCAGAAAAAATTATTAAATTTTTTCAAATAGCTTCACACCGGACGAAAGTACGAAAAATGCAACATGGTATAATTCTTATTTTGTTTTGAATATTCACTTCATTTATTAATACATGACTTCTGCATATAACATTTTTTTGGGGATATATTCATAAGTGTACATTGCAGCCTCATTTGTGGCTAAATCGCAAAGTCTGATGGTACTATAGCTGTCTTGATTATAAAACTAGATTTGACGGAATATATGGTGACGAAAGGTTTTATATCAAGTCAAAACTTAAGCACGATAGTTCCCTAGTTCTAGTTTTGTTTTCAAAGCTTTGCACTGTGGAAATGCTTCGATTTTGCCTTGACGCAAGTCTTTTCTGTCGTGACTCTCTGTCGTTCTTTTAGTGTAATTTAAGATAGTTTAAGGCTTACTGATATATATTATATTGCGATCAAGTATCACAACGTGGGCAACCAAATTTAATTTCATATCAAATTTGCATTTAAATACATATTAGTATACCTTGAAAAATATTCATATTCAATAATTAATGCCTAACTTTAATATAATACTTAGTTCTGGTAACCAATAATATTCATATAGGCTGCGAGACGTAATAATGCTATTGTTAGGGTGAAAAAAATATATAAAATAATAAAACACATATACTTTGTTGTATCACTATATTTAAACAACTGGTGTGGATTATAACAAAGTAACGGCTTATAAGCATTAATTACTTGAAAAAAATATATGTTGCATTATCAAAGCTACCGCGTCCTTTTACTTTCTTGTAATCTACTATGGTAACTTACACCATGAATAGCAATAAAGTTATGTAAACATAGGTTTTTTTTTGAAGTGTAAACTTCTTTAGGCGCGTTGCGCTCATTGTAGGCAGTGAACAAGACTGACCTGCAACGCTCGGATATGTAACGCTCTTCGGGTAAAGTCGGCTAAGGGAACAAGATAAATAAATATATCATATAGAGGTATTTAATTTCAATTAAATTGAAATTTAAATGAATAAATAAATTCATGTCCCAGAGCAGATGTGAACCGGAGCCGCCTGGGTGAGAGGCCAGCACTTAACTACTAGACCAAGGGCGGGAGTCGAAAGCCAGTATCCATATCGTCTATTTATATATATACATGCGTCCGAAAATCTCCTTAATAATGCTTGCGGCCGAGGCAAGACCATCTCGAGTACGTTAAAGTTTTTCGCGGACAAGATATACAAACAATTTTTTGGGCAACCGTTAAATTTTTCAATCGATTTAATTTGAATTGAGACACAATTTAATTTAATTTAGTTCTAAAGGTGCTAAATTAAAGTGGTTTACTTGCTTTACATGCGTTACCATGGAAATGAGACGAATATAATAAACTACAAATACTTGATAGTTGTCAAAATAAGTCGTAGAATGTGTGATTAAACATGTGTCAAAACGTGTATTTACTTTAACGGCCGCTGTCATAGCAACGGCCGTGAAATTGTATTTCGCGAACTGTGTTGCGTTCGCGAATTGGTAACTTCGCGGATGATTATTTAAATGTAATATAGAACGAAAAAAAAAGTTGTATTTCGTATTATTAACCTCGCCTTGATGAAGTTTACACTTCTGCTGTGTGGTTTTAAGCACACCCATTTTCTTGTTTAATATCTCCAACTCGAATTTTCTACGAAAATGAGGTTGCGTGAAGTTTTATTTCGAGGACGATGTCTTGAAGTAATCTTTATCGCTATAAGCCCCGCGAAATAGAAATTTTATTCGTTTTTGTCATACATGTCAAATAGCCGTGAAAAAAGCAGTTGCCTTTCCACAATGGTGGTTCGTTGAAATATCGTATTTGTATTGTTTCATCTATAAAATAGTTTTATTTATTTACTTTTGATATCATTTTAAAATTATGGAACTTACCCCCAATCTTCACCAATCTGCCTAACCTAAACTAGACTTTTCCTGCGTTTTTCATGCCTTATACTTTTCACTTTCGTCTCCCTAGTTATGTTACCCATGTTGGCTTCTTTTTCTCTCTTTTCTGACCAATTATTTATTTTTAGATCCATTTTGTATTATAAAAATTAACTATGTAAGAATATCTCAATATAAGCTGTGTACCTAACCTTGCAAACCAAATCAAAGCGCGTACATTTTGCTTAAAAATTGCAAATATGTATTCCGGATTTTTACAAAAAACCGAGTGTAAATGTGCAATTCTTATAGAAACGCATCTATGATAGTTTTTATAGAAATGAGTTTGCGCACAAATACATTTTACTTTTTTCTAACAGAGCGCGAAGAATACCGTTTTCGGCAAAAATAGACAATTGCGGCAATGATTATGCGTAACGTTATTACTTATTGAATTGTCAAACTATTATTTATGTAGTACGTCAAATATATGCCAAAACAATAATTTGATATATGTACCTATTATATATATATATCGGTATACATAAATCTGCATATAAAATTACTAAGTTATGTTTCTGGTTTCAGGAGTAGCGGTACTCACAAAATAATATTGAAGGGACTGGAAACTATAACTAGTAAATATACCACATTTATTAATACATGTAGCATATAGCTGCACATAAGCAATGATAAAAGTACACCTCCCATATACCTTTAGTCAAGCACAGTACTATTCAGTGTTTTTTTTTGCAAACTGTATATTTTCTGTTCTTTATTTTGCGTAGAATTCTAATATATGCTTTTTTTTAATTATTATTTCAGCAGTTTCATAACTAGATTGTCTTAATTTTTTTTTTAATAAAAGGACCAGCCAAACTGTTATTTCTTTTGTAAACTTTATGTTGTGATGTGATTTGAAAACAATTATTATAATTATAAATTATTTGTAACTTCAAAATGCTTTTGAATTCATACAATTCCATACTTTATGTATTAATTTACATCATTACTTTACCGGAAAACTTTTGACCATTTATCCGAAAATATCGAGCTTAATGTTAAAGAATATATATTTTTACTATTAATAGGACATACCATTTAGGTACCTAAATATACAAATTTAAAGTGCTCTAGTAATGTAAAACCGTAATACACAAAGTACTACACTATAACATTGTTCATTATATCACTTACGTTAAGCTAAGAAATTTTCGTTACAAGATTAGATTTGTCTTATGCATACAGTTTTAGCATCAAGTGCGGGACATTTTGTCCAAATTAGGTAAACTCTATTTTGTGAGTAATTTATTATTATAGATAAGGCAACAAGGAATATATAAGATAAACAGGAATTACGCGGGTGACTAAGTAAACAGAGAAAATGGATAATGAATATTCCAGAAAAAGTATCAAATTTAAACAGGTACTTCAGATTTGCTTATTTAATTTTTTTACAATCTTTTTGACTAGTAAATTTATGCAGTTGCAGAAGGCAACTTCACCCCAGAATATAACTTTATGTCCATTGTTATTTATTCTCATTCATAACTTTTATTATTGAAAATGTTCGACCTCCGAATTTTTGTAGATTTTCATGATTTTAAAAACGAAAAAGTGTCTCCCTCTCCCCCTCTCTTTGCATGATATTGTATTATTATGCTAAACTCGAAGTAGCAATACAAAAATATTAGGAAGTTTTCATACAAATGAATCATTTTTATTCTTATCGAAAAGCAGTTTGCTGCATTATTAAAAACTTAATTTAATGGACAATTAAACAAAAAAAAATCAAATCGCAAACAAATTATAACGTTGAGTCTTCTCGAGAAGTTTTTCGTGCAAAATATCTGAAATAATGTAGATACAGTAAATTTTTAGAGAGGTCCAAATATTGTTGAAACTTCTAACTATTGAGTTATAATAGTAATATCTGAAACGATCACCTTAAATATGATTATGAAGACGGAAAAAAATAGATACAATTATGAAAATAATGACGAAGTTAATATTATGAAAGATAACGGAGATATTAAAGTAAGGGCCTTTTTGATATCTTCTTTAATACGCTAGAAATTTAAAAAAAAAACTTAAGGAAATTATGAAAATAATATGGTTATGTCGGGTTTACAAATAAATGCAAATAACACAATGGGCGTGGTAGATAAGGTATTAAAAATATTATATAAGGCAGCTATGAAACCTAAATACAAGGCGTAGCTACAAAAATATCAAAGTAGAGGTATAACATGATATAAATTCAATAATGGGTGGAGACTGTGGCTAAAAATCTGTAACAAATAGCAAAAGCAAAAATCCCTGTACCACAAAAATTTAAAAAGTTATAAAAGATCTATATACATATTTCGGCAACTAAGTTGCCATATTCAGTAGAAACATGTAGAAAACGAGAAAAAAGTGTTAAATGTAGTGTTTTTTGGCTAAAGTGTACCCTTGGAAGATATGCTCTTTATCATATCATCAGTGGGATAACAGTGTGGTTCCCCACTGGTGATTTGGTGAAGAGCATATCTTCCATCTATTTTTGTAACCTCTGAAGATATGCTTTTCACCAAATCACCAGTGGGAAACACTGTGTTATACCACTGGAGATTTGGTGAAGAACATATCTTCTAGGGTACATCTTAGCCAAAAACACTACGTTTAACACTCGAAATACGTTTATAGATTTTTTACAATTTTTTAAATTTTTGGAGTAAGGGATTTTTCCTTTTGCATTTTGTTTAAGATATAAATTAATTAAAAAGCTAACAGTTAATAGCTCGCGTAAATGCAAAAAATCACGTCAACTTGTATTTTAAGTAGCAGATTGCTAGTGTTTAGTGATATTAACAAGGAATTAAGTGTAATAAGAAGAAAATTGCTTCAAAAGTGTATAGACTAGGTAAAGAACAGATAAACAAAGACGTTACTAACAAATGATAAATATGTGAGGTTAATGAAAAATCTAAAACTTCCATAGAAAGTCAGACGTATATTCTAGAGATTATTGCTTGCGACAAAATAGGATAGATTTGAAGTAGATGGTATTGCAAAATTAACCGTACCGATGAAAAAAACGAGGTCGATATCTTTTATGATACATGCAGCAATAGGACACAGTAGTAGAGATCTGTTTCTTCAAGAAACTGTTCAAAACCGAAATGCTTCACCATGTTAACATACAGTCTGAACGTGGAAATCAACAAGGTTTACATAAAGTTGAAAACATCTTTCATTTAATAGAATATATACCAATTAGCAGCTCATGAATACTTGATGAGTAAATGGGCACTCTTGGAATAAGAGTAAACTGCACATACATAACGAAAACTATGAAAATTTTGATTAATTGACAAAGATAATATCTATACCATCGAAACGTTATAATTATTCTACTTGTTTTGAGGTCATTTTACAGCCGCTAAACCACTAAAAAGAACCACTAAGAAGAATTATATATATACAGGGTGAGTCAACTACGCGGGTAAGGCAGATTGTGCCTTTACGAGTAAAGATATTTCGAAGCGGTTTTTTTCTGGTGGTAGCTGTTCATTAGGGGCACATTTTAAAAATATTTTGTATTATACAGAGTGTTCCATAACTTGGTGGCTGATCATAGTTATAGGTTTTTAAATGGAACACCCTATATATTATTGCATTTTTGAATTCCCCGTATAATTTTTAGTCAAAAAGTAATAAGATAGTATAGGCCTAAAGTGTAAAGTTTTTGACTTATTCCTATTTTTCTGAAAAATTCAATGTTTGTATAAAATTATATTTATCGAAAACGACGTATTAGATGGACAAAATTTTTTGCAGTATTGGTTACAATAAGAGGTCCTAATAGAAGCATGTTTTATTTTTTTACAGTTACTAACTGCATGTGCAGGAAACTGGATTAAAATTAGATGACACGTTTTTGTATAAAAGTCAAATTTTTTAAATGGAACACCCTGTATATCAGTTCATTTTTGAATTGTTTATTAAATTTCATGTCAGAAACATGTTAAACGTTAATACTTTAAAAGTGACTATTACAGAGTTATTGTCGTTTTTTGATATGCTTTTGTTAGTTTTTGCAAAAAAGTCAATTTTTTGAAATGGAACATCCTTTATATTATTTCATTTTTGAATTTCTTATTAAATTTCACATCAAAAACATCTAAGACGTTAATACTTTAAAAGTGACTATTACTGAGCTATTGTCTCTTTTTAATATAATTTTGTCAGTTTTGTGGTTTAATTAATATAGTAATAATACTGACAAAATTATATCAAACAGAGACATTAGCTCAGTAATAGTCACTTTTATAGTATTAACGTCTGACATGTTTTTGATGTGAAATTTAATAAGAAATTCAAAAATGAAATAATATACAGGGTGTTACATTTGAAAAATTGACTTTTTTGCAAAAACTAACAAAAGCATATCAAAAAACGACAATAACTCTGTAATAGTCACTTTTACTGTATTAACGTTTTACATGTTTCTGACATGAAATTTAATAAACAATTCAAAAATGAACTGATATACAGGGTGTTCCATTTAAAAAAAATGACTTTTATATAAAAACGTGTAATGTAATTTTAATCCAGTTTTCTGCACATGCAGTTAGTAACTCTTAAAAAATAAAACATGCTTCTATTAGGACCTCTTATTGTAAACAATACTGCAAAAAATTTTTGTCCATCTAATACGTCGTTTTCGGGAAATATAACTTTATACAAACATTGAATTTTTCAGAAATATGGGAATAAGTCAAAAACTTTACACTTTAGGCCTATACTATCTTATAAGTTTTTGACTAAAAATTATACGGGGAATTCAAAAATGTAATAATATATAGGGTGTTCCATTTAAAAAACTATAACTATGGTTAGCCACCACGTTATGGAACACTCTGTATAATACAAAATATTTTTAAAATGTGCCCCTAATGAACAGCTACCACAAGAAAAAGTCCGCTTCGAAATATCTTTACTCGTAAAGGCACAATCGGCCTTACCCGCGTAGTTGACTCACCCTGTATATATAGAAATATAGGTTTTTACTGTTTATAAAACAGAATTTGGGTTTTAAGAATTTGTTTTAAAAGTAAAACACAATTTCTTCTTGTGGCGTTTTGAACCTTTATTTAGTTCTTCCTCAGACCTATTGACAATAAAATAGTAATATTAATCACTCTAATATTTAATTGTAACATTTAAAAAAGAGAAACAATCATTGTGTTTACATACAATTAAAAATAATAATGAAGAGTTTATTCAAGTAAAAGAGACAAAATTCTTTCATATATAAAAATTTAAAACTTACATTTAGAATCTGTGTTTCTTATTGTTGAAGACAACATTTGGTAAATACTATAAAACACTAATCTACGAAACGGCGAAACAAATACATTTTAAAACAAAAACAATTTTAAAATTTTTCGGTTGATATACAGGTCCGTCCAACTAAATCTTATGAATAAAAACAAATTACTTTATAATTGTATATTGTCAATCTAGTGTGGGGGATTAATTTTAATGTACCCAATCAACCCGCTGTACACGTTACTGCAAATGCGGGACTGCTCCTTGGTATTTAGATTATCGGAAAATCGTTTGATGGCTACGGCTTCCAGAAATGTTCGTTTGTTGTAATTATTTTCTTCAAATACTGCTGTTACCCCATTGAAGTTAACATTGTGTTTTGTTGAAATAATATGAGTAGCCCAAGATCATTTTTTTGGATTAACTCTATAGAGTCAGTGCGGTGTTGGGTGCTCCTTTCGCACCTTCTCTGGGTTGCTTGTCCCACATGCACCTTAGAGCAATCCTCGAACCTGACCGCGTATACAACATTATTGATCTGTTCCAGAGGTAAAGGTGTCTTTAATGCTGTATGGAATCTGCCGCATGAAACGGCAGACGTAAAGGCTATTTTAATGTTTGTGCTATATAACAATTTTTTGATATTTTCACTAAGATTAGGTATATACATTAATGACTTGTACACAGTTTTGTCGGATTGGTCCGTTGATTCCGAATTGCTGGGGACTTGTTTGCTATTATTAGTTCGGTTCGTGGTGGAGAAGAGTAATCTGTTTGTCAGATATCGTGGGTAATCATTATTTATTAGTAGCCTCTGCAGGAATTTGAGATCTTGGTTTACGAAATCATAGTGACTTATTTTTCTGATTCTATCCTTCAACGCTAGAATTAGGTTTATTTTATATTTAATTGGACATGTGGACTTATAGTTCAGCAGTCTGTTAGAATTTAAGGGCTTCCTATACCAACCCAGCATAATGGCGCCGTCCCGCCTCAATATGTAAGAGTCTAAAAATGGTAAGTTACCACTTTCCTCTTTTTCACACGTGAAAGTTAGTCTGGTATCTAAACTGTTAAGTAAGTCTAACGTGCTATCTATTTGATCTGCAGGTAAGGCGCAAGCAACGTCATCAACGTATTGGTACAGAAAGCGAAAAGAGAATGGGACAGCAGCAACCAAACGCTTAAGCAACTTGTTCATAATTATGTCGGCAATTATGGGCGATAAGCAACTGTCCATCGGAGTGCCGCTTATTTGTTAGTAGTATTTATCTTCGTATACGAAATATACCGAGTTGAAGACCTACTCCACTAACTGAATGATTTCCTCTTTTGGAGTGTCAGTGTTGGGTGCCACCATGCCCCAGTTCACACCGATCGTATCTACAACTAAATCTATAGGGATATTGGTGAAGAGACACACCACGTCAAATGAAACTAATACTTGGTTTTGTGGTATCTCCATGTTATTTACCTTATCGGCAAATTCAAAGGAATCATAGATTCGGAATTTGTTGTATCACGTGTCTACGGTTGGTCTACAGCGGATTATACCCAATATTTTTCTTTTTCTGATATATATATATATATATATATATATATATATATTTATATATATTAGTATGACCTCTAAATCGTCCAAGAAATTCAATTATATATATATGCACATGAATATGTGAATAAGGTCAAGAAAAATTTAGAATTATTTATCATATATATATATATATATATATATATATATATATACATATGAAACACACACATATATCTATATACGTGCGATCTATATATTGTGGTAGTGCTAGATACCTACCATCAATATTTATATATGGTTATGAGTTGTATTTAATTTTAAATGTTAAAAGATTGAAAAACTTATAAATAAAAATGAAGTTATGAGGAAAAATATTTCAAAATAAAACAAATATACAGTTGTACAAAAAGGGATTCGAGAAAATAGTAAATTAATAGAAGGTATTTTGAATATAATTAAGAGGTGTTAAATAGAGATTGGTCAATTCAAAAAGGAATATTATCACTAGGGAAATGAGGGTAAAATAAAAGAAACTTCTGAAAAAATTTTATGAGAAGAGAGTTCATAAAAATTCGGTTCTAAGGAATAACGCCGAATTTTTATAATTAAAAGTGATTAAAAGGCATTTTTAGTGTAGGAAATTAATATTCTTATACTGTGTAAAGTTAATTGACATATTAACAAAATATTAGTGTATCATCACTGTAAAATAAGCAGTATACAGGGATAAAGAGATTATATAAGAAGATTTAGGTGCATAAAAGATTTAAATAAATAAAAATTACTTACTATAAAAGGATTGATTTATTGAAAAATTCCGAAACCAACGAGGGACCATAGGTAGAAAAGTTTTACTGGGACGAAGAAAGAACGTGCATATCCAGTATAATATCCAGTCAGATAAAGGACATTTGATCCAGTCTAATACCGAGTCCGAGGTAGGAGATTTGAACCAGTATAATATCCAGTCCGATAAAGGAGATTTGATCCAGTCTAATATCCAGTCCGAGTCCGAGGTAGGAGATTTGAACCAGTATAATATCCTGTCCGAGGAACCAAGTACGTGTATATCTAGTACAAAATCCAGTTCGAACACTTGAAATAAATTTCACGAAGCACAAACAGCTGTGCGATTGAGGGATTCAAGTCTATCTGAGTCTACAAGGAGACAAGAATTAATAAATTTCCTTATCAAGAAGTAACCCCATTGTAAAACAAGGTTGTATCAGTTATTTGTTAATATTTTATTTGAATATCTCTATTATTCCATAATTTGAATTTTTATCGATCGAATAATTTATCTTCAAAATATTTCTGTTATAAATTACAGCCATAAATAACGGCATTATAGTACTATTTGTATTTAAAAGTAATAATATTCATTTATAAAAAGTTATACACTTAAAATAAACAAACCTACCTTCAGTTATTTAGAAATTATATACAATTCTTATCATAACCATATCATAATAAATATTGGACAAGTTTTAAAAAGGAAATTGTAAATATTATAGGCATGTTCATCAGGTACATCAACGTTGTTAAATATCTTTGATTATTACATTATATTTATGGTTATACATCCTTCTGTGTTTTAATTTATGTTGAAGCATTCTGACAAGAAAACATTATCTCGTATATGGGTGTGGAATCTCCTAAAAAATAGAAATATATGAAAAGTTTAAGGTATAAGATAGTTATAGTATTTGTATAATAAGAACTTACCATACTATGAGATAATAAGAGGTGTAGAAATCAAATTGAACTTATAGTAAAGATTTTTTTGATCGATTAAACTAAATATTTAGCAAACTAATCAGGTTAGTTCTCACTTAAAGCGGTATGATCAGTTTAGTTACGGATTACCAACTTATATGATGAATAGTACTAGGGCTCTTATATGCTATAGGAAAAACTAAAGAGACAGGACCGGATTAAATTTTATATTAGTAAAAAAGAAACTATAAAAATATAAATTATATAAAAGTAAATTTAATTGTCATAAATATATGATTTATAATATTTGAAGTACATGATTAAGTATTGTAAGTGTATTTAGAAAAGGATATCAAGATTTTTATTACGACTGAGTTAGTTACGGGCAAATAAATATTACATATTATAATAAAGTCAGGCATAATATTGGAAACATATTACTTTATTTTATCGGCCAACCCAACGTGTGACAATTCATCTGGATTGCCATATATGATCAAGAACTTTAGTCATACTTATTTATAAAAAAATGGCTAACCCAAGATGTAATACAGAGATATTATGAGTGAATGATAATTTCATTGTTAGATTTTACTTGGGTATTTTATTACACTCAGGGTTAGTACAATATATATATATATATCTATATATATATATATATATATATATGAAAGAGTAAGAAATTATTGCGGATACATAAAATATCAGAAAAAGAAAAATATTGGGTATAATCCGCTGTAGAGCAACCGTAGACACGTGTTTCTGACTAATTGGTCGTCATCAGTACGGTGTAGCCAAGGAATTAGGTGGGATAACCTTGGAGATGTAAGCTAAACGGAAGATCCTCAGTTTTGAGGACAACAACTAACGTCGCCACGAGGAAGACAATGTCAACCTGCGTGCCATCCGAGACCCAGGAAATATAAATGAAAGAGTAAGAAATTATTGCGGATACATAAAATATCAGAAAAAGAAAAATATTGGGTATAATCCGCTGTAGAGCAACCGTAGACACGTGTTTCTGACTAATTGGTCGTCATCAGTACGTAATTTCTTACTCTTTCATTTATATTTCCTGGGTCTCGGATGGCACGCAGGTTGACATTGTCTTCCTCGTGGCGACGTTAGTTGTTGTCCTCAAAACCGAGGATCTTCTAGCTGAAGCTGCAAATGGTGGTCTGTCACCTGATGGTCTTCCGTTTAGCTTACATCTCCAAGGTTATCCCACCTAATGCCTTGGCTACACCGTACTGATGACGACCAATTAGTCAGAAACACGTGTCTACGGTTGCTCTACAGCGGATTATACCCAATATTTTTCTTTTTCTGATATTTTATGTATCCGCAATAATTTCTTACTCTTTCATTTATATTTCCTGGGTCTTGGATGGCACGCAGGTTGACATTGTCTTCCTCGTGGCGACGTTAGTTGTTGTCCTCAAAACCGAGGATCTTCTAGCTGAAGCTGCAAATGGTGGTCTGTCACCTGATGGTCTTCCGTTTAGCTTACATCTCCAAGGTTAGCCCACCTAATTCCTTGGCTACACCGTACTGATGAAGACCAATTAGTCAGAAACACGTGTCTACGGTTGCTCTACAGCGGATTATACCCAATATTTTTCTTTTTCTATATATATATATATATATAGAAATTATATATATATATATATTGATATAGGTAGAGTTACCTATTATAAAATTATTCAGGTTACACTCTGAGGTAATAAGAGTTGCCTATTTTAAAACTATTAAGGATGAGTTAATCTTAGATTTGAATTTTATTTGATTATGACAGAAATAGTTAAATTTGCAAATATTAATTAAGCTGGTTGTATTTTTGAAAGAATTGTGTATATTGAATTAAAGGAAATTGTATCGTTACATGACTAAGTAGAAAATGAATACTATTGGAGATGTGGTATATTCTCTATGCATATGTACCAATAATCTGTAAAGAAAATTTTATATTAGTATTGTAATTGTTTAGAAATGTATTTTAGCATTGTAAAAAATTTGTTCAAATAATATTTATGATGAGATAGGATAAAAAGTTTTTAGAGTATGAAAACAAATCGATAAAGATTTGATAAGAAATTGCCGCCTTAAATTGTATTTTGGATGTGACAGTAATTGTCAATGTGACAGATTTGATTACAATAATGAAGCAAAGTTTAAAAAATGGTAAAGAATGTGTAAAAAACTTTATTAAATTCGTGGAATATTTTATTTTGATAGTAACTTTGAATTATATAAGGTATTTATAAAAGTATTACATATCTATAAATTGTATTGATCTTGAGTTTAATGTGGAAGTAATTTATTGGTTCAAAAAGAATTAAGTAATATCACTAAGGTAATTTGCAAAATAAATAAGAGAGAATTTTTAGAATTCAAATAAGGTGTGGATGTGATTATCGGGAAATTAATCTTTTTCTCAGATAATTACATTATAACAGTGTTAAAATAATTAGAGAGTGATAGAATCCACTAATAAACATATAGATAATTGAAGAAAAAGTGAATTGTAAAATTTTAAAAAGAATAATTATAATTCTATACAAATATACCAAGTACTCACCAATTTGGATTAAGAGACGAAGGAGGAAACAGGAAATTGTTCTTCAGGATTATTTTGTGTATCCAGAATCTTGAAGTTAATATTGAAATCAAGAATCCAGAGATGACTATCGACTTCTAGAATCCAGAGGTATTTATCGAATTGCAGAATCCAAAGGTAGTTCAAGTGTTGCAGAGAATTTTCGGATACAGTACGTGTGAAAGAAAATAGCGGATTTCTTCTAGAAGGAAACCATTGACTTCCAGAATCCATAGGTTACGATCGAGTTGCAGAATCTATAGTATCCATAGGTATATCAAGAGTTAGCTGAGAATTTTCTGATTCAGTACGTGTAATAGCAGATAGCAAATTTCATCCAGAAGGCAACGATTAACATCAAGAATTTCAAGACCCAGAATCCAGAGATACATCAGGAAGGAAGGCAAATATCTTCATAACCATCCGGAACGTAGGATTTATAGCTACAAGTAAGATATATTAAATACATGAAAGAATTCGAGTGACAACTGGACAAATATTTTGAAAGGTCGTATAAAGTCTTGTAGTATACTAAGAATTTTAGGTAGTCAATGAAAAGACAAATTTAATTTATATTTAATTCTGTATTAAAGTCAAGTAATCATAAAATTACTGAATTCAATTATTCAAAGTCAGATAATTAACTATCTCAAAATAATATATTTCATAATCGTAAACTAGTAAAGTTTGTAAACATCCTAACAATTTCTGTCATATTAAATTACTTACTTGGTAAAAAACGTCGTCTTGAAAAGAAATTCATCCTAAATAGTCCATTTATATATTTGAACAAGTTTTATGAGTATTAAAAATAGTCGTATGATATAAAATCCGGATATTAATTTAAATATGTAAATGTGTTTATGAAAAAACGAATATATTGTTCTATTATAGCCAGTGTTCTTTTTATCATCATCAAGGTTATGTAAAGAATTGACAGATCACATTCCTAAAAGAAATTAAGAGGAAAATTATAGATTTGGTAATAGTATATTAGATTGAGTTATAATTACCTAATGAGAAGTTCATGATAATTTATAGTCATCATATTTATGATATAGAATTTTAGAAGTGTAATTTATTATACTTAAAGTAAACGAAAACAGTTTGGTTTCAATAAGAGATATAATACCATTGAATTCAGAATACCAACTATAAAATATAAAAATACTATTACAAGCAAAAATCGCTACTAAGTATCCAGGACCGGATTAAGTACATCAAGTAGGTGTTTAATACAAATAATTTGAAAAGTGAGTCTCATGTTCTTATTGTTTTAAAAAAATAGTCAGTAGATATTAGAAAATTATACTGAACTAGTCCGAGGCATTTTAAAATAAATATAATAGTACAAAAAGATAAAATACTTACCCTGAGCTAAATATTATAAAACTTAACATTTTTATAATTCGAAAATTTTATTATTGAGTTGCTAATTTGTGGGATATCTTAAGAAAGCTAGTATATCCACTTTAGTACAATATATATATATATATATATATATATATATATATATATCAGAAAAAGAAAAATATTGGGTATAATCCGCTGTAGAGCAACCGTAAACACGTGTTTCTGACTAATTGGTCGTCATCAGTACGGTGTAGCCAAGGAATAAGGTGGGATAACCTTGGAGATGTAAGCTAAACGGAAGACCATCAGGTGACAGACCACCATTTGCAGCTTCAGCTAGAAGATCCTCGGTTTTGAGGACAACAACTAACGTCGCCACGAGGAAGACAATGTCAACCTGCGTGCCATCCGAGACCCAGGAAATGTAAATGAAAGAATAAGAAACTATCGCGGATACATAAAATATCAGAAAAAGAAAAATATTGGGTATAATCCGCTGTAGAGCAACCGTAAACACGTGTTTCTGACTAATTGGTCGTCATCAGTACGGTGTAGCCAAGGAATAAGGTGGGATAACCTTGGAGATGTAAGCTAAACGGAAGACCATCAGGTGACAGACCACCATTTGCAGCTTCAGCTAGAAGATCCTCGGTTTTGAGGACAACAACTAACGTCGCCACGAGGAAGACAATGTCAACCTGCGTGCCATCCGAGACCCAGGAAATGTAAATGAAAGAATAAGAAACTATCGCGGATACATAAAATATCAGAAAAAGAAAAATATTGGGTATAATCCGCTGTAGAGCAACCGTAAACACGTGTTTCTGACTAATTGGTCGTCATCAGTACGGTGTAGCCAAGGAATAAGGTGGGATAACCTTGGAGATGTAAGCTAAACGGAAGACCATCAGGTGACAGACCACCATTTGCAGCTTCAGCTAGAAGATCCTCGGTTTTGAGGACAACAACTAACGTCGCCACGAGGAAGACAATGTCAACCTGCGTGCCATCCGAGACCCAGGAAATGTAAATGAAAGAATAAGAAACTATCGCGGATACATAAAATATCAGAAAAAGAAAAATATTGGGTATAATCCGCTGTAGAGCAACCGTAAACACGTGTTTCTGACTAATTGGTCGTCATCAGTACGGTGTAGCCAAGGAATAAGGTGGGATAACCTTGGAGATGTAAGCTAAACGGAAGACCATCAGGTGACAGACCACCATTTGCAGCTTCAGCTAGAAGATCCTCGGTTTTGAGGACAACAACTAACGTCGCCACGAGGAAGACAATGTCAACCTGCGTGCCATCCGAGACCCAGGAAATGTAAATGAAAGAATAAGAAACTATCGCGGATACATAAAATATCAGAAAAAGAAAAATATTGGGTATAATCCGCTGTAGAGCAACCGTAAACACGTGTTTCTGACTAATTGGTCGTCATCAGTACGGTGTAGCCAAGGAATAAGGTGGGATAACCTTGGAGATGTAAGCTAAACGGAAGACCATCAGGTGACAGACCACCATTTGCAGCTTCAGCTAGAAGATCCTCGGTTTTGAGGACAACAACTAACGTCGCCACGAGGAAGACAATGTCAACCTGCGTGCCATCCGAGACCCAGGAAATGTAAATGAAAGAATAAGAAACTATCGCGGATACATAAAATATCAGAAAAAGAAAAATATTGGGTATAATCCGCTGTAGAGCAACCGTAAACACGTGTTTCTGACTAATTGGTCGTCATCAGTACGGTGTAGCCAAGGAATAAGGTGGGATAACCTTGGAGATGTAAGCTAAACGGAAGACCATCAGGTGACAGACCACCATTTGCAGCTTCAGCTAGAAGATCCTCGGTTTTGAGGACAACAACTAACGTCGCCACGAGGAAGACAATGTCAACCTGCGTGCCATCCGAGACCCAGGAAATGTAAATGAAAGAATAAGAAACTATCGCGGATACATAAAATATCAGAAAAAGAAAAATATTGGGTATAATCCGCTGTAGAGCAACCGTAAACACGTGTTTCTGACTAATTGGTCGTCATCAGTACGGTGTAGCCAAGGAATAAGGTGGGATAACCTTGGAGATGTAAGCTAAACGGAAGACCATCAGGTGACAGACCACCATTTGCAGCTTCAGCTAGAAGATCCTCGGTTTTGAGGACAACAACTAACGTCGCCACGAGGAAGACAATGTCAACCTGCGTGCCATCCGAGACCCAGGAAATGTAAATGAAAGAATAAGAAACTATCGCGGATACATAAAATATCAGAAAAAGAAAAATATTGGGTATAATCCGCTGTAGAGCAACCGTAAACACGTGTTTCTGACTAATTGGTCGTCATCAGTACGGTGTAGCCAAGGAATAAGGTGGGATAACCTTGGAGATGTAAGCTAAACGGAAGACCATCAGGTGACAGACCACCATTTGCAGCTTCAGCTAGAAGATCCTCGGTTTTGAGGACAACAACTAACGTCGCCACGAGGAAGACAATGTCAACCTGCGTGCCATCCGAGACCCAGGAAATGTAAATGAAAGAATAAGAAACTATCGCGGATACATAAAATATCACCGAGGATCTTCTAGCTGAAGCTGCAAATGGTGGTCTGTCACCTGATGGTCTTCCGTTTAGCTTACATCTCCAAGGTTATCCCACCTTATTCCTTGGCTACACCGTACTGATGACGACCAATTAGTCAGAAACACGTGTTTACGGTTGCTCTACAGCGGATTATACCCAATATTTTTCTTTTTCTGATATTTTATGTATCCGCGATAGTTTCTTATTCTTTCATTTACATTTCCTGGGTCTCGGATGGCACGCAGGTTGACATTGTCTTCCTCGTGGCGACGTTAGTTGTTGTCCTCAAAACCGAGGATCTTCTAGCTGAAGCTGCAAATGGTGGTCTGTCACCTGATGGTCTTCCGTTTAGCTTACATCTCCAAGGTTATCCCACCTTATTCCTTGGCTACACCGTACTGATGACGACCAATTAGTCAGAAACATGCGTTTACGGTTGCTCTACAGCGGATTATACCCAATATTTTTCTTTTTCTGATATTTTATGTATCCGCGATAGTTTCTTATTCTTTCATTTACATTTCCTGGGTCTCGGATGGCACGCAGGTTGACATTGTCTTCCTCGTGGCGACGTTAGTTGTTGTCCTCAAAACCGAGGATCTTCTAGCTGAAGCTGCAAATGGTGGTCTGTCACCTGATGGTCTTCCGTTTAGCTTACATCTCCAAGGTTATCCCACCTTATTCCTTGGCTACACCGTACTGATGACGACCAATTAGTCAGAAACACGTGTTTACGGTTGCTCTACAGCGGATTATACCCAATATTTTTCTTTTTCTGATATTTTATGTATCCGCGATAGTTTCTTATTCTTTCATTTACATTTCCTGGGTCTCGGATGGCACGCAGGTTGACATTGTCTTCCTCGTGGCGACGTTAGTTGTTGTCCTCAAAACCGAGGATCTTCTAGCTGAAGCTGCAAATGGTGGTCTGTCACCTGATGGTCTTCCGTTTAGCTTACATCTCCAAGGTTATCCCACCTTATTCCTTGGCTACACCGTACTGATGACGACCAATTAGTCAGAAACACGTGTTTACGGTTGCTCTACAGCGGATTATACCCAATATTTTTCTTTTTCTGATATTTTATGTATCCGCGATAGTTTCTTATTCTTTCATTTACATTTCCTGGGTCTCGGATGGCACGCAGGTTGACATTGTCTTCCTCGTGGCGACGTTAGTTGTTGTCCTCAAAACCGAGGATCTTCTAGCTGAAGCTGCAAATGGTGGTCTGTCACCTGATGGTCTTCCGTTTAGCTTACATCTCCAAGGTTATCCCACCTTATTCCTTGGCTACACCGTACTGATGACGACCAATTAGTCAGAAACACGTGTTTACGGTTGCTCTACAGCGGATTATACCCAATATTTTTCTTTTTCTGATATTTTATGTATCCGCGATAGTTTCTTATTCTTTCATTTACATTTCCTGGGTCTCGGATGGCACGCAGGTTGACATTGTCTTCCTCGTGGCGACGTTAGTTGTTGTCCTCAAAACCGAGGATCTTCTAGCTGAAGCTGCAAATGGTGGTCTGTCACCTGATGGTCTTCCGTTTAGCTTACATCTCCAAGGTTATCCCACCTTATTCCTTGGCTACACCGTACTGATGACGACCAATTAGTCAGAAACACGTGTTTACGGTTGCTCTACAGCGGATTATACCCAATATTTTTCTTTTTCTGATATTTTATGTATCCGCGATAGTTTCTTATTCTTTCATTTACATTTCCTGGGTCTCGGATGGCACGCAGGTTGACATTGTCTTCCTCGTGGCGACGTTAGTTGTTGTCCTCAAAACCGAGGATCTTCTAGCTGAAGCTGCAAATGGTGGTCTGTCACCTGATGGTCTTCCGTTTAGCTTACATCTCCAAGGTTATCCCACCTTATTCCTTGGCTACACCGTACTGATGACGACCAATTAGTCAGAAACACGTGTTTACGGTTGCTCTACAGCGGATTATACCCAATATTTTTCTTTTTCTGATATTTTATGTATCCGCGATAGTTTCTTATTCTTTCATTTACATTTCCTGGGTCTCGGATGGCACGCAGGTTGACATTGTCTTCCTCGTGGCGACGTTAGTTGTTGTCCTCAAAACCGAGGATCTTCTAGCTGAAGCTGCAAATGGTGGTCTGTCACCTGATGGTCTTCCGTTTAGCTTACATCTCCAAGGTTATCCCACCTTATTCCTTGGCTACACCGTACTGATGACGACCAATTAGTCAGAAACACGTGTTTACGGTTGCTCTACAGCGGATTATACCCAATATTTTTCTTTTTCTGATATTTTATGTATCCGCGATAGTTTCTTATTCTTTCATTTACATTTCCTGGGTCTCGGATGGCACGCAGGTTGACATTGTCTTCCTCGTGGCGACGTTAGTTGTTGTCCTCAAAACCGAGGATCTTCTAGCTGAAGCTGCAAATGGTGGTCTGTCACCTGATGGTCTTCCGTTTAGCTTACATCTCCAAGGTTATCCCACCTTATTCCTTGGCTACACCGTACTGATGACGACCAATTAGTCAGAAACACGTGTTTACGGTTGCTCTACAGCGGATTATACCCAATATTTTTCTTTTTCTGATATTTTATGTATCCGCGATAGTTTCTTATTCTTTCATTTATATATATATATATATATATATGTATATTACTACTACTATTGTATTACTCCAAAGTGTTGACCTTGGTTAATGTTTCTTGGCTGTGTTAAATTGCTTATAAATCAAATTATGGAATAATTTTCTTCTTGGGGTAGCGGCCTGCTATTTATATTTGGAAAAAGGTAAATAAAAAACTTTTTACGCTTCGACAATTTAATAGTTGTCTTTCATTCTTTTTTTTCCCTTTCATTAATTATAGTTTACATTATATTGTCTGTAACAATTAAAATTCTTTGTTAAAACTTAAACTTATTGTAAAACAAAAACCAATTGTGAAAATCACCGAACATTTTAAAAGGTTTTGTATATAAAAAACACACTGACAAATAAGACAAATTATCCCTGGAATTAGGTATACAAAAACAATTCTTTTGACAGGATACATCTGTAACTGAATCAATATTTATTTTGTTAAAAATAATTTGTTTTTGTGATACATTCTGATTTTCTCCCCATTTAAAATCCGTATTAGTCAATCTCATTTTATTAAAATAATTATTCATTAGTTTTTCATTTTACACATGTCGAACTGCTATGGGAATTGTTGTGTATTTGTTCGTTAATGTACATGCATATTTTATCGATCTAGGCATATGGTCTCCTATCTTTGTCGCTATATACATTTCTTATATGTGGTCCTTTATTTTCTTCAAGGTTGTTATTTTATACATTTCTACATTTTTTCTTTAATTTATATATTTCTTTAAGCTTAAATTTTGCAAACATGATTCATACATGGTGTGTTGGTTTAAATTTGTTTAGATATTGAATTAAAGGGAAGTACATTTTGGACAGACCATCTATTTCATTTCTATCGTTTATTGAATTTGTATTTCTCACTATGTGTATCATCTCCAATATGCCTCTTGCTTTAGTATTAAACGTGTGTTTGGAATTTGTTTGATGTTTCTACAGCGCTGTATTATTTTTCGCATATTTATACCCCTTTATTCTTTCTTCCAAAAGCTGCTTAGTTTGTCCTATATATACTTTGTTACAATCGGCACATGGAACATTATACACTACATGTGATTGTTTTATTATTGGTACTTGATCATATAAGAAATGTATGTAACGACAAAGATGGGAGACCAAATGCATTAACGAACAAATACACAACAAATCCCAAAACAGTTAAAAATGTGTAAAATTAGATCGACTAATAAGGATTTTAAATGGGGGGGGGGGGGGAAGTCAGAATGTATCACAAAAACAAATTAATTTTAACAAATGTTGATTTATTTACAGATGTATACTGTCAAGTGAATTGTTTTTGTATACCTAATTGTAGGAATAATTTGTCAAAGTGTTTTTATATACAAAACAAAATGTTTGGTGAGTTTCAAAATTGTTTTTTGTTTTACAATAAGTTTAAATTTTAACAAAGAATTTTAATTGTTTCAGACAATATAATGTAGAATATAATTTTAAAGAAAGGAAAAAAACGAATTTAAAAGAATTTTTGGAAAAGACAACTATTAAAGTGTCGAAACGTAAAAAGTTTTTTATTTACCTTTTTGCAAATATAAATAGCAGGCCGCTACCCCAAAAAAAAATATTCAATAATTTGAGTTATAAACAATTTAACACGGCCAAGAAACATTAACCAAGGTCAACACATTGGAGTAATACAATTATACAACCATATGGTATTTGGCGAAAAGAATGGACATACACCAAAATTAAACAGGATCTTGGACAAGGTGTTCACAACAAAATTAAGAAAATATTAAAATTAGATAATAAATTTGCAGGATTAAAGAATAAAGAATAGTTTCGATTATATGAAAACACAATAATATAACTCCAACTTTTTTGAAACACAAAACGTCACACATAGGATTCAAGGACAGTAGACTTGCCAATGACTTTAAAAACAAAGTAAGTAATTTTACACATGCAACATTGAATTTATTAATAACAGATGTTACTAATGAATTAAATGTTTTAAAATCAAAAGTTTATGAAAACTACAACGAACTTAAAAAACAATTAAAACCAAACATCAAAGATGAAATTTATAAATGGTTGAAAACTAGATACAATTATCTTTTTAATAAAATCAAACTAAAACAACAAAGAAAAATAGAAAATTTAAAGCATAAAGTATTGATATCAAATAATTATTCGGAAAAAAAAGAAATGAACAACTGTGACAATAGCCATGACAATTTCAATAAACAATGGATCACTAATTTGACAATTTGTAACAATTATACCAGATAATGTTTTAAAAATTTTAAGTTTAGGTCCTAAATTTACAGCAAATTATTATAACAGCAATATTTCGAAAAACAAGTCAACAATAAATTTGTTAATTGCAAACATTGAATCATACATAGACGGTTTAAATGTTAAAGATAAAAACCTCATACGATCAAAGATATGCAACAGGACAATTAATCACAAACAATCAACTAAAATACATAAACATCAATATGACGTAGTACATTTAAAAAACAAATTAAAGAAAGAGAAAAGTTTTTAAAAGAAAACAGACAGATAATAGTACTTAGAACAGACAAGACAAACAAAACAGTATTAATGAACAAGGAAGACTATGAAATTAAAAGGAAAAACTTACTAGACGACAAGACAACATACGGAATTATAAAAAATGACCCCACAACCAAGTATCAAAAAACTAACAATCTTTTACTAAAAAAAAAGGGAAAATAAATCAGTAATATCACCAGACACTGCGAAAAATATATAAACAACTTACTCGTGATCCAACATACAGCATGTGTCAATTTTCATTAGCCATAGGCGATTAATCCATACAGTACGTGGCAACATAGTACCCCTTCTTTCCTTTCCAATGCCAGCACGACCGATGCATGCTCGTAAATACAAGTTAGCGTGGTTAGCAGTAACTATTCGACCACCTAAAGCGTAATTCTAATAAAATTAAAAATAAGGTAAATAAAAAAGGATTCTGAAAATAATAATAAACTACTAGATCAGGAGATCGCGGCGGCCATTTGATGTTTCCCGTTCCAGTAATAAGACGGCTTTTATTGCAGACTAGATCGCAACGTGTTCGCAGCTAAACATTGAATGTAAAATCTGGTCGGGAGAAGTGGGAAGATCGGGAAAATCGTTGTGATGTCGATTGTTGCCGGGATTTGTGACGGACAGTAGGGATGCCACGTTGCCACGTATTACTCGTATACGTATAAATCGCACGTAAACATTGAATCCCTATACCTAATGAAAATTGACACATACGGTATACATATGAAAGGAAACGAATACTATAACTAAAAATCTTAAAACCAAGGGATATGTTGATGAAACGTTTTAGAAAAAACTCGCAAACCTAACTGTCCACTACGTCCTATAGTATCATGTGTCCAAAGCCATGCTACACACCTATCCAGATACATAGCTGACATCCTCGAAAAAATCATTTAAAGAATATAATAAATATAAAATTAAAAACCACTTTATTTTTGCTAACAGCATTAACAACTTCAAAGTATTAAAAAGAGTGGTACTTGTGTCATTTGATGTCACGAGCCTTTTCACAAATATCCCCACTGATTTGGTCATTACGTTGGTTTCAGAGATTTGGAATTATAACTCTTAACACTAGCATCCCAAAAAAAGAGTTTGTGTCTATCTTAGAATCATATCTGGATTTTCAACAGTGTGAACTTTACTTACAATAATTAATTTTACGAACAAATAAAAGGTATCCCTATGGAACACTCGTTATCTCCAATTATCGCCGATTTAGTTATGAACACAGACATAGATTTTGTGATTAAAAACAGTAGGACACTTCCAAGAGTGATTTTCCAATATGAAGACGATCTGTTTTGTATAACATCAAGCTCTGAATCAAAATCCGCTTTACAATTATCCAGCTCTTTCAATCAACAGTTTCAATTTGCACGTGAGATAGAAGAAATCCGTATACTTTACCCTTCTTTGATGCATTGGTGATACGCGAAAAACACACGATTAAACTTGAGTGGTACCGACAACCATCGAACTCAAACAGATTGTCCAAAAAAATTAAAATAAATTTTATTAAATGTTTAAAAAACAGGATCATAAAAATAACTACACATACTACAGCCAAAAAGAAAATTTGAAAAACATATTAGTACTAAACAATTACCCCACTAGCACAGTTAACAAAATTCTTTTTCCAATATATCCCAAATCATAAAATCCAGATGCTGTTTCAGGATGTCATTCTTATTACATATACACTTGCCAACACCATGAACAAACTATTTACACTGTTGAAGAATAGAATAAGTACTCTAGCAAACAGTAATGTGGTATATCTTTTATAATGCGACTGCGGTAAATATTATGTGGGTCAAACTAAACAACGTCTAAAAGGACGCAATGCGCTACATACCGGTTGTGTAATGCAACACTTGACATAGCAAGTCCAAAATACATCAGAATTGCAACGTCGCGTACTGTATCTCCGCACTCGCTACATTTAAAGGTGAAGCATCGACTGGCAATATAGCAGTTATCTCTACTCTCTCCTGTCTTTCGTCGCTCTCCCAGTACGGCCAAAGAATACGACGTTGCAATATTTACCTGATAATATTAAGTGTTTCATTCAACAAGCTGTATAAGTAACGTCGGAAGACACCCACAAAAATGTACTTCTGCTTCCCATCTGAGCAACACATACCACGATATTACCTTCAATAACGTACAAATTCTCTTTCACGAAAGTAACTTGTCCAAGAGACTTTTCTTAGAAACCGCAGCCATAAGAACCGTCAGTCCTAATATTAATTACAGAAACGACAGCAGCAATTTCTGTACCATCATTCCGCTCTAATCCCACATATGACTCGTAAAATCGAATCTAAACATCTAACAACTAGGTAATGCAACGGCCTTTTCTACAATAAGAAATAAGGGCATTCTTTGCTGAGTCCTGGATCCGCACCTGTTACAACTAAATAAAATTATTTTCCAAATGTTATTTTATATTTCAAAGAATAACAGATAAAAATACAGCATATGTTCTACTAACGATTTCATACCTGCACATGCATCCTTTATATACAGGCTGTTTATTTCAAAACTTCCCACCCTAAATTTCCGGAAATCTGGAAATTTATGAAAAATTCCCTGAAACACGTAAGAAGTATTATCGTGGGGGCTATTCCCCTTGATGCAAAAATTGACTCACCCACTTTAACCCTGCCCCCGGAAACTACCCACTTAAAAATCTTAAAAAGCAAGGGGTATCGAGTAATACATCATTTTAAAGGTCAGTTGAAACAGTACATTTTGGGGTTAACTTTTTAAAATTGATAGATTCGTTTTCAAGATTTAAAAAAAAATCTTTTGGTTTGTTTAATTTTTTGTCTTTTGTTTCAGGCTTAAATATGTATTACTCGAACATACTTTAACTGCTTAAAATGTTTTATTTTTTTTTTCAAGAAGCACCGGAACAAAAAATGGTATATCCGTTTTTTATGCTATTACTGTTTTTCGTTTAAAACATTATTATATTGTGCTGTTAAAAAATTGAATCAATGAACGCAAAATCGACACCAAAATGTACTGTTTCAAACGACCTTTAAAATGGCGTACCTATTACTCGATACCCCTTTCCGTTTCAGATTTTTAAGGGGGTAGCTCCCGGGGGCAGGGGTTCAAGTGGGTAAGTCAATTTTTGCATCAAGAAATGGCACCCACGATAATACTTCTTAGCTGTTTCAAAAAATGTTTCATAGATTTCAAGAAATTTAGGGTGGGAAGTTTTGAAATGAATGGTGGAAAATATATGGTCATTTGTCGAGGTACAAACATTAATGATATATTCTTTTAAAATTCCACTGTGACCTATTATAATTTTTTTTAAGTGTGCAAAGTTTTTAACGTGTGAATATTAAAATCTAAAATTATTACTCAAAGATATATAATATATTTAGGATAAGATCAATTATAGATTCGACTTCGTGTTATGTGAATCTTATTGAATTTTTACTCAGTGTAATTGTTTCAAAATAACAGTTAGTTCGTAGGGTATTCGTTTTTAGTTATCAACATCTGTTCACTTTAGTTTTTCATAATGCATTTTCAATTATAATTTAGCCATGTACATGATATAATTTAAGAGTATTTGAAATGATACATCTGTATTATGTAAACTTGCCTTATGCTATGCCCTGTGATTATCGTATGTTTTTGGTTAACCATAATTCACAGATTAAGTTGATAGTGTTTTCCAGTTGAATTATGTGAATTATTGCTGTTTAAAATTAAAATTAAAACTGTCCATTCGTAATGGGTATCTATGATTGATCTAATAGCTTATTTCCTATTATAAATTTCCTGCTATCAATGTTTGTGTTTGAAATATATAACTATTATAACTGTTAACATCATACTACTTTGTTCGATAAGATACTTAAGGTATTTATTTCTAGTTTACAAATAATTACTTGCTATACGAGGGTTGTTTGTTAAGCATGACCAATGTACGACTGGTTCCATCTATATGACAAGCATTGTGTAAATAAATATTTATGTGTGCATTGAATGGTATTGAGGGTGCTCAAGACCAGTACATTATATGCGAGACCAGACTTTTGATATATATATAAAAGATATTAAAATTCTTTGCCAATATATATCAAATCATCAAATGTACTAAAAATGAACGTTTTTCGTGGTAGTAGAGGCATTAATGACAAATTAAATTTGACAATAAGATGTCAATTAAAATTTCATTGACTATATAATGTAAATGTAAAAGTTTGAACTGTAGAAATTGAAAATGTACACAGTTAATAATCGAACTATCGCTATTATTAATGTAGTATTACTAAACGTATTGATTTATTAATACATGAGGGAATTTAGCAACACAACACAATAATATCGATGCAAACAGTAAAATCAAAATAATAGTGTTAAATTGTCTTAGTAGCCACAGACAGGTATATATCAGTGGCAGCCCGTGATTTTTTGGGATGGGAGGACACCGGGGGGTCTGAGTGTTTAATATAAAAAATTAAGTACAGACAAAAAAATAAACTCAATATGTTATTTAATTAATTTGTTTGAAAATAAAATCCATTCGCCGTTCTTTTGTTAGCTGCAAAATTGTCAAATTGTATTGTATATTTAAAAAATGTGTTCCTAGTTGCTTTAACAAGATGTGGTACATCAAAGAAACAAAATATTTTATGTTCTTCTAAGTAAAAGTATGGCGATTCTGGAAAACTCCTTATTCTTTTGAATATTTACAAAAATTTGATCCGATATCAGATACTAGTGCTCGGACAGAAAGCCCAATTGCAAATAACTTTAGTATTGTACATATTATCTACAGTCTCCTCTAAAGCTTTACCACTACATGTGCTGCTGACTAACCAACTGGCTGTTTACAATTCATATGAATGCCCTTAGCAAAGGGAACCACAGCAAATTTTGCTGGTTTATATGTTGTTTTACCATTTATTTTATGAAATCCTACAATTTCCTCTTTAGTTATATTATAAAATAAATTAGCTTTTAGTGACATTTCATCAATGCATAGAATGCATTCACGTGCTTTTGGTGTAAAATGAGCAGTTTTAATTTCAATTGCAGAATACACAAAATCACACACTCCTGAAGTTATATTAAAATTCTGTATTAATCTTTGTAATGTTCTTACGCTTGGCAATTGAAGTATTTTACTTAAGTATTTATAAACTCTTGATCCCAAAGAATAGATATTTAAAGCATATTCTTTGTACTGTATGCTGTATCTTGCAATATTCTTATTTTTATTAACTGCATTAAATTTAACAACAGTTGCCAGTTTGTTTTTGATAAATATCTGTCACAAAGCTCTAGAAAATATTGTAAATTCTCCTGTTTAGGATAGGATTTCATTTTGGATTTAGTAGCTATAACTCGATGCTGTTTTAGAGATTTTCTCAGTCTTTCCTTTCTGGGTGTATGGGCAGAGAGATTGTTTTCTGTTTGAACCCCAACATTGAATTGATTTCTTTTCATTTCATGGCTGTGAAGGAGGTTCCTTCACTAATATAAAAAGATAAAAAAACACATTAGAAGTATTTATTTTCATGCTTCATCTCTAATAAAAACTTTAATTATAAGTGCAAACCTTATCAAAACTTAATTTAACAATGATAAATAAGATCATATATTTTTTGTAGATAGTAAATAAATTTACAAATTTAAATTACGAAATATCTTATTAGAGAAATTAAAGTAAAACGTTGTTATCATCATGTACAGATTATTTTGGAATATTTCAAATTATAAAGTCATGTTATTATATTTATTCTACTCCAATGATGATGTATGAAGTTACATATTTTAAAATTACAATGCAACGAGATTGCGACTTAATATAGACAAAAACTGTTGAATATATAAAAGATAAATGCTAACAAATAATTTTGGAAATATTTATGATAGTTTATATTAAAAACACGTTTATGAAAAATAACCTACCCGTGTGAAATTCTGCATCAAAAGCTGTTGATGTTTCTGGTGTTTCCGCTCAGAGTGAGAGAAATAATGTGGGAATTGCATTAAATTCCTTAAATCATTTAAACACATGTGTGATTCAAAGTGTTTACCACACACAAATGTTGTTTGCCATAATTTTGACAAATCTTTACTTAGAAGGTCATTCCAGTTACAGCTGGTGATCCACTGTAAGACACTATAAAAAAGATGAATTACTACAAATTATCTGTTACTCAATAGCTATAACTTACCGATTTTCTTCTTTAGGAAATGAAAAGAAACTCTAGAATATATTTTGTTGCTGAACATTTTTACAAGTAAAAATACATCTAGGTACGCCAGATTTCTTCTTTCGTACAGTTTCCATTACTTATATCAACAACAATTTAACTGGCACTTTTACTTATTATTCTTTCGTAAATTATAAGTTATAAGACTTAGACAGGTTATATTTATACAAGTACACAACAAAAACAAAACACGCTATTTTAAAATGTGCGCTTGTTTGATATTGCGCACAAATATCGGAATTATGCAAGTGAGGCTTTTGTCACTTCTGTTATTCTGTGATATTACATACTGGATTGCCACCCGGCATCACAGAGTAGTGCCCGATAGCTGACATATACCGCTCTTGCCCCGCGCCACTTTTTATGCGCTCGATTTCTAATACAAACGGTGCAGTCGCGCGAGATGCCCCGGAGCCTATGTCAGACTGTGATTTTTAAACGCGCTGAAGAGACGGACTGTTACTTCCGAAAAAATCCCAAGCAGAAAAATCACAATTTTAGAGAAGGATAAAAATATATATTTGCTAATGTAGGTCAAGTGTGCATATAGTGATTTTGCTGCTAGGGATATTATTTGTTATCAAACAAATCAGAAAAATGACATACAAATTAGGTATTTATAATTAATGTATCTGTTAAAAGAAATTTATCACGGGGGGGGGGGGGGGTGCCCCGTTGCCCTTCCTGCAGCCGCCGCGCCACTGGTATATTATTCTCTTTCTTGTTATATAATATATCCGCGATTTCCTTTTTTTGATTTATCTTTCCCGGGTCTCGGGAGTCTGTCACCTAATGGTCTTCCTTATAGCTTACATCTCCAAGGTTATCCCACCTTATTCCTTGGCTACACCGTACTGATGACGACCAATAGTCAGAAACACGTGTCTACGATTGCTCTACAGCGGAATTTACTCGTTATTATCCTCTTACTTGTTATTTAATGTATCCGCGTTATGTCCTTTTTTGATTTATCTTTTCTGGGTCTCGGATGGCACGCAGGTTGGCATTAGTCTTCTTCGTGGCGACGTTAGTTATTGTCTTCAAAATTGAAGATCTTCTAGCTGAAGCTACAAATGGGAGTCTGTCACCTGATGGTCTTCCGTATAGCTTACATCTCCAAGGCTATTTCACCTTATTCCATGGCTACACCGTACTGATGACGACCAATATTCAGAAACACGTGTCTACGGTTGCTCTACAGCGGAATTTACCCGTTATTATTGTCTTTATTGTTATTTAATGTATCCGCGTTATTTCCTTTTTTTTGATTTATCTTTCCTGTGTCTCGGATGGCACGCAGGTTGGCATTAGTCTTCCTCGTGGCGACGTCAGTTGTTGTCTTCAAAATTGAGGATCTTCTAGCTGAAGCTACAAATGGGACTCTGTCGCCTGATGGTCTTACGTATAGCTTACATCTCCAAAGTTCACCTTATTCCTTGGCTACACCGTACTGATGACGACCAATAGTCAGAAACACGAATCTACGGTTGTTCTACAGCGGAATTTACATGTTATTATTCTCTTTCTTGTTATTTAATGTATCCGCGTTATTTCCTTTTTTTGATTTATCTTTCCTGGGTCTCGGATGGCACGCAGATTGGCATTAGTCTTCCTCGTGGCGACGTTAGTTGGTGTCTTCAAAATTGAGGATCTTCTAGCTGAAGCTATAAATGGGAGTCTGTCACCTGATGGTCTTCCATATAGCTTATATCTCCAAGGTTATCCCACCTTATTGCTTGGCTACACCGTACTGATGACGACCAATAGTCAGAAACACGTGTCTACGGTTGCTCTACAGCTGAATTTACCCGATATTTTTCTCTTTCTTGTATTTTATGCATTCGCGATAATTCTTTTTTCTATGATTTATCTTTCCTGGGTCTCGGATGGCACGCAGGTGGATTTTGTCTTCCTCGTGGAGAGGTTGGATGTTAATCTTCAAAGTTGAGGTTCTTCTAACCGAAGCTACAAATGGCGATCTGTCACCTGATGGTCTTCCGTGTCGCTTACATCTTCAAGGTTATCCCACTTATTCCTTGATTACACCGTACTGACGGAATCATAGAAAACTAATAACAAAAATAGGAAAGAAAGGTTACCATTTGCTTCTTCTGTTATAAAATCCTCAATTTATTGGAAGCAACAACCAACGTCATTATTGTCGAAGATGCCAAAGTTGGCTGTTGTCCCCAATAAATTGATGATCTTCTGGCGGAAGTTACAAATGGCTTTGAATTTTTGTTATTGGTTCATTGTGATTGTCGATAAAACCACTAAGTCAGGATGACATTACAGATTAGTTTCATATGTTTCTTTACGCTAGGAATAATTACATATATCGGCAAAATATTTATTATTAATAATATTAAAAATATTATTTCAGCACTAATTTGTGCTTCGTTTACCGATTTGTGGCGTGAGAGAAAGAATCAAGCAGATACATGTCAAATTTGATTTTAAATATAAGTAATATTTGAAAACTACTATTTACGATAAACATTTTAAATCAAAATTTGACGTTTTTAAAAGTTTCATTTTTTTTGAACTATTTATATTTTTTTGAGCGAGTACAATATGTACGATTTAAATTATAACATGAAAGTAGTAATAAAAGGATACGGTAACCTAACAAAGGGCCAAGGCATGATAAATACGTATCCATAAAATTTTGAAATAAATTATCAACTCACATTAAATCACTTTCCATGAGCCAGCCTAAAATAGTTTTTATTTAACGGAGCTTTTTACTCCTATAATGAATTCACCTTGTACAAAATTATTAAGAGTGACTTTTACATTTGCTTGTGATTATTTGCAATTATCGTGTTGCCTATAAAATGTTCAACAGTATATCTTTAATAGACTGCCATTTTCTATTCTACTTTTGTAGATATGTGTGTGTAAACCTGCTATATAAGTACATACATCGTATATACATATAAAATACAGATAATTATTATCAATTCAGTAGTGCTGCATGTTTCTCGAAAAAAAAACAGTAATTAAGAATATGACAAATGTAAAATTTATGTATATTAATCGAAACATTTTTTGGAAATATTAGATTTTGATATTCATCTAAAGTGTATTAATTTACACTCTCCATCCTATGAATGACAAATACATTATCAAATCTTGTAATAATATTACCCAATAATCTACTTCAACAAAGATAGTATTTAATATAATCTTTTTTGTATTTTTTAGGCGAAACCTTGAGAATGAGTGTATATACGAGTCTTCAGAAACATTCCGGTACGTAAATATGTGTAAAAGTGGGCTTCTAAATATTAACTCACTATATACATACACTAACCTTTATAATTATTATTTACTCTAATTAAAGAGAAAATGTATTATGCGAGTAATTTGTTGCAGTTTTTTATTAATGTTTTTTGTGTTGCTCATGCCTAATTTTTCCATTTAATATAACATACGCTCATTTCAAAACTTCCCACCCTAAATTTCTGGAAATCTGGAAATCTACGAAAAATTCCTTGAAACAGGTAAGAAGTATTATCGTGGCGGCCATTTCTTGATGCAAAAATTGACTTACTCACTTTAACTCCCTGCCCCCGGGAGGTACCCCCTCAAAAATCTTAAATGGAAAGGAGTATCGAGTAATACGTCATTTTAATGGTCTTTTGAAACAGCACATTTTGGCGTTTACTTTTTTGAAATTGATCGATTCGTTTTGAAGGTTTTAAAAAAAATCTTTCAGTTTGTTTAATATTTTGTATTTCGTTTTAGGCTTAAATATCTATTACTCAAACACACTTTAACTGCTTAATATGTTTTATGGACGACTAACCAATAATGTAGGTATTATATTAATCACTATTGGTTAATAATAACACTCATAATACACGGAGGGAATAATGAAATGCGACCTGGGAATAATGAGCCATAACGTTACCATTATTCCCTGCATTCCGCCAATAAGAACATAACGTTACCAACGTTGTCGTAGTAACGATAGACAAGTTCGGCCATTTTACCGAGTGTCTAACCGCCAAACGTCATATCCATATAGTAATCTGGCATTAAGATTAATTATTTTGATTTTTTTTTAGTAATCTTCAGTTAGTCGTAGATAAAGTAGTGTATACTAACTCGCAATAATGACTATTATACCCTTGAGCCGAGTTACTCCCTCGCCGCTTCACGGCTCGGTTCGTAAATTCGGCTCTCGGGAATAATGACTGTCATTATTGACTCGTTGTATAAACTATTATTATCGACGACTAAACAATAATGTAGGTATTATATTAATCACTATTGGTTAATAATAGTCATAATACCCGGAGGGAATAATGAAATGCGACCGGGAAGTAATGAGCCATAACGTTACCATTATTCTCTGCATTCCGCCAATAAGAACAAAACGTTACCAACGTTGTCGTAGTAACGATAGACACGTTCGGCCATTTTACTAACTGTCTAACCGCCAAACGTCATATCGATATAGTAATCTGGCATTAAGATTAATTATTTTGATTTTTTTAGTACTCTTCAGTTAGTCCTAGATAAAGTAGTGTATACTAACTCGCAATAATGACTATTATACCCTCGAGCCGAGTTACTCCCTCGCCGCTTCACGGTTCGGTTCGTAAATTCGGCGCTCGGGAATAATAACTGTCATTATTGACTCGTTGTATAAACTACTATTATTTTCATTTTTAAAGTTATTTAAGTATTAAAATATTTTTTGCTGAAAAATTCAATCCAATAATTGTTCAGAATGTTTTCTGTTGATCGCTAAACACTGGTACAGCCTTTGTTCAGAACTTCGGCAAACATCTCTTTGATTTCCACGGTGGGTTGCATTAATCCTCTGGAGAAGTTCTTCTAAATTTAGAAGTGGAGGGGTAAATACAACATTCTTCTCTCAGCTGATTATGTTTTACATTTGCAACAGATCCAGTCTGAGTAAATTTGTTAATAAAATTTAGGACGTATCTATGAAATGTGATCTCATCCGGATGCCTTTCGTTAAATGTTGTGGCAGTTCGTCGAGCAGTTTACTTTCGGCTCCATAAATTAATACAATTTCAATCCTTTCTGGCATACTGTAAACCATTATTGTTATAATGGATTACAGACGGTGATAATACAATCGAACCTCTATATATCGATTTCGAAGGTTCCTTTACAAAAATTGGTTATATAGGATATGTAGACATTTTTCATCATTTTCAAACTAAAAACAAGTACAGTTAATTTTCTAGAGTTACAGGTATTTTTAACATTAAATAAAAAAAAATAAACAATAGAATAAATTTATTTTAAAAATAGTACTATGTAATTACATATATAATATGTACATTATGTGCGTATTTGAAATTTTTTTACAAATAAATATGGAATATACATAATGTGTATATCATCTAAAAATTTACATATGTAACGAAACAAATTATATGTTTTTTTAAATTTTTGAACGAAGCAGCTTCTAATGTCCTTTTGGGTCGAATTACTATTTGCTGAAAGCGCATCATAATAGTGTTAACTTTTATTCAGACAGGTGAAAACTTCAGGAACGTTAGAAATAAATCTCAAGCTGTTTCGCATAGTTCTGAATGCTTGCATTACTTGTCTTCTAGACGGTTTTTCAATTATAAATTCATCTTCATTGTCGTCTTCTTTAGCACAGTTAGGTTCGTCTGCATCAAAGCAGTCGTCTAGTATTTCCTGATCGGTGGGGTAATCAGCCACAATTAATTTGTCGTCCATGTGTAGAAATTGCTCGAATTCAATTCCGTCATTTACTTTTCCTAATGATTCGTGTTGTTTCCATTGTTCTTTTGTATTTTCGGTATTTGTTTGCTCTCTATCGTCTGTTGTTTCTTGATCTTCTTCAGGACTTTCCTCTACAAAACCAGCCTTAGCAAAACAGTTTTTTATCGTAGTGGATAAGACATCATTTTCCCATACTTTGGCCAATGCGCTTATACAAAATCGAAGATTTATAAGTTTTCTGTAGATTCCTCATTTTCAAATGCGAACATCAAGTGCTTGAGAATTTGTATTTGGTAATGAAGTTTCAAATTTTTAATTACGCCTTGATTCATGGGTCGTAATTTAGTGGTCGTACTAGGAGGCAAGAAAACAAGCTTAGTGTTAGTCAATTTTTGTTGAACTGAACTAGGATGGGCTGAGCTGGGCAATTGTCCACGAAGAAAACCATATATTTTTTTTGTTTTTGTTTGATCGTCTGTTTATCAAAGTTAGTTACCCATTTATCAAAAATTGCTCCGGTCATCCACGATTTTTTGTTACTTCAAGTGATTTTTTGATTTCTGCTTACCGGTTATGTTTGCACAAACGACAACCGTGATTCGTTCTTTACTAAGATTTTCTCCAAAGCATTTATTGTCTTTGAAAGTCAGAGATTTATTGGGCAAACATTTGAATAAGACACCCGTTTCATCCATGCTGAACACATTGGGGTGGTATTCTTTTAAAATGGTTTGTACAAATGTGTTTTGCTATTTAGAACATTGCGCGTCCGAAACACTAACACTTTCACCCGATGTTACTTTTTCTTGGATGTCGTGTCGCTTTTTAACCGCCACCCAGAGCTGGCTTAGGAATTGGAAATTTTTAACATAGCAGGAAATTCTGTCGCTTTCTGCTTAGTGGGTGGCCTGTCACAGGCATGTTTTTGTCTCGTATCATTTTTACTCATTTCAATACTTCTTCAACGATCTTTTCAAATTTTAAGGATTTAAATCGTTTCCGATGTCCTCCAACACTTTCAAACGTATTTTTAACCGAATCACGATTTTTTATAACTGTTCATACCGTACTTGTCGAAATTCCGTACTTTTTCTTTTCTCTTTTATTAATTCGAACGTCTCTTTCAACCTCCTGCAATAATAAAATATGGGTAACTTCCGAAACATAACATGTAACCAAAGAAAATACAAAATTACCTGTTGTGGACACTATATACAATACTATTTCCCTTGTTTTTTTTTTGTATTTTCAAATTCTCAGTTTCTTATCAGTATTGATAATTATTTGCTTTTCAACAAGGGACAAGTGATCGAAACGGCCGCGTTTCCTCGGTGGTAAAATAGGTAGGTTTCTTCTTGTACTCGGCGAAGTAGAAAAAAATACACAAAATGCAATTGTCAAATGAATAGAAATGACTGTTAATTAAATTAAGTGAGTGTCATTTGCTCACAAAAAGAATCAATCGAATTGCCCACTTTTAGCGCTAAAATTTAAAGGTGGTCCCCAGAACTAAAAACAGTATAGTAATTACTGTTTTTTAATATATTTTTATATACCGGGTGTCCACACGAAAACTTTATATTGAATTATTTCTGGTGTTTTTGAAGACAAAAACTTGAAATTTTGGGTGGTTGTTCAGGATATAGGGGGACAATGAATAGTGTATTTCATACCGCCCCATCGGGTCACCCGCCGCCGCCGGCCACCCCCACTCCAATATTTTAAATGACACCCTGTATTTTTTTTGGTGGTTTTGAAAGAACACAATTTTCTTGATATTCCTATGTGAAAAAACTAGTAACACACATTATGACATTTATGAGATATTTAAATTTAAAAGATTCAGATATCAGAAATTATTAACTCCGAAAAATCATAAGTTAGTCATGGAAATAGTTTGCTTTAAATTAGAATTGTCAAAATTGTGACTTTTGTGTTTCATTAATATTAATACTTGTAAAATTGTTCTTAAAGTTTCGGCTTTTTCGCTGAAATGGTTTATACTCTTGAAGAGAGAACTGAAATAGTGATTTTGTATGGGATTGCAAACAAAAATTATTCCCAAGCGGCGACGTTATTCAATGAAAACCATCCAAACAGAAACGTATCTGTTGCTTATGTCAGAACGCTAATAGAAAAATTTTTGCAAACTGGATCTGTAAATAATAAAAAACGGAATACGAATAATTGTGGTGTACTAAATGAAGCTATGCAACTAGCAGTTCTTGGGCATATTAATTTAGACCCAGAGCTTTCGTTGAGAAAATTATCCGAAGTTTCGGGAGTGCCAAAATCAACCTGCCATAAGATATTAAAATTAAACAAAATGCACCCTTATAAAATTCAACTTCACCAAGAGTTGGGTGACGGTGATTTCGACAGAAGAGTCGAATTTTGTGAAATAATGACAGATATGATTCGGCAAAATGGAAATGTTTTGCGAAGTATTTGCTTTAGTGATGAAAGTTGCTTTTACTTAAATGGTCTTGTGAATAGACACAACTGTCGATATTGGAGCGACGTAAAACCCCATTTTTTCCGAGAAGGCAACACACAATATCCCCAAAAAATTAATGTATGGGCTGGAATTCTTAATAACCAAGTAATTGGCCCGATATTCTTCCATGAAAATTTAAATGGACCTAAGTACTTACAATTTTTGGAAGAGCTAATACATCCTCTTATCATACAGTGTCTAGAAGAAAACTTGAATGAAATAGAGGAGGAGCAATTATATTTTCAACAAGATGGAGCTGGGCCACATTACTGTTTAGACGTTAGGAATTATTTGGATAATATTTTCCCAGGACATTGGATTGGACGTAGGGGCTCTATTGAATGGCCAGCTCGCTCCCCCGATTTAACTCCCCTAGATTTCTTTTTGTGGGGACATTTGAAGTATGTTGTTTATAAGACACCGCCACAATCAATAGCTGATTTACGTAATAGAATAACAGAGGAATGTCGAAATTTAACGCCACAAGTGTTCGAAAATGTTAGAAATGCTTTTGAAAATAGACTTTATTTATGTTTAAATGTAAACGGTGAACAATTTGAGCATTTAATTTAACTAAAATGTTGTGAATAAATCTTGTTTTAAGTATTTCCATGACTAACTTATGATTTTTCGGAGTTAATAATTTCTGATATCTGAATTTCAGTTCTCTCTTCAAGAGTATAAACCATTTCAGCGAAAAAGCCGAAACTTTAAGAACAATTTTACAAGTATTAATATTAATGAAACACAAAAGTCACAATTTTGACAATTCTAATTTAAAGCAAACTATTTCCATGACTAACTTATGATTTTTCGGAGTTAATAATTTCTGATATCTGAAACTTTTAAATTTAAATATCTCATAAATGTCATAATGTGTGTTACTAGTTTTTTCACATAGGAATATCAAGAAAATTGTGTTCTTTCAAAACCACCAAAAAAAAATACAGGGTGTCATTTAAAATATTGGAGTTGGGGTGGCCGGCGGCGGCGGGTGACCCGATGGGGCGGTATGAAATACACTATTCATTGTCCCCCTATATCCTGAACAACCACCCAAAATTTCAAGTTTTTGTCTTCAAAAACACCAGAAATAATTCAATATAAAGTTTTCGTGTGGACACCCGGTATACTTTGGTACGGATTTCATGTTATGAAAAAGGCATCTTCAATAATTAAGTTTTGTGTAGAAGTCAAGCAACATGTTAATAGAAGACAAACTTATTACTGTGTCTAAAAAACATCAAATTCAGTATGTATATACCGGTGTCTCAGTGAAGTGGTAAAGCACAGTCCTCTCAACAATAAGGTTGCCAATCTAAAGTATAAATTCTATCTAATATTTGTAGGTCGAGCTATAACTTTATTATGAATGAAATAGTCAATCTTTCCAGCGCAACAGAGTTTCGACGTAAAATATAGGGATGAATAGGTATACACATTTATGAAAATACGCTTAATGTAAACATAATAAATCACTGGGTTTTTATTTGGGATGTTATTGTAATCTTATGTCGGCTTTTTTCGCATTGCAAGTATATGTGAAATACTCTGATGATTTGCTTTCTTGTATGAATTTAAAGACAGGACACGAGCGGCCGATGACTCATCGCCCACGGGCGCACTATTGAAATTTTGTATTTTTAAAAAGTGTTTAATTTTATTTATATAATTGCATAACAAGTGGGTGGTGATCTATAAAATATAAAATAAATTATTATTTAAATTAGTATGATAGGCCATGTGTGGGTGGATAATGCAAGAAAGAAGGTATTAAAAGGTCCAAAATTCCCACAGATTCTTTATTTTAAATTGTGTTCGGTTACCGGTTTCGTGAGTTTAAGAAAGGACTCACATCTTCAGGCCAAGAATCCTACATAACAAATCGTTCGTCCTGCACCAGCAACAACACCCATGTTCCCTCGTATTCTCCAAACAAAAAGTATAGAGAAACCGAGCGTTTCAAAAACATTAAAGCAAAACTTCGAACTCCTTTATGTGTGTCAGAATTGAATTCATTACTGAATTAAAGTAAGTGTAATAACTTGCTATACAAAAAATTTTTAAAAAAGAAGAACGGACAACACATTAAAATATTGTAAATAGGACAAAACCAACAGACGGTCAAACACAAAGTTGGCTTGAAGATGTGAGTCCTTTCTTAAACTCACGAAACCGGTAACCGAACACCGTTTAAAATAAAGAATCTGTGGGAATTTTGGACCTTTTAATACCTTCTTTCTTGACATTATTATTTGTTCATTTTGTAGTTCAAATCCAGTAAACTCTCCGTACTTTATTTACTTTATGAAATATAATACATTTTAAAAACCCCTCACGCTTCTACCTACGCCGATGAAGAAAGGAATTTAACAGTAAAAACAATTTCTTTGCATTCCCGTTTTCTGGACAGTTCACCATGCCTGATGTTATACATTATTTCTTCTGTCCGTCGTAATTTTGGCCTCATACATGTGGTCTGTATGTATGATCAAGACACTAATATGGACACAATAATAAAGAATTATTTTATCATAAACCAAAATTATTTTATGTTTTCTATACATATATACACTCTAAAGCATAATGTATTAATATCAATAAGAAAGATTATTTTTGTTATGTATAGCAAATTTTATTTGCTTTACGAGAACCCGGCGCACAGAGGTAATTTTTAAAAATTACAGGTGGAAATAAATAAGGCATATGAGAAACTCCCAATCATGCAATTCGTTATTCACATTCAAATTGTAAATATATTTAATATACAGGATGCCCATTTTCTATATCTGGGATGGCACTAAATCGGCCAAATTAAATATGATATTTTTTTGTTTATTTTCATAGCGACTGGCGATAAACTATAACAATTCTAGCACAAAAAACTGGTTTTACAAACTGTCTCTTTCAAAACGAAGTCATTGGAAATATTGTTTTAATTATAAAGTTTTGAAATTTTTTTCTACCTAGGATTTAAAAAATTACTTCTGTGAGGCGCCGCCGGCGTTCAGTCAAACTTCTAGAAATTTCTCAAAACTATTGGGAATAGTAAACACGAGAATAATCTTCAATGTGTGAGATTATTGAGACTTATATATTAAAGCACTCTCGGCATATTAGGAGACAGAGTAGACAACCCGACAAGTGCTGTCGGATATTATTATTAATAAAGTGAAATGCACACAATACTTATAGGCAATTGATTTATTGCTTATTCTGTGTAAAAAAAGTTGATATTAATATAAATCTTTGTGGCAAATAAATATTTTGGGACACAAAAAATTCATTGCTCTGCACATATGTGCATGTAAAGTGATTCATCGCTTTATTACTTATACCTTTTGACCATGAGGTAAAAAGGAATATCAAGTAGTGAAAATTTTGTCACCATGTTGACAACACTTGAATAAACTTTGACAGAAATGGTAGGTAGACCACTCTGTAGCAAGACGTCCTGGTTCAGGAAGAAAAAGGGTAACACGTCCAGAAAAAGATAATGCTCCGACTAGTTATACGAAAAACATCCTTTTGAAACCTGACGCAGGGCTATTCAGGTAATAGGATTTGGTGGAAGTGTAAGCACAGCTCGCAACAGATTGGTAGAAGTATATATTGAGAATTATATTGCCGCTATAAAACCGACACTAAATGAGGAACAAAAAGAAGAAAGACTCAGATTTGCAGAAAGCTACCTCGCCAAAAACATGGATTTCTGTGAAAGAGTGTTTTTTTCTGACGAGTCAAGTTTCCAGTCATATTCGAATGCGAAACGGAAAGTGCATCGATAACAAAACACTCATTATAATTTAAATAATACACTGAAACGAAGCCGTAGTGGTAGATTTCCGGTCAATGTATGGGGGATGGATATCGAATCTTGGAACGGAACCCATATGGAAAATAGAAAATATGTTCAATAGTGTGCAGTATCGAGACATATTGTCCAATATTATACTACCATCAGTTAATGTAATGTATCAAAATAATTTTGTGGTCCAGCAGGATAACTTCCCCGTTCACCGATAGCGATTAGTTCAACAATGGTTTCAAACATCAAATGTTCAAGTTTTACCATGGCCCTCAAATGGCTCCGACTAAAATCCCATTGAGCATGTTTGGGGGATCTTGAAGAAAGATATGTTGAAAAAATTTTTTCCGCGTACTTCCGACGAACTATGGACCAACATCGATACTGTCTGGGGAGATATTTCTGTGCAATACTGTAGCAAACTTATTGCCTCTATACCCTCTAGACTTCAAGAGGTCATTGAAAATGATGGAGCTTGGATTCACTACTGAATATTATCTGTGTTCCCATGTAAAACATTTTCAGCGATTTCTTGAGGTTTTGCTGTAATTGTAAATCTTTATTGTTTTTGTGTGAAAATATATTGAAAAAATTGAGATATCTATTTATGTATACACGTATATATTTAAATATAAAACCATTTTTCTTTTCTTGGAACCTCTTATATTTTTTATATAATTTTATAATTTGAACTTCATATTTTTTATGGTAAGTACCGTATTATTTTTGAATAAATATTTTGTTTGCAAAATTTAATTACTGCTGTAGTTATTTAGAAATTATTAATACGTATATATACAGAGTGATTTTTATTACATGTTTAGTATGGGGTTCTCGGAAACTACGACAGATACAGATTCGATTAAATGAGAAAAGAATTGCAGTTTTAATAGCTCTATTTAATTAACGTTTTGTTTTTTGGAAAAAGTGCGTAGCCTAGCTATAGATACTTTGCAAAAATGTGTTTTTTTGTTATTTCGTTCGATTTAGAAGAAATGTGTAAAGGAAAAATTTTATGAAATTATATGGTAAATAATAGAATTTAATCTATCCATTAAAATAGGAAGATGGTCATTATTTATTTATTTATCAAAATCACTATATCATGTGAATCGTTGAGAAAACGCCTTTTTTATAATGTCATGGCCTACTATGGTTTGCATTAGAAAAAACACAAGTTTGTGTCGTATCTCAAAAAATTAAGCTAGAATAAAAAAATAGGTGAAAGTGTATTATTTATCACATAATTTCCTACAACTTTTTCGACTTTCGCCTTTCTGAGACGAGGTTCATCAGGTCGCCGCGATTCCATGGACTCCCTTTTGGGTAGAGGATCGTAAAACAGAGCCATTGTTTCATCCCCTGTGACAATGGACTCCAAAATCGATTTTGGGCCGTCTCCACATATGTTTAAAAACGACTGTGCACATTCGACTCGAAGTTCACGTTGGGGAGCAGAAAGAAGTCGCGGTACCCGTCTAGCACTAATTTTATTCATACCCAAATGGTCATGGAGCATTCGGCAAACACTTGTTTCGGAAATGTTTGTTATCACTGCTAATTCCTTCTCTTTCTTCTCTAGCACTAAATGTTCAATAATTGAAATTTATTGCAGCGTAATCACTTCATTTGGTCGACCCAACCGATCAGCACCATCCAGGGATTTTCGTCCCAAAGGGAAACATTTTGCCCACTTTTTTACAGTTGAATACGAAGAAGATGAATCACCGTTTAAACGTTGTTTAATGTGATACGGTGTATGCCCTTCTCTTGTTACAAATTTAATGACCGCGCGGTACTCAATTTTCGTTACTTCAGACATTTTTGTGCGCTAGTCACGTTGGTTGGCTGGTTACTAAAAACTACTGGGCTACGAACCGTCATATGTATAGTGTACACCTCGCGTATGTGCATGCATGACGTGACGTGACGCAGTTTGAACACGTTGAACCTATATGATTGTCAGGGCGAGAATTTATGGCGCCTACCTCGTATATAGAAAAAAAAATGCTACAGAAACTGTAGACAACCAGAAGCTATATAATTTAAAAATATTTGCATTTATACACAGTAATCCACAAAGAGGAATCAACACAAACTTGTGTATATTAAATGGAATGCTATATATTTTTTAATTTTAAGATAGCCTTTTATGAACTGATTAAACTGACATCAGTATTGTGTTCGTATTTATATTCGTATATGCTGTGTGTAATACAACTCATTGCAACTGATACTTTTAAATTAATAAGTCGTAATCGGGTTTATTCAGATATAACTTTTGCAATATCGCCCACAAACGGAAAAAGTAGGTGTTTCTAAATAGTATATTTTTAGTACTTTTTAGTTGCATTTTAATATACAGGATTTTCCATTTCATTTTCTTTAGAGTTTTTAACTTTAGCTAATGGTATGTAAAGAACACGCGCTAAAATGTCGGAAAAAGCATTAAATTCACGTACTGAAATGATATCTATATACTATAAGTTATATAATTTTTGCCTAAAAATTGCCGTATCTCAGAGTCAGTTGAAAATCGACGAATACATATTGACGTCAGTTTAATAAATCCTTAATCGGTTATCATAAAATGTAAAAAATGCATTCTATCCAAAGAAACTGTAGTTTATATTGCTTCGTCGTTGTCGAACACTCTGTATAAATAAACAGATTTTTTTAAAATGTAGAGCTTATGATTGTAAATAATTCCTGTAAATTTTTGCTCTATATATGTTATTAGCGGGGATCAGAAGTCAGGTTCACATCTAATATGCCACAATCTCAAGTTGTAAATATAGTTGTATGAGTCATCCAGCTTTCTTCATGTATGTTGTATCTGTTACAAATAATAACACTTTTTCGTTATTTTTATCGTGATTTTCTCGCCATAGCGATTTTAAACACGAAGTTACGTTATAGGATATGGACTCAGCATTAGTTCTTTCGAGTGTCTTAAATGTGAGTAGATGTGTCGGTGTCCATCACTCCAACCAAAACAATTGCAATACTGAGTTCTTTAACATCAGTAGTTTGATCTAGTGACACTCAAATATGTTTATCGTCTCAAGTTCATCGTACATCAAGAACAAATAATATTTTCTCAAGGTGGACCCGGCACACGCAAGTCACTGTATTTACCGTTAACACAATTTTGTAAAATATGAGTAAACTTACCACATTCCATGCAATTTTACACGGTACTAGCAATTTAAGTAGATCCGAAATTAATGCTTTCTGTCTTTCATAAGCAGTTGCGGAGCCAGCAATACGTGCTTTTCGTGTATCCGACGACACATGTCTTACTACACAGGCTTTCACTTGCCACGACTGTAATACATTAAAAATTTTGCATCATAGTTGAGTAGCGCCTATTAATCTTTTATCCATCTTTGAACAGTAATTGGCCAAAGATGTGAGCGGGACATATTTATGCAATAAAACATAAACATATTTACAACTTACAATATGTACGTATATACAAAAGTAATTGCATCCATCGCGGCGAATGTAGGTGGCGCTGAAAGTTTTTTAGTTAAATCGTAAGCGTTGTGTATAATAAAAGTCAATAAGGCATTTTTCCCTTATTTAAACTTAATTCTCGTTTATTCCTCAACGTATGTTCTTGCCATTATTTCCATTGTCTATGCGCTACAAGCTTTATTGGCTTCAGTTAGTGAAAGTACTCTTACTATGAGTGTTTTTATTCAGGAGTGAAATATGGGATATTATTCTGGGTCAATTCTGTGGATGCGCCTGGAATATTCAAACTACAAAAAACGAGCATGGATGTCTACTATATACGAACTACAACGAAGAGAATTATGTGGCAATTTTCAATGAAAAGGAATACTTACGTTATCTACAACCTATACTTTTAAGCGTATGTGCATTGTTAAAAGTCAATATAGTGAGCTGTTTAGGAGTTATGAATGGGACTACTTTCATGATACTCGTGAAAATAGACGTATGTAAGGCTTAGAACACAAACTACAACTACATAGAAAAATAGTATGAAAAATATTTAGAAAGTTAATAAAACACAAATTCACACATTTATGTTACATTAACATGTTCTTGAATGAATGCTATTATTATTATTTATTATTGTTATTATTATATTTTTGTCTTATATTTTGATTCTTAAAATTCTTCCTAATTAATAAAAACAAAAATGGTAATTTACAAAGGAGAGATTTAGCTTTAATGAGCATAGATACTCATATAATTAAAAATGCAACCACAATTACAAATAAAGTTAATATTAAAAAAAATAAGAGCAATACTTTATTGTGCGATCCCATTGGTTTATTAATGTAGTAATGATTTTATTGATCTTTGGCATTAAAATAGCCGCATTTAAACGCCATCTGCTTTTAAGGTTTTCTAATTAATTAATAATGAGAATCAAGTTAAAAAGTTCGTGTTACAATTAATTATGTAAAGAAAGTTTGATTTGCACCAAAATAAAGTAATCTATTCTCTTGCAATACAAAAACATTTACTTCTTGAATATACTTATATGTGTTATACTTAAAAACTTAAAAAGTAAACTAAAAAATTAATGTTTTGATTTCATAAGCCATCTTGTGAAAATCAAAGGGTATTATATACTTCGTCCAGTTTAGTTGAGATGTCGCTCATATGAAAAATCGTTATTTTTGGTATACGTATATGAGATAGAATAAATTCGAATTTCTATTAATACTAAGGTTTGTTTTAAGGTAATTATTGAATAGATTATTCGGAGTTTTTAATTTTAAACAACAATAATAACAAAAATATACGTCAGTATATATCTATATTATCGCATTTTAATTTTAGTTATTTATATAAACGTAGGCAATTGAATTAGGCGAAACTAAAATGCCACTAAAACAAGAACCCTTTCATTATTTCATAATTATGTCTGTTATCGACATTCGTTCGCTACTTTTAAATAAGTAGTAATAGAGTGGTCCAGAATAAGTGACTTCTATTTATAAATATGTACCTAATATTAATAATGTAGGCATATGTAGATATGAACATTATTCGTTTTATTGTGTTTACTACAATTTACCTCCAGTATTTCGGTGCCAATCATCTTATATGTGGTAATTAATTTACTACATGGTATATATTTTTACTTTCTTATACGTAGTATAAGGAAGTATTGTGATGATGAAAATTTACGACTTCGAGATTTTTGCAGATGTCTACGTTTCGAAGTCTCCTGATACCGAAAAAGTGGTTTTAAAATATATCTCTCTCTGTGTGTGCACGTCTGTCTGTCAGTGTGTGTGTGACCACGATAGCGTCAAACGGCTATCACTATCAATTCTAAATTTTGTATTTACGAGTATAATCTCTCTCTTGAGATCTCATTAGATTTTCAGTAAAATCGGTAGACGGGAAGTAGCAGTCTACTTCGGCGAAAATATCGAAATCTGCCAATGATTCGTCAACTACTAAGTTTAAACAAATTTATAAAGAATTCAAATGTAATCAAAATTAAATTTGAAACAGATTTTACTAAAAATTTTTTGAAAGCAATATACAAACTGCAGTACAGCTGCTATCTATCCTTGTTGCCTTGATTAAACGGAGAGTCAGTCTAGCCCGTTCTAGCCTCAGCGTAAATCTATTCGAATCCCCTCTTTTCCAACACTACACTCGACCAAAAAGCAGTTTGTATATTGCTTTTTCGTACTAACTCATACAAACTCTCGGTGTCGTCGTTTTATCTCACAGTAAGCCCTATACGCAGGTCGCCGGCAAGTACACTGTATAGTATTAAGAGCTGGATCTGCAATATTTTTTGTAAACACGAAATGTCAAAATTCGGACCGGAAGTCACATTTTTACTCTTATCGAGTAGCACTTTGTTTCGAATATCTTGAAAATTTTAAAATTTCTAAATTATTTATACTTCTGACATAACTGTTGGCCTACAATTTCCTGTATTAAAGAGAAACGATGAGATACAACCAGTTATGTCATGTCGATTGTCTTCATATTTTACAGAAGCAGCTTGTGTTTCTTTTGAGACTAAAGCAAAAGGAACAATACATGCAAACATGCTCTTTCTCCTCTCTCTCAGTCTATCTCTCTTTCCACAATAGCGGCCAAACAGTTAGATTTATCAGTACCAACCATAATATTTACCAGTATAATTGGATGTTAGTTTAGTAAGAGAATCAAAATGTACTTTTATTTCGTCAACTACTAAGTTTAGACATATTTTTAAAGAATAACAAAGTACCAAAAAGTGAATTCCAGAAACTTTTTATAAAAAAGCTTTTCGAAATTCCTGCCGAATTTTGTCTTAGCGAGAAGCAGTTTTTTGAAAATTTCTCGCAAATTATGCATTCTACACAGACTTATCTGTATTGCAAAAGTACCTATTTAGACCCCGTATTTCAATTTTTTTTAAAAAATTTCAAAATTCGGACCGGCAGAAGCACTTTTACTCCTAGCAAATAGCAAGTTTTGCGAATATCTCGCAAATTATGCATTCTATGTATATTTATTGTAAGTGCAAAAGTATTTACAGCTAGATTTGGAACAATTTTTGCATTTCTAAAGATTTGTGCATGATTGCATATGAAACAATAGCAAAGTTTGAACGTATTGAAAATGAAATTGTACAAACTCATTTTTATGTATCTCTATGTAGGTCTAAATTTGACTATACATTTTACTCTGTTTTCAGAAAAAGCATCAGTAACAAATGAATAGAACTACACTGAAACAGTGTTAGAATCCCGGTACAATACATTCAGTTCCTTACATCTGAATAACAGGTCATTCTGAAATTGCAGTCACATTCCTTCTATATTTTACACTATGTGGAACATATACGTATGCATGTGATGAAGTCACATTATTGTCGAATTAATTATTATAATATATTGTGTAGTGTTTTATATACCAATAAATTGTAAAAATCTCTATATCAGTTGATTTCAATCTACATTCTAAATAATTTAATAATATCGAGTTTCCTTGTACTTCCACAATCTACAACACAGTACGCTGCAGAAGTGTAGACATCTTTTCCTAAGAAGCGTTTACAAAAGGAACAAAATAGCTGCCAACACGTTTATTTAAGATGACCAACTGCCTCACAATTAGTTAAAATAAGATTGATGTTAATATACGAGACGAGGCAGTACAACAGAACATGTACAACAAAAATATTATTTAAAAGTGGTTCATAAAGTATGCTTTTAATTCCGTGTTTGTGTATTTTCTTTTGAGTAATTTTCATTCTTACGTACATCTCGTTTGGATAGGTGATAGTCCAGACAACTATGGACGTACAGCCTGCCGAAGATACAGGGATATGATTTATCTTCTTTGTCGCATTTTGTCGTTGTTTTCTACTAACATCTCGATAACTGAGACTCGTTTAATCTTTCTTTGCCAGGGTTTGGCCCTTTTACTGCTCTTTTCGGCAATATTTGAATTTTTCCTTCGTCTGCACTATAGCCTTGGTGTACTGAAACTGACCGATTTTTATTTTAGCACTGTCACAGAAGTGCAAACTGTTACAATATAATCCTACTGCCTACACCAGTTAGAATTTTTTCACCAATGGTTAGAGTTTTAAAAATAATTCTGAACATAAAGATTAAAATGCAATATAATTAGGGTATGGTATTCACATTCACTTTTTTTTTCAAAGCACGTGTCTCTTATAAATTTGCTTATCGCAGTATCATATTACCATTACACATTACTTATTCTATATGTATTCTACAAAGTGTATGTGATGGTGATAGAGTGCGCAACATATGTCAAAAACAATACCGCAGTATGACGATTATATACCGAATAGAGGCAAGCATCACTACAATTTACTCACGTTAATTTATCTAGCTAAGAATATTTAGTACATCAAGAAAGCGGTGAAATTAAAACTTGGATCTGCAGTACTATAGCATAACTGTCAGAACAACGGAGAGAGAGGATATCATTTTCAAAATAAAGGATGAGCTTCATTTATAAGTAATCAGTGTAATCACCGATACTAAAATAAGTGAATTCTTAAAAATAATGTCTAACAAGATTTTCACTTAATCCGAAAATGAAACAACATATAGGTAAACTGGTTATTGAGAACAGATATCTAATCTTAAAAGCCATTGAGCTGGAAGCTATTATCAAAAATTAGTCGATTTTCACATCCCCTCACGGAAAACCTGTTTTTCTGATGCCTTCCCTATTTCAAGAGGAGAACTTATATTTTAATAAAAATCTTCTTGTCTCATATGATAATCATTGCAAATAGGTACTTATCCGACATCTTTCTTTTATAACTTTTTGTACATATTACTTCAATGTATTTAATCTATATTTACATTTTTTGAAAATTTTGAACTTAAACTTTCAAGTTTTTGTTTTTTGAACATTTGTAGCACATATTAATCTTCATCATTGAAATAATTCATTTACAAGTAAAGTATTGTATTTTTGTGTAAGGTCATTTATAAGAAAAAACCGCGTGTTACCATATAGTAACGCCGGAATGTAAGGTAGGGTGGGGTAGTTTGGTACACTTATTTGAGATGATTTGTAGTTTGCACACAAAAAATTGTTTTGAACTTTTATATCTGGGAATAGATAGAAATATCTGCAGACAAATCATTTTTATAATCAAAAGCAGAAACATATAAGTAATTTTAACAGAAATAATTAATAAAACCAGGTAGGGGTCATTTTTCCAGTATACTCCATAGTGGGGCAGTTTGTGATCACTGTGGGGTACTTTGGAATAAACTGTCCCAATCTTTACACACATTGAAAGTGATAACAAATGTTTTGTTTTTTTTTAATTTATTAATGAAATAAATTCTAATAAAAAATATTTCAAAATACAAATTTAATTTTAGAATTTTAAATGATAGTTGCTATCGAATTTAAAGTACATATAATTAGTGAATGAGACATCAAAATTTACTTAGGAAGCCAATCTGCCAGTACCTATTACCTAAGACTTCTATTGGCTTTAGTAATTTAGTGACTATGTCTCGCTTAATGACGGATCCAATGTCATCTTGAATTGGGTAAAAAAATCCACAATTCTTTTCTATTCGCATAAATTTCAAAACTAACTCATCTGGATCTGTGACGCATACCAAGTAGTAACGGATCGTTTTTTTCGTGTCGCACTTAAGAAGAATGAAGTCACCTACATCAATGTTTGTGTCATCAAGTAGTTCATCCAGTTCATAATTTTCAGTCATATCTATAACTGAATCCCATAAATATTTTTTCACTTCGTAAGATGCATCTGAATCAATACTAGATGAAGAGCTTACTTTTCCTTTTGGAGGCTTAGGATTTACAATGGAGCGTTTATTTACTACCTTGAATTAGTCTGCATACGTTTTCAAGTTTTTATTTTCTTTTGTCAATTTCTTCTCGCTGCCACTTATGTTGTTATTTTCTATCAACACTTTTCGGTTTACTATATTTAGTTTTTTTTCACTCTTCCCTATGTTTTTAGCTAAATTTATTTTTTTTCAGGTGTGCTCGTGTAAATTCTTGACCGACCTTGCTTGCCAAACTTCTTTTTTGGTGTTGGATACGGTTTTATGTCTTTTGGGGAGAAACTGTCCCTTTTGCAGAGTAACTTTAACTAAAACTGTATCTATAGGAGATTGGACTAGCAATTCAATAAATTTTGTAACATTATCGCCTTTTCTCTCGCCACAACAACAGTTATGTTGCTTATAACATTAAATTCGGGGATTTTCTAGAATCAAAATCAGAAGAAGTAGTTGGTTTTCCTACTTCGTTACTGACTTGGAAATGTGAACGATCATTGGAGTTTTCGTTTAGTGTAAAACACAAATAAAAGGTGTGTCATTAAAAACAAGTGAATTAATGGGTCGAACACCACAATTGCGAAAAGCATTTATTATATTGAGCGGAATTAGAATAACTACAACTTAATCAAAGCATTTATTCGTTAATATATATTTGCAATTCCGATCGTTAGGGGCGAGTGGGTGAATGGCGCCACCTTAAGGGAAAATGTTGATTTCACCGTGCAAAAATTGTATTTTGTGTTTGATTTCATGAAGTTAGGTGGTTTAACGATTTTTCTACGGTTTGGTTAAGAAAAAATCGGTGGTCGTTCTAGAAAAGTATATTTTAAAAAATGTTGAAAAAAAGTGCAAGTGGCGGAATTACCTCGTGCATGAGGGGTAATTTCGCCACGGCAACAGTGAGGCAATTCCGGCAGTGATGAGTGAATAAAATAATCTCTATGCATAAGGTTTATTGGACAATATATATGATTACATGCTTAATGACAATATGATTACTGGCAATAATCACAAATATACGTTTTTCCCTTTTCGTTCCCATTACAAGCTGCATGAGCCCACTTGGAACAGGAGACACACCTAAACCATAACTCATTCGATTTTCCAAATTCATTGCAGATAATGCAGATATTTTCGTCAGCTTCTGGATCATAGTACAGACTAGGCTCCAAATCGTCCAGCTCATCGTAGTCGCAGAGATTCCTCTCATCTTCTGCTTACTCTGACTCAGAAGATTCGAACGTAAGGTTCCGTCTTCCAGACTTCTTTATTATTTTCTTTTTGTGAGGAGCTGCGGTGGATGTCTTTACTTGTCTCTTAAGCAAATTGGTTTTCATCTTTCTTTCTAGTTTTTTTTGCTCCATTTGTTGGTATAACTCCTTATTAGGAGTGGCAGTTATTATTTCGGAACGCTGCTTCTTTCTAATCTGTCGGGTTTCTTGCATCTTGGATGTTGAAGTCGGTACTGGTGAGAGTTCTTGGAAGCTGACCTTCATCTTCTTATATTCAGATTTCTCTTTGAGCGGAATTATTGGGTGATTCTGTCTTGATGTCGATTCAATAGGAAAATCTGAGCGAGCAGCTGGCTGCGTGGTTATTACAGCGTCAGTTGGTGAAATTTCAGTAGATTGTTGAGAAGTAGAATGTGGATGTATTGATGCAGACAGATCTTCACTTATTATCAAAGCAGGTGGCTGATCCTGTTTTAGGGCTGGTGTAAAGTCGTCTTCAGTAAACTTATGAGGGTCCAAGGGATATATCTCTGTTGACTTAAATCCGGACACAGCTTTATCCATGGTGGCCACTCTCATGTAAGCCTTATTGAATATGGATGCTATGTCATATGGTGTAATAAACAAATCGCTTTCTCTATTAAAATCTGATTTTAGTGGACTATAAAACGAAACATCTAGAGTTTGGAGTCTATGTGAAGTGTGGGGTGGGATTGAAACCACACTAATGTTGTTTGTCTTGCAGAATTCGAAGATTCTTAAGGAAGTGTGGCTGCAGTGATTGTCCAATATTAAAAGAAAAGGATCATCTGCTTGAGGTTTTGTGAAGTGGCAGAAATGCTGGAGCCAGAAAAAAAATAATTCTTCATTAATCCATCCATTGTCGGAACATTTGTAAACCGCACCTTCTGGTCCACCTTTTTCTAACAAAGGTGTCATTCTTTTACGAGGATTATAAATAAGAGGGGAATGAAAGTACCAGCAGCGTTAACTGCACAGCAAACTGTTATATGTTTTTCTCGCTCCCAACTAGTTGCAGCGCCAACCTGTTTCTGACCTTTAAGTCCCAGAATTTTTCCAGGTTTTTGTACGGTAGTTATACCTATTACGTCAACATTAAAAATCCATGAAGATGAAAAATTGAATTTGTTCATTACAGTTTCTAAGTTCGCATAAAATCTATTAACTTCCGTTGTATTAAATGCAATTATTCTGCTCAAGCTTGTTGATTCTGGTTTTCTTAAACTAATCTGAGGATTTCTCCTTCGAAAGCCCTCTAACCAGTCAAGCCCTGCAATTTGACTGGCAGTATTGAACCTATGTTTTATTTCATTCTTTTCGGCATATTCGTATGCTAAACGTCGAAGTTCCGTTGTGAATATTTATAGTTCCATAGAAAAAAGTAACATCTGTTGCTTCAATTTCTTTATGATTCTCATTACTAGGTCAATCTGGTTCCACTTAGTCATTATCAGTTTCGACTTTCTGAGTCTTCTGCAGTACTGGAGTATTTTTGATATAATTTTTGCTTCAGATCGTGATTGCTTACCAGTAAAATGATACAATTAGTTTAGTCTTATCATCCAAATCCTCATCGGTGTAAGCGCGAGTTTCAGGCAGTGAAATAAAATTGTGTGTTATATAATTTTCATCAGAATAGGTTTATTGAAGGGCTTCTTCTGGAGCAGCTCTCCCTAAAAGACATCTAACTAAACTTATAAGACGTGGTACGAAAATCCTATCATACCACGTGGTATAATGCGAATACAAAAAAAATTACTCAAAACGAAAACACCCTGACAATTACATGCAGTGAAAACCATGTTGCCCAGTCTATTATAAGCTAATTTGACTAGTCATAAGAAATACATTCGCGAATTAGATATTAATGCGAACTTACTTAAAGTAACTGTCCAATCTTTCTGCAATTCACTCGACACGTATGTTTATCAGACGAGACAGTTTTCATAAATAAAGCAGCAACACGTGTTAGTTTGGTATATCCACGGACACCTGAAGCGACATTTATAAGTAGCTCATATACATCCTGTCTTTTTATATTTCATATTATTAGCTATAGTTCTTTATTATTTTTATTTTTCTTTACTGCGTTTATTAGTAATTTTTGTTTTTTTCATAACAGCACCCGAATATCACTCAGAAAAGACATGCGCGTTCGGTAAATATACACATGTTATAAATAACCTTAATGCAGTTTAGCAATATTCATATCAAATAATTTGAAATATTTGTTACTTGTCTGTCTAGTTTATAACAGTTTATGTTCGTGTATACTGTGAATTATATTTTTATACATTATTAATACAGAAATATGGTAATCATGTGGGAGATGAAAGAAAAGGTGAAAGTAATATTTTTATAATTAAACAATTACAATTTTTTTTATAAACTATCAAGCAAATAATTATTTACCATAGGGCAGAGCTAAAAGAAATGGACTTATCAGAAATAATTTTAACTACATTTGGGCAATTATAACCTGCCATTTTAGTGTTCCTGCGCTGTCGTGTATAAAATAAACATTAAAAGAGAAACGTGTGGATCTATAAAAATATGTTGATTTTAAATATATACTTTTTATCACTATAAATTCTATCATTGTAATAGATTCAGTAGTTGTTATTTGGCCCCATATATTAATTGTAATATAATATACAAGTGTATTATTTCTATTATCTTATTATTATAATTGGTTGATTTTACTAATTTGTGATGTCTTGGTTTTCTCTCTTAAGATTATATTTTCCTCCACACATTTTCTTCACCAAATATTTTATGTCAATCTCTACAAGGAATTTCAATGTTGATCAGTTGAAAACCTTTCAAGAGCTGAATATTCGAGGTGCTGCCGATATTAAAGAAAAATAGAAAAAGAAGATTACAATTTTGGTAAAATGATATGACCTTTCTCTTGGTGTAGTAATATAACATTAAACACGCCAAACAAAAACACCATACTCCTAGAGCTTTTATAAAATGACAATAAAATGTTAGGGTGAATTTTACAGACTTATAGAAATTCAACACACATTTAAAATGATATATTTTGGTGAACAAATAGTAACTTCTATTATCCTAAAGACAATAGACGGAACGTGACAAACCCAAATTTAACTTCTCTAGCTTTCCGATAAAATGCTGAAAATAATACATTTACCGACAAATAGTGACATAATTATGAAAAATATATAGGAATTACAACGACTTTAGACCAAATTTTAACTCTTTACACTCACTAAATACAAAAAATCACGACATGTATAAATTTAAACTAAAATTATGAATAGGTATTAGACTAACTCACTCTTACTTCATAAACTTTGTATTAATATCTTTGTCTTGCTTGTACAAAAGTTGATTTTGTTTTAACATTTTTCTCATAACGTATACGCGTTATGAGGTGATACACCATTTATTAAACATGTTATCGTATTTGTTAAATCGTGTATGTTATTTTAGAAATAACAGCGGGTGTTATTTTAACGTAAATGATGCAGCATAAGGCCGAGTGGATGGTGATATATTATAGAAGCATGGATGTGTTGGTCTTACCAGCCTCCCTTCAGAAAGATAAGATCATTTATTTGTTCCATGATACAATAGTATACTAATAAGAAACACATCATACACATTATAGGAGTACTAATTACTAGATAGAAATTCAAAATTTATGTTTGAAAAAGAAAGTTATGCAAATTGTTTATGTAAATAGTTATGTATTTAAAATTATGTTGATACAAATTTGTTGAAACCAAAAAAAAAAAAAACTTTTTAACTTCTGTTAAAATGTGTTTTTGTTATATAGTAAGTGTAGCCACCGTGTAGGTGGCTTTAATGTCAAATTCTAACGGTTACAGCTTTTCTTCTGGGATATATGTTTATTATGATTTAATGAAATAATAACAGCACCATGTGCTTGATTGTCACTATACACAAACAGAATAAACACCACGTCAAGCACTAACCTTAAAACGTATTTCTACATCTTTTTTTTTTTTAAATAATAAATGTCCATTTGTAAAGTTGTAAAATGAAGCAAAACAAAAAACAATGATGGATCCTCTTTATTCTTTACAAAAGTTTTAATTTACTCTACGGTACTAGTTTCGACATTATGTCATCTTCAGCCGAGAATCTAAACAAAAATTAACCGTTACAAAATTTACCACGAATAAGTATGTATAAAAATATCAAATGCAAAAATTACACGTGTATGATACTCACAGTCAAATGTTTTTCAAATTATCTCTTATCATAAGTTAATGTATGCAGATACAACTATGGGTTTAACAGGATCTTTCGAAAATACTTGATAGGTGGTTTTCATATTAAAATAGGATGATGATAGATAAAAATTTTTAGATAAAATTATACGTAAAATATTAAAAACACAAGTCACGTGACATGGTGGACAATGCACAATATAACATGAAGCAAATAAAATACCATACAAGGTCATGCACGCTATTGATAAAACATAACAATAAATAAGTTACTATCAAATAACAAACAAACTAGAAATCGCATAACTCAGCTTAAAAATGTAAAAGACGGCAATCCAGGCAACCAAAGATGCAGGACGTGTTATTATATAGTTTCTAAAAATGAAAAGAGTGGTTTGTCATGTGTATATACTTCATACTTTTTAATATTTTACGTATAATTTTATCTAAAAATTTTTATCTATCATCATCCTATTTTAATATGAAAACCACCTATCAAGTATTTTCGAAAGATCCTGTTAAACCCATAGTTGTATCTGCATACATTAACTTATGATAAGAGATAATTTGAAAAACATTTGACTGTGAGTATCATACACGTGTAATTTTTGCATTTGATATTTTTATACATACTTATTCGTGGTAAATTTTGTAACGGTTAATTTTTGTTTAGATTCTCGGCTGAAGATGACATAATGTCGAAACTAGTACCGTAGAGTAAATTAAAACTTTTGTAAAGAATAAAGAGGATCCATCATTGTTTTTTGTTTTGCTTCATTTTTTTTTTGTTGAGCTTGCAAATACTGGAGCTCAAAGTTACATAAACCTATTAACCTTAAATTGTGCATATAAAGAAATATCTTCAAATATTCACTCATATTGATCTTTCCCAGATGATGTATGTGTCGTAAGTGATGAATGTGAAAAGAAGTTTCACCAGGATTTCTCTTCCATAAAGAAACCGAAGTAAATTGAACAACTTTGCTACCGGATTACTTCTGGACAGGTATAATGAATGCCGCATAAGCAAATACAACATTCTAACTTAACTTTACAACACTAATTTGCAGTGTGTGGGATTCAACATTTTTGAAAAACATCACACAAATTTCAAATGTCGGTTTCTAATGTCTACTAAAATAAAGTTAATTTAGAGCAAACTTTCAATGGTTTTTTTGTCAAATTTTGAACAGTTCTCTATAAGTATAGAAAGGTCATATACTGACCACATCCATTTGGTTTGTATAGTATTTCACATATTCTTTAACTTTGTATTCTATTTTTAAAATAAACAGATGCCCATCTTCTTGTCTAAAGTTATTACTATTATATAGTTAACAATATTTAATATTATTATATGAAAATGTAAATAACAGAAATACATATTTAATATTGGCTACTATTCAAGTGCGGTAAAAAATATCTTTGAAAAACAAGTAAATGTATTGGCATATGTCTAGCTGACGTGTTTTCATTATATGTAAATATATGAAATATTCCTAATGTATATTGTATATAGGTAATTGCACGTACAAAGATACATATATCTCGTCTGGCGAATGTTGTTTTTGAATCCCATTTTTAGCAAAATTTTTCCTAATAAATTCCTTTATAATTTAATTATTAATTTAACTGGTATAACAAAGTACTATTTTAAATAAATGGGCATTGGCTGGAATTAAAACCCCGCTAACCTATGGTAATTTAATTAGTTCTATCATAAAATATTGTAAAAATGTAATCTATCTGGAACTTTGGGAAATATCTGAACACCACTGAGGTTTATTAAAATTTATAAACAATATGAATGTATTTACATTTAAGTCAAAAAATGTTTTGGTTAAAAGTATTTTTTTAAATTATGCTAGAGGAACTGATTATTTTTGTGACTTCTCGTTTTCTGTTTGGTACGATTGCGTCATTACCTCTACAGCCTCTACAGCTTTCTATACCGTATTCTAAGATTCAGTTTACAATATACTTAGTATTCACATATCGAAAAACCGCCAATCTAATTCAACTATGACTTGCGTAAGAATTTTGAATGAGAACAAACATGTGTAAACTTTAATTGGAAACCATTGTTAATACACAATTTGGAGTTTTGCAGATGTCTACAGTCCCCGGAGGAAATGCAGCTCTTAAGACTAGTAGAGACATGTATTTGAACTGACTTCCAAGATTGGTTCAGAACTTGCGACATCGAATAGTATAAGAAACTACAGCAAATAACGATGATATCTAAATGTCGAAGCAAGGAATAGAATATTTTAGATTATAACGGTAAAAATCCAAACACAATGTATAAATGTCTAAATGCTTTTTTTGTACTCATATAACATAATATACAATTTGCGGGAAGTAAAGTTGGTACTTACTGTAACTTGATTAATTTAATGACATATTAAAACCCTAATCCTAATAATACGCTTTAAATTAAATGCCACTTCAAAAAGGCAATTGTATTCGTACAAAAAATATTGTACAAACTTCGTGTCCATAAAGGCCACTTATTCGCGAAATATGTTTCCCCGCACTTGGTTCGTAAATAACTATATAAAAACTAGTATTGGAAAGACGAATTTTCAACTCTCAAGACAACCCGTAAAGATCGTAATTCTATAGAAAGTTCTTACAATGTTTCAACAAGGATGAAGTTTTCTCGTCTTTTATTACGGAATATTTGTGTTCGTCTCTTCTTGCGTTTACCCCTGTTTGTTTGTCCAATGTAAGTTTCTTCACAATTGAGGCACGGAATTTCATAAACTCTTTGGTTTTCTAAAGGTATTTTTGTTTTAGGATTCCGAAGGACTGTGCTGATTTTTCAAAGCGGACAGAAAAATCAGCGCAGTCCTGGCAGCCCTGAAGATGGCAAGTGTGATTTTGCAGAAACGTCGTCAAGAAACCATCACCGGTCTTTTCAAAGACCAAGCAGTGAAAACGCGGAAGAAAATCCGGAATCCAGTGACAACACATATTACTACCCGCGGAAACCTGAAAGAGAACATATACCGTAGTCGTCAAATTTTAATTTCGGTTTATACTTCTATACCATGCAGAAGATGACCTTATAATATGCAGCGATGCCTGCTTGCTAACAGTGGTGGGAGAGCAACACAGTGTCGCGGGGACCCTCACGCCTTACATTTCATAGGAAAGGTTTGTCGAGTGTACTGTCTTGGCAGCCTCGCTCATGTTTATCTTTAGTTTATTTCATCGCGCTCTTTTTCTCATTCTACTTTCGTATCAGAAATTAAAATATGTCGACTACGGTATATATAAATATATCAAAAGAAGGAAATAATAATAAAGGAAACATGTATCCGCGTTATTTCCTTTTCTTGATTTATCTTCCCTGGGTCTCGGATGGCACGCAGGTTGACATTAGTCTTCCTCGTGGCGACATTAGCTGTTGTCTTCAAATTTGAGGATCTTCTAGCTGAAGCTACAAGTGGGAGTCTGTCACCTGATGGTGTTCCGTATAGCTTACATCTCCAAGCTTATCCCACCTTATTCCTTGGCTACACCGTACTGATGACGACCAATAGTCAGAAACACGTGTCTACGGTTGCTCTACAGCGGAATTTACCCGTTATTACTCTCTTTCTTTATATATATATATATATATATATCTATACAGGGTGAGTCATTAGTAGCCGCTTTTTCGATTGCTCTTTTGTGTTTTAAATAAAAGAAAAACAATTAGTGGAAGATCCATGATTGCTTGTGGCGCATATTGTAAAAATACTTTAAGCTCTGACACACTTCCGGTTTCACCGGAAATGCACGCAACTTATTTTTTTTTAAATTACTCACCCTATATATTTTTGGATTTTCTTGTACTGCTTTAAATTGTCTGTTCAACTGTTTTTTCTTTTTCAAAATTGAGCCAATAGTTTTTGAGTTATTATTTTTGTTTGAAAATATTTGACCAAAACACGTGTTCAGAAAATATCATTTTCACATTGTTTTTATAAGTAAAAACATCAAGTTTGGTGGTGCTTGTAGCCAAGAAAATTCTCATTATTTGGTAAAGTTGCACTCGAAAATACTCAAAAACTTTGTTTTTGCAAAGCCTACTTCCTGAAATTTTCACATACTAAGAACTTATTTTTTTTTAACGGAACACCCAGTATTTTATTAAGGCATTTTGTTCCTTTTTTATTCTCTTTCATTTTTGTTAACAATGTCCTATACCTATCTTTGGTAATTTTTGAGATAATCACTATAGGGGCAATTAGCGGTCAATTAAAGAACTACGGGTGCTGTTCTATGCACCCAAATATTCGTCCAATAAAAGACTGGAACGCGGCTGACAGACTGAGTCAACTGTTGAAGAAAGTCGGTATACATTTATGTCAAGCTTATAAATCCAAATGAATTATTCTTATGAAGAGTTAATAGATATGATTGACGTTTTGGGTGAATCTAAAAGAAACTCTTTGCTAGCATCCAGACTTTATGCACAGCGATCCTTGGTAGAAGTCAACCGAAGCGAGAAACCTTCGAAAGAATAAAGTGGACGGCTTGAGTGAACAGAAAGTATTGAATATGAAAGAAAGAACGTAAAAAGCAATAGCTGGTGAGGATAAGACGTTTATGGTACTTGCGAGTCACAATTTACGTTATTATCACACATGTAAACTTTCAAAATCGTTGGTCATTAAAACTGTGGGGAGGAGTAGTGGGTAGTTACATAATTGGACCTTATTTCTTTGATGAAAATGTTAATGGAGGAGAGTATCCTCGCTATCTACGGACGGATTTTCAAAACTTTTTGAAGCCATCTTTAAATATGTCAGTAAACATAACCTTTATTTTATTTCGATGTTAACCAACAGCGTCAAAAATGAAATACTGCAACTGGACATTGCCGGAATTAAAAAATTAATAATAATAATAATAATAATAATTCATTTTATTTCTTAGTACTTCAGACATTGTATGTAGCACAGTACCATTTACAAAAGTAAAGGAAATACGTCACATACAATACAATTTAAAGTTATTTAAAATAATTTATAAAATCTTGAACACTGTAACGACAAATTTGAAGGAGAGAGCCCCTCAATTTTTTTTTAAAAACTCGTAATGCGGGACATGTTCTTATTTCATTTGGCAAAGCATTAAATAATTTGCAGCCCACAAATTGAAATGCGATGCTCTTTGTTCTGTAAAATTATTACTTTGGGAATAGTTGGATTTAACATTTACTTTGTTTGACAGTTGAGTAAGGAAGTCAGGGGCCATTCTTGCCTTCCATTGGTTGAACAGATATTTTGGTGCATAGAACAACAGCGTTCGTAGTTCTTTAATTGACCGCTAATTGTTCCTATAGTGATTATCTCAGAAATTACAAAAGATGGGTATAGGACATTGTTAACAAAAATGAAAGAGAATAAAAAAAGGAACAAAATGCCTCAATAAAATATTGGGTATTCCATTTAAAAAAAATAAGTTTTTGGTATGTGAAAATTTCAGGAAGTAGGCTTTGAAAAAACAAAGTTTTTTTGAGGTATTGTCGAGTGCAACTTTAGCAAATGATGCAGAATTTTCTTGGCTACAAGCACCACCAAAGTTATTAATTTTCAAAAAAAATTAATAACTCAAAAACTATTGGCTCAATTTTGAAAAAGGAAAAACAGTTGAACAGACAAATTAAAGCAGTATAAGAAAATCCAAAAATATATAGGGTGAGTCATTTAAAAAAATTAAGATCCCTGCATTTCCGTTGAAACCGGAAGTGTGTCAGAGCTTAAGGTATTTTTACAATATGCGCCACAAGCAACCATGGATCTTCCACTAATTGTTTTTTCTTTTATTTAAAACACAAAAGAGCAATCGAAGAAGCGGCTAATAATGACTAATATATGTACGATAAATTATGAAATTGCCATTGCGAAGCGTACGACATGCTGAAGAGACCCAATGTAGGTCGAAACGCGTCCACGTCTTCCTAAAACAATGGTAATATATTTTGATATTAATTTGACGACATTAGTTGTGAGTCGAGAAAATCATTGCTTCTGCCAATCAATTACCACTTTATAATTTTCACATTCCAAAATAGGTCAAAACGCGTCCATGTCTCGCTTAAATAATGGTAATATATTGTGAAATTAATTTAACGGTATTAGTCGCGACTCGAAAAATCACTACTTTTGCAGATAAATTAGTACTTTACAATTTGTACATGTCTGTAGAACAAAGTGAAACTAGATCGACAAATGGGTGTATAATTAAGTATTTTTCGAATTACGGAATATCTCATACATACAAGTATACCAAAAACTGAAAATACTTTCAAATCCCCATCTTATACCTGAGATACAGGCAACACTACTATGTTAGTTTTTAACTATCAAAATATTCCAATAAGAATATGTAATTGTTTTGATTCAAATAATAAAAGTACTTCGTGAAGTATGTAGACATCGAAATAGCGTTTGACAATGATAATTTCACACAATTTATTTATAGACTAATGATTGCGGAAATAACTTGACTCTGTCGAACACGCAAGAAATGCAATCAACTTATATGTATATCTTTGTCTAACACAAACATTTATTTTAATGTAATTTCTTTCTACGTTCCTTATGCAAAAGTACGATATGGTAGAAATTAGTAGTCATATTGCTTTCGGGTACATTTTTTTCATGTAAAAGAGCCCAAGGCAAAATACTGGAAATTATTTTTGAATTTGTAAAATGTCCGCTAAAGAGTGGAACAGTCATGCTCAATGTTAAAATAAAGAATTTTTTCGTATTTTGAATATTTGGGTGGTATAGACAGTATCTGCATTTTATTCCTTGCACATTTCATAATACGTTTGTCTGCACATTTTTTTGCTTTCTAGTAAAATAAAGTGATGGGGGCAATTCAAATGTTTGTTTAAATAAATTAGGAATACTCCGGTTTGACATAATTTTCGGACTTTCATCCATATGCATTGTTTTAAATATCATCAAAAGATGATCTTCAGTTCTTACTTCATTTACACAACATAAAATTGTTGTGTTAACCCCTCTTTCTCCACTAGAAATAGATTCCTCTTTTTTCTTTTCTTTCCTATAAATAGGTGTTTGCTGTTTACTTTATACAATAGAAAAACCTGATACATCGGCGTTAAATAGGTATATGTACGTATGTGAATCTCTTAATTTTCCCTCATCCACAATTCGACTTTGGGCCATGAAAGAGTAGTACCATCTTTTACCAGGTCATTTAATATTTTAGTTGAATTTATGTGTTAAATTATTTTTTTCTGCCACTTGAAAAGGTAGTTCCATTACATTTTATCTGGTGATTTCAAACATACAGGCTTCTTAATATAAAAGGTGTTTTACGAGATCGTTTTCCATTGCTGAAGTAAATGTGTTTCTCTCCCTAGACCTTTATTGTTTCCCTTTTGATGTATATTTGTATTAAATAGATGTCTCTTTTCTCACTAAAACCTAAAATGCACCTTCCACGAAAAGCTTTTAGGGCTATCCAATTGTAATATGTTATCTTACTAGTAGATTTTGACCATCTGCAATGTCTTAGACAAGAAATTGAATTATGATTGGTGTATTATATACATATATATTACTTTCTTATACGTAGTATAAGGAAGTATTGTGATGACGAAAATTTTCGACCTCGAGATTTTTGCAGATGTCCACGTTTTGAAGTCCCCTGATACCGAAAAAGTGGTTTTTAAAAAATGTCTGTGTGTCTGTGTGTCCGTGTGTCTGTGTGTGACCACGATAGCGGTCGAACCGCTGTAGATATCAATTCCAAATTTTGTATTTACGTGTATAATCTCCCTCTTGAGATCTGATTAGTTCTTCAGTAAAATCGGTAGACCGGAAGTAGCAGTTTACTTCAGTAAAAAAATCGAATTTTGACAATATTTCGTCAAATACTAAGTTTAAACAAATTTATAAAGAATCCATATGTACTTAAAATTAAAATTGAGAACAATTTTATTTAAAAAGTTTTTCGACATTCCTACCGGAAGTAGGTCTTTTACTCTTATCAAAAATCGGGTTTTTGCGAATATTTCGCAAGTCAAGCTTTTTAGACAGGTACATTACGCGTATAAAAGTATTTAAAACATACTTTTCAATATCTTTTGTATAAAAAAAATTTCAAAATTCGGACCGGAAGTAACAGTTTTACGCTTACCGAATAGCGATTTTTTGCAAATATATCGTAAATTATGCATTCTATATATATTTATTAAGAGTACAAAAGTATTTAGAGTTAGATTTGCAATATTTTTTGTATACATGAAATTTCAAAATTCGGACTGGAAGTAGCACTTTTACTCTTAGCGAGTAGCACTTTTTTTCGAATATCTTGCAAAGTATGCATTCTATAGGATTTATTAAGAGAATGAAAGTACTTAGAATAGGATTTTGAATAAGTTTTGTATAAAAAAATTCTTAAAATTGTATAGTTTGAAACGCTCATACGTATAAGAAAGTTGTGTGGTGGCCACACCTCATTTTTTTTTTCATGTGTAAACATTCGAGTGTAGGCACGTGTTTTAGTACTCTCCGCTTTAACTAAGAATTTGTTGAGTTCCAACATAGACTTACATCCTAAAATTTATATCAAAGTTTAGTGATTTTAGTTACTCGGTAAGTGAGAATCTTTGCCGGAGTATACGTTAAGGCTGAACGCCCGCTTCAAGCTGAGTTCGATTTGAAAGAGGTGTAGCACTGTTTTATCGTGCAAATGTAATAAAAGACAAATGTTTAAGGGTCCGCGTGCTCTGTCTTATGCTGAGGAAAAAGATAGAGAAAAGAACTTGTCACCTAATCTAATCTGCCTGTAATTTATGGCTGCGTTATGGTCTCAGATAATCGCCGGTTGGCCGACATGTTTGGCAGTCGGGAAGCAACCTCCCCTAAATTAGACAATCTATATTTTCTCAAACACACAAAAAAAGTGAAGCTGAATATGTAAAATCACCTGCCGGATTCAAATTTTGAGTTGGAAAATAAAATCGAAATCGCAAGAAGGTCGAAAAATCGTTTTTTTGTGTAAATTTTAAAATTTTCATTTTCTTCAATTTTTAATACTTATCTCGTGATATCTTAGCAATGCAGCGAGCTAGGGATCTATTTTTTTTTAAGGTTACACCCTAAAGTATTTGGATGATACTAGTGTTTTCGATTTTTCTTTATGGTGTGTAAATTTTATATAAAAAAAAAAGTTTTAGTAGACGACCAATTTGTGTAAGGTATTTTTCAGCTATCGAGTAACTAATCTTATTTTTCAGAATTTACCCATATATATGTGAAACAAAATAAAGCCAACATTCCAAAATTATTTTTTGTGCAAGAAATAAATTTCTAGATCGTTTCAGAAGCAAATTATTGCGAGTCAAATATAATACATAATTATACTCCCTGCCCGCAAGCCGTGTGAGTCCTAGCATGCGCTTCTAGCAGGTATAGCGTTAGGGATGGGAAGAGATATTGCTTTTACTTTCTGATACGTAGTATAAGTAAGTATTGTGACGCTGACATTGTATATGTACACTATATTGTAAAGAAAATATCAACGGTTTCGATAAAATAATGTCCGAGTAACGATTACTTTCTTAACATACACCGATCTCAGAAGTATTTTACAAACTGCGTAGAAACTGCCCGAAATGGTAGGCGGAGCTACCTCTCGACACAATGTGCGAGCGTACCACATACTCTATTTGATTTCAGTGAATTTCGCCCAAATTTCAAAATTTTGTTTTCCGTTTCGTGACCTTATTTTTAAAAATTAAGAAAAAATAAAATTTATGTATTGCTGTTGAGTGTTACATAATTTTAAATAAAGGCTTGTTTTTTGAAATTTCTTACATTTTTATTTTTATTTAGGGCCCTTTGGACAATTTCGAAGAAATTACGATTTATCCATTGAAAGGCATTGTTTTCTTAAATTAGCGTGTAAATTCGGTAAGGTTTTCATGAAAAATACGATTAGGAAATGGGAAAAACGATTTCGAGGCCGGGCGTATAGCCTTAACGGGTACATACATATGTGTATATTTGTGTCACCGCATGTTCATATGTGTTTTTGCCATTTCGTTTTTACACGAACGTAAATATTTACTATTTGCTGTGTTATTGTGTATTATTTTATTTATTTATATTTGTTTTTCCTTTGTAATCTCTTGGTGATCCTTTTCCGTTGCCTACTTTTTCCTTGTATTGTGTTCTAGTAAGCCGCCGCGACGGACACCGTTGGCGTGAAAATTATGTCCCTGTTATTTTTCCTCTTACATTTCATTTATTTGCTACATATTTAATAAGGTCAACGTCGGAATAATGCCTGTGTGCTCATGTTGTGGATCTTCTGATGAGGCGCATAAGATAGTTAATTGCTGTATATGTTCTAAACCGTGTAAAATTGATTGCGTGAAGATAACATCATCGGAGTCTCGTAAAATTCATTTGAGGACTGGTCTTTCCTGGACTTGCGATGATTGCGTTGGATTTGGAAATGATCTCAATATCCTTAAATCTGTTTTATCTGCGCTTCAGAAAGAAATTAAAATTCTTAAACAGGCCGTAATGCAGCCAAGCTGTCCGTCTTCCATCTCTCTTCTGGACACGGAGAAAATAATCCAGGAGATCTCTGATCGTGAGCAGTGCAAGAGTAGTATCCATTATCGTTGATTCCGTTGAGAGTGAGTGCAGTACGAACAACGAGCAGATTGCTTTGAATACGGAATTGGTAGGAACTCTATGCTCAGCTGTGCAGATTATGGATAATGGTTCCAGGATTGCCCGTCTTGGTAAATTTGATCGTACGAAATGTGGCAATCGTCGACCTATTAAGGTGTTATTCTCGTCGAGTGATTATGTGTCTACAATTTTGAAAAATATACCTAAAATTAAGTCCAACCCAAAGTTTACTAACCTCTCAGTTTATCCTGATCGTACTCCCATGCAGCTACAAATATATAAGGACTCCAAAACTGAGTTGGAAAATCGTTTGGGGAGTGATAAGAGCAACTTGTGAATTAAATCTATTAAGGGTTTACCGGCAATAGTTTCTTCTTTAAACTAACTGCTTCCAACGGTTCCATAAATCCCATTAGTATCTATTATCAGAATGCGCGTGGAATAAGATCTAAAACTCATGACTTTTTCGGAAGTGCTTGTGAGTGTGTATATGATATTATTATAATTGCTGAAAGCTGGCTTAATAACTCGGTTTTGAATTCTGAATTCGTTCCTCCCTGTTACAATGTTGTTAGAAGTGATAGAAACTTCGACTTGCTTGAGCGATCCACTCGTGGCACCTCGATCTCAATTAATTTTGAAGTTATTGATACAAGTACAGTTCCGTCTGTTGATTTAGTGATTTGTAAGTGTAACGTTCCCTCTACAGTTTTCTATATTGCAGCCATATACATACGCCTATATTTCTCAAGATGACTTTGAAGTGTTGTGTGAGTAACTTGAAGTGGTATTACTTGATAAACACGTACTTTTCTTGGGTGACTTCAATCTTCCTGCGCTTTCTTACAATTCTGTTTCGTGTTCTAAATGTGGTCCTTTCAATTGTCTTCTTAATTCATTAAAGTTTAAGCAGTTCAACTCCATTACTAACTGTGATGGACTGCTCCTTGATTTGGTAATATCGAATTTATATAATTGTATTCTTGTTGAAGAAGATGATTCTTCTTTTGTTCCTATAGACACTTACCATCCCGCACTTTCAATTAAGTTCTCACCGGCTGCTTCTTCTTCGCATTCTGCTTTTCCATCTAACATCAATCCTAGATATAATTTTCATAAAGCTGATCTGAATCAGCTCTACTCTGACTTTTCTGGATTCTCTGGGTGATATTAATGATGCACTTAGTAAGTTTTATTCGATGTTTTACAGAATTATTGAACGTTCTGTTCCCAGAGTGGTGACTTGCAGTTACAATTTCAAATATCCTCACTGGTTCTCGAATGAAATCATCTCCAACCTAAAATTAAAAGAATATTATCGACATAAATAGAAAAGTTCTCATAACACATTTTTCTACAATGAATTTCAACGACCTCATACATTGTGTAAATTTCAGATAAAGCCGGCTTATTCTGAATATCTTCAAGAGATTGATAGAGCCATTATTACTAATCTTAGACAAGTTTTTAAGTATGTACATTCCAAGTCGGGTTCTACTAGAATTACCAATACCATGTATCACAATCAGGTTCTTATTGATTCTCCGCAATCAATTGTTGATGCTTTTGCTGATACTTTTTCTTGAGTCATTCAAAATAGCTCCAGTTTTAGTTTTGACATTTCTCCAATTGACTATGTGCCGTTTACTTTATTCCCTGTGAACAAAGATGAGGTAGTCTCTATCATGGCTACTTTTCCTTGCAATAATACTGGTGGTGATGCTCAAGTTCCTAATTTTATTTTAAAGAATGCACGTTGTGCTTTGGCTGGGCCATTAACATCTCTTATAAACTTGTCTATTAGAACCTCTACTTTTTCTGATTTGTGGAAATGTGCGAGAATTAGTCCGGTCTTCAAGAAGGGGGATAAATCAAATATTAGGAACTACAGACCCATATCCATTTTATCAAATTTTGCCAAGGTATATGAAAATGTCATTTATTCATGCCTATATTGCAATACGAAATCTTATATTTCTGAGTACCAACATGGATTCCTTTATGGCCGATCTACTGTCACAAATCTTGTTACTATTACAGAATATATTAGCAGGGAGCTTGACGTGCGTGGTCAGGTTGATGTTGTGTACACAGATTTCAGTAGTGCATTCGATACCATTGACCATGGATTATTGATCCAAAAACTTTCGTCGTTTGGTCTCAGTCCATCCTTATTAAATTTACTGCAATCTTATTTGTGTAACAGGCGTAATTATGTGTTTTACAATGGCTTTAAATCCAGTACATTTTATCCAACATCTGGTGTTCTTCAGGGATCAAAGCTGGGCCAAGTGCTTTTTGTATTATTTATTAATGATTTAATTGAGTTATTGAATTGTCCAGTTCTTGCATATGCGAACGACCTGAATACGGTAGTATTAACACTCTCGATGACATAGAACACCTACAACAAAATTTGAATGTTGTAACTAATTGGTGTTCACATTATAAACTCGGACTCAATGTTGATAAATGTTTCTTTGTATCCTGCACGAGGAGAGTCCATCAATTACCTTCTACTTATGATATAAGTGATCGACCACTGAGCAAAGTTGAACGTATTACTGATCTTGGGGTTGTCTTTGACTCTACTTTGAGGTTTACACCTCACATCACAAGCACTTGTCTCACTGCCTCGAGAACTTTAGGTTTTTTAATGCGTATCTCGATATATTTCTCAAATATAACAATACTTCAGTTTTGTAGCTAGTAAACTGGAGTATGCCTCTAATGTGTTGTTACATTTTTTTTTGTTTTGTTTTCTCTCTTTTATTATTTGTACCTAATTAGCATTTTGTAAATTTTGTTGCATTTCTGACTAGTGGTGCTGTATATTTTTACCTTATATAATTACGTGTAATCCAGGTCACGCCTAGGGTTAATCTTTCGTTTACTTTTGGGAATACGATTAATATGCTCTGCGGTATATTTTATTTAATTTATTTTCTTCAATTACCTCTTGTAATTAAATGGTTCCTTTCATTTTTAATTAACTTAGAATTATTTCCCTTCAATTTGCAGCGCTTGCGCCATCTTGTGAGTGCGAATATTTATAAATGTTTATGCTATTAAGGTGCATTTAGAATCTTTTTCCGGTTAGCGTTGTTTTATTTCTTACGTCAATGTATAATTTTCCGCGGTTATTTTCTATTTATTTGTTTCTTTGTTCCGCTCTTATTAATTTATCCTTAAATAAATTTCACGTAACATTTCCTTCCGAGTGAAGTAGATGTCGCCCTACTCTGAACGACCTCATTCACCTGCAACCTCGTGGTGTTCCTGCATTTCGTCCGTTATAGTGCATCAAATAAGTTGACTTTTAAAAAGGCGATCCTTGTTTTACTTCAACCTGTAATCACTAAATAATTTAGGGACTAGAATTGTTCACTTATCGTGCAATTAACACGTACATCGTGGATGACCCAACTGTGACAGTAAATTATTGGTAATTTCTTAAGTTTATGACTGCTCAGGCAGGAATAATTAGTCTGGAGTATACTTAAGGATCGGTGAGTCTCTTAGCTATTCGCAATTTATTTCTGGTGATTAACGCCTTTTTCGTGTCTTCCCTTTTTTTTTTGCTTTTTATTATATGCCAAATTGTCGTCTGTATTGTGGCACGATCTCGTGTTGGAAGAACGGAAGTCGCCCGCCATTGCAATTATCATCCTTCATTAAGCATATGGACGTTCATTTCCATTGAAATACCTGGGATGTTTTATGCTGTTGAACGTTAAATTCCACCACGTTGGAGACAGATTTGATGTAATTTCTTTGAAAGATCTGATGTCTGTTCGGTCCAACTTCTCGTCAAGATATGTATACAGTTAATTGTCTTCTTTTTTTAATAATTGGAACTTAATTACCTGTTAGTGTTTTGATTTGATTTGACTAAAATTTTAAGGTTAGATAATTTTGTGTCCGATGCCTTTTGGGATTCGGTTTGATTTAAGCTTATCAAATTAATTCTTTTGTTAATTACTGTCGGGTCAGAAGTCTGATCTGCAGTTGTGATTTTGTATAACTTATGGTTTATTAATTTTTAACTTGAATAACGAGGGTGCTCGACAAGTTTTGAAGCAAATTTAATTGATTGTTAGTCAACTGGAGACCATAAATTATAAATTTAATTTAATTGCTTTCAGGTTTAGTCTTGCATGTTCTAGTTATAAATTTTAATTTCTCGGTTTGATTTTCTTTTACATTTTAAAAGGCACATATACAGTGTGTAGTGTCTTATAGGCTTCCATGTACACGAGATCTCGTGTTGCCGAATTTCTCTGGTAGATTTAGTATATAACTAAGATTCAAATTATTTTTTTTTATGTTACTATTAAATTACTGAACGCATTTAGGTTCTTGAGTTTTAACTTTAATTGGTAAATAAAATTTAGACAGTTTTGTTCAATATCTGATTCACAATAATTTCCAAAAAAATATGAAAGCTATTCGTAATTCACTGATTGCTATAACTTTAAAATAATAGTGTTTTTTTTAATTTTAAATAGAAGATTATACAGGGTGATCTACCCCTTGGTAGATTATCAATATTTTTCTTTGCGCAGCTTATGGGAAGTTTTCATTTCTTATTGTTGGAAATAAATTTTGTTATTGTTGAATATTTTGTGTATGTGTCTTGCTACACCTAGTGCACCCCCTTAATTATTTCTGCCATCGGGATAAATAGTTTTTGGAGTGGGCCTGAATAAAACTTAGACGGCTGGCGCCTAAGAGTCATCCACCTTCAGGAATATGAATGACCTACCCCTAAATCCGGGAGTTAGTGGCACAGGCTCCACCCCATCTTTTCCAACACGCACTAGGGAAGTGAGAGGTAAGGCTGGTTGAAGGTGACACACAATAAAATTTCCGAAACTTTCACAATTTTAATTGGACAAAGCTACAGGTGTGAAAACCCCAACAAACGGGCACATCCTTAGCTCTCAAACGGATGACATTAATCTAGTTTTCGTCAGCGCCAATTGCGCCTCCTCTCTGCCAGGTCGATCCGAGGCGAGAGAAGGCGTAATAGTGTGGTTTCCTCACTATATTTACTTGAGGCTGAGTATTAAGAGGGTGCAGCGCCGATTTTTAAAGTTCCTGTCTTTTAAAATTGATGGAGTGTATCCTGAGCGAAACATCGACTATGGTGCGCGTTTGGGGAGACATGGTGTCCAGTCCTTGAGTGGTCGTCGTGGAGAGCATGGTGCCCGATTTGTGTTGAAGCTTGTTCGTGGTTCGATCAATTGTGCGGGTCTCCTTTCTGGTTTGATGTTCCGTGTTCCCAGATCAGCCGCCCGTGCGACTACAACATTTTCCTTACCTTTCCCGAGAACAAATTTTCTTATGCACTCTCCCCTCACAGTTATGTGTAGAGCCGCAAATCTTCACTTCAGTGAAATTTTTTTGTAAATAATGTAATTTATCTTTATGTTTTTAAATACTGCTTTTTGTTCATTTATATTAATTGGTAATTTCATTTCTATATGGTTTTTTATTAAAATTTGTGTGTATTTTTTATTGTCCTGTAAATGGGAAACCGTTGGACAATATGTATATTATTATTATTATTATTATTTTTATTATTATTATTTTTATTATTATTATTATATCCACTGGTCCAATCAAATGATTTTATTTAAGGCGCGTCATTTTAAATTTAGCGAGTCTGTTTTACTTCTCTCAATTTTACCAGTACATTAAAAGAAACAAGTAGTTGTAGAACTTAGGCGATAGGACATTACTTATTTTATACTTTTACAATAACACAAACTATACATAACCTTACAAGACTTTCACATTACATGTATTAAGAGACATCATTTTCCCCAGCCCATGCGTTAACGCTCGACAAAAGAAATTATCTTAACCGCCTTTTGGTGACCTTCTCTTATATAGTGAAAATACTTTTCACTTATATTTACACGAGAGATTTCTTTTTTGAGGATAAATATTCAATTTTTAACGAAAATTTTAGTTGCTGGGTAACTGTACGAAACAAATTCCTCCTCGATAAAACGACTCGTCCTTCAGACGAGGAAATTTGTTGAATCCAGTTACCATTTAGCAACTAAATTTGAGTTTCAAAAAGGAAACTTATCTAGGAATAAAAACAAAGCTCGAATGTAATTCGGCAAGATAATTTACTAAATGTGTAAATAATTACTGAAACATTTATTATATATGTAGTAATTATATTATTTAAAAATACAGTTCTTATAAACTTTGTGAAGATTACTACAATGAGGTAGCAGACTATATGTCATAAAAACACTTCACAAGGAACACTATGATGATAAAGTTATTAAATTATCAAGAATATTTATTATATGTCCTTATCCATACTTAACTCCTTAACTACACTGTTACACTTTCTACCTATTTAAGTTTTAAGATATGGTCTGGATATGTTTGTAGTATGAAGTATTTATAAATTGACGTTCGTAGAATCACATGTTTTACCTCTTGCTGTTGTCGTTTCCCTGTGTTCACAAATTTATCTAATTAAAATGACATTGACATAGATGAATTCGATATGTACGAGCATGAATCAACGTGTATTCAAAAATAGACGCCAAATAAGTCCAATTTCAATGATTTTTATTTGAATGTATTTATTAATTAAAATAGTTATGAGAGCAAAAAACAACCCCAGAAGCATAGTGCCAAATGACAAATTATTATCTATAACTTCTTATACTTTCTCCTGATTTTAACAAAATGATCCCACTTCACTGAATTTTTGATGATTACTAACAGGGCGAAACAAAAATTTTCTACATTCATTTCAACAACGCCAACGGTAACGTCAGAGGCAAAAGGAAGGGGTAATTTAAAGTATATTATTATGTAGCATTTCATCATATACACATATCTATCTATATACAAAAAAATAATATTACACTATGTGTTTGAATTCAGTGTTGTTTATGCTTTCTGTCAACGATTGAATGCGAATTGATCAAGTATTTGTCCAAACACATTCTATTAATCGCCAAATGTTGGATATCCTTTGAAGTTCGAAATCTGTCGTAATACCGATGATTATTGTCAACAATATTATGTATGTACAGCAGATCCGTTATAATAATAATATTCATGGCGGGAGCTCTGGGCGACTATGTTCTAATAATATCCTCTGTCACGCGGCTTCGCAAAGAAGACCTGTTTCGTATAGAAAAGATGTGTTATCTAGTCATTGTCAAACTTTTCACTTTACCGTTTTCGTAAAATAAAGTCATATACACCATACGCAAACGTGTGTTTGAACGTTCCCAGGATTTAATTTATTTCTAAGTGTATGTTTTATGTGATTAAATAAATAGTGCTCAACCTTATTAGTGATATTATGTCTAGTTGATAAAAATATAAACTAAGTGTTATGGCTGCGTGAGTGGATCTTATAAGCAGAATGTCATGGCATACTTCGGTCACACTGCTCATCACCACAACACCGCTATCACCAGAAGGTAGGACAGGTAAATATATTTTAATTAATCATGTCATCGCGAAGACATTCCCTTTTCAAGAAGCGTTTTACATTTTGTTTGCAAATGTATTGTATAGTCACATTTAAAAACGTATGTGACATTGACCTGAAACAGTTGACATTTGTATGTCGATGTGTTTTACTGCACGCTATTTGCATAATCTGTAGCGATATTTTTATAAGTGGTAGTTGCCAAAAATATAGTAGCAATTAAAAGATTGAGTAATTTGAATTTTTGTTTTGACGAGAACTTTATATATAAATATATTGAAGTTGGGAAAAATTCAAAGTTATTTCTATTTCTGTAAGGTCGCCGTGAAATAAATGGTCCCATGTTAAAAATAAAGTATAGGTGGATGGTAGAATAAAATTACAAATATTATGCGATACTAACGAGAGTTGTAGGCTCATTTTAAAGTTTTGGCAGCATTCTATAAATTTAATGTGTAGACTGTTTGATAATACTTGTATAATTTGTGTTATCAAATACAAGTAGACATATGAAGTATGGTTATCGTAGACTTATTTAAACAAGCTAAAAACTAACATTCATTCTCTATAAATTTATTGCATTGTTGATTGATTTTTCTACATACAAATAGCCAAAAGATAAGCGTCTTTGTGTCTAGTTCCTGTGAGGTATATGTAGGTAATCAGCTGATGTTTCGAAAATTAGTTGTGCTTTTTATTTCTTCACCAATATTTTGCTTATAATAGTTTTAACGAGATCAACTATAATAATAAACAAAAATAACAATAAATCAGTTTTTTTTTAATAGTTTGAAATTAATTGAAACACATTAATATTGGTACATTCAAAGGGAATTTGGCTTTGAATAATGTCCCTCTATTTTAAATATAAAGTGTAACGTGGATCGATTAATATTCACAAAATCACACACAGCTGAAAAATGTATTAAGCAATTTGATATGACATGTAAACAGTTGAGAATGTAGTAATTTATCAACAATTTTAAATTTAATTATTTATTTTAGTAAGTGTAAAAAAATATATTAAATGATTGTATAAATGTGACTTTCTGGACTAACATGTAAAATCTACAACATTTTGGAATGAGTAAGATATTTGACATAATCTATTCTGGTAAACTCGGGCAAAGAAATATTTTATGAAATTTTTTTTTCAATAGGAAAACAATCTGTGCGTGCAAACATCATAATTTATTGATAATTATATTAGCTGTGATTATAAAATTAAAAGTAAACCGTGAACTAGTTTTAAAATGTCTTATCAAAATAACTCAAAAATACAATAACAATCATTACACCCACCTTATCCAGTAATCCACGGATAAACTTTAGGTAGAACGATCCTACGATTAATTCTGAGTTAACAATCCTATAATACAAAAACATTGTACTGTCTTTCAATAAGCCACACTAGGCTATCAAAATTGAAAATATGCGGCTGGAAAGAATTCAAATTTGCACAGTCTTTTATGACTAACCATTGCTGTTTACAGTAAAATAGATGTATGTACCACAGCGTTGATGTTACTAATAGATTAATGCCAATACTTCGCATTTTTAACATTTTGTCAACTGCACCTTTTAGGTACCTTAAAGCACATATGGCAACCTTGCACAAGAAAAATGATAGGTTGCAATAAAAAACTCGTTGTCAAATTTTGATGTTTGTAAGATTGACGTTTAACTTTTTTGTTTTATATAGTTCCATCATTATTGCGCGATTTTATGTTGTATACCGACGATATGAATAGTATAATTCTCTGCAATATAATTTAAAACAGAATTCATCTACAGCCGAACTTTCTATAGCATATTCTTTGGAGGGATTAAGGGGGCTTACGCAGAGGTGTCGACTAACTGCCGTGAGGTAGGACGTAAGGGGGTGGCGCCATATGCGCTAATGTAAATTCCGCCGTTGTAAGGCATTCGTTAAAATAAACAAAAAGCAGAAATTTTTGTTCTTCTTATTATGTTTTTTGCATTAAATTGAATACAAAGGATTAATTAGGGCTTCGTTGGGAGTACTTTCTTATAATTCAAATTATTTACTCCTACATTTCACTCTCAAAGTGGGCAAAATTTACAACATCATAACTAGAGAGCGGAATCGAGCGAGCTAAACTACCACGGAGCCACAACCGTGAAAAGAAATAATGTAAACAACTGCGTGTTGTTTACATTATATCTGAATAGAACTAATTCATAGGGCGAACTGCAACATCTGTTTACTCCAGAGAATCAGAGAAAAAACTGCCATAAAATAAGGAATTTTATGAATAAAATCCTTTCTTCATCGGCGTAGGTACAAGGGTGACAAGTTTTTATAATTTATTATATTTACCTTATATTTCGCAATATAATATGTATGTTTCAATAACATACGCGTACATTTTTAGTTATCATTTATTTAGATCTAGAACGTTGTTTATGTTACTTTTTCTGAGATAAAAATTAATTGTCAGTGATTCCGAAATTTATTGCAAGGAACTAACACAAATCCCAAATTTAATAAATCAGTTGTTATTCCTTCAGGAACACTTTGGAAATTTGCCTAAACGAATGACATATTTTGAAAATCGAATCTCAAATTAAAAAATGAGGTGTGGCCACCACACGACTTTCTTATACGTATGGGCGTTTCAAACTATACTATATTCTTTTTACACATAAATTATTCAAAATCCTATTCTAAGTACTTCTGTTCTCTTAATAAATCGCTATAGAATGCATACTTAGCAAGATATTCGCAAAAAGGACTACTCCCTAAGAGTAAAAGTGTTACTTCCGGTCCGAATTTTGAAATTTCATATATTCAAAAAATATTGCAAATCTAGCACTGAATACTTTTGTATTCTTGATAAATACATATAGAATGCATAATTTACGACATATTCGCAAAAAATCGCTATTCGATAAGAGTAAAAGTGGTAATTCCGGTCTGAATTTTGAAATTGTTTTTATGCAAAAGATATTGAAAATTACGTTTTAAATACTTTTATACCCGTAACGTACCTGTCTAAAAAGCATGACATGCGAAATATTCGCAAAACACTGATTTTCGATAGGAGTAAAAGACCTACTTCCGGTAGCAGCTTCGAAAAACTTTTTAAATAAAATTGTTCTCAATTTTAATTTCAAGTACATATGAATTCTTTATAAATTTGTTTAAATTTAGTAGTTGACGAAATATTGGCAAAATTTAATTTTTTCACTGAAGTAAACTGCTACTTCCGGTCTACCGATTTTACTGAAAAACTACTCAGATCTCAAGAGGGAGATTAGACACGTAAATACAAAATTTGGAATTGATATCTACAGCGGTTATCGTGGTCACATAGAGACACACAGACATTTTTTAAAAACATCTTTTTCGGTATCAGGGGACTTGAAAACGTGGACATCTGCAAAAATCTCGAAGTTGAAAATTTCACATTACTTCCTTATACTACGTATAAGAAAGTAAAAATGGATTAACTACATTAGATGTGGCTATTAATAATTCCAAGTGACTTAGACGCAGTTTTTAATAGAAATCCAGGTTTAATAACATTGCGGCAATTGTGTATGCTAAATACGCTGAAATAAAAGAATATTTCCATTACGTAAATATAACCAGTTGCGATGTAGAAAAGACGTTTTCTATCTACAAGGATGTACTTAATTCAAAGAGAACAAGTCTTACAGAAGAGAAAATGAACAAATAGTAGGGTATTTTGTATTTTATAATCACCAGCCACTTGTTATTCAATTATATAAATAAAATTAAAACCTCTTTAAAAATACAACATTTCAATAGCGCGCCCATGGGCGATGAGTCATGACTCGCTCGATTCCGCTCCCTAATCATAACACAGTTTCAGAAACTTTATTTTAAAAACTAATTCGTTTTGATATTTCCTTGTAAAGTCCAGAATTTACATTAGCGCATATGGCGCCACCCCCTTACGTCCTACCTCACGGCAGTTAGTCGGCACCTCTGCGCAAGCCCCCTTAATGTTTGTTCATAAAAGACGCAGTATTAAATGGTCATAATTTCCATTTTTAGGAAGATGATATTCTAGAGGATTCAGAGAATTTGGACATCAAAGAAGGCTTTCTAAATATATGTCTAGGCATCTTAAACCTTCGCATTGGGACCAATATCTCATCCAGATCGTTTAAATGAGTGAGTGACTGTCTTAGAGGAAACACTGGATAATGTTTCATTAAAATTTAGGCTCCACACGCTTTACATGCATGACGGGACACCAGCTCATAATGCTTGACTTTCAAGGGCATGGTTAAAGGAAAACTTTCCGAATAGGAGCGTAATAGACCGATATCGTGGCCCGCAAGATATCAACCCTCACAACTTTTTGGGGAGGCGGGGTGGGGGTGGGGGGCAGCCAATGTACATGAAGTAATTAATAGAATTAACGCCACGCTTCAGTTAATTACTTCTGATACGTTGCGACGCTTATTTAATTTTATTCCCCGTAGACTATAGGTTTATCTGGAAACTAATGGCTTCCCGTTTGAACACACATTTAATTATTAAAAGCGAATATTGCACTATTAAATTGTTTAAAATTAATTTTAGTTTTAATGGAGTAGTCATTAAAAAGCATAAAGTAATCCGTGTGGCTTAACGGATTAGGATTAGGATTATTGACTGAGAATTAATCTTAGAATTGTTCTACATGAAGTTTATTCGTGAATTTCTGACCGCGGTATATATAATATTAGGTGCAAAAAAGGGTCTGATTCACTGGACAATAATTAGTCACTTTCACCATCACTATTTTCAACTCAAATAACAATGGTTCTACGATATCATCCACTAATCATCCCGCATCCTTTTTTCTAAGTCGGCTACCTGCTTTAGAAACATGAATGGTATGATGCTCATGAGTATTACAGCATTATCTGGCAGTTTATATAATCTTGTTGAAATCATTCTTAAAAAATAAACCCCAAATTATTCCTTTAATCACAGTAGTCAGTTGTTTGTGTACTCTCGAAGAGGTTTATCATAAGAAAATGAACACAAGGTATTTTTAACATAATCATCTCTCTTTCTTTAAGAAGTCTTAGTTCGCCTATTTCTTCATATTCTTTAATTATGTAATATGTAGTTGATGTTAGGCCTATAATAATGTAACTTGATGTTGTTTCCTTTTTCATTATTTTATACATTGTCATTTAATCTTTCTTTTTCTTTTTTGTGGGACACACACAAACACATTTTGTTAGAGTAATGAGATGTGACAATTTGGGGGTGGTTGGCATTAATCCCTCTTCTTTATCCTAAGATAAATCACTTAGCTGATTTTGTAACTAATAAGCATACAGGCATTATATTCGTGACTGAAATTTGGTTGAATTCTAATATTCTTGATGAAAGTCTCAAGATTCCCGGCTTTGTCTTGGTGAGATGTGACAGGGCTGGGCGTGGTGGCTGGATTGCAGTATATATTAGAACATATATTACATGTGAAATTATTAATAGGTATTGTTGATGTAACAACAGCTGTTCTTAAAACTTAGCACATTATATTTTCCATTTGGTATTGGTGGTGTTAATAAGCTACCTATTCTAAATTCCTCGATGTTGTCGAAAATACGTTAACATCGGTTTTGTCTATATGTGAGACAGTGATTGATTTGTTGTGGTGATTTCAATATTGACTGTTTAACTATTATGGACTCTCAGACTACTTCTTTGCTTGATTTTGTTGAATTGGTTTTTCACGAATAATTGATCAACCTACTAGACGTATGTTACTGGACCCTCTATTTGTAAATGATGTTGAACTACTAATCGATAGCAGCTGTTCTGTTGACTGTGCATTTTCGAATCATGATTTTGTCCTGTTTTCTCTACGTATTGCATTACAAAAATTTCTACTAAGATTTCTTTCTTATAAGGATTTTGGAGCCATTAATAATTACGCTTGTCGCTCTGATTTAATGTCCATACCCTTACAACAGAGTTTTACAGTTCTAGTATCGATGATAGGGTTTGGATCCTAACTACCGACTTGGTTTCGTTATTTGATATAGATAGATGCTCCAGTTATAACTCGAAGATTACCAAACGTCGTCTTCCTTGGCTTACGGATAACTTAATGCTACTAATGTCTCTTAGAGACTAAAGTAAAGACAAATTTCGCAGATCAAAATATCCAAATGACTAGCTTTATTACAAGTCCTTAAGAAAATTGACAACTAATACTTGTAGATTAGAGCAATGAGCATATTTTGACTACATTTCTCGCTCTTTGGGGATCCGGCCAGTTTGGAGGGATCTTCGGAGTTTGGATATTGCGAGGGGCAACATAACGGGCATTCCGGTGGGGTTCACTGATCCGAACAGAGTAGATAACAACTTAGCTGGGGCTGCGGACGGTGATTCAGGTGATGATCATATGGATTTACATCGGTCTTATCGAACTAATAAATAATCTTCCCGCAGAGTTTAATTATGCTCCGGTGGGAGAACATAAAATCAATATAATCATGGCAAATATTGAGTCTACAGATACCGGATGTGATGGTCTGTCAATGCCAATGATTCGATTATGTTGTCCTGTGATTACTGTATACGTGACGCATATTATAAGCACATGCTTGACTGAGGATGTGTTCCGGAGTCCTGGAAGTGCGCTGTTGTCCACGCTTTGCATAAGGTCGGGGAGCCTGAGGGGCTTTCTCATTTTATGGCTATAAGTACTCTCCCAGTGTTATATAAGATTCTGGAGAGCGTTGTGGCTAGGCAAATAACAGAATATACAGAATGAGACACTTACTTACACCTGTGCAATCGGGCTTTCGTGCTGGCTATAGCTGTGCGACTGCACTCTTGCCATTACAGATGATATTATTAAAGCAACGGATAAGAGCTTACTTACCAGCTTGGTCCTTACTCGATATTGCTAGGTGTCCTGTAGCATGTAGGTTTCGGTGGTTCGTCATTATCACTACTCGAAAGCTATTTACCTCATCGTAGACAATATGTGGACATCAACGGCTGTTTGTCTGACCCTCAGAGTGCTTATCGCTCCTTATCTCAGGACTCTGTTGTTCGACCTACTTTATACTCAATTTATGCTTCTCAGATTTATAAGGGTTTGACTTCTTGTTGTTTCCATGAATATGCCTACGACACACAGATGTATTATTAGTTTCACCCTAAAATTTAATTTTGCTTTTTAGTATTTCTCGGCATTTTTGAAAATTAAAACATTATTAAAAAAACATTATAAAATGTTTTATTATATTTGACGTTCCGACTCACTTACAATTTAAAGTGGATATCACCAACGTTTAGATTGTCATAAAATCTTTTTGATAAAATCATTTTAAAAAAACAGCACTTTTTCTTCCAAAATTCAAAGTTTCATTTCACTTATATCAGTGGTAATTGTTATTTTTATTTTTATATCTATCAAAATGTAGGTTGTGTACAACTGCACTTGTGTGTATTTATTTCTAACTATATAGTTCTAGCGATGTATTTTTACATTTACATGTGGTGTATGTATGTGTTTTTTTTTGGGTAAGCTTTTAGTTGTTATTTTTATGTTTTATTTTAAAATAATGATGTATATATAGATGACAAATTATCTGTGTCTGTTCTGTCATAATTGAATTTTTATTTTTCCTAATTTTTATACTTTCCAAAAATATTCTTGCTTTGTTTTTAGTTTCTGTTGTTAGTATTTTTGTTCTATCATAATTGAATGTATGTTTAGCTTGAATAGTATGTTTTTTAATGCCTTACTATTGTTTGCAAATGTATGTCTATTTAGTCTATCTTTAAGATGTTGGATACTTTGTCTTATATAAACGCCTTCGCAGTCATTACACGAAATTTTATACACAAAAAATGTATATACATATATACATCTCACTATCTTTAGAGTGTCCTTTTGTATATTGAGCTTCATGTAATAGATAATAGAGCGTCCGGCAATGTTGCCAATATTAATCGCTATGTAACACTGACGTGCATATACATGTCATGCTCTGTGTATAAAAAGATGTGATGCAAGAAAATTTGTTTCTATAAAAAGTGGATGATCGTTTCAAATATAAATAGAAAAAGAAAGAACTTGATATTTAAAGTTGTTACACTTCTCATGCGTTTTTGGATTGAATTTGTTAACTGTATACAAGGGGTAAAACAAAATGGACAATTTACTAAAGTAGAGGATTTTTAAATGTAAAAGAAAATAATTTGACTACAGCTAACTGTTTTAATTAAACCTGTAAGCGAGTCAAAAATTTGTATCCTATTTCTACAAAATCAAGGGAACTCAATAGTTATAACAAACGTCAAACTAATTACGAGTAGATCACTAATGGAGTGAAAATTTATCATCATTCTTTTTTGTTATTGTCGTGCCCTCAGGCCAAGATGAAGTACATCCCCGTGAGTAATGGTATTACCATAATTTATTTCAGACAGCCACTGCACAAGTGTTTTGCAAATTAAGCATTTTTATATAGTTACAATAGTTATATAATTAAATGATAGCATATAATAATAATAGTGATGGCGCAAGAAGTGTCCCAACGACAGTACTGATTTATATTCATTATATACTAATGTAAATGTATTGTAATAAATCTGTGGTTACATAAATATGAGGTATGGGAATTAAATCACCGGAATTTTGTTGCTACCGGCAGACAGGCCCGGATATGAACATGTTTGTGCTTATTGATGCATTCTCCACCTGTACGCTAGCGTTTCGGCGAGAAAATGCAGAGTGTTCAAATGAAGCAACGAGTTAACATCAAGTTTCTTGTGAAATTGAGGAAAGCTGCTACAGAAGCTCATGCTCATTTTGAGTGGATTAAAATGCTTAAATTGAAGACAATCCGCGCCCTGGACGACCTTCAACAAAACGGATAACAAAAAACAGAAAATTGATAAATTGATACATGAAAATCGTCGTATGAGTGTCCGTCAGGTTTTGACTACCTTTTGTGAACGAGTGCAGAGACAACTACCCAGTTTGTGGAAGAGCAAGTTCTGAATACTTCATCAAGACAATGCGCCAGCCCATCTCGCCACTTTTTTTGAGAAATACGGCCTCACCATGTTGGCCCACTCATCGTACTCACCCGACCTTGCCCCCTGTAACATTTTCTATTTCTTAAGGTCAAATCTTAAGGTGACAAGACAATTTGGAAGCAGTGAAAGCAATAGTGATGGAGGTTCTCAACAGCTGACTGAAGCGGACTTAGAGCACTGCTTTAAACAATGGAAAATTTGTGTGGGGTGGTGTAGGGATCGGCAAAGAGAATACTTTGAAGACAATAAACTTTCTAATGTAATTTGTGATCAATAAAATGTTTTGTAGCAGCAGTCCGGTTTTTTAATTGCCACACCTCGTATATCACATACGGCAGCTACATATAACTAAAACAGCGAAAAAGCAACATATTAGTAAGAGTAGTATCAAAAACGTTGCGCTAACTGTTTTACTTAGTTTATTACTGTTGCATGCGCATGGAATGTATAATATCACCATTATGCATTCCATGCGCATGCAACAGTAATAAAATAAGTAAAACAATGCATAATGGTGATATTCTTTGAAGTAGCAGACAAATTACTTCAGATTAATTAAAATGATAAATATATGGTATAAAAATGACCCATACATTTGAAATATTCAATACTATTACCGATTATGTGCAGCGCAAACGAAATCAAGTTTGATAAACTATTTTGTGAAAAAATCTCATTCCAACAGATCCAACTGTGCATTTGATCTAAATTAAATATAGCAGGTGTAATTTGTTTTAATAATATTGGAGCCATTTTCTTCAATTGGTTTTGTTCTTTGTGCTTTTTGCCGTTATTTTAATTTTCTAGAATAATCCATTTCCAATTAAAAATTTTATTGTAGAAAATAAACTCTGAGAAATGTATTTTCTGAATTTCGCCTGTGACGATTTCTGTGTTCGTAATAAATATTTAAAATTTCTAATATGAGTTAACAGGCAGAGAAGAATGAACTTAAATGATTCAAAACAAATTTATTGATTACTCATATCTACAGATATAAAAGATAGAGATAATGTTGAAAATAAAAAACTATTATTTAATTTAATAATCAGGATCTTAACTAATTGAGATAAATTCCAAGTATTGTAGAGGAATTGAAAAACTACGGAAACCGATTTGTCTTTAACTGGTACAAATTTATTATACTTCTGTATAAAACTAAAAATTACATGCACTATTTTATGACAGATATGTATATGAAAACATAACCGCCAGGAACAATAACAAAAATACTTCACCTATACAATATCTTTCATATGCGCATAACTTAGCAAATTTGATCTTCGGTTACAAATATTCTTAATCATTGATTAGCGTTAAAAGACGTAGGAAAAACGCAAATTGATACTAACCTGTATTTCAATCAACGATTACGTTGATTGAAATACAGCCACGTTTTTTTAGTGGAGAAACTAGATATAGTTTCTACTAATACTTGTCGTAACTTCCAAAATATATTATAGTAAATATGTCGCACATATTAAATGAAACGACTGAATGTGTGGAATACTAGAAGGATTTAAGTATAAAAGAACTGCAAAAATAAATGCCACATTAGTCAAATCATATTGCATATTTTTAACACGTGGTTTTAAAAATGCTCAGGGATTACCAAGCAGTTTATAAAGCTTTATGTAGATGGCGCCACTTAAGGATCGGTATTTTGAGATTAGCAGAATCTGAAAAATCTCGTTATGTGACGGCCTTATATTGTTCAGCGATAGCGGGATTCAGTTGGTCTTGGTTAGACATAAAGAATGAAATGTAATGCTATCTATCGGATGACAGTACGGTAAATATTAATATCGTAAGGTAGATGCTACTTCTAAAACACTGGTGGGTGTTTAGAAGACCTCCATTTCAATCTATGACAGGTATCGAAAAAATATGAAGGTCCTAAAATTTTTATTTATATTTTATAATAACTTATTTTTGTTTTATAAAAAATAATTTTAAATATATGTATAATCCAGTTTATTATTTTAGATAGTGGTGAATTTTTTTTTAATTCACCACCATCTAAAGTAACTTTAAACATTGACCTCCGAATCAAAAGGGCTAAAATGTGTGGGTTCATATTGAAAACAAAATATTATTAAACTGAAAATGATGAACAACATTGTATATAAGAATGAGAAGTGAATATGTTTTAGCTAAAAGACATCAATAATTTATCAAAGCTAGTAATTAAAAACTCTATTTGTAAAATAAGAATGTTTTGGAAGGAACCGATGAAAATTTTATCAACAAAATGTATTGAACATGGTATCAAAAATTACCCACTTAGAAATGAAATATAGTCAATAAAATACGAAAAGTACTATAAGTACTTGGAATGATTATAAACAAAAAAGAAATTTTTAATGTTACTTCGAATCAAGGAAACCAAAAGTCTTGTATCTACAAATAGAGGAGTCCAGGAAAAGAAAAAATGTAACACGCATTTGAAATCCAAGAGAAGGCAGCTGAAAGAAAGCATTAATATTTGAAAGGTATATTTACTGACATTGCTATAAGTTTTAATAATAAACAAGTCTGACTTTGGCATACATTGGTTACTGCTAAAAGGGAACATCAGAGTATTTAATATATTTTAAATAGTAATTGTCGACAACAAATTACAATCTCCCTTTTGATAGCTTCTTGAGTTAAGTCTATAATAATAGTAGTGAATAAAACCCAGTATTCGAAATTATATAGTAGACCAACAGAATGTCGATCAACTAGAAGTGATAAAGACGTTAAAAGCATGTAAAAGTGATTCTTAGGTGAGCGGAGCTAGCTTGGTTGGTTAATCGTCATTACCCCCAATGCCACACGTTATCACTTGTCCTTGATAGTAGTGTAAGTGGTTGTTTATTATTCAAATTCGACAAGGCAAAAGTGGGACACGAACCATCAAGAAATCCGTTTATATCGTAGCTTCTCGTTGATCGTTATTCTTTCGTAGAACTAGCAATCATGACTTTATATAAGTTGAAAAATTATTTAAGAAGTAATTATGCCTTAAATATATCATTGGATAGATGTGGCTTTTACTTGGTGAAGATCCATTGAACTTAACGTAAAATAAAACAACAAATTTGTTTATATCTTCACTATATTTATTTACAAAAATGTAAATGCTGTAACGCGTTTCGCTAACACTGTAGCTTTCTCAAACAGTGGTGGTATAATAACTACTCTACAAGTGAAATACGTATATGTTTGGCAATTGCAAGTATATATGACTCACAGAACAAAAAAGAGAAAAGAAGACAGGGGGTGGGAAAGACATACGAGGCACTTCATCACAATAGGCACACGGAAAAAACCCTAAACGAATAAGTTTAGTAATGGAGAACGGTTAATATCTAGTTGGTCATTAAGTAAATTCCCAGAATTTTTGTTTTTATTTATTTCAAGGGCTTCTAAGAGATTTAATTTATGAGATTTATTTTGTACATGTAAAATTTCAAACTCCGGATCAAACAAATGGTTTTCTGATATTAAGTGATTTGAGTAGTTAGAATCTAATTTTTTGTTATCATAACTACGTTTATGTTCTGAAATTCTAGTTTTGAAGTTTCTGAACGTTCTCCCAATATAAATTTTGTCACAATTACTACCACATTTTAATTTATATACTCCAGATTTATTAAATTTTGACGGTTTGGATTTACTGTTTTTAATGAACCTAGATAAATTGTTATCTGTTTTAAGGCATATATTTAGGTCTAACGTTTCTAAAAATGTTTTAATTTTAACTGAGGGTTTACCTATGTATGTTAAACATTTGTATTGATTATTTTTATTTTTATCCAAGGGGAATATTTCATCTAAAGTTTGTTTGTGCGTTTTCTTAGCTATGATATTATCAATTAACTTTGGGTCGTAGTTATTATTAACTGCTATTTGTTTAATAATATTTAGTTCTTTGTTATAGTTATTAGTAGTTAAGGGAGTTGTTAGAAGTCTGTGTATCATACTATTGTACGCTGCTAATTTATGGCTATGTGGGTGGGCTGAACTGTTATGAATTGTTATATCAGTGTGTGATGGTTTATGAAATATGGAAAAATCATGTTTATTATTTATTTTCGAAATAGTAAGGTCTAAAAAGTTGATAGAGTTATTTTGATCTGTTTCTATGGTGAATTTGATATTACTATGGATAGTATTTATATATGTAACAAAGTTATCTAGTTGTCTAGTGGTCCCCGTGAAGCTGGCAAGAATGTCATCTACATATCTGTACCAATACACAAATTTGTTACTCATTGGGTGTTTATGAATTAATTTTTCGATATTGTCCATAAAAACTTCGGCTAGTAGTGGACTGAGAGGGTTACCCATAATCAAACCATCCTGGCTACTGTAAATTTCACCGTTAAAATGAAAATAATTTTGATTTAAACAAACTTTTAATAAAGAAATAATGTCAGAATGAATTACCGGATTAACTTTATTGTACGTAAGCAAGTTATCAACAAGTGTTATAGTTTCTTTAGGAGGGATGCTGGGAAATAGATTTGTTACATCAAATGATATAAACTTGGAATTATCTGGTAGATTGATATTTTGAATTTTATTGATTAATTCGGTTGAGTTTTTTATAGAAAATTGTGGCTTAAATGAACAAAATTTGGAAATGATATCTATAAGTAGTTTCGAAACATTAAAAGAAGGAGCTGTAAAAAATGACACAACCGGTCTAATTGGATACTCATTTTTATGAAGTTTAATTAATGAATAAAGTTCTGGGTGTTGAGGGTTTGATAAAAATAATCTGTATTTTTCTTTTTCGTTTATGATTGATTTGGCGTTCTCTACCGCTACCTTAATTTCTTTCTGAAATTTATTCGTAGGGTCTTTTTTGAGTATTTCAAAGTTACTTGCCTCTATAAAGTTGTTGGTTTTCATGTTATAATCATCTTTATGTAACGCTATTACCGTGTTGCCTTTATCTGCTTTAGTAAAAATAAGATTATTTGATTTTGATTTTTGTTGGATTGATTTAGCAACTGGTAATTCAAAATTATATTGTTTGACATTAACAAACTCCTTTTTAATAATTTCTGAAACTTTGTGTTCTAAATTGGTATTATTAGGTACATTATACAAGTTAATTTCTGATTCTATACCTAATGTATTAAAATTATCTATAGAACCTGTGGGTTGAATATTATGTTTAAAACCTTTTTGTAATAATTGCCATTCAGAATTGGCACACAGATTACACCCTATAGAATTTAATATTTTAGACTTTGATACTAGAGATAAAATAAAATCAATAATTCATAAAAAGTACCTAGTACAAAAACGTAAATTAAACACATTATTAAGCAATAAATTAGTACCTAAAACTCCTCAAACTAAATTCACGGATCATAAATTCTTTCACAGATTTGTTAATCTTTCAAACGTAGTTTTTTCAGATAACGAAAGGCAATTATTACAAAAAGGTTTTAAACATAATATTCAACCCACAGGTTCTATAGATAATTTTAATACATTAGGTATAGAATCAGAAATTAACTTGTATAATGTACCTAATAATACCAATTTAAAACACAAAGTTTCAGAAATTATTAAAAAGGAGTTTGTTAATGTCAAACAATATAATTTTGAATTACCAGTTGCTAAATCAATCCAACAAAAAATCAAAATCAAATAATCTTATTTTTACTAAAGCAGATAAAGGCAACACGGTAATAGCGTTACATAAAGATGATTATAACATGAAAACCAACAACTTTATAGAGGCAAGTAACTTTGAAATACTCAAAAAAGACCCTACGAATAAATTTCAGAAAGAAATTAAGGTAGCGGTAGAGAACGCCAAATCAATCATAAACGAAAAAGAAAAATACAGATTATTTTTATCAAACCCTCAACACCCAGAACTTTATTCATTAATTAAACTTCATAAAAATGAGTATCCAATTAGACCGGTTGTGTCATTTTTTACAGCTCCTTCTTTTAATGTTTCGAAACTACTTATAGATATCATTTCCAAATTTTGTTCATTTAAGCCACAATTTTCTATAAAAAACTCAACCGAATTAATCAATAAAATTCAAAATATCAATCTACCAGATAATTCCAAGTTTATATCATTTGATGTAACAAATCTATTTCCCAGCATCTCTCCTAAAGAAACTATAACACTTGTTGATAACTTGCTTACGTACAATAAAGTTAATCCGGTAATTCATTCTGACATTATTTCTTTATTAAAAGTTTGTTTAAATCAAAATTATTTTCATTTTAACGGTGAAATTTACAGTAGCCAGGATGGTTTGATTATGGGTAACCCTCTCAGTCCACTACTAGCCGAAGTTTTTATGGACAATATCGAAAAATTAATTCATAAACACCCAATGAGTAACAAATTTGTGTATTGGTACAGATATGTAGATGACATTCTTGCCAGCTTCACGGGGACCACTAGACAACTAGATAACTTTGTTACATATATAAATACTATCCATAGTAATATCAAATTCACCATAGAAACAGATCAAAATAACTCTATCAACTTTTTAGACCTTACTATTTCGAAAATAAATAATAAACATGATTTTTCCATATTTCATAAACCATCACACACTGATATAACAATTCATAACAGTTCAGCCCACCCACATAGCCATAAATTAGCAGCGTACAATAGTATGATACACAGACTTCTAACAACTCCCTTAACTACTAATAACTATAACAAAGAACTAAATATTATTAAACAAATAGCAGTTAATAATAACTACGACCCAAAGTTAATTGATAATATCATAGCTAAGAAAACGCACAAACAAACTTTAGATGAAATATTCCCCTTGGATAAAAATAAAAATAATCAATACAAATGTTTAACATACATAGGTAAACCCTCAGTTAAAATTAAAACATTTTTAGAAACGTTAGACCTAAATATATGCCTTAAAACAGATAACAATTTATCTAGGTTCATTAAAAACAGTAAATCCAAACCGTCAAAATTTAATAAATCTGGAGTATATAAATTAAAATGTGGTAGTAATTGTGACAAAATTTATATTGGGAGAACGTTCAGAAACTTCAAAACTAGAATTTCAGAACATAAACGTAGTTATGATAACAAAAAATTAGATTCTAACTACTCAAATCACTTAATATCAGAAAACCATTTGTTTGATCCGGAGTTTGAAATTTTACATGTACAAAATAAATCTCATAAATTAAATCTCTTAGAAGCCCTTGAAATAAATAAAAACAAAAATTCTGGGAATTTACTTAATGACCAACTAGATATTAACCGTTCTCCATTACTAAACTTATTCGTTTAGGGTTTTTTCCGTGTGCCTATTGTGATGAAGTGCCTCGTATGTCTTTCCCACCCCCTGTCTTCTTTTCTCTTTTTTGTTCTGTGAGTCATATATACTTGCAATTGCCAAACATATACGTATTTCACTTGTAGAGTAGTTATTATACCACCACTGTTTGAGAAAGCTACAGTGTTAGCGAAACGCGTTACAGCATTTACATTTTTGTAAATAAATATAGTGAAGATATAAACAAATTTGTTGTTTTATTTTACGTTAAGTTAAATATATCATTTTAAACATGCAAACTAAATAATATATTAGTTTAGGGTTCAATCTTTCCATATTTTAACGTTAGGCCAATTGAAAGTCTTTATATCAATAATAAATAACTTCAAGTACTTGGAAGAACAACATACCATTTGTCCTATTTTTATTTTTCACATATATTATAGTAAAGGGATGAAAGGTAAGGAAAATCTCTTAATTTTTCTTACATCCAGTTGTTGAACACGAACTGCGTAAAGTAATCCTAAGTTTAAAAAGTAAATTGTCCTCTGGTCATGATAGAGATGCCTGACTACTCATGCACTGCATTGATGAAGTTATATTTCCTTTAATGTCATTAATCAATGAATCATTTTTGGCAGGTTTTTTCCCGGCGCGGTTAAAAATAGCAAAAATTAAAACATTGTTTAAAAAAGGATCAAAGGATCTGGTCAAGAATTACCGTTCGATATCTTAGTTAAGTGTATTTGCAAAAATTATTGAAAAGCTGGTAGCCAATAGACTACTACAAGTTATGCAGAAGTATAGTCTGTTTAATAACCACCAATTTGGCTTCAGAAAAGGTCGCAAAAGAGTTTAAACAATTACAGAGTTTTTAGATGCATTATTCAAAACGCATAGATTAGGGAAAGGCATCTGCTGGAATTTTGGTAGACTTAAGTAAGGCATTCATCTAGTTGATCACAGATTCTTGCTATAGAAATTATTTAGGTATGGTATTAGGGGTATGCCCTTGAAATGGTTTCAAAGTTATTTAGAGGACCGCAGTCAATACGTTCAAATTGGTAACGTTATTTCGGGGAAATACACACTCAGGAGTGGGGTGCCACAGGGGAGCGTGCTAGAGCCCCTATTGTACATCATATACGTGACTGATATTCCATCAGATAACGTCATCATGTACGCGGATGACATTTCACTTTTGGTTCCTACTGAGAAGACTAACGACTTGGGCCGACATGCGTCTAATAGTTTGGGTGTCTTAAATAACCATTTCCTGGACAACAAGCCTGTGCTAAATCATGTTAAGATATTTATTGAATTTAAGGCAAGGTCACGTGATCGAGATCAATCTCATCTTGTTAGGGGGCCTACTGCAACTATAGCTCAGGTCGACAACATTAGGTTTTTGGGTTTAACTGTTGAAAAATGTTGTGCAGTAAGATCGGTTCGGTATGTTTTGCGCTGGGTGGACTGAGGGATGTAGTGAATTATACAATATTGAGGATGTTTTATTTTGCTTGTTTTCACTAAGTAATGGTATACGGCATAATAGCATGGGGATCATCACGAGATATGAGTCGCGTTTTTAGAATGCAAAAGAGAACATTAAGAATTTTATCGAGAGTATCCGCAGGGACTAGTTGTAGGGATTTGCTCAAGGAGCACAAGACTATAACGCTGCCGTGCGTCTATATTTGCCGACTGCTGTTGTAGGCTGCAGAAAACTTTAAGGAATGGCCGAAAAAAGTCCCAGATATCTGGCCATTAAACTATATAATAGATTGCCACGAGAGTACCTAAGCAAATGAATTCTTAGTAGATACACTGTTGTGATAGATAAAGTGTTTTATTTTTATATGTATTTTGACTTTTATGTATATATATATATATATATATAATAATTCAAAAATGTTTCTTTCCTGGGATAAGCGGCCATAAAGGAAGTAAATGAATTACACCATTTTTTTTTGTTTTATTTACATCAACGTTTCATTTAACATCACAAGTAAATATACTTACAACATGAATAATAAAATTATTAGAATATATACAAAAGTTGTATAGTGAATGACAAATGATGTTAATATAAAAAAATTAGTGTTATGTCGGTTCAATAAATAACCTTGAAAAAGGCAAGGATAATTGCCGAAACGTTGGTGTAAATAAAACAAAAAAAAATGGTGTAATTCATTTACTTCCTTTATGGCCGCTTATCCCAGGAAAGAAACATTTTTGAATTATTAAATATTAAGGCCAGGACAAAAAAAATATTTTATATATATATCAGAATAACATAAGAGATATGAGATTTAAAACCTTATATGAAATTAATGTAATTTAAAGACTAAATATTTTAAATGTATAGTAATATTTTTAATGTGTTTTTTTGTGTTAACCATGATACATAGTATACAGTGTGAGCAAATGTCTGAAGAAGGTTGTAATAAAATGACCGAAACGTCATAAGCTAAAAAACGCTGTTTAATTAAATTCCAATAACCCGAATTCTACCATCCGGTAGTAAAACTAATAGACCACAGTCCAGCGACCTTTTTTTTTTTTTGATTAGTAACAGGCTGAATTTTCGTGAGTTGCTTCGTTTTGACGAGACGCCCAACTTTTCCCTCTGCGAAAATTCGCGGTAGTGGTAGCTAATAAACTACGCATGGGTCATATATGTCGATTGGGTGATTGTTCAAATTTTATTACTAACCGTTAGTGTTTTAGTTAAATCTGGAGATAATTTGATAAGAAATACAAAAAAACATTTGTCCTACAAAATCGTTGGTTAGAACGAAGCGTCCCCCACCCGCAACATGTACAAATAACTAGGTCACAAAAAATGATTACTAACCAGCTGATTTTTTTACTATTGCTTAATAAATGTTTCTAAAATGAAATGTCCACATTGTCCTACAAATTGAATGGTATATTTTTCTAGTCCTACGCTCCGAAATTGTCAAATCCACGGTAACACTTTTCTCATTACTAACAACCTAATTCTATTTTTTTTCTCTTGGGAATAAACTGTAGAACACGACTTTACTAATGTCCTACAAAAAAAGTGGTAAATATTGATAAAAAAAAATATTTTGATATATCTGTGAAAACAAAATTGAAGTAATTATTAATTTAAGTACAGGTAAAAAGAAATTGTACCTTAACATCAATGAAATTTATGCCAAGCTTGGAGAAAAATTATCTTGTTCTCTCGCTATATGCCATATTTTTACGGGGAACGATTATAACCCTGCTTTCTATCGGAAAGGAAAAAAGAGGCCATTTAATATTTTAAAAAAAACACAACATTTCAAGAAGGTTTTATGCAACTCCTACAAAGTGGACGTACTGAATTAACAAAATCGAGAGCGAGGTATTCCAAATTATTGAAGAGTATGTGTGTAGGATATATACATTAAACACGAAAAATGACATTAATAAAGGACGGTACGAATTGTTTCAAAAAGGCTATAAATGCCGTAACGAAAATGAAGAAATTTTAAAAAAGAATATCGTAGGATATGATGCCTCTAGTTTACCACCAACGAAACAAGAATTGTTGCAGCAAATCAAGAGAACGCAATACATCTGCAGTGTATGGTGTAATGCATACATGCGCAACCCCACCGAAAAAACACTAGAAAATTATGGATGGACAATAATTGATGGCAAATACGAATATTATTGGTTTGATGGTCCTCAAAGTCCATCTTTTGAAGAATTATCTTCGGACTGCCAAGGTACCCTTTCAATCCCTTTTTCACTTATTGATTATTCTGATTCTTTTTTTAATTTTAATACAGAGTCAGATAACATAAAGGATGAAAATGATAGTTGCCACGATGATATAGAACAGGAGAATGATGTTTCAAGTGACGAAGATGAAGGGTCGACGGATGATTCTGATCAAGATTGATTTTTTTTATACGCAAAAATAACAATTTTGTTTTTATTTTTTATACAATAAAAAAGATTTGGTCAACTATGAGAAGTATACGTATTTTTTTTCTATTAAAAGAAGATATTTTCATGATCATTTTTTTTATAGTTTTCCCACTTTCTTCAGAAACTTTTCAAATAAATTATGTTACTTTTTAAATAAAACAAACAATTAAACATTAAAATTAATATTACATTAGATCTATAAAGAACATTTTTCGGTTTTATAGTCGAAGTTTTAAGAAAACATAAAAGTGCGTGAAAAATTCAAAAATTCGCAATGAATGTAAATTTATATATTAGGGTTTAAAATCACGGGAAAAACTTCTTGATAATCTGAATCTATGTGCAAAATTTAGTAGATATCAGAATTCTGCTTAAGTAATAAAAGTATATTAATTTCTCAAAACCGCAATTATAAAATAATTCGTTATTTAAAATAATTTTTGTCGGACTAGTGTTACATACCATTTTTTTTGTAGGACACTATTTTATTTGGCCAGAGAATAGAACAACCTATCATGTGTTATCTTTGTCCTCCTGTTAGTAATGAGAAAAGGGTTACCGTGGGACTGACAATTTCGAAGCGTAGGACTGGAAAAACATACCATTCAATTTGTAGGACAATGTGGACATTTCATTTTAGAAACATTTATTAAGCAATAGTAAAAAAATCAGCTGGTTAGTAATAATTTTTTATGACCTCGTTATTTGCACATGTTGCGGGTGGGGGACATTTCGTTCTAACCAACGATTTTGTAGGACAAATGTTTTTTTGTGTTTCTTATCAAATTATCTCCAGATTTAACTAAAATACTAACGGTTATTAATAAAATTTGAACAATCACCCAATCGACATATATGACCCATGCGCAGTTTATTAGCTACCACTACCGAGAATTTTCGCAGAGGGAAAAGTTGGGCGTCTCGTCAAAACGAAGCAACTCACGAAAATTCGGCCTGTTAGTAACCAACAAAAAAAAAAGGTCGCTGGACTGTGGTCTAACATTACATAGTGAAATAAACCATTAATCACAACTGAACTCCGACAAATATATATATATATATACATATATATATATATATTTTTGATAGGAAATTTTCCCTTCTTTTTTCTTGGCCGTATATATTTAATATTTCTTTAAGGAGAATTTTTGGTGTAGCGGCCTTTTTTATGATGTAATATTATTTATAATTTAAAAACAAACTGCATTTAACGTTTCGACTATATATTTAGTCTTTTTCAAAAATTATAATTTAAAATACGTGTAAATTATAGATGCGTGTTTCATATTGTCATTAAAACTGTAAAAAACGGACAAAAACAATTAAAAACATACAACGCTCTTGAAAGACAGTTTATAAATATCTTACCATGTTTTTGTTCTTTCTAAATTGCGAAACAGTAAAATATAAATATAATTGAAGAACATTATAGTTTGCTTGTTATCGAGTGACTGTTTCGTTTCTATCTATTTTATTTTTACGGACAGGTTTTTTGTTTTGTTTCATTGTGTATTTTTATGTTGTGTATAAGCAAAACTGTTTAGTTGGGTATATGAAATAGTTTTAAAGTGTGTCTATTGATATAGAGGGTTTTTTCAATAAATTGACAAAATTATTGGAAAAATGGGTAGTAGAACTTAGAAAATCCATCAATCTCACTCCGATCATTTACCGTGTTTTCATGTCGTATTATTTGTATCATTTCGTGAATGCATCTTGCTTTTGCATTATATTCTTTCTTTAAAATTCTGGTTTTGTTGAAATCGAAAGTATGGTTTAATTTTGTCTGATGTTTCTTTAAGGCTGTGATATTTTTTGCATATTTATGACCCTTAAGTGTTTCCCCTAATAATTGTTTCGTTTGTCCAATATAAATTTTATTACACATTTCGCAGGGTATGCTATAAACAATGTGATTGTTTTATGGCTGGAGTTGAGTCCTTGAGTTTGCTATATAAGAATTTTAAGTTGTTGTTATTTTGATGACCTATTTTAAAATTGTATGGTTTTAGGATGTGGCCAATTTTTTCGGATAACCCTTTTATGCAGGGTATTGGTATATAAGATGGTTTAGTTGTCTGGCTTTCGTTTTTCTTTTTTAATTTAATTTAATTTTTTTCTTTGTTGTAGAATTTATGTAGACTCTGTTTTATAATTGTATTTGTGAAATTTATTGGGTATCCATTGCTTTTTAAGATATTTTTAATTTTATCTATTGTCATCGGCCTGCATTCTGGACTTGTGAGGTATATAGCTCTGTCAACTAACTCCTTAACTATATTTCGTTTGTGTGACATTGGTTATGCGGAATTGTAATTTAAGCATCTATTTGAGGCAATGTGTTTTCTGTACCATATAGTTTGAATTTGATTTTCTTTTTTTATTAAAGTAATGTCTAAAAAATTAATAGAACAATTTTCTTCTATTTCAATAGTGAAATGAATTTTAGGATGGAATAGGTTGAATTGATTTTGGAAGTACCTACGTTATTTTATCCTCAGGAATTAAGGCTATGCAGTCGTCTACATATCTTTTGAACAAAGCTGGTTTGAAATCTACATTTTTAATTGTTTGTTCTTCTATATGTTCTAAAACCATTTGGGCAACTACACTTGATATAGGTGCCCCCATGGCTACGCCTTCAATTTGTTGGTAATAATTATTGTTATATATAAAATAAGTAGATGTTAATGTTAGGTCAATAGCCTCTAAGAAATCACCCAAAGGTATTTCAGTATAATTTTTGATTATATTCCACCTTTTTTTAATTATATCCCTAGCTAAATTTAGAGGTATATTAGTATACATTGATTCTATATCTAAGGATAACAAAGTATGTTTTTTGTAATTTTTATGTTTTTTAAAACATCTTTAAGATCAAATGAGTTTTTTAGATAATATTCGTTTTTTCCAACTATGTTTGAAAGTATGTCTGCTAAGTACTTTGATAAATTATAAAAAGGGCTCTGTATGCAAGAAACTATGGGTCTGAGGGGAATATTATCTTTATGTAATTTGGGGTAGCCGTAAATCTTCGGGGGTTGTGCGTTATTGATTTTCAAAAAAGATGCCGTGTTTGGTGAAATTACTTTATTTTCTAATTTATTAATGAAAGAGTTATTGGTTCTTTGGTATTTTAAAGTTGGGTCATTTCGCAACTTTTTATATGTTGTTTTTTCAGTTAATATATTATCCACTTTTTGTTGATAGTCTTCTCTATTCATAATAACTGTTTTATTAGTTTTATCAGCTAACAGAACCATTAATCTATTATTTTTTTTCAAATACTCTTTGGTGTCTTTAATTTCTTTTTTAGAAATAATATTTTCATTTTCAGTTATTTGTGGTTTATTTGACTTTTGAAAATTTAACATGGTGTTGCTGATTTTTGATCGTATTTGATTTTTTTCCTTTTCTTTTACATTTTCTATAGATGCCTCAATGTTAGCTATAATTGAATCTATTGGAAAATTATCTTTCATTGTATTAATGTTATTATTCTGACTAACTGCAAATTTTGGACCCAAACTCAAAACCTTCCAAAATCAATTCAACCTATTCCATCCAATTTGCAGTTAGTCAGAATAATAGATAGATTATAGAATTTGCAATCATTATAAATACTGGCTCTGAAGTGTGGCATTCTGGCGATTGTACGAGAACGGGGTAGTATTTTTGTGGTCTTGTGTTATATTTATGCTTAATTTTATCGAATTCTTCGTGGTGTTTATAAGCATAATAATATTTTCTAAACATATAATACGATATTGCTATAATTTCTATTTATTGATAAACCATCCCACAGGAGTCCTTATTGATCAGAATATTTTATACACAGTATAAAAAGATATTAATAGAACTATAATATCTATTGCAACAACTGAAAATAAGTTAATTTTTTATTGGAACCAGAAACCTTAGTGCATGGGGGATAATTTTAAATTATTATTGGAATCATCTACTTCAATAGAAATACATTACAAACAATTACGCTAGGCACTTTTTATTTATAAAAAAATTATAAATAAAGAAAGGACGCAGTTGTATTTAAATACAAGTTATACGCTTTACAGACAAAATGTTCTCGAATCTATTGCAATTTTATCAATATCAATGTGAAAATGTGTTTGTCTTTTATTTTTATAATACTTCTTGCAGTATTGTTCAAGTTACAAGGGAGCGTGCCTCAACTTCACATTCGCAAGGTTTTTTAGTAGTATTTCTAAGCTTCTGTAGGTTAGAATGATTATACAAAATGGTGTATCTAGAAGTGTATTACATAGAGAAAACAGAAAGTAATGTTAATTTGAATCAACATAAACATTTATTATAAGTTATTAGATTTTCTAGCGTAACTCTAATCTATGTATGTATATAAATTTTCTTTTCAATAATTTTTTCCTACCCTTTGTATACAGTTAGATCTGTTTATTGAATGATTCTAAAATCCACGTAACAAATTTATCATATAACGTGCCATTTTGTTGGCGTGTTGGTATAATTAAACACTGTATAGGAAATTTTATATCACCTCAAATGTTTACACCTCTTTTCCTTTAACTAAATAAATACTGTATACCTTCTGATAAAGAACAGGTGTTAGAAGTCTTCACACCGCATAAGCGCCTCTAACATGGCCTAGGAACTACCACAACAGGTTGGATCGACAGCTTTACGTGTTCTCCGTAGCATGGTAGGATCTCAGAAAGTTCTATAAATAAAATTTTGCAGATGTAGATGATGTGGTCAGGAATCGAACCGGCAGGCATCGATGGACTAGCAAACCAGTGTACAACCATTAGACCTAAAATGGAATATAAAAATATTTTCATCATAAGATTGTTTGACTACTGCAGACTTTCTTGTTTCGTGGTCCCAAGCTTACACGAAAGTGGGTTTTCAAATGATTTTCTATCTGTGTATGTCTGTAATACGATTAGGCTTAAACGAGAAAGCTTTGAAAACCATATTTTGTTCTTTACTCTGTAATTTTAATTGGAAGATCTGACTAGTGCTTCAACCCAGTAACACTTGGTCAAAATCATATTTTACTAGTAAATAGTCAGCAGTTAGGTTATTAAAATTTCTAAAGAATACAAACGCATTTATGAGTCACTTTGAGTCAATATGGTGTATGCAAACTTTTTCCAAATTCTAATGGTTCGAATTTTGAAATAACTTATTTTCGTTGAAAAATTTCAGAAATCGAACAGACAATAATTAATTTAAGTACATTTATAGACATTACGTATAAGAAAATTTGTGGCGATAATACTGAGTTTTTAATCATAACATAGTTGTTGTACATTTGTTTATCAATTTATTGTTTATGTGGTATGCTCTGAAAAACAATTGTGTCAAATGTCAAATTTCAGTATTACTTTTTGAAACGATAATTATTCATAATAAATATTTGTATTTGCTGGTAGAATAATAATAGAAGGAATTCACCGGAGACTATAATGAAACCCAACTGTTCGAATGTACAGGAATATTCCAATAATAATCTTAACCAATGTCAAAACAGAAATTTATTTTGATGTGATGTGAAGTATTAGGATACCTATTTTATAAGAAACCTGAAATAGTGAAAGGTCTTTGAAGTTGCAAAGAAATTTATAAAATACTAGCGATACCTACGCGCGTTGCTACGCCAAAAAAAAATTATCGGCACAGGAAGACTCCCCAGACTAAGCTAGAATTTTCCTGCAAATTTCATCAAAATCGGTTCAGCGATTTCGGAGTCTATAGGGAACATATACACCCACCCACACACATGTATCCACTTTTAATCTAACTACTGAATAATCACAGGTAATCCTATATAAATATGATCATTAGTGCAACTTCATGGGTTAGTACTAATCTAACCACGGAATAATCACATGTGATCCGATATCAATAAGATTAAATGATGGAAAATGTTTTTATTCTTAGTCCGATTGGCACCAAACTTCACAGGATCACGCTCCAGAGTATGCTAGAGTTTTCCAGAAAGTGTCATCAAAGTCGGTTCAGCGGTTTCGTAGTCTATAAGGAATATACACACACCGCTAATAACAAGCATCCAATTGTATTTGAAAATGTAGTTTGTGTCTAAAAGTAATACACATTAATATTAATACAGACAAGTACACAGCGTCACAAGTAAAGCCTGCATTAAGTGGAAAATAAATTTTCGTTTAACTTTTCGTAAGTTTAACTAGTTTCAATGATTTAATTTAAAACCCCTTTATTAAAATTTGTTATGGAGCTATGTTATAAAAAGTAAAAATAGTCTTTTATTATTTAAGTTCAGTTTCCAAAAAATTAACTAGTTTTGTACCTTACGATGATGCACCAAACACAAGTTGGCCGCAAAACAAATGATAAAAAAGGTCAACAAGCCCTTGCTTTATTAATGACAGTCAAATCGCTTTCTGTTTGTCATAGTGGCTTTTAATTAATATTGCGTATTAAATAAAAAAATGTTAACTGTACAGGAAAGAATTGAAATTGTATTAATATGTGGTGAAAACACAAGTCATCGTGTAGCGGCCAACATTTTTAATGAAAGGCATCCAGGCAAAAATGTGCAACAATCTACTGTGAGTAGGATTATGGTGAAATTTAAATCAACTGGATCGGTGGAAAGTTCATTTAAAAAACCTCACAATCCTATAAAACATAGTGAAGAAGTCCAATTAAATGTTTGCCTAGATATTGTGGAACATGGTCAAACTAGTATTAGACATGTTTCTCGCAGAACTGACGTATCAGAAACTCCATTAAAGATGTATCAAGAAGAACAATTGTTTGTATTGAACGCAATGGGACACAGAAATGTAATTTTAATTTTTAGGTTTTTCAAATTATGTTTAATTTAATATTCAAATACCAAAAATACATATTGTTATTAATTGAAAAGGTGGAATTTTAAATGCGTTTCATTTTTATAATGTATTATGATTATTTTATTAGAAAATTTGACTTTTCAATTAAACTATTTTCTTAATATTAATGTGTATTACTTCTAGACACAAACTACATTTTCAAAAATAGTTATTTTATGAAGTTACCTTATACAGGGTCAAAAACAAATAAACTTTGCATCATATGTGACCAAATTTTAATAGCCCTATTTGGATTTTGTAGAAAAACACACATTGAATATGGCGCTGCTTTAAAGAAAATGTGTCTGGAATAAAGCATTGTTAAAACTAAGAAGTTTTATGTAGGTTGCGTTGTCTTATTTCGCAACAGTGGTGCAATTTACAAAGAAATTGGCAAAAAATCTAAATTATCTTATGCAGCTGCATATAGGCTAAGAATTGTTTTTAGAAAAACTTTTTCTAATAACTTTTTTCGATATTTTGAGCAATAACCCCACTTTTGAATTTTTTTTGGGAAAAAATTTAAATCTGACAGATAATGCGAATCACGTGACTATAATTTTTTGGTTAATTTTCATCTTGATCGAAGCAGAAATTGATGCCAAACTCAAATTTAGAATAAATCTATTAATAAAAAAAATCCGATATGATGCGGACTTCACTGGTCACACTGTATAAGAAAATACGATAATTGTGATTGTCTTTGATTAAAGTTGGTTTCAACAATATCGCATCCCACCACACAATTCTAAGGTAATTAGTGAATATTTTAGATACTGTTTATGAAGAAACATAAAAACGCTGAATGGCAAGAAAATTATGTAAGTCGCCATTATATTTAACACGCCAATGTCCTATGTTCAAAGGCCTTTAGTACATAGTCAGTTAGTTTCTTATTTAACTTAAATTGCCATTGCACAGCAACTAGTTCCATTATTACTTAAATTTGAATATGATAAAATGTTATTCTGTCTTTTACGCGTGAACTAGACTACCGAAATTTCTAGGTAGTTTATTAGAAAATGTTCGGTTAAATTGAAAAGGGCAAACGTTTTCTGGTATTTTGGAATGTTATTCTATAGTATATCAAGTTATTCTAATAATATAAATGACGTTTCCGCATCGATCTCGTGATCTTTGGGTTTCGTTATGTGATTTGATTCTTCAGTAACTCATTACTTTTGAAAACGTTGTATTTTAGTTTTGTAGTAAGCAACATAGAGTATGCTTCACATATTTGGACCACGCAATAAATTTATTTATACCTTTCAATTGAAAAAAATCAGTAACGATAAAGTATTTCTCCTCTAATATTACCGGATTATATCCTTTGCGGGCGTTGATTACTCGTTGCTACTAGAAACTCATGGTCTCTAATCACTGAGATACTGGCGCGATATTTATGGAGTGCGGTTTATAAGAAAGCTGCCTAGTAGACGGATGGATTGCCCTCCCTGTTTTTAATTTCTTTTCCAAGAAAAAACTTACTCCAAAGATCACCACTCGTCAAGACGTGCTTTTTGCAAATTTCCACTATAATTCCATTCGTTAAGGTTCCTACTGCGTCTGACAAGCATATCAACCACTGGGTTACGCCAGATATCGTGGATCTCAAGAATGAAATGTTATGTCTAAAAGATCTCGCCAAAAATTTTCCATGTTTAAGAGAGTCTTTTTTGGATTGCGAAAAGAAGTATAATGATGTGTTACGGGTTAGAGAGCGTGATCTTAACAATAAGTTCTTTATGGCAGCCGATAATAAAACCAAGGCTGTGTGGCGTATTATTAACAATAAAAGAGGTAACTATGCGAAACAGTCGACTTTTCCTGATCTACCTATTGATAGATTAGCTCTGGGTGAATTGTTTAATGATAAGTTTGTGATAGTGTCTCTTTCGAGGAGATTGATAGTTTTATGACACCAGGTTCGCAATCATTTTATATGTTTCCTGTGAGCGAGGGAGATATTATTGAAGCTATTTATAAGCTAAGTTCTAGTCCGGCTTCTGGTGATGACTCCATACCATCACTTCTTTTGAAGAGGTCATTTCCTTTTAACGGGTGTACTGGCATACCTAATAAATATTTCTTTTGAGAATGGTATATTTCCGTCAAAATTAAAACATGCTACGGTATACCCGATGTTCAAGAAGGGTGATCCTATAATAATATGAACAATTATCGTCCCATAAGTATACTATCCGTTTTCTCCAAGGTGTATGAATTTGTTGTAAATAAACGACTAATGAATTATTTTCTTCATTTTAAACTCATGTCCGAAAATCAGCATGGTTTTTTCCCAGGTAAATCAACAGATACTGCTATGTTTAATTTCTTAAGCAGTATTTACACTTCGATCGACCACAATCTTCCATGTCTAAGTATGCTAATAGACTTGTCTAAAGCGTTTGATTCAGTTGATCACTTGATATTATTGCATAAGCTTGGTAGATATGGTGTAAATGGTGTCTGTTTGAAGTGGTTCGAGTCATATTTGTCGGGAAGAAGACAGAGAGTGAGTATCGACGGGAATTTCTCTGGTAGCACTGATGTACGTATGGGTGTTCCACAGGGCTCTGTCCTCGGGCCCACGTTATTTTTAATTTTTATCAATGACTTTCCTAACTGTCTAACTGGTATTGCTAAGGTGATGTTATATGCCGATGACATAAGTTTAGTTGTTTCATCGAACAATGTTGACGATGTTATTAGTGCTGCTGGTGTGGCCATGTCTAAAGTAAATAAGTGGGTTAAGTCTAATAGGATCGTCGTGAATATCGAAAAAACTCAGTGTATGCTTTTTAATAACAAAAGAAAATTTAACATATCAAGGTTTGTCATGGCTGAATCTGAAATTGATTTCGTTAGCAGTTGTAGGTTGCTCGGTGTCATTGTCGATGAGGGTTTAAAGTGGTCGGAACACATAGACCAGTTAAGTTCTAAACTCGCCAAATCGTGCTACGCTCTCTTTCAGTTGGGCAAGTCTTGCAATTTGTCTACACTAAAAAGTTTTTACTACTCGGACTTCTATTTCAGGATGCGTTACGGAATAGTGCATTGGGGCATGAGTAGCGACGTTTCTCGCATTTTTATTTTACAAAAGAGGGCTGTCAGGACTATTTTTAATCTCCGACGGGGCGACTCGTGTAGGAATGTGTTCAGGGCCAACGGGATTTTTACATTTTATGATGTATATATTTTTGAGGTACTGTGTTATGTATACAGAAATCGCAGCAACTTTGATTTTAGTCTATCGCATGGCTATGAGACCCGCCACTATGATCGTGTTTTGCCTCCTGTACATAGAACGAATTCCTTTCAGAAGACCCTGGCTTTTGTGGGCTGTAAATTATTTAATGCTTTGCCAAATGAAATAAGAACATGTCCTGCATTACGACTTTTTAAAAAAAAATTGAGAGACTCTCTCCTTCATATTTGTTGTTATAGTGTTCAAGATTTTATAAATTATTTTAAATAACTTTATATTGTATTGTATGTGACGTATTTTTTTTACTTTTTTTTTTTTGTACTGTGCTACATACAATGTCTGAAGTACTAAGAAATAAAATGAATTATTATTATTATTATTATTATTATTATTATTATTATTATTATTATTATTATAAATATACTTTTTATAGTTATGGCTATTTAATCAATTTATTTTTTATAATTATATGTAAAGAACTGTATGTATGCAACGTATGTAATTGTGTGTACGGGAATTGACACAACACGGGATTTTTCTAATAAAAGTCAATTACATCAACTGTAACTAGATGAGAATAAATAGTTTATGCCTGCATTTTTATTTAAGAAGAAGGAAAAGGACGAGAAGGGTACTGGGTCTGCTGGTACCGGAATAAGATGTAGAATAGAGAACACATGAATATATACATCCGTGTGTTGTGTTGCTATATGCACGTACATACATACATATACATACAAGTATTATAATTCTTTTCAGCTCATTAGGAACGGTCGGAAAGACGAACAAGACAGGAATGCCTAAAAGGGACTGTTTGTGCCCAACGTATGTAATAGTATGTACGGAATTGGCCAGAGCACAGGCTTGTTTGTTTGTACGGAGTCATTTATACCAATTTGCATTTTTTTTGGAGGAAAAAGGACGAGATGGATACTGGGTCTGTTGCCATATTCCCGAACATGTACATAAGTATTGTAATGACGGGAGGAATGTGTGTCTTCATTCTATTATATATATTCTTTTAATTAACAGTTTTGTATTTTCTTACATATAAGTATATATGCAATGCATGTACGTAGTATACTGTTATCTTTTAAATATAAAAGCGTTGGTCAAATAAATTATTTTATATTACTATTTAACCATTTTATCGTTTTCATCTATTTATTTAAATTTTTTGCTTTTTTATTAAATTGTTTGCTGTTTCTTAACAATCGACATACGTAATATAAGAATCAGTTTTATAAGGTGCTTTCTTACTTTCATATACGTGGTATATGAAAGTATTGTGATAACGAAAATTTTTGACTTCCATATTTTTGCAAATGTCCCCGTTTTAAAGTACCCTGATACCAAAAAGTGGTTTATGCAAACACCTCTGTCTGTCTGTCTCTCCCTCTATGACCAAGGTAGCGGCTGACGGCTACAGCTATGAAGATCAAACTTCATATTTACGAGTAGATTCTTTCTCTTGAGATCTGATTAGATTTATAGTAAAATTGGTAAACCGAAAGTAGTAGTTTACTTCAATAACAAAATCAAAATTTACTTATATCTCGTCTACTAAGTTTAAACAAATTTAAAAACAATCAAATGTACTCAAAAGTGAATTTCAGAAGAATTTTATCAAAAAACTTTTTCGAAATTCCTACCGGAAGTAGGTCTTTTTTTCTTATCAAAAAAACAGTTTTTTGCAAATATCTGGCAAATCATGGCTTCTAGGCAAATGCAATAGAAGTATAAAAATATTTTAAGCTTGATTTCAAATACTTTTTGTATACAAAGAAAATTAAAATTTCGGACAGGAAGTAACACTTTTACTCTTATCGAATAGCGATTTTTTGTAAATTATGCATACTTTATGCATTTATCAAGAGTACAAAACTATTTAGAGCTGAATTTGGAATAATTATTCTATAAAAGAAATTTCAAAATTCGGACCTGAAGTAACACACGTACTCAGGTTTATTATTTTAAGGAGATAAAAGTATTTCAAACTTAAATTACAACTTTTGTATAATTTTAAACGCACGTACGTTTAAGAAATGTGTCATGTGGTAGCTATAGCTCATTTCTTAAACTTGATTTATTATTTTTTAAGATTTGTTTTACATATTCTATACCATTAAAAAGAGAGCAACACAATTATTTCAACGCTTGTTTGACGTTCCATAAGTAAAATTTAATTTCAGAATTGAAATTGGAAAAAAAAATTGATAGAAGAAATATTAAGCTTCTGTATGAAAATATGTCTCAATAATGTGCAGGAACATTTTTTTTATTACTCGACTCTATTATGATATTTGTTGGCTGTATTTCATTTAATACTAATAATAAAGAAATTCATAGAATTTAACTGATCCAGTGTTTCTTATTGTAACCAAGATCACTAAATCAGAAATGCTTCTGGCACAGATTAAATATTTAAATATGAATTTATTATCATTTGCTATATAGGAATGTATAAATAAATATCATTTGATGGCACTATTATCAGGAATCAGGGTGTATCATTGCACGTGTTGATCTGAAGATATGTGGATATATAGATGGCCGCGCAACGTCAGCTAGTTTGGGGGGTGGATCGATGGGGCGGCAACTACGGGAGCGTTAGTGTTCGGCCGGCGTTCGGGCCGATGGGAGGCCCGGCCAACATGCCTAGAGCTCGCGCCAATCTTGAAGCGGAGGCCAACAGCCTCTATCATCCGCGGCGACACAGACGAACACGTCGCAGGTACCACGACCATCACCTTCCGCTACCACCGCCGTACAGCCAGCACGAGCTTTTTAAGTTTTTCAGTCACACTGCAATATCCAGACCTACCTCACAGTGCACGTTCTGGATGTTGCTAGTGGTAAATGTGACATCAGCTTGCACATGACGTACATACACACTGGCACAGATAGTTGTTTCTCTAGAAGCTATGTAATGAACCGTAATTTCAGTTCTCTCGAGAAATAACTTCAGTCCATATTCTACTTTTAAAATCACGTTTGATTATAGTATTTTGATAACAACACCTTCAAACGCTTTTCCCGCCAATCCTCAAGATTATTTATGTGCAATTATGACATGCGTAGTGTGCTGTGTGCATTACATAAATGTTTATTAAGTGTGATAAATTATGCTTTAGTAAATGATCTTTTGTGGAAAGTTTTGTGCTTTTATATGTATAATGTGTTATTAATGAGTATAAGTTGAAAAATATTAACAGCAAGTACTAAATATTATTTTCTAAGTGTCAATTAGTATGTTTTACCAATCATTTACAGCGTTTTAAAAGAATTTCACTTAAGTTAATTTAAACATCATAATTTTTCAGTTTGTCTAGCCAACTATTATTAGTATTACTTTCAATATGGCGTGCATATTCAACCCTTTTTATTCATTTCTGAATAATTGGTGGGAGTGGTTATATAAACCAAAATTTACTATATTATTATATCCCTTAATTGGTATTATTTCTATGACTCTAGGAAGGATTTATTTAAATTGAAAGCCAAACGTGTGTAATTTTACTGACCCTATGAAATTTTATATTTTCTTGTGAACATTTTTTTATTGCATCAGTTATATTGCTAGTCTAAGATATATAAACATAAAATATGAATTAAATTGTTAACTTTCTTATTTTGATTTACTTTACTCGAATACTATTATCTGTATACTTATTAATCATCTAATTAATACATATCATTCTAGAACGTATCAAAACAATTTATAAATATGTATTTGCAGTACATTATATCACCAATGCCGAAAGGAATTTCAATAATTAAGTTACCCTCTGTAAAATGTAAAAATTACGTTAAATCACCAATTTAGCTCTCTTGGTATATTTTTATTAAGGAGCTTATTAACACATGCTATCACAATCGTGTTTACTAAGATACATGCATACTAAGATACATATAATGAATCACATACATACAGCATATGTATTGTATAGATACATTTCCGCAAGAAGCGGACAGTATTCTGTCAAATTATAAATCAATTTAAACAAACTGATATATGACCATATTAAATACTATGTATCAGGTTTTCAAATATTTGTTCGTGTGTCAGAGGGATAGCCCTTCAATTTTAATAAAAATATAAAATAATTATTTTATTAAGTGGGTACATGATGCCTAAAAATTCCCCATTTGGTCATCATAAGTTTTGTAATTGCTTCCGTTAAAAGTTATTTTGCTTATGACATTTCGAATTTAGTATTCTTTGAAGCAACTTTACCTTTTAGTTATATCCAAATTATTTCAATTAGATTGAGTTGAAAATGATATAGTCATAACCTCAAATCAGTTTTCTTTGCAGCGACTGCCATTTAATTTGTTACACATACATTATATTTTTAATTGTGAATATGTATTAGATGAAATAAGTCACTATGTAATATATTATGTTAAACTCGATATTTTTGCAACGTAAGCAAAATTGAATTGTGATTTTTCCCCACTAAAAAGTTTCACTATTTCAGCATTATTAAGTACCTAACTAATACAATACTCGCTCAAAACATTTTGCGGAAATGGTGCCATGTATCTTATCATGGTTTGTCTTACTTCGGAAAGAAATAGCCCATTTTCTACACAATATATTGTCATATATCTGACTTAATGCTTTAGAAACGTTAATTACAAATTATCTGTTGTTTCTATATTTGGAGTATGTAGCTTCAACATTTTAAATATATTTAAAATGACATATTTTGTCTTAGGTGTCCAACTCATTAACGGTGTTTGAGTAGGGAAACTATCTGTTTGCACTGACCTGTCTCATCCTTCATTTGAGTGTTGCAAAAAAGTAGAGCTTTTATTTAACAACACATTAAAATGTAATAAAACAACAAAAAATGATCAAAAGTTATGGATTGCTCCACCAGTTGGTTATAAACATAAAGTATGGTAAACAGGTCGCATTTATTTTTCTATATATACTTTATGAATAAATTCAGAATCGTTAATTATTTAGGTCTTATTTTATATATACCATAGAAGAAATGAAATTTGTAGATAACTGTATGATCAATCGTGTCAATACAAAAGTGAACTAATAAATAAACGAAAAGATAAAATGTAGCTAAGAGTAAGTTAACTAATGCAACAACTTTACTAAACCGAATGACGAGATATTAAAGACAAAACATTAGGAGCTACTAGTGCTAATTTTTTGTTTCAAATTTTTATTTGTTGCAAACTTGTTCACAAAGATTAATTGATTTGAATAATGAGCGTCCCATGTCTTCATATAATGTAAAGCACTAACTGCGTGACTTGATCTTTCCAAATCAATAATTACGAAAGTTATTTTTTGAAGTATTTATAATGTCTAGTTAAGTAGCTATTAAAGAATTTGTTAAATATAAAATTATAAAATACTGTATACTAGTTATTAAATGCAATGCAATCCTCGGAAAACATTTATCATGATAAATTAACTAAAGTTAAACGACATATTATTAATAACTTACATGTATATTGCAGATAAGTATTATATTCTCTAATTTACTATATTGATATTAGTATATTTTGCCTATCAAATGTGTATAAGTATTAGTATATTTTGCCTATCAAATGTGTATAAATTCTAGAGATAAGTATTTGGGTTCTTCTGTGACCCTTCTTACAATCTATAATATAAAAACAGCACGCAGTTTAAATTACGTTTATATAGGTCACTTACATAACTTTCCACACATTACTCTACACCTCTCTCCTACTCATACATACATATCCTTCTTTGTGTAATAATAAGTGGTTCACAGTCACAAGCTTCGTATATCAATAATTTAATATAAGCATTCAATATTGCTTTAATTAAAGGAGGAAGTTGTTGGATAATATCTAAATTACTTACCTTAAATATAATTTTTACATTTACACTACCCTACACTCATTTGATGCCAAATTACCCATCAACATGGCGATCTAATCCTAGCACTTGATTTACGCAGTAATTGCGTCCAGTAAAGAACTTCGAAATATTGCAATATATCCACTGAAGAATGCTTATAATACAATCTATGATTACACATTTAAGATCTGTTGACATTTGTATTTAATAATAATTGATAAATCTGTTATATAATTACATAATGTATATTAATGTGCAGCCATGCATTTGTCTTTTTAAATGTTATCAACCCCACTATCAATGATAAATAACACAAGTTTTACGTAGAATACAAAATAATATTTATTAATATATAATATTTTGTGTGCACGGGATTGTTGCAAAATGTACCACTATCACATCTAATATACCATATGACCGCGTGCGTCTGCATTATCGCGATACCTGTAGAGTAAGCGAAACAGATAGAGATGCCTGTGTATTAGAACGGTAAACAAGTAGACGCAGTGTTATACTGGATTACAACAGAGCTAGTATTTCGCATATGCCTATGATGCACTCGTATTTGTCCAAAAAATCGACATTTATACGGTGTAGTCGGGCAGTCGCTTCCACATATGGGCGTCAGTTCGAGTTTTATTATTGCTTAAGAATAACATCTTTTTAGCTAATTACAGGTTAATTGCAATGTTGAATTACAATTCTGTTTTAAGAAGTAAATATTTTATGTTTCAGTATTTTATTATAGTTGAGTTTTTAGATTATAATATTTGTTGAAAAATATTATTTTAGTTAAGAAGTTTTTTTTATTTTAAAGTCTAGGAGTTACTTATTATTTATTTTTGCTCTTTTATGTTGTTTATGAAGCTGTGATGAGTTACTTCACTGACATATTATCAGTGATTATCTGATGCTTCAAACAACTACAAATAATTACTTACAACGGGAACGCATTACCTATTACACTGCTCTTCACTTGATTTGCCTACGAATACATTTATACGTATAACTTATACGCCCGCTGTCGGTGTGGCAATTCAAGTTGGCACGCCCATTTATAGTCGACCAGTAGTTACTAATACATGCATCGCGCTATGAACGGCGGCCACACGGTATATTCGACCATATATATATATATAAATTTTAAGCTTTTTTTTAATTTTTTATATATCTGTTCTGTTGTGTGCTTCCATATTAATCTTCCGCTCTTTTGAGCTTTCTCTTCTGTTGCCCATTGAACATCATCATTATTTATTCATCTCTGTGCATGAATAAAACCTGGGTTCTTCTCTCTCATATTTTACGAGTTATTAAATAAGATCACTTTAACATATTTACTTGAATTTATTTTATTTTATATATAATTAGTTGCCATGATGCTGCCTCTTTTATTTCTAAAAATGTTCTGGTGTCTGATATTCATCTTCACACTATCTGATATTGTTTGTTTGAACATTCCAGTCTTGTTCTCTTTCTATATTCTACTACGTGATCATTTTCAACTGTCCTGAGTTTACCATACTGATTTTAATATGGGAACACAGTGTAATTGGCAAGCCTTTTTTTATTTATTTTTGTGGTTAGGTTTACTATTTAAAATTTTCCTGTGATAAATGTCAATGAAATAGGGTTAGTTTTAAGTTGAATTATATGAAAGATTTCGATTAATAAATCGCTTACTACAGTATCCTTGCAAATAATTAATAGTTTGTTGCGCAATATGTGCAGTTGCCCCATCTTGTTGGAAGTACCCCAGGTTAAATTCATCTTCGTGAAGGCTTTTAATGAAGGGTTCCAATATTTGTTCTCGGTATCGTATTGCATTAATTGTATCATGAAAAAAAATTGGTCCAATAATCCGTCTTTTCGACATTGCAACCCAAACATCAACTTTGATAGGATGGAGAATATTTTCAACAAAAACATGTGGATTCTCTGTTGACCAGGTACGATCATTTTCAGAGTTGATATACCCCGACAAATGGATCCAAGCTCCATCCGAAAAGAAAGCGCAATTCAAGTCTTCTTCATGTAATATTTCATTAAACCAGTTGCAATAATTCATTCTCTGCTCAAAGTGATTACCCGTCAATGTTGCAGTACAGAAACATTATATGGGTGCGTATGTAAGTTTGTTTTCAGTGCATTGAGAGTACTTCCGTAGCAAATACCTACAATCTAAATACATAATGCTGTATAACAAATTACGTTCAAGTTAATTAGATCTCTTTACCAGTTTGAGCAGGCAGCTTTCGTACAGATTTTTTTTTGACATCTGACATGTAAATTTAGTATGGGCAATTCACGGAAGTAAATATTTCCTAGTTTTTGATAATATTGGGACTTTATTGTTGCCAACCCAGGACAGTTCAAAATGATCTCTTTGTATTATACTTGCGAAATGCTCAACATACCATTCTGTGTATAGCTTGCTCGTAGTCCTTAAAGTTTCCTCGTTTTCACTTTAATTAATGTAATTGAAATATACTTTCGGTGGACAAATATGTAGCAGATATGAATACATATTATATATTTATATATAACAATTAGATTACAAGTGACAGATGATTATCCATGTTAAGTTTAATAAAAAATACTAAGGAATACGTTAGTTTGGAACTAATTAAAGCTAAATTGTATATTTTAATATTTGCAAAAGTGCTAACAATAACGCTGGCTTTAATTGGTGGTACTCCTTCCATAAAAATGAACATATAATTCATTTTCGTGTTTATTTACTAATATCTGCTTTATAAAATAATTTTAGTAGAAAAAAATTACTAAAGTAAATAACTGATTAAGCGGTAAATTAATATTCCTTTTTCATAGAATTTTAATCTGTAATATTACTTTAATATTTGAATGCAGTATTTTAGGTGCGTGAATTTTTATATCATTTAAAGCTGATTTTTAATTAGAAAGAAGAAATAATTCAGCACAGTGAGCAGATGATATTCAGAAGAAGATACGGGTTCATGGAATTAACCTATGAATACAATGAAAGGCTTAGACTTACATTCCGGCAAATTAATTCAGTGGTTCAAGATATTGAGTATTATCTTATTCATCCACACCACATCAACAATTATACACTATTGGTTGGTTAATGGAGCAAAATATCATACAAAAGTGAAATGGATGAAGTGTATAAAGCTACGGTTTGTGGATTTATTTGAATTGTACTAACTAGCATTATAATAACTCCTGTTTTGACATTTTAGAAAATATGAATATCTTTTTTATGTTGTTCCGTTGATAGTACATTAGTAAAAGTGGATATTTTTATAGAACAGAAAGAAGCATATAACCACAAATAAAACAAAAATTATTAGATATATTGCTAGTCTCTGGTCCAGTCTACACACATTACTTTCATATAATGAATACATCGAAGTGTTAGATGCTAGAGTTCTAAGGAACAATAATTTGTATAATATACTAGCTGCCCGATACGTGAGATATGGTCTTAGGTTCCTACAAAAATCCTATAGAAAAAAACACTTTCAGTTGTTTCCGAATTTACCAATAAAATTTGGAAAAGAAATATGATCGTAACCTTCCACACAACATAAGGAAAATACACACAAAATTTTATCAAAATCGTTTATGAAGTTTGCGAGTTTATAAGAACAAATTAAATCTTTATAATTTTTATATATTAGATATAAGGAGGAGAGGAAAGGAACCCATTTCTGACTTCTAATTGGAAATTTAATCTTGGTTTATGCATCCAATAATAAAAAACCAAGAAAATCCCTCCCATAATGGAAATACTATACGATTGATTAAAAATGCAATTAATATCTCTAAAAAAACATGTTGTTTAAATTATTAACGAAATAATCTAAGACACGCAAATTTCATATATTCAAATGTTGTATAACGCTATGTGAGACAACAAATGAAATAAACAACATTAAATTAACAAGTCCAATAATAATTTAGACGAAGAATATATTGAAAATGGAAAAGAAAATGTTAAGGCAGATTTAGAAGAAGATGAGAAAGAATAATTACAATACTTTTTATAATACGTTAATTTAAATTTCTTTACATGTCCTACCAGACCGGGGGTCAAATGCCTTTTAAAAACAGTAACTAGTGCAGAATTATATCAACGTTTAAAAAACATTGCATTTTCTAAAGAAGTTTAGACTTCTGAAACAATTGGGATTAAGTACGCTTAGATTTCAAAAATAATTTAAAAATGGAATATTGTATGATATTTTATGTAATATAATAAATTGTTTATAGTCGATGTTTTGTAAAGTTTTACTTCAGACTATCTATTATTTTTGGTGGGCTTTTAGAAAATAATTGCGTCTTCATTTCTATGAAAATTGTTTATTTTCTCATCATGTTGACTTTCAAGTAAATTTCTCCGAGCTTCAGTAATTGATCATTTTTTCCAATTATTTGCAATGCCAACTTGTCTACCTCTTAAAATTTTATGTCGGAACCCTCCGCAGTACCAGTAGTCGATATTTGCCTAGATGTAAACATACAATAAAATAATAAAATGTTGTTTATGAAAACATTTACTGCTGTTTTTTTGTTAGTATTACTCCACCTAATTATATCGCTATGTCTTGCTATAATATTGTAGAAAATATGAAACTAATCAGTTTTATACCTTTTTAGAGTTGACCAAGATAATGACAAATTGAAATCAATTGGCCGCCTGTAGCCGTGTTCTAAACGTTTTCATATGCGATATACTTATTAATATACTTTTAAATAATATTTCTAGTAACATAAATATTAATTCAATTAATTATGATTTACGTGGTTGTCATAAATCTTTCTTAGAATAAGATGACTGCAACGCACTGTGTTTCAAATTGTAGAAGTACTAGTGTCTCGATATTATGACTTAAATGAACCTGAAAAATGGATATGAATATAGATAATAATTGAAAAGATTCCGCCTTTACTACTGAAACATTTTTTTGCAATTAATTGTATTACAAGTGATTTTAGCAATTATTTCTATATATCACAATATACATACAATATAATATAAAAATTGATCCGCTAACACAGTGATTTCATCACATATGTATGTGCTCCACAATAGCGTAAAATTCAGCAGGAATAGGACTGCAACTTCAGATGTAATAAACTGAACACTGTTTTAATGTAGTACTAAGACTGTTACTTAATGCTTTTTCTAAAAGTAGATAAAATTTTATCTACGTAGACGTACATAAAAATTTGTTCGACTATTCTTTATGCACAAATCTTTGCAGAATATCTTCTGAGACTATCGTAAGTCTACAATTTTCTGTCTAAAATAAATATGAATAAAAAGAACTAGTTTTGATGTTATGCCGAATGTCCTCAGTGGAAAATGTTTTACAGAAGCAGCTTATGTTCCTTTCGAGACCAAAGTAAAAAGAGGAACATACCCCGTAACTAATACTAATAATTTTGTCTTAATATCCTGTCTCTATTTTCACATTCTGGTCATAACACAGATATTCACATTTGTTTTGAAACAGTAGTTTTAATATATAAAACTCAATGTAAAACATAGCTACTAACATAGAATTACTTTACTACCACATACAAGTTATTGGATACGGAAATACTACAGATAGACAGTAGTGAACGCAATAAAAGAAATAATACCAATAATTTAATATTTTTACTAGTATACCTGACTGAGATCGATTGGCATTTACATAGTAAAGAATACATTACTGACTACTGTTGCTGAACACTATGGACATGAATAGGTTTTACTCAAGAAAACTGAGAGTTTAAAACATATGTATATAGTAGCTACTCACATTTAGTAGCTTTCACTATCATTTTTTTATTTTAAACATTACCACTTTAATAATTTTTTTATATATTGTCATTCATGTGTCATTTTCGCATTAGAAAGGCATTGTCTATTATGTAGTGAATTTGGTTTTTCTGCCTGCAACGTTCTTTGTTCTTTAAGATGTTTCTTTTATTTATTTTAAGATTTAATGTGACAGCAGTGTTTATTAGTATAACATATGTCGATCAGATTTGCACATGAAAATCAAGCAAGTTGATTAGTTGGAAGAAGTCATTTTGACATATATTTGAAAACAAAAATACAAAACTTCTCACTTAGAGTCGCTTACAGTGGCGCTGAAAATATTAATCTTCAACAAATGACAAAAGAACAGAAGTGTCAGAAGGAGGTTGAGAAAGTCACGAAAAACAGTTACAACCGGGGAGAAAGAAGATGGACGGAATTTTCCAGGACTACAGTAGAAACATCATTTAGAAATTATAAATTAAATATCTATAAGTTTAACATCTAACAGATTTTTAACATTAATTTGAATGTTTCGACGGCGGTTTGTGCGCGATCGCGGATTACCGGTTATGAAAGGGGCAATCATTTAAGTATTCAATTAAACCCACAAGTTATTGCATGCAAAGACATTCAGCTTTTTAGAGACCATTCGGAAGAAACGAAGGACGAAATTAAAACCGTATGTAGATGCTTCTAATCAAAACATGACTTTACAATATTAAGACAAAACGACTGTAAATTGTGACATAATTTTAACATTGTATAACAAGTCTAAAGCTATTTCTGCTATTATAAATATAAAAACTGGCAGAAATAAAATATATCTGGCCTTTGACATCTGTAACTGATGGTGAACTTAATAACTATTTCACCACAATTGCTGCGGATGTTTGGAATAGCCAACCTCTGCCACGTAGATCTTAGAGTTTTATGCGGTCATCTAATAGAGAATGCGGTTCATGTTTTTCTACCCGATTCCTGAAAGGGATGTAGATATTGTAATAAAAAACTTAAAATATTCAAATAGTATCTATGACATGAGCACAGATATGTATATATTGAGATTCTTATATGAATATATTATCGAACCGGGTCATAAATACTGTATTTAATATAAGTGTCTTCCTAAGTAAATTGAAAATTGGGACAATAATTCCATTTAGTGATGGAGGCATAATGACGATTTAGCTAATTGTATACCTATTTCTCTTGTAAAGTTATTGACAAAATTATATTGAAAAAACGTACAGATTACATTAAGAAACAGAAAAATGTAAGTTGTTCGATTTCAAAGAACAGGAGCGAGCACAGTAGATAATATTTTTTTATTGAGGAACAGAAATTATTACAAATATGGCAATAAAATATCTCAAATATTAGATATTGTAATACAGTTAAAAATATAGAGTATATGAAGCAACTATATATTACAAAATTGTAGCACAAAATCAATAATAATAAATTTAATTACATGAACATGTAACAAATATTTTCATAACAAAGACAAACAAAAATTCCAACAAAATATTGAGAGTAACACCGATCCAAGTTGTCGAAAACTATGTTATCCAGAAGTTCCGCTGATGTCTGTTCCTTGCTCAACTAGTGCTTTAGAATTGCGTTTTCTTAGCAATTCACAGAATAATGTTCAACGAGAAGCAACAAAGATGTTAAAAGCGTGTCCCTGTTTTGTCGGTGGGCGAGGCATGCGTGGTTGTTTACTCGTCATTGTCATCAATGCCATGCGCTGCCTGGTCTGCCGTGTATCTTGCCCAGTAGTGGTCTTGGTGGCAGCGTATTTGTTGTTTATCAAGTAAATTCAACAAGTCGAAAATCGGAAACGAAATAGCAAAGCACTATACTGTCGCTTCTCGTTGATCGTTATTCTCCGGCAATGCGCCGTAATCATTGTTATGGATAGAATGGTAGCCATTATATCTGTTCGGAAACTATTTCACTCCATTAGATTGTGTCAGAATATATAAGGTAAACCATTACTCTGGCGAACGCCAGTTTGTGCCTTCATAAATAAAAATTATTCGAATAAGGCTATTTTCTATTATAGCCGCTCAATAGGTATCTTTTAAATTTATTTTTATTTTTAAGTGCTCCATAAGTTGGTAAGTGACCGTAGTTATAGCTTTTTAAACGGAACATCTTACAGTTTTGTACTACATGTACAATTCTTAGTCAAAAGTAGGAAGATAGTATAGGTCTAAAATCTAAAGTTTTCGAGCTGGTTGGAATTGTATCGGATTCTATCAGATAATCAATACGGTTTTAGGCGAAGTTTATTCTATGAAGTGGGTGTAACGTAATTCCATTAATTTCTTTAACTTATACCAGTTATTTACCGGGACATACATCATGTGTTAGAGTATGAACGCGGATGATACCAGTAGTTACATCGGATAGAGATGACAACATTTTAAAAATGAAAATTAAACTTGCTGTTAATGGTTTTATTAACCATTGTTAAAAAAGTATTGTTAATAGATGCCGATAGTATCCGCAGAGCACCAATAAATTTAAATATTAATGTGGCCGGGAATACTTTAAAATTTTTTGCAATTAGTACCGTAATCATACCATTTATTTCACTAGTGCTGTAATAGGGTCTATTACAGCACTAGTTGCGTAATAGAAATGGAACATTTAAACAGATTTATTTTAAGTTGGTCACATTGCAACAGAAATGGAGATGTCAATATGACATTTTGTAAGCAAGTTTGAGGTTTTTATATTGAAATTCATTGTAAGATTTGATATTTTTAATTAATCTTTGAAATAGTACAACTATTATAAACATTTATATTAACGTTTGAATTATCTTTCGAAGTGATAGTGATACCGTGTGCAGTAGAAACATTCTGTTGAAAATTATCAAAAATGTGTCAATTTTAAATTAACTTGTCAATTTAAATCTTGCGCCAAACCAAGGTGACAACCGCCACAAAATTTCCCTTGATTATCAAATTTTTCTCGTTTTGCTTTTACAAAAAGAGAAATTTTAAAACTAATTGCAAAAAATAGCATAAAAGACACGTTTCATTTGACATTAAAGCACTCATTCAGTTAAACTCTGAATTCGTACTTTGAAACGTCAAAATGAAACTTGTCCTTTAATATACTATTTTATACTAAAATTTCTAGGTATCGTGATTAATAGTAAATTGACATGAAATGTCAAATTTTTTTCTTGAAAAGTATGTTAACCGTTGAATCTCTACTAAGACTATTATGCCTTGTTGTACTCTTTAATGTACGGCGAAGAACATGGAGATTTATTTGCCTAAATAAAATCGTAAGAGTCTTGTCATGTTTATAAACTATTAACTTATATTTACCTAAATTTTAAATCTTTATCCAAAAATTGCAAATATGACAATTACAACACGTGCCGAAGAGGTTATATAATATAACAGTTCGTAAACCAACTCATTCTTACTATAAGAAATTTCCCGTTAATGCTGCTTGTCGTCTGTTCAATCTTATACCGGAAAGAACGAAAAGCCCGCCTATGGTCAAGATGTTACGAGTTGTGTCTTGCAGCATCGGAGTTCGAATGTCACATTCGTGTGCGATTAATAAAAAAATTGATATCTGTGTAGTAGTTCATGAATTTAACATTTGTATTGTGAATGTTTCTGTGTAGGTACTTGTAATTTTATTATCTTTATGGTATTATCATGTATTAAGTTCATTTTATGTTACACATTTATTTATAATTATTGAGACTATTAACTATTATATTACTAGGTTATCTTGGTTACTCATAATACGTTAGATACACACTCATAATGTATTAGGTAGATACAAAATTATAATACAATTTTAAATAAAATAAAAATAAAATAAAACTCTTTAAAACTTTCCACAATTTTTATTTAGTCTTTGCGACATATGTTTCGGTATTGTTCATACCACTATCGAGCGGAAACTAACAGGTCAGTTTGTGTAGGGTTGTTATATATGTCGTTGTGTTTCTTGCCTCTTTTTACATAAGTGTCTATTATGGGTGTATGTGTGTTTGAAAAGTCTTTGTGTGTGTTCGTTACTTTGTTTTTTCCTTGAATTGATTTTTTAATTTCTAATATTTCTAACAGATTTAATTTCGGTCCCTTGTTTACATTATGTATAAGTTTACAACTATCTATATCGGGAAAATGGAGATTATCTATACAATGTTCGGCAAGGCCTGTATTTCTAATATTATGCAATATTGATCTTTTATGTTCTTTTAATCTAGTTTCGATCTTTCTGCCACTTTGTCCGATATAGATAGCTTTACAGTCTGTGCAACTAATTTTGTATACACCTGATTTATCGGTAAGTTTAGTTCTTTCCTTGTTATTGACTAACATAGCACCTAAATTGTTTTTATTTATGTTGACTGTTTTGATACCTATTTTCTTAAATATTCTGTTAATCTTATAATTAATATGTGGAATGTATTGTATAATGTGCCATTTGGTGTTGTCTTTTTCTATTATTTTAGGATAAAAGTGTATTTTGAGTTTTTCTCTTTGTTTGTGTTTAATAATGTCATCTACTATTTTCTCTTTAAATACATTATTTCTAGCTATGGTTTTAATTATGCGTAATTCTGTGTTGAAATCTTCTTCACTTAGCGGTAAGTTAATTAGTCTGTAGGCGAAACTATGTAGAGCTGCTGTTTTTGTGCGCCAAGATTGTTTGGAATTAGCTGGTATGATTGTATCTGTGTATGTAGGTTTCCTGTATATGTTGAATTTTAACTTTTTGTCGTCTTTTTTGATAGTTAAATCTAGAAAGTTTAATTTTGTTTCTTTTTCTATTTCTATAGTAAATTGGATCTTTTTATGAATAGTGTTGAGATAAGTTAGGAAGTCGCGTGCCTGTCTTTCAGTACCTGACCATATACAGAAAATGTCATCTACATACCTGAGCCAATGTTTTATTTGTTTAATGTATTTAGTATTACTCTTAAACAGCTTTTCTTCATAGTCTGCCATAAATATTTCAGCTAGAAGAGGGCTTAGTGGACTCCCCATCGGTAAACCATTTATTTGTGTATAGACTTGGTCATTGAATTTAAAGTAATTTTGTTCTATGCATAAATTAAGAATTTCCAGAGTGTGTGTTTTTTCTTTATCTTCTAAATGGCTGTTATTAATGAGGTTTTCTAAGATTTCTTATATTTCATTTGTTGGAATTGATGTGAATAAGTTTTTTATGTCAAAACCTATACTTATAAACTTGTACATAATGTAAACAAGGGACCGAAATTAAATCTGTTTGAAATATTAGAAATTAAAAAATCAATTCAAGGAAAAGAGAAAGTAACGAACACACACAAAGACTTTTCAAACACACATACACCCATAATAGACACTTATGTAAAAAGAGGCAATAAACACAACGACATATATAACAACCCTTCACAAACTGACCTGTTAGTTTCCGCTCGATAATGGTATGAACAATACCAAAACATATGACGCAAAGACTAAATAAAAATTGTGGAAAGTTTTCAAGAGTTTTATTTTATTTTTATTTTATTTAAAATAGTTATTAATAAAATGTTCCACCAAGAACCGTCTGCTAACGCAATTAATAGAATTATAATACAAGTTTATTTTTCAACATGAATATCTATTTTGTTGCAATTATTAAATGTAAAAAATGTTCGTGTGTGCCATCGCTAGATCTTTCTTTACTATTTGCTATACTGATTTCAAAACTCAATAATGAAAACCGTAGTAAGACTCACTAAAATGATTATTTTATTTCAAAACAAAAAATGATATATACGAGGTATGATCATTGATGATTAAACCGAGAAATTTCATATTTCGCGCGCTGTATTTAAATTAACAAATTGATTATTTCTTTCTGTGTTGACAGCACTGTTAGTGACACGCCTGTGACTTAGTTAAAACAACTGAGTCGCTTAGTTTGTGTTTGGCGAGCAAATAAGCGAGCGTTATACAGTGTGTTCGGCTGATAGTTTGTGTGGCAAAATGTCGGATCATAGAATTGTGTGTTAAAAACGGAATTAAGTGCAGCGAAGCGTTCAAAATGTTAAAGAAGGCCTTTGGCAATAATACTGTGTCACAACACGAGTTTATGAAGGGTACAGACGCTTTAAGGAAGATCGAGATGACACTGAAGATGACGAGAAGTCTGGGCGTCCGGGCGTCCCCGGTCCTCGCACGTCTACAAGTAATAAAATTGTGAAAAAAGTTAAAGCGATTGTACTTGCTAATAAAAGAATTACTATTAAAAAGACAGAGGAATTTCAGATGGGTCATGTGAAGCCATTTTTACTAATGTTTTGGACATCAAATGGGTGGCGGCAAAATTTTTCCCTAAACCGCTGAGGACTCAGACTGACCTAAACGCCTTATAACAGGTGACGATAATTGGGGTATACGGCTGTGATGTCGAAACAAAAGCTCAATCGTCTCAGTGGAAGCTTTCTGAGCAGCCTAGACCTAAGAAAGCACGTCACATCCGGTGAAATGTGAGAGTCCTTTTAACAGTCTTCTTTGACTACGATTGTTTAGTTCATCATGATTTTTTACCGACCGGCCTTACAGTAAACAAAGAGTTAACAAGTTTTGCGCAATTTGCGTGAGTCAGTGCGAAAAAAAACCCGAACTTTGGAGAAACAATTCGTGGATTTTACACCACGACAATGCACTGGCACATACCGATTTGCTTATCCAACAATTTTTGGCATAACACAACACTGTAGTGTTATCGTCTCCAAACTATTCTCCGAACATGGCTATCTGTGACATTTTCCTATTTCTTAAATTAAAGAGAACACTTAAAGGACGTTTTTCAACAATTGATGAGATAAAGACAAAATCGCAAATCAAGCTCAAAGCGATACCTAAGGAGGCGTTCCACCAATGCTTCTCAAACTGGAAACTACGTTGTCATATTGTAACGAAACAAGCCCACAAAAAGAAGCAGACCTCCTGGCGGCGACAAAAAACGTACCGGTAAACAAGTCGTAAATCAACTGCCGGTAAACAAGTCGTAAATCATGCACTCAGCGACAGAAAGTCTGGAATGTGGTAGAAGAGAGCCAGAATTTGCTTGTATTTCTCTAGACCCTTTGTCTGCCGATATAAATGCCGCCGCTAGGATAAGGAATTCATTCCTTCAATAGTAATTCATTGAATAGTGATCGTGCGGTATTTACTGAACAGTTTAAAATAAATACAGTGAGCGGTGCAGTTTTATTACAGTTCAAGAGAGACATAAATATTACAGATATAAATAAGTAGTGATAGAGATAAATACGTGTGTTAATTTATTTGTAGTAGTTTTAAGTGTGATACATTTATTTTATATTTTTATATCGTGATTAATTTTAAGTGCGTAAATATACAGACAGTTTTAAAACATTTGCACGAGTTGTTTATTTCGACCCCGAAAACGCAACAATATTGTATATCACAGGCAGACTACTTTTTCTGAGAAAATTCAAAAATATCGCTTCAGTTTGATCACACCTCGTATAAAAGTTAAATATAAACGTAAAATAAATAACGATAATGAAATCTTAAAATCAACCAGTACATAAATATACAACTTAATCGCAAGCAATTAATATTGTAATGTGTTTAGATTTAAGTATATCCCGTAGTTATGTACGTAAGTATTAATAACGAATGGCTATCGGACGATGAAAAAAAGTGAATGAAAATAATGTTTCATTGAAAAAACGCAAAAAAGAACGCCAAGAAATTTGTAAATATCTTGTAAAAGTTAGAATCAAAGTCATCCAGTAAATACCTTATAAAATATTGTAATTCTACATTTCAACAATACATGTATAAATATTGTGTGTACCTGATGATAATATAAGAAATAGATATAGGTATCTTGACCTTTTACATCTACTTGTTGATTCTAATTCGAAAATAGGAAATATTTATTAAGAATCATTTAAGAAGTTTTTCTATCAAATGTACTACCTGTTAAAAACTTTTAATACTGAAAGAAGTCCCATGCCTGATTTTGAGAAATATTCCTATTCTGAATCCAAAAGAAGACCTCATTGCAATTATCGATTTAGAATTTCGAGTTTATTATTGAAGCTGTTTGAAAATGATAAGTATAATTGTAATACCGTACTCCACTATTTAAATATAGTATAACATGAACAGATTGTTTTTTTTATATATAAAGTATTCATGTTATTAAAATGTAATATTAGTTTGTAAAGTATTCTTTATTGATAGAAATTTATATCGTTGAAACTAATAGAACCAATGAAAATATAAAACATTCATTTTAGAATTGAAAATCATAAACTGCTTTTCCATTAACCCATAATTCAATAAAAATAAAGTCGATTTGAAATAACACCTGACTTTAGAGGGTTATGTGTCTAATTCAATTTTTAAATAACGTTGATTTTGATTTAAGGTTTGTAGATAACATTTCGGAATTTTAAATAATTTTTCATTGACATACTATTTTATTTAATTCTATATTGTTTAATTTTAAAATAGTTTAAATACATTTATTTACCGGCTATATATTGATATAGCGATTGTTTTCTAGTGATTATTTATATTATCACTTTACATTTAAAAGCTTACAACTACAACTATAGAATTAATAATTTCAACAATTGCTAATGGAATTAATACCGATGCCAATGTTTTTTAAATGTAGATAGCTGCAGCCTTATATAATAACATATTAACTATAAAAGAGTGCTAAAACAGTGATCTTATATGCAACGTCGTATATATGTATCTAATATTGATAAGAGCCCTCCCTTGCTGAAACTAATTCATTGTACATGTATGATGCCTTTAATAATTTCATTATCACCAGTTACAATAAAAGAAAATATGGAAACTTATTATGACTTTCTAATACTGTATTAATCACGAACTTTGTATTCTTAGAACGCATATATAACCTTAAGGCTGGGGTTCGCCCGTGTTATATGTCCATACGGAATATCGGTACCATTTTAACGAAAAGTTGTAAATCAAGAACAATGAAATTTTTACACAGTAAATATTAAAACACACTCATCAGGTTGAGTTATTTTGAAAATCCTAATGCCCTTAGTTTTTAAAAAAAAAATCATAAAATTAGTAAATTTGGAAGAAACAGAACGAAACTAACTCAATTTATGAAAGGCACTATGCTGATGTAGAATCCGAAAAAAAAATGAATTTTGATTTTTGATTTCCCCTAAAATGGTACCGAAAAAATCCATTAGATGGGTGTTTTAATTCGAATTTAGGAACACTTTCTGTATTAATTTTTGTTGTATTACTATCTTTATTATAAATATTTCTCTGTTTGTTTCTCTATTGATCAAGGGTTATAATAAAAACTGCAAAAAATCCATATGCAATCACAGCTCCATCTATGGACCCCCGTTAGGGTTAGGCATCGAAGACCGCACCATTAACAATATACGTACATTTTCAGACTTTTATCACAATGTTTGCCCTAGTATATGTAGCTTTCCTAACATTTGTGTAATTTTTCGTTTTCTTTAATTTGTGGAATGCATAATACTTGATTTGGTTTTTTTGACTTTGCATTTCCTTTTTAAAAACTTTACTATTATTATTGCTTGAGGTGGCATTAGAATTGAAAATCTACATCCGAATTATGGGTTTTGTATTGGATTTCAAACTCAAGTCGTGACTACAATGCGGGTATATAGCAAATAAACTGGTGTTATTCCTTTTAAGAAATCAATTTGAGTCAGTATTTCGGGCTATTGTTAGCATGGCATACTTCTCATTATTTCGTTTGTATTTGTAAATTTAGAAAAACATTACTGTTATATATAAGAGCGTTTTTTATGGTCTTTTTACGGTTATCATTGAATTCTAAATTGTCCTATTTAATGAGGAATTTTTAAGGAAGACCAGTCAAATGCTTGATGTTATTTTATAAAAGGGTGTGAATCTCCTTAGATATAAATTATTTTGCAATATCAAGCACTGTAGCAACAGGAAACCGAGTCTTTCAAACGCACTACTCAAAACTATTATTATTGAATTAAATAATATGTTTTTCAGTTCTGTGATCGGCAGCCATTTTGAACAAGCATCAATCACCACTCAGAAATTTATATTTTTGGAATTACAAAAATGAATATTAATTTTTCCCACTGTTGATAAAACATGAACAAAGGCTAAATTCAATTTTTGGCGAATTGTTTACATATAAACTATAACCATTGCGTATTCATTTTGGCTACTTAAACGTCTTGAAGTAGATATGGACTCAGGCCTGCGTGGCGCAGATGGGAGCGCGTTTTACTAGCTATAAGAAGGCATGAGTTCAAATATCATTGTAAGCAAATTTTTGTGATAAAATTTCCTAATTAATTTACTCAGCGCGAAGCAGGAAAATCAATTTAGATATTTCTACGCTGAGGAAAAACAGAATTTTAAAAATAATTAAAATTTAAATTTACACATTTATTTCCGAACTGCCGGAGAAAGATGTATTATTTCAACTGTTACTTGAAGATATCAAGACGTTTAAGTAGATATGAACTCAGGCCTGCGTGGCGCAGATGGGAGCGCGTCTTACCGGCTATAAGCAGGCATGAGTTCAAATCTCATCGTAGGCAAATTTTTGTAATAAAATTTCCTAATTAATTTACTCAGCGTGAAACAGAAAAATCAATTTAGATATTTCTGCGCTGAGGAAAAACAGAATTTTAAAAATAATTAAAATTCAAATTTACACATTCATTTCCGAACGGCCGGAGAAAGATGTATTATTTCAACTGTTACTTGAAGATATCAAGACGTTTAAGTAGATATGGAGTCAGGCCTGCGTGGCGCAGATGGGAGCGCGTCCTACCGGCTATAAGAAGGCATGAGTTCAAATCTCATCGTAGGCAAATTTTTGTGATAAAATTTCCTAATTAATTTACTCAGCGCGAAGCAGGAAAATCAATTTAGATATTTCTACGCCGAGGAAAAACAGAATTTTAAAAATAATTAAAATTTAAATTTACACATTTATTTCCGAACTGCCGGAGAAAGATGTATTATTTCAACTGTTACTTGAAGATATCAAGACGTTTAAGTAGATATGAACTCAGGCCTGCGTGGCGCAGATGGGAGCGCGTCTTACCGGCTATAAGAAGGCATGAGTTCAAATCTCATCGTAGGCAAATTTTTGTAATAAAATTTCCTAATTAATGTACTCAGCGCGAAACAGAAAAATCAATTTAGATATTTCTACGCTGAGGAAAAACAGAATTTTAAAAATAATTAAAATTCAAATTTACACATTCATTTCCGAACTGCCGGAGAAAGATGTATTATTTCAACTGTTACTTGAAGATATCAAGACGTTTAAGTAGATATGGAGTCAGGCCTGCGTGGCGCAGATGGGAGCGCGTCCTACCGGCTATAAGAAGGCATGAGTTCAAATCTCATCGTCGGCAAATTTTTGTGATAAAATTTTCTAATTAATTTACTCAGCACGAAGCAGAAAAATCAATTTATATACGTATATATATATTTAATTTATTTATATATATTTAATTTATATATAATTCAAGCATGTGCATTATGAATAAACACGCATCATTTATATAGCAGTATCGAGCCGAGCTGATGAATGTTCACGTTGTAGTGGTTAATGAAACTAATGCATATGTGTTAGTCCTCGGAGTGGTGTGTTTCTTTTCCTTAAAAATCATTAACATTTGAATAATGCAAGTAATTATCATCAATTAATTAATACGCCGCTAAATTCAAGAAACTTCTCACATATTTATTTATATATATATATATATATAGAAGCTCTACTAACGTTGAAGCCAAACAAGCACTGACCACTTTAGTAAATGTTCTTTTATTACTTTTGAAAGTGTTAAATGTAGTGTTTTGTTCTATAACATACTGTAATGTTGTTTTGTACGTAGGTCCGAAGAAGGAATGATTTAATGTCCGAAAGGTCACCCACACACTGACGTAAAAATGAGGTGTGGCCAGACATATTTGCAAAAAATCGCTATTCCATGCAAGTAGTCTTACTTCCGGTCCGAATTTTGAAATTTTTTTATACAAAATGTATTAAAAATTAAGTTCTAAATGCATTAATAGTGGCAACGTACGTAAAATGCATGACTTGCGAAATATTCCCTAGAATCTGATTTTCGATAAAAGTCCGGTAGGAATTTCGAGTAAGTTTCATAAAAAATTCCTCTCAAATTAAATTTGAGTACATATAAATTTGTTTAAACTTAGTAAGTGACGAAATATTGGCAAAATTAAATTTTTTCATTGAAGTAAATTACTACCCCCGGTCTGCCGATTTTACTGAAAATCTAATCAGATCTCAAGAGTGAGATTATACTCGTAAACACAACATTTGGAATTAATGGCTATAATGGTTTGACTGCTATCGTGGTCACACACAGACACACCCAGAGAGAAAGAAATTTGTTAAAAACCACTTTTTCGGTATCAGGAAACTTCAGAATACTTCCTTATACTGCATATAAGAACGTAAAAATTGCATTTTATATTCATATTCATATTTCCTAATCACTTGCTCGATAACGCTCAAATTTCGAGTTAAAGTATCGGAGCACAAAATATATAAATTAATAATATTGATTTCGGAAGTTTAAGCTATTATTCAAATAATAACTTTCATCACCACAAAATATCCATATGAGTTAGAGAGTGCACATCTTAATTTGACTAGTTCAGTCATTTTAACATATATATGAAAAACATAGTTTTAAAAAACAATAGTCGATCCGGTATGATAATAAATATAATTAATCATGTTCCTTAAATAAACAAGAAAAACTTCTTTGTAAATGTTACGTTCATATATTAATAGCACATATTATTATTTTTAAAAGTATCACCAAATTCTCCCAGGACATAGCATAGAAAACTAATTCAAACTGTATAATTTGATTAAATTTTTAACATTCTCAACATGCTTTTAATTGTGTAAATTTAAACAAGAACTTTAATTAATCCTAAACTACAAGATATTGCAGTGATAGAATTAGCAGCCAGCAGAATATTACTCCGGAAATAAACGATCTGATGAATGCTATAAGTACGTAATGCGGCGAACATAACCATAAAGTAAATAATATAAACATGAGATCTACTACTGAAAGAAAATATACAAACGCTTTTACAAATAGTACGGTTTATTTATAGACTAGATAATAACAATCTTATCTTGCAATCAAAACAATCAATTGAATCATTTTATACTGAATTACCTAATTAAAGAAATTAACGACATTGAATCTAGTAGATACATATGTACTATAGAAATTGTTAATTTTTATACCAATATTCGTTTGATGAAAAGTGACCACATTTATTTATTATTCGAAAACAAATAACTTAAAATAGTTTTCGATGAAAGTTTCGTAAATTTTCAGAATTTAAAGGAAACATTCTCATATACATTATGGTTATAGGTAAACAAGACACCTATTTTTTTTACAATACACTGTCATTTTTTGTCAATAATGTATGTAAGCTTTCTTTTTAAAATATTTCCTTCTTTCAATATATGCAAAAATATACTGGGTGTTCCATTTAAAAAAAAGCAACTTTTGTAAATAGCACGAAAATTAGAAGTTCAACTGTCTTTTCGGTTCTGTCATCATTATTTACGGTAAAAATACTACTACTTTGCTAATTTAACCGATACTGTAGCTTCATTAATAACAAAGTTAGCAATAGTGCCGACTTAATTTAGAACAGCCTGTATAAAGCTATTTATCCACAGATTATGCCTTTCATTTCTGTTGACAAACATGCCTTTAGCCAAATATTTTGCCTTCACAAATCTGACAATAATGACTCAAATATCTTGGATAAGTTATTTAGTATGACAGTGAGCATGTAGTTTCCAATGACTTTTTTATAGACTGGGGTTAGTCTTGCAATGTTCCAGATATCAAGGCAAACAAACCTATAATAGTAAGTGACAAATTAAAGATGTAGCGAAGGGACCTACAAGCATATGGGCGCAGTATTTCAAAATAAAAGAAGATGTATTATCTCGTTCTCTATACAGGCTGTCCAGATTTCGATGCCCACCATTGGTATATCGGTTATTAGAAGACATAGAGGAACGGTTAAATGGGGAATGTTTTGCAGAATTCAATGCTGGCAACAAATATCATTTCAAATTCATTTGGACTTTTTACACTTTTGAAATATTTTGAAAAAACCAATATTTGTCGATTTGAATTCACCACTCGATAACGCCTAATGCGATCGCTTTTAAACTCTGACATTGTTAAGACACTTTTTTAAGACAAATTTTTTGGTGATAACAGTAACCGTAGATTTTCATTTGTTTCCAAGTTCTTAGCGCTATCTTTTGTTTTTCTTATGGCGACCATATTGGATTTTTAATTAGTTAGATAGTCCTTAAAAATAGTTTTACAATAATGTACAATATGCCTAATAAATCTTTATTTATACGAGAGATTTGAATAAAATTTCACTCTAATACGAAATTATTTGGCTATGAAATTAAATGGTATTGTAAAACAGACGATAAATAAGCTCTGTCATTATTTACTTGTAAAAGTGCATTGAAATTGGTGGAAGATTTAGAACTTTGTGTAAGTAATTACCGTTAAGCATGGAGATTAATAAGAATTGATATTGGCACACACATTTTTAAATGAACTAAAGGTTGATATGTTGAAAGTTTATTTCAAAGTAAATAGAATCTCTGAAAATGCTTGCATAAGTTACGCTCAGCGTTTTTCGGAAAGACCACAACCACACCGGACAATTTTTAGCAGAATAATCGGAAATTTAGTGAATTATGGAAGCTTCGAACAAAAAAGATCTACCAAGTTAACAATGCTGATATACTTCAAAATAATATTTTACAATATGTCATGAACAATCCAAGTACATAAGTACGTCGACTGGTTCGAGAAACTGGAATTCCGAAATCTAGTGTTTACAGAACGTTGATAAAAACAAATACCACTCATACAAACCAAAAATTGTGCAGGGTTTAAGCGATAATGTGCTATCAGCGAAGATTACAATTTAGCAGCTGATATCTACAAGAATATGAAGATGATACTGATAATATAATAAAAAATAAAAAAGATGTCAATAAAAGTTCGTACCAATCAAACCACGCCAGAGATTAAAACCAAATAGAACTTGAAATCTTTGATTTACCAAATGTGGATTTTCAGTAGACCAGTGATGATAGCTGTGCCTATTGAACATTCCACAGTTGGTAAGCCGTGTTTCATCTGTCCAAAGTATTTTCCAAGGAAAATAGTATCATCTTTACATTTTTGTAGATACCACCTGCTAAATTGGAATTGTATGGGTGGTATTTGTTTTTCTCAACGTTCTGTAAACACTAGATTTCGGAATTCCAGTTTCTCGAGCCACTCGACGTAATGATGTACTTGGATTGTTCATAACATATTGTAAAATATTATTTTGAAGTATATCAGTATTGTTAACTTGATAGATTTTTTTTGTTCAAAGCTTCCATAGTTCACTAAATTTCTGATTATTCTGCTAAAAATTATCCGGTGTGGTGGTGGTCTTTCCGGAAAACGCTGAGCGTAACTTGTGCAAGCATTTTCAGAGATTCTATTTACTTTGAAATAAACTTTCAACATATCAACCTTTAGTTCATTTAAAAATGTGTGTGCCAGTATCAATTCTTATTAATCTCCATACTTAGCGGTAATTACTTACACGAAGTTCTAAATCTCCCAACAATTTCACTGCACTTTTACATGTCAATAATGACAGAGCTTATTTATCGTCTGTTTTATACTACCATTTAATTTCATAGCCAACTAATTTCGTAGTAAAGCGAAATTTTATTTAAATTTTCTTATCTCTCGTATAAATAAAGATTTATTAGGCATGTTGAAAAGCTATTTTTAAGGACTACCTAACTAATTAAAAATCCAATATGGCTGCCATAAGAAAAACAATAGATAGCGGTAAGAACGTGGAAACAAATGAAAATCGGGAGTTACTGTTAACACTAAAAAGTTTGTCTTAAAAAAGTGTCTCAACAATGTTACAGTTTAAAAGCGATCGCATTAGGCGTTATCGATTTATTGAGGAAAATTCAAATTGGCAAATATAGGTTTTTCAAAATATCTCAAAATTGTAAAAAGTCCGAATGAATTTGAAATGACACTTGTTGCGAGCATTGAATTCTGCAAAACATTCCCCATTTAACCGTTCCTCAATGTCTTCTAATAACCGATATACCAATAGTGAGCATCGAAATCTGGACACATTGTATATTCCATATTTTGTTGCAAAATAAAAATATGGAATATAGAATCACATCAGTTTCCCAACATAAATTTATCCAAAGACGTTTCCAGTGGCGGCTGGTCACTCCGTTTTGGTGGAACAATTAAATAGACAAGACTGACTCGTTTATTGTCGGTAATATGCTCGGCATCTGGGAGTACATCACTGATAATAAACGAATCAGTCTTGTCTGTGTAATTTCTCCATCTAAACGTACTCACCAGCCGCCACTGGACGTTTCTTAAAATTCTGCGTTATTCACTTAAGATAACGAGCCTGACTAGATAAAAATGAAACCCAAAATACGTTTTACTAAACACACACTGTTTTTTGGTATTGGAAAATTTAATAAAAGTTTGTATTATGTAGTTTGACAGGTGTCATCACATCTGTAAGTGTCATTATTACGCATAAGACAACCCTAAATGGGCTAGAATGGCACATTTTGAAATGTGTATTCTGTAAATGTTTGGTGTGGGATATTGGGAGATCGTATAATTGGACCATGTTTTTATCGGGAAAATTTAAATGGACAAAATTATTTGAATTTTCTTCGACTGAGTAGCCGGTTTTATTAGATGTAGAATTAAGTGTGAGGCAACATTTGTGGTTACAAATGGATGGCGCTCCTGCAATTATTATATGATAGTTCATGCATATTTGGATAATGATTTTCGAAATAGGTAGATTGGTGGAAGTTCTGAACATGCTTGGCCTCCTCGTAGCCCTGACATGACTCCTTTAGATTTTTTTCTTTGGGGTATGGTAAAGGAGAGAGTCTGCCAGACACTAATTTTAAATATCGAAGACAGAGAATCGAATCAGGGAAACCCTCAGAGCTGTAATTCCAGATTTGTTACAGAGTAAGGCGGATTATTCATGACTTGAATTATAATTTTGAAAACGTGCTTTAAGAATTTTTTAACTATTTGTACCGTACCTACCCACTTATTTTGTGATGTTAATTGTTTTTTGTTCTTATTAAATGAATTTTGCTGAGAAAGGTATATTGGTCTGTCATACTTTGACATATGTGATTTGATGTTAAAAGTTATCTACGTTTTATGTAAAATATGATAATGCAGTAGGGAGCCCGTTAGCTTTATAAATCGTATTTTGGGTTGCATACTTATCTGGACAGGGTTGTCTTCTTAGAAGAATAAATCTGTATATAATATATATTTTAAGGAACATGCTAAAAATTGGATTCAAGATTTCAAACATACATAGATATAGATATAAAAGAACAGTCGTATCCTTCAAATTTTCTATTAATAGTACGCTGTCGTCGGTCTTAGAATAATCGTAATAACAAAATAAAAATTGACAATTACATGTGCAACGTTTCGTTTATTCAATTAATAAACTTCTTCATAGCTCTGTAATTTTTCTTATTGCTGACAATTGTTTGTCGATGCCATGTAATTATTGATAGACTTATGTATTTAGCAATAAGAAAAATTACAGAGCTATGAAGAAGTTTATTAATTGAATAAACGAAACGTTGCACATGTAATTGTCAATTTTTATTTTGTTACGATTATCGTACTTTTAATAGATATAGATGTGTATGTATAAAATTGACCCCTTAGACCTACGGCAAAATCAATGAATCATTTACTTGACAATCGATTAGGCTCACTTCCACCCCAAGAAAGAATTAATTTTGTTGTGCCACGTTTACTATTAATATATTGAAAAAATTGCCGCTATGCAGAAACTTTACTTATTGCTGCAAACTAGCAGATGCATCACCTGGCATTAACTTTTCTTCATTTTATGTTAATATAACTGATTATGCATATGAATATTATATGCCTGTTCTATAATTATAATGTAACATTTATTGGGCTAGTAAATAAATATTGTCATCATCGTCAATTACACTTTGCAGTTAAGTGGGTTTCATATCTTTGTACCATCCAAAATAACATTTCTAGAAAAGTGAGATGCAGGATAAGATATTGGTAATGTTGATATTATTTAAATGTTTATTTGAAAGACATTTAATTTTATGTTTCAAATGTCTAAGAGTGACATATCTGGACGTTTTGGAAATATATTTGTAATAAAATATATACAATTTAATTGTACGAAAGTTCACTATACACAATTTCTTCAATTTTTATCCTTTCAGTTTCAGAAATAGTACTGTCCATGAAAATACATGACACATCATGAACAACTTGTATAAGTCCTCAGGTGTTTGTATATCAAATATTTCAATATGATTTATATATTCGACAATATCATGTAACATTTCCCTCATCTTCGATTTCAAATTTCATTCTATAAATACACTAAAATTTGTTACTCGTCAATAACAAAAAAGAATTAATTATATAACACCCATAAATAGCCATTAACTATAGAGAAGACATTTGACATTTGACTCAGTCATAGATAATCTATTATTATAGTAGGCATCAAGAATATTTAACGTTTTGTCTTTATGTTGAACAGAGACATCTGGTGAATTGTGGAATGATGATATTTTGAAAGTGGTTTCATTTAACAATATTGCTTTACATTATTATTAGTATTTTTAGTTATTCCTTGATATTCATTTCTGAAAATGTACACATAATAATACAAGAAATTATTAATTCAAATTATTTATATAATTGTAATACATAAAACAGATTGATATACTATGATATCAAAAATTAAATTGTTCAATGTTGGTCATGGAATGTAAAACGCTTGTCTTAGTTTAAATCATCCTTTTGAAATAATTCAATCATTGTCAAGCTACATTGACATTATTAATAACCTACAAATGTGTTACCTACTTAGTTCAGCTGTAAAATAATAATGAACTACAAGTTATGAAATAAATAACGTTTTTATTAACCAGAAAAACTAAATTACAATAATTGTTGGAAATGTCCCCCGTTTTGTTCAATGCACAAGTTTACGCGCCTCCTCATGCTGTGAAAACCGTTTTGCAGCATTTCTGGCGTTATGGTTGCACATTGCTGAACAATTCTTCGTTGAAGTTCTTGCAAATTATGTATCGGATTTGCGAAAATCTTATTTTTTAAATAAGGAAAGATAAAATGGTCCATAATTGTCAAACAAGGTGATCTCGGAGGAAACTCAACTTGCGTATGCAAACTTATCAGCCGGTCATCAAAAAACTCGCGGAGAAAAACAAGATTTTCTCGTGTAGTATGTGCTCTTGCACCGTCTTGCTGGAAATAACCGTATTGAAGTTCATCATCGTCTAATTGTTGCACAAATTCAGTCAAAAAAATATTTCTGTATACCTTTCTGCCTTGACGGTGAAATTAAAACAAATTGGCCCATTTATTCTTCTGCGAGAAACTGCCTCCAAACACGAATTTTCTGAGCATGTAGGGGCGGTTCAATAAAAATATGCGGGTTATCAGTACTCCACATTCGCATATTCTGAGAATTGATGTATCCCGAAAGGTAGAACCAAGCTTCGTCAGAAAAAAAAGTTAAGTTCAGCAGATCATCATTCATTAAATTATTAACGAACCAATGGCAGTACGCAAGGCGTCTGGGGTGGTCTGCAGGCAGAAGAGCTTGATATGTTGCATCTTATATGGATGCATGTTCAGGTCCTTCTTTACAATCGTTTGGCATGTTCCATAAGAAAGCCGAATTTCTTGAGAGAGACGTTTTAAAGGTTTTGTAGGCTCTTCTTCCATACGTTGACGAACGTCATTAATAACTTCTTCTGTACGAACTCTTGGTCTACCAGCACCTTTTTTATGCGTCACAGAACCAGTTTCGCGAAACACTTCAACACAATTTGTAAGGCATGCATAAAAATTGTCCGGTAATACTGCTACGGCTAGGAAGTGCTCTCGAAAATTGTCCAAACACAAACGTTGACTGTATTCCCAAGTTCCATTAACTAGCACACCCGTTCGAAAATAGTCTTCAATCATGTAAATTTTGTGCTCTGTGGTGAGAACCGTGATTCAAAAACCGTGCAGGATTAGAAAACTTCAACACAATGACTTGACAGATTTTGACATTCAAAAAATTACGACATACCTAAATGTACGATGCACGCTACGACAATAATTTTAAAATCCATGACCACCATTGACCAATTTAATTGTTGATATCCTGGAATAATTTGATTCATATACATACATATACCACGAGATCAAAAATTATATTCACAAAGGTTTGCCATGGAATGTAAAACGTCTGTCTTATGACGGTCGTAATCGTATGGAACAGGACCCCACAAAAACTTTGAGATGCTTGAAATTGAAGTTTCTTATGGAACAAGCCGAACCATTGTAAAGGAGAACTTGAACATGCATCCATATAAGATGCAATCATGTCCAAGCTATTTTGCCAACAGACCACCCCAAACGTCTTGCGTACTGCCAGTGGTTCGTTAAAAATTTAATGAATAACGACCTGTTGAACTTCAAATTTTTTTCCGATGAGGCATGGGGTCACCTTTCGGGGTACGTAATTTCTCAAAATATGCGAATGTGAAGGACTAATAAACCGCATTTCTTTGTTGAATCTTCACTACATTCTCAAAAAATTGGGGTTTGGATGGCAGTCTCCCGTAGAAGAATAATTGGGCTGTTTTTTTTTCAATTTCAGAAGTTCCGAAATAAAATTTTGAATGAATTTGTTCAACAACTATACATATATACATACGACACGAGAAACTACAGCCTTTCTCCGTGAGTTTTTTGATGATCGACTTATAAGTTTGCATACGCAACTTGAGTTTCCTCCGAGGTCACCTGATTTGATTATTATGGACTATTTTGTGTTCCCTTACTAGATAAATAAAATTTTCAGAACTCCTGTACATAATTTACAAGAACTACAACAAAAGATTATTAAACTATGTGCAAACATAACGCCACAAATGTGCAAAATGCTTTTGATAGAATGAAAAGGCGCGTAAACGTGTGCATCGAACAAGGCGGGGGTCAATTTGTTTATTAATTTTTAATAAAATGTTATTCAAACATGTAAATCATTTTAAATAAACATATATTTACAAATTTTATATCACTCAAATGTCAGTATGACAGTTAACCTGATAATTCAATCAGAATTATCTCAAAAGAATGATACCTAAGACGAGCGTTTTACATTCCATGGCAAACCTTTATCAATATAATTTAAGATCTCGCGGTATAAATATAATGTGTCTATAATTGATTTACGCCACCGCTATTTGCATTTTAGCAATTTTTACGTATTACAATTTCTACCCATTCGTGAATTTGAATTAATTGTCAAATTGGACATTTGAATCGCATAAGCGCAGTGATTTTGAATCCAAAATGACAGGTTATTAATGCTATGTTAACATATTGTCAATATTATAGCAATATAAACATGATCATATGATTACAAAATTATATTTACATTGTAAATTAAATGTTTAAGCACGACACTGGTAGAAAAAATGAAGGAAGATGTTTCCTAGTTGCCAATTCAAAATGTGAAAATTTCTAAATCGCAATGCGTAAGTCAATTACTGACACCCATTAGTATTGGATTGAATGGCGACTGATCTATTGGCCAAGTAAATTTTCAATTCTAACCTAAACTAACGAGTATTTATTTTCCAAACAGGGTTAATAATTCCAAGCCTAAAAAAGAAAATGTCATTAAGAAATTAGAATCATATTATTAGAATCAGGAAATTAAATTGCATATGTTTTGCATCTGCTAATTACAATTTATATCTGTTTGGAGAGCAATAACCAAAGGAATAATTAGTAATATGCATCACTTTACTCGAAGATTATTTTTGTCGTTTTAAATTTAAATAAGTGAGCATTCTTTTAATATAGCATACTACTTACAATCACTAATAGAATTGTAAAAATGTAAGATAAGATTCCGCATAGATTTATTGATCTTTTGCGTTTGGCATTCAAATTGTTAAATCCTAATTCTTTACATACAATAAATATACACAAAGGCAAATTCCGCAAAACATGAAATCTACACGACTCGTTATATTACAAGTCCTTCAGAAATTTGACAACTAAAACTTGTAGATTGGAACAAAAAGCATATTTTGATACATTTCGCTGTCTGAGGGTGTCCCATATACATGGTGAGTCAACTACGCGGGTAAGGCCGATTGTGCCTTTACGAGTAAAGATATTTCGAAGCGGTGTTTTTCTTGTGGTAGCTGTTCATTAGGGGCACATTTTAAAAATATTTTGTATTATACAGAGTATTCCATAACTTGGTGGCTAACCATAGTTATAGTTTTTTAAATGGAACACCCTATATATTATTGCATTTTTGAATTTCCCGTATAATTTTTAGTCAAAAAGTTATAAGATCGTATAGGCCTAAAGTGTAAAGTTTTTCACTTATACCCATTTTTCTGAATAATTCAATGTTTGTATAAAATTATATTTCCCGAAAACGAAGTATTAGGTGGACAAAATTTTTTGCAATATTGTTTACAATAAGAGGTCCTAATAGAAGCATGTTTTATTTTTTTACAGTTACTAACTGCATGTGCAGGAAACTGCATTAAAGTTAGATGACACGTTTTTGTATTAAAGTCAATTTTTTTAAATGGAACACCCTGTATATCAGTTCATTTTTGAATTGTTTATTAAATTTCGTATCAGAAACATGTAAGACGTTAATACAGTAAAAGTGACTATTACAGAGTTATTGTCGTTTTTTGATATGCTTTTGTTATTTTTTGCAAAAAAGTCAATTTTTTCAAATGGAACATCCTGTATATCAGTTCATTTTTGAATTGTTTATTAAATTTCGTGTCAGAAACATGTAAGACGTTAATACAGTAAAAGTGACTATTACAGAGTTATTGTCGTTTTTTGATATGCTTTTGTTATTTTTTGCAAAAAAGTCAATTTTTTCAAATGGAACACCCTGTATATTATTTCATTTTTGAATTTATTATTAAATTTCACATCAAAAACATCTAAGACGTTAATACTTTAAAAGTGAGTATTACTGAGCTATTGTCTCTTTTTAATCTAATTTTGTCAGTTTTGTGATTTAATTAATATAGTATAGTACTGACAAAATTATATCAAAAAGAGACAAGACTCAGTAATAGTCACTTTTATAGTATTAACGTCTGACATGTTTTTGATGTGAAATTTAATAAGAAATTCAAAAATTAAACAATATACAGGGTGTTTCATTTGAAAAAATTTACTTTTTTGCAAAAACTAACAAAAGCATATCAAAAAACGACAATAACTCTGTAATAGTCACTTTTAAAGTATTAACGTTCTACATGTTTCTGACATGAAATTTAATAAACAATTCAAAAATGAACTGATATAACAGGGTGTTCCATTTAAAAAAATGATTTTTATACAAAAACGTGTCATCTAATTTTAATCCAGTTTCCTGAACATGCAGTTACTAACTGTAAAAAAATAAAACATGCTTCTATTAGGACCCCTTATTGTAAACAATATTGCAAAAAAATTTGTCCATCTAAGTCGTTTTCGGGAAATATAATTTTTTTACAAACATTGAATTTTTCAGAAAAATGGGAATAAGTCAAAAACTTTACACTTTAGGCCTATACTATCTTATAACTTTTTGACTAAAAATTATACGAGGAATTCAAAAATGCAATAATATATAGGGTATGGATTTAAAAAACTATAACTATCGTTAGCCACCAAGTTATGGAACACTCTGTATAATACAAAATACTTTTAAAATGTGCCCCTAATGAACAGCTACAACAAGAAAAAAACCGCTTCGAAATATCTTTACTCGTAAAGGCACAATCGGCCTTACCCGCGTAGTTGACTCACCCTGTATATAAATTAGTATTTTACAGGTGGTTCACCGGGAACTGAATCGATCGATTGCGGAAAAACTGTAGCTAGGAATGATCTGAAATTTTGACACTATACTAAAGTCGATGGGGGCCATTTGCCTAAAATATTTTCAAGATGGCGGCACTCCGGGATATACCGGAAGTAGGCACCAACTTCCTAATTTTAAATAGAATACCCTATATATTGTCAGGTTTTTAGATTCTACGTGAAATTCTAAAGATATTTCGTGTATAATGTCATATATCTAAGTGTAACCCTTTTTGACTTATTGAAATTCTTATGTTAAATTTGACGTTTGCAGGCAGAAAATCAATAGCACTTTTTCCATATAAAGATGAATTTATTATTTAATTTGAAGTAAATTCTCTCAAATAGATCCCTTAATTATATACTATTTGTATAAAATTGTTACAATTATTAATACAGAGTGTGCGAATTATACACCTGAAAATGAATTTGGAAAAATTGCCAAAAGACAATTTTTTTAAATGGGAAGCGGCAACTTTTATAATTTTATCTTATTCTCTATTAAAAATAAGGATAACTTTGTATAAATATGTCTATTATAAAAATTGGTAGTTTTCGAAATATTGGCAAGTTAGTGTTTTTATCTTCTACCATACATACTCTTTGCATTAGTGAGCTATGACAGTGTTTACAAAATTATAAATTGTCATTCGTTTAAGTAAAGTCATTTACCTTATCATAATTTTAATAAGTCATGCCGGGGCGCTTAAATTATACAAACGATGATTATTTAAATTTATTTATTATTTATGGGGAATGTAATAAAGTTATGTCAAGAACATGTGATACATTTGCATTACATTATTATCGTTATTAATAAATGGTTTATTTCTCTGAATCTTTGCCCTCACGGATCCAAAGTTTCTGAAGTTTTCTATAATACGTTTAACGGTATTGGTAGATGGTTTCTGTTTTTGCGGATATCGAGTTGCAAATGTATCACATGTTCTTGACATAACTTTATTACATTCCCCATAAATTATAAAATTTAAATAATCATCGTTTGTATAATTTAAGCGCCCCGGGATGATGGTTAAGCACACTAGTACAAATAACTAGGTTGAATTTAATCGCCTTGGAATAACATTCATACCTGTACGTGGGTTACTATCATAAACATCCAATGTTCCCATGTAAATAAATATCGCCTTATTCGAATCAGGTACATACTCCCAAGAAAAACATATTTTTTATAACATATTTACTTCCCATGACATTTATAAACTTGGTTGTTCATAAAAAATACTCTGGGTATAGTCGCTGTTATAAAATTGTGAGTGTTTGTACGTCATATATTTCACCAGGCACGAAATAATAATTTTGTGTTATTCTATGCATATATAGGGACAGTCAAAAGTACTTGTAATGTAAATATTTTAAATACTCAGTTTGGTTCTTGAAAAATATTCATTGATCATGTATAATATATATATTATTATGTAGTGTATACGTACTAGTTTTAAGATACGTTTGTAATATATGACATCTAAGTGAATTAATAGAAATTTCAATATAATCTAATGCTTTTTATTTATTAGCCTATAGTCCAAGTAGAAGAATACTATTGTCATAAGTGAGTTATTATTAAAACTGTTATTTACTGATGTCACTAAAGAAATAAAAGGTAAGCATTTTAAATATCTATGACCCATTATCATTATAATAGTTTGAAATTATTGTTTTTTTTTTAAATTGACGGTCTTACATTAGTTTTGATAAAAATAAAATTGATTTTTGTTGATCCGTTTTGCAAAGAAATAAATAGGGATGTACGAAACAGACGAGAGACGCCAGTACCAAACCGCAGCGCTACTACAAGTGAAGTGCGTGTGCGCAATCATTGTAGAAATTCTGGGGGCTTGAACCTGGACCAGTCACGTTCAGGGAGGGTGCGAACGTCGACCATGCAAGGGCTTAACCGGTCTGCACCAAGAAAAAACACGGCAAAATGCATTCTAAATTCAGATGAAATTCTTTTCTATAATCACATTTAATATTAATTATTTAAATTCTTCTTTCTGTAATATTCTTTCTTTATCTGACTTACCTTCCACGCAGAAATTCTTTTCTACGATCAACTTGAATGTAATTTTCACATCAACTATATTAAAAAATTAAAGTAATTGCTTTTATGGGCAGTTATTATAAATTACACTGCAGTACATAAAAAATACTAGTAGTCGTGTACTTCTTTCAAGTTACTCTCGAACTAATTATTAACTGAACCAATAAAAGAAAAAGCATTGTCAGATAGGTTATATTTCCAAATTGATTCTAAAGTGTTCGAGTGAAAACTAGTGCTGTTTGCGAGATAGCGTTGACATTATGTCGAGTGGTTTTAATTAAAATGTCTCCGGAATAGCAACTTTGACGCGAGATAAAGTGTGATAAGTGTAATCACTGTTATACATACTGTGAAATGTTTTGTTGATCTTCACGCAGACATGTTACTTTTTGCAATTAGGAACCATGTTTGCAATGACGGAATATTTTGGCGAATTCGCTTTGCCCAGGTAAAAGCCCACTTAATATTATGCATTGTAAGCTTTTCCAGATAATGTATATATAGTACTAATAAAATAATAGCAGCATATTACTTAAAAACTAAACACAAGTACGGTTAATTCATATTTATCGTAAGATCGCAAGAACTATTTTTTAGTGTGCAAATCTATGATCATATGCTTATCACATGAATCAATTACCCATAATATTCACAATAATTTTCAAATAAATATATCTAAGTAGCCTGCTAAAGAAAATAATGTATGAAATAACAAGAGTGACTCTTCTGTAATATCACTATATGCTATTCATATTCATATTGAAACTTATTGTTGTAGCTATTAAAACCTCACACTTTCCATAAACATTCGGTAAAGAAATATTATGTATTTTATTTAAAAAAAAAAAAAACCTTAAAAGAAGACTATTATTTGACTTATATTGGATATTGTTGTATGCTGACATGAGTATATTAATCTTTTATTTATGTACTGACATATAGGAAACACAATGCATGGCTATAATATCTATAGAGTCAGAAACACGTGTCTACGGTTGCTCTACAGCGGAATTTGCCCGTTATTATTCTCTTTCTTGTTATATACCGATAGGTCCAGCTCGGAACGGACCATACATAGGCAACAATATACGTATGGACGTAATGTTATGTGGCAACGTGTGTACGATACCACTCCGCGTGTATTTGAATTTATTTTGCAGAATTATTGATTTTTTTACTTTTATCTTTTAGAAAACGTTATTGTTTTTTTATTACTTAAAATTACCTTTCCGTAGCAGCTAAGAATACAATAATAATAATAAATTGGACCTTATTATGTCTGAAACAAATGTGCAAATTACGTATACAGAACGAATATGCAAACGACTATATCCTTGCGCGGTTTAAGTCTTACTAAATTCTTAACTGCAATTGAAGCTGCTGCGGGTAATGGGGTTTCGGTGGGGGTTTCGGTGTTGCCACTCATTGCTGACTATGGCCCGTTCCGAGCTGGACCTATCGGTGTATGTATATATATATATATATATAACAAATTATAATTCATTCTTGGGACTAGCGGCCAAATTTTAAGGAAAGAAAAACCAAATTAACGTTTCGACATCTTTTTATTTTTCGATGTCTTCTTCAGAACAAAAAAATTAAACTTAAATTAGTTATATAATACCCATATTGGGATTTTTTATTATTTGTCCGTCTACGACTACATTTTGTCAGTTTTGTTTAAAATAATGTAACGATAATTATTTGTCAAAGACATATTAAGTTGAAGTTATATATATATATATATATATAAATGCTCGACGAAATTCAGCTTTGAGTACTGATAGTGTATATCACTGTGTATAAAACTTACTACCAGGAAAGGTAGAATTAGGGTTTAGGTAAAAATAAAAAATTCGTAGCTTTTTTTCGGCTAGTGACGTTTCGGTTCTATGTTTGAACCTTCATCAGACCTTTATTAGATTAGAAAAAAGAACATATTAAATTTTGCCCAGCTCACATTTATAAAATAATTAACAATCTTAAAAACATCTATGTGTAACTTACTTTTGCCGAGGGGCTATATATTTGGTCTCATCTGTATATTCAACATATGACACATTAAAAAAGTAAACATTAAGATATTACGGCACATTTAAAATAATTTGCTTAAAGTAATTTTCCGTGTGCAGTTTAAAGTCTCGAAAACCTTCTGCGTACGTTTTATTAAAAACATGTGTACATACATTGGTGAAAGAAAAACCTGTTCGTCCGAAAAACAAACATATATATATATATATATATATATGTAACCAATCTTTGCTGTTTTTGTGTAATTGAATAGGGTATTGGGGAATCCAGCAATCAAAAACAAGTTTTAAAATGTCATGGAAATCTAATTCTTTTTAATCAATATTTCGCACAGATAATTCATGTGCTTCCTCAGGATTAAAAGATATGATTTCTTGCTATGGAGAAGATAAAACATCTATGAAATGCAGGTTACAGTTGCTGGGAAATAGCATAACACAGTATACAAAATGCGACGAGCATTACGTTTTTTAAAAAATGAGAGGATTGAGCAAGCTGTATTGTGTCAACAATAATTGACACAACGGACAAACAAAGAATTTGTTTGTCCGTTACAGGCATTAGTTTGTTTTTATTTCTACAAATATAAAACATGCAATTGAGTTCGAGGGGTGATATAAAAACAACGTGCATCCAAAGTTAATAAAACAAAGATTACAAATTACGTTGGTTCTGGTTGCAGTTAGACATTTTCAAAAAAAAATGTGTAATAAGTACAAAAACTTTTTAACTGAGGAAGACAGAAATAAATTTGTCGAAACGTTTTAATTATGTGTTTTTTTATTGTTAAATTTTTAATATTTGACAAGGAGTAAGAAACAGGCCGCTAACACCAAGAATATTAATATTTTTATATATATAAGGAAATTTTCTTAATCTTTCACAAATATGTATAGGTATAATTTTCTTGGTTATGAGGCTTTGATGTAGAATAAAACTAATATCTTAACGTTTCGACAAATTTAGTTCATTGCCTTCATCAGAATAGTGTCAATAATTTTTAACTGATATTTACTTTGTACAAATTTTATATCTACAATAAGTTCATCATTTATTATACAGGGTGGTTCACCGGGAACTGAATCGATCGATTGCGGAAAAACTGTAGATAGGAATGATCTGAAATTTTGACACTATACTAAAGTCGATGGGAGCCATTCACCTAAAATATTTTCAAGATGGCGGCACACCGGGCTATACCGGAAGTAGGCACCAACTTCCTAATTTTAAATAGAATATACTGTACATTGTCAGGTTTTTAGATTCTACGTGAAATTCTAAAGATATTTCGTGCATAATGTCATATATCTAAGTGTAACCCTTTTTGACTTATTGAAATTCTTATGTTAAATTTTACGTTTGCAGACAGAAAATCAACAGCACTTTTTGCATGTAAAGATGAATTTATTATTGAATTTGAAGTAAATTCTCTCAAATAGATGGTCTAGTAAATAATAAGATAAGATAAGAAATGGAAAGTGTTTCATTATTATTTCGAGATAAAATTAACATCGACGCTATGCATCTCCGTTAACTACTTAATCTCTGGACAGTCGTGAAACACTTTCCATCTCGGTATGTAATATACTATTAAATACCCCATGAAGCATATAAATTATTTTAAGATAGATATATATGTAATTGATATTCTAGTTTATTTTATTGGAGTTTTTAACAAATAGAGTTGCTTGTCGATTCAATAAAATCTATTTAGTGTCATATTTACTAATGAATAAGTGGTAAATAATAGTATCACCTTAGATCAGATATATTTATGTAGATACGTTACACAAAAATTAGTGGCTTTTCATATTATGCTACGTAGACCAATTAATTATCAATTGTCAGTAACTTATATAGGTTAACCAAAGAAAAAGTATTTAATTATTGTAGAAAATGTATTTCGAATGTTCTGTTTAACAACAAACAACAAATGCAACGCACGTTTTGTAAAAAATAAGGAGTCTTGTAAATAGATTTGTGAATGAAGTAAGATATATGTTGGCTAGACGGGAAGCGCATTTGAGAAAGGGGTTGCTGAACATTTCTAGTCCTTCGGGAATAATAATCAAGATTCTGCTCTCCCCAACTACGTGTTAGAAGAAAGTCATGTATTTAATAATGACTTCCAACTTTACATTTAGATGAGAAAGGTATTGAATAAAATTCGTTAGAATGCCATAAAAATAATAGGTATTAATTTTCCCATATGTTGCTAAATGATAAATGATCAATGAGACAATAAAAATTAATTATTGCTATTGCTAGCTGTTGTTTTGTCTGTGTAGGAATGTATGCATTCTTGAAGGAAGAGAAATCGCCACCCTAATTTTCTGAAATTGTTTATTCTTGAAAGGACCAAATGTGTGCAGTTTTGCAGCACCGTTTCTCTTAAATTACGTTAATTTAGAAGTACACATTAAATTAGAATTTAAAATAGTTTAACACAGTCTTTCTTGTTTGCAATAAATTAAATTATTAAATAACAAAACCAGAGAATAAGGATCAAAGAAAAGTGACACTATAGGCCAAACCTTTGATGTTTAGTGTTCGACTTTCATGTCCTTGTATTTGAGTGATTAAGAACCAGTAGGTGCACTGAGAAAACATATTATTATTTAGACTAAAAGAAGCCTGAGTAATGTTGCTCCTATAATACGTGGGCAAATGTTAAAATACACATAACAAATTGTTGTAATAATTTTAAGTTAATTATATGCTAGAATTATAAAATGTCTTATAATTCTACACTTAAAATAAATCTATTATGTAAGTACCTCTTGATATATACGAAGGATAGAGGAAGCATTATAAGGTTTTTTTTGTGCCAGATCAATATACATCATAAAAGAATTTGTTCATGGAACATATCAGGTAATATCTCTCAAATCATGTGGTGTTCTTCTGTAGACTATCTGAAATTCTCAATAGTGTTAATTACACTCTGTTTAATACCAACAATATCATCAGTTATATAAATTTGCGATCCTGTTAATTAATATGTTTTATAAATAAGCGATCTTTTTATAGTATAATCTTATTTAAGTAATTCTGGTTTGATGAGCGACTGGCAATGACAACTAAGATAGCTCCGCACGTCGAAAAAAGAGTGACACACTTTGAAGGTCTTCGTCGCTTTTCGTTGTCTTTACTGAATGGAAAATTGTGATTAGAACTATCTGTGTTGTATCTCAGATAGAAAGAGTTAACGTCAGATTTAAAATTAATTGCCTTATCATCGGCAGTGATGTCCACCATCTCCAAAAATAGTCTCTTACGATAGTTACTAACCTTGTCAAGTATCTTTACTCCTTCATAATTAAACGCATGAACGTTATCCTGGCCGTGAATCGCCAACGTGCAAAATCTCTTGCCCAGTCGCGCATCACTTTTATGTTGTGTGATTCTGTTTTTTAAAGTTTGTGAAGTTTGTCCAATATATGCGCCTTCGCAGTCAGAACAAAAATCTTGTAGACCACTTCACTCATAGACAATTGAGGAATTTTATTTTTCGTTTGTGTAAACAATTTACCTACGTTCAACGTATTATACTTCGCTACCTCTAACGTTTTTAGCGGTTGGAAATGCTCGATGACGACATTGGTAAGGCCATCCACGAATGGCAATTTTTTGTACTTAATACCAGAAGGAGTGGCACTATCATCCAACTGACCACCATAGATATTGGATTGGTAAATCAACCTCCTCAGGAGGTGCCCAGGGTAACCGTTATTAAGAAACATATCAAATAACCTATTTAAGTTCTCTTTGAGATATAAATCATCACTGATATGTGACACCCTATTCTTTAAAACTATGACAGTATTAATCTTTTGCTTGTAAGGGTGGTTAGAGAAAAAGTTGATATACCTACCCGATGAAGTGGGTTTCTGGTATAATTTTAGATCTGACGTTAACTCTTTAAGTTCCATTTACTGTAATATCCAAACAGTCCTTGTAAAACTAATAATTTGTATTCTAAAAAGAAAATGATTTTTTAATTAATAGTTCTTTCTTTTTATATTAATGCAATTGTCTTTCTTTACATGTAGGTGTACGTACACTCTGTACTGTGTACATTTTATTTTGCTTTGTAACATTTGTGCATTATTTATGTTTTTACTATTTTTAAAAAGAGTGTGTTTTGTTGTTTTAAAATTGTTTTTATTTTGGAGTGGATCTCCTCTGTACAATTCTGTGTATAAATAACAGTATGTTTGAAGAATGTCTACATGTAAACTCAACAGATTTTATTTTATATATAGACAAGCTGTTTAACGTCACTATGTGTATTTGTTTCATTTAACAACGATTTAGTTTTAAGTTTAGTTTTTACGCTGATGTGTTTTGTTGTTCTCTACTTCTAATTCATTTTTAGTATTCTCCTGAAGATGCAATAAAAATAGATTGCGAAATATTGAGAATTAGACAAAAAAGTCATTTTATTTTCCATACAGACCGCTAACCCGATATTATTAACTCTGCTTTACCTTGTTTCGGTCGTTAATTATTTTCCTTTGTATGTGTGTTTGTATATATATATATATACTGTAGTCGACATATTTTAATTTCTGATACGAAAGTAGAAAGAGGAAAAGAGCGCGACGAAATAAACTAAAGATAAACATAAGCGAGGCTGCCAAGACAGTATACTCGCGTGAGGGTCACTGCGTTGCTCTCCCACCACTGTTAGCAAGCAGGCATCGCTGCATGTTATAAGGTTATCCTCTGCATGCGATAGAAGTGATAAAATCATAATGTTTGCAACTAACAATAGGATTCTTTCTACCATGTCGTTTTGGACGCATCTGTGTACTCATTCCTGAATTGCATTCTATGCATGTCGTATACATGTACTAGTACAAACCCGCATCCGAGATTTCTACTAGTAAGAAGGGTATTTGTATTCATGTATGTATTATTACGTCATTCGTGGTGCAAATTAATAGACAGCATTATAATACATGTATCGGTAGAAGACAAATGAACAGGTTCGGCGAATATCACTCTTACCTTGGAAGAGGAAGATATAATTGGCAAACCTGGAGTAGTTAAAAAAAGGACCATTAGAAAAAAAGGATGCAGGCTTGTCAAATGATAAAAAATATTACGAACGGAGGATAGGAATAGAAAAGGAAAAGATAGATCATTTAGATATAAGAAACGCTTTAATACGAAAAGGAAGCATTATACTAAAGGACCAACAATGTTATTGTAAAGGACTATTTATTTTATTTGTGTACTCTATTTAATCTCTGGTTTAAATTTTTGTGTTTTTAAATTTTACTTGATACTATAAAATGTAACATTTAAATTGGTAATTCTCTGACAATATTATCTCTAATTTATTGCGCAGTTCTTTTATCAGGGGGCGTCATCAACTATAACAGTATTTTACTGTATACTGGGACAGATGCATCGTCAGTAATGCTATCGTTTAAAGCAAATGTTATCTATTACTGAAGCAGCTCTAATAGGTGACATGTCGACGTCTTTCAATTTTATATGATTGTCGAAATTTTTGTTTTAACAACCCAAAGCTCTATGGCACATCTGTTTCTGCATGACTTGTTGTTATATAATTATTTTCCGGATATTTAAATGACCTCTGTCTTTGAAAAGGTTCAATACAATTTTCTTTAAAGAATACCCAGTATCAGTCATCAAGAAGAAATTACCATATTTTTCCTTCAACATATGGGATAATGTTGAATTTCTAAACACCTTGTTGTCATGCTCAGAACCTGGATACCCCTTAAAAAGTCAGTTATCATTATTATTTCATGGTCACATACCACTCGCAACTAGAAAATAGGAATAATGTAACGCAATTTGATAATAACTTTCTGAAATTGTGAACTTATTTAAATTGAATAATACCCTCTTCGATAGATACGTGAATTACTCACTCTCTTCATTTGGTCTAGTTTTTTTATACGGCAACCATCCACGGTGCCTATTACTATTTTGTCGAAAACTTGCTGCACTAATTTCTATTTTTTCGTTTGCTCTTTGTCATATAGCTCAATAAAAATATGACTCGCCATAATATTCTGTAAATAGAACTTAAAGTAACATCAAACCTGTCAGCTAGGTTTGTAAAACTGGTGATTTGATGACCCATATACCAAAGAATAATGAGAACCTGGAAATAAATATTGATAAACTTAGATAAAAAAAGGCAAAAACTAATAAATAGAATAACTTGATCGCGGGCAGAAATCTTTCCACCCCTTTTAAAACTCTCATTATAATATTCGCTAGACTTGTATTTGAAAATAATATCTGCCAATACTCTTCGACTGAATCGAAAAATTCGAAAAAGGTCTTTTTCGTTATATGTATTAAGTATACTTTATTCTTTCGCTACCTATAAAGTTAGTATTTTTCATTGAACGTAAATTACTGAACATCCGATAAACACACTTTCTATTGTAAATGTTGAACTTCAAATTGATGAAAATATTAATATAAGTAATGCATAATGCGCTTGTCTTTGACAAAGCGTTCATGCCACCGATTCACAGACAAGTTCGACAATCCACATGAACGCTTTCATAATTCGATTAGAATATTTCTATGATGGAAAAATGGATTTTCAGATGTTTGATAGGAATGCGACTTTCTTAGTGCGTAGGCGTGTGATGTCCTTACAGTCAGAGTTGGCAGGAGCAAACCTAATATTGTAAATCTCTTAGTACGAAAATTTGCTTTCGAAACCGAGACGAAATTGATACAGATTTAAAGGTTATTAGACAGTTGTTGATTGACGACATCAGAAGGTCAATTGAACAGATGACGGACGTTTTCAAATATTTTAATCGTTGTAATATATTTGCTGTACAAGTAAATAACTAGTGAATATGCATAACTTAAACTGAAGAGATAAAATATGTACAGCAATGTTGAGTAATTCAATTAATAATAACTTGACAAGGTACTAGAAATGAATTAAGTCACTTATTGTCCATAGAAGGCATTTTACCGAATTTGACGTTCTATAGATTGTGCTCCTGTTTAAATTGAGTCATCATTGTCAAAATTGAATCATCTAAATATATCTTTCATGCAAGTTTGAAAACAAGACAGTATTTTAAATTGTGGGAAGCAATTCGCTAAATTGCTAATATGCGCCAATAATCACTTATAATACCATGAGTAGTCAAAGTTATGTCGATTATTTTTGTGGTGGTTACACGAATGTCTTTCATGATTGCATTTAAATACTACGAGTGCGGAGCACGAGTAGTATTCGCAATTATGAAAGACATGAGTGTAAAGCACCACAAAAATAGTAGACTCAACTTTGACTACGAATCGTATTCGAGCGACTATTCAATGAACCAAATCAATTTTTCATATTAAAATGACTCAAAATTTAGTTACACATGATTACGTTTCCATGTCAACAAAAAAAACATTTATGTTTGTCATTAAAATTTTTGGAATCGTGTTCCTATTTAGTTCGTTTCGTTGAATAAAAACTGGTGTTTCTAAATAATGGGAACTGAGAAAAGATTTGGCACGAAATCTGAAGACGAAATCGATGCTGAAATTTGCGAAAATATCCCTTGGAACACGAAGAAATCCAAAGATTCAGTATGGAGACAATTTAGTACATTTTTAACAGCAAAAGGCTATAAACTGGATCAATCTACTTCTCCTGTGGACTTAAATGTCATCTTAAAGTCGTGGGCATGTAATATGAAGAAAAAAGATGGGTCCGATTATAAAGAAGGCGTCATCAAGCACATGTGGAACGTGACGGCGAAAATGGTTCAAGAAATGTTCTTCAATAAGTGGAAAATAAACGTAAACCCGTTTTCTGATGCAATATTTAAGTCAGCACGTGACGCCAGGGATGCTACAAGAAGAAAACTGCAAGCGTGTCCTGAAAAAAGAACCAGCAACGCGGCGGCACTTACAGAACCAGAATACTTAAATATGATACGCATATTAGATGAGAGTACCCCAGACGGTTTACAGAAAAAGTTTTTCTTAATAGCATCTTACGAACTAGCTTGGCGGGGAGGAGAAGGGAGCAACTGTTTCACCTATTACTTCAAGGAGGAACTCGATAACAAGGGAAGAAGAACTGGTAGAATTGAGTATAATCCAGTATTTTCGAAAACTGCGCAGGGGGGAACTAAATCATTGACAGGCAGCAAGTGGTTGATAGAGAATAAAAGCAATACCGATATGTGTCCAGTTAGGTAACCTATTTATATTTAATTTCAAGACGGTATAATTAATATTCTTCTGTTATTTAGATTGTATTATCTACTGAAATCGAAGAGAGGAAAAAATGTGAAAACAGAAAGGATGTTTTTGACACCGAATCCGTTTTGGGATAAAGTTGAGAATGCGGTGTGGTATAAGAACAGTCCAGTTGGTATATGTGAGATCAGTAAATGGGTGAAGTTATTAGCTGAAAAAACTGGATTAGATGTTAAAAGAAGGAAGATATCAAATCATTCGGTACGCTCTGCAACTGTATAATCTCTGGCGAAAGCTGGAGTCGGAGAGCAACAACTGATGAAAATAACGGGACACCAAAATCTGAATTCCATAAAATCGTACTTGCAGCTTGATGATGAGCACCACGAGTCGATTATCACCAAAATGCGAAGAAATGTTACAACAACAAATGTGTCATGTACAACTTCGACATCTGTCAGTAATAGTGACGGTATTAAGCTACAAGAGAAAGGTACTCCCTCGGGTACTCCCAGTGATAGCTCTGTTCCAGAATGTCTGCTGCAGCACTGCAGTAATGTTAGTTTTTCTAATTGTACCTTCAATATTGTTAGTAAATGAGTTACATTAATAAAAACTTTCACTTGTTTAAAATATCCACTTGAATACCTCCTAGGAAGATATAATCGCTGAAATTTCCTGTTGCTATGATACGAAAGTAAATATTTGCTATTTTATTGGTTCATATTTGAACAATGACAGGTGAATTGAATAGTCATTGTAATACATCCATTATGTTGTTTAGTAATAATTAGGTATTTAGGATAAATAAATTTTGAAATTCCCAGAAACATACCTCCCGTTGTTGAAAGCATTATATACGAGATGAATTACATCACTTATAATAATAGCATAATAATATAGGTAGTATGCAAAGTATATCGACAGTTCACTTAGCCTCACCACGTCTAATCTTAAGAGTTACCGTTTGTACAATACCATCTGTTCTAAGATGTTTAGAGAGGATTTCCCCAAGCACAGCAATGGTCAAATGTGGTCTATCATGAAAACTGAGGCTATGTTCAGGAGCTTTTCATCCATTTGCTTTTTCTTGAGTTAGCTGAGTATTCTTCGTGCTACTTTTTCTTGTAAAATATTATTATTTGATAGATCGGTAGATGTTGAGATAGAGGAATGATATTCCAGAATTTAGGATCTGTGTAATGAATGTATAAAGTTCCCAAAATGTTTCCCAAATTATGCGTTCTATACATATTTATCAAGAGTACAAAAGTATATGAAGCTTGACTTAAAGAAAATGTATTAAAAAACGCTTTTACTTACAGCTTTAGAAGGCAAACGTATTTGAATTTTAATTTGGAACAACTTTTTATCGGGCTGCACATATGCAGGCTGAGTCATCTCCCACCCAGGGAAAGGTAGATTTTTGGTGGGATTCTGTGCAATTCGTTACAAATCTGTAAATCCGTAAATCTGTAGCTAACAGAAAATCTGTAAACTAGAGTTTTACAGATTTACAGAAATACTCATTCTGTCCATCTTTCTGTATTAGATCAGTTTACAGATTTTTAAGTTACAGATTTACGGACAGTTGGTAACGCTCCTATATTCACGTTATTGTGATTCTTTGCATCTGAAAAGTATTTTCTTGTATCAATCTTCTATATATATTTACATTTTCACAACTATGAGGTAAGTAAAATATTTTATATATTTAAACCTTCTTATATAATATATGCAAATACTAAAATTCTTATATATGAAGCAATAAATCATAAAATAGATTGTTATAATCTCTTCTTATATACAGATCATTTGTAAGTTACTTGCATATAGGTATCCCGAACGTTAGATTGAGAGAACACATCCATTATATATCATTTGCTTCATAAAAGTTTAAAACATCGAAAGGATTCCGTCATTCCGTTGCTATGAACGGCCTGCCGTTCGTTACCCGGTACAACCTTTTAACAGTGGACCATTACAATAGCATTCGTCCCTTAGATCGTATATATAAGTAACTTATTAACAATCTGTATAGTAAAACTGCTATAATAATAGTTGTATTAATGGATGTTTTGGTCACGATTACTGATTATTTGATTTTAATCTTAGCATAGCTAAACGAAGAAAGACGAATACCAGCACTGAGCAGTATGAGATGTATCTTCAGGTTATGGAGAGTGACTATGCATTTCGTAGCGGTACGATAAATCCAACGTTGGAGGAGAATTATATAAATAATAAATGGGATGCTTTGGTCAAAAAACTAAATGCGTCAGGAGATGGACTAAATTTATCAGTTGAAGAATGGAAAAAAGTGAGTTTCTATCATATACAAGTTGCAGTTTTAAAACGCACTTACTTTTTAGAGATTCGGTGATTGGAAATATGCCACAAAAGCGAAATACAGAAAAATAAGTGAACATCGCAGACAGACTGGATCTGGTCCACCATTAAAAATAAAATTAACCGAGCTTGAGGAAAGAGGACTTGCAGTATGGGGTAAAGTATCTGTAACAGGTAGTCTAGCAATACCATCGTACGATGGAATTGAAGTGGAGTACGTAAACGAAATTGCTAATGAAAATTATGATGCTGTTTCTGTATTCAATATTATCGAAGAATCTTCATGTGTACTGCCCTCTGAAACTGACGGAGTTATAATTACAAATGAAGGCCAAACAAATACACCTACCGATAAGAACATGCATAGTACAATAGAGACTACTCCTAAGCCCGAAAAAAAGGGTAATGTAAACCAAAACCGTTAAACGAATTAGCACAACAGCTACTTGAACAAAATAAGAAGGCCGAAGAAACACAACAAACTTTAGTAACTGTTTTAAGTGGCTTCTGTGATAATTATATAAACTTAAAAAGAGAAAAACTGAAATTTGAAATCGCTAAATATAAATACGAACACAAAGATTTTATGTACGAGTAGATTTCCTCTGTATTTTATATACATACATAATTATATTATTTGTACTTAATATTACATTATATTTTGTGTTATATACTCTCGTCTTACTAATCTTCCTATTTCCAATAAATTCTCTTCTTGATTTTGGTCTGTAAAAGATGAAAATTCGACATAAGTGATATATGTATACTGATACATACAATACAATTATATTTACCCATACGATGAAATTCATTGGCTTCATCTCTATATTCAATTTCATCATCTTGAAGAGGTAATTTAGCTGCTAGTGCCATATTATGGAGGATACAGCAGGCATAAATAATACTTGCTGCTCGAGTAGGATGATACATTAACGTTCGAAATCTTGATAAGCATCGGAATCTTCCCTTTAAAATTCCATTTGTCCGTTCTATTACATTACGAACAGTTTTTAATTCGTTGTTAAATCTTTCTTCTGGCGTGTTCGGATTTATGTTATTAAATGGAGTGAATAACCATGGTTCTAGAGGATACCCGCTATCACCTATGTAAATGTGTTAAGATAAAGTGATATGTATACATATTTAAAATTATTACCAATAAGGTGAGTATTTTTGTCTCCATTTAGAAATTGTATTTTCATATGCTGCTTTATGTTTGACATTTGCCAGATGGCCGAATCATGGACTGATCCCGGATATCTAGCACAGCAACCAATAATTTTTGTATCTGAGTCGCAGATCTGCAATATATTTTTAGGTTGAGATTTTATTCGTTCAATTTTAATATACACTGACCAGCATTACATTAATAGAATATTTGCCTTTTCTATTAATATATACGAATGGAGGATGATACTCATCAGCCACTGGTGGTGCTAGGATATCAACATGGGTTCCGTCAATTACGCCAACTACACCTCGTGCGCCCCATTTTTCATAAAACCTAATTATATTTAATTTTGAAGGTATCTTATAGAAATAATTTGATTACTTACCATTGTTTTACTTGATTTTTATCTACTGTGTTTGTGGGAAACTTGATCCATTGCTTCATCAAATGAATAGTCATGACTTCGCAGACTTCTTTAATTATACGACTAATGGATGACTGGCTAAGTGCTATAAAGTTATTGGTACCAATAGAGTTTTGAAAGCAACCAGATGCCAAGAAGTTTAATGTTGCTAGGACCTATTAACAATTACACTTATTACTACCATTTCAAGCACTACTGGAAACCTACTTTCAAGTGATGTGGTATATTAGATGGTTGCAAATGTCCATCTAATATTTGAATAAGTTCTCTTACATTCTCTTTATTGAGACGAAACATCTGCCTGAAATGCCTATCAGGCATTTCAAAAGGATTAGATTTATCCCTCAAAGTTCTCCGTAAGATCCTCATATGATTCCTAGAAATAATACATTTTGGACGTATATTCTATTATTATACATATATATCAGTATTATTTTAAGAAATTACTTACCTATTGTGAGTTTCAATTAATAATAATCCTATAAAAATTTCCATTTTTAAAAATAATCGTCAACGTCAACGTCAACTCTCAAATTTTCTAATCTATCGCTGATCATACAGTGACAACATCGTTCACCGTAAAAGTTACGAATATCTGTAGGGTATTTACAGAGAATCTGTAACTTCGTAATCGCACAGAATAAGCAAAAACGTTACAGACGCTTACAGGTCTTACAGATAAATTTACAGACTCTACAGATTTACCCAGAATCCCACCATTAGTCTTTTTGAGAAAAGATGTTTTGAAGTTATTTTTTCCTTACGATAGCCACTCATTAGCAGTACCTTATAAATTTATTTTGTATTATACAGAGTGTTCCATAACTTAGTGGCTGACCATAGTAATAGTTTTTTAAATGGAACAACCTGTATATTATTACATTTTTCTGTTCCCGTATAATTCTTAGGTAATTAGTCAAATTACCATTTTCTTTTAAAAATGAAATATTTTTATAAAATTATATTGCTCTCAAACTACGTACAAGATGAACACATTTTTTTTTATAGTGTTGTTCACAATAAAGCGACCTAATCAAAAATTTTTTTCAATTACTAATTGCAAGTGTAGAAAACTGGATTAAAATTAGATATAATTTTTTTTTGATGGAACAGCCTTTATATCAGTTCATTTTTGAATTACTACTAAACTTCGCGCCAAAATCATGTAAGACGTTATTACTTTATAAAGGTGACTTTTACTGAGATGTTGTCATTTTTTGATATAACTTTGCTAATTCTATGTTTTTTATTTGAATACGGTATTTTTGTACTGGAAGAATATCAGAGAAATTATTTGTTGGCCTAGATAGTTTACCGGCAGAAGATGTTCCTGAACATACGCCTTTAGAAGAGTAATGGATACTTTCATTTCTACTGGTTGTTTTGCTTATTCAAAACCTACATGTAGGCTAAATGATGAATATCACTTACGAATTATTATGGCAATAACAGAAAACCCACACGTCAGTACCCATGAAGTATGTCTTTGCTGGATAATATCGTTGCAAGGACCGTAAAATAAATGTCATCCGTAATTAATACACTTAAATACTAATTTACGCACCCAATATTTTAAAGCTAGAAAAATGTTCTGCCAATGGGCAATAACAAAAACATCATTTAACCTACCTGTAGGCTAAATGATGAATATCAATTACGAATTCTTATGGCAATAACAGAAAACCCACACGTCAGTACCCATGAAGTAAGTCTTTGCTGGATAATATCGTTGCAAGGACCTTAAAATAAAATAAATGTCATTCGTAATTAATACACTTAAATACTAATTTACGCACCCAACATTTTAAAGCTAGAAGAATGTTCTGCCAATGAGCAATAACAAAAACTAATTGCCAAGCAATTGTTTTTGATAATGTGCTATTTACGGACGAAGATGCTTTTTATAGTAACGGAATAGTTAACAAAAGAAATTTTCATTGTTATTCAAATAAAAACCCTTACTTTATTAATAAGTAGCATAGGTAAAAAATAGTGTATGGTACGGCATTCTTAGTGATCGAATGAAAGGCCCGCTTTTCTTTAGAGAAAGTATTAACGGACAATCATATGAACAATTTCTATCAAGCAATTTAGTGTTCCGCTATATTTATGAAGCGATGCGTATTCAGAAAGACTGCGATCCGACACATTCTATGCTACAGACACAAAATATTGTAAATAAATTGTTTCCAGGTAAGTGGCTAGCTCGTGGCGGCCCTATTCACTAGCCTGCTAGGTCTTCGGAAATTACTAAATTAAATTTTTTAAGGATAAGTAAAAGAGCAAATGTATAGTATACCTGTAACCACAAAGGAAGCTATGCGTGAACATATTCGACAAGTATTTAGAAATATAAGTATTTAACTCCTTGTTAATCTCTACCTATCATCTCAGAAGCATGTTAAAAATGTTTAAATGTGAAGGAATATTCAATTGAACACTTGTTGAATTAATTTTACCTATTTCAATCTATTAGCGCCGAATCATATTTATTGTTATAAGTTCTGTTGCACTAGTTACACAGTTCCTGTTTATACACCTACTAAAATCAACTTAATAATGTTTGGTTTTAAAATGTGTTTATTGTGATATATTCTACATATTTTATGAAATATATTGCTGGTATATAGGTATATATGGTGTATATTGTAAATAAGATAGATTTTTTTGACATATATTTTGACAATACATACAAAAATCATATATCTAAGCTCATTTTTAGAATAATTCATTATAAAATCAAGCTTGTCAACTGAGAAGCAACTAATAAATAAAATAATTACTTTTAGACAAAAATGAGCCATGTAATTTTAATCATATTTTCTGCACATGTAATTAGTAATTGAAAAACAAAATTATGCTTGTATTAGAACCCATCTATAATTTTATAAAAACATTAATTTTTTTAAAGAAATGAAAATATTTCGAAAATTTTAAATTTTAGGCCTATACTATCCTATAACTTTTTGACTAAGAATTATACTGGAAATACAAAAATGTAATAATGTAGATCATGTTGCATATAAAAAAGTATAACTGTGATCAGCGACCAAGTTATACAACACTCTGTATAATACAAAATAAATTTCAAAATTGCTCCTAATAAGGGGCTATCGTAGGAGAATCACAATCTGTCTTCGATGAATCACCTGTATATAAGAATGTCGTGTGGTACCGACACCTATTCCTTTTCTGCTTATTAGGGGATTGTGAGGGCTTCCTCTTTTATTTTACCTATTAATTTCACCTAAATACTCATTTCGATAGTCTTTTGTATGGTATTATATGTATTCGCCCAAATCACCATAATTGGTTGTACACTATTTCTTCTTTTACACGTTCAATCAATAAATTGTCTAATTATTTTGTTTTTCTTTTCGATTTTTCTTGTATCTTCCACAATATTTTCAATTCCACTCCTTCTATTTTTGGTCTATTTTCATGCTGTAAATTATTGTGAATCTCACAACTTTTTCAACAAATTCGGTGTAAATGCTAATCGTATTTTGCATTTATTTGTTTAACTAGTTCACCTTTTTCTTCTTTTACGGATCCTAAGTAGTTAAACTTGAAACTTTATACATGTTCTACTTCTTGGCCATGTATCATTAGGGACCTATGAGGACTAAACATTTCCAATGCAATATTATAACATTATTCACATAACAAAATTAAAAGAAAAGTGAGTTTTAGAAATTTCAGTCACAAGCATACATATTACCAGACACGAAGATATTTATGTGCTACAATTTGTTATTAATTTATAAATTCCAAATAACGTGAATTTAATATATCTTCACGACCAGGAACTAAATTAAGTTTTTCCCTCGCCGAAATATATAGGCAATAATAGCCTACATTATACTAAAAATAAATTTAGAATTGTGCAAGTGATTAGGCAAGATTCAGTTTCTATCAATAGTTACATAATTCTATATGCGTAAATAATAACACCGCCCTACAAAATTTAAAAAAATTTTTGTTGCCAAGTATTTTTGAACGAATTTAGGGTAATTCAGGTCTGCTGAATTCAAAAATAAATGCAGTTTTTCCAAATTGGCTCTAGTTTTTGAGGTAATGGATACATAATTTTTTAAGGAATTCAGCTATAACATATGCTTTTTATTTTTTTAAGAACAATTTACAAACAAGAAATTTACGCAGAAACGAGAGTTCGACCCTGTTTAGTGAGCGTACCACGTGCCGACTGCTGATCACGTGATCAGTGCGTGCACTTGTTTGTCTTGTGTCTCTTGATTTTAACTGTCAGTTCAGCGTAAGCAGTTGTTCTACTAAGACTTAGTGTCGCGGTTATTGTGCTTTTCTTACGTATTTTGTGTATTTAGTTCTTATTGCCTACCTAGTGAAGTTATTTAAATTTAATAGACGTCAAGTGGAAGGTAGGAGTACATGTGACGAATATTTGTACCTATATTTTTAACTAAAGTTACTCTTTTTTCAGAGGAATGAGTTCTTCACGCAGAAGCTGTTTGAACAGCCCTAATGTCTTCTGCTACATTTGTGGCGAATATACTGTAGCGAAACAAAGACAAAATATCACAGATTTTGTTAGACAAACTTATCAAGCTTATTTCGGCGTACAGCTTGGAGACCAAGACAAGTCCTGGGCTCTCCATATAGTGTGCAAAACGTGTGTCGAATGTTTACGACAGTGGTCAAACGAAAAAAGAAAAAGTTTGAAATTTGGTGTGCCCATGGTGTGGAGAGAACCTAAAAACCACCATGATGATTGTTATTTTTGTTTAGTTAATGTAAAAGGTTTTAACAAATACAAGAAAGGCAAATGGGATTATCCTGATTTAGAATCAGCACGAAGACCTGTGCCACATAGCGAAGAGATTCCCGTACCAGTATATACAACACTGCCAGATGTTCTGATGGCGGAAGAAGAAGAAGAAATTAAGGACCAGTACAGTAGCAGTGGAAGTGAATATGAGCAGGAAATACAATCAACACCACAGCAGTTCTCTCAAGAAGAACTGAATGACCTGATACGGGATCTCGGTCTATCAAAGCAAGCATCTGAACTTCTGGCATCCAGATTAAAAGAAAAAAACTGTCTACAACCAGATATAAAAATAACCATTTATAGAACACGAGAGGTGAAACTTGTTCCTTACTTTAGCCAAGATGAAGATCTTATTTATTGCAACAACATTCCCGGACTTTTTCGTCAAATGGGAATACAATTTGTTCCAGGTGATTGGCGACTATTCATAGACAGTTCCAGTAGAAGCTTAAAGTGTGTTTTGCTACACAATGGCAACCGATATGCGTCAATTCCTATCGCCCACTCAACAAAACTTAAGGAAGAATATCAAAACATCAAGTTGGTATTACAGAAACTATCCTATGAAGAACATCAGTTTTCCATTTGTGTTGATCTAAAAATGGTCAACTTCTTGCTTGGGCAGCAAGGTGGGTCACAAAATACCCTTGTTTTATCTGCTTGTGGGATAGTAGGGCGAAGCAAGATCATTGGAATATGGTTAATTGGCCAATAAGACAAAATATGACTGTAGGAACAGCAAACATAAACGAACCATTGGTTGACCGTGAAAAAATCATTCTCCCACCGCTCCACATCAAGTTAGGACTAATGAAACAATTTGTTAAGGCTTTGAGTAAAGATGGCGAGTGCTTCAAATACATTTGTAGATCGTTTCCTAGGCTAAGTATGGAAAAGCTAAAAGCGGGTATTTTTGATGGCCCTCAAATTCGCAAACTTATTAAGGACTCTAATTTTACAAATCACATGACGACACTTGATGCTGCTGCTTGGTGTAGCTTTGTTATGGTAGTTAAAAATTTCTTGGGTAATCACAAAGCGGACAATTACGAGGAATTAGTGCAACAGATGTTATTAAACTTTAAAAACTTGGGTACTAATATGAGTATTAAAGTACACTTTCTTCACAGCCACTTGGATAAATTTCCCGACAATTTTGGCAATTTCAGTGAGGAACAAGGGGAACGGTTCCACCAGGATATAAAGGAGATGGAGGTAAGGTATCAGGGCAGATGGGATCATCATATGATGGCAGACTATTGTTGGAGTCTCCAACGTGATGTACCTGACGGTCCTCATAAAAGAAAATCCTACAAAAAGAGCTTCTTTCCTACGAATTAGATGTAATTTTTTAAATTAAATTATTTCTTTGCTGTTATACCTAATCAATAAATGAATCTTATTATTTTTTCGTTTCTCTTTTTTGAAACCACTTTAATATTTTTTACTAAAAGTTGCTTATAAGGGCCATTGGTCTATTAAATTGATATTTTTCTCTATTTTATCATATTTTGATAATATATCTCTAAAATTAGAGCCAATTCACCTAAATGGACTTCAAATTCGTGATCAGCACCACGAAATTACCTAGAAATCGCCCAAACATTGTTGACAATAAAATTAGTGTTGATCAGTGTAATTTACATATATTTTAATTAGTTTAAGTCAGTAATAACTCTGTGAAAATGAAAGGAAATCTATAGTAAACAAATGTTAGCAAGAATACAGATTTTATGTTAGTGATGCAATGTTCTAAAATATTCGTAGGCTTTTTAATCGCTTATGATAAGAACAATTGTTTCCCGCCTCCATTAACGGCTGTGGCATTCTTTTTTAGGGTTCTGTCAAAGTTCATTTCACAACCGCCATTTTTAGTGCTGTTCCTTTTATTTCACAGTCGGTTTTACCGATTTTAATAATAAAAAATAAAATAATAATGACAGGTTTATTTTAATTCTCGAGACAGTACAATTGAAATTACATCTATAACTAACCTGCTAAGTATTATTTTTATTAATTGTAATATACAGGGTGTCCAGAAACTCTCCTGACAAACGAAGACCGGAGATTCCTCAGATAATTTTAAGACAATTTAACTCAATTCACCCTAGTCCGAAAATGCTTCCTAAGGGAGCTAGAGCTCTTTGAAGATGGCGCCTTGTTATTAGTCTTTTTTTAATATCTCCCGAACGCTTCTATTTAGAAGAACAAAAACTGGTATGCTTATTTATCCTCCAGAGATGAATCGATTCCATCAATTGCGAATTTCTAGTACCGGTCATAGTCGTCCGTTTTGGGTAGGTAAACGGTTATTTTAACGCATACTTTTTTGTCTTTAATTTTTAAGCATTTGTGACACTAGATTATTAAATTTTCAGGTATTCTAGTACTAAAAGGTACTCTTATTTTAAGTCGGTAGGATACACCGTTTTCTAGAAAAATCGATTTGAAAATTTTTCGTTTTTTCGTCATTAAAATTCAATTTATTATTTTTTGCACTAGTTCGCTCTGAACTGCCAACAGAAATAAAACCTACGTTTTTAATTGTCAAATTGTTGTCAGTTCGCGAAGTTTATCTTTTAATTTTTTACTTTGTAGCATTCAAACACAACGATTTCAATTTAAAAAAAAATGGTTTTTACTAATGAAGAATACGCCGATATGCATTTAGTTTATGGCGAAATGAGGTGTAACGCTCGAGCAGCGCAACGTAGATACGCTGAAAAATTTCCCAATCGTCAGCATCCCACTCACTCAACATTTACAGCTCTTCATCAACGATTAAGAGAAACAGGTTCAGTGGTCCCAAAAAAAATGAAACAGGGAAACATAATGATGTAACAGCAGAACATGAAGATGTTATTTTAATGGAAGTTGAGGAAAATCCAGAAATTAGCGTTCGAACACTATCTGCCATGTACCCCACAATTTCAAAATCTTCCGTAGGAAATATCTTACACAAAGAAAATTTATATCCTTTTCATTTTACAAAGGTGCAAGCACTGCTAGAAGGAGATTTTCCTGCTCGTGTAGAATTCGCTAGATGGTCACAAAATCAGATAAATCAAGATGAAGATTTTTTCAGGTACATTTTGTTTGGTGACGAAGCTTGATTCTCAAAAAATGGAATTTTTAATGTACATAATGCACACTATTATTCGTACGTTGGTGACAATCCCCACGTTGTTCAAGAATTTAAGCATCAGCATTGGTTTAGCATAAACGTCTGGATTGGAGTAGTTGACGATTATCTACTTGGACCTGTGGAATTACCTGCTCGTTTAAATGGTGTTGATTACTTACATTTCCTGCAAAATATTTTACCTGATTTGTTAGATGAGGTGCGTTTAAATATTCGGCAAAACTTATGATTTCTACAGGACGGCTGTCCAGCCCACTTTAGCAGGAATGTACGAGACTTTCTAGATAATAACTACGAAGACCATTGGATTGGAAGAGGCGGTCCAGTTGCTTGGCCAGCAAGGTCACCGGATTTGAATCCTTGCGATTATTATGTTTGGGGATACATAAAAGCATTTGTTTATTCCGTTCCGATACAAAATCGTGCACAACTCTGGCTAAGGATACAAGATGCTTGCAACGAATTTAGAAATAACTTTGGAATTTTTGCAAGAATTCGGCTTTCTCTAAGCAAAAGGGTAAATTTATGCATAGAGACTAATGGTCATCACATCGAGCATCTTTTGTAACTATCTACCTTTGATACTTGTTCTTTTTTTGTTAGTTTCGTTCCATTGTAATAAATACTTTGTTTTTAAAAACCCTTAAGCTAAAATTATGTTTCAAATTGATTTTTGCTTCTTTCCCAAACTTTTTTTTACGAATTGTGTGCTGCATTTATTGAAACAAAAGATGATTTATTAAATTAATTTTCATCCATGCCTTGATAGTCCTAGCCAACTTCGTCGCTAAAAATAAGTAGGTACATAATAAATTGAATTTTAATGACGAAAAAACGAAAAATTTTCAAATCGATTTTTCTAGAAAACAGTGTATCCTACCGACTTAAAGTAGAGTACCTTTTAGTACTAGAATACCTGAAAATTTAATAATCTAGTGTCAGAAATGCTTAAAAGTTAAAGACAAAAAAGTTATGCGTTAAAATAACCGTTTACCTACCCAAAACGGACGCCTATGACCGGTACTAGAAATTCACAATTGATGGAATCGATTCATCTCTGGCGGATAAATAAGCATACCAGTTTTTGTTTTTCTAAATAGAAGCGTTCGGGAGATATTAAAAAAAACTAATTACAAGGCGCCATCTTCAAAGAGCTCTAGCTCCCTTAGGAAGCATTTTCGGACTAGGGTGAATTGGATTAAATTGTCTTAAAATTATCTGTGGAATCTCCGGTCTTCGTTTGTCAGGAGAGTTTCTGGACACCTGTATATCGTACAGGAACAAACTTAATGGAAATTAATTAATCGGCTTACATCGTTGAAGCCTGTAGCTTGATGACTCTTGCACTTACATTTTAATAACAGAGCTGTATGCGTTGCTTTGTGTTGGCAACTTGTGTTCTGGATAAGTTAAACCAATATCTTCTTGTAATTGTAAATACTTGGAAATAAGGGTCGTTATCTTTCCACATGTATGTACTCCTACAACTAGAGTAAAATATATATAATATTAAATATTTTATATATTTCTTTATCAGTTCTTTTGCCAGTAATGGTAATTATTAACAAATTTCCTTTATCTTATATATCAGTAACAGATAAAATGTGCCTTAAACGTAAAAATAAAAACTATCCGTACTTTCAACGTCAAATGGTGTTCATTAGTAGTTCCCGATAAAAAAATATTTATTTCGTATCGTGTATATGTCGACGTTTGTGTACCATTACTGTGTCTTTAATCACTGAATAAGCAGACCCTAACGAGGAAGCTTTGTATTTCTTGCTCTTTTCACTGTCGCTATCGTTCACTTATCTCTATTCGAAGAAATTGATCAAAATTTCACTATTATTTAGAGTCTAAACAATTAGTTGCCAAGATGGCAACTGCGAAGTCAACTATTACAAGCAAGGCTAATAAAAGTGGTGAGTCAGTAAAATATTATATACTAAATGTGAGCCTAAAAGCCGATTTATAATAAATAGAGATCGGTTGTCAAGGGGTACATTGCAGAACTGACTTAAGTGGATAATGTATTTCGAAACTGAGCACACTTTTCGAAAACCTAGTGATAAAGTGTATTATTTGAAAAAACACAAAATTTATTTTTGTGACTTTAATAATTATTAGAAATAAATGACTACTTAAATCAGTATACATTTTATACTTAAAATAACATTCAAATATTTTATTTTCAGGTCATTCTCACAATTATTAATCAGCTTAAAAAGTTCGAACAGGAAATGTGTCATTGCATACAAGTGCCATCTTGGAAAATGGAAATGCGACTTCAACTTCTTCACATTATATATTATAACAGAATAAGCTATAATTTCAGCTGGTAAAGTGATTTTAATAGAGCGAGTAATTGTCATCTGTGCTTTAATCTTTTCTTGTTCCACGTCAAGATAATTTCATATTCTCTTACTAAATTGAACATCCATATCAAGCTCTTCCTTATTATTAGACAAACTGATTCCTTGCTACTGAGAATTATAATGTTACACTCATAGCCTCCTTCGCAGATATTTCCTGCATAATCTCTTTATTAGTTAGTAACGAAGGAGATTGGTGTTTGTTACAACTCTATGTCCTTTTTAAACCTCAGTCTCAAATCTATAATAGTACTCTGATTGGGGTAATATTATGCCTATATATAAAAATATTAACTTTAATTTATGAATGCTAATTGAATCATAACTAACAACAAATTAAAACAAATTGAGGAATTTTAGAGTATAAGATACCTTCAAGTTCTACCTTCAAATTGGTGGACAGTTTAAGAGTTTCACAGTTAAAAATTACGTGTAGACACCACACGATTTTCTTATATTTGTCATCTTTCCAAATTTCTTATACAAAAATTGTTCTAAATTAAGTTTAAGTACTTAGGTATATCTTCTTAATAAAAAAAAATTTAAAAGTGTTACTTCCGGTCCAATTTCTTTTTTTATATAAAGATTTTTCCAGTCCCAGATTTTAGTATATGTTACTCTTAATATTAATAAATAATAATTAATAATAATAATAATAATAATATCATTTAATGTCCAACAGCTAAGACCTATTACAGGACAATTTACAATAATAATTAATAACAATAAAAGAAAAGTACGGTAAAACAGAGAAATACATATACACATATCTATATCTATATGAGCAAATAAAATGGAAAAATGAAGAAAATGTAAAAGTGAAACATGTAGCATATAAATCTAACATCATAACACTATTTCAACAAAAATGCTGTATAGGTGCCATCCATTATATATGATAAATATTTCTTCTAACAATTCTATTGTATAGTGTCTTTAGAGCAAGCATATTTCGAAAGCCACGGCACGATCTAATCAGCAATCCCAGAGACCTGGATAATGCACGGCATATGGAATTGACATGTTCTAAAAAGGATAAAAGATTATCGAAGAGAACTTCGAGATCCCTGACTGTATCTTTTCTTGCACGAGGAGTACCATTTACATGATACCTGAACACCATGGTATTACGCATCTTTGCATATTACATAACTACATATTTTTCGATATTAAGTCGTAGGCCATTATCCGAACACCACTAATGTATCAAAGTGAGGCTGCTTTGCAAATCTACACAATCATCATTACCACTAATCCTCCGAAAGATTTTCAGATCATCAGCATACGCGAGCATATGACAGTTTATAGATGAAATAAGGTCATTAATGAATAGACTGAAAAGAAGTTGGCCCAAATTAGAACACTGCGGCACGTCGGAACGTGCGTGAAAACTATTAGAAGTCAAGCCATTGTAATGGACATAATTAAGTCTATCAGTAAGGTAAGATGTCAAAAGCTTAGTGAGGTCATACGAAAAAGCGAAGGAATCTAATTTTTTTTATTAAGAGTGAATGATCTATGATATCGAAAGCCTTTGAAAAATCTGTATAGATCACATCTACTTGTTCTCTCCTGTCAAGGGCTTCACTAATAAACTGAGTGATATGAGATAAATCTGTTATCATGGATCTGCCAGAACTATCCATCCTGATGCTATGAAATCAAATTATTTACATTTCTATATATGTTTGTATACAAAAGACGTTCAAATATTTTAGAAGAACAAGGCAAAATACATATAGGTCTGTAATTAACAATGCACGATATATCACCCTTCTTGAACACCGGTGTAATTCTGCCGATTTTCCACACATGAGGAAAAGTATTAGTTCTCAAAGAAAGATTAATAATTCTTGCAAGAGGTCTAGTAAGTTGTAATACGCACTTGCGGATAATATAACTGGGCGGCAAGTCATTTCCCGAAGCCAACATTAAGGTGGTCGACACTGTTTAAAACTTCAGTTTACGTAAAATTTCTAATCTGAAACAAACTCACATCAACTGATTTAGAATAAGCACTTACATTTAATGGGGTAAATAAACGTATACCCAAGAAGTGGCTATAAAATGCCTGCAGAAAGTCTTGCGCACTTTCCAACTCCACGCTGTCCCATGCAACCGGGAATCCTTGAAAAACCCCTCCTGCTCCCTACATACCGCCAAAAGACCCTCGGATCATCCACAATTAGAGATGCAAGATACCCAGGTATTTATTTTTTAAGGTAAATACCCAGGGTAAATACCTGGGTATTTACCCATAAGTGGGTATATATTTAGTGAGTGAAAATATGGGCATGCAATATCATTAAAGTTATTTGTAGTAATTTAAAAGTACATTATAAAATATTTTCTTTATTAAATAAAACAAAAACACAGAAATAAACATTTTTTATTTAAACATATTATGAATTAGTCATCCAATTCTGATCCATTACTGTCATCGGATTCTTGATATGGTACTTCCTTTTCCATATCGCTCCAAGTTTCAGTCTCAGCTGAACTACTGAAACTTGAATTTGATTCATCTAACTTCCTCTTGAATTTAGAAGTAGAAGCTCTGGGTTCTTCTTGTATATCAATTACTGCAGACTCCAGCTCCATCGGTTGTTGAAAAGTTGTTGTTGATTTAGGTTGTGTTTGTTTTCTATGAATTAAATTCCAATTATGGGCCAAATATGTTATTTTGGCAGCGCGTTCGGCTGTTAATCTATTTCTTTTTTTAGTATGGATCCAACTAAATGTACTGAACGTTCTTTCCGCATTATACTTTTGCATTATACTTTTGCATCACTTTTTCCATTTCCTCACATAAATACACTGCATCATGTCTATGTTCTTTCGTCATAATAAAATCTACGTACAATGGTTTCGGTGTAGAGATCACAAAATTTATTATTGACTCATTTCTTATATTGCACCAGCCGTCGCATTGCAAATGTAAATTTTTTGCGTTATCTAGTATATCTTTTATTTCTTGTTGCATTTCTGTAAAATGTGCATCTAAATAAGCAGTTGAAATACGGGTTCTTGAGGGTAAAGTATATGATGGTCTAATTTGTTTAAAAAAATCTAACCAAAGTGGACGATCTACCATCGACAAAGGTGCTCCACTAATTATAATAGCTTTTGCCAGAGCCTGATTTAAATTTTCCTGGAACCAAAATACTCGTAATTACATTTAATTTTTTAAATATAAAAAAAATAAAATTTATTAACGACTCCAATATAATTGTTATGTAATACAATACGTGAATTTATAATATTTAATAAATAAAAGCTATTTTAAAATAGTACTAGTACAAAAGAAAAATAAATTTATTGTAGCTTTGTAGAGTTAGAGTATAATTTTAAAAGGATTTTAGACTTGTAGATATTTTTTGTTCAGTCTTAGTAATTTACACTGTTTGACACTAATAATAAATAAACTTAAAAAACTAGTTCTTTAATTTTACTTACATTTTCACTGGAAGTCATGATGTCCGCGAAGGTTTTCAGTAAATTCTTCGACTACATAGAATGCACGTATGTGGGTGTTGAAGTACCCGCAGGTGGTCCAGTAGGAGTAGGTGAGGTTTCACTAGTTATAGTAGAACTTGGACTGCTAAGCGTGGAGCCGGAGATGTCCATTGATGTTTTAGTTTTTTTCTTCAAAATTTTTTTTAATTCTGCAGGACACTTCATGCATTTAATAATGTGGTTTTCCATTTTGTTCACATTTGCATGCAAATATTGTGCGGAACAATACTTGCAAACTACCCCTTTATCCTTTGAATTAAAAAAATCCCATACAGCATTTTTGTTCCTACCCATATTTGCTGTGTTACTGTTCTCTATTCATCACACAAAACACAAATATTAACTGCCGAACGTTCAGACAGGCACACGGCACACCCCGCAAAACCTGCAGCTGCATGCTTTGAACTTGTTAAGACATGTTACAATTGGGTAGGTAAATATGACCTCGGGTAAATACCGGGTAAATACCCATTTTTTATTTACCTACCCACTGGGTATTTACCCGCCTCACATCACTATCCACAATAGAAGACTCTGTTCGCGTAACATAGTTATTGTATACCGTTTTTATGTCTTTCTTGACCCTCGCACGCATTCGTTTGAAGTCAATGTAAAACCGATGATGCCCAGTAGCCCGCCATTTCTTGAAGGAGTACTCTTTAAGTTTTAGATCCTGTTTGATACTACTATTAAACCAAGACGGATACGACGTTTACCCATGTTAATTTTGGGTGTTGTACGATCGAAACCATCATAAAGCTTGGCGTAAAACTCATTCACAGCAGCATTAATGTCTATATGATTATCTATGAAAGACCAATCAACTTCAGCCAGCTCCATGTTTAGTATTTGGATATCGGTTTTAGGAAAATTATATCTTGCATTGTTGTTGGATGGAAAAATCGGTGCACTTGAATTTGCATTGACATTGATTATGATTCGTAACGCAGGATGGTGCATGTCTTCCGGAACGAGAGAATCAGGATCATGCAGTACATCATATGCATAGTTTAAATGTGCAAAAACCAGATTCAGAATTCTGCTATTGCTATTGCTACATGAAAAATAATGGGTGTCTATAATTGACTTACGCATTGCGATTTAGAAATTTTCATGTTATTAAATCGGCAACTTTAAAATATCTTCCTTCTTTTGTTGTACCGCCAGTGTCATGCTTAAATATTTAATTTATAAAATAAACATCACTTTATAATCATATATCATGCTTACGTGTAAGTATAACATTGCCAACCATTAATTACCTGTATTTTCGAATTCATATTATGTAGCTGATTAGTTCATGTCGATAAACTTCAGAATTACTGCTAGAACACCTTCGAACTGCACTTATGCAATACTAATGTCACATTTGACAATTAAATATAATCCTTGCAAGGGTGGGCATTATAAAACGTAAAAATTTCTAAAATGCATATGACTGACACATTTGTTGTTGTTTTAATGCACATTCGTCGACAGAAATGTTCAAACAAATTTATCAATATTGACATTACAATGCCTATAAGAAGAAATAATAAGACTACTATGGCATTAAATGTGAAAATAAATATTCTCCCAACCTTATTATTATAACAAGTCCGGTCTTAAGGTAACTGATTTTCGAGAAAATAGTAGTGTGGTGCTGTTTATTTCCGTTTTTTATATGAAGTAATATAAAGCAGTTTATGATCCTGTACAAGTAATAGACATTAAATTCCGAGAAACTTGTTATTTTTTTATGTTAATTGAATAGATACACTGACATCTTATATTAGTAAACGTTACAGTAAAATCTATTTTATCAGAATTAAATTAACAAATAACTTCTGGTGAGAATAACAACCCAATGATCCGAGATAAGAAACTGTTTAACTAAATTATCTAAATTATTGATTTCAATGACAATAGTAGTAAACTAATAACATAGAAGACAGACAGGCGGCCATTCATAATTTCTATCACAAAATTCTCAATTTATCGATCACAAAAACCACGTAGTAGGCAATGCCAACATATGCGTTGAAAGACCAATGACTTACAAAACTTGGAAAAATCACAGCGCCGAAATTTGTAAATTAAATTATTGGGTAGTTCTAGATATAGTTCAATATGTAGTGTTCTGTTTATTATGCTTATCTTAGTGATATTGATGTAAACAGTATCTGTATGTGACATAGGTTACTTTGTTGGGGCTAACTTTTTTAGATTCATATTTTTTTTTCGTTTTTGTATATTTAATTGTGATATCAACATTTTTGTATGTATATATTTAAATGTATGGGAGCTGGTGTAAGACCTGAGTTCTCTTGGGAGGTTATTATAGAATGCTGGGGCGACGTACGAGAAGGACCTTTGGAATAGTGCAGTGCGGTGCCGGGGCACTGCATGATCATCTACGGATCTAAGATGCCTGCTGTGGTTCATTGTGTTGAAAGCTTTGGAGAAGTCTAAAAGTATTAACACCGCGATTTGATCATCGCCGAGAGCAGAAATTACATCGCAGGAGATCTTTATACCTGCAGTTGTAGCGTGTTACGGTTTTTCCTAAATCCCGACTGGCACCCCGGTAGAATATCTGTTGACAACAAATAGACTCGACATTACTCCGACACGGTTTTTTCAATGATTTTTGTGAACGCTGGTAAAATACTTATTGGACGTAGATCGGCAAAGTAATCGCATTATTGACTTTGCGTAGAGGATGAATAATAATAAATAGCCTGCGTGCATATATTGGGCAATTGACGCGTGATGAAACATTTGTTGACTAAGAATCGTATGTACTCAGCCAATGTTGGTATAGTAACTTTAACATTCTAATAGTAATGCCTTCAACACCACACGCATTAGTTTTTATTTCGGTAATATATCTTGTTATATCTGCAGTATTGACAAGACGAAGAAAAATTATTTGTTGCTTTATATTTATTGTTTTTATAAAAAGAAATAGTCTCTGCCGATAGTGATCTCACCGCTCCAAAGGACGCAAAAAATTATTATTGTCATCGACGTTACTCAGGTGAGCAGAAACTACCCGCCTATTTTTATTCTTTGTTATTCCAAGATCGGTTAATGCTTTCCTGGTTATTTTGGAATTATTTTGTTTCTGTACATATTATGAATATGCTTTTTTTCCTGTCTGATTGCCACAGTTGTAAAATTACGAATTTGATTGTACTTATTCCAATCCACCTGAGAACGCCATGCCTTGAATTTGGATATTGCCCCTTTACTAGTTTTTATTAACTGTGCAATAGCAGCTGTAAGCCAGGGCACTTTGAATTTGCGTATACGAACCATTCTGAGTGGAGCATGAGTCAAGAAATAATCAAAGAGATATATAAACTATACAAAGTGATGATTTATTTTTCTTAAAGTCAGGTTGTTTGTAAATATGATAGAAAATAAGGCTATTTGGGTAATATTTAAATCACGATAATCTGCACAATAATTTATTGTGCCCATTATTCAAAAGCGATTTGAATTTTATCGTAAGAATCGGGAATAATATTGAAATTACTTATGTACTAATTCCGAAGTTGTTCAGATTCGGTGAAATTCCTGACGTTTTGTATGAATCGTCTAACTGACGTTATATCAGGATAGTCCTATGACATTTATGCTATGTTGTAGGCAAATATATCTTGATTTGAAATGATACTGAACGTTTAATGGTATGAATGTGAACGTATTTGTTTTAAAATGACGTTGGAGTGACAACAATGTTAGAAGTACAGCATTTCATTATTCTCCACACTTTGTGATTTCAAAAGGCATTTAATTTGTTTATCGAGAACAATGTCAATTGTTTCTGAATATTTGCAAGATATTAAGCTTCAACATTACATAAATTACATACGAATTCAAAGTTATGCAAATATTTTATTTATTGATATGCTTGAAGAGCTGATATACTATTGACGTTGATTGAATTTGTACATAACGGATAGTAGTTCGGCGATTCCTCAGTTTGGGCTGGCGTTCTCAGATTCAAATGCAGCGTCTTCGGTTGGACCTAAGCGATGTGTTCTCGTAAAGGAACTTTTGAGTCGTGCAAGGCTTCCTATATTGTATTTCTCCTGAAACGGAACCTTCTCGACAGCTATCTTGAGATAGGTAGTATTCTAAATTGCCTGAATGGCTCGAAGATAAAACTCGAACATTCTTTCAGGTAAATTAAATTCTCTTGAGATTGTTAAATTTTCTCTTTTAATAGTCGGCGGGTATTTCAAATACACGATTTACTTCTTGTAATAAATAGCTTGCTCGCTCCATTAGATATAGGGCAAATCTTCTGATCGTCGGTAATAAATTATTTTATTTCTTCTATGTTCATAGATATATATTATCATGATATTTAATTGGAAATACATTACAGAAGATTAATTGAAAACTAATAGTCATCACATTAATTCGGGTTATAAAATGATCATATATGATGCTATTATAGAATAGGATATTTTATTTAAAGTTGTATAAACGTATAAAACATTAAATAATTATCATTATCATTATAATAAGCTAAGAATTCATAATTAAAATTTAAATGCATCAGTTTAAATCAATCCAGTATCTTGTAAAAATTGACGTTATGCAACTTATTACACAATATTTAAAAATCTCGTACACATTTAATAATATCAAGTATGTACTTGACCTAAATACAGTACTGAATTAGATGGTATGGAGAAAAACGAACGAGCAAACAAGAAATTAACATTTCTTTTGGTTTTCATTGCTTTTAAAGAGATAAATAACTTTCTATGAGGATTCATATTATAGAATAATTTAGGCATTTTTACTACGAATGGAACTGTTTGTTCTTATTCTAAGCTTTTGTCATAAGCTAATTATGTGTTGTAATTTCTGGTATCGTATTCAAGTATTTACACACAATATATTTTATATTAAAACTTAAAATTTTGATTTTTACTGCATAAGTAGAAACTTAGCTTTTCTTATAAAATAGTTTATTTGACTATTGAATGAAATACAACTTCAACTGTTCTTTTTTGGAAGAAATAGGTTTCGAATATGATTGTCAGCAAAAAAGATTGATTACGAATATACTACTGTATACATTAAAGCAATTCAAATGTAGCACAATAATTTTCTGGATACAATCTTGGCCATGTGAGTATAAAAATATTTGGACAAATTTTTATTTCCATTAACCATTTCGAAATAAAAAAAAAATAGGAAGAACAGATACACTAAGGAAACTTGGTGGCCGGGTAGGTTCTTAAATTTTAATTCAATCGCGCCTTTTGCATATAAAAACGTGTAATCATTGGCTTGGTAGACCGTGCAATTAAATTTACATCTCCTTCTGATAGACCAGAAACAATAAAAAAAAATCAAGCAAACGTTGATTTATAACAACTGTAGTTACAGCCAAATAAGTAAAAACTATGCTGCCCTCTCTTACGTACGACATTTATCAGAAAAAAAAAAATTCGAAAATAATAAATAACAGCCAGTAAAAATACATACAACCTACAATGCTTATGGTCTAAATTTAAAGCAAAAATCACTAAAAAACAGTACATCATATACGAAACACCTGCTAACATCTACGCATAGGGATTGAGAAATCTTAATTTGAGTTAATTGAATACAGGGAATACCCTTTGTAAAGTATGGCAATTAACGAGGATATTAAGAATACTACCAAAAAAAAGGAATAAAAGCAATGCAGAAACCGTATGAAATGATGTTTTACAAACTGCAATTTTAAATGACAATAATGGGAAACGATGAGGAATTTTATTGGTGATTTCTCCGTTCCTACGTACTTTTTGCTTTGTTTTAGTAAAAATTATAAGTAATAAAAAAAATTAATAACCCTCAAATGTCCTCCTATTTTTAATATATGAATGTTCATATTTTTAATATATAAATAAATTTGTTAATTTTTTGAAATATGTATGTATTCCATTACTATGTGTCTTTGTATATTTCAGACATGGTTTTATATTATTTTGATAAAGGCATTAAACATTGTCCGAACGACAAATTTTAGTTTTGTTTTCTTAAGTAGAACCACATACCCAGAAATTCAAATTTAGTTTGTGATATAAATCTGTTATACAGTCACTAGCATTAAATTTGGGTCGTCAATGTCATTTTCTGACACGACCGAAAATGTTCTATTGTAAGGTCATAACCTTACAATCAATTACTTCAAATACCTGCTTGACGTTTGGCAGTAATGTCATTCTTTTGTTATTTACAGCAGATCAAGAAATTGAACATGAAATATATGTTTATTTAAAGTATAAAATAGGTACAACAAAAACGGCACCAACTATTAAAAAAGCTATAAAGGGACTTAATGTCTCGTCATTTCTCCGTTACTTTTAATTGTTAAACATAGATTTCTAAAATAATCATGATTCCAGGCGTCATCTATTGGGGCCAAAAAGTCTTCCTTATGTTGATATTGCATACGCCTGCCTCCTATGAATTTAGTCAATCTACCCTACATATTCTTTTTAGATTGATAACCAGGCTGAAACTCGGCTAGTCAAGCACATTTACTTCATAATCTTGAAACCACTCTTTTAACTGACGCTATGTGTGAATTTGACAATTATCTTGCTGGAATGTAAACTTGTCGCATTGAAGGTAACATCACGCCTTCTAAAACTTGTATGTATACTGAACTTGTAAGGCGTTCTTCCAGGTGGAGTAATATTCCAGGACTATTTGCGGATATCCAACCCTACATAGTTATTGAGAACTTATGATTATTTTCAGTTTTACTGACATATTTGACGTAATATTTTTGGTTCCTTGGTCTATAAACGCTCAATAGAGCAAAACCCATTCTAATTTCTTTGTGTGTGGCAGCAAGTTTGACTTTTGTAGGTACTAAGTACCACTTTAAATTTCTTGCCCGAACGCGATGATGAGCTATATGTACAGATGCAGGAAAACCTGTAAATTGTACTCCTTCTAACGTCTAAAAAGTTATTATCATTTTCACGTGTTGAAGAGCGTGAACGTCACGAACTAGGTAAGCTTTCCAGAACTCCTCTTTTCCCTCCAACGTCTTACTATAGGATTTACAGAACTTTTGCACATTCTCATTTGAACTGCTGAACTTGTACTTTCCTAAAATAAGAAACTGGTGCCATTATTATGCCAAATAAATTTAATTTTGACAATTACTGTCAGTAATTATCAATTATATGAAATTTTTATTTCGTGACAGATGAGAAAAAGTTTTTAATGACATTGACGACCAAAATGTAATGCCTGTGACTGTATATAGTAGATAAAGTCTGGAACAAAATTAATATTTCTGTTATCTTCGGTTTCATGGAAAAACCCTGAAACAGGTCGATTTTGTTTTTATCCCGTGCACTTTATAACATCGTGTATTTAATTCTGTCGTCATCTGGTTGCGCGCGGGCGTGACGTCATTAGTTTTTTCAAATGGTAACCCGCCACATTTATTACCCCTTATCGCTAGGTATTCCATTGTGCATGCAACGGTATAAAAAGTTTGGTACCTTACATAACAATTTTTGGGAGAAAAATGCTTTCGAATTTCAAAAAATTAAAATTTTATTTCTAATGAAAAACTAATCAAAAATTATTTTAAAAAATCAGATAAATTATAATCCGAGGTTTATCTTGGATTGTCGTCAAACAAGACACCAAAAAAATGTCAACGGAAGTGTTCCAATTGTCCGCCATTGGCCATTTGACACTGGCCGAGACGGACGTACACGCTTTCTACGACACGTCGTATTGTCTCTGCACCAATATTTCGCATTTCCTCGCGGATACGATGTTTCAGATCATCATATCATCATCATATTTGGCTTATTGGTGTACACCTTAGATTTCACATGACCCCATAGAAAAAAATCAAGTGGTGTGAGATCTGGCGAACGGGCAGGCCATTCAATTGTTCCCCTTCGTCCGATCCATCTCCCGGGGAAAATTTCGTCGAGGTAACTCCGAACACGCCAGCCAAAATGTGGAGGTGCTCCATCTTGTTGAAACCAGATTCTGGGATGAGGCTTGTCGGAGGTGTTTTCATCCGGAAATAATTCTACCAATGTTGGCACTAGCGTAAATCTTAGGAAATGTAAGTATGTTTCAGCGTTTAAATTTCTGTCCAGAAAGAAAGGCCCCACAATGCGATCTCCCACTATTCCCGCCCATACATTAACTTTTTGCCGGTGTTGGGTGTGCTCCTCTCGAACCCATCGAGGATTTTCGCCCGACCAGTACCTACAATTGTGGCGATTCACTTCACCGTCCAAGGTAAAAGTTGCTTCGTCACTAAAAACTACATTGTCGACAAATCCGGGATTCTCATCGCACCGTAGCATGATTTGTTCACAGAACTCGAGTCGGCGGTCGAAGTCATCTTCATTCAGTTCCTGAACCCGATTGATTTTGTACGGATGAAGTTTTTCCTTCTTCAGCAATTTGGCTATTGTGGTAAAATCGACTGCATGATCCCTGGCAATGTTCCTTGTTGAAGTGTGGGGGTTGTCCTGAAGTTCCAAGAGAATATTGACCCTTCTATCTTCCTCAATTCTTGGTCGACCTTGACGAGCCCTGTCTTTTACACTACCAGTTTCAGCAAATTTCGCGACAATTTTGCTCACCGTTGACCGCGAAATCGGTGCGCGGTTTGGATTTTCTGCATTGAAAAACTGACAGGCTTCTTCATGGCTACGTATTTTATTACCACAACCAACAATAATGAGAATTTGAATCCGCTCTTTTTCGCTCAAATTCGCCATTTTCGCAATGCACGTTCAACACTACCAATGGAGCAAGTATTGTGAATGGATAAGTTCAAACACCAAGTAATGAACTGTCAATATGACGTGTCGTAGAAAGCGTGTACGTCCGTCTCGGCCAGTGTCAAATGGCCAATGGCGGACAATTTGAACACTTCCGTTGACATTTTTTTGGTGTCTTGTTTGACGACAATCCAAGATAAACCTCGGATTATAATTTATCTGATTTTTTAAAATAATTTTTGATTAGTTTTTCATTAGAAATAAAATTTTAATTTTTTGAAATTCGAAAGTATTTTTCTCCCAAAAATTGTTATGTAAGGTACCAAACTTTTTATACCGTTGCATGCACAATGGAATACCTAACGACAAGGGGTAATAAATGTGGCGGGTTACCATTTGAAAAACTAATGACGTTACGCCCGCGTGCAACCAGATGACGACAGAATTAAATTCACGATGTTATAAAGTGCACGGGATAAAAACAAAATCGACCTGTTTCAGGGTTTTTCCATCAAACCGAAGATAACAGAAATATTAATTTTGTTCCAGACTTTATCTACACCCTGTATACATATACTTATGCACGGATTTCTTGGAATTAGGGCTTTATATGAAAATTAAAAATTACTTGCTTTTTATCTATTAATTAATGAACTTAAGGAAAAGAATGCACCATTAACGAAGACTAACTGTTACTTTCGCAACGCTCAAAGATCGTTCCGGTTTATATAAACACACAAATTCGAATGTACAAGGAAAAGTGTTTCATAACTCGGTGGCTAACCATAGTTATAGTTTTTTAAATGGAACATCCTATATATTATTGAATTTTATATTCCCCGTATAATTTTTAGTTAAAAAGTAATAAGATACTATAGACCTAAAATCTAAAGTTTTTGACTTATTTCCATTTTTCTGAAAAATTCAATGTTTGTATAAAATTATATTTCTCGAAAACGACGTATTACATGGACAAATTTTTTTGCAGTATTGTTTACAATAAGAGGTCCTAATAGAAGCATGTTTTATTTTTTTACAGTTACTAACTGCATGTGCAGAAAACTGGATTAAAATTACATAACACATTTTTGTATAAAAGTCAATTTTTTTAAATGTATATCGGTTCATTTTTGAATTGTTTATTGAATTTCATGTCAGAAACATGTAAGACGTTAATACGTTAAAAGTGACTATTACTGAGCTACTGTCGTTTTTTGATATAATTTTGTTAGTTTTTGTATAAAAGTAATTATTTGCAAGTGGAACACCCTGCATATCAGTTAATTTTTGAATTTCTTATTAAATTTCACATCAAAAAAATGTAAGGCGTTAATATTTTAAAAGTGATTATTTCCTTCACCTGTCAAATTTAAATTTTGTCCAATCACAATCAAAACTGAAGTTGAAATTAACCAATGAAAGGTACCGGTTCTTGATATCAGCGACTATTACAAATCGACTATTTTAAATGTAGGTAACAAATCAAGTATGTATTTTTTCATTAAGTGGCATACGTGTCAAATAGATGAAAATGTCCGACAAAAAGAGATTTAGCGATGTTTCGGATGAAATTATTGATAATCACATCGATTTGACAACTCATTTTTTATTATGAAACTTGGTTTAGGAAATAATCTTAACAAATATAGCTCGAGCTTGATAAGTAGTCGACTATTACATTGTTTCAATTTTTCTCGTGTGCCTCCCAATTTGACTTAACCAAAATTGGCATTAATAATTAAAGACTAAAGCCCTCGAGCTAAAGCTCTCGTGCTCTAGTCAAATTATTAATGCCAATTTTGGTCTCGTCAAATTGACAGTAGCGCACACTCGAAAAATTGATGACAATGAAATAGTCGACTATTTGTCAAGCTCTCGTTATATTACCTTTGACTATTACTGAGCTATTGTCGCTTTTTGATATAATTTAGTCCGTTTTATGGTTTTAATTAATATAGTGCAATGCAAAATGCTGTTCCATTTAGAAAACTATAACTATGGTTATCCACCCAGTTATGGAACACTCTGTATAATACAAAATATTTTTAAAATGTGCTCCTAATGAGCAGCTATTACAAGAAAAAAACCACTTCAAAATATCTTTACTCATAAAGGCATAATCGGGCTTACCCGCGGAGATGACTCACCCTGTATATTAACCACATATTAAATTAATATATGGGTGAGTAATCTCCGCGAGTAAGGCCGATTATACCTTTATAAGTAAAGACATTTCGAAGCGGTTTTTTCATGTGATAGCTGCTCATTAGAAGTACATTTTAAAAATATTTTGTATTATACAGAGTGTTTCATAACTTCGGTGGCTAACCATAATTATATTTTTTGTTAAATGGAACACCCTATATATTATCACATTTTTGTTTTCCCCGTATCATTTTTAGTGATAAAGTAAAAAGATAGTGTAGGCCTAAAACCTAAAGTTTTCGACTTATTTCCATTTTTCTGAAAAATTGAATGTTTGTATAACATTATATTTCTCGAAAACAACGTGTTAGTTGGACAACATTTTTTGCAGTATTGTTCACAATAAGAGCATATTTTTTTTTTCAGTTACTAACTGCATGTGCAGAAAACTGGATTAAAATTACATGACACGCTTTTGTATACAAATTAATTTTTTCAAATGGAACAGCCTATACAAGGTGTTCACACTTAAACCCGCACCATTGGTAACTCCGTTATTATTGGAGCTACGAATTCGTCCAAATTAGCAAACTAGTAGGATTTTTCCTGGCGGTTACGACGATAAAAACAAAAAAACAATTGAACGTCGCGTTTTTCAGATATTTGACAAAATGTAATTTTTTAAATGGAACACCCTATATATTTTTATGCAGTTGAATAAAGAATTTAGTTCTGAACAAAAATTTTTAAATACATTATCTCAAGAAAATTGAAAATAAAAAGTTATCACGTGATTTCTTTAAAGGGGCATATTCCCGAGATAATCAGAAAAGTACCCATTTTAAAATGGGACAGTATAATTTAAAATTCCACTCAGAAAAAAAGGAAAAGAGAAAATGAAATTAGCCTACATTACAATAGTTGTTACAATTTTGATCAAATAGGCACCAATAAAAAAAATATTCAATAACAATCCGTCAAATTAATCTGTCAGTGTTTTAAAATTCGCATTATTATTTTGCTGTTTTCTTCTTGTTTTCTTCTAATAAAAATGGTTTTCACACATGAGGAAAAATGTGATATTCTGGAAGCTTACATATTTCAGAGAAAAAACACTATTAGAGCTCGCGAACATTATAGTGCAATGTTTCCCGAGCGCGCGATTCCTCAAAGAAGATATTTCTTGGAATTATACAGACAATTTCGGCGAAACGAAGAGGTTTTCAAGAAGAATAGAACGAAGAAGCAATTTGTGGTTAGTGAGGAAGTAGAGATAAATGTACTGGGATATTTTGAGGCGTATTCTAACAATTCAATTAGAGAATTGGCAAGAGAAATAGACCTTTCATTGGGAACGATTCATAAAATTTTGAAAAAATATAATTTTAAGCCATACAAATATCGGCCAGTACAAACTTTGCATCTTAATGATGATATAAGAAGAATGGAATTTTGTGAATGGTTCCTACATAAATGTGAAGAAGATCCAAATTTTCCAATTTTCCTCGATATGTTTTATGGTCGGATGAGAGTAACTTCTCTAATAAGGGAATGTTTAATCGAAAAAACTATCATTTTTGGAGTCGGGAAAATCCTTTTTTGACTCATCCCACTAATCCACAATATCGGTTCAGCCTTAATGTTTGGTGTGGTATGATTGGATCTAAAATTGTGGGTCCTTTTTTTTACCGCGGCTCATTAACGGGAGAGAGATATGAGGACTTTATGTCTCATGTATTGGAAGATTTCGTGGACAACGTGAACTTGATGGATAGGCCGCGGATATACTTCCAACAAGACGGTGCACCGGCTCATAATCACCATATCGTTAACGCATTACTGGAGAGACTGTTTGGACCCCGTTGAATTGGAACTCATGGACCAGTTCTGTGGCCCCCACGCTCACCAGATCTAACTCCGCTAGATTTTTTTTATGGGGCCGAGTGAAAAATGAAGTTTACAAACATCGTTACCAAAATGTGGAAGAACTTCAAAATAACATTACGGCCATTATTCGGAATATTGAAGGAAGGACCCTTCTCAAAGCCACGCGCTGCACTCAGAAAAGAGCCCGCAAGTGTCTGGACCAAGAAGATGGTACCTTCGAACAACTATTTTAGTTATGTATGTTGATTGATAGTGTTTATTATTCTTTTATTTGTTATTCTTAAGTTTCGTGGACGAAATCAAAATAAATTTCGTTAAAAACACAACGTTTCGTTTGAATTCATTTAGGAATATTATGAACAAACATTCTAGGACCTTTACAAAAATTTTTTTCATCCGTTCAACAAGAGAATAGTATACAATAATCGGTACATATTATTTAATTACAAATTTCGTTAGGCATCCCTAAAAACAAATCCTAAATTCCTAAAAATGCACGGTATCTCATTTGAAAACTTACGTTTTAGTGATAAAGTAAGCAAATTTTAAGGATGTTTATGATATTATTTTATTTAATATCTGAAGATGGCTTCAATTGGATAAACATGTGAAACATGCTACGTCTTTCATAAATTTTTTTAAACAAAATGCAATTTTTAAGAAATCACGTGATAACTTTTTTATTTTCAATTTTTTTAAGATAATGTATTTAAACATTTTTATTCAGAACTAAATTTTTTATTCAACCGCATAAAAATATATAGGGTGTTCCATTTAAAAAATTACATTTTGTCAAATATCTGAAAAACGCGGCGTTCAATTGTTTTTTTTGTTTTCATCGTCGTAACCGCCAGGAAAAATCCTACTAGTTTGCTAATTTGGACGAATTCGTAGCTCCAATAATAACGGAGTTACCAATGGTGCGGGTTTAAGTGTGAACAGCCTGTATATCAGTTCATTTTTGAATTTCTTATTAAATTTCACATCAAAACATGTAAGACGTTAATATGTACTTCAAAAGTGAGTATTAATAAGCTATTGTCGTTTTTTGATATAATTTTGTCTGTTTCATGGTTTTACATTAATATAGCATAGCATGCCGTGAAAGCTGTGATGTTGATGAATGACGTTGAATAAGTTACTTTTTAGTACAGGTGAAATTTGTTGACGCCATTAATCTTAAAATAATTGAGTGATTTTATAATGGAGTTTTCTAAAGAAGAGCTTACAGATATGAATTTTGAACTGGGGTAAAGTCAAAGAAATTATTCATTAGGTCAGAGAGTTTACCAGCAGCGTTACTCTGGAAGAAGATATCCCAGAACATATGGCTTTACAAGAGTAATGATCACTTTCATTACTACTGGAAAAGTTGCTTATGTTATTTTGTAGCTTCTTTTTCACTAGTTACAGATCCGTTGATACCTCCTAATTCCTGTTTCTGCACTTGCTACAATTAAGGTATTAATTTGTTTTGTTTTAAAATTTGTTCATTGTACCATATTCTATACCGGATGTCTGTTTAAGCTCGGCAACCGGCCATATCTCGGCAACCGTTTATCGTACAACCTCGCGGAAAAAATCTTGATAGTAAAATGGATGACGGGAATTACAGCAAAAATATTTTTAAGTTTCCAAAATGATCGCAAGGGGGCGGAATTCTCATGATGAATTAAAAATTCGGTAATTTTTCATTAAATTCTAGTTTAAGATAGACAAAAAAATTTACTAGCAAAAGTTTTGGAAGTTTTTATACAACTTTCATTTGAAACTTTTTGATCTAACTCCCATACGAAGGCAAGAGTGGAGGGGGGGTACGTCTGCGTACAAAAGTAGATATAACTTTGGTTTGCCCCAACGGATTTTAATGTTTCTGGGCTGATTAGATAGAGAATTTTACAAAGAATTGAAGGATATGTAGCACGAAATTACGTGGTTGTCAAAGAAAATAACAGGGGGTGCTGTTTTCAATGTAAGTATATTTCTTGTTTTTTCTTTAAAATTTCAAATGGAACGGTATATTTTTGATATCGTAATATTGAAGCACATAAAAAACTGAAGAGAATGATGAAAACCGGAAGTTGCTACCTTTTTTGTTGACGAATATATGTATATTCGTCAACACGAAGACAATCCAGAAAAATAAAACTCTTTAAATATAAATTTCTTTATTTATTGGGAGTAATAATTTTATTTTAATTTTAATAGGGTCTCCAGACAGTGTATGGTACGTTTTCACTTGAAATTTCATCATACTCATCGCTAAATGTATTTATTTCAATCTTTTTATCGATTTTTTAATTCATTGCATATGTTATGTTAGATTCTCCTTTTAAATGTTTTTAAATACTCTAGCTATTATTTTTTAAATATCATTTCTTATCCTTTCCAACATTGAAATAAAATAATAATAGTGAACAGTGTAGTTTGCTCTTTTTTTTAATTTTCATCATACAACATGGCATGCACAGTGAAACTAAATTACATTATGATGAGATTTTCAAGATAGGCCATGAAAATCGAAATGCAAAGATATTAGTGTCACTTGTAGTTAAACTTTTTGTACGTATTTAGCAAATTAAGCCTTTTTGGACACCTGCACATAATTCACATAATTATTAAGTTTGTAAAATGTCGTATTCTAACGTTGAAGCTTATGACATGATCAGAATGTATTTTCAATGCTTTGAAAATGCATTCTTGCTTCGGTGAAATATTCCCTAAATTATCCCGAAAGAAGACATTATTGAGTTTTTATTCACCTTGCCAGATGTTCTTGATGTTTATTTATAGGGCAGAATAAAAGACATACTTTGTCACAAAAAGCCGAGTACAACAATTGCTGCCTCCGAAATGGAAGTAACTCTGCTCTCTACTAATCGACAAGTAAACGTGTATTGAAAATGAAGGTGAACACTTTGAACATTTGTTAAGTTTAAGTAAGTTTTTTTTGTTTTTTTTTGTACTTTCTGATTTAAATATATTTTCTTATCCTTTATATTACTTGGTCAATATATTTTCTTAGGTATATAATAGGTTCTTTTATTTACTTTCATTTCAGGCGGGGATGATTTAAATATCAATTTGTGTACCCTTTCGTTACTAATGAGTAAATGATTTGATTATAATTAATGCATTATATTATATTGGTTTTCTTTCTCGTTATTGTCTACTTAGTTCATGAGTTATGGAAATAATTTTTGCTGTTTTCCTATAATTAGATCTACCTATATCAGTTGGGTGATAAAGATATATTATTATTATTATTATTATTATTATTATTATCATTATTATTATTTTACTTCAATGTCTAAAAAGGCAAGACATGAAATTTAAAAATAGCTAGAGAATTTGAAAACATTTAAGAAGAGAATGTAATGTAACATATGCAAGTATTAAAAAATCGGTGAGAAGATTGAAATAAATACATTTATGGAAGACTATGATGAAAATTCAAGTGAAAGCGAACTATATATACACTGTCTAGTGACACTTAAAAATAAAATAAAGTTATTACTCACAATAAATAAATAAATTTATATAAAAATTGTTTATTTGTTTTGTATGACTATATCTTCGTCAAGAAAAAAGGTAGCAACTTCCGGTTTTCATCATTCTCTTCAGTTTTTTATGTGCTTCAATATTACTATATTAAAAATATGCCGTTCCATTTAAAATTTTAAAGAAAAAACAAGTAATATACATACATTGAGAACAGCGCCCCCTGTTATTTTCTTTGACAACCACGTAATTTCGTGCTATATGTCCTTCATTTTTTTGTAAGATTCTCTATCTAGTGAGCCCAGAAACATTAAAATCCGTTGGTGCAAACCAAAATTATACCGACTTTTGTACGCAGACATACCCCCTCCCCTCTTCCCTTCGTATGGGAGTTAGATTAAAAAGTTTCAAATGAAAGTTGTATAAAAACGTCTAAAAATTTCGCTAGAAAAGTTTCCAATCTATCTTAATCTAGAATTTAATAAAAAATTATCGAATTTTTAATTTATCTTGAGAAATGCGCCCCCTTGCGATCATTTTGGAAACTTAAAAATATTTTCGTTGTAATTTCCGCCTTCCATTTTACTATCAAGATTTTTTCCGCGAGGTTGTACGAAAAACGGTTGCCGAGATATGGCCGGTGGCCGAGCTTAAACAGACACCCGGTATATTAATTATTTCATAGATGTGAGCTAAAAACAAAACTATTCGCGCTTGAAAATAATCTCAAATAATTTAAAATTAATTAAATAAAAAGATATGCTGTTTGGGTTTCAGGCTATCGTCATAGAAACGGACTACAAACAACAAAAACCTATACACGGTTGCTCATTAGTGCGTCATAGTCCAATATAGATGTTATTAAATAGTACTGAAGAAATTTATTTTATAAAAAGTGGCAGAGTAACAAAAACACTCATTTTGAAAATAATTTGAATTATACAGGGTGATGCGTAAAAATGGCACACAATCGAATTTCTTTTAAATGAAACACACTGTATATCTTTTGCTTTTCCTTATCTACTTTACTTTGTGTTTTCATCGATATCTGGGGTTTTGGTTTTGGATGACGCATTGTTGAGTTATTAATGAAAATTATAAAAAAAATGGTCGCGACAATGTTAGTATGCAGCCAAGGGATGTGTTGAACCTACAAAAAAATCAAACATTCATTTTATTATACAGGGTGTTTGTTACGATGCAATCAATTTGGCTATCGTCAGAGAGCGTTTACTGATTTTTTTCAAATGGAACACCCCGTATGTTATTAAATTTTTGGAATGATGCGTTAATTGCGCTTAATTTTTGTTAATAATGTCCTAAACCCAAACCTAATAATTTCGGAGTTATTTTTAATTTTTCATTACAAACCGCTAAAGTATTTGTTTTCGGTTCGATTTACTGTACTAGTTAACGATTTGACAAACAAAAACAAATAAACGACAAAAAGTATTAAACTGTAATTTTGTTAGAAGCAATATTTATAATAAATTTTCAAAGTGCCTCATATCGTCTGCTGTAGTTGGAGGTGTCTGGTATACAATATTTTTTATGTACCCCCATAGAAAAAAATCAAGTTTGGTCAAATCTGGCGATCTAGGTGGCCAACTAATGGTACCACCGCGGCAGATCCATCTACCTTCGAATTCTTCATTCAATAGTGTCGCTGAAGCCACAAATTTTCTCTTAGAACTGGAGGAACGTTTTGCAGAAGCTGAGGCAAGTCATATTGCAAGAAATTCAAATATTGCGCACCATTTAAATGTCCGTGAAAGAAATGTGGTCCAATTATAAAGTTTCCCATAATACCAGCCCAAACATTTATAGTCCATTGCCTCTGCTTATCAATCGCTCTTAATATTCTTGGGTTGTCTATTGCATAATGATGCAGATTATGACGGTTTGGGCTACCACTCTGAGTAAAGGTCGATTCGTCAGTAAATAATACCTTTTAGTTAGGTGTTATCCTTTCAATTTCTAATACCCATCCGCAAAACGTCCTTCTAGTGTCTAAATCAGACCCCAACAGTTCTTGATGAAAGGAAATACTATAGTGATGATATTTTTTTTTAAATCTTGCTAACAGTAGATCGTGGAATATTAGTTTCTGTTGATATTTTGGTCGAACTAGTAGAGGGATCCTCAATTACTGATAACAATACTTTCAATTTATCTTCGTCACTTGTCCTTTCAAGCTTTTCATAACTCACATTTCCTGTTCTAATGAATCTTTCCTTAAGTCTTTCCAAACTTGTAACTGAAGGTTATCACAATGACAATATTAAACGCAGAAACCTAAGAAATCACTAATATTACACCTAATTAATAGCAACAATAAGATTTTAATTTTTGATGTTTGTTGACGTTTATTTGTTTATGTTTGTCAAATCGTTTGCCCAGTACACTAAATCGAACCGAAAACAAATAATTTAGCGGTTTGTAATGAAAAATTAAATATAACTCCGAAATTATTGGGTTTGGGTATAGGACATTATTAACAAAAATTAAGCGCAAATAACGCATCATTCCAAAATTTAATAATATACGGGGTGTTCCATTTGAAGAAAATCAGTAAACGGTCTTTGACGATCACCAAATTGATTACATCGTAACAAACAGCCTGTATAATAAAATAAATATTTGATTATTTTGTAGGTTCAACTCATCCCTTGGCTGCATACTTACTAAATAATTTTGTCTTAGATAATCGTAATCTACCGCATAGAATTATTATGGTAAACATTGTCGCGACCATTTTTTTTATAATTTTCGATAATAACTCAACAATGCGTCATCCAAAACCAAAACCCCAGATATTGATGAAAACACAAATTAAAGTAGATAAGGAAAAACAAAAGATATACAGGCTGTTTCATTTAAAAAAAAAATTCGAATGTGTGTCATTTTAACGCATCACCCTGTATAATTTAAATTATTTTCAAAATGTGTGTTTTTTGGTACTGTGCCACTGTTTATAAAATAAATTTCTTCAGTACTATTTAATAACGCCTATATTGGACTTTGACGCACTAATGAGCAACCCTGTATATACATATATATAAATCAAAAAAAATCAAAAGAAATAAAAAAAAGGAAATAACGCCTATACATAAAATATCAAGAAAGAGAATAATAACAGGTAAATCCCGCGGTAGAGCAACCGTAGACACGTGTTTCTGACTATTGGTCGTCATCAGTACGGTGTAGCCAAGGAATAAGGTGGGAGAACCTTGGAGATGTAAGATATACGGAAGACCATCAGGTGACATACAAATGGGAGTCTGTCACCTGATGGTCTTCCGTATAGTTTATATGTATATTGTATAAAATAACTATAGTGACTGTTATAAATTGTAGTACATTCAGCATTAGTTGGGATAACAGTCAGGGGCAATAAAACAAAAGTCAGCTCTTTTGAATTGATTCCCAGCTTTCGGCAATCTTTATTGCCCTCCTCAGGGCTGTTGCCAACAAAAAATTTTCTACAATGAACCACAGAAGCTTTCAAATTGACAAAATGACAATTTTTTTTTTCCACCAAAAAACAAAAAACAATACTTTCAAAATTCAGTGAGTTGCGAGTTGAAATACACAGGCCAATCCTCCCCAACGTTGCACAGCAGACTAATTTCCTATAAAAGTGACTCCAGGAATGAAAATAAACAATGTTCATCGACACTGACGCAACACGTTAGAACAACCGGAAATGAAATGGATTATGAAAAAACAAAAATTTTAGATGTTGACAGAAATTCCCACAAACGCACGTTCTTGGAAATGTTTCACGTTCAAAGCGAACCTCACCATATGAACAAAAAAACAGATCTGTCAAACATGAGTAATATTTATACCTACTTAATTAATTCAGATTTATGTTATAAGAAATAAGAAACGCATGCATGACTGGCTGACTATATATATACACACGGCATTTGAAATAGTCCGTTGCAAAGAGAGTTGACCCCGTAGACATTCAAATGTCGGTGCAGTTGCCTTTTGTTTTTAAATTTTTTAAATTATTATATTACCGTTTATTGTTTTTAAAGATTAATGATATCAGTGTAAATAGCGTTCTATTTCTGTTGTCATGAGAAGTTTTCGTACTTACTGAATTTTGTAAGTATCGTTTTTGTTTTTTGGAGGAAAAAAATTTGTCATTTTGTCAATTTGAAATCTTCTGTGGCTTTGTTTCCGTAATAGTTTCTATCGAGTGCGCAGAGATACTCTAAACTTTTCAAGGGATTTACGTTTTATACAAACGTATATCGTATTGCTCAAAAGTATTGTGGATAACGATTGGTAGGTATATAACTTGTCTAGGCATTTTGCGAATACATCTCTGATATATTAATGAAATTCCGATAGTGGTGGCATAGATAACTCTCTGACCATGTGACGCAAGACTTACTGGCCACGCGTACGCGCTTAAAAAAGCTTGCGCAGAGTAAGCAACCCCAGAATGGTCTGAATTCTTTTATAGAAAATAAATACTTTGCAGGGCCAATACATTAAAATGGCGGCAAAATTCTATCTGTCAAGTAATATAACTTACAAACGTCATTTCCGAAATGTCATAAATAGTAGAGTTATTAAAGATACTGTCAAATTGAAATCACTAAGGCCTCCTACAGCCATGCTATACAGGAACTTCTGTATTATATACTTATTGATCCACTTTTAAATAATCTTCTGTTCTACAATAACGAGAATATTATTTAATTCATTTGATTGTGGTTCATTCGGATGTAGTAATAAGCATGTTTTCACCTATTTCGTTTCTTTTATTAGTGTTTGTTAGGAAAAAACCCCGCTACTACCACTCACCCCTTTGTCCATTGCGCATAGGACCTTCACCGCTCAACTTATATGTGAGCTGTACATGTAAAATTAAATAAGGTCATTAATTTTTTATTTTAGGTTTAAGACTAGATGAGAAACAAGTAATAATTGAAATATCAAAAATATATAATGGATGAAAACAAAGTTTTTAAAATATATTCCGCATGAATTTTAAATAAAATATAATAACGAGAAATAAATAAACACAACTATATTGTTATGACCCTGATTTAAGGGCCAGAAGCATGTCAGCCATACTACTGTTAAAATCTAAGATAAAAAACCTTTTATTGAAGATATATGTAATATATAATCTTGAGAAATAGGTACATTAAATATCACCAGTACATACTCTTTTTACTAGATTATGTTTCTTTTTACAACGTACTTTATTTCTTTTCGTATTTAAATTACATTTAACATTGACGTATCCAATGTTGCTCAACCCTATGGTTGAATAAAAGCATCCATAAATATGTATATAAGGCAAATAAATATATCTCTTTGAAGTCATATTTTGGTTCTCAAGTTTACCATCGTTAACCCTAAATCTTGTAACATTCATACATTCGATTATATTAAAGAGTAAATAAGAAAAATGTACACGTAGGTACACATAAACTACACATTCTCGTAAGGTGTTAATAGGAGTTATTTATATGCATATCTAAAGCAATAGTATTTTTCTAAATCTAGACAGGCACAAGTGAAATAAAAATCAAGTAGCTGTGAAAAATAGTCCTAACTGAAACTCTGGAAAGTATATTACTATCTTCCTAGTTTTCTTCGTTCCCATGTTTAAAAGTAGATTTACATTTAAGGTACAATTATCTACATAGGTATATGGTTTTGGAATTATGCAATACGGGAAACAATTATCGATTTTCAAATAAATATGTACCTACTTCATTCATTGCAAAATAAAATTTGCAATAATAATACATGAAATGAAAGATATTTTATACATTTTTAATAAAATATTACACAAAAGTCATGAATTATCACTTGTAAACACTATAATGACTGATATGATTCTTATTGAAATCCCGGCACGTGATGCTGCATTGCGGAAACGCGCTGTCTCCTTGTCGCTCCCTGCATCTTCCTCTGTATTTCTCTCGTTCTATTCTCTCTGTTCCATGTATATAAAATTCCGCATTTTCTATATCTTGGTACATTCTTGATTTCTTATAGTATTCGGCATACGCTTTTGTCAAAATAACGTCGGCATTTATTTCATTTATTCATTGATGTCCCATGCGCATATTAGTACTTACATATTTATAAGTGGTACAAATTCGGCAAATACCTTATTAATATAAAATCTACAGCTCCTTTAGCTATTTTCGTAATTTCAAAAATATATGCCAACTTTTTCATTATTGGATTGTAAATAATTTAAAGAAGAATTAGCTAATGAACTTCGTCTTTGTCTATACCATTTTCGAAATATAACGGTAATATTGGATTTTTAAACGAAAACTATAGTACTCCAGTATTATAGTATTAGTACATACATACGAGTAGATATTTTTATAACACGAGAGATGTTCACTTTCCGCCGAGCCTAAATAGTAGGCGATTATATTTTGCGACAAATATTGTATGACAATTTCAATCAGTTGTTTATAAATTTAGTTATAGTGACAGTTGTTAAATATATCTGAACTGAACAAGGAACATTATCGAGCGGTGATTTTTTACAAATTCAAGCGGGGCTTATACAAAGAATAATTTGAGGAAATCAATCTAGTGTTTGGTATCAAGTCGTGTTGCTTCGCTACCGTAAAACGGTGATACAATGAATTTCAACGCGGTCTACTATCCTTAAATTACAGTTTTTGAGCTCCTAAGCCAAAAACGGCAGTTACAGAAAAAAATATGTTCCTACATGATTGTAGAAGACCGGCATACTACTATCAGAAGCATTCAAGCAACTTAAAGATTGGTGTGAAAGCAATTAACATTATTTTACACAAACATTTGAAGGTTTGTAAGCTTTGTTCTCGGTGGATTCCCCAAAACTTAAGGGGGCTTACGCAGAGGTGCCGATGAAATTTAAAACACAAATAAACAAAGGCTCAATGCATGCTCGACTGGAATTAGTTTTTAAAATAAAGTTTCTGAAACTGTGTTATGCTGTTGTAAATTTTGCAAACTTTGAGAGTGAAATGTAGGAGTAAATAATTTGAATTATAAGAAAGTACTCCCAACGAAGCCTTAATTAATGCTTTCTATTCAATTTAATTCAAAAATATAATAAGAAAGACAAAAATTTCGGCTTGTTTTATTTTAACGAATATCTTATATCGGCGGAATTTACATTAGCGCATGTGGCGCCACCCCCTTACTTCCTACCTCACGACAGTTAATCGGCACCTCTGCGTAAGCCCCCTTAACTTCAATTCAAAAAGAAGATCGTGTGAGATGGTACATATCTACACTAGATCGTAACCGTGGATCGCCTGATTTGGTGTACACATCATTACAGATGATGAAACAGGGTATACCGCTATAATCCCGGAAAAGGGCAACATTTTGGGTCTTTGAGAATGTGTCGGCTCCAACAAAAGTTGTTCTTGAAAAAAGTTGAAACAAGAAGATGGTCGCCACATTTTTTGGATTTTTTTTGGAATTACTGAACATGTTTCCATTGTAGTACTGGAGGATAAGACGTACTGTTACTTCAGAATGGTACATTATAGTTTGTTTGCTTCAGTTTCGCAATAATGTTCGCGAAAACCGTTCAAGAGGATCAAAATAACGCTCGGGCACACACTGCCGCTCAAACAATTGAGTATTTGAATGCCCAAAGCATAGAAATAATGGGGGTTATTCAGTGTATAGTCCAGACCTAGCATCTAATGACTTCTTATTTCCGCGGGTAAAGGATAAATTACGGCGTTTACGTTTTACATCGACCAAAGAATCGGTTGATGCCTTAAAAAATGAAATAAACAAACTACGGCGAGAAGATTGAATAAGATGTTTTGAAGATAGTTTTTCAGGGATGCAAAAATGCATTGACTATAGAGGGAAATACTTTGAAAAATCATAGATAAAGATTTTTTGTAAATAAATTGTGTTTTACTTTACCGAGCTCAGCGGAAAGAGAACAACCCTTGTATCTAGTTTTTTTTTTTTTTACAAAATATGTTCTATTATAAAATATTCCAAGGTTTATCCAATAAGTCTATGCTTTTAAAGAAAAGGGTCTATAAGTCCGCGAAACGTCCTTCCACCGCGTCTTTCAAATATTCAGCCGAATGAAAACGGCGATCTCTCAAGCGCTTTTTACTTTCTTATACGTAGTATAAGGAAGTATTGTGATGATGAAAATGTTCGACCTCGAGATTTTTGCAGATGTCCACGTTTTGAGGTCCCCTGATACCAAAAAAGTGGTTTTTAAAAAATGTCTGTGTGTCTGTGTGTCTGTGTGTGTCTGTGTCTGTGTGTGACCACGATAGCGGTCAAACCGCTGTAGATATCAATTCCAAATTTTGTATTTACGTGTATAATCTGCCTCTTGAGAACTGATTAGATTTTGAGCAAAATCGGCAGACCGGAAGTAGTAGTTTACTTCAGTGAAAAAATCGAAATCTGCAAATATTTCGTTAATTACTAAGTTTAAACAAATTAATAAAGAATTCATATGTACTTAGAATTAAGTTTGAAACAAATTGTCTTAAAAAAGTTTTTCGAAATTCCAACCGGAAGTTTTACTCTTATCGAAAATCAGTTTTTTGCGAATATCTCGCAAGTCATGCTTTTAAGACAAATACGTTACGAGTATAAAAGTATTTAAAACATCATTTTCAATATCTTTTATATAAAAAAAATTTCAAAATTCAGACCGGAAATACCACTTTTACTCTTATCGAATAGCGATTTTTTGCAAATATGTCGTAAGTTATGCATTCTATATATATTTATCAAGAGTACAAAAGTATTTAGAGTTAGATATGGAATAATTTTTGTATAAATGAAATTTCAAAATTCGGACCAGAAGTAACACTTTCATACGTATAAGAAAGTCGTGTGGTGGCCACACCTCATTTTTTAATTTAGGAAACATTAGGAGTCACTTGATTCCAAATCTGGGTGTTAATGTGAATGTTCCACCTTTACAACGCCATACTTGTCGATTACTTCTGTGGCTTTTTTCTCACAGTTATGGAACCTATTTTGCTATATGCCAGTCCTAATTTTCTAAGTGTTACCTTACAGACTTTTCAAATTCATTACTATGAATTTGAAAAAATTTCATACCAAATTGTAATTGATCAGCTTTATTTAAATATTCTCGTTTTTTGTTACAATCAGGAAGTTAAAAAACTTAATCGACAACTACTGTTCAGTCATCACAAACACGTTAGATGTTAGTTCATTTTGATACGTCTGTGTAATTTGAACATTTACATTTTTGAGAATAAAGAAAAGCCATAAATAAGGTAATTTTAGGTAAAAAAACATGAGTATTCAACCATATGTTTTCACCCAATCGTAAACAAAAATAAACACTCAGAGGCGTTTATCGATTTGATACGTTACTCCGATATAACATTACTTTAGCGACGAAAACAAATAGTCATGCTACCAGTTCGATTTTCAGTAATAATTTAATTCTTATAGCACAGAATGCATTCTCTACAAAGTACAGTCAAAAGTTTATATCGCATATAACTGAAAAATGATATATATAGAGAGCGACATAAGAAAAATTCTAATTATTTCTGAATTAAATGTTATCAAAACATATACATATACTAGAATAGAAAAAATGAAAGAAGCTATTATTACAATTATAATTTTCTGCTTTTAGCACTGATAATTATTTAATTAGGTAAATTTTTAATTTTAAAAATTACCCACGGCTGAGATTCAAACCCACGATCTCCTGAGTCTTAGCGGTGGGTAATTTTATTAAAATTGAAAATTTACCTAATTAAATAATTATCAGTGCTAAAAGCAGAAAATTATAATTAAAATTTTCAATACAGAGAAAAATTAACTTTAAAGTAGTTTAAAAGCTTATTTTTCCTTTTATTTTAGAACTAAGTTTGTCTAGTCGGATCCTTAGGCACATGAGTCTTTTCACTTTTTTCAGTTTTACTCTAACAACTACATTGCATTCTTCCCAAATTCATATTTTTTCTTTTCCATCAGTTTATACTCCGATAGACGTTTTCTGAGATTTTGTTGCCCTTGTTAATATTTCTTTATAGACATGATGTTTTATGTAGAGACCTACGTACTGGTATGAAATAAGTGTCGACTAAATCAAAAAAAATATTTGTTTTGCGTATCCACAAGTGTATAGATACATATATTTTCTGAACCAACAAAATATTATATTGTAGATGTTTTCTTTAAAAATGTCATCTTGACTTAGTGACCTTATTGACAATCATCATAAACTAGTAACAAAAATAGAAAGACAGACAGCCATTTATAGCTTCTGCTAGATGATTATTAGAGACAAAGTCAACTTCTTCGCTACGTGGTAGACAATGTTAATTATGTAGTGCAATCGCAGATACGTGTTTTAGACTCCTTCGTTCTCATCAGTATGTATGGCTAAGAGACTGTGTGGTTAAATAATATATGTAATTAAAAGTCTAATCCTAATACTCCACAAACCCTATCTATTCCCATAATAGTAGTTACTATTGTTACTAATATATTCTCTACCATCAAAATGCCACACCTTCAGCCAGGCATATTATTTAATTAATATAGTAAACTAACACCAAAGATAGGAAGAAACTATACTATACTATTATTAGAAGTTTTTTGTAGACTAAACTGTACTGATGAGGACTAATGCATGTTTCGGTATGTTCTACCATACCTAGAACATACCGAAACCATATTGTTAGAGATATTATAATAAATTAAGTGAAACGAAATCAAGTGTTTTTTAATTTTATCGACCTTAAAATATATATAAATTATCTTTCACCAAGAACCGACAGCTATATCTATAAATACAATTAATAAATATGTATAGAATGCATAACTTGCCAGATCTTTGCAAAAAATGAGGTAAGGCACCACACGACTTTATTATACGTATGTGCGTTTCAAATTATACAAAAATTGTGGTTAATTAAGTTTTAAATACTTTTATCTTCTCAAAAAAAAAAAAAAACCTTTGGTCCGTCCGAATTTTGAATATTTTTTCCAAAAATTATTCGAAATCCTAAAACGCAACAGTAAAACCAGTCGATCTGGACTGGACTATGTGATGGTAACTAATTGTCCCTCAGACACAACTGTTGTGAACTTTGATTCTGGAATTTTGGATCACTTTGCTCAGGCGGCCTCAATAAATTTACTTGCTTCGAAAAAGGCAATCATGAAAATCAATCATATTCGTATGGAGTGTATAATAATAAGTCTCTAAAGGAATTTAAATGTTTATTTGATAAAAATTCCGCAACTGGGCGTTAACTGGTGTAAATGATCTTGGTGAATCATTTGACAATTTTCTATGGTGTTTTGACGCGATAATAATAAACAATTTAATCAGGTTTGTGAAACAACAATTCTATTGTCGTAAAGCAAATTGTTCCACAAACAAAACAAAAACAATGTGGAATTTAACCAATAGTATACGAGGTAAATGTAACCGCAGCCATATACAAATACTGCATAACGCTGCTATGATAAGTGACCCACGAGACATTGGTAACCTCTTTCCCGAGAATTTTTCTAAAACTCTTGAATCCAAAATTCAAAATCATTTTAGTGAGATTATGTCAATGTCAATGTAATTGAAAAACTCACTTTGTTTCATTAAACATTTCTTCAAATTCTGCCTTAGGCATCTCCATTTTGAAATACAAAAAAAATTATTAAAAGGAAAAATTATTATTATAAATGAAATTAAAATGAAATTAATATACTAATACAAAATGAATAAATATATATAGTCGTAGTGTATATGACCCTACGCTTAAACCTTTATTAGCTTTTTCAAAAAGTCTTTATCTTTCGAAGTCGAAATCAGAATCTCTTCTTGTTCATTCCTGTTCTTGAATTTATATCCGAAAAAAAATATGTAACGCTTGTTACGCCATCCACCGAACTAAAATTTAGGTTGTCACCCTGCATCACCGTGAAATCTCTGCCCTCAAATTGCCGTTGTTACACTAACACACGCGCACATATTGTTTTTTTGACAATTCATTCACTTAAACGTCAACACCTTTAACCATTTGCTTATTTAAAAGTCTTTTCCCTAAACTATTCGGTATCTTCAAAGGTAGGTATATTCTTCTTAATACAATCCCCCCTTGTACTCGTTTATAAACTTGTTTCTCCCATTCGCTAACATAATCTTCAATTTTCTTTTAGAAATGTTTGGACCTGGTAAACTCGAAAATACATTGCAGTTGACAAGAATTCTTCTTCTCATATAACTTACATTACAACGGTCAGTCGTATCCACTACATTGTCTTTCATTTCTACCCAAGACTTTTCACTATATTTCTTTTTGTAGGTGTCCAAACCATACAAGTCTTTACAGCCTATGAAGCTTCTGTGTTACACATACAAGTTCATGGATGTATATATTTTATTTACTCAGTTGTCTTTTATATAAAAAACATTTGCTGATCGTATCGTGTCAGAATGTATACTTATATCCTCTTCTGTCTATAGTTATAAGTTTGGGGTAAATTTTATCCTTTAAGCATGATTTATTTAAAATCTCTTTTATTAAATTTATTACATTATGTATGCTTTAAATGCATTATTTATTTGACTATATTTACATCTCATACATGACAAATTTGACCTCGTTTATAGAGTTTTATGGCGTATAAATGCCTCACTCTCTTTTATTAGCTTTAAGTAACTTTTATTTATTTTGTACTTATATAATACCTAATTTTAATATACTTATTTAAAATATAATTAAAACAATAAATTCATTTGTAATCAGAATTTTCTATATTTAAATATATGCAACCTATCATACACTTGTGTTGTTTGTATTGCAAACATATTGAAATCTTCAGTTTGTAATAAAAATTGTTGATATTATTATTTCTTTTATTTTTTTAATACTTAAACTAGTTCTTAATACTATTCCTATTTTTAAATATGCAAGAGACCACGGCAATGTGTGGAGACGACCCAAAACCGATTTTGGAGTCCATTGTCATAGGAGATGGAACAATGTTTCTATTTTACGATCCTCTATCGGAAAAAGAGTCCATGGAATAGCGGCGACCTGGTGAACCTCGTTCCAGAAAGGCGAAAGTCGTTCAATCAACGAAAAAGGTGATGGCCACAATATTTTGGAATTGTGAGGGAATTTTGCTAATTGACTTCAAAAAGCGCAATACAAGTGTGAACGGCACATATTATGCGTCTTTATTGCATAATTTATGGGAGAGTATTCGTGCAAAACGTCGTGGAAAATTGACAAAAGGTGTGCGATTATTGCACGACAATGCTCCCGTCCATACTGTTGCCATTTCACAAGCTGCCATCCGCGAATGCGGCTTTCAAAAATTGGAACATCCACCGTATACTCCGGATATGGCTCCTTGTGATTTTTGTTTGTTTTCTAATTTTAAAAAAAGACCTGCAAGCAGCAACATTTTGACGGAAAAACATCAGTTTATTTTTTCAATGGTATCGAATTATTAATTAATCGTTAGGAGAGATTACATTGAAAATAAAAATTCTTATATTCTTGGCCCAGAATTTATGGCGCCTACCTCGTAAATATAAATGTTGAAGGGAATAGTTTAGAAGCCACCTCACCACTAAAATTTTTAGGTACAATTATGGAGAGTAACCTGATATGGAAAAGTCAAATAGATCATATCTGCGAGAAGTTAAACAGGAGCTGTTACGTAATCTTCTCTTTGAAAATATGTTAACCGTCGAATCTCTACTAATAGTGTGCCTACTCTGCAATTTCATTTAATATTATGGTTTGGGGACAGGCATTTGAAATAAATAGAGTCTTTATTGCTCAAAAGCGTATTCTTGGAATAATTTTTAATGTACCACGCGAGACATCCTGTAGAGATTTATTCCTCATAAATAAAATCCTGACAGTCCCGTCAATATATATTTATAAAGTACTAACTTATATTTACAAAAATTGTTATCGTTATCGGAGAAGTAGAGAATATGCGCAATAAGGACGATATAAGAGTTTGTAATCCGGCTCATACCTATATAGGAAATCTCCCATTCATGCGGATTGTCGCGTCTTCAATCTTTTGCCAGAAAAAACTAAATATTCGACGACAGTAAAAATATTGGAAAGGGAATTGAGAGAGCAGTTGTTTGGAGGTGTATTTTACAGCATCCAGAAGATCCAATGTCACACTCGGGCGACTATTGGAAGAAGACTGTAAATTACTATGTAGATGGTTCAAGTGTGTAATTTTTGTGTGTGAGCGTTTGTATGTAAGTAGTGTAGTGTTCTAATTCTTGTTTGCCAAGGTTGAATGGATTAATAAATATATTATTATTATAAATACCACTGACGGCTCTTTAATGAGAGCAAGTGAGCAATTGCACCCCCTGGAATTTTGAAACAAAACAAACCAAGCGCGCGTAACAACCTACATGCACCGATCGTCGTCACAGATATAATGACGACTGATGTAAAGACGAGAAACTATTCGAATATTTACCCCTTCCACCGAGAGAAACATACCCATCAGCAAAGCCCAACCGTTGCTCCGTTAAGCCATTAACATTACATTGAAGGTGGGGAGAACTGTATTTTGTTATACTTCCATATCGTATAATACATAGCGTGTGAGCAAGATCCCCAGCCTGCTCACCGCTGTTGTAAGTGAATTTCGTCTCTGCGTTACAGAATAACACGTTTTCGCGGTTAACGTATGATGACAAAATCGCAATAAAAATTTTAAACGGCCGATGCCTCAATTATGTTTAGAAAATAAACAATCTGTTAAAGGTAAAGACGTTATAAGAAAATTCAAACAGAATATTTATCAGAAAAATGTGTGTGAAATTAAAAATACTTTGTTTTGTTTTCCGTGTCTTTTGTTTGGTAGTGAACCGTCTTGGTCAAAGAACGGAATAAAAGACTTAATTCATCTTAGTGCTAAAATTACGAAACATGAAAATTTCGAAGGGCATTTGAAAAATATATTTAGTCTAAGAGTGCTAGGAAAGAATAACATTCAGAATGTTTTAGATTCATCATATAGAAAAGCAGTTCAACAACACAATGAACAGGTAACAAAAAATAGGCATGTGTTAAATTTAATAATAAATTGCATTAGATTTTGTGGCGCGTTTGAACTGGAACTTCGGGGTCAGGACGAACGGCAAACGTCGAATACCAAGGGCATTTTTCGGGAATTGATAAATTTTACGAAAGAATTGGAAAATCGCTCAGAGATCACATCGAAGCAGCACCGGTTTTTAAGGGATTATCAAAAACGATACCGAATGAGCTGCTTGATGCAATGTTGAACGTGTATCATGAACAAGTTTCCAATGAAATTAAAGCAACCGACTTCATATCTGTGATAGCTGATGAAACCACAGATGTGTCCAATCAGTTTCAGTTGGTGGATGTTTTAAGATATATTGTGAACGCGAGACCGGTCGAAAGATTTCTTCTGCCTAGTGGACATAATGCTAATTCTTTATCTGCCTCCATCCTTAACGAAATTAGTTTGCTTGTTGATGACCCAGAAAAACTGATTGCAGAGAGCTATGATGGGGCAGCAGTCATGAGTGGTGCTATTAACGGCGTGCAAAGACATGGCCAAGACCAGTATCCAAGGGCCAATATTGTACATTGTTACGCACATCAGACAAATCTTATTATGCCACATGCTACATGGAGCAGTAGTAATTGCAGAATTTTTTTTGTCAATCTGACGGGATTATGTACTTTTTTCTCCACTTCACCACAACGAGCTGCAAGATTGGAAGAATTCCTTCAGAGAAAAAGCTCACCTCGTTCCTCAAAAATAAGATGGAACTTCAATTTTAGGACAGTGAATACAATATATGAACACCGAGAAGAAATAATTGAAGCTCTAGAACAAATCGAGGGAGAAAATAATTTACAAACTACCATTCATCAAGCTGGTGCCAATTTGCGAATTTTAGAGGAGGAAAATTTAATCTATTGGTTAACTTTCTTTCATAAAATTATGCCACATGTGGACATATTGTTTAATCAATTACAAAATGTCAATACAGATGCATTAAAAATCAAGAATAATTTAGATAATTTTGAACGCGCTATTGGAAAAATTCGAACCGAAATCGCTGACACAGATTATCAGTTGGTTAAACAAAATGACTCAGAACTGACTCCTCGACCATCAACGCGACGAAGAGTAACTGATGGTAGCCAAAGACGGAGGGAAACTATTGAAGTGTGCGATATTATTTTGCTTGAAATAAAAACTAGATTTCGGTATACAGGGCACTTAATATTAGCAAACTTAATTTCTTTTAAACAGTTCTCCTCTTTTCAAAAAAAAATTCCGGAAGATTGCCTTAAAGAAGCAGTAAAATTTTATCCATGCCTCAATGAAAGCAGACTACGAACTGAATTAAGTGTTCTATATTCTAGAGAAGAATTTAGGCAAAATATAGAAGTCAGTGCTGTAGGTCTGCTAGGCCTTCTGCTGGATGGATTAAGCGACACCTTTAATGAAGTTGTTAAGCTTTTAAAAATTGTCATTACAATCCCAATGACAACGTCTGAAGCGGAACGCCAGTTTTCACGGCTAAATGATTTCCCAAATTTTAATGAAAAAGTGATAGAACTGTTCTGCAAGTCAAAAACACGCAAAATGGACTTCGTTTATCGTCAGATGTAATCAAACTGTAGTGTTATATTTACTATTCCCTCAAAACAAATTGTACAATAAACAGTAACTGCCTGGAACAGTATGTCGGTGAAACTTATAAAGATTGGGTAAGCGTTCTTGTATTACACTTTTTAATTTTGAAATTATGCACTCCCTATGTGAACCACCTCGAGCCGCCACTGATAAATACCGTTGTACTCATGAAAAATTTAATTTACGAAATATTGCAAAAAATCGCTATTTGATAAGAATAAAATTGATAATCCCAGTCCGAATTTTGAAAACTTTTTTATACAGAAAATATTGAAAATCAAGCTCTAAATACTTTTATACTTATAATGTATCTAGAACGCATTACTTGGAAGATATTTGCAAAAAACTGATTCTCGATAAGAGCAAAAGATCTACTTCCGGTAGGAATCTCGAAAAATCTTTTTAACATTTTTTTTTTCAAATTCGCTTGAGTACTTACATTTTTTAAATTCTTGTTTAAACTTAGTAGTTGACGAAATATTGGTAGAATTTGAGTTTTGGTCTACCGATTTTACTTATTTTACACCTAAGTATAAAATTTGGATTGGATTATTTTTTTTATATAAAAATTATTCAAAATCAAGCTTTATATTTAGCTTTATACTCATCCATCTATTTAGAAAACATAATTTGCTATAAATTTGCAAAAAACCATTTTTCGATATTGTATTCTTCGCTTCATATCTCGGAAAATTCCTGTAGGCTACATTTTTAACATATTCTTATACATTCAAATCTCAGACGTTAAGATCTGGAGGTATAGCCAGGCAACTGATTGGCCCACATCTTCCTATCAGTAGAAAATATGCTTACTAACAAAACCTCTGTTTAATGTAAAAAAAAGTCTGGTAACATCTCTTGTATAAAAAAACTTGTAAATAAAGTAGAAAATAAATTACAAGAGATAATCTAAAAAATTAATTACGTACCTGCACAGAGGATGAGATTTTATTCCTTATTGCTTATACATTTATTAAAACTTATAACTAGGAAAATTATATTCTGACCAATTGATCAGAATATGATTTTCGCCGTGAAATAGCTATGCATTTAGTTTACCGATTAGGCATAAAAACTAAGCAGCTCTTGCGAATAAGGGCTTGTTATGCAGATGAAGTTTATACCGAGCTTACTTAAAAATAAACCCGAGCTTATACCAACACGAGAAAGATAACAAGCTTAAGTTTAAAATGTTTTCGATAGCTTGAAAAAAGCATAATACGAAAGTGTAGCGATAAATTATGTGATCTACTCAAGGATTGAAATAATTCCTTATTTTCAAATATATTTTCAAGAAAATAAGTAAAACAATCATTCGTGATATAAAAAATTAAATTGTTGAGAGCTACTAAATAGTTATAAAACGATTTTTCCATATTAATTAATAGGTTTAATACTTAACAAATATGTGATTTACTAGGAGTAACAATTCTGTACCTAAGTTGAGTTTTTTGATTTTTATAGCTGACTTTATGTCGAAAGAAGACGCTTTAGAAGTATAAAGTTAATGTTCAGTTAATAATCAATTCCATAAAGTAAATTTATTATTGAGTGACTAACAGACTATCTTCCTATATGCATATGGAAACAAAAATATAATATGTGTGTTAATAATATCGAACTTCAATTATAATTTATTTATTTAAACACAAAATTAGTCAAACTTACATACCTACTTTTACTCATGTACATACATGTTCTTCTGCCTTTAATTTTTGTCCTAATAATTGTTCTTGTTTCAGGTAAGCAATTTCCATAATGGATTTTCTAAAGCTATTGATAAAATATTGCTATTCGTGAGTATTTTTTATAGACATACATTATCTAAATCCGATATAAAATCACTAAATTACATTGTGTTAGATTGAATTTTGTATTATTATTAATGTCTATGTATTTTGAACAAAACTAATTATTTAAAAGATATATTACAAAATGGATCATATATCTACCTATCAAATTATATAAAAGTTGTGATATCTTGAGTTTACATTGTGAGATATACTATAAAGCATTACCGTACACCCCGACGTTTTTCTAGAATATTTCAAATCATAAATTTAAAATTAATTTTCAATATGAAAACAATATCATTAATTATAGTGAAAAGATGGTTCACTACATTAACAAACTTTATAATATCTTTTAATACTAATTTGAATAGAAAATATATATACAGGGTGAGTTTTTCCGATGTTTAGTATGCGGATCTCGGAAATTACAAAAGTTACACATTCTGTTAAATTCGAAAGGAATTGCAGTTTTAATAGCTCTATTAGATTAGCGTTTTGTTTTTTCGATAAAATGCATAGCTTACTATTAGATATTTTAGAAAAATGATTTTTTTGTTTTTCGTTTGGTGTCTGTGGCTTATTATTGACTTTGGAAGAAATGTGTAAAGGCAAAAGCTGTAGGAAATTATATACTAAATAATACAGTTTAACCTATTTCTTTATTTTACCTATATTTTTTGAGATATGACACAAACTTTGTATGCAAACCATAATAGGCCATTACTTTATAAAAAGGCCTTTTCTCAATTATTCACATGATGTGCTACTTGATATAGTTATTTTTATAACAGACACATTATTGCCATTTTGTCATTTTAATTGACGAACTGTCACAAGTAGTATGCTATGGAAATTACAATTTTTATTTTTATTTCGAAATTACAATCATAATTATGACTGTGTTAAATATTTGATATTACAAATATAAGTAATTTTTGTGAAAGCAATACACATACGAGTAGAATCACAAACGATAAATTAGGAACAATAAATTATATTATGATTTACCAAAACAACCTATTTAAAATATTGAAAATCAAAGATGTTCAAAATAACCACCATTTTGGTAAATGCACAAGTTACATCTTTTTAAAACCGATTTTGTTGTTTTTCAAATGGAACGTCCAACAATATTAGCAAAGGCTTCTAGAACAGCTTCTCTAAGGTCATCATCTATTGTGTTATACAACTTTGGATACACCTTATCTTTCACCATCACCATAAATAAAAATCTAAAACAGACAGATCAAGATATCGAGGTGGTCAATCAATAGACGCGTTTTTTCCTATCCATGAGTTCGAGAATATCTCATTTAAATCTTTACGTAGCGTTCACTGACAATGTGCTGGAGCATACCACGTGTCTGTAACGGTAATTCATCTAACATATTATCGAAATCATTCTGCAGAAAGTGATGATAACGATCTCCGCACCAAACATTAAATTCAAACTTGAATTGGTCTCCTCTGTTCAACATGATGCGAATTTTTTGGCATCCATAATTATTTGTTATGTCTGTTAAACATGTCGCAGTTTGTAAATCGTGTTTTACCCGTTCTCAAAATTTTAAGTCCAGACTGTGGATCAGTTTCACATATGTTAGTAAATCAAGTAGAAATTCAAGACGCCTTTGTAATCAACGTAGTGTTTGTGCAACTGCTAATTTATGGGAATGAAAGCGATGCTTTTTCAGTACCCGTACAACAGTATGTTGTGACTTACCTGTTGCCATTCCAATTTATCGGTTGAAATCGATGGATTCTGCATTACACCAGATAATACGATGACGTCTGTCTATTCTGTAATACCTTTTGCAGTCTTATTTGCATTACGAAAGAAACCATACCCTCCTATATTATGAGACAGTCTCTCTCAGTAGATAAGGCTGGCTACAATCAAAATACCGTTCCAAATACTGTTGTGCAGCTTGATGTAGCACCAGCACATCATCAGTGAATGGTACGAAATCATTTAAATGGGATATTCCCGATCGCATGGATAGGAAGAAACGCGCTTGTTTAATGACCACCTCGATCTCCCGAACTGTCTGTTTTAGATTTTTATTTATGGGTATGGTGAAAGATAGGGTGTATCAAAAGTCGTATAACACAGTAGATGACCTTAGAGAAGCTGAACTAGAAGCTTTTGCTAATATTATTGGACGTTCCGTTAGAGACACAACAAAATCGGTTTTAAAAAGATGTAACTTGTGCATTAACCAAAATGGTGGTCATTTTGAATATATTTGGTCTTCAATATTTTAAATAAGTTGTTTTGGTAATACTATAATTATATCATAATATTATTTATTGTTTCTAATTTATCGTTCGTCATTTTATGTTTATTGCTTTCCCTAAAATAAGTTTTATTTATAACTCCAACGGAATAAACATTTAACACAATAATAATTGTATTTGTAATTTCGAAATAAAAATGAAACAATAGCTATAATGTATCTGTTTGTAAAAATAACTATATCAAGTAGCACATCATGTGAAGTGTTGAAAATAGAGCTTTTTTATAGTCATGGCGTACTATGGTTTGCATTAGAAAAAACACAAGACACTCAAAAAATATATCTAAAATAAAGAAATAAGTTAAACTGTGTTATTTAGCAAATAATTTCTTACAACTTTTTCATTTACACATTTCTTCTGAAGTCAATAATAACAGAGCCATAAGCACCGAACGAAATAAGAAAAAATTCATTTTTGCGAAATATCTAGTAAACCATGAACTTTTTTCCAAAGAAACAAAACTCTAATTAAATAGAGCTCTTGAAACTGTAGTTCTTTTCTCATTTAACCGAATCTGTATTTGTTGTAGTTTCCGAGATCTCCTTCCTGTGATTTAAATAATATCTAATTTAATTATGTATTATCAAATACGAAATTGAAAATTAGACTCATCCAATAGAGTACAAAATCTTGCTAACAAAATTAGAATGTGAAGCATTTATGGACGTCCTTTACAATATAATGTCTACATTAAAGTTTAGAAACAAGATGCAATTTGTATACATTCAATGACAATGACGAGTACCCCAGGGACTAATTGTGTAGCGGTGCTTTTCCTTTTGTATACCAATCATATATCCTTAGTAAATATTGAATATTTTGGGACCCTCACTTCCGTCATAATTTAATACGACGAATAAATAAATTGAAAAAAACAATTTATGCAAAGCTACACAGAAACAAAATAAATTGTGTAGAAGTTTTCTTTCGAATAATAACAAGATGTCTGCTACTTTCGTGCGACTTATGGTGTTGAATCTTGACGGCAAGTTGCACTTTCTTTTATTTAAACAATTAAACCTTTTTTATTGCATCATACTTCACTTGTTTTAGCGTTAAAGCGTTGATTGAAGGAGTATTAAAGATGCGCAACGCTGTAGTAAAATAGCGTGTCTTTCCGCTAAGTCGTCCCGCAAACCCCTTGTCGAGAAACATCATCACTGTCTCGGGCTGTTTCGAATCTCGGACCCAAACGACTGATGCAGTCGCTATAGATCTCGGATCCATTTTTGGCTACTCTCAGTGCTATGTAGTGGCGCATCTTTATGTATTCCTTCAATCAACGGTTGAAGCTATTCTGTGTGACGGTATTCTCACAGCAACATTGTTTGTTGTACGTACGTTTACTCATGTTGAAGATGTACATTTTTTATATTATTTATTTTAAATATAAAGAAGTGAATTTACATTACAACGAGGTGGTTAAAATAGCTGCCTATAAATGTTGTTGCAGTATATTCTGCTATTAGTACCTTTACTAGCTCGAAACCCCTTTAAGTATTTTGATAGTTTGATTTAGTTTGGTACCTTTCCCAACAGAAACGTTGATTTTTTTATTAATTTGTCTGGTTATTTAGGCCGTTCCGTATTTTTGGTTGACCATGTAGGCTCAAGAATTTTTAAGTTGGAAATTTTAATTGGTGTTCATTAATTTATTTTGGTACCTACTACCGCCATCTGCATATTACTGGACTCAATTATCGATTCGCTTAAATCTAAATGCCAACAAGCAAAGTGGTTATGTTTGAATTTTATTAAAATCAAATTTAATAGTTTCGTAATTATTGTTTGGGATTAGAACAATTCTTAAGTAATGTGTCAATTTTACTTGTGTCAGGTAATTCTCGATTTGTTTATTATTAAGTCTGCATCGTAGTCCTCCACTAAAGTTGTCGTCCCCCGACGTTATTCTAACGTTTTGTGCAAACGTCTAGATCTCTCATCTGACGAACTGTTGAATTCAGTCATCTGCGAGTGGAAATACTCCCTTGTCATAAGCTTTGATAATGTTTGAATTGTCTTGAGATTAATCAAGGACGCAAGTTCATAGCTTAGTCTTAGTTATTTATCTGGTTTGAGTAAAGAATTTACACACTTTTGTCAATTATCCGAATGTATGTTGGGAGATTTAAATTTCACTCTGAAGAAATTTCACACTCGCTATTAGTGCTGCTACTAGATGTAAGGCACAGCTCAGCTTGGGAATCTTCGACTTTATGGGAGTAACCAACGAGGGGTTAGAGTGGGCAAGGGAGCAATAATGATTCTGAGAAAATAATATTTTTGGCAACTTAAAAAATAATTTAAGACACACGTATTACAATTAAATGAATGCGGCTGTTGGGACATCTGGGAACTACACGTGGAAATGAATAAAATGCACTTATGAATTTCTCAATACATCTACATTCGCACCGAACTAGCCAGAACATCAATAAATTTATTGTAGAGATAAAGATAAGTTTTTAACTGAAAATTGAGTTCAGTAGGCCTCATATGTGATGAAGTCAATTCCACGACATCTTTCCGAATTAAACAAAAACATCATTGTTTCCCTGATTTGAGGCTGGACTTATGAATGGCTTTTTTTGTTTATTTGGAAATATTTTGTGGAATTATAGTACGACCTAGGATATCTATTTCCACAGTCAGTTTTAAACATTGTAGAGGTTAGACGTTTTGGGAGCAATTATTATTTACTACGAGGCAATTATAATTACTAGTGTTTGAACGTGCTATTGCATTTTTGATTATAACGATAACAGTTTATTCTCAGACAAAGTTCTTCAGAATATGACATTGATATTCTTAATGAGTAAAGAACATAGTGGGGCGCAAAAACGCAAAATAACAAAAGACTTGAAATTAAAAATAAGTAAATTGGCGAGTTTATTATCTGCTGCAAGCGAATCAGACGAACAAGAACAAGATTCAGGTGAGCCTAATACGTCTGACGTTGTCTCCAGTTATCAGAAAGTCGTTCCAGCTAAAAACTATATTTCAAAATAAGCTCACTGAATTTAAATCTATTTATAATTTAGCCACATTTCTAATAATTGAAGACCATTTACTAGCATCAATTTTTTTCAAATATATGTACACAGTCTATTTTTTTTTTAACTATACCTGTTACCGTGGTAACAGCAGAAAGATCTTTCTCAAAATTATATAATTAATCGAGTCACATCCTCGTAGCACCATGTCGCTGCATCGGTTTCCAGCTTTGGTGGTGGTCTCAATTGAGAAAGGTAGAGCCAGAAATCTTAATACGTCTACTATTGTTACTGCTCTTGCAAATACAAAATTACAAATATATATATAATTTGTTGCCTTTTTAGTCTTCTTTTTTTGTTGAAATAATATAAATATAATTACATAAATGTCATATTATATACATACCAAACTTATGTATTAATTAAAATATGTTTTCGTAAATAGAATGAGTTTTACCATACCTACGCCCCTTTTAGGATTTCTGCCCCGGGCCCTTAATTTAAAGTTTCGCTTGTATCCAATTTCAAGTTTGGTTAAACACCTGGCTGAAAAACTGGCATTCTTTATCCCGGACATTGAAGGGAAAGCGTGCGTCTTTATCGCGCTTGACTGTCACCTGATGTTTGCAACCGGCCGATATGTTGTATATGTGTGTATAATACATATAACTATGTCACTCGACTACACTTGAGGTAGGCCTGTAACATTGTATTTCGTTTGTGGAAGATCCTTTATATTATACCATTCGCTAAGAATGTATTGAACTGCTATTTAATAGCGAATGCTTATCTAATTGCGGTTTACGTAATTCCATAATTGTCTGTTTTATAGTCTGTCAATTATCTAGTTTTAAATTGTTGGGGTGGACACAACGATAATTACTTCTTCATTATGTGTCATGCTATTATCGGTTTTATTATTTTATAACCTACATTAAAATTAATTTTGTAATAGTACTTCTTATTTAATAATTATCTTTGCATAGTTTATTACGATTGAATAATTTTATTCACTAATAAATAATTATCTGTCTTCCCCATCAGGGTTGATTATAGTTTATGTAGTATTTCATTTGTAGTAATTTTAATTTGTTATTTTACTTATTATCTAGTTTTAATTGAAGTGACGAGGGACACCTTTAGTGGTCTTACATAGTGTCCGATATATAAGGGTCATGTAGTTGCGTTATTTTTTTGCACGATTTGTGATATACTGAGATTTCGTAGAGTCAGTAATCAACGGCATCATTTTTAACTTATTTGAACTTAACCTCCTGAAGCTGAATTCTCATTGTCTTTTTTGTAGAATATTAATCTAATTTACGTATTAATTCGCATCTATAATTTTTAATTATATTTAATCCTTTTTCCTCTGTTGCGAATTCAACTTTCTTTTTATGTGTGCATATTTATCTAATTACTACCGTAATAAGCGTGTTAGTTGGTTGGTGAATGAATGTTCTTACTGGGAGTTTTTCCTGATTTCTCTAAATTTTCTTGCTTACCTGCCGGTCAAGCAGCTTAACGGGGGCTTGTCATTACTTAATGGAAGATGACGCCTAATTAGTCCAGCATTTAATTAGAGATTAACCCACAGAGCTAGAGGCAGGCAAGACTCCTGATTTTTACCATCCAGAAGCAAGGGTAGCTCGCAGGTAGGGCATTATATGTTTTGTGATTGACTGCATAAGATTACCTAACCTTAAGATGATATTTAGCAATTTAAGGTAAGTATTTTTAGTAACGGCAGAGTACTGCTTGTTCCATTGAGCTTTCGGTTAGATGGACTTTAGAGTGGTTTCGCCATAGTTCGGCTCTATCTTCGAGCAAGGTGTGCACAAGTTACTGTGCGTTGTGATTAGATTCAACTAGCAGCTCTGCTGGTTGATTAAACGCCGTAACATCTTATTTTTTCTGTCTTCATCCATTAAATTCCTTATTCCATTGTTCGCAAGGACACCAAAATTTTTCTTTGGTTAATTTTGTTTTATTGAGATTTCTAATATTTCTTGCCTCTTTGTTATTGTTTGTAAAACACGTTGCAACACCACTTTATATAATGGCTAGGTATATTGGCCCAAGCCGGTGACGTTACTCATGACGTAATTGAACTCGCTGAACTTATTAAACGAAAATTAAGAACTAACGCTCAGTAGCTGCTAGTCGCTGCAGAAGCTGTGGAACTCTAAATGCCCTATTGGGAATGGGTATTAAAATAAAACGCAGTGTACTTGAATATGTGTATATTCGATATTAACGTGTCTGTAGAACTAACTCAAGAGAAAAATAATCTTGTACATATATCGCATTTCTCCAGTGCATCTTATATAAAGAAATACACTGATACATAATAGAGTGCTGACATTTTAATGAGCATAACATATACAGAGAACTCGAGCGGGTAACACTACAGACCACACATATATTTGTGATTTATATTTTTGTATAGGAAATGCCGAAGATGCATTTCTAACACCACCACCCAAAAAAATAAACAATGGCCTATGGTGTTCCTTTCCCTTTTTTTTTTTTTTTTTATAAAATAGATACATAAACATGATTCATAGATATTGATATATATCTATATACATAGTATAATTCATTGTAATTGCATTTTTTTTCTCTTAGTTCCTTGAACTTTGTTGTTGGCAGTCCTTTTGTGAACGCGTCTGCAATTTGCTCTGCTGATGAAATATATTTAAGAATTATTACAGAATTATTACATTGCGTTCAATTTGTTCTCTAATAAAATGAAATGTTATATCAATGTGCGTTGTTATTTTCTGTTGGACTGGATCATTAGCTATATATATATCATAAGCATTTGTTATTATTTTCAAAAATGAAAATTGGGGTATCAAATTTTATATTTATGCTATTTAAAAGAGTTTAACCACATAGCTTATCCCACGCTTTCAAAAAGAGCCATATATTCAGCTTCAGTGGATGATGCTACTTACGATATTTTGATTTCGTGTATTTCCAGGTAATATTACACTAATGAAAAGCTACCCGTTGTACTCTTTCTATCATTTTCATCAGTTCCCCAATCTGCATCTGTATAGCCAATAATGATATTATATTTACCTCTTTTATATATTAACTTGAGATTAATTTGCCCTTTATATATCTTAATACCCTTTTAAAATATCTCCAAAATTCCATATTATTTTTCTTTTGGTAACGGCTTAATATATTAATAGCAACATAAAGATCTGGACGTGTGCATAACATCAAACATCCAATTAAATTTTTACAGAATGCATCAAAACGAATATCTGAGTTTAATGCATGATAATTTAATTTAGCTGCAAGAGGTGTATCTTACTAGATTACACTCTAACATATTAAATTTATTAAAAATCCTTTTTAAATATAAACGTTGATCTAAGCTTATTTTTGTTTCAGTTCTCATAAATTTTATTCCTAAGAATATATTTACTTCTTCTGAATCTACCACTGAAAAGTGTTGCTTAAGATAAAGTTTAAAGGTTTTCATAGTATGTATTTACATTTTGTGTTGCCTCAATACATTATTATATTTACTTCTTTTAGCATTTTGTCAAAACGGTCAACCAGCACCTTGAAGATTGTTTTAAACCATATAATGACTTATGTAGTTTACATACTACGTCATTTTTTTTTATTCTTTCAGGTACTTTCATATAAATTTCCTCATTAAATATACCGTTTTAAAATGCAATTTTTACATCTATATGATGAACTAACAATTTAGATTGAGAGCTAAGAAGCTAAGAAGAATCTAAAAGTTTCAATCTTTGTTACTGGGGTAAAAGTTTCTTTATAGTCTGATAGATATTGCTGACTGCTATCAACAGAGCTATCTATTTGACCATATTACCATGTTCATCAGATTTAGTTGTAAAAATCAATTTATTATCAATAATATTTTATTTTCTGGCCTTTTTACTAATGACCAAGTTTTATTTAATATAAGTGATTGAATTTCATCCTGTATCGCTTTTTTTTTTTATTGTTTTCTGTCTTCCCTTGTTTTAATTTCATGATTTGTTATAGGAAGATCAGTGAGTACATTTGAAAATAATATGAGACTTGCGTAAATATCATCATATTGATCTTTATTATAGCAGGGTGCAGGATGTTTTTGAATTCTTTCACTTCTTCTAATTTTAGTATTTTGTGACTCAAAAGTATCTGCACTTTCGGTAGTTTTTTTTGTTTTTTTTTTGTTTTTTTTTTTGTTTTTTTTTTGTTTTTCTTTTTTTTGTTTTTTTTTCTGTCCCAGATTTATCAGGTTTTGGAATAGTTTCATCTGGTTTTGTGCCAGATTTATCAGCTGAAATACTACTATTATCTGGTTTTGTTCCAGATTTATCAGCTGTAGTACTACTATCTGGTTTTGTTCTAGATTTATCAGCCATAGTACTACTAGAATCTGGTTTTGTTCCAGATTTATCAGCTGTAGTACTACTAGTATCTAGTTTTGTTCCAGATTTATCAGCTGTAGGACTATTCCCTGATATATCTGTATTTTGTGGACGAGTTATTTGGAATGTGATTTCGTCAAAAATAAATTTCCATGCTGTGAAAAATTTAGCTAAAACAACACTCCATATTTTATATTCATTTGGTTCACATCCAACTAATATACCTTTCATACATTTTTTATCAAATTTATTTGTTTTTGTTTTATTATGTATGTATGTGGTTGAACCAAAGACTTTTAAGTGATTTAATTTTGGTTTCTTATTATTCCACAATTCATATGGTGTTTTGTTAATATTTAGAGCTTTTGTAGGTGAAAAATTAATTTAAAAAAATTTTCAGTCAAAACTGCTTCACCCCAAAAAGTTTTCTCTAAATATGCAGAAGCTATTATACTACGTGTTTTACTGTATAGTACGATTCATTCGTTCTGCTACACCATTTTGTTGTGGTGTACGCGAACCGTCAAATGATATGTGATACCTTTTTGGGTACAAAAATCTTTAAAATCATTTGACAAGTATTCACAACCATTATCACAATACAGGTTTACTACTTTTAAATTAAAAAGTGCTACACTTCTAGTCACAAAATCTTTAAACATATTAGGTAATTGAGATCGAAATATTAGTAAGTATGTAACGGTATAATGACTATAATCGTCTATAAATGTTACATAGTATTCTTTATTGTCTATTGTTGTAGGTGTAATTGGACTGCATATATATAAACAATAAATAATGCCGTTTTTTAAGATTCTTATTTTTTATGTGCAAATTTTCCATATATACAAGCTTCACATAAAATTTTAGAGGGTCTTATGTGTTTTAAATGGTCAATATCTTCGGCTAATTGATAATTTTCGCAAATTTATCATTACTGATATGACCTAAACGTTCATGCCATATTATAAATGTATTTATTTGAGCGGTATTTATATTATGTCTCAAGTTAATTAAATTTTGAGGTATAGTGAAATTAACAACAATTAAATTATTCAAGGACATACCTGATAAGATTTTCTTTTTTTATTTTTTTTATACTGTTTCACCTGTACTCTATCTGGGTGGATAATTATCGTCATTCCTTTGTTCTGCATGCGGATAACTGATAATATGTTGTAGGGAACTTCAGAGCAGCCTTGAATTTCATAATTTGTTCTAATATTGTACCCTTCTTCGTTGCTGCAACTGTTGCACCAAATTTTGCCACTCCAATATTTATAGTTGTAGGTAAATCGTAGCATGTTGTAAAAATACCATGCTGGTTTACTATATGATCCGTAACACCAGAATCAAGAAGAAAAGTTATTTCGTTTGGACTGAGATTTATGCAATTTTGATTTTGTAACTTGAAAACAAAACTATTATCAATGTTGGCTTGTTGAATTGTCTTTAGTGTACGTGAGCGATCATTATTTATGCCTATCACTTCCTTATAATAATAGCAATCCTTTTTAAGAAGGTCACGTCGACCACAATGTTCACATTTAATATGTGAAACTTTGTATCTTGCCTGGAATACCTTTTCTTGATTTTACAAAAAAAAATTGTTTTTCTTTCCTGATACATGGCTTCTTTCAAGCTTATTTCCTTCACAATGATGAATGTTTTTCAAATTTGCACACTTATTGAAGCATGACTTGTGTCAGTATTAGTTTTAAGTTTAACTTCATGATCTAGAAGACTTGTTTTTACAAAACTTATATTTAAATCATCATTTAATGTCTCGTGCGCTGTTATTACTCTATCATAGGGTAGAGGCAAGGTTAATAATAGATGGGATACTTTATCCATTTCATCCAATTTTGCTCCAGCGAAATAATTTCAGTAATGGTGTCCTCAAAATCGGTGAAATGATGGATTAAGCTTACATCATCTTTTAATTTCAATATTAAGAGCTTCTTTCATAGTGCAGGTAGCTAAACTACGTCTTTCACAAATTTTATCAGGATTTGCCAAAATCTGTTTCGCAACATTTTTTTTTTTGACAAGACCTTTTTTAATTCTGCAGGTTGTTCATCTGGTATTTCTTCGTTGATCACATTTAAAACATTTAATTCCACAAGCAATGTCTTGACACGGAATTTCCATACACTATAACGTTCACCACTAAATTGTTCAATATTCCGTTTGTAGTAATGTTTTCAATTTTAAACACAATATATATGTATACACAACTGATAGTTAATTAAAAAAAATTGAGATAGATATCACACAATGTGTATTGGAATTAATTACAGGTTTAATCGCGTAAACTGGCCCATAACCTATTGGGAATGGGTATTAAAATAAAACGCAGTGTACTTGAATATGTGTATATTCGATATTAACGTGTCTGTAGAACTAACTCAAGAGAAAAATAATCTTGTACATATATCGCATTTCTCCAGTGCATCTTATATAAAGAAATACACTGATACATAATAGAGTGCTGACATTTTAATGAGCATAACATATACAGAGAACTCGAGCGGGTAACACTACAGACCACACATATATTTGTGATTTATATTTTTGTATAGGAAATGCCGAAGATGCATTTCTAACATGCGCCATATGCTTTGGCGTAAAAGCATAAAAATGAGAATATGGATTTATAGCTACAGCAGTCAAACTCAAGAAGTAAAAAAAAAATAAAAAGAAGTTCAATAAATATTTAAATTTAAAATTGAAATATACCCATAATATTAACAGACAAAATTAATCAAATGATGGCAATAATTGGAACGTTTGAAAAGAAGAATAAGCGTCCACTACTTGTAAAATCACATTTATTTATAATCACTCTGTATCACTGAAACAGAACGTACGCGTTTTAAAAATCTGTTTACAGATTCACATCAAAACGTAAGACTTGTTTGTGTACTACGTTGATTCGCTGATTGACCAGAATATAGATAAAATTATAATACAGTAACAGTTGTAACTAAATATTATAGCCACATGTACGTTTATATATCAGATATATGAATACACGTTCATACATTCCGAATTCTGTAAGACAACAAGATCAACAAGATGACAACAAAAGCAAAATCGTAAGTGTGATCAAAACTACTAATAACAATTGACTTAACACAAGTACCATTTACAATCTGTAACAAAGCTATCAAAATGACAAAATTAAGCTTAAAAAGGTTTTAATTTTACGATTATGTAAGTGCCTTGACATTTATAAGATATCAAACATATTTAAAAGTACATATCGCTATCACACAATCAACTAGGATCCTATTTCATGGTTCAGACCTCTTGATTAACTGTTTTTGAATCGCTGTAGTACACATAAACTACTTAACGTTTCAATCTAACTTCTGAACAAGTTGATTTGATGCTTAATACTTGTTAAAAACACAATTAACCTTATGCTTCAATTGGTTAATATTTTCATTTGGCATATTTCGAATAGTATACTACATGTCCTAATTATAATTTTCATCACTGAGAAAAGCTAATTTTAAAGTAGTTTAAAATTAGCATACTACATGTATTTGAGCATCCAATAATCGGCATACAATGAAGTCTCGATTCTTCGTTTCTTACATACACATCGGAATATCATTTTTACCAATGTTAATATACAGGTTACCCCTAAATAGGTGCCAGGCTATGGGAATCTGAAGAATACGTATAAATGTCTAACTGAATATCACAAAAGAAATTTCTTTGTAACTCATCAAAAACTTCTACATTTTTAGGGCCAAAATGTAGTTAAAGTCGGTTCATAACTTTGTTTATCATATATGCATTTACGTAAATACCACAGTTCAAAAGATTTTCTCTGGCGATGTTTTACTTTCTTACACGTAGTATAAGGAAGTATTGTGATGATGAAAATTTTCGACCTCGAGATTTTTGCAGATGTCCACGTTTTGAAGTCCCCTGATACCGAAAAAGTGGTTTTTAAAAAATGTGTGTGTGTCTGTGTGTCTGTGTGTCTGTATGTGTGTGTGTGACCACGATAGTGGTCAAACCGCTGTAGATATCAATTCCAAATTTTGTATTTACGTGTATAATCTCCCTCTTGAGATCTGATTAGTTTTTCAGTAAAATCGGTAGACCGGAAGTAGCAGTTCACTTCAGTGAAAAATTCGAATTTTGCCAATATTTTGTCAATTACTAAGTTTAAACAAATTTATAAAGAATTGAAATGTACTCAAAATTAAGTTTGAGATAAATTATCTTAAAAAGGTTTTTCGAAATTCCAAGCGGAAGTAGGTCTTTTACTCTTATCGAAAATCAGTTTTTTGCGAATATCTCGCAAGTCATGCTTTCTAGGCAGGTATGTACATTACGAGTATAAAAGTATTTAAATTATAATTTTAAATATCTTTTGTATAAAAAAAATTTCAAAATTCGAACCGGAAGTACCACTTACTCTTACCTAATAGCGATTTCTTGCAGATATGTCGTAAATTATGTATTCTATATATATTTATTAAGAGTACAAAAGTATTCAGAGTTGAATTTATAATATTTTTTGTATACATGAAATTTCAAAATTCGGACCGGAAGTGGCACTTTTACTCTTAGCGAGTAGCACTTTTTTTCGAATATCTTGCAAAGTATGCATTCTATAGCGATTTATTAAGAGAATGAAAGTACTTAGAATAGGATTTTGAATAAGTTTTGTATAAAAAATTCTTAAAATTGTATAGTTTGAAACGCTCATACGTATAAGAAAGTCGTGTGGTGGCCACACCTATTTTTTTCCTGTGTACACTGCTCGAGAACCTGTCCGTTGCCTACTTTTTCCTTTGTCTTGTTTTATATAAGTCTCCAGTAACGGGCTCCTCTGGGGTGAAGATTGTCTCCCTGTCTTATCCTTGTAATTACTTTAATTTTATTTAATAAATATGCCCGTCTGTGCGTGTTGCGGTGGCACTAATGTTGCGCATAAAATTATCAACTGCTGCGTTTGTGATAAACAGTACAGAATTGATTGCGTTAATGTCTCTATTGCCGAGGCTCGCAAATTACACTTAAAGAAGGGCTTTACTTGGATTTGTGGGGGCTGTATCGGTATGGGTAGCGATCTTAACGGCTTGAGGGCTGTTCTTGTTTCTCTTCAGGAAGAGATCAAAATTCTTAAACAATCTTTATTGGAAACTACATGTGGCTCATCGTCATCGCTTCTTGGTTATGAGAAGATTATACACGAAATTTCAGACAGGGATAAACGCAAGGCAAATATAGTCATATTCGGCGCACGTGAGGCGGGGTGCGGTAGTAATGCCGAACAACTGGTTGTTGATAAGAAGTTGATTCTTGAAGTTTGCTCGGAGGCTCAGGTTGACGACGAGAGTTTGGGGATCTCTAAATTGGGCAAGTTTGACTCGACAACGTGGCTAAACTTAAATCCAAGTTTCCTAATATATCAATTTTTAAGGATCGCACTCCGATGCAGCTTTAGTTGCATAAGGATGCCAAGGCTGAATTGAGCAATCGTTTAAATAATGGTGAATCAAATTTGAACATTAAGTATATCAAAGGCATACCTACTGTTACTTCTTTAAACTGAATAATCCCAACGTATTTTCCACGCATTTGAACATTTTTATTACCAGAACACCCGTGGCTTGCGCACAAAGACACATTCTTTTTTTGCCGGTGCTTGTGAAAATTTCTTTGATGTAATCGTTTTAACCGAAACTTGGCTTGATGATTCGTTTTCTATCTCTGAGCTGTTTCCTCCGTCATATTATGTCCTTCGATCTGATCGAAAATTTTCTTTAATAAACAAAGCAATTGGTGGTGGAGTTCTGCTTGCTTTGAGTGTTGCGATTTCTTGTCAACTGGCTGAAGTGGATTGGACATTTTTAACTCATATAAACGATGTCGACCTTGCTCTTCAACAATTTATAATACCATGTACATCGTATTGGATGCTTCTGTACATAAGTACTGTTCTAGTAATGTTCACTCATCATATCCGGAATGGTATACTTCCAACATAATTAAAAATCTAAAACTGAAAGATTATTATAGGCGACATAATTTGGGAATACGATTAATATGCTCTGCGGTATATTTTTTTTTTATTTATTTAATTACCTCTTGTAATTAAGTGGTTCATTTCATTTCTAATTAACTTTATATAACTAAGATTCAAATTATTTTTTTTTACAATACTATTAAATTACCCAACGCATTTAAACTCTTGAGTTTTAACTTTAATTGGTAAATAAAATTTAGACAGTTTTGTTCATATCTGATTCACAATAATTTCCAAAACATATGAAAGCTATTCGTAATTCACTGATTGTTATAACTTAAAAATAATAGTGTTTTTTTTAATTTTAAATAGAAGATTATACAGGGTGATCTACTCCTTGTTAGATTTTTCATGTCTTATTGTTGGAAATAAATTTTGTTATTGTTGAATATTTTGTGTATGTGTCTTGCTACACCTAGTGCACCCCCTTAATTATTTCTGCCGTCGGGATAAATAGCTTTTGGAGTGGGCCTGAGTAAAACTTAGACGGCTGGCGCCTAAGAGTCATCCACCTTCAGGAATCTGAATGATCTACCCCTAAATCCGAGAGTTAGTGGCACAGGCTCCACCCCATCTTTTCCAACACGTACTAGGGAAGTGAGAGGTAAGGCAGGTTGAAGGTGACACACGATAAAATTTCCGAAACTTTCACAATTTTAATTGGACAAGGCTGCAGGTGTGAAAACCCCGACAAACGGACACATCCTTATTTCTCAAACGGATGACATTAATCTAGATTTCGTCAGCGCCAATTGCGCCTCCTCTCTGCCAGGTCGATCCGAGGCGAGGGAAGGCGTAATAATATATATGAATCTATTATGAGTTTAAGATTTAAAAATAAGTTAAGATTTATTTATAACTAAAGAAACATAGAAATTTCAAGGAGCGCATAAATAATAATAGCATCCCATAGTACGAAAGTTTCTGTGTTGCACACCAATCATTACAAAATCTCAGCTAAATGTTAAAGGAAATCTCAGCAAGCAATCTGAACGTATACTAAATAAAAATATCATGGAACCTCGCGTGCAAAGTTTTAAATGTATACTTCACAAAACAAAAATTAAAAAGCAAGACAAGAACAATAGAGACACTGACCCTAGTCGTAATAAGTTGACATTTAATACTGACTCTAATTAAACTAACTCAAGAATGTTATTTAATACATTTACGAACTGCAATCGCTGAACGTGAAATTTAATTAAAGAATTATGAAGACAAAATAATTGATAAACATAAATAAAATCAAGTTTTAAAATGGGATATAAATGAAATTTCAAAGTTTCAATGAGCTCATCAAAAAGCAACGCAAAACTTCAATTATCAAACAAGAATTTTGAAACCTCTATGGTATAGCAAAAACTGATTAAAAATTAGGTATATAATGTGGTGCTCGTAGCGGATCAAAACTACATTGAAGAAATTGTCTGTGTAATTGTATAATTACAGAATATCCGACACGTGCTACGCCCTTCCAAAAGATTAAATTAAAATTAATTTTCAAGATCAAACAAAGGCGCAGAAAAATGGCGTCATTGTGAAACTAAAAATTACCTTCGACACTGATAGGAAAAAGTAATGGCCACACTAAAATAATTGTATCGCCTCTTAAAAGCCAGCAAAGTTTCGGAAAGTTTATGGCCAGACCTTCAAGGATGCCTTACCTGTCACTACCCTTGCGTACAGATGATAAATATGGTGAAAGGAACAGCCTCCAACTCAATCGTTTGTGGGTCGTGGATTTACACAGAATCTCAGCTGGACGCCATCTCCCTATGTGTAATATTCCCTTCCGCAAAATTATCTTTGCTCCGAGATAAAAATCATTTTAATTATTCAAAGTAGCAAAACATTATACAAAACCACAAATTCAGAATAACAAACACGAGCTGTTTAAGATATAAAATTAATTATAAAATTTGAAATTAAAAAAAACAAATATTTACATAAGATTACGAGCGATATTAGTTCGTTATACACAAAAATAAAAATATATGACAATGTCAATTAAGTGACAGAGGTACTCTATTTTTGGATATCCTGTATATTGCACATGTATTATCAATATTAGTTTCAATTCATTCAAAAATAAATTAATGCTAGCGATAGCTAGAGATCTCAGCTTTACAAAGATTTAACAATTGTGTCAATACGTGTCTAACACTGTATATAGATATAAATGTACTTAAGAATTAAAGGAAACTACGACAAATGGTTGTACAAAAAAATAAAATAATGAAAAGCCGGCTTAAGGCCTCCAAAATTTAATTTGAAATAACAATTAAATGATAAACATTTAACCCTCGTAAACTGAAATTATTCTATGCCAACACCGGGTAAGTTCTGGCACTAGATTCGAAATGCTTAAATGAAAACTTGAATGAAAATTTAATTAACGTTCTCTAACGTTCTAATCAATGCAAATCCTACATAAAACTAAGACATAGCCTTAACTCGTGCTACAAAGTTGCAACGAGAAATTATATGAAATTTCAGAGCAAGAGAACCTTATGATATAAAAAAATTAAATTTAAAATGAAACAACAAATAAGGCTAACGGTAACTTACAGATTAACACACTCGATTAGAAGAAAACAAATAACATTTATCTTATCCTACAAAGAAGGCGCGGCCTGACACATACGGAAGGAACTGGATATAACTCTTCTATTCGGGCTTCCAGGAAAAATAAAGTTTGTGTAAGAACAGCCAAGATTCTTAGCACTACTGATTCGGTAGTTAAGTTATCTTCTATGTACAGTAAATTACATAAGAATCCTCAAGTACAAATAGCTCTTAATTTCCAGTCACTTATGACGTTATATGCGAGAAATTCCGCACAAAATAAGAAGCTATAAGACAAATATTCAAACTAAGTTAAAAATAATCACTGCGACAATAATCCGCTTAACAAGTGCAATTTCTATTGAACAATATCGGTATTATTTCACCAAATAATTAGCAGTGACTAGCCATCGAAAATAAATCTGCTTCTATATCAATCAAACGGCAAAAATCAAACGAACGAGAAGATGATAACATTAACGATAACAGCATTCGACGGCCAAGACGAGAACTATAAATTGCAATGGTACCAACATGTACAATTATACCGTAGATATTTGTAAACAAAAAGGAAGCCTACTAATTACCAGGAAAGAAAGGAGAAATTAAAAGAAAATTCTCTAAGACAAAGCAAAAGTAAAAAGTACTTAATTTCTATTTAAATTCGAAGTCACCAGATTAGCGTAATTAAGGTTGTATATGTATCAGTTAGAATAAAACATTCAATAGACCAAGCGTAATTAATAACTTAGAATTTAAACTAATTCATATTTAAATTAAAAATACTAAAATTCATTACTACTACATATGATAACATGATGGATAAAATTAAATCAAATCGAAAGTTGCTAACAACGTCAAAACGACAGAAAACATAACAATAATCCTACCAAAATAAATAAAAGAAACAAAATTCCAGAATATACAGAACTGTTCAAAATTAACGTAATACACGCTATATTTTAAACATTAAATTAACAAGGCAAACTCAATACAAAGTTTATCCTAATTCTCGATATGTAATTTACATCAAAAACGAAATTACCCAATATTTAAACTGCAAATTAACGGAAATGAGTTATTTATGTGGACACTAAATAAACTAAAATAAACTGGTTTTACATTACCTTAGAACATTTTAGCGATTCTCCATAAAAAACCTGTTCGGCAGACGCAAACGGAGACAAAATGGCCGCCCTCGTTACAGCAAAAATGTTCCAAGCATGTAATGATAATTGGGGCGCGTTGTAATGATACTCGGGGCAACAGAAAAAGACACTAAGAAAAGAAAGGACAACATCCACAAGAAAATTTATAACGTACTCACGAGGATTAATTAAGGGGCAGCTTACTCAAATTCAACGTTGATTAGATCCCACTTGATTAATAACCCGAAACGCGTCCAGTAATTTTCCAAAACATCTCAAATCCAATACAGTAAGAATGAGTTTAGAGAATATTACATTTTTAAATCGTGTTATTTGGAAAAATTCTATATTTCTTTTAATAAATGTATAAATATATACATCAGTTTGTTGTAATATTTGACTATATTGTACAACAAATGTAGGGATTTATTTTGTCTTAATAAGATCATTAGTTCTGATGCTGTAGAAGAAATATTTTAATATGTTAGGCTTAAAGGAGGTGCAAATGATGCTACCGATTCCTAGCAGCTGGAAATGCTAGAAGACAAATATTGTGCCGTGTAATAGTAAAATCTTCCAAAACAGTTGAAAGCGTCGTTTATGTTTATACCGCATCGTTTTTTAATACCAAGAAGTCATCTACACAATTCAAATAAACACTTTAGAAGATAATTGATCCTTAATTAATTTTACCTTTTGAACTATTAGAAGAAATTAGAGATGTAAGTAAATATAAGTGCAAAATTGTTATTCTTGAAACTACCCAATACTTTTAATTTTATTTCGTTCTATTTCATTATTTTAAAATTATTAATAATAAATATTGTAAAGTTAATGTTTAAAGTGTTATTTTAATGTTTAATTCAATAAAAATTCCAAAATTATTCTATTTGAGTTTATTATTCTACTACTAGATGGTGTTCCATAAGGGCCGATATTTGAGGTAAGCAGAATTGTTGTGGCCATAATTTCGTACAGCATCAGCGAGATCCTGCTGGTCATGGTTTATGTTTATAGCGTCACTTGTGCCATCTACAAACGAATCTTAAAGATTCCACTTGTTACTCTTATGAATCATGTAAAATACACTTTTTGCGTATTTGTATGGTACGCTTAACTCAAGAGTTATTTAATTACTACATTGAATTTCCCTTTCAATTATTTCTCTTTTTTTTAAATTTATCAAATGTGTATATACTAATAATACATTAATGAGTATCTAAAGAAAAGAGTATCACATACAACACTGTGAAGCACCACCTATTACCAAATATAGAGGCACATCAGTTATACAAACTGTTTGACAAACATTTGCTGATAGGAATAATATACAAAAAATAAACAAGTTATTAGGTTGTTCATAAATTAAAGAAAACTTGTTATACATTAACCTGACGCATATTAATTATAATTAGTGGCCAATGAGTTCTTTTATTAAAAAGTTGTCTAAACAGTATTTAAAACACTTTGTTCGTTGATATGCATGAGTTTCAATTATTTTCATATATCTGATAACGTACTTTAAACATTTTTTGTACTTAGCGCCTTCGAAGTGATATTTCGTGCATACATCGCTAAACCAGCAACGAGTGCTTCCCTGTCGACTTGGCTGTAAAAATTGCAAAAACACTGGCTTTTTGGGACAATAAAAGCAATTGATCTTTATATTAATAAAGTTTAGTCTATATAAAAATACTACAATACTACTTCTTGGGATTTTTCTTGATAAAAAGTTAGGAATATAGAATTAATCACCCAAGCAAAATCCACATTGACAGTTAATTGTAATCAAACCAAAAAAAAGCGTAAATACCACTATAAATACAGGGGTTCAGCATCTAGTACGACACGTTTTTAAGAAGGTTTAAGATTATTGAAAAATGACGAAATTAAACAAACTTGCTATATATAATAACTTTTATATGTGCAATTTTACTTTTTGAAAATAATATCTTCTTAACAAAACCTTAACCTATTTCGAAAATTTACCATAACTCTGAGAAGGAGTTGAGCATTAATACCCTGACGTTCTTAAAAAAAATGTCTTTCAATGCCTGAATAGTTTGTAGTCGGTTCTTATATACCCCATCCTTTAAAAGGCATCATAATAAGAAATCGCGAGCCTATAAATCCGGAGATCTTAGCGGCCAATTTATGTTACCGTATTTTGATATAACTTTATTAGGAAACATTTCCCTTAGAGTAAGAAGAGCCTGCCTCACTGTTTGGGCTGTCGTACCATACTGCTGAAATCATATGTTGTCTTGCCCCAATATTCATAGTTCTCCTACCAAAAAATTCTGTAGCATCTGTATGTATGTGACTGCTTGATTATTTTTCTCGGAAAAGTATGGTCCAACGATTCTAAAAATTGATACTCCATACCATACTGTCACTTTCTGGTCATGCAGCGGAATTTCATTTAACTGTTGAAGATTTCCGGTAACCAGTACCGATAATTCTGTTTATTTATGAAACCGCTTAAATGAAAGTGAACTTCATTCGTCAATAACACACTACGCAACATATTTTGATCTTCATTCAAAATTTCTAAGAATTCTCTATAAAATGTCATGCAAAGTGCTCTATCGCATTCCTTTAGAGACTGCACAAAATCATTCATCCACATTAAAATAGTTTTTCATGATGAAATTCTCCCATGCCTTTCAAAATTAAATTCTCGTTGAAAACTTCTTTGAGTTTCGATAACAGAGCCATTTCTAATAAACTCAATCACTGCATAAATACGTTGGCTTAGTGTAAATTTCTCCATTTTAATCAAAAGTGCATGTATTGTCATGAACTTTAATGTCAAACTAACATCATATTATTTAGTTTTTTACAGCAGCTTATTCAAAATGTGTCATACCAGTTGCCGAACCCTGTATAAGAATAAATACGTCGTGAGCGAAAACATAATTTTAAAGGAGATGAAAATTTAATGTAAATAGTGCATATATGACATGCTTAAATTAATTAGGTAATCTATTTTAGATTAGGTATGATACAAATCAGATTAATCAAGAATATTTTTAATTTAATGCTTGTACAAAAAATATTGTATGCATTCGCGTAAAAGTTTCTTTCAGTCGCTTGTACCATAAAAATGCGCTCATGCGAGAACACAGTCTTGCCGCACTTAATTCGTAAATAAGTATTGTTCGAAAAACACATTGCAACCATGTCATCTGAAACTACAAAAACCATATCAGTTCAAAATTACTATATCAGATTAAATTATTGCCATTGACTATAACAAATAATGCAAGAAAATAAGAAATTTTTGTCTAAGGGTGAATATGCTACTTCTGGTCCAAATTTTGAAATCCCTTTTATACACAAATTATTCAAAACCAATCTGTAAACACTTTCATATTCTTAATATATCTATCTACAAAGTGTGGCTTGCGAGATAATCACAAAAAAAAAACTATTTGTCGTTAAGAGTAAAAGACATATTCAGTTTCAAAAACTCTTTTTATAAAATTTGTACAATTTCTAGGAAGCAATTTAGAGGAATTTTTGGAAGATATCGCACTACATTTAAGGAGAGACATGTGACTATAATATTTTTAATGAAAACAATTATATTATGCTCTACATTTCATTACTATACTTTAAGATGATTATTCCAGTCAAACACATATAAAAATGTACAGTATGCCTGTAAAGACAAATGATTATGCGTGAATGTATTCAAAATTATTTAGAAGACAGTCGATACTCATTTGAAAATTGCTTGAAATAATTTTTACATATTTTAATGTTATGTTTATCTTTATTTTATAGTTCATGTTCCATTAATACCATCCATTTGCATAACAGTTCCTGTTCCTACAACTACTTAAATTAAGTTATTTGTTTGTTTGGTTTCAAACTGTTGCAGCATTTATTATAAAATATTTTTATTTTACTATCTTATGAAATATATGTATTTCAAAACTGTTTTTATAATAAAGTTTATTAAAGTTGAGCTTACAAATATGATTCTTGTATGAGAAGGTGGAATTGCAAAAACAATTACTAATTATAAACTTTGAATTGTTTATAAAATTGCACGTCAAAAGTATGCAAGTTACCTACCTAGTGTCTCATTTCTATCACTTGTATTTATGTATGTACAGGGGTCATTAATAATAAATTACCCACCCTTTATCATCGTTATTATTGCATATACAAACAAATGTTTCAAATAAAGGTTATGTGGCTGAGACTGAATTTTATTTGCATGCTATCAAAAACACAGTGACGTGCAGATACAACGGTATAAAAAAAATTAAATGGAATAGCCTGTATATTATTAAATTTTTATAATGGTCTTTTTACTCTGATTTCAAAAATACTCCATATGATACTGGTATCTTAAACCGTTTTCAAGTTACTAAATGTCGAATATCGTAGTTACTGTACTATGGAAAAGTTAACATTAATAAAGTAAGCTATGAAAATGATAATTATTGTGTTTGATAAATCACATTTCCATTTTAACTATTTTATTAAGGAAATGTCATTTATCAAACACAATAATTGTCATCTTCATAGCTTACTTTACTAATGTTAACTTTTCCATAGTACAGTAACTACGATATTCAACATTTAATAACTCGAAAACGGTTTAAGATACTGGTATCATATGGTATATTTTCGAAATCAAAGTAAGAAACCATTAAAAAATTTAATAATATACAGGGTATTCCATTTAAAAAAAAATTTTTTCTTTTTACACCGCTGTATCTGCACTCCACTGTGTTTTTGATACTATGCAAAAAAATTCAGTCTCAGCCACACAACTTTTATTTGAAACATTTTTTTGTATATACAATAATAACGATGATGAAGGGTGGGTAACTTATTATGAATAACCCCGTACATTTAAAAAAAAACGCTTCAAAAATGTTAATTTAGTTCTCTCTGCAATATATCCGCGTTTATTACTCAATTAAGGAATATATAATGAAGAAAATATATTAATAGCTCTTGAAAGCTTTAGTTTATTTCTTGAGAAACAAACCGAATTCATCACTATCAAAAATTACGAATAAATTATAAAATGTCAAAGCGAATATGGTGATGTGAATTCGACCAGTGGTAAAAAAATCACATGATTTAAGAATAAGGAATTCTATTGCTGTATCGAGTTGTATCCAAACTATTACTTTTGAAGATATGTAAAGCATATAGTATATAAAAAATGAGGTGTGGCCACCACACGACTTTCTTATGAGCGTTTCAAACTATACAATTTAAAAAAAAAGAATTATACAGATGTTATTCAAAATCCTATTCTAAGTACTTCCATTGCCTTAATAAATCTCTATAGAATGCATATCTTGCAAGATATTCGAAAAAAAAGTGCTACTCGCTAAGAGTGAAAGTGTTACTTCCGGTCCGAATTTAGCAATTTCATGTATACAAAGAATATTGCAAATCCAGCTCTAAATACTTTTGTACTCTTGATAAATATGTGGTAAATTATGCATTCTAATTTACCACATATTTGCAAAAAATCGCTATTCGGTAAGAGTAAAAGTCGTACTTCCGGTCCTAATTTTGAAATTTTTTTTATACAAAAGGTATTGAAAATTAAGTTCTAATAGTATATTATGCAATGAGCATTTAATGATAGCTATTAAGACACGAGTAAGAAAATTACAATACGAAGCGAAGCCGAGTATTGTAATGAATACGAGTGTCTTAATAGCCATTAAATGCGAGTTGCATACACTATTTTTTCTACGACCCCATAATAAAACATTATTTTTTGAACATTCCATTTCATAAATTGAGGTTAAAATTTTCCATGCACCTTTGCGAATTTAGCTGGTAATAAATTGTTCGTGGTTACTAAGGCTTGTTCCATAATTTCTGGTGGACTCAAATTTTACATTTCACTGTCATTATCCCTCATTTTTACCGTTTATATTTTCAAAAAAGCACAAATTTTAAGTACTTACTTGTAAATTGCAGAGAACTGTCACACTTATTTAATTTGTATATCTGTCACATATGCAGTCGCCATATTGAATATTGTTTGAATATTGGAATGTCGCACTCCTATTGGATATAAACTTGTATCGTAATGAAAAATCTGTATTCCTATTGGATATAAACGTGTATCATAATGAAAATCTGTATCGTAATGGACATCATTAAAGTACAGGTTCGGCATATCTAATAATACAATTAAAGTATGGGAGTAGAAAAATACTTTTATACTCGTAACGTACCTGTCTAAAAAGGATGACTTGCAAAATATTGGCAAAAAACTGATTTTCGAAAAGAGTAAAAGACCTGCTTCCGGTAGGAATTTTGAAAAACTATCATAATAAAATTTTTCTCAAACTTAATTTTGAGTGCATATGAAGTCTTTATAAATTTATTTAAAATTAGTAGTTCACAAAATATTGGACATTTTTGTACTGCCAGACATACTATAATTATAGTATTTGTATGATAATTACAACTTTATGTACTATAAGATTTCAAAGTGGATATAGAACGTACATACAATCTACTATAATATTATATTTCTTACAACATACAGAAATAAAGCCACTCCCACGGTCATCTAATAATAATCAATTATTGAATGGTTTTGTAAATCTGGACAAAAATCAGGAAACGCAAAATATTTCGAATAAATTAGTAACGGAAATTCAGGCATTTATTATTTATAGGATAGAGGATTTACGTAAATGTACCTAAGCTGCAATCAATTAATGTACGCACATATTCAGAAAAATAAGTTTGAAAATTCTAAGATATTGATATAGAATTTGATTTCGACTAATGTTTAAGTTTTATCGACTTTTAAATTTACTTTTACTTTCCACCCAGAAAATTTTAATTGAGTTACATTTTGTGTTTTTCAAAGTTTTATGTTAGGTTATACTAACTAAAATAAAAATTAAACATACATATCGGTATTTATTTATTGTATGTAGGTATTCTATTTCTGAATGTAGTATTTTCATTTAGCGCTCTGTACTATAAATGGTTCCAACTTAGTCGGCAACACTGTCGGAACGTATACAGGGCACAGAGTAGTGCAGTGCGTCGATTGCATAGAATAATTTTGTGTAAGCCCAATCTCATTGTGCTTGCCTTTCTTTAATAAATATATCAGAATCATATCTTAGCGCATTGCAGAATATCCGAGAGAATATCTGACATAATATGTATTTATAATTGAAATATAAAATATCTAAAACTACTTGTATTGCTATAGACATTCTCGTAAGTACATAATCTCAATATCGAAAGAACATTTATTTCCATATTTTAGTAGTATAGTAAACTATAGTGTGCAATGCATACATATTTATTGTTGTGCCCAGTCTGTGTCTTAATCTAGTTTTTAAATTAGGTAACTGTTATAATGGTGTCACTGGTATATAAAAAGTTTTATCATATATACATAGACTTCGCCAAAAAAAAAAAAAACGTAAATGTTAATACTGAGAGAAAATCATAAATAAGGGAAGTAGTTATCCCCTAAACGTTTACGGGCATGGTACAATTTAATTATTATGTAAAGTATTTTGTAAAGTGATGGCGCCACATTCAATGTAAACGCAAACTGAATCACCTTCAGAGCGCTAGGTGGCGTTCCTGTAGCTTCCGGTACATCCGATCAATAACACATTTCTTGTGTAATCAATTAGAAATATTTTAGTGAAATCGTAATTTATTCGAATTACAATTATATTTACCGTTGCGGTGCATCTATTTAATATATTAGATGTTATTTTTAATATTTATGTGTGATATGTATATATATAATGGATGTATTTAATTGATTTACCTATAGCCGTTTATAATATTAATGATTTTGCTGGTTTATTCATAGTATGTTTCTTCTCACTAGCGTATAACTAAAAATTACTTCACACACGCACAACATAATTAAGAAGTTCTACGAGTCTACGAATTTATATTTATTTATTGATGAACAAACATTTGTACAAAAACTCACATTTATTAGTATATTGAAAATATTTCAGTTGAACATATTGTTATTGCATTAAGGGCTGGTTTTTTCAATTCCGATTAAAATGCTGTTTCGTATAGTCATTGATTAAAATACCGGTTAGTGCAAATTGGCGTGTTTCTAACACCGATTAACATAATACCTAAACCACAAAATAATAGAATTATTACGTATACGCAGATAAACATTTCTCACTTTAAGTATATATAGACTGTCTGATGAGGTTCCGTGGAGACATGTCTTGAAGAGAAATGCTCAAGCAGCATATAGTGCTTTTCACAATGCTTTTCTCGCATTGCATAACTTGTACTTTCCTGTAAAACAAAACAGAATAAATAGCAACAAAAAATTGGAATTGAAAAACGAAGACATCTTAAACACGAAAAATAGGCTAGATGCTTTAGGTACTGTTTTAGCAGTAAACAATGATGATGTAACAAAGCAGGCATATAATGAATGCGGTAAAGAGTATATAACTCTGATAAATACTGCTCAGAGGTCAAAAAACAATGAGTACATTATGAGGATCGCTGATAAGCAGAAGGCAATTTGGAAAGTTATTAATGCAGAAAGTGGAAAAAAGCCAGAAAACTCACTTGATACAAACACAATTTCTTTGACAAGCAATGAGTTTAACGAATACTTTACCAATATCGGTATACAGAAGATAGCGAGTTATGCCTAGACAATGAGGAGATGGTAGAAATTTATACAACATGCAGCGAAATATGCTTCTTCGGACCTGTTAAAGATAAAAAAACCCTGGACATTTTTAACATCACTGTGAGTATAATACGTGAAGTATTAACGGAAACTATTGAACCGTTAACTGATATTATCAACAAATTCGCTAAAGTCATTCCTATTCGCAAAAAAGATTCTAAGACATCCTTCGAAAACTCGACCTATATCGATCTTACCTGTAATATCCAAAATTCTCGAGACTGCAGTAAAAAATAGAATATTACCCTCTTTTGAAAAACACCACTGTTCCGTCGTACGACGGTGTCGTCATATATTATTAATCATATATTCTTATTATTATTAATTTAATTATTATTAAGTTTCTATTTGTCACACTGTATATCATATATTCGTGTTCTTGGTTGATCTAATTGACCATACCTATACCTGCGCGAGAAGGTACATTTGCGGTGATTTCATGCCGGCTATTCATGATCGCACGTAAACGTAATTGTAACTAAGTATTTTGGAAAAAACATTACCTTAAGTTTACGATCCTTTGTCAAAAGAAGCAGATATTTGTCTATTATTTACTTAGTACAAAGGGTCTTTCCCCTTCATAAAACATTGCCTGTAATTTGCTTTCTTTGACAAAGAGACAGCATCTTTCACTTTTATTGCACATAATTTAAGATAAATTACAAAGGCAGACGGTCATCAGGAATTTCCGTCAGAACCTTGCAAATCGGTATATTATCATTTAATAAAGGAAATGTTTAGGTTGACGTCAACGAATAGGTTGATCTACCAATAGCATTTCGTTTGGTGGGAGTAATTAATATTTTCAAGTTATTCTTGCTCTTAAGAAATGACAGTACAATTCAAGATGTAACATCAAACAGTCGCTTCAAGACATACAATAACAGTACAACTCAAGATGTAACATCAAGCAGTCGCTTCAAGACTTAAATCAACATTTCATTTCAAGATTTTATGTCAAAACAGTGTGTGTTCAAAGCAAAATTTAAGTAGTTCAATTCCTGATTGTAAAACAATACAATTCGTATCAATATACGAATAAATCGTCACAAGCAATTCGAATAAATTAACAAACGCGTCAATTTAAGGTGTAGTTAAAATAAATAGTTAGTGCTACAGTGCTGCAGTTTTATTTAATCAACGAAGCCTTTGGTCCTTCGATTAACATTTTGAGAAAACTAGCGTGGAGTCGCTTCTACAGTCCATCATCAAAATACGTTGGCTTCACGCAAACCCAACATTTTGGTCATTCGAGCCGGATTTCAGCGCCACAGGAAAAGATCAACATCAGGAAATCAGCAAAGAAAACAATTAGACAACAATCCACGGAAAAAGGTGAGTCTCCAATTTTGTTACTTTCCCGCATTTCCTAATCCATTCATATCATCATGTCTCTTGAACCGGAAAAAGAGAAATTACTATCAGGACTCAACTACAAAACACGCGCAATCAAATCATCAATCACAAAATTCAGTACATATCTTGAAACAATCGATGAAACAAATTTCAGTGTCTTTCAAATAAATACACGAATATCAAAAACAAAAGAATTGTGGACAGAATATTATCAGGTTCAAATGCAAATCGAACAGCTCAACATGGGGGAAGGTACAAGGAGTAATGATTCGGCATTTGAGGATCAATATTTTAACGGAATATCACGCGCTGAAGAAATATTAGCCATGTATTCAAAATCTAAGACACAGATCAATTTTGATTTACACAACCAACGGCCCACATTACCACACGAGAATCAAGACATTCAAGGTCGCATACGATTGCCGCAGATTTCATTACCATCCTTTTCGGGAGCCTTTGAAGAATGGACTCCATTTTATGAAACATTTGAATCATTAATAAATTCCAACGAATCACTTTCTAGCGTACAGAAATTCCATTACCTTAAGTCATGTTTAAAAGGGGAAGCTGCCAATTGCATTCAAGAATTGCAAGTTTCCGCAATCAACTACGAAATTGCATGGAAAGCACTAAAGGGTAGGTTTGATAATAAACGATTAATAATAAAAAAACATCTTGTCGCAATTCTTGAGCTGCCAAATTGCATGCATGAGAATTACATAACATTAAGACAAATTCTTGATGGTGTGCAAACTCACACGAGAGCATTAAAATCATTAGGTCGTCCGGTGGACGCTTGGGACGACTGGTTAATACTCTCAATCACAAATAAAATAGATAGAACAACTAATAAGGAATGGGAGTCAAGTATAAAAGAGAATACTATACCAACATTCAAAGAATTTTTAGATTTCTTATCATATAAATGCAAGACACTGGAAGCTATTTCAAAAAATCTGTCTCAAGAAAAGTCACATAAAACTCAGAAATCAGCATTAGCGCCCTTTTCACGACAAGACAGTCAATGCGTTATATGCAAGGCCAATCATTTTATATATCAATGTCAAAGTTTTTTAAACATGTCAGTAGTGGAAAGATCAAAGCAAGTCAAATCTGCCAAGCTCTGTTCTAACTGCCTCAGGTCAGGTCATCAAATAAACAAATGCAATTCGACCAATTGCAGGAAATGTGGTAACAAACACAATACATTACTTCATTTTGAAAAAGCAAGAGTGTCGGAAACTCAAGACGGACCATTAACAACAAATAATACAGATCAAGCAATATCAAATGCAGTGTCAGCACACTCTTCAGAATTATATTACTCTGGGCAAGTTCTGTTGTCTACAGCTATTATTAAAGTCGCAGATTGTAATAATGCATGGCACTCATGTAGGGCATTATTAGACTCAGGCTCGCAATCTAATTTCATATCAACCTCGCTAGCGCAAAGGCTTAATTTAAAGGAAAAGCGTGTGAATATCCCTGTGAGTGGTATCAATCAAACAAGTACACAGATAAGCAAGTCAGTTCTAGTTAATATCAAGTCAAACTATAATGAGTATGGCACAGAGTTAAATTGTCTAATTCTAAACAATATTACAAACGATATTCCATCAAATTTCATTGAAAGGAGTTGCCTTAATATTCCACAAAACTTAAAATTGGCTGACCCTGAATTTAATCGACCCAACAAGATCGATATGTTAATAGGAGCGGAGTTGTTCTGGCATCTTCTATGCGTAGGTCAAATAAAATTAGCAAATACTAACCTAATCATGCAAAAGACACAGTTGGGATGGATAACATCCGGGGCACTGAACGATAAACGGGCGCAACAAACAAGCAAAATATGTAATTTAGCCCTAGATGACAGTATAGCAAGGTTTTGGGAGATCGAACATATCAGTAACAGGAGCAATTACACCGCGGAAGAAGTAGCTTGCGAACAACACTTTATTAACAACTATGCTCGAAACAGTGAAGGTAGATATATTGTTAAGTTACCTCTTATAAACGATGCAGAAATAAGTTTAGGAAATTCGAAAGATTTAGCAACAAAAAGGTTTTACTCACTAGAAAGAAAGATGCAGAAGCAATCGAAACTGAAAGAACAATACGTACAGTTCATAAACGAATATTTACAATTAGGACACATGCAAGCAGTAGGAGTGGATATTAATCGCACCTTCTACTGGTCGGACTCTACTATAGTATTAGCGTGGATTAATACTACTTCCAGGCACTTGAAAACCTTCGTTGCCAACAGAGTTAGCGAAATTCAAGATATAAGTGATGTCACTAATTGGAATCACATCAGCACAAATGAGAATCCCTCAGACCTGCTATCTCGAGGTTCGTCATCGGAACAATTATTGCACAATCAGATCTGGTGGAAAGGACCTACCTGGATGGCGAATCATCATACACTGTGGCCGCGATCAAGAGAGAACTTCAAAGAAATAGAAATACCAGAGAGGCGAATTATGGCTGCAATTAGTAACATAAGCTGTTCATCATTCGATTTATTTCAACGATTCTCCAAATTCTCAAAACTACAGCGAGTAGTATGTTATTGTCGCCGCTTCATATGTAATGTGAAATCGCGCGTAAAGGGGAATCACGCAGATATTATCATTGGCCCGCTAACCGTTGCCGAATTGAATGCAACAACAAAGATGTTGGCGGCCGTAGCTCAAGCAGAATCCTTCCCAGAAGAATTTAAATGTTTACAAACCAATAGAAATGTAAAAGCTGAAAGTAAGTTAAGGTGCTTGAACCCATTTATTGACGCACAAAATCTTATTAGATTAGGCGGCAGATTACAAAACGCTCAGTGTCATTACGAAGAAAAACACCCAATTGTACTACCTAGCAAGCACATTTTTACTAAATTACTGATAGAGCATACACATCGCTTAGAACTTCATGCAGGAACACAAGGCACCTTAGCGGCAATTCGCACAAGATACTGGCCTATAGCTGGGCGGAATACCGTCCGTCATATTATAAGAAATTGCGTACGATGTTTTAAAGCTAAGCCGGTACCCCATCAGCCTATCATGGGAAACCTACCCGCTGTACGAACTGAACCTGGGCGACCCTTTATCAATGTAGGAGTAGACTACTGTGGCCCGTTCTTAATCCGTAATAATACTAAGAGGAAGTCGGCGTTATTGAAGGCATATATTGCTATATTCGTCTGTATGGCAACAAAGGCGGTGCATATAGAATTAGTTAGTAGTCTCGACACTGATTCTTTTATGAACGCCTTAAAACGATTTATATCAAGACGAGGAATGGTGTCAAATATTTATTCAGATAACGGCACTAATTTTGTCAAGGCAAACAAGGAATTAAAGGAGCTTCACAAAATGTTCACAACAAACGAACATGAAAAAATAATAAATTACTTATCGAACGAAGGAATTTCATGGCACTTTATACCACCTAGAGCTCCACATTTCGGCGGTATCTGGGAGGCGGCAGTCAAATCCTTCAAATATCATTTTAAACGTATAATTGGAAATGCACACTTCACATTCGAAGAATTCTCCACCATTTCCATCCAAATTGAGGCCATTCTAAATTCCCGGCCTATTATTCCTCTATCCGAAGACCCGACAGACCTATCAGTCCTAACTCCGGGTCATTTTCTTATTGGAGACTCACTTAGAGGTATTTTAGAGCCTAATTTATTACCGTTACATGTAAATAAGTTGTCTCGATTGCAATTAATAGAGCGCAGCAAACAGCACTTTTGGCAGAGATGGTCGAAGGAATACCTTCAACAGATGCAAGGAAGAAGTAAATGGACAAGGCATTCGGACAAGGCATTGCAAGTAGGGCAACTAGTTCTCATAAAGGAAGACAACATACTACCAATGTCCTGGCCCGCAGGAAGAGTGTTAACCATCCATCCAGGGAGTGATGGTGTTGTACGTGCAGTGACATTAAAAACAATACGAGGCGAAATGAAGAGACCCGCCAACAGATTATGCATTCTACCTATGTCAAATGAGTGAAGTGCTATGTAACTATTAAGTTTCGAAAGCCGATCTTTCAACGCGGGCGGCATGTTCCGTCGTACGACGGTGTCGTCATATATTATTAATCATATATTCTTATTATTATTAATTTAATTATTATTAAGTTTCTATTTGTCACACTGTATATCATATATTCGTGTTCTTGGTTGATCTAATTGACCATACCTATACCTGCGCGAGAAGGTACATTTGCGGTGATTGCATGCCGGCTATTCATGATCGCACGTAAACGTAATTGTAACTAAGTATTTTGGAAAAAACATTACCTTAAGTTTACGATCCTTTGTCAAAAGAAGCAGATATTTGTCTATTATTTACTTAGTACAAAGGGTCTTTCCCCTTCATAAAACATTGCCTGTAATTTGCTTTCTTTGACAAAGAGACAGCATCTTTCACTTTTATTGCACATAATTTAAGATAAATTACAAAGGCAGACGGTCATCAGGAATTTCCGTCAGAACCTTGCAAATCGGTATATTATCATTTAATAAAGGAAATGTTTAGGTTGACTTCAACGAATAGGTTGATCTACCAATAGCATTTCGTTTGGTGGGAGTAATTAATATTTTCAAGTTATTCTTGCTCTTAAGAAATGACAGTACAATTCAAGATGTAACATCAAACAGTCGCTTCAAGACATACAATAACAGTACAACTCAAGATGTAACATCAAGCAGTCGCTTCAAGACTTAAATCAACATTTCATTTCAAGATTTTATGTCAAAACAGTGTGTGTTCAAAGCAAAATTTAAGTAGTTCAATTCCTGATTGTAAAACAATACAATTCGTATCAATATACGAATAAATCGTCACAAGCAATTCGAATAAATTAACAAACGCGTCAATTTAAGGTGTAGTTAAAATAAATAGTTAGTGCTACAGTGCTGCAGTTTTATTTAATCAACGAAGCCTTTGGTCCTTCGATTAACATTTTGAGAAAACTAGCGTGGAGTCGCTTCTACAGTCCATCATCAAAATACGTTGGCTTCACGCAAACCCAACAACCACCATTTAGCAGAACAGCAGCATGGTTACCGGTCAGATCGATCAAGAATGACAGCAATGATTGGATTGGTCAATGATATTTTGACAGCGAGGGATAATAAAGAGAGTAATGAGTTAATAAGATGTGACCTGAGTAAAGCTTTTGACAGCGTTCCTCATGCTAGATTGTTGGGCAAGCTATATACTTACGGGATTAGGGGTGTGGCTTATGAGTTACTTCGATCATATCTCCAGGATCGACGTCAAACGGTATGGTGGCAGGGCAACACTTCCGAATGGCGGAATGTGAATTGTCTGCCTCAGGGCTCCATACTTGGACCCATATTATTTATTATTTATATAAATGATTTACCTTCTAACTTAACCTGCGATGCTTATTTGTATGCTGATGATACATCTCTATTGATTAAGGGAAATAACAACAACTTAAGTGACATAAGAGAAACTGAAATGGAAAAAGTAAAACATGGTTTGCCAGTAACAAATTAAAATTAAATAACGAAAAGACTAACATACTTGCTTTCCCAATGGGTCAATATCAGACTGGGGACGGAGCAACCTTTTTGGGAATACACATAAGCGATGGGTTAAAATGGACTGATCACATAAATATACTGTGTAGCAGATTGAGCACGGTGATATATACAATAAGAAAAATGGGGAATGTTTTTTCCATTCAAACTGCAAAATTGGCATATTTTTCAAATTTCCACAGTCCTGCATCCTATGGTATAGTCGTGTGGGGGAGTAGCTCGTGTATCCAGACTGTTTTACTACTGCAGAAGAGAGCTGTTAGAGTGCTGTGCGGCCTACAGTATGGAGACAGTTGTAGAAACTATTTTAAACACCAGCGAATACTTACCATCATAAGTTTATACATTCTAGAGTGTGTGAAATTTGTGCATAAGAACCTGCGCGTTTTTGACAAAACTCCATGTACCATGAACACGACACAAGACACAAAGACGAATTAGCGATTCCACACCATCGTCTGGCTACAACCCAACAAGGGACCGAAGCTATACAATCGTCTACCTGAGGAGATAAAGACTTTGGGCGTCACTGGATTTTGCTGCTTTTGCATTCATTCTATACTGTTGATGAATATCTGGAGCTGGTTTTTTGCTTTGATTTTAATTCTGATTTTATGTTAGTAAGTTGATATTGTTTTGTGTCATTTTGTAAGGAGTTGACTTGTTCATTCTATTGTATCGAATTTTGTCTTATATATGTATATGTGTGCCCTTTCATGTATATGTAATGACGTGTCATATGATTTACATTATTATGACTAATAAAGACTGATTACTGATTGCTGATTAATAATTGATTAAAATACATATTAGTACAAATTTACGTTTTTCCAACACAAGTTACCGCTGATCATTGATTAAGAATGCCGTTAATCGTAGACACTTTAACCAATATTTTGGGGCGCCTGATCATTAAAAAGATGAATATGATTTCTACACATGCGTATAACACAGAAAATCTGAATTTTTATTATTATCCTAGCAACACTTCGAATTTCGCGGTGTTTTAACTTGGATACGAAGACAATTGAGGAGAATACAGGTAGGCTAATTCACATTTTATTGCGAAATTACTAAACACACCATGTATTCAAACAATAGATTGGTCAAAAAATAGATGTAGAAACATTTAATGGCACAATTATATTTCTATTCACTAATATTGCAGTGAAATATCAACGAGCACACCTCTATATGTTATTCAATTGCTTCCAGTGCAAACTTAAAAGACCCATAAAATTCGAAAAATGCAGCTAGGGTCTGACAGCGGTTATGTTTTCATATGCACTTTGGAATTAACTAGTAATTATTTTTATTAGTGCCATTGTAATTGTAATTATTGCTTCTTTTATAAATAAAATGAAGATTACAATTAAACGCTAATTAGCATAATATTTATTTGTCTGAAAAGAATGCATGTAACTTTAGGCTACTACAGAAGTAAATTAATTGATAGCCATATCAAAATAACTTGTGTCGATGAACGTAGAAGAAATGTTCACTTTGCAAGCGACCAATGAAATAATTATTGTTATATTTTGTATATACACATACAGCGACTAAAAATTTCCTAAGAACAATTCCCGGATTGAAAAATTCCCCGACCGGAAAATTCCCCGAGAAAGAATTTACCGAATGGGAAAGTCACCAACAGATACTGAATATCAAACTTTCTTTTTCTCAGGGTAGGATAAGCAGGATCATCCTGACGTGGTCAAACGCTTAATTCCTTTTTCTTTTTAAGTTACGCTAATTTCTAAAGAATACAAACGAACTAAAACCAGAATTTACAACTTCCCAAAAGAAGTTTATCAAAATTTCAACTAGAAGCCGGTCTTCTATCCTTACCAACAATTAGTCAATTGCAAATATCGATAAAATTAGAAAAGATTTTCAAAATATAAAATAACTTAAACCTGATTTTTATTTATGCATAAGACTCAAAGTTGCACAAATACTACAGAAAATTTGTCATATAAGACATATTGTGGCACATGTCATGTGAGTTTTTAATATTTAATAAATTATAATATTATTTAAAATTGATCAAGATAAATAGAGTTTGTTTATAAAATACTTCCAATAGGATAAGTACATTTAAGATTCGAAAATAAGCTTAACGAAAAACATAAGGTAAAAATAATGAACACGAATATTAAAATCAACCTGTGTATGTATAGGTCTGCGCCTGTGAACAAGATTGCACCTAATCGGCTAAGTAATGTTAGATGCAAGAGCTAATTAGTTTTTGAGCAAAATGTGTAATGTGTAGAGCGAAAGTAATATTTTGTGAATATCAGGCAAAGTTTATATCGAAAGTATTTAGAAGTTAGTTTGGATCTATTTTTACTCATATCCAGAAATATTTTTGTGTTAAATTTGATAGGCTTGTTTGAAAACAAGCAGGAAAGGAACTGTAGAGCGTAACACTCGCGAAAGTGCCAATACAGGCATTATCCTATACTTAACATGCACTTGACCATAGGTTTACTCATGCATTTCTAGTGATTTTAAGCCATAATATTATATACACTCTTGTCTATTAACAGTGAACGGTGTTTGGACTAGCAATAGTCAGATCAATGCCCTGTGCAATATGTTTTATGTGGAAAGGGCTTAGATAATAAATAATCAAAATATAGATGGTTGTATATAGATCGTTTAAGGTGTAATACATGCAATGCATGGAGCAAATTTTGTGTAGTACTTAATTTTCTTGATTTAAAGGTTTTCTGAAGAAACAATTGATACGTTGAATTTTGAAATTAATTTAACCATTCGGTTATAAAAACCATATAATATTAATAAAATTAGACAATTGAATTGAAAATATTAGTCAAATTTGGGATCTTTCCAATAAAATTAGTCCTCTTAGAAGTACTTCTTCTTATGGTTTGGGAAGCCAATTAAGAAATATTAACTTAATTATCCAAAAATCACGACCATAACTAAAGTGATGTAAAAGGGAGTTTTGATGATATTTTATGTAATGTATTTATGTAATTTAATTTTCGATCCATTCGACGTTATACAGGGTGTCCCAGAAATAAAAAGACGGAGTAACAGATATGTAAAGTCCGAACAGAAACAGGCCCAAATATACCGCAATAACGAAGAAATTAAAATTTTAATTTTCTATGTTGTTTTTAAGATAAAAAAAATTACATTACGGACCTGGCACAGAATGTATGTTTATAATTCACGTAAGAATGTTCATTTGTAAATAGAAACGAAGACGCATTCATAGACAAAAATACGCTTTTATTTGCATAAAACGGGAAAAAAACGTTAAATCGTAAAAACGTATTTTTTGCGGGATGTGTCTAAATAACGCAGCTATGTAGTCGGTTATTGACCCAGATGGGTGACCTACTTTCTTGCAGGCAATAAAAGGTTGTTTTTATTTTTAAAATAGGAAGGTTGTTGCTCTTTAATGTGTTCGTAGTTGGAAACAGCTGATTATTAGAATATTCAATAAATCGTATTTTTTAGCAGGTTTAAAATTAAAGTAATTAATGGTTTGATATTTATTATGAAGTATCTATTCCTCCTCCTTTTTTTTTAACACAAGTAATACGCTGTGGCTAGGGGCACGCGAGCGTGCCGCTTAGTTTGAAATTATAGGCACGTAGCTGACGTCACTGCTGTTATGACGATATCATTTAACGTGCGCTGAAATCTGAAATTAGAGGCACGTGTATAAGAAATGGGGAAAATATGGATGTTCTAGTTTGTGGTGCGGATTTCTGTTAGTGTTAGTGGATTATTGCAGTTTATAACGACATAAACTATTAAATATGGACGGTCTAACAGGTCAATACTGTATTTTAATAATAGTTATATCACTAAACAAAGCGTGCTCTGATTTTGTATTATGCACACGTAATGCATAATACAAAATTAATCCTTGAGGAATTGGGGTTAGGAAATAATTTATCCTGACTAGATTTATGTCATAAACAGTACTTCATAAGGTATCTTATGTCTCATTTTTTTAAGATAACAATATGGCTACAGTTACGATAAATAATAGTAGTAATGACAGAAATGAGACTATTAATGAAAAAAAAAAGAATTAACACTTGGTCTCCAGTTTGGTTCCTATAATGAACTAAAGAAATATTCAGAAATCTATAAAGACCGTTGAAGTCCTCTCTAGAATTTTATAAACTTGAATATGCATGTATCCATGGTAAAGAAATTCCTAAAAGAGGAAATGTATTACGACAGGCTAGGTTACTATAGCTTTTAAATAACCGATAAAATTGTTTTGACTTCCGTAATAATTTTCAGCACGCTACGCTTAGGATGTAATGCGAATTTCAAACTACGTATTTGTCCAGGAGGCCAATATTTAAAAGTATATAGTTGTAATAGAACATACAAAACATGAACTTTCGATTGTAAGCAAATATGTAGTTAATAATATGTATAAACATAAAATTAAAGTTTTATTTTCTAGAAAGTTTTTGATCATTTACCTCAAAATCGTATATTAACTGAAACAGGACTTGGAAATGTGCAAGATTATTTATGTTTGGACGCAAATAAGAAGAAGATACAGAATAAAATCCGTGGTAAAAAGACAAAATTAAAAGATCCTCACTACAAACTCAAGACTGGGAAAAATCATTTGGCAGAAACTGTGAACAAATGTGACAAATAGCAATTTAAATAATACAACAAATAACCATATGGAGTCAATTAACCATAAAATCAAACCAGTAGTACCTAAGAATTCCACTTTAACCGACTTTGTTAAATAATTTTTCATTTTTTTGGATAGCCATAATCAAGAACGCGACAATCGAGCAGCTAACCACATTTTGAAGCGACCACAGCACCGATTTCAAAACCATAAAAAAGATTTATTGCAGTATGTGAATATTTCAACAGGTTACAGTTTCAAGTATATCCAGAAACAGATAGATTTAATCACAAAAGTCAAAATATTAAAGGAATATAATGAGGTATGTGTCGAATAAGAACATAAAATGGAAATATAATAAATGTTACAACAGACAATTTCCAATGTCCTAATTTTTCTTCCATGATGTTGCCTGCCGAATTATCTTAGCCGTAAGAAAACATAAAAACATAACAGTATTTGCCGACAACTACTTGTGTCACATACGATGGACAAAAAATTATTATTTATCAAAACATAGAATTGGAACAACCAAGTCAGATATTGTGGCAAAACTAAAACATGTAGTAATCGAAAAGCCTAAAGTGATGGACTTTAACCGAAAAACGAAAATCAGCCACTTTAATTACCAATTATTTAATCAACTTAATTAGCATTTCCAGCAATAGTGAATTCAACTATAGATTAGATTTATTGAAGAAAATGCAACACTGCTGGAGAACTGGAAACGAAGTGACAATTATTAAGTGGGAATTATATTACAACAGGTGAGGCAAATTGTGATCTGATCGATACAGAAATAGATACTCAGGCATACGATAATAATCAAGAAACGATCTCACAACAAAATAGTGTTAGAGTAGTATTGTCTGATGGAGATATAAGTGAATTGACAGTTAATAATTTAGCAAACATGCAACACATTACATTTGTTGATGAACCCTTTGGTGATAGTGAACATAACATAATAACAATAATAATAATGAAAATATTGAAACTGATTTATTAAAATCAATAGTGTTGCCCTCAAAAATTAAGAAAAGGGGGATACCCAAGGGACATGATTATAAGACAGTAATAAATCTTAATCAATGCAATAAAAATAGTAAAAGCAAGACATTCTCACATTTATTTTAAACAATCAACTAGACGCTATAAGGAAAGCATCCTTTGATACAGAATGTTCTACTAAAACTTTCCAATAATATTTTATTTATCCTTAGTAAGGGTTTTGTTAATTTGATGTTTTTGTAATAAAAAGACTTATTTTGACTCTAATTGTTATTTATATTCCTTAAAAAAAAAATAATGAAAACTATTATTAATTATTCGCATAACTTATACATTGGCGCAGAATAAACTAATGACTTGACGTACCCCTAATTTCAAATTTAGGTGCACGTTAAATGATAATGTCATAACAGCAGTGACGTCAGCCACGTGCCTATAATTCCCAATTAATCGGCACGCTCGCGTGCCCCTAGCCACAGCGCAAGTAATATGGTGGTTCTGAAAAGCACCGATTGTGAAAGTGAAGGAGGTGAATATTTAGTGCAGGGTCGGCGTAAGGCCAATTGAATTCTTTATTATCTTTTTTTCTGCCGTTTGCGCACGAATAAAAACTTGATATTTTGAGGGTACGTTTTTACACAATCTAGCTCATCTTTTTATTTCTGGGACACCCTGTATATGTGGCTGACTTACTGCTCGTGCATTTGCATTTTAGGTAATTTTACAGTTTTGGATTTTTTCCAATGATTACTTCCATAAACTAATCAATTTTAACATGATATCAATTTAATAAAATTACAGATTACTAATTCTATTTCATTATATTGGCAATGTTATACTTGCATATACGTATGATCATATGCTTAGAAAATGATATCTATTTTCTGCACGAGTCTGGCGACAAAGCAAATGAAGGAAGATATTTCCAAGCCGCCGTACTTGAACATTTCTAAATTGCTTTGCGTAAATCAATTACAGACACTCGTTATATAAGCTGTTTATTGCAGTGATTGATTGTCTAAAGCTGGATGAACACCAATTATACAGAATGTTTAACAAAGTATTTGCTTGAAGGAACATACACACAAATTAATCCAATTATTACGTTGTTGTACACAAATTAACGAAGTATCCTATATGTTTAATTACACATTAATATAACTTTTATAACTATATAGATTATACAAACATATATACCGTTTGACTGAAATAAAAGTAGATATAGGGAAATACAGACACGCACACATGTGCATGCAAACATGAAATGGAGGGGTACGATAGTAGGGGAGTACAGATGAGTTCATATCGGGACACCGGGGTACCCAGGCTTTAGTGCAAAACGTTGAAAGTTAGTATGTAGACGTTTGCTTTAAGGAATTGCTACGCTCTTTACGGCTTTTGTATAATATTTTGGTAACTGATGTATAATGTATTAACATTGAACTGAAACAAAACTCTATAAAATTTGAAACTAAAATAAAATTCTGATAAAAAATTAAATAAAATTCTCACATTTAAAACGAAAGAAAATATTATACTTAATGAACTATACAAGATTTAATGTTGAAGATGTTCAAATGTCTGTTTGCATCAAGCAGTACCCTAAACGATTGTAAAACCCATTTTGTACATTCGATTGCATTTCAGGAGTTATCATTTGTATGGCGTTAAGAATTTGTTCTCCTAAGCCATATTTGCGAGCTTGCTCAGATACAATGTATGTACATGTATGTTCACGCTCTAAAGTTACGGAACGAATGTGTTGTCCCCGCTCTCGATCTCCCCACTATCTCCCCACACCACCGGTCTTATACATAGGTACATGTTTATGTGTGTGTATTTGAAGATGCATATTAACTTTTAACTACGACAATCTGTATAAGAGATGAAATTGAAACAAGGTCCAAGTTCCCACAGATTCTTTATTTAAATTACGGCCGTAATTTAAATAAAGAATCTGTGGGAACTTGGACCTTGTTTCAATTTCATCTCTTAACTATCCACCCACACATGGCCCATCGTACCAATTTAAATATATATATTTCTTCATTAACAATTTGCTAATACAGTGTGTTGGTTGGTAAATTAATTTTGTTTGATTGGCGTGTATTTCAATCATTCCCATATAGTTCGTTCTGTACACCAAACATTTTGTTTGTCAAAAAAATGCTTGTCTTGAATTGTATTGTATTTTCAAAAAAATTGCTTTAAAGTAAAAGTGTCACTTGCAGTCTCAATTTTAAAAATTAATTAAGTCATAAGAAAACTTCAAAATGTGGGTATTTTCAAATCTGGAGATCCGAAATCTTCACTACACATTTCCTTACACTACCTATAATATAGTAAAATCAATAGGAGTTTGACAAATTATAAATCCCTTTTAGGTGTTATCCGTTATAAGAATTTGTTATGATAGGTTTTCCTTTTCCTTTTAAACTCTCTATAATAAAATACCTTCAAACTATTATTGTTTCATAGTTTCGCTTCTGTTTAAAGTTTCCATTATAAGCGGTTGGCAAAATTATTCGGTATAACAATCTAATCTATAACTTGAACAAATATTTAATTAGTGACTATGGCGGATCGGTTCAGCATCCTTTACAAATACTGTTTATCAAATCAAGTTACTAAAACGTTAAATGTTCAAATCGCACTATTAAATATGTTTGAACTTAATCAAAATATTAGACCAAATTTTATATCAACACATGCAGAGATTTTAACGATTTACACCAATGTTAATACTAAAAAGTATATTTTGCTAAACGAGTTGGGTTCAGTTTTAAATACGATTTCTCTGATGAGTCTCGCATTTTTATTCTAAATATTTGCAAATTGTTGTTACATGTTTTCAACTGTACACCGAAAGAAATGTAATTTGCACTTTATAACAACTAAACAAATTATATATAATAAATAATAAAGCTGTGTAGTATATTTATATTAAAATTTATTAAACAATATAATTGGCATCATAATATTTTATTTTCAAATCTTTAATATTTCTAGATTTAAAGCTTAAATTAAGTTTTAAGAAAACACTTGACAAAATTACTGAATGAAGTAAATTATTATTTGAAACTATTTAAGCTAAATCATCTGCATACAACTTACAAGAAAATGTAACGTAGAAATTAAGAAAAAGTCGTCATTAATTATTACTAAGATGACTAGAAAATCGTGAATGTAAGTTACTTCAATGAAAAGAGCTCCGAAAGAAAATTCCTTGAGGAGTTGACCATCGACATTTGCCATTGACAGTTTTTTAATTAAAGTTAACTTTTTTGTACTAGTACTGTGATGATGAAAATTTTATATCTCAAGATTTTTTCAGATTTCTCCTCAAAATTCGGTCCGATATAGCCCTTTTAATAACAATTTTTGCAAATATCTGATACATTATGCATATTATAGAGATTTATTAAGACTATAAAAAACTTTAAACTGAATTTGGAGTAATTTTTATATATAAAAAATCAAATTAGGATCGGAATTAACACCTTTACTTACAGGTTTATTACGGAAATAGAACTATTTGAAACTTAGTTTGGAACAACGTTTACATAAAATTGTCGGAACTCACATATCGTGGGCTTACTGCAAAAACTGACCAAGTCAAAATTCATAAAAAATGGGATTATGTGACCAACTGCAAGGAAATGACATGTTTCTAGTCTAGAAAAACTGACCAAGTCTAGGAACAACTGCGCATGGCGCAATCTGTCATTTTTAAAATTGTCCAAGTCTTGCTGATACAATTTTATACAAGTAAAATTGAACAAGTCCACTTGATCATTTTAACATGTTCAAACTACATAAGTCACCATAAACAACTAAAAATGACCAAGTCGACTTGGGCAGTTTTACCGGTTGAAGTGTAGACAGTAGCATGGTATTAGTCAGACATAACCTACAAGTTTTTGACTGAAATACTACAAGTTTTTCTTACTTTATGTGCATTTCAGTGTTTCTAGTGATTACTTTTTATAAAGAATGATGTCTCGAGGCAAAGCTTTAGTAGAAATGTGCAAAGGAATAGTGGTTGAAGGTAATTATACAGTTTTTTTACTTTTCTGTTGTAAGTAAATTGCGGTAAAAAGTTTTATTTATTAAAAATATTGCAAAAGAACCAAATTTAGCGTTTAGGTCTAACACTTTTTGTTGGTATGAAAGTGTAAAACTTTGGCTAAACAGGTAATTTGGTGTCTAATATATTTTTAATAGATCCAGCGACATACGATTTACATCAAACTCTTACAACTAATTAATTTTTTTTTGTTCAGGGTCCGATAATGCAAACAGCTCTATAGAAAATACCGCCAATTCTTCAAACAATTTGAATGTGACTGAGCCAGAGCAAGGAGAATGTAGTCAAGATTATTCCAGTAGCTCTGAGAGCTACATTCCCAGTGAATCAGAAGATTCTTCAGAGTCTGTGTCTGAACCTGCAACAGAAATACCAAAAAAGAGAAGTCGTTGGAGAACATCCGACCCAAGTACCTGGAAACATAATGTAAATAAGATGAATAAAAAGTTATGTCTGCCGTACAAGACAAAAAAAGGATTACAGTTACAAAAGAAACCCAAACATATTATAGATTGTACTTCTTGTAGATACAAGTGTTCCGTCAATTTTGATGACAAAATGAGAAACCAACTGTGTTCTGAATATTGGAAACTAGACTTTGATCGCCAGAAAGACTTTATTCTTTCTCGTGTGGACAACGTAGAACCTAAGTGTCGACGAGTTCGAACTGGAACAGGAGTTCCAAAAAACAGTAGCCGAGTATATCAATTTCTAAAGGACGGGATTAAAACTCGTGTTTGCAAAAAGTTCTTTCTAGGGACTTTATGCATCAGCCATGGACCAGTGGACAGCGCTTTATCAGGTGTCAATGAAGCTGGAATATTTGTTACCTGTGATAAACGTGGACGAAAACCTCCAAGTAATAAAAGCAGCCCAGAAATGATTGCTAGAATCAAGGCACATATTGAGAGTTTTCCCACAATGGAATCTCATTATTGCAGGAAAACTACTAAGAGACAATATTTAGACCCCAATTTATCAATAACAAAAATGCATGCACTGTATGTAGAACAGTGTAGAGAAGAAAATCTCCCGTTTGCGTCCCAAATAACTTATAGACGAATATTTTGCAAGGAATATAATTTAGCCTTCTTCAAGCCGAAAAAAGATCAATGTATGATTTGCGAGAACTTTAAAAAAACCCGTTCTGAAGATTTAGAAATGGAATATAATGCTCATATTCGTCGAAGAGATGAAGCAAATGCACAGAAAACTAAAGATAAGGAGCGAGCTGAATACGATGACAAATTTGTCAGTGCAACTTTTGATTTGCAGAGCGTTTTGCAAATACCATCTTCAGATATTTCACCAATGTATTATAGCCGTAAACTCTGTGTCTATAACCTTACAATTTATGAAGCTGCTACTCCAAATCAAGCCCATTGCTTTGTTTGGTCAGAAGTTAATGGGCAGAGAGGGAGTTGTGAAATCGGTACAGCTTTGCTGAATTGGATCACCAAACTTCCTGAAAACGTTACAGAAATTAGTTTATTTTCGGACACATGCAGTGGCCAAAACAGGAACCAGTATATTGCGGCAATGTTTTTGTATATCGTGCAGTACACCAATGTAGAAACAGTGTATCATAATTATTTAGAGAAAGGGCATTCATACATGGAGGTCGACTCAATGCATAGCGCAATCGAAACTGCCAAAAAGAACGTGCCAGTCTTCACAATGCACGACTGGAAAAATATTTTTAAAATAGCACGTTCCAAAAGGGGAAGAAATAAAGTGAGTGCACCATATTCGGTTCATGAACTCCACTATAATGACTTTCTAGACTTAAAAACGTTAGCAGCGGATGTTATCAAAAATCGAACTACTGATGATAGCGGAAATCGTCTAAATTGGCTAAAGATTAAGACTATGAAATACGAAAAACAGAAACCTATGTGTATTCTCTTTAAATATAATTATAGTGATAATGAATACAGTACTATAGACGTTTCTAGTCGTAATAGAAGCTCAAAAAGCAATAATATTCCACAATCTATTGGCAAGCTGTATTCTAAACCACTCTCAATTTCAGAACTTAAAAAGAAAAATTTGATGACGCTTTGCAGCACAGGGGCTATTCCTGAAGAGTTTCATGGTTGGTATAGCTCTCTTCCAACTGATAAAACAAAGAAAGATACAGCACCAGAACCATCATTTGACTCAGATACAGACTCTGATTAGTGTTATATTTTATTTAAACTTTTCAAAACTATTGTAAGAATTTGAATTTTGGTTTTTATTTTTAATAATAAAGATTGCTTAGATTAAATTTACGAATTGAGTATTTTTTTTAATGAGCAGGTACTGACTAAATGCAAATAATGAAAAAACTTTTACAGGTGAAAATGACCAAGTCATTTTTTTCTACAGAAAAAAAAATAAAATTGTATTTTACAAAACTACAATTTTTAGAAGAGCATTCTAGAAATAGAACTGAAACAAAAAAAGGAAATATTAATGTAAAATTCAGCTACAGATAGTTGAAGAAAATTTGGAGAAAATTCAATTCACTGTTGCTCCATTTCTATAAATATGACTTGGTCACTTTTAGCAGTAAGCCCACGATATGCATAAGAAACTTTTTTAGTATTTCACAAAATACATCTTTTTTTACTTTGATAATTCATAATCCCTTAGCGTAATGCTATATTTAATAGTTTTAGTAGTATATGGTATTGTTCTATTTATTATTATAATAGTGTTGTTTAGAACGATTATCGGATATAGAAAGTATATGTCCATAAGTCTTAATGATAATAATTGTCAAATTTATGTTGCTTTACGCATTAAGAACACGATATCTTTTGTTAAAGAGAGAATATGCGAAATCCGTAAATGGGTATTTTAAAATGGAAAATTCACATTATTTTTACAATTCTACACGATCTACGCATAGACAAGTTTTTGGTTTAGTACTCCAACGTGAATACTATGTACGAGGAAGGATAGAAATAAGTTCTGACCTGTAAACGATAATTTAGAGTATCTGGTCTTAGCATTCAAGTTTTTATTGTCTTATGTATTATCGTTGAGTAATATGGTTATTTATCATGAGTTCGATTTGTGAGATGCATAAAAAGCACCGCTGGAAGGTTGAGCGCGCGTCGAAATTTTTGAGTGTTTGAAAACTGATTCTATGAATGTGCACTATGTTTGCCAGTAGGTTCAACGTGCAAAACTCTATCTTAGAGGTCAAATGAAGGTATCTGAAAAGCAATCAGGATGGATCAGACAACAATCAAGAGATATCACGAAAACACAAGGAACAAACATTTGTCGAGAACATCACTACCGGGGATGAATTTTGGGTTCATAATTTACTCCGAAAACAAGCGGCAATCAAGGGGATATCATTGTCGTGATTCTCCACGAGTACGAAAATTCAGAAAAGTTTCATTAGCGTAAAAATATACTCTCTATTTTCTGTGATGCATTCATACTGAATATCTGCTGAAGAGAGTAACAATTAATTCAGTAAGTTACTTCAAAACATTACGATCACTAAAGACACGTACCCGTAGTGCAAGGTCGGAAAGAACAATTCTTTTCTTGCACATCGACAATGCAAGGCCGCATTTCAGCAATGAAACGATGAAGACAGTGACGAGCCTGAATTTCGCAATTGTTTCGCACATTCCGTACAGTCCTGTTTTGGCGCCTTCAGGTTTCTGGTGATTCCTAAATTTGAAGAAGCTATTGAAAGTCAACATTCTTCATAAGATACTGAAGTTCGGACTGCTTTTCGCAATTAGATCAACAGTAAATGAGAAAGATTTTTCATGGACGGAAAGCTGAAATGGATTCAGCGTTTGGAGAAATGTATTGCACTAAATGGTGATTATCTGAAAAATTAATTATGTTCGAAACGGGTTGAATTATTTTGTTTTTTTTTTATTCTTATTATCTACATGGTTAGTCTTTACATATATTTCCTGCCTCGTATATTTGCTCCATTCATTGTTTTAAATCATCAGGACAATTCTTCTTAAAAGGTACAGCAGACTGTTCTATAGACTTTCTTTACCGAGTTTCATTTTCGGGTTCATTGGTGGCAAAAATGTATCTCCAGTTAGTCCACGTTTCGCATTTAATCATCTGTTTTACCTTCGTTATTGAATTTGAATTCATTAAGCATTCTTGGTCGACCTTGACGAGCCCTGTCTTTTACACTATCAGTTTCAGCAAATTTTGCGACAATTTTGCTCACCGTTGACCGCGAAATCGGTGCGCGGTTTGGATTTTCTGCATTGAAAAACTGACAGGCTTCTTCATGGCTACGTATTTTATCACCACAACCAACAATAATGAGAATTTGAATCCGCTCTTTTTCGCTCAAATTCGCCATTTTCGCAATGCACGTTCAACACTACCAATGGAGCAAGTATTGTGAATGGATAAGTTCAAACACCAAGTAATGAACTGTCAATATGACGTGTCGTAGAAAGCGTGTACGTCTGTCTCGGCCAGTGTCAAATGGCCAATGGCGGACAATTTGAACACTTCCGTTGACATTTTTTTGGTGTCTTGTTTGACGACAATCCAAGATAAACCTCGGATTATAATTTATCTGATTTTTTAAAATAATTTTTGATTAGTTTTTCATTAGAAATAAAATTTTAATTTTTTGAAATTCGAAAGCATTTTTCTCCCAAAAATTGTTATGTAAGGTACCAAACTTTTTATACCGTTGCATGCACAATGGAATACCTAACGACAAGGGGTAATAAATGTGGCGGGTTACCATTTGAAAAAACTAATGACGTCACGCCCGCGCGCAACCAGATGACGACAGAATTAAATTCACGATGTTATAAAGTGCACGGGATAAAAGCAAAATCGACCTGTTTCAGGGTTTCTCCATCAAACCGAAGATAACAGAAATATTAATTTTGTTCCAGACTTTATCTACACCCTGTATATATTATTATGGAAAGTACTTATTTAGCTACGAAACACTGGTATTTATATTTTGCACTGCTCATCAGTATTTGAAAATCCTTAACTATGAAATAAACAAAGACCTAGTATATATAAAATAATATAATACAGAAAGTAGATAACAATTTCTATATTGCATTTCTTACTGCCGAATGAATATGATTCTCAAGAGAAACAAACTTCATATCTTTATGTATCAGTAACTTACATTTTATTGCTTTCTTAGCCCATAACCAACCTACAGCACATACGCTTTCAACAAAATGGTTAATTTTCAAAGATCACTCATATATATATAAAAATAAATATGTTTCGTGGTTTAGAGGCAGATGTCAAAATTTGACAATAAGCTGTCAATTAAAATTCATTGACTACATGATGTAGATGTAAAAGTTTGAGATTGTTCAATTCCATATGATAGACACGCAATATCCCTATTCATATTATTACGTACATTACCTATTCCTTTAATTTTACAGTTTGCATCGATATTATTGTGTGCTGTTGCTAAATCCCTCATGTATTGATAAATCAATACTTTAGTAATACTATATTAATATTAGCGATAGTTCTTATTAACTGTTAATATTTTCAATTCCTACAATTTCAAGCTTTTACATTTACATCATATAGTCTATGAATTTTAATTGACAGCTTATTATGAAATTTTGACATATACCTTTAAACCACGAAACATATTCATTTTTAATACATTTATTGTATATAGGCAAAGAGCTTTAATATATATATATATGTGTATTATATATATATACACAGGGTAAGTAATCTCCGAAGCGGTGTTTTTCTTGTGATAGCTGCTCATTAGGAGCATATTTTAAAAATATTTTGTGTTATACAGAGTGTTCCATAACTTGGTGGCTAACCATACTTATAGTTTTTACTACACTGTGTATAAAGGTTTTTTAAATTTAGGATTCTCAAAAGTAAGACTTTGTGCTACATATATAATTCAATTAACACACTTTCGTAACTATGCCGTACTGCCGATAAGTTTGATATTTGGCTGCTCTACACCTAGAAGTTTTTAATTTCATTTTTAATTTACATATTTCTGCGTTATCACATTTCTTGTTTTATCACTCTAGGGTCATTTAACGCATAGGTCGGTATTATTTACCATGCGATAAAGTTAATTGTTGTCCCCCATAATAACTATAGTCGGCCACCAAGTTATGGAACACTCACAATACAAATTATTTTTAAAATGTGCTCCTAATGAGCAGCTTTCACAAGAAAAAAAAACATTTCGAAATATTTTTACTCTTAAAGACACAATCGACCTTACCCGCGGAGATGACTCACCATGTATATAGATTAACAAAATTAACAAAGCGCAAACAAAAACTTTCTGAAACGCTGTATATAGATACCCAACATTTGTATAATAATTAAAAGCCTGTTAGATTAGCTATCATAGAAAGACTACACCAATATATTGATGAAATTCAATGAAGATTTACATCTTTTATTTTGAATAATGTTACGGATGTCGGGTTCTTATGTTTGAACATTTTGAAACATTGTCAAATCACGGAATCGAACTGATAGGTACATTTATATGTTTTTCCTGCGTATTAATCAGTTCAGTATGGTTTTGTTGCCAGACACATTTGGCAAGAACTACAACTGCAATGGGATCAATAACGAATTCAGCCGTTCCGACTATCTGTGCATGTTAATAACTTTTATTTGATAAGACTGCAAAGACTACTAATTCATAAATGTTTTAATAACTTTAAGTGAATAAATTAATAACATGTGCATTTTTAGATTAATTTTCTTCAAAAATCAATAATTCAATACACTGCTGTAACATAAAATTAAGTCTGTCTTAAAAACCTTATCTACTTTATATTTTCTTATTTTATATTAACTGATACTTTTTACTCTACTTGTAGGTATACTGAACGCTATGGTTCTTCTAATAGCAATGATTAGTTTAATTGTATTCTGTCCATTTTTTCGATTTTCAAGAATAATATTTATTTTATTTATATGTTTATTACTTATTTTAACAATGTTTACATGCATAATTATCAACTCGAAAAATGTTTATTCTGCAAGTCATCTCTTTTTGCCTTAAGCATATGTGTACATAATTATTAGTAAATTAAATATAAAAAAATATAATTCTTTAATAATAATTCAATATAATTAGTAAATACATTTTGTTAATATCGAAATTTAATGAAAATATTGAAGTTGTTGTCAGAATAGTATCCCATTATTTATTATCTTAATTTTTCTGATAGAAGAAACGCATAATAGAAGATAGCATAATTGGGGAGATTCCAGAACAATCAAGAACTTAGGAATATCCTTTTAGACTCGCTCTGCTTCTTTGCACTCCTCTAGATAGACCATATCGACTGGCGCCATGGCGCTGACCTGGACCCGGTAGCGGGTAGTAACGACGTTGAGCACTGGCTGCCACAGACGTGAACGAATCTCGTAACGTCCGCACGCGTTCTACGAACTCCCTCACGTGGTTCACACCCCCTACCCTCGACTACACCCCCTGCATTCATCAAAACACTTTCCCGTATTTCGTGATACGTACTTACACTTTACTTATTTAAGCCATAATATGTTGTTTTTTAAAGAAATTGAAAGTATGTGCAATTTTTACGTGTTTCCATATATAACGTTCAGAACAGACAATACTTGTTGATGTGTAAAATACGTGCAAAAGTGTACTTTGTGTATATATTTAATATATCATTAGTTCATCTATTACGAGGTAATTAACATGGAGTAATTAACACACACGCAGTAAAAATATAGTAGATACACACAAGAAATTAGGTCCAATTAAAATGTTTCAAATTGCATATTTTCTTATACATTCGTTTCACACAAAAATAACATTCATCGTTTGACTTCCCGTAACTTTAATTTAATTAACCAGTTCATGAACTGTAGACTTAGAGTCAATAGTAAAGCAAAAAGCAAAATTATGCAAATAAATATACCATATACTGTATAAACGCCAATATATTACATCCAGATACACACACGTGTATCGATTTCAAACTCTCATGTTTAATACTATTTAATAAATTGAATGGTATTTAATTAAATTATACAAATGATAAATTAACCGTGTTCAAACACACGTATGTACAGTTCTTAAAATTGAAATATCAAATTCTAACTAAGTATTTGTTTAGATTGTTTACTAAATAGATAAAGGGAATACTTTTAGATGTTTCCTTATTCGCTAAGAATATTTGTCTGATATATCCATTTTATTTATGTAGATAGCATGGCCTATATTACTTATTGATTTAAAGTAATAAATTAGGTTGTCTACAGCACTTCATAAAAATGTAATGTGAGGTAAATATAAAACTACATAAATTTTTTAATAGGTAAAATATCTACGTGTTCGGATTTAAAACAAAGAATTTCCGAAATTTATTGAATTCACGTGGTTGTATAAGTAATATTACAAATCTTTTATAGATGAAATAGCACATTTGTATACTATATTATTATAATAATATAAACTGAGAAGTCTTAACTCTCTGATTTGCGGTATCCCCTATAATTGATTATTACACGGATGCATTAAGTATTTTCATATAAATGAATCAAGATTGAAAAACACTATCACATGCTACAAGTATAAATTTGATCCTCTTGAGATTTACAATATCTTTTATTATAGTTCACCACTAACTAACTATTGCTTTTTAACTATAAGCTACAGTGGCGTAACGCAGTCTCAAATTCCTCCCCCACCTCTCGCTAAATTAAGCTCAGGCATATTATCATAACATACTTTCTATGATATTGTTTATTTGCGAAATGAATTAATTTGTGAATTATCTTATTACTTAACCTTAAAGACTACAGACATCAACTATTCCTGATATTCTTACATTACATTGAATGTTTATTAAAGTGAACATACCTAATTCAACACCTGTACACGAAAATAAAGAGCTAATAGTAGAAGGTTTCAGGCACTGGATGTTCAAACAAGTATAATTGAGTTAGAAAAGTCTGCATTGAGGGCGTACGTTTTTCTTTTGGCAAAATCGTTTATCAATTCATTTACCGTCAACAGTCTTGGCCTTCGCTGTTCAATACTTCTACGAGATAAATCAGAAAGGCCTTCTCCTAACACTGCACTACATAAATAATTCCTAATTAATCTTAATTTGGAAAATGATTTTTTACTATAGCGACTGTAATTGGGAGAAATCAAAATAGTAATATAGCATTACACACGTCCGGCAAGTTTGATGCACTACACATACTTTTTATTATTAAAAAGTCGACAATTTTTTTTTATAGAATTCAACTTGCTTAAGTCGTCGGTAAATCCGGCTTTGATTAGAAAATTGAAATTATAAATCATCTTTCCGAAATTTTTGAATCCTACTGGCATTAGTATACAATACTTCATTCATACATTTCACAATATTTTTTGATCATAACAAATAGAATTTCTTTCACATACTCTCAGAACGATTTTTCAATTGATTTGTAATATAAATACTAGCTTTATATGTTTCGACCCCACATAATCGTTAAACGGCTATTCAGCATTGTCATGGATTCTTCCAAATCTTTTTCTGCCGATTGAAATGTTTTTGATGTCAAATTTATGCATTCTAGAGTTTTGCATTGAAACGCAAGCAAAAATACGAATTAAAAATTTTCCATGTGCTTTTTATTAGTTAGAGCTTCCTGTTTCTCTCCACGTTTTATGCTAGTAAGTACAATACTATGAGAATTGCGACAAAATTATACCGAATTGGCAGCACACATTCGAATCTAGAACACCACCTCGTAGTCCATAAAGATGTAACAGTCATCTGAATGCGTTCTTGATCTGTACATTTTTCAAATCAGTTATTAATACATGGATCATTTAAGAAAACATTTAAATTATGAGAAGTACAGTGTATATAACTTGCTATTGATTGTTTACCTTTAATTATTTTTTGTAATTCTCCTTCTGTCCGACTGATATTAGTTGTTCCACCTTATTGTTGCCCTCAACATTTGATCGATGATTGTATGAATTTCGAAAATGTAAAATTTAATGTACTAAATATTTTGCCAGCTAAATTGTTACTTTATAACATATTGATGATGCTCATTGTATTTAGAAAATATAATATCTGATGTTCTAATTTTTTTACCGACCGAATTGTTATTTTAGTAAATCCTAAGTAATACCTACTTGGTTAATTATTATCGTCTACTTCAATTGTTACGTATCTTTACCATATGGAAGTGATGTCTCTTGCCTTCTATGAGCATAATAATGGACAGAAACGAACATTCCTTTATGCTTTCAAAACTATTTTCTTTGATTTTGAAACCCATGATATATAAATTGATTTTGATTTTTTTAGCTTAAATATTTGTCAGTCCTTTTGCTGATAAACTTTTAGGAGAGAGTCGTAGTTTGCCAATAGGTCTATAATGTGTAAAACGTTTCCCCTTTACATATCTCAGTTTTGTCGATGTGCTCGAAAAGGAAGATTACATATCGCTAAAGTCATAGTATTTCGTAATATCACGGAGTTTGTGAACGTTTTCCTTGTGTTTGCTGTCTGACAAAGAATGGATTGTTTTGTTTTGTTTCCAAAAGTCGTATGCGCGACAACCTTGCTTATGAATTCTTCGTATTTTTAATATTTTTAAAAATTCCCGGTAGACAGTTATGGAACATTTGAACAAATATTATTTCTGTCGGCAAAATGTCAACATAACTTACAGTAAACAACATCTAATCAACAGCAATAGCACAATCATGTCCGTTTGACCGTTTGTCCAGTTTTCGTTGTGAAGTTGTGATATGACGTAGAAACAAAAACCTCCACACTTTATAGGTATGTTTTTTGAATTTTTTTTTTGCAATTATGGACCTAAATGTAATAGGTATGGTTTCTCTTAACTCTTTGTCTGTTGGCATACGTATGTATGTCTGCTTTTTATTATGTGTCACTAGATTGGCTAATAATTATGTTAGCAATTTTATTTTTCTTCTTGCAATTCAGTCTCTTACAAATGATCCTCTCAGCAGATTTACTAGCACATGCTAAGAAAGAAGTATTCAACTTCAAATATTTAGTATTAATATTATGTTCTTTTTCCTTGCGATAAAGTTCAAATAATCCAAAAATATTATTTTCCATATTTCCTCAAATATGTGACATTTGAGGATATTTTTTGCCATACCATAATCGACCCATGCACATGATCCGCTAACCGAAAATAAATGAGCAATTCGACCACTTGAATTGTTATCTGTTTATTTTAAAATCTATAGTAGAAAGGTTTTGTTTGCCCAACTAACAATTTTTCACGTTTTTTTTTAGATTGCATTATAATTATTTATGGTTTGACTTCTTGACACATACCATATTGCGAGAGGATTTTGGGTGCGCAAGCAAAATAAAAGTACTCATGAAGATGCGTGGCGGCGGCGGTCTTTAATAATACAATCAATTGGAATTTACTAACTCACATTGATATTGAATAATAAACATAACAACAGACAACTCAGACTTCTCGTACTTCTTTTATGATTGTAGTAAATTCTACCGGATTCTAAGATGTCAGTGCAGGGCAGGCGCACTCCCAGAAACAAAATTCGGGTGGAGGTTTTTTTTTTATAGTTTTATTTATTTTTTAATACGAAGCGTGGAAAATGAGCGTTCGCTTGATGCGGCAAACACCGATAACGTTACACCAATCTGCAGGAATCGACTGATTGATGTAATTATCCTTCTATCGCAATAATTTAGGGATTCTATAAATGTATCATACCAATTTGCCTAATTTAAACAGTGCCTCAAAATATGATTTTAAAAATCGTAATAAGAAAATCAATATATTTTGATAAATATACTGTAAAAGAGGAAGATTTATTTCACCTCCTCCACATTTTAAACTCAACCAGTGAAACCTTCTATATCGTTAGGCCATTGCAATTCCAAAACATGTCACCTGCATCTGTATATCGTTGAGATTAAAACATTTATTTTGCAAAATATTTTCAATTTTGGAGAGAAGTTCGCAATTCTTCAAAAATTGTTCTTGGAGTTGCTCTAGAAAAACGGTATATAAATTGAACGTCGGTAATAAAAAATTCAAACCGGAAGTAGGTGTTTCTAGATAAATATATCGAGTGTATGAAAATATTTAAAGCTCAATTTTGAATAATTTTTGTATAAAAAAATTTCCAAAATTCGAACTGAAAGTAGCAATTTTATTCTAATCGAATATCAATTTTTTGAAAATATCTCGAAAATTATGCATTTTATACAGTATAAAAGTATTTAAACATGGGTTTGGAATATTTTTGTAACAGAAATTCAAAATTCGGACCGGAAATAACACTCTCGACAGTGACGGCTGGTGAGTACGTTTTAGAGAAGCAATTAGTTAGAGTATATCAGCAATAATAAACGAATCAGTCTTGTCTGTAATTGCTTCACCTAAACGAACTCATTAGCCTGCAACTGACTTTCACTCTTATCGAATAGCAGTTTTTTGAAATATCTCGCAAATTTGCTTTTCATATAAATTTCTTAAGTAACTTGACTGCAGCACCATTTATCGGATCCTTGCCTAGCTATGAACCATCGTCTCGACAAAATAAATATATTGTGTGAATATGGCCTCAATCGGTCAAGTCGTTCAGAAGCTATCAGATCGCACACAAACGTACCAACGATTTATATATATTTGAAAATACATATAATTTTAGAATACCTTCTAAATAATATGTCATTCTCAATTTTATTTTATTTTTAAATATTTGACCAAAACACATTTTCAGAAAAAAATCATTTTCACATTGTTTTTAAAAGTAAAAACATAAACTTTGGTGGTGCTTGTAGCCAAGAAAATTCTGCATCATTTGATATAAGTTGCACTCGACAATACCTCAAAAAACTTCGTTTTTTCAAGGCCTTCTTCCAGAAATTTTGACATACCAAAAACTTATTTTTTTTTAAATGGAACACCCAGTATTTTATTGTGGTATTTTGTTTCTTTTTTTTTCTCTTTCATTTTTGTTAACAATGTCCTGTACCAGTCTTTTGTAGTTTCTGAGATAATCACTATAGGAGCAATTAGCGGTCAAATAAAAACTACGAGCGCTGTTGTTCTATGCCCGAAATATTCGTTCAACCAATGGAAGGCTGGAATGGGGCCCGAATTCCTTATTCAACTGTTAAACAAAGTAAAGGTTAAATCCACTATCCCAAAAGTAATAATTTTACAGAGTGAAAGGCATCGCGTTTCAGTTTTTTAATTTCGGCAATATCCAGTTGCAGTATTTCATTTCTTAAACTATTGGTTAACAACGAAATAAAATAAAGCGTATGTTTACAGACATATTTGAAGATGCCGCCTCACTAAAAGGTGTACGAAACAACGCTGCTATCTTCAATTTAATTTGCTTAATTGCTCGTATTCTTTCATTGTTGTAGCTGTTCATAAGAGATGCCTGTAGTTTTTCAAAATTATAAATTGATGTCCTAAACCTTAAATAGAAATAAATTTTGCAACAAAATAACGCAATTTAAATAAACTAAAACTATTGAGCAACGTAACAACAATCAAAAGTAAGAAAAACAAATTTCATTAAAGAATATGTTCAACATAACCACAAGTTTGTGCAATGCAAGTGAGTATTCTGTTCTCCAAAGAAGTAATATTGTTGTATAAAACCTTTACATATTCTTGTAAACGCTTTTCTGATTATAATGTTCATGTCTTCAAAAAGATTTGAAAATCCGTCCGTAGAAAATGAAGATACTTTCCTTCATTAACATTTTCATCAAAGAAATAAGGTCCAATTATGTAACTACCCACTACTCCTCCTCACACACTGAATGACCAACAATTTTGAAAGTTTGCAGGTGTGATAAAGTGAAGGTCTTTATGTGTTATAATAACGAAAATTGTGACGATTAACGTATCCATTTTAATAGAAGGTAGCTTCGTCGGTAAACAACAAAAAATTGGGAAAATCAGGCTAATTTATCTGCTACCCATTATAATTAAAAACAATGAGAAAATGTTTTTTTTGAACGTGTTTTGGTCAAGAAATTTAAATAAAAATTAATAACTCATAAACTATTGCCTCAATTTTGAAAAGGAAAAAAGCAGCTGAATAGACAATTTAAAACACTACTAAAATCCAAAAATATATAGAGTGAGTCATTTAAAAAAATTAAGTTCCATGCATTTCCGGTGAAACCTGAAGTGCGTCAGGGCTTAAAGTATTTTTAGAATATACGCCTTAAGCAACCATGAAACATCCTCTAATTGTTTTTTCTTTTATTTAAAACATAAAAGAGCAATCAAAGAAACGGCTTCTAATGACTCACCCTGTATGTTGCAAAATACTGTACATATGTTGCAAATTAAAAGCAAATTTATGGAAATCGACTGCGAATTAAATGGAAATTAAATCAGAAAGTATTTTCAGATTCGCATGTAATTTGAGATACACTGTACATGATCACCGAAACATCAATATTTTTCGTAAAATATGGTTGAACAATAGGTAGGTACTTGAAATACTCTGTTGGCCGGATATTTTCAGCAGATTTATTATTAAATGAGAATCCGAGACGCATAAGTTCTATTTTCGGTTTTTTTGTAATTGAGAAGCATGTTGTTTGTAAATATGGGACTTTTACTCTTTTGATGCCTGACAGAAACACATATATAACGTAACTGAGTATGACTAAGTAAGCTATATACAAGTATGTCGACCCTATATTTGCAGCAGACATTAAAATTTTGCAACACTCAACTTGGCTAATAATGCCCGATCGTTGGCAGTGCCCTCTGTTTAAGAATTGCTTCACCTATCACCCTGATTATAATAAACAAAATCTACTTTTCACATAAGAATATGTCTTATATATATTCTTAAATCCAAATCAATCGGAATTCCGAGTGAAAACAATTAAAAGCAGCTATAAAATACGCTTAATTGCTTTGTATTAAGCACCAAAAGAAAGATAATTTATTTCTCAAGGGGCTAAGCTACCTAATATCTTGCGATTATCTATATATTCCAAGTAATTACGAAATAAAGTAGCAGTTTTTGGTATAAAAACTTCCTGTTTTGTAGATTATGCTCGTATTTTTTTATTGTTATTTTGTTGCTTACTAACGGATTCTGGTGCGATATGTTCGCAACATGTTTGCAATGTAATTGAGATGGGCGAGATGGCCACCTTAAAATACTTACGTTAAAGTAATTAGTATCTAAATGATTCTCAGTAGTCTCACAATAACGTTTGAGGTCACCAGTTAATCTCTCACAAAAATACTTACTAATCAGAAAAATATGAACACATGATTTTCGCGATATCGAACAGCCACAACAACAGTTTCAATAGAACTAGTTTGTCTTTGTAATAGTTGTCGCCAGATAGTGGTGACGCTAGCTACCAGATGTCATTTGTTTGTTTAAAAACCGGAATGTTCCAAGGTACAACTGTTCCAAGGTACAACACTCGCCCTAGGGCGTGTTAGGATATTTGTGCTTTGAGATTTGTGCTTTGAGATTCTACTACCAGTTTTTTCTATTATTCACCAGTCTCATCGTCTCTCTTAGTGTTTTCTCCCTCCTTTCGCCTATCTCCTAAATCCTCTTCTACCACCACCAAGTCTTTCTCGATTTTCATTCTCATGACATGATCAAATTAGTTTGTCTCCTGTCTAGTTTCAGTTATATTGCTTCCGGCTTTATTATTTTGCTTATCTCCTCTCATTACTCATTTTGATATATTTTGTTTTTCCTGCAATGCTTCTCAAATACTCATTTTAGCTGCTAATATTGGCTTGTATGGCGTGGTAAATATTAGCGATCTTATGTCTTCTTCTGGCAATTTCTCTATCTATGCTGTCGTCGTTTGTAATAAGTGCACCTATAAGTACTCCTAAATTATTACCAAATCTAATATCTCTTATTTGCAGGTTATAATATTTTCTGTGTTACTGGTTATCTTCACCTTGCTCTCTGTTATGTTTATTTTAATTTTAGGCTCTCTTTCATCTGTCCAAACGAATACCATTTGTTGTATATTTCTATGTGCTTTAGGAATTATGACGATATCGTCTATATATAATAAACATTCGACTTTAGAACGTACAAAGTCCACAGCCAACACCTGTTTTCTCTGTTTTGCCATTCGTGTTTTTTATTAATTTATCCATCATCACAATAAAGAGTAGAGGAGCGAAGCCGTTATCTTAGTTTTCATTCCTTTCTTAAACTCGAATGTCTCTGATTTAAGTCCGTTTATTTGTACTCTTGCTATTGTAGGCTGATATGAGCTTTTTTAACATTCCAATATTTTTTTTGGACATCTAGTAATTTTATAGCTTCTCATATTACTTCTCTTCCTATCGTATCAAATGTTGCGTGGAATTAGTATCTTGATTACCATTAATTAATACTAGACACAAGTTATAGATCATTGTCATTCTCTTGATAGCTACAATGTTTCTAATCTTTTACAATTTTAAAAATCATTGTTTTTGAAGAAGAACGTCCTTAATGTATATAGATGTTATAATTGCGTCAAAAAAGAAACTGCATCCGCTGTACCGCGATATCATAATAACAATAATGTATATAATAATAATAATATTTATTGTCCGTCAGAACAAATTCCAATAACAGGGGAAAAATTATAAAGAATGCATTGAATGATAAATAATAACAATCTAATAACATGATAAGTAAACAAAAAAATATGTTAATGCTACTTTTTGCTCAAATTTTAAATTTATTTTGCACTAAAATTATGCCACTATGTAACTACTTTTATGCTCTTAACAAATTATTCATAATGAAGCTCTAAATATTTTTATACTTTAAATATATCTAAATAGAAAGCATGACTTGCGAGATATTTGGAAAAAGTGTTTTTCAGTAAGAATAAAAGATCTACGCCCGGTAGGAATTTTGAAAAAAAAACTTTAGAGCAATTACTTCAAATTAATTTTTGAGTACTTTTGTATTCGTTACAACAAATTTGTTGTGATTTGTCCGAAAATCTAATAAGATCATGACATGATGATTATGCTTATAAATTCTAGATTCGATACTGATAGCTCTGAACTAGGCTATGATCATGACCGTTACGACAACGGCAAAATTTTATATAGAAGAGAAACATGTCGCCGACCGGCGGATATCGACAAAACAAATCCGCCCATTTCGCCGTGTCTGCACAAATCACTATGTGGAACTCTCAGCTTAGACGGGCAAGAGCGGCGGCGGATATTTAGCCACGGCTATTGTTAAATAGTCTTACCAGAAAACCCAGCGATTTAATGACAGAGACACAAGTATCACAAATATGATCTACAAAACGCAATAATGAGTCGAATGCAATATCTAAATCCATGAACTTATTGGTGTGTGATTTATTGCATGGAACAGATACAGGTTTGAAAAAAGCTAAATACGTATTTCAACAACTATGTTGTCATTTTCAGTAGAACTGATTAAAAAGCCGCGTTGTCTATAGAAAGTTTCACATACAGAACAACACTGTTGTGCTCGTTTAATTTTATTTTATCTTCGTATTTGCAAGAAAGAAGCATATATTCTCATTAGAATCAAACGTCTTATTACACTGGGCCATAAAGTTTTTACCTTAAGTCAGTGATATTTGATATTTTAAAATGCCCAGCAATATTTACCAATTACATATCGTGGGCCTAATTTTAAAACCTCGTATGTCATTTATATCTACTTGTAAAGGAACCATCAATAAATTTATTATTAATGTAATGTAAAAATGGTCCCACGTTGTTGCGTCATAGTGTAAAGGAATACCCTTATAAAAATGCCCTATGTAGTTTAATAATAATATGATATATAAATTAAATAAAATAAATTGATTTGTTTACCTGCTAAGCTCAATTCTTATCCCAGGGCGATTCGGATAAAAGAGATGTTGATGAATTAATAGTTTTTTAGGGCATTATTGGTTTTAATTTAATTAAATACTATTGTATCAGTTTAGATATTAATTATATTAGAAGTCAATGACTTCTATAGTTTATTACAAACATAGTAAAACACTTATACAATAAACTGCTTGTAACAAAAGCAAACGCGGTAACAACGGTAATATTTGGCAAGATTTATTTACATCATCCATTCTAATAAACAAGATGAAAACATTGGCTGGACATAACAACTTAAGCTAGATACGTTTCACATATGTCTGTGTATATACACTACTATTGATAACAATTTGGAGACCCTGATGCTTTATTATATTTATACAAGTTATTAAATATATCTATCTCTTTTAGATAAATATATTTATTTATTTCGTCTCTATTTTAGAACGAATTATTATATTCAGTTCTTTATTTTATTGAAACATTTACATCCAACAATTAATACCTTATTTTATAACTTCTTTCTTTTTTCTTGATCTGACGGAAATCTTCTTATTTTTTCGGTGTGTTAAGGTAGAATCTTCTCATTTGGCGAACAAGACGCCGGTAGCTTTCAATTGGACTTTTTATCTTCGACGAACAAGACTTCGGGTATTTGCACACACTGCCAATTGTAGAACAAAAGCTTTATACGGGAAGATATAATAACTTAAACACTTGAACACTTGTTAAGCGGTCGATTTCTTAGGATTCTACTTGTAAATATATATTTAATTTACCGCTGTTTATATATCTGTTGGAGCGGACACCCTTTTAAACTAAAGATCTTAGTCGACTCTCTGCTTGAAGTCTACTTGTCACCTCCCTCTTGACATCACGTTTTTTCACTTCTTATTGTTTGAAACCTGGGATTCCCGTTGCGGTTCACACACAGAGAGTCACGTATGCCGTGCGCAGTTATAGATATCGCGGCACTTATCTTACACTAACATAAGCGTTCGGCGCCACTATTTTTATCAAATTAATACTTATTTTATATACATATGAATATATAGGCAATAGAATTCTAGCAATATGTATCTATTGATTTCTAATATATATAATTAATAAAATAGGCCATACCATTATATACTTGGAGAGCATAAAAACCATTTTCATTTAGAAACACCGATCATTCATTAAACAAAATGTGCTAGGTCTGTCAAAATGTGAATGGTGAAATGTATTTTATGAGTTCAAGTGGAAAATATTTGTGTTTTTTTCAATAAATAACTTACGAGGTTTGAACAGAAAAAAGAACAAAAATGTTTGGATTTATGAGTTTTTAAGTACCTCGTTGAGAGAGAAGTTTATATACGACCTTTTTTATATTTCGTATTTTAAAAAGTAAAATCCTCTGATAAATCATATAAAACACAGAGAATTGTGAAAAAAATGCTTTATTGGTTACAATTGTCAAGAATAAAAATGGCAAAGGAATAAAAAGTAATTATTTTGATACACTAATTTAATAAAAAGGTTTAAGTATATTATAAAATTAACTAATAAACTGAAATATATATAAATACTTCTGTAACTGGAATTGCATGTTCATTTTATTGTCCTCCTGCACCCCTCTCCTAATCTATATGTGCTAATTGATTGTAAAATGAATGACATTCTTTTTCCAGCATACCTTTCAGAATTTGTCTTACTTTTTCTTATCATTTTTAGAGGCTTCTTGTAAAGATTAGTTTCTTCTACATTCCCGTTTGTTGATTTACTTCTGGGCAATTCAGTTCATTCATCGCAGGTATTAAGCTTGTAGTTTATAATCCCTGAGGGATTATATTGGATACATCTGATATTTGTCACGTGAGGATTGCCTGTTTTAAATCCAGCTCGAATACTTCGGTAAATTCCATAAATTCTTCTTCATCTGATTCAAATATAGGTCAAATACTTCCAGCATAACTTCGATTTATACCTTATAGATTGAAATCACGTAGTCCAAGGAAGATTTCCTAAATCAACAATTTTCGATTAATGACCACTGGGAATCAATTTGGTTAGAATATGAAGTGTTTAATAAACAATTAATAGACGCTCCTTTGATAACAGTGCCTGGCTTTACACAACTAGGAAAAACTTTGGTGTAACTTGAATCGTTTTAGGACGGGTCATGAAAGGTGCAATAGCGTGTTATTCAAATTGAATGTGATTACGAGTCGAGCTTGTGATTCGGAACTGAGATTGAAACAGTTAAACATATTGTTGAAGAATGTCCTCTAGCTAAATTTGAATTTGGATACATAGATTTACATAATTTAACTCCAGAAACTGTTGATTGGATCTTAAAACTAAAGAGTTTTAGTTTTGTGGCACTGTGATGGAAGTTTTTTATTCTGCAGGTTTTTTCCTACATCGTAGACCAAATGGTGCAGTGTTATAAAGGGTCCTTGCAGTTATGGCCTTTCTAAATATATCTATACTTTTGTAATACAATTTATATATGTTTCTTTTCTTGTACCTTTCATGTAGTTTCATACGAATATATATACCGTAAGTTATTCTATACTAGACTTATCTAGCGTTTTTAAAACACTTTCAAGTTTATACTTAGTATACTATTATACTAGCTTTATCTATAAATTGTAGAACCGGGCCTTACGTGCAATGATGCCACAGGTCAGATACCTACACAAGAGACAGGCTCAAAGAAAAAGAATTTGAAATACTACCTCTAGTAATTTGAAAACCCCAAAACCTAGAGACTTGCAAAATATCGAGATTAAAAATTTTCGTTATTACATGTTCATACTACGTACAAGAAAGTCATAGCAAAGTGGTTTTAGAATTGTAGGAGAGACGGCTGTCAATGAATGTGGATTATACAATGAAATGTATTCTAAGAAACATCAACAACATTGTATATAGTTTTTGTACTCGTTGTACATTATTTTTGTTCAGTTTTGACGAGAACCTGAACAAGAAATCGAATTGATATACCATAATAATATGTACAATAACATCGACAAAATGAAAGTCATTTAAGACGCAGGGAATTAAAAAGCAAGCGAGAAAAATTACATTTTACATGGAGGATACAAATAAAATCGAGCGTGCGCATTTTATTATGACTTTGCTACTTAAAACAAATGAAAATCGGATAATATTTATGTGCCTTGAAATTATTTCCATTTATGGAACATATTTCTGCCACTTATTCGGCCTGTATATATTGTGCAATTTATAAAAGTTTTCTCTAACATAGTTTTGTTTATTGTAAATGTGTTCTTAACTAAAATTCGTGTTTTACCAAAGATTTACTTGTAACACCGACCACAACACAGATGTACCTACAAGATGAGGCAAATTCAACACATCTTATATAAGAAAGTTTTTATTTGTAGAACCACTTGAAAGCTGTTTGTCACGTAAACAGCTTTCAAGTGGTTCTACATATAAACTTTTTAAAGCCATTTCGATTCTAAGCTTAAATATTTCTTATAGGCTATTATTTCCGAGTTATGACTTGGAAACTAAATATACGAATTATCCTTCTTATAAAATATAACTAAATAAGTTTGAAAGAATTTTATTATTCAGTTATTCAGGTAGTATCAATCGATATCAGGGAAGTTATAATATTATGCTTACCTTTTCGGTGAATCACATGCATTTTCGGTATTTTAAGTAGAAATTGTAATAACAATAATAATAATAACATGCCTTATGGCTATATATTTAGATTGTGAAATACGGACATTTTCATATTATAAAAAAATAATTCGTGTAATGAGCAGGTATACAATTTATAAACATAACAAACATTCAAGAGGAATAATGACACGATTAAGATAGAACGTTATTACATTGCCATCCTATTACAAATACACACAAATAAATGATTAATATATAAACGTATAGCGTCATAAAATTTCCAAATATACCCCCCACACACAGTTCTTCAAGAAATTCTTTAAGGCTGTACGCCCGGCCTCGAAATCGTTTTTCCCATTTCCTAATCGTATTTTTCATGAAAACCTTACCGAATTTACACGCTAATTTAAGAAAACAACGCCTTTCAATGGATAAATCGTAATTTCTTCGAAATTGTCCAAAGGGCCCTAAATAAAAATAAAAATGTAAGAAATTTCAAAAAACAAGCCTTTATTTAACATTATGTAACACTCAACAGCAATACATAAATTTTATTTTTTCTTAATTTTTAAAAATAAGGTCACGAAACGGAAAACAAAATTTTGAAATTTGGGCGAAATTCACTGAAATCAAATAGAGTATGTGGTACGCTCGCACATTGTGTCGAGAGGTAGCTCCGCCTACCATTTCGGGCAGTTTCTACGCAGTTTGCAAAATACTTCTGAGATCGGTGTTTGTTAAGAAAGTAATCGTTACTCGGACATTATTTTATCGAAACCGTTGATATTTTCTTTACAATATAGTGTACATATACAATGTCAGCGTCACAATACTTCCTTATACTACGTATCAGAAAGTAAAAGCAATATCTCTTCCCGTCCCTAACGCTATACCTGCTAGAAGCGCATGTTAGGACTCACACGGCTTGCGGGCTCGGAGTATAATTATTATATTTGACTCGCAATAATTTGCTTCTGAAACGATCTAGAAATTTATTTCTTGCACAAAAAATAATTTTGGAATGTTGGCTTTATTTTGTTTCACATATATATGGGTAAATTCTGAAAAATAAGATTAGTTACTCGATAGCTGAAATATACGTTACACAAATTGGTCGTCTACTAAAACTTTTTTTTTTTTATAAAATTTACACACCATAAAGAAAAATCGAAAACACTAGTATCATCCAAATACTTTAGGGTATAACCTTTAAAAAAAACAGATCCCTAGCTCTCTGCATTGCTAAGATATCACGAGATAAGTATTAAAAATTGAAGAAAATGAAAATTTTAAAATTTACACAAAAAAACGATTTTTCGACCTTTTTGCGATTTCGATTTTATTTTCCAACTCAAAATTTGAATCCGGCAGGTGATTTTACATATTCAGCTTCACCTTTTTTGTGTGTTTGAGAAAATATAGATTGTCTAATTTAGGGGGGGTTGCTTCCCGACTGCAAACGTGTCGGCCAACCGGCGATTATCTGAGACCACAACGCAGCCATAAATTACAGGCAGATTAGATTAGGTGACAAGTTCTTTTCTCTATCTTTTTCCTCAGCATAAGACAGAGCACGCGGACCCTTAAACATTTGTCTTTTATTACATTTGCACGAAGAAAACAGTGGAACGCCTATTTCAAATCGAACTCAGCTTGAAGCGGGCGTCCAGCCTTAAGCAAAGTTGTCCATTAATAACACTGAATAACCGAACAAATTTCAACTTTTGGTTTTGCCATAACATGATATATATTTAGAGAACATGAACTACTGATACCCCTAACATTGTACATATTGGAATGTCCTTTGTTCGTGAAGAGAAATTATTTGGACATTTTTAATAAACATGAACTTGCTCACTCTTATGGTACGAGTAGTACTAATAACTCTCGTTTATCTCAAAACGGACCTACGCAGACTCTCATTGTTTGAAAATATATAATTGTTTGCCAAATGGGTGGAAGGCATTTAATAACTTTAAACCGACTTTGAATGGGTACTGACATGAATACGCTACTTAATTATGATATACTTTTTTTTAAAATTAAAAATAAATTATAAGATAAATATACCTAAAGAATAAGCATAAAATTAATATGTATAATTTAATACAATGTAGTTTGGTTTAAATATGTTAAATCCTCGTCTTCTGCTGCCTGCAGCAACATGGATAATAAATTTACTTGGATCTTCTCCATCTACATTCACTTCCATCTCTATTTGCTGGATCTGCTCTTCAGTATGCTTTATTTTATTTCTTAAAGCTTCAGGAGTAATTGGTTTTAAAACTCCTTGCCATATTAGCTTCGAATTATGAAGAGAACTCACCGTTTTTCGAAGATGTCTATTGCAATAATTTTTCGTCATACCCCAGGTATGACGGATTGAAAATGCAATTGTATGGTGGTAGACGTTAAAATCTATGACCCTTTTTATGTGCTGATTGATCAATCTGATACACAGGTATAGATTGATTTCTACAAACAATGTAAAACGTCCAATACAAGAAATACAATCGTTGATTTAATGTATGTATTCACTTGTAAACTAAATCCAGTAATTGTCGTTTTAGCAAATTAATGTAGTAAGGGACCTTAGTTTTAGTTATCCTTCCCGAATATATGTCTTAATAAATAATGTTGTAGGTAATTTGTTGACAATTGTGCTGTGATAACTAGCACTGTCAATAATAATAAATGATGATATACATAGTAGTAAAAGAAAGTTTCCACAGACCAAACTGGAGCGGCGATATTGGAAATCTTCAGTGCCACTGATAAAAACCGCGTTGTCTATACACCGTAGCGTATACAGAACAACACCCATTGTTGTTCTTTATATTTGTTGTCAAAATACGTATTTTTTTTTTGTGTCATGCCACAGACTCCAAGTTGGTTTCTTATATGTACACGCTCCAATGAGGTTAGTCAAAACTTTTTTTTTTGAAATTCAGTGTACGTCTAAATATATTTATAATTAATATTTTCTAGAGTTTTAGTACCGAAACAGTAAATATGTTTCTGTATAAGATTTACTGTGATAAGTTTTTTATTAAATTCAACGTGCAAATAAATTATTTAAATTCATTTTTAAGAGAAGGTGCATAAGTTCATATATGAAATGTTCGCCATTTGTAGATTCAATGCAGTTTGCACTAAGAAACTAGTAAGTAAAAGTCTTGTTTTCTTGATATTTTTTATATTACTACAGATATGATACGGTTTTCAGGTTTTTACTGTTTCCAGTCATAAATCGAAATGAATGACCGTTGCGATTGTTCGGTGTAAAACCGAATTGGCTATAAAAAGTACGGTTTTCAAGTGACTACAAATAAATAAGCTTTATATGAACGTTGCACATTTGACCCAGTGTAAAGGTATCTATTTAAATGGCGAATAAGAATCAATAAAAAACAAAGGCTTCTTTTTAGTTATTCTAAATTAAGTTTTAAATACTGTTATCCTATTAATAAATATGTGGAATGCGTAATTTGTAAGGTATTGGGAAGCAACTGATACTTTTGGTCCTAATTCTGAAGCTATTATACAAAAATTGGTCAAAATTTAACTTTTAATACTTTTGCTCTCATTATAAATCTCTACAGAATTATGGAATAATTTCGGGAATACATTATTGTCTATATCCGGGTGAAATAAGACACTTTAAATACTTATGTTTATTGTGTAATATGTTTATTTGTAGTTTTATTACTTTACTATATAAATACTGTATCAACACTATACGTTATCAATTTCAAATTCAAAGTAATTATTTTGAGATTAAGAATAAACACTTTCAAATTGGTAGCTATGCAATATGGTTTATTATTAAAAAAAGGAAAGTTAAAACAAAAAAATATGAAATGTACTATATTATACAGGGTGCGTTTTATTCCCAGGTCGATGTTTTTTTTTAATAAATTTTAAACGAAATACAATTTTATAATATATATTTGACTGATTGATTACATGATCTTAACATTATGTATATATTATGATGCTGGTCAAGAGGCCGCCTCTGGGTGCGATGCAAATGCTTTTTTTAAGCACATTTTCCATAACAATTTTGCAGATATCTGGTGTTATTTCAGAAATTTCGTCAAAATTTGCATTATAGCGCGAGTTGTGTGCAATGTGGCACCATCTTGTTGGAACCACTGTAGGCCCGAAGAATGTTTTACAACATACCCTGATAGCGCTTACCAGTAATTATTACACTGCCTCTAGCATCCGCAAAGAAATGTGGTTCACTGATACAGTCAGCCCAAATAGCGTACCATATAGTTATTCTACGAGAGTGTAATGGTCTTTTGTGTATCAATTAAGGGTTTTCAGTGCCTCATCAGCGGCTATTCTGTTTATTAGCAAAGCCAGCCAAGTCGAAATGTGCTTTGTCGCTCATAATGATTTTTTGCTAAAAATAGTGGTCTATACTTAGCTGTAAAACTCAAGCACTCCAATTTCGCTGCTGTTCATGGTCATTTTCCTGCTGCAACTGTAATGTCAATTGAATCTTATAGGTGTAAAAATAAAACTATTATTTGAGAATTTTTAAAAAACGCGATGGAGACATTCCCAATTCTCATGCACGGCGTTAATGAAGGGTCCCCGGACCTTCAGCAATATTTTGCATTACTGCATCAATATTTTCTGGTGTACGTTGGCTCAATTGTCGGTCGGTCTTTACTTTATCTCCCAGTATATACATATTTTCAAAATTATTCATTACACGATAAATGGTTGACTTGCTCGGCACATCATTAACGCCAAATAAGTGATTTTCTCCGCATATTCGCAATTAAACAATTATTTAAATATATTTTTTTAATAAGTTCAACACGTTGTTTCGGCGTTAGATGCTCCATAATAATCTACTATCGACCACTCTCTACGATTGTCAAATGCTTACTGACAAATGTCATCCTAACCAAAATGGCGGCCGAACAGAATCGACCTGGAACATAAAACGCACTCGACATCAAAATATGAGAATATATGAAGTATGAGATTTTTCATACTTAAAAAGTAGCGAGTTATTCAATATTTAAATCCATGATTGAATAACATATTAAGAAGATTATTAATTTGAAATGCATTTATTATTTATAAGTAATAACTATACAAGAAAGTTGCTATAGCAAAATTTTTATCTTGGTGACCAAAAAAAAAACAAAAAACAAAAATTATTTAGATGTAAAAATACGTTGAAAAGTAGAGACGTTATAAAATTATAACATTTTTAAGAAGATTTTAGCTTCCACAAGACTAAAAGGAAGATAGAGTACAATACATAAACAAGAAAATATAGAAAATCTAGGACAAAGATAGAATTAATGTATATTCTTTTTGGCGGATTTTTGGCAATAAAAAACCATTCACAAATAAAAATAGGAAGTACCGCATCTTCAGGTTTTATCGTTATTACTGATAATTACTATTTTGTTCATTTATCTCATTATCAAGATAAATTCTTATTTTTATAGATATAGCGTCGAGTATTCATGATATTAGCTGGTAAATATCTAAATTTAATATAACAACGCCTATAGGTAGCGTTGTTATATTAACATAAAGAATTTTGACTTTATTTTATATTTTACTTCATCAGGAGTCTCATACACATTTCTTATGTAAAAACCAGCATTACCCGGAGGTTCCGCATTGCTAAGCGGAAAATATTTTTCATCATCCGTAATGGTTATTTTGTTTTCAGCAAAATGCTCTTTCTCAATTTTCGACAACATCTTGGAATTTTTTCAAGTTGAGCTTAGTTGTATTTTGGACCCTTCTGCTTTTTTTTATGTTTTAATTTACATTATTTTATTTCACGTGCAATATGGTTTTCAGCGAAGTGAAGAAGTCTTTTTCGATTTCTGGCTGCAGAAAGCTTTCGCGGTCGGCCACTTCGGTAGATTCTGAGAGGATTTACCCTCCTTGCAGTCACGAATGTTTGATATATGATACTTCGAGAAATATTTTTATTCTCAAGAAGGTGTACAATTTGCCGTTTAGGCATTTTGCCAACTAAATTATAAATATTGTTTCGTAGCTCTAATTTGTAAGCCATATTGTCACAACTGAGAAGAAAAATGACATATGTAATAAATATATGTAAGCATGGTAACACATGGCCATACTTTACTTTTCAAAACTGTGTTTATGTATTCGAAGAACACCTTTTAAAATAGTCCGAAAACTTTTGTTTCACCCGTTATATACAACTGTGTTTTTCTGTCTCATTACCATCTTAGTGTATATATAGGGCGAGGCAGATTGTGACTTTATGAGAAAAGATATTTTGAATCGGCTTTCTTTCTATGATAGCCACTTATTAGGAACACCGTTTAAAATTATTTTGTATTATACAGAGTGTTCTATAACTTGGTGGTTGACCATAGTTAGATCTTTTTAAATGGAACATCGTGTATATTATTACACTTTTGTAGTCCCCATATAATTCTTAGTTAACAAGTTATAAAATAGTATAGGCCTAAAATTTAAGGTTATCGACTTGTGACCATTTTTCAGAAAAATTTAATGTTTTTATAATATTATATTTTTCGAAATCTACGTGTTAGAGTTTAGACGGACAGAATTTTTTGTAGCGTTGTTGATAATAAAAGGTCTAATACAAGCCAAAATATTTTAATTTTTTGCAATTACTAATTGAATTTGCAGAAAATTGGATTATGTTATTTGACACATTTTTGACTAAAAGTGATTTTTTTCAAATTGAATACGCTATATATCGGTTCATTTTTAAATTGGTTTCTAAATTTCGCCCAACAACGTGTAAGACGTTATTGTTTTAAGTTACCATTACGGAGCTATTGTCGCCATTTGATATAATTTTGTCAGCTTTATGTTTTTTATTTGAATAAGGTATAGTGAGCTATGATATTTGCCGCGAAATTGACAATTGAATGGTTGACATTTAATAAGTGGCTTCTCAGTTGACAATCATAATTTTATAATAAATTTTTCTAAAAATGATCTAAGAAATATGATTTTTGTATGTATTGGGGTGACGACACAAAAAATTGGATATATCTTATTTACAATACACTCCTACCAGCAATATAATTCAAAAAATATGTAGGATGTGGCACAAGAAAAAAAATTAAAACCAAACAAATTAATAACTTGATTTTAGTAGGTGTAGAAACAAGACTTACGTGAATGGATTAGTAATTAGTGGAAGAGAAATTATAAATAAAAATAAATATGAACATTAAAATAAGTAAAAAAAAATGAGGTGTGGCCACCACACGACTTTCTTATACGTATGAGCGTTTCAAATTATAGAGTTTTATAATTTTTGTATATAAAAATTATTTAAAATCCTATTATAAGTACTTCTATTCTATTAATAAATCTCTATATAATGCATACTTTGCGCGATATTCGAAAGAAAGTGCTACTCGCTAAGAGTAAAAGTGTTACTTCCGGTCCGAATTTTGAAATTTCATTTATACAAAAAATATTTCAAAACCAACTCTAATTACTTTTGTACTGTTGACAAATATTTATAGAATGCATAATTTTCGACATATTGGCAAAAAATCGCTATTCGATAAGAGTAAAAGTGATACTTCCGATCCGAATTTAGAAATTTTTTTTATACCAAAGATATTGAAAATTAAATTCTAAATACTTTTGTATTCGTAGCGTACCTATCTAAAAAGCATGACTTGCGAAATATTTGCAAAAAACTGATTTTTGATAAGAGTGAAAAGACCTACTTCCGGTATCAATTTCGAAAAACTTTCATAATAAAATTCTTCTAAAATTCAATTTTGAGTACATTTAAATTCTTTATAAATTTGTTTAAACTTAGTAGTTGACGAAATATTGGCAAAATTTGATTCTTTTACTGAAGTAAACTACTACTTCCGGTCTGCCGATTTTACTGAAAATATAATCAGATCTCAAGAGGGAGATTATACTCGTAAATATGACATTTGGAATTGATACCTATAGCGGTTTGACCGCTATCGTGGTCGTAGGTACACACACACACACTGACACACAGACATTTTTTAAAAACCACTTTTTCAGTATCAGGAGACTTCAAAACGTGGACATCTTCAAAAATCTCGAGGTCGAAAATTTTTATCATCACAGTACTTCCTTATACTACGTATAAGAAAGGTAATTGAAAGTATTCAAATTTACTTTTAAACGTTTGTGAGCATGCTTCCCAAAAAATAAATCGACATAAATAAGCCGTTGAGTTCTTGTATTTCTGAATGTTTGTCAAACATGTTCCCTCATATTTCTTTTATGGTTACGAATATATTATATATTCGCTCTTTTACGGATCCCTATCAAAAGAAACTAATTTCGTGATGTCCAATTACCCAGCAGGCTAGTCAATAGGACCTTCATGGGCTAGTCACTTCCCTGGAAACATTATTGCATCTACATCTCTTCATAAATTTAGCAGAATATCTTCCAATAATTCCACTAAATTGCTTGATAGAAATTACCCATAAGCTTCTGTGTTAATACTACCTTCAAGGAAATGCGGGCTTATCATCCAATCACCAAGAATGCTTCCCCATACAATTATGCTCCACCTATGCTGATGATTTATTTATTAGTAAAGTAAGGGTTTTCATTGAATAGTAATGATCATTTCTTTTATTAACTATTCCATTACTACGGAATCAGCTTCATCCGCATACACACTCACAAGAATAAATTGCTCGGACATTCATTTTAGTTATTGCCCATTGACAGGACACTATTTACCACATATTTAGGTTAGCAATAGTACCAGTATTAATGAAAGTATTCATTGCTCTTCTATCTATTCTGGGACAACTTTTGTCAGGGTAACGCTGCTGGTAAACTTTTTGGGCTAATAAATAGTTTCTTTCACATTCCTTCAGCACAACAGTGCTGTATTAAATTAAATACATAAAGTTGACAAAATTATATCAAAAAACGATAATAGCTCAGTAATAGTCATTTTTAAAATAATAACGTCATGTTTTTGGTGCGAAATTTAAAAAGCAATTAAAAAATGAACCGCTTTCGGCTCGCGCTTTAAACTGGCTGATTTGCGACACATGTTTTCCCGCACTTGGTTCGTAAATAACATTATCAAAACAATAATGCAAGTATTGGAACATGAAATTTTATTTCTTCGAAATGTCACCCAAGGAAATTAAATAACCATGTTTTACTTAATCACTTATTTTCACATTTTATTCTTATGGTGTGCATTAAAATTTGTTTTACGTGCTTAAGCTTGCTGAAAATGATCGATTGTGCTTGGAATTTTTATTACTTCACCTCAACACCTTTGGTAGAACCTTTGGTTTGATTTCACAATTTATAACGTTATTAATTTTCACTTTTTTAACACTAAGGTTTGATTATCAATGGCTATTTTATTACTCCAACTCATATTGTTCGGATTTCTTGATTTGATTTCACAGTCATCGAATTAATCATTTTCACTTTTATAACACTGTGGTTTTTCAGCCTTTGAGTTTGCAATATGATAATAATTATTAATAACAAAGTTATCCTGAAAGCTTGTTTGATAATCGACAACAGCAAGAATGACCTTCTTTTATAGACTGTAGACTGACGATTTGATTCCGTATGTGTAAATATGAATTTTCAAGTTTTATTGGGCTCAATTTGATTATGAACATATTCTAAAGTACATATTGCTACGGAGTTTTTCCTTTCTCCTTATTCATTCCGCTAGGCCCTTCTGAGCAATAATAGGGTATTTTTAAATTTATTTAAATATTTTTCAACGACATTAAGCTCAATTGTTTGAATATAAATATGTCTTCAGTTTGATTAATAATTCATAATTACTTATAACCACACTTATAAAATGACACTTATGTGGATAATAAATATGGTAGCGAACGACAATGACCAATTTGAATTGCAAATTAGTGATGCCGCTTAAGCGCTAAGTTCACATTGAAACGTGAAGCCCCCGGAAAATAGCATAAAATCGTATCAATCAATTTCAATTGCATGTTATAATTTGCCCACAATGACATTTCAAGGGACTTGTTTTATTATTATTATAAATAAGCCTATAATAACAAATTTTGGGGTAATTGTGTATTGGGCAACGCTACAACTATCAAGAAAGATTGCGTAATCTGTAGAGAAATCAGTAATAATAATAATATATCACTTAAAAATGGTCTTATTCACAACTTATATGAAACATTCATTGCAATATTTAAAATAACTAGAGTTGTATTTACGTTTTAAACTTTTATTTCATATATGTAGGTATGTATTTTTGTTCAAAAGTAAATGTTAAATTATAATAATTTTTGAGCATTATTTACTAATTTTTAATATCTTATTGTATTTAATACTTTTAATAAAATTTTATGCATTCCTGTTTGTCTGTGTCTTTCAATTAGATTCTTCACTAACAACAAATCAGCATTCCTACATATATAAATGTTAAATTATTGTATTGTGTTACTTCGTAAAAAAGATCTATAATTGGATAACTTAAGAATTGATTTAACGCAACAGATAGGATATGAACACTTTATGAATAGTGCCTTAACTTCCATATTCAGTAATTGCAATCAATATTTTCAAGTATTTAATGGCCTATTCTGCGTTGTTCCCGTAAGGATGATTAATATTAGTTAACATCTTACCTCAGAGACCTATTAAGTGATCTCATAAAGTAACAAGGAAGGGTAGTTTGTTTGCACCTGTCTGCAAACACGTGTCGATACGAGAACGTAATGAATCCTACATGCTTGCTGATTGACAGTGCTACTACTTAAGTAATCGATATGTACACATGCACAGATAATATCGAAAGCATACCTATATCTGCACAATAACATACAGGGTGTTATAAATTAAGTGCGCACTATTGCTAACTTTGTTATTAATGAAGCTAGAGTATCGGTTAAATTAGCAAAGTAGTAGTATTTTTATCGTGAACAATGATGGCAGAACCGAAAAGACAGTTGAACTTCTAATTTTCGCGCTATTTACAAAAGTTACTTTTTTTTAAATGGAACACCCAGTATATTTTTGCATATATTGAAAGAGGGAATTATGAAAAATGAAATAGTGGGTGTTCCATTTAAAAAAAAAGTAACTTCTGTAAATAGCGGGAAAATTAGAAGTTCAACTGTCTTTTCGGTTCTGCCATCATTGTTCACGATAAAAATACTACTACTTTGTTAATTTAACCGATACTCTAGTTTCATTAATAACAAAGTTAGAAATAGTGTCGACTTAATTTATAACACCCAGTATAATAATGATATTCTAAGCGATTATTATTGAAAAAGGTTTTTGGAAAGTAAATATCGAAAACGAACATTAACGCGTGTTTTACTATGCAGTCTTTTGTCCCTCCCCGCGACGAGTAGTTTAGTACGCAATTTTGCGAGCAAACAAACTATAAGACCCCACGTAAATTGACCTACTTGGTGTCTAACTATGCTGAACCGAACAAAGAACTCGAAAGTGTGTCAAGAGAGGTAGCTTCTCTCTTTTGACAATACATTTTGCCAAAACGTGCAAAGAACTGGCTCGGCTGGAAGCATCTCGTCATCTAGAAGTTCACTGCTTGCACAATCTAACTATCTAGTACATTAGGAGATAAAGACGGAAATACGGCTACTAGCAAAATGCCACTCCATTAGCTACTAAAAGTAATCCAAGTCCGTTCAATTTAATAAACAAATTAGTACTCATGAACTGATAGCAAAAGTATGTATAACAAACGGGAAATGTTTGCAAAGATCACGAATAAACTACACAAAAATTATACATCGAAAATTAGGGAATCAAGAAACGAAAATAAATAGCTAGAGGATGGTTACAAACCAGGCAGTAGTATCTAGTGCATGAAGAGAAAAATTATGGGAAAGGAATATCGGATATAAGGCGAAACGTAAGGCGAATATAAGGGTAAAGAATAGGATTGAAAAGTTATTACCAGAACGGATATTAACATTGATATATACAAGAATATGAATGAAATTAGAAGAATTAGAAAAGTTAAGCATTACCGTAAGTGACGAATACAGTTCAAATTAACGATTAAAAAAAATAAGAAGTATACACGATATTACTTATACTTATGTGCATTGCAAATTTTATATACAAGGGTTGCTCTAAATTACATCTTAAATAATTTTATTATCTGAATAAATCTGAGTGTGTGTTTTTTCCATATTTTTTAAGAAAAATGCTACTTCCGATCCGTACTTCAAGGCTGCTATACTTTTATACAAATATATCTTTCTACAAAGCGTCATTACAATAAGAAAGCCTACTTCAGGTAAAATTTTGTTAAATTTTCACTCAAATTCCCTTTTGAGCACATTTGTGTATTCTTTAGAGATTGATTTAAACTTAGTACTTGATGAGATATTAGTTAAATTTTATTTATTATTTACTACTAATTCCACTCTACCGACTTGTATGTAAAGCTAATCATAACATAAGAGGCTAACTAATAACATTAAATATTTAAAAGAAACATTATTCAAACATTCAAATTTAATCAACTCGAACCGGTCACATTTAAAGAAGCAATTTACACGCTAGAGAGCTTTATATTAAGCTAACTAATACAAAAACGGTAAAATATTTCATGTAAATTAGTATTCTTCTTCTTTCTATTAGGATTTCTTCTGTTATACAAGGTGTTCACACTTAAACCCGCACCATTGGTAACTCCGTTATTATTGGAGCTACGAATTCGTCCAAATTAGCAAACTAGTAGGATTTTTCCTGGCGGTTACGACGATAAAAACAAAAAAACAATTGAACGTCGCGTTTTTCAGATATTTGACAAAATGTAATTTTTTAAATGGAACACCCTATATATTTTTATGCAGTTGAATAAAGAATTTAGTTTTGAACAAAAATTTTTCAATACATTATCTCAAGAAAATTGAAAATAAAAAGTCATCACGTGATTTCTTTAAAGGGGCATATTCCCGAGATAATCAGAAAAGTACCCATTTTAAAATGGGACAGTATAATTTAAAATTCCACTCAGAAAAACAGGAAAAGAGAAAATGAAATTAGCCTACATTACAATAGTTGTTACAATTTTGATCAAATAGGCACCAATAAAAAAAAAAATTCAATAACAATCCGTCAAATTAATCTGTCAGTGTTTTAAAATTCGCATTGTTATTTTGCTGTTTTCTTCTTGTTTTCTTCTAATAAAAATGGTTTTCACACATGAGGAAAAATGTGATATTATGGGAACTTACATATTTCAGAGAAAAAACACTATTAGAGCTCGCGAACATTATAGTGCAATGTTTCCCGAGCGCGCGATTCCTCAAAGAAGATATTTCTTGGAATTATACAGACAATTTCGGCGAAACGAAGAGGTTTTCAAGAAGAATAGAACGAAGAAGCAATTTGTGGTTAGTGAGGAAGTAGAGATAAATGTACTGGGATATTTTGAGGCGTATCCTAACAATTCAATTAGAGAATTGGCAAGAGAAATAGACCTTTCATTGGGAACGATTCATAAAATTTTGAAAAAATATAATTTTGAGCCATACAAATATCGGCCAGTACAAACTTTGCATCTTAATGATGATATAAGAAGAATCGAATTTTGTGAATGGTTCCTACATAAATGTGAAGAAGATCCAAATTTTCCTCGATATGTTTTATGGTCGGATGAGAGTAACTTCTCTAATAAGGGAATGTTTAATCGAAAAAACTATCATTTTTGGAGTCGGGAAAATCCTTTTTTGACTCATCCCACTAATCCACAACATCGGTTCAGCCTTAATGTTTGGTGTGGTATGATTGTATCTAAAATTGTGGGTCCTTTTTTTTACCGCGGCTCATTAACGGGAGAGAGATATGAGGACTTTATGTCTCATGTATTGGAAGATTTCGTGGACAACGTGAACTTGATGGATAGGCCGCGGATATACTTCCAACAAGACGGTGCACCGGCTCATAATCACCATATCGTTAACGCATTACTGGAGAGACTGTTTGGACCCCGTTGGATTGGAACTCATGGACCAGTTCTATGGCCCCCACGCTCACCAGATCTAACTCCGCTAGATTTTTTTTTATGGGGCCGAGTGAAAAATGAAATTTACAAACATCGTTACCAAAATGTGGAAGAACTTCAAAATAACATTACGGCCATTATTCGGAATATTGATGGAAGGACCCTTCTCAAAGCCACGCGCTGCACTCAGAAAAGAGCCCGCAAGTGTCTGGACCAAGAAGGTGGTACCTTCGAACAACTATTTTAGTTATGTATGTTGATTGATAGTGTTTATTATTCTTTTATTTGTTATTCTTAAGTTTCGTGGACGAAATCAAAATAAATTTCGTTAAAAACACAACGTTTCGTTTAAATTCATTTAGGAATATTATGAACAAACATTCTAGGACCTATACAAAAATTTTTTCATCCGTTCAACAAGAGAATAGTATACAATAATCGGTACATATTATTTAATTACAAATTTCGTTAGGCATCCCTAAAAACAAATCCTAAATCCCTAAAAATGCACGGTATCTCATTTGAAAACTTACGTTTTAGTGATAAAGTAAGCAAATTTTAAGGATGTTTATGATATTATTTTATTTAATATCTGAAGATGACTTCAATTGGATAAACATGTGAAACATGCTACGTCTTTCATAAATTTTTTTAAACAAAATGCAATGTTTAAGAAATCACGTGATAACTTTTTTATTTTCAATTTTTTTAAGATAATGTATTTAAACATTTTTATTCAGAACTAAATTTTTTATTCAACCGCATAAAAATATATAGGGTGTTCCATTTAAAAAATTACATTTTGTCAAATATCTGAAAAACGCGACGTTCAATTGTTTTTTTGTTTTCATCGTCGTAACCGCCAGGAAAAATCCTACTAATTTGCTAATTTGGACGAATTCGTAGCTCCAATAATAACGGAGTTACCAATGGTGGGGGTTTAAGTGTGAACACCCTGTATAACCAATCTCGCTAAACTGTCTCTCCATGTTTTCGTCTGTCTTCCTCACGTTGTCCTCCCAGTTTTGTCTTCGCTCTCTTGTCCATATATCAATATCCGTTACCTGACATGTCTCTCTTATATTTTCGTTTCTAACTCTGTCCCATCTGGTTCTTCTTGCTATTCTTCGCAGGACCTTCATCTCTGTCGTTTGTATTTGTCTTCTGGTTTTAGCCGTTTCTGGCCTTACTTCGGCTCCATAGGTCAGTATGGGCCTCAATGCACTCTTGTATATCCTTGCTTTTGTGTCAATTCTCAGGTACTTGTTGTTCCAAATTACGTCGCTCATGCATCCAGAGAGTCTATTAGTTGTCGTAATTTGTTCATTTGTTTCTTTGTCTATGTCACTCGAACTTGTTATTACCGTGCCCAAGTATTTCACCTGCATCACCTGTTCTATTATGTCGTTGTCTACAACTAACTTGCATCTAATTGGGGCTTTTGCAATCGTCAATACTTTAGTCTTTTCTATGGAAATTTTCATGTTATATTTTTGCATGTGTTATTGAATTGAAATAACAATCTCTGTAAGTTGTCCTCGTTCTCTTCTATGCATAGCATATAATGTTAATGTTATTTCTTCCCATCCTATATCCTCTCATGTTTTTCACAGATTCTATTATTTCGTCCATCATAAAATTAAACAGCATGGGGCTCAACGAGTCCCCCTGTCGTATTCCCTTTTCAACCGGTATTGCTTGTGATGTTTCTCCATTACATTTCACCCTTATGCAGCCGCCTGTATAAATGTCTTTTATCAGTTGATTACAGTTGGAATCTTTCTCCTCGCGAGTATTTCTGTCATATCCGATAAGCGTATTCGGTCAAAAGCCTTCTGTAGATCTATCAGGCACATAAATGCTGGTCTGTTAAATTCCAATGCCTTTTCAACAACCCGACGAACCACGAATATGGCATCCATGCAAGATCTTCCTTTCCCAAAGCCCTGTTGTTCCTCTTGGTGTTTAGTTAGACTGTTTAGCTTGTCTGTGATTATTTTTATTTTATTTATTATATTAGTTAGTTTAAGTGTAGCATTCAGTAGATTTATGCCTCCATAATTGTTCGGTTCTTTCTTGTCACCCTTCTTAAAGATTGGTACAAGGATGGCCGTTTTCCATTCCTTTGGTACTTTATTCTCTATTAAAATTTTATCTAGCAAGTTGTGCAGTTCGTTTCTTATCGGCTCTTCGCCATATTTAAGGAGCTCGTTGTTAATGCTGTCGAGGCCTGTGGATTTTCTATTTCGTAGTTTCATTAATGATTCCTTGAGTTCCGTCGGGCTTATATGCAGTGTCGATCGGTTGCCATCTTCTAGTTCTATCTCTCCATCTACTTCTCCATTTTCCTACTCGTGTTCGTCTTGGAATAATTGAGCGAAATAACTTGTCCATTGTTGAGTGCTTATTTTGCTTGAATCTATAAATTCTCTTGTTTCTCTTTTTTGATTTCTGATTGTTTTCCATACTTGTCTTTGTAATCCGAAGTAGTCAAATTCTAGCTCTTTTGAAAATTTTTCCCAATAGTGCTGCTTTATTATTTTAATTTCCGAGTTGACTCTATTTCTTACCGCCTTGTATTCTTCCTGTGATTGCTCTGTTTCCCTACTGCGAGGCATAAGGTAAGCTCTCTTTTTTTCCTCTGCTAGGGCTCTGACTTTATCGCAAAACCAAGGGGTACTTTTAGCTTTACATTCGCTTCTATTTGTTATCGTTTTACGTGTCCCTATTGCTTCTTGCGCAGCACTCTTGATATTTTTCTCGAGTTTTTTCCAGCTTTCATCCACATCATCGTCATGTCATATTTTATTTTGATCGCACTTTATTGCTAGTCTTTCTTCATACAGTTTTTTAGTACTTTCGTTTTTTCATTTTCATTCTTATTTTCTCCATTACCATTCTGTGATCGCTTCCTACTTCAGGTGATGTCAATCTTCTAACATCTAACACCTGAGAGGGGTTGATATTTCTATTTGTGATGATGTAATCAATGCTGCTCCTTAGACCTCTGGTGTGTATTTGTGTTGGGGTTTGTGATTAAAAAAGGTGTTGTTTATCCTCATTTCGTTGTTTTCCCAAAATATAATAAGTTGCTCCCCGTTCTCGCTTTTTATTTCCTCATTGAATCTTTGCACTATCCCTGGGACGATCTCCCTGCCAACTCTTCCATTAAAATCTCTCATTATTATAATTTTTCTTACTTGTCAATTCTGTCTATGTTGTTTGAAGGTTTGATATTACGTTGACTTTTCTTGCTTCCGTTTGTAGCTTTGTCGCTATAATGCGTTCTGAGACATATCTCCATTTCTCTATATTATTTTTGTAGTTATTGTGTATTTCTAATGCGACTCCTTCCTTGGCTTTCTTCCTCCCTTTCTCTTGGTTTCGGAGATTGCACATATATCTATTTTGTGTCTAGTAAGTTCCATCAGTATTTCCTGTTCTTTATTGTTCCATGATCGCACGTTCCATGTCGCTACTCTCAGACAGTTTGACTTTTTCCATAATCTCATTTTCATTTTCCGTTTTCTCGCCATGTTCATCAGGCAATCCGTTCCAATCCGAGGCTGTGTATTGGTTCTCTGAGCGTTAGTGGGTTTTTACTGTGGGTAGGTTGCTAACCTTGCCCACAAACCCTCATTCTTTGTCCGGGCTTGGGACCGGCAGAGGCAGTTATTGTGCTACTCATTCCAACTAGCACTTACCTCAGGCGGAGTTAAATTAGTATTCAAAGAGGGAATTAAGATAGTCAGGCAAAAATAGACATTTTATCATCAAAATCAGAAAAAATAATATTACCAGGCTGTATAAGAGTAAATTCCTAAATTTTACAGGTAAATTTATCACGTACACACAACTAGTCATTTGATTGAGTGACAAGATTAAATTCGATGAAAAGCATATATACACAACTTAAAAGTGAACATGAAATAATGACGTTAAAAAATATTTAAAAGCATGATTTACACGAAATTTTTATTTCTAATTTATTATAATCAGTAACTTCATTACAAGGCTAAATAGATATTGGTCAAAGAGTATCATTAGATAAGACGCGACAAACAAAAAAAAGGAAAGCTAATTGCAATGCCAAAAAAAGATTTTCGTATTTAAGGAACCGTGAGGAAATTAGCCAGAAGCACCGATAAGATCTGCCAATCAGTACGGCCAGTTGGTCAAACCTATAACATCACAAGATACCGGAGTGCCAACAAAGTAATCCCGCAATCGTGCTGCCAGTTATCACAATTAATTATATATTGACATCGAAGAAATTTAAAATAATTATATTACCGACAAAGAGAAGATTCGCCCCATTACCAATATACCTAGCAAGCAATTTACTACAAGTAACAATTCTTACAGTTGAAATACCCGCAAAAGTTTAAAGAATAAAATTTAACTATCTCAAGAGAGTTTCACATATCTGAAGAATCGTTGATTCAATTTAAGTTTTATCTTTGAGCTATCCAGCCGATTTAGTTGCTGCAGAAATACATTCAAAGAAGTTTTTCACGACCAGCAGATCATCTACGAAGATACGACAATGCATAGTTGAGATTCCAAAGAAGACGGTGCATTTGAATAGAAGGTAGCCAGCAATCCGTTAAGTACAATACCAATCGACACTGATTATATCAGCTCTTCAAGCACATAAATAATAATAATAATTAATGCATTTATAAATGTAATACTTGCATAATTTTGAATTCGCGTCTAATCGTTGTAAGGTTAAAGCTGTGCACAGGAACAATTTGTTTTTTTGTTATACCAATACCTTTTCTTTGAAATACTAAGTTTAGCGAAAACTCACATGTAGAACTTCTGACGTTGTCGCTCAAATATTGTCAGTTTAAAACAAATACAATCATTCTCAGATCATTGTATGTTCAACACATACTTACTAGTTTACGAAATAATATCAAGCTTATTATGTTATCAGTTAAGAAGCGTAGTGATGATTTGCAACAATGACCTGATAGAGAGCATATCGCCACAGATCTATCACATACTCAGACATAATCACAGGACAGAATGTAATTTATACTTAAATGCTCTAGCAGTTCAGACTGGAAGTAAGCTGATTGCTCTCAAATCGAAATGAGAGTATCGAGAATATATTATAGGTAACCTTGTACACAATTAATAATATAAAATAAACTTCATTTTGTCTGTTAAGAATTCAACATTCACCATTTGTGTCATCAGGATTTTCTAACATAAACAACGACTTTATTAGATATATATTTTGTTGCTAGGATAATAATTAACTAGTTAATTGATTGATGAAGGCCGATACATGTTGAAACTCCATATTTAACTGAATAAATAAAATACGTAAACTTGGTTTCAAAAATTATTTAATAATATCACTACAATATCGTTTCGCCAAACTTTGGCTTCATCAGGTGATGAGTAACTGAATATACAAAATTATTACAACATAAAATAGTGTCTCAAAAGCATGGGATATGAGTGGGGTTATTTTATAAACTATAGCATTGTAACAACAGGGAATAATTGAACTGAGTCTGATCGTTTAAAGCACCATCTAATTTACTGTATCTATTAATTTCTAAGGTTTCTAATAAATTAAGTTTCTGTCCTTTGTCTTGTATATGTAAAACTTTGAAATCTCTATTGAATTCGTGTTTTTCATCTATACAATGCGTTGCGAAAGTAGGGTTCGTTTTTTTATTTTTACCCATATAACTTTTTTCATGTTCCCCGGTCCTTTGTTCAAGAGTACGGCCTGTCTGACCTACATATACCTTATCACACTCATAAGTCAACATATAGACCCCCGATTTCAACCTTTTATCCGTTATATCTTTATCGTTTCTAATATATTTTTGAACTGAATTATTAGTTTTAAATGCTATTGACTCATTTTTAACGTTTTTAATTAGTTTACCTATTTTTATTGATGTATGTCCCATATAGGTGAAAGCATTACATTTGTTATCTGAATTTTCTTGTATTTTTGGATAAATTAACGATAAAGCCAGCTTTTTTCGTTTTCTTGCAAGAATATTGTCTGCTAAATTTACTGTATAGTATACAGTAAATTTAGTAGACAATACAGTAAATTTAGTAGACAATATTCTTGCACGAAAACGAAAAAAGCAGGCTTTATCATTAATTTTATCCAAAAATACAAGAGAATTCGGATAACAAATATAATGCTTTCACCTATATAGGACATACATCAATAAAAATAGGTAAACTAATTAAAAACGTTAAAAACACGTCAATAGCATTTAAAACTAATAATTCAGTTCAAAAATATATTAGAAACGATAAAGATAAAACGGATAAAGGGTTGAAATCGGGAGTCTATATGTTGACTCGCGAGTGTGATAAGGTATATGTGGGTCAGACAGGTCGTACTTTTGAACAAAGGACCGGGGAACATGAAAAAAGTTATATGGGTAAAAAAACGGATTCTACTTTCGCAACGCATTGTATAGATGAAAAATACGAATTGAATAGAGATTTCAAAGTTTTACATATACAAGACAAAGGACAGAAACTTAATTTATTAGAAACCTTAGAAATTAATAGATACAGTAAATTAGGTCGTGCTTTAAACGATGAGACTCAGTTCAATTATTCCCCGTTGTTACAATGCTATAGTTTATAAAATACCTCCACTCATATCCCATGCTTTTGTGACACTATATATTATCTTGTAATAATTTTGTATATTCAGTTACTCATCACCTGATGAAGCCAAAGTTTGGCGAAACGATATTGTAGTGATATTATTAAATAATGTTTGAAACCTAGTTTACGTATTTTATTTATTCAATAATTAACTTAATATTTTTTGATGATGATTTGGGTTTATAAGGAAATAATCATATACTGTTCATGTAAGTGGAAACCTCTAACTTTAGAGTTCTCTTAATAAGAAGTTTTTCGTGTTACTAAATTAAGGAAAATCGAGCTGAAAAGGAACTTATAACCATATATATAGTTGTATATCTTAATTAGTACGCCTTCAACTATACGAGTATAGTAGAACTGTAAAGGTATATATCCCGAGCAACAAGTAACTCATATTTATCATGTTTAAAATTAGCAAAAGACTTGATTAATTAGCTAAGTATCGACATTAACAAATCGTATTCTGCCTACAAACGAAGTTCATATGCAAGCATTAAATAGTGTCTTTTATATGGATTATAAAAGTTTGTTCAAACTCAATACATATAAAGTTTTTGCTTCTGTGTAGTAGGATAAACCTCCTAAGCAACATAAAATACTTTCCCTCTTTCCGAATTATCATTTAAATACATACTGTTATATTCATCATTATTATTATAAAGAGAAGCTTTTCTTACCTAAAAGTTAAGATACTTTCTGCACAAAAAAGGGAGATGACGTTTCCATGTTGCCAATTTAATAAAATGAAAATTTCTAAATCGAAATAAATCAGGTACAGACACTAATTATGATGCAACTATGTATCATATTTCCAGTCAAAGCTTATCGTTTTCTTCCTTTAATTTATGTAACTATAAAACATAAACGTTGCACCAGCTACCACATATAACTTCAATCCAAGAGAGAATCTGTTTATTTAGCGTAAGGAATTTTTTTTTATAACTCGGTTTTACAACGTCCGTCGTCTTCCGATTTCCAATCTCCACTCGTTTCTATTTGCCCACAACTCGTCATCCAGACCCCTAAACCTCATTTCGCTGTCTATTCCTTCTCTCCAACTCCTCCGTGGTCTTCCTCGTTTTCTTCGCCCATTTGGTTTCCATTGTATTACTTGTTTAGGTAGTCTTTCGTTCCCCATTCTCTGCACATGTCCGTACCATTCCAGTTGTTTCGTTCTTATCTCGTCCACTATCGTGCGTTCACCCACTTTCATAATTTCTCTTATTCGTTGATTTGTAACTCGTTCTCTTCTTGAACTCCCCGCTGCTCTTCTCCAATAATCCATTTCCGTAGCGGACAGCATTTTCTCTGTTCTGTCCTTGATTGGCCAAACCTCTGAACTGTACGTAACAATACTCTTTACTATGGTGTTATATATGAGCTTTTTGTTCTGTTTCGATATACTCTGGTCCCAGAGTATTCCATTTATTAAAGTTATCGCTTTTCTTCCTTGTACATTTCGGTCTTCTATAGCTCTGTCTAGTGTTCCGTCCGCTGTTATTTTTAGCCCCAAGTATTTGTACTCGTCACAAGACTTAATTCGCTGTCCCGTATTTAGTACGTAAGGAATAAATATTGAAATTCAATTTACACGCAATATAGTATTTGAAAGAGACAAAAGATATTTAATCAATTTATCAATGCAAATGACCTTTCCTTATCAGATGGAACACTTTCAAGGGTATTTCATTCTTCTTCTTTTTTAATTAGCACTTCTACAGGAAGATGAGGTAAATTTACTATGGAATTTATATAGACGTATTATTGACTTGGTCGGTGTAAAATTTGTTTATTTTGTTCTTTAATCTGTTGTAGCGAATTAGTAATAATCTTGTTTGTCAAGCCCAAACCTAAAAAACTATATTATTATATTTTCTTCACTTCTTTGTCCAACAACACTTGTCCATCGATAACTGAAGTGTTGCTGCTCGATAATAGTGTGTTGATTCTAAAGGATGTTGTTTCTGGTGTATTTATAGCACAATCATCACTTAATACAAAAAAGTTCTCAGAATTTGTATTAGGTACCATGTAAATGGTTTCCTGTATTTATTGGTGGTGGACGTTCAAAGATTCCTACATTATCATCTTCATCACTACTGGTATCATAAAGTTTTCTAGCAACATGCTTCCTTTTGAGCCTTCTATATGTGGCTTCCACTTCTGATTATAAATCAGATGTTACATCCTTTATCTTTTTTAGAGCCACATCATAATCATCTGAAAAGTACATCCCTTCCTATTACAAACGAATCAAACATGTTTATTTTTTTAGCAAATGTGTTTTCAGTAGCTTAGTGTTACAGGTAATACGAGTAATAATCTTTGATTTCCGCCTTCTAAGTAAATGACGCTTACCAGCATTTCAACAGAACTCTTCCTATTTTGATAACGTAAAGCTCAGCCTTACAAAATGTATATAATAAATATAAAGTAAATTGATGGTGGTAATAAAAGTTTCTAAGGAATCTAATCTAGGTCCCTTAATATTCAATATGTTTATTAATGATATCACTTCCGCGATCAGTTGTAATAAGCTGCTCTTCACGAATTATTTAAAGAGCTGACCTGGATAACATCTTTCATTGCTGTACTACGAATAACTTACCACTAAATGTATCGAAGTGTAAATCTATGTCTTTCTCGTGGTGTACGGGGCCATGTACTTTTGTCTATAGTTTAAATGGTGTTGATTTGGAACGTATTCTGACAACACGAGGCCTGATTTTTGAAACGAGACTCATGTTTGTTGACCACATAAACAATGTCCGACTGCTTTGAGAATGCTAGGATTTATCGTTCGCAATTGAAGATCTTTTACCAATCCTGAATCAATAAAGGCGTTCTACTTATCGTTGGTTAGGTCACGTCTTGAGTTTGCTTGTGTGGTGTGGTATCCACTTTATAATTGTCATATGCGGCAGCTTGAGCTGATTCAGAGCAATTTGTTAAATTCTTATGGAGTTGGGTTGACTGAGTTTATCCGTGTAGGAATGCTGACCACCGCCTATTGTCAACCCGTTTCGAATTAACTTCTCACCATTTCAGGAGTACTGCTTCAGGTATGTTTTTGTTTAAATTGCTTCACAACACAGTCGATTCTCCTGCATTACTTCAGGAAATAAGATTCGCTGTACCCCGTCTTGCGTCGCGTTATGCCTTTGCTTTCAATTTACCTTTTCCGAAAACTAATGTCTCGGTTAGATCACCTATTTATTCAATATACTCCAATTTTAACAAAATCTGATTGTGATATCAACTGCTCCAGCATCTGGTTCGTGAGGACAGTAATCGCTGAACACTTCAAGAAATATTATTGCTGTTTATTGTCATTACTATATTGACTTTTCTTTGCGTTGTAGCAAATACTATATTTATTTCATATATGGGTTGATTAAATACTCAATTATCGTAATATTGTAATAAATTTTCATGTGACTGGTTGTTAACTGTTGGGCAATAAAGCGTATCATTATTATTATTATTATTATTATTACATACATTCAAGAATTATGTTGTTATCCAATTTCTTCACTTATTCAAAAACTAAAAAGTAACTAAGAACAAAGTTCTTTTCTTGTATTTTGTAGAACTTAAATTCACTATTACATCGATTTATTGTTTTCAGGTTGCCAGACTTGTCCGAAGATTTACGGTAATTACAGAAATTATGAGTGTGTTCAATAACTAACATTAACATATATTTAAATTAATGCTTTGATATATCTAAGACATAACAAAAAAATACTTAACTTACTTTTACTATAACATCTTTTTAAAATCTTATTTTATGCTTTTATAATACAGCTTTCTAATTTAACACACTTTGCAATTTAAATCAATTTAATCCGAGTGGTCGAACTGGCGAACTTTTACAGGTGACCTGTAACTAATTGTTTATGAGGTTTTCTTTGTTTCGACCATCTTTTGCACTACTTATTCAAATTTATATGAAATTATTTAACATTTGCTTATTAGGAGAGTTTCGGTAGAGAAGATAGGTCGAGGACAATGGCGATCAACAGTGATTTATGTTTGACGTTTGATGTACTACCATTTGTCTACGAGACCGTGTAAAGGAAAAGTTCTGTTTCAGTAACTTATCAATAATAATATTATAAAATAATGTCTGTTAAACAATTTCAGGCATCACCACCGAAATTTCGGGAAATGGTGGCGTGTGCGGCTAATAATATTTTATCAAGTCTAAAGGCATGTATGAAAAGGAATATATATTTATGACCTGATGCCCAAAAAAAAAAAAAATATTTTGAATGACCTTTTCGAAACTGTGAGTGAGAATTATAAAAGTTCGACATTATGGAAGAATTACATGTTAAGATCAATGTAGAATATTCCAGAGAAGATATATTCAAACTTATGAAGGTCCAACAACGTTTAAGAAGATGGATATGAGACTAAAAAGTTCAAATTATTCGAATATCATGATATAGAAAACTTTATTAATGAAGCTTCCAACAGATTATTTTGCAATAAAAGTGAGTTACTTAAATTTAAATAATTGTTAGATTAGAGCAATAAGCTTTTAATGTTGTGTAAATTTGCATGTTATTCAAGGACGTGCAGGCGCAATGAACTTACCATATGTAAATAGAAAACATAGAATAAAAGACTAATTCGGTTTTTGTAATTACGTATTTTATGGAAGCATTCCAATCTTAAACAAAATATCACTAAAAATCGTGTTAGTATCACGTTCATTCCTACAATAATGTCATTTCAGTGCCGCCACAGAAAAAATAATTAATTTGGACAGGCTAGATCTAACCACCGTTGTTATCCACTACAAATTGTGATTTTTGGACACATATGTCAGAACTAGCGTCTTGGAATTTCATGTTGTCCTTTCTTTAAGTTGTGTTGTGCTCTATCAAGTGTTGCTTTATATTTGAAACGTTTTCGTATTTTTCCATAAGCATTCCTATAAATTGTTTTTTGGCTCTTCATCGCTAATTTTATAAAAAAAAAAAACTGAATTTAACAGATAACCGACTCGATACCGCTAGTGCTGTAGCAATGATCGAACTCACAATGATGTTGTCCAAGTGTTCTTTTATACAAAATTAACTTTCTATCGCTATATTAAACATTCGAGACACAAAACAAAACAACTAAAGTAGATAAAGTATTTATAACATTGCAAACTCGCCTCAACAAACGTCAAACGGTAATTTAACTCAGAAACGAATTGAAAGAAGTTTAGTCAGGAAAAAGTTGTTTTGTAGTCACATAAATATTAATAAAATCTCATAAATTGAGAAATGTCATTGAGTGGCGCTATTAAACTTTGCTCGTGAACACCAGAATTGCAATTGTAATCACAGTGGTCAAATTTTATTTACGAATAAGCCGTTTCTGCGTTAACCTTATTGATAACATAGACCCAGAGATGTTAAAAAACACCCAGTAAAGGACCTGTACAGCCTTATACAGGACACAAAGGTACTGGAATGGTTATCATATCATAAACTACACATGCAATGAAAACTGTAGACGTAAGTGGGATAGGCCTAAAGGAAGAAAAATCATTCACAATAGGTAAAACTGTACCGACGCGACGTCAAGGAGAGTAAACATCGTAATTTAATATTACCTTTTTTTTTTTGCGGGCTCAATTACGGTATGGGGCGTCATATGTTTAGAACTACTCTCAGAGTTGGCGGTGATGGAGGCGTTTTATATGCAACGCTCACTGTATAATTGACTTTCTAAATCATGTTGATATAATGACAATGAATTGATAGACTTTTTCCCGAGACCTGAGTCCGATTAAACATGTATAGGAGACGCTGTACAGATGACTTAGAATACAAATTCCTGCTGTCGAAAGCAAAGAACATTAGAAAGCTGCGTTAATTGAATTTTGGGAGAGTATGACTGCAGTTAGTCATACGGACACACGTTGTAAAAAAATCAGCTGGGTAATTTTTATTATTTATTAAATGGTCAAAACAAGCTAACGTGTACAAGTTATTCTGTAGCAAAAACGTTATCTTTCCATTAATGGAAAGATAAATGACACAAAATATTTTAATTGCTTACATTAACTTCGTAATAAGAAATTCTGTTTAAATCCACAAAAATACCCCAACATAATTAAGAAAATGTATTTATTTGTGTGCTTTTAAATTTTCCGGTGTGGGTACTGAGCTTCTTCTGTGTGATGGTATTCCAAAACACCTACTTGTACCTAAATGATTTAAAGTAAAGAATTACATTTGAATTAATATTCTCTGCTAATGTGAATTGTGACACATTTGAGACCATTCATTCATATGCTGCAATAAAGGAAAATGGTACTCTGGACAATCATATTAATTCGTATGAATACTTTCAGAAGTGCGATGGAAAGACAATTGACAACATGTGACAACTGTAGTTCTATTATTCGATACCGACGACGCATGCATATCCATGCATGCCCAACAGCGTCACATTCCTGTTAATAACTTAATGAGCGTGAATTTAGTTATTCATATCTAGTTGGCAATGGTAAATTTTAATGTTTTCTATAAAGTTCTATACTATAATATTACGAAAAGCATTTTCTCATTATAATCCATAGTTAATATTACAGGATGCTTTATATAATGCCTACATCGAAAGTAATAGTATAAAACAAAATGCAATGTAATTACTAAAGATATTTCAATATTACTCCTCTTCTGTTTAGTAAAGAGTTTTCCGATGTAATAAAGGTCTCTAATTGTAGCCAGTAAAGTATTTTTTTCTAATATATTTAAGATCATGATTGACAGATCTAGCAAATAAATCATTTCAAACTTAGAGCAAATAGGATTGATTAACTGATGTACAACAAAAACATATAATAGAATGCTTGTTAGAATTCATGTAAGTTCACACAGCGTTTTAAATTACCGAAAATTAGTTTTTCTCAGTGTTGAAATTTCTATTTATAATTTTCTACTTTGAGCACTGATAATTATTTAATTACGTAAATTTTTAAATTTAGAAATTTTCCACGGCTAAGATTCGAATTCAGGGACCCTAGTTGGTTGCGCTACCATTAACAGATGGTTAATATAGTGTCGGCAGACCGACGTATTACTAAATTTACTTAAATTACTTGAATTAGTTTTTCTCAGTGTTGAAAATTCTAATTCTAATTTTCTACTTTTACCACAGATAATTATTTAATTAAAGAAATTTTTAATTTTAAAAATTACTTACGGCTGAGATCGGGAGACCCTGGGTTCAAATCTCAGTTATGGGTGATTTTTAAAGCTAAAAATTCACCTAATTAAATAATTATCTGTGTTATAAGCAGATAATTATAATTTGAATGTTCAACACTGAGAAAAACTAGTTTTAAGTAATTTAAAATTTAGTAATACGTTGGTCTGCTGACACTACATTATCCATCTGTTACTTGATATAATTCAGTTCGATTTAAAGACGCGAACTCAGACACCCGCGGTGGCATAATAGTAAAGCAACCGACTAGGTCCTTGGTTCGAATTTCAAGAATAATTTTTTCTTAAATAAAAGTTTTTCTAATTGCACAATTATCAGTGCTAAAAGCAGAAAATTATAATTAGGGTTCAAACAGCGTGTTTGCTTTTTTTTTCCTAATTTATTCGTTTCTTTAAGAAAAACTTGCTAGTCTTATCACTGCAATCAGCATGATTTATTTCCAAGTGTCAATCATTTATTTGGCTTTAAAAAGGCATATTCGTAAATTTACTGCGTGTTTTTTAAGACAAATGAAACAATACTTAATATTATTTTTCATTATTTTAAAGACATTGGAATACAAAAATTTGATGTACTCTCGCAAAGTAGAATACTTAAAAATATAATTTCGTTTTTGCTACTACATACTTAGTTTCTGCGTCTGAAGCAGAAATGGGCGGACGCGATGTATTTCACTTGGAATCGCCAAGCTGATAATCACTATATGGTGCAGGTCTACTATTGGATTTTGATGTTCATTCTTGATTTTTAAGAAAATCTAATAGGAAATACGTTTGCCACTTATCGTGATACTATCGCTTTCGAATATCATGAATAACTAAGTATACACCAAGGAACGTGTAAGAAATATTGGCCAACGGCCGACAAGCGGAGTTATATTTCGATGAATTGCACTTGTGCAAATCTGGAACGAGCTTCAGTGGAAATAATTACGTCAATTTTTAAATTACACTTGTGGCAGGCATCAATTTCTTGTATAGACTTAAGATTTGTCGACGATTTTATTCTATAAGAGTCAAAGTAGTGCTGGCCAAAATTTTGAAATTTTTTTATAAAAAAAATTTTGAAATACTTTTGTACTGTTGACATATCTGTTTAACAAGCATAGTTTGTTTAAAATTCACTTTTGAGTATTTTTGTATTCTTTAGAATTTTTTCTGCACATAGTGGTCGATCAGATATTGGAAAAATTCTATTTTTTTAATGAAGTAAACTCTTACATCCGGTCTACCGATTTCACTAATAACCTAAGCAGATCTCAAGAGGAAGATATTATACTTGTAAATGAAATTTGTTATTGATAGCTTTAGCCGTTTGGCTGGTATCGTGGTTACACACATACACATACAATGACATTTTTGAAAAACCACTTTTTCGGTGTCAGGGACTTCAGTAAGTGAACATCTCCATAAATTTAAACTATGAATAAAACTTACCATAATATAGCTATTTATAACATATAATTCTGCCAATATACTCGTAACTGTCGATCCCTAATTATTATATTTACTCATTTTCTAGCATTACGTTATTTTGACGCCAAACGTGGGACATTTTATTTAAACAATATGAAAATCAACATATCAATTCAGGAATATAAATACAATTCCATGGATATTTATTTTAAATTTGTATGTGTACACAATACGTTAAGGAATATGTATACATCTCTATATGAGTATGTTAGTGCTTACATGAACACGTGTGTGCCTAGCACGTCTTTCATAAAAGATTGGGTTAACACTGATCCCTGGTCAGTTCTCGCGTAAAATTTGTCGATATTCCGTCCCTCCAGCACTAGTGTATTTGGCGTCATGACATCCCGGAAACACGGACTTGCCACGAAAACAATCATTGGGAAACTAATTAAAAAAATAACAATATTGTGATACAAAAGATTGGTATGTGCAAAGTCAGGCATCTAAACCTAATGAAACATGCAGATGATACTGGTGGCCGGAGGGTAAGTACCTACATATTTTAATGTACACATATATAGTTTCTAAGATATACGTATACATAAGTACAACTAGGTAGGGTTGATAAAGTGAACGGATTGACATGTTATTTGTATTTGCTGCTAAATTTGCATTAATTTACATGTGTTACGTGAGTTATTAAGAGAATATCAATTATGAAAGACAACGATTGCATGGAAATGTATTTTTCGTTAAGTAATATAAGTTTTCTATGTAATTTGATTCATAATTGAATACTGAAAACTTCAACATAGGAACGTGTTAACATATTATTAATCAAATAACTATCTAGATCATTAAATAAATACAAACAGAAAACTGACGTAATTTCTCTTAAAACTTCACAAGTATTTTTTGTAACTATGCTAGTAATAAAAGGTTGCAAAATTTTAACTTACGTAATAATAAATGAAACATAAACAGATACTGCCAACCTCTTTGGAAGCAAGGGCGCAATTAAAAATGTTCGTCAACGTTGCGGGTGCAACAATATGTAATGACATTGTTATAGTTTAATTGGTTACATTTATATAGTATATTTATATTTCTTTCATTTGAATAAGTATTTTTTTTAGTAATATTTATTTGTTATATAGAAAACAGTTCGTTACATACTAATATTGTGATCACTCAGTATAGTAACTGGTCGTGCAATTTTAATTTTTCTTTTAAATTCACAAAATCTGAAAAGAAAAGATTTAAAACCTTAATTATTGTATAATGATGTATATTTTTATTTTGTCAAAACTTGTGTAATTGACGATGATGATTGAAAAGATAATAATAATTCTATTCTGAATAAACGATAGTTAAAATTGACTAAAAGTTCATGAGAAAATATGAAATAAGGATGTGACATTTAGTTGACACTTCGTTAGTATTTTGATAAAAACAAGGTTTAAGATACAAAAACGCATGAAATCTTTTATAAAAATATAAAAAGAATGATAATAGTATATATTCTATAATTTAGATGGTATTTAGATTAGCTAATGAGATTTGAAAACTATGTTGAATGTTATGAAATTGTGTAAAGTTTAGATTGGTCAATTTGAAAAATAATATCGTTAAGGAAATGAAAAAACAAACAATAAGAATTATGAACAGAATTTTCATACGATGCGGGTGTGTTTATCGGTGAATCGAAGGAAATTCATCGATGTTACACAAATCTAATGAGCTTTGTGCTTAAAAGTGTTAGAATAAAATAATCTAACAAAAGTATATAGAATAATTTATATTCGAGTGAAGTGTTCAAATATAATCAATTATAATAACTATAAATCGTAGATTGAACGATTTATAATTATAGGAAGCAATATTGAAACAAGTTTCATAACAATTTATTAAGAATACTTACATACATCAAGTTTATCCAAAGACGAGGACCATATTTTATTATCAAGATTATCTAGAAACGAGCACCATATTTTATTATCAAGACTATCCAGAGACGAGAACAAATAGATAAGAAGTGAATTTTTCTGAGTCCGAACGTGAGCAAACCCTTCTTCTAGAGTTGCAGTTCATCGTATATAAGCAGAGAGTACATCGTAGTGCAGAGACATTGGAGGAAAATCATACATATCAAGGTACCAGTCTACATCTTGGCAGTTTGGATCTACAACTAATTGAAAATTAATCTTTTGAAGAAGTACCAGGAATATTGGAACATTTTTACCAATGGTCGTATATTATTTAACGTAATTCAAGAAGATAATATTTTTCACAACATTTCATCTTATTTAAATTGAAATAAATGTTTAAATTCTATTCGAACAAATATATTAAGGATGCATATACAAATATTTATATATATATATGTTGAGTTATATAGACATGTATTTTAAATCTCTGCTTTTATATTTTGCTTTCATTATAATTTTCTTAAATAAAACAAATGTTAATACTATTGTAAATCATAAAGGGAAAATTAGACATAAAAATGAGTAATGAATTTACCTTGACATATCAGGGAGTTCATTTTATTTATTTTTCATAATGGAAATTACAACGTTTATTTAAACAGGTTTAAATAAGCCATCTGCTATTATTATTCTGGTATTGCCATATTTCTCTTGAGGAAGTTGTTTTTACGTTAATTAAACACATTGATTTTTATATTGATTTTTATTTCTTGTATGTCGAACCAGAAGGCGGGAACAAAGCGAGAATTACAAGCTTATGACGCGAACCTAGAAATCACAATACATAAATAAATGTCAGGTTTCATAAATACATTGATTACTTACATATATTGAATAAGTTGGTAATTATTTGCAATAATCCTAGGACCCTTTTGTTGATTACCAGAACCACATACACTGCCCGAGTTAAGAAAATTTATATTAATTAAATAATTATAATTTAGAATCCAGTTTTATTATTGGTACTATAATACCAACTACGAAAAAGTATACTACTGTTGTTACTACAATCAAGGCGAACGTTAAAGTAACAGGGTGGTATTAAAAATATTTGTATCAGTTTTAAATGGAAGTATAAGGAGGAATTAAAATATACATATTACTTAAAATTATCATAGCATTTTGACTAGCTGAAAGTAATACATTCACATATGATAACTTATTAACTTGTTATCGTGGAGTACTTGTATTTTGGTCATCTCATTTATAATTCGTATACAGGGACCATAAAAATAGTTTTTGAAGTTACATAACTTTATTAACAGATTATAACATGAATTAGCTAGACCAATGTGGAGTTGTTTATTACAATTTAGAGCACATTATTAGTACATTAAGTGTTTAGCACAATTCTGAGAGCATACTGTAGCATTAATTGGCCCGCCAACGTGGGACATTATAACAATACGTTCATTGTTTAAGTTAATTTTAATTTTTATTTTACAGTCTTAATTATACTTTATAAAGATTTTTTTTCATTTTATTTTTATCATTTTTAATGTTGGTTCTTTTTGATTTTATTTTATAGGTTAAAATAATAATAAAAATTTGTAATAACAATGTTATTGAACGACATTTATTACATAATACATGAAAAATTATTATTCATTACTGAGAAGGTTAAGACTGTAATTTTTGACATAATTTTTCAAAATCAGGATAGCAATTTAATACTGTCGTTCAAATTTTCATCTGTAAGACGTGATCTAAACTCATTTTTGATAAATTGCGTTGAAAAAAGTAGCTTCACTTAAATAAGTCGATCCAAGAAAAGATTTTAGCTTCATTGCACAATTTTTTAATAATGGATATTTGTGTGCTTCAACAAATTTCCAAAATTCTTTGTGTTAAAAACTTCAATAGTTTCTAATTCTACAATTTCCAGTTCTAATTTCTTTTTAATTTGTTGCATAAAATTCATTTATTTCTGCACTTAAAGTAGTAATGTCAACAAAAATAAAATCGATTCTAAGTCGACAAATTCATCCATTATTTAAGTTTGGTAGATGATCAACATATGTCCGAGAATCTAAATGATATTCCAGAAATATTTTCGACATGTGTGGAAAATGCGTGAAAGAATTTTTTTGAAAGTGCGAACTCCATAAAACCTATAAATGCTTTAATAGCACTTACCATATCTACTAATTCTTTATTTTTATATGAAGTAGCTCTCATAGAATTTATAATTCTTATTATATGGTCCAAAACGAGGCTAAATGAAAGAACTTTAGTACACAGAACTTGCTGATGTATTATGCAATGGTAAGCAAAAAGAATTGGAAATGATTCATCTTTACTACATAAAGTTATGAAACTTTTATTTTTACCAATCATTGCTGGAACTCCGTCAATTGTAATTGAAGATAATTTATGTAAGGGAAGTAGTTGTTCCAAAACATAATTTTTAAAAACTTGATAAATGTCTTCACCTTTCGTTCTTTAATATGTGAATAAATAATTACTTAAAAATTTCAATTAATAGATAACTGATAAGTAATTTTAAGAGAATTTTGCTTAAAAGCTGGATTATGAAATTTATAAAAAATAAAAAAAATATTTTAATTTATCGGGAATCGTGTAGTTGGCACGTAATAAATCGCTTACGGGCGCACATGTGCTCGCGGGCGCGGTGTTTGCCACACCTGCTATACAACTTATTTGTCATATTTTTGGGATATTTTCAGTTTAATGTCTCAATTGCTCCATTAGTGATGGTGTGTAACAAAAGTGGTAAAATTATAACAGTACTTTTTAGTCTAAATACTTACACTCTTATCACGAATATTTTAATTATTAATGAATTTTGCAAGCTAGAAACAAATATATTTAATGTAACAATGTCAATTAGTATGACAAACATATCCTACTAATAAAATGACATTATTTAAATCATTCTACGAATATAACCACTTTCAAAAAGTTCTGTTTTTGAAATGTTCAAGACTGGTGAAGATGACAGTCAGTGTGTTGTTCCAATAGTTCGGTTCAATCAAGAAAACATTATTTATAATATAAATTTTAGAATTTGCGCCCTTTTATTTTTATTAAAGATAAATACATTTCTAAAACCATTAAAATATACTGCTATCACAGTTGCTCCATTACCACAAGACATGATTTCAATCTAGGTAACGCGGTTTACATCAAATATTCTGTGAAGGAAGAACAATACTTATGCTAGTCGCTTTCAAAAACGAATAATCTTTTGATATCGATATTTGAGTACCGTAACACTTTTTACACACTTACGAAACGTCAATGCCAAAATTTATATTTTATGCACTATGCTATGAATCCTTGCGAGCTTTCGAAGAACAGATATAACGCAGGTAATATATATAGGTTTGTGTTTTACTAGGGCTTACCTAAAAACTGAAAGGTTCGAATAGATATTCTGCCCTGCCAAGCAAAAGTGCGGTATGTATATGTAAAATGGCCAAAATGAGATATTGGGATAATTGTTATACTACGAGCATTCAGCGCCCTTTTTACCAAGCAAAAACACCGAATATATTATATTGTGACGTGCTAGTATAAACAAATAGTCATTTGATTACACCAAAGAAGACCTTATCCTATTTGACAAGGTAATGTTATGTATAATGAAAGGTCGGTGTAAGAATGCTTATACATGCACGATGCATCTCAATGAATGTTATGGAATAACATTCATTAGTAAACAATAACATTTAATGTATTGTTTACTACTTGTAAATATACATGTTAGTATACAATAAACATACGCACATATATAAAGTAGAGGACATTATTATTAACAGTATTAAGATATTAAGAGTAAGAGTATTATAATCATTAAGAGATTATTATAATTATTATGTAGAGATGTAGTATTAACAGTACGAGTAAGTTAATACTACATCTCTACATAATAATTATAATAATCTCTTAATGATTATAATACTCTTACTCTTAATATCTTAATACTGTTAATAATAATGTCCTCTACTTTATATATGTGCGTATGTTTATTGTATACTAACATGTATATTTACAAGTAGTAAACAATACATTAAATGTTATTGTTTACTAATGAATGTTATTCCATAACATTCATTGAGATGCATCGTGCATGTATAAGCATTCTTACACCGACCTTTCATTATACATAACATTACCTTGTCAAATAGGATAAGGTCTTCTTTGGTGTAATCAAATGACTATTTGTTTATACTAGCACGTCACATCTAATTGTGATTTCTTTATCATTCGTGTTTAAAATTCTAACCGGTATGCTATATGAATTAGGTTTTGCAATAATACCTGCCGTAAATACTCCTTCCGCAATCTCTGAAGGGTATACGATACATTCGTTCGAATTGTCTATTCGAAAATGTCTTATTACCTCACATCGTGGCGGTATTATAGTCATACACTCGTTATCTGACTCTAGATTAGTCGATATTTTATTAAAAAGACAACACGTACATATATTCATATACGTTTACGTATAAATGGATATATGTATATTTGTGATAACGATGTTTTATTATTATTTATATTGAATGAGAAAGAAAATTTCTCGAAATTTATTTCTGCTCCGTATTTTGTTAAAAAATCTGTTCCTAAAATACCATCGAACCTATTCGTAAAACTATGTATTACCTGAAATTCATGATTGAATTTATGTTGCTGTAATTCTAAGGAAAGAATTGCTGAACCTTGTGATTTTAAAGTACCAGCTATGCCTTGTACTCTACATTTTCTATCTGTATTTACCTGTTGATATTTATTTAAACATTCTGAAAAGAATACACTTATATTTGCTCCAGTATCTATTAAAAAAATTACATTGTTTCTATTATATTTCAAAGTTATATAGTTTAAATTATTGCTTTTATTGACCTCGAAAAAACTGCATTGTATGCTTTTTGGTTATATTTGAACTTGAACTATTCGCATTTCTATTGTCAACTATCGCTGCGTTTGCATAATTGTTTTTATATGTCGAACATCGTCTATGTTTGCTATTATAAAATTTGTTTGCGTTGTTTTGTTCATGCGTTGACCTCTTTCCGTTATTTTTTCTGTAACCGTTGTTATTATCGCGTTTATTGACATGACCATGAAAACGTTTATATTTATTTGCTGTGTAATTAAATACGTTCATTGAAGCCGGTCTATTAAACTCTTCTTCAATTGCTACATTTATCGCACCTTTCAGAGTGTCAGTGTTTCTTGATTTAATTATTGTTCTTAATTCCGCATTTTTAATACCGTTGCAAAATGAATTGATCGCGATTTTCTCATTAATTGGTTTCAACGTTTTTACAAGATTTTCGTTATCTCCCGCTTGTGAAATAGTTAATTCGTCAAGAAGTTTCTCTATTTGCTGACCGTATTCGCTTATGGATTTATCATTTTGTTTCAGTTGGTGTAATTGAGTTGATAATGTTAATGCAGATTTTTTAGTTATAAAATTTACCGTTATTTCTTTTATTAGCTTCTCTACTGTGTCATATTCTGAATCTAACCGAATTTTTGCATTAGTGGTTAACCTGGTTTTTAACACGTATTGTATAAGTAACTTGTGTTGATCCTCCGCTAATGTACTAGCATAAAATGAAATACCATCTATCAATTGCTTGGTTGTATCCTCATTGCCATTCATCATCGGCAATAAACCCGATACGACTTTTAAATCAAATTTATCAGTCATATTTACTTGTTTTTTAACCCGTTTTTCTAATAAAGTTTGCAATGATTCGATATCAAGTTTAATTTTTTGACTGTAAACCCTAACTTCGTTAGCGAAGTCTGTTTCATGAATGTCACCTCTAAATCTACGTTTTAAAGTGTTGAACCTCTGTATAAGTGTTCCTAACTCAGCAAGTTTGTTTTCAGTATGTTGGGAATTTTCCCTTCTTTCTTTATTATCCTTAACTCTATTATTTTTAAACTGTTCAATATCCGCGCACAATTTCTTGAAATCTTCTATGTTCATTTATATAGTTTTTTTTCCACTAACCTTTTATTATACCTTCTCCAGCATGTCCAGTTGTTCTCTGCTCTTGATCACTTCTGTTCGTATTTAATACCATTATCAGGAGTAGTACTGCTGTTGCTGACCCAATTTGTGCTGGTGTGAATGTTGTAACATCGGCCGTTGCTCCACTGTTACCTGTTTGTGCAATTATCACCTCTTCTTTTGATGCCGTAGAACCCATTGCGTAGTGCTTGTCTTCCTATTATTCATTCCAAATTCCAAATTTGTGCTGCAGGTAGCAGACTGCCATAGAACAATTTGTTGTTGTTCTATTTTATTTGCAGCGAAATGCTTATTTGCAGGACTGGCAGGATCGCCATGTGGCGAAATGGTTCCTTTCCATTTCTAAGTATATAGATATAATATAGTATATATTAATTTTAAACCAATCACAGCTAATGTGACAGATTTCGAAGTATACAATTTTAATGTAAACGAAATCACGGTAAATAGAGTTGAGAAAGTATTAAATTCAATTGACATAGAACATTTAAATAAGGAAGAAATAGATTCAATCGCGAAAATATGCGCAAAATACAGTGACGTTTTTTTATTAGAAAATGGTCCAGTAACTGTAACAAATATAGCTCAACAAGAAATTAACATAAAAAACAATGTAAAACCAGTATACGTAAAACCTTATAGGTTGCCTCAAGCACAAAAAAAGGATATAGATTCGGAGATAAATAAAATGCTGAAGCAAGGCATTATAGAAGAAAGTAAATCGCAATGGTCATCACCTTTGTTAATTGTACCAAAAAAGGCTGATGCAAATGGTAACAAAAGGTGGAGAGTGGTCATAGACTACCGTCTTCTAAACAAAAATATTGAAGACGATAGGTTTCCATTACCGAATATAACGGAAATTTTAGATGCACTTTCGGGAGCAGTTTACTTCACACATTTAGATTTGTCACAAGGGTACTATCAAGTAGAGTTAGAACAGTCAAGTAGGAAGTATACGGCATTTACGACGGATAAAGGGCATTGGCAAATGAAAAGATTACCGATGGGAATGAAATCGAGTCCTAGTTCTTTTTCAAGAATCATGACAATAGCAATGTCGGATTTAAACTATGAATCATGTTTTGTTTACTTAGACGATCTAATTGTTTTCGGGAACAATTTACGAAAGCATAATCAAAATTTAGTTAAAGTTTTAGATAGATTACGGAAAGTAAATTTAAAACTAAATCCTGTAAAATGTCAATTTTTGAGAAAAGAAATTCTATACTTAGGGCATGTTCTTTCAGAAAACGGTATTTCGCCAGATCCACAAAAAATTGTAGCTATTCAAAACTACCCTACCCCTACAAACGGGGAAGAGACGAAACGATTTGTAGCGTTCGCAAATTATTATCGGAGATTTATTCCTAATTTCGCAAAAATTGCGAGTCCTTTAAATAAGCTCACGCGAAAATCAACTACGTTTCATTGGGATAGAGAATGCGAGTTAGCATTTCAAACTCTTAAAACAGCTTTAATAAATCCGCCTGTGTTACAATACCCAGACTTCTCTCGGGATAACCAGTTCATCTTAACAACAGACGCATCGAATTATGCTATAGGAGCCATTCTGTCAAATGCAGACGGGCGACCTGTTGCATATGCAAGTAGGGCACTCAGCAAAAGCGAGATAAATTTTTCGGTGATCCACAAAGAATTATTAAGCATCGTATGGTCAGCACAACACTTCAGGCCTTATCTATATGCCCGAAAATTTCAGATATACTCAGATCACAGGCCCCTGATATATTTATTCAGCATGACAAATCCGTCTTCGAGATTAATAAAATTTAGACTCTTGCTAGAGGAATATGATTTTACAATTAATTACGTAAAAGGAAAAGAGAACGTGGCAGCCGACGCATTATCACGAATTCGTTTAGAATCAAGCGATCTTAAGGAAATGGCAGCAAACGTTAATGTAATAACTAGGTCGAGTATAAAATCGGATTTAATAAAACAAAAATTAATAACAAAATGTAACGAAAATAATGAAAATATACGGCATCCAGGAATGGTGGCATTATTAAAACCTCCATTTAACATTACGGAATTAACAACCGTGACAGGCACTAATTTTAGCAAAATAGGAAATGATAAATTAATAAAAAAGGGCAAATTTTTTTATGACATGTCTAGACAAATAATATACATTATGCAAGATATCCTATCAGTAACTGACTTAGGTACAGAGCTGAGGAATTTGCAACAAATATGTAATAATTATGGAATTCCTGAAATATGTATATTTCAAAGCTCGATTAATGAGCATCTAATAGCCCGTATGAAACGAGAATTAGCTACTCTCCGGAAGTACAATTTAAAGGTAAATATCATTTCAAATGTGGAAAAGATTGATTGTAATGAAACACAACAGTTAATTTTAAACGATTTTCACATTTTGCCGACGGGAGGCCACGCTGGAATTAACCGTATGTATAGTAACATAAAGAAATATTATTATTGGATTGGTATGAAGGCAGATGTAAATAAATTTGTTGAAAAATGTGACGATTGTCAACGATACAAACATGGGATGCGCGCCCCAGAACCGATGACTATCACGTCAACAGCAACAAAATCATTTCAAAAAGTATTTTTAGATCTTGTGGGTCCAATCAACCAGGATTCTGATGATAATAGATACATATTAACGCTTCAATGCGAGTTAACTAAATTTGTTGAGGGATATCCTATTAAAGATAAGGAAGCCGAAACAGTAGCTAGGTCATTTGTGAATAATTTCATTCTTAGGTATGGAGTTCCAGATGAAATAGTTACTGACAAAGGTACTGAATTTTTAGCAGCGATATTCAAAGAAACAGCCAACATTTTGGAAATTAAACAGTTAAATAGCACAGCTTATCATCACGAAACCTTGGGTGCATTGGAGAATACACATAAGCATTTGGGATCGTATCTTAGAATCCAAACGTCCAATTATCCGGACACATGGAGTTCTTGGGTACCTTTCTGGTGTTTTACGTACAACACGAGCGAACACTCACAGACTAAGTACGCACCCTACGAACTAATGTTCGGAAAGAAATGTAAATTACCAAGTAACATACTAAAGTCAAACGATCCAATATATAATTCTGAGCATTATCCAAATGAATTGAAATATAGACTTTCAAGTGCTTGGAAAGATGCTAGGAATAACTTAATCGAAACAAAAGTCAAACGAACGGAAAAATTTAATAAACGTGTAAGGAATGTAACTTACAAATGCAATGATCAAGTTTTAGTCAAAAATGAAACTACAAACAAGTTACAACCTCTATATAAGGGTCCTTACGCAGTAATAAGGGAAAACACACCGAATGTAACGGTAAAAATTAGAAATAAGCAAGTAGAAGTGCACAAAAACAAAGTGAAATTGTATAAGGACAAAAGTGTAGATTAAGTATAAATAAGATCTATTTCAATAGAAATTTAAGAATTACAAAGTAGATTATGTATGTAAATGTATAAAAATGTAATATATAATGTAAGATTATGTGTATGTAGTAGAAATTTAAGAAATACAAAGTAAATTATGTATGTAAATGTCTAAAAATGTAATATATAATGTAAGATTATGTGTATGTGATAGAAACAAAGGGAAAATTGTAAGATACAATACTATGGTATATTACGAAAAATTTTATTTATAGAACAATATATATATATATATATATTTGTTTATACTAGCACGTCACAATATATTGGGTGTTTAAATTACATATGAGGTGTTTTTGCTTGGTAAAAAGTATTCTCGTAGTATAACAATTATCCCAATATATCATTTTGGCCATTCTTGCACATACTGCACTTTTGCTTAGCAGGGCAGTATATTACGTAGTGTCACAATGGCTTTTTTCGGATGCCAGATTGTCACAAGCGTACCTTTATTGGGCTACGCATGGAAGGTGCAGGATATAATATGCTGACTACTTTTGTTTTCAATTTCACGAAGGAGAAAAGAGGAAGTTGTAAGAGCGATTGTGGTGGATTTATTCATTCCGAAATCATGCTGATTCGGTGATAGGATATTGAAGCTTTCGATGAAATTATTTATATGAGTCAGCGTTTGATACTCGAAAATTTTGGAAAATACCGATAGTATTGAAATTAAACGATAATTATTAACTATAGTTTTGCTTTTTTTTATTTTAACCGATATTTTCCATTATTAAAGGAAGCATTGACAGTGTATATTAAAGAGACAACAAGAGAAATGACATTTGTAATTACTTTTGTCACAATGTCATCCGGACCAGAGGATGATTTGATCTATTTCTTCAACGGTAACTGGTAACTGTTTAGATTGTCTTTAATAGTTAGTCTATGTCTGTCATAGGCAGAGATGAAAGATTCATAGTGGGGATGTCAACAGTTATTAAATTTATTTGCTATATTACTTGGATGGTGGAACCACCGTCTATTAGAGGAATATTTTAATGAGATTTTCTGGATGTAATGTATTCTTTCACTATTGATCAGATGCAATCCATCTTGTTAGTACTATTAGATAGTTTAGTATTAAAGAGATCTGCTTTTGTATTACTTATTACATGTGGGTGTTGTGCGTATCATTTTTTTTTGTAAAATAAATAAAGAACAATACTTATGCTATATTTCATTACATTACTTGATCTTTTTTTATTTCAGATGTAATTCTTCACTTATATTGGACATTGTTTCTAATCGTAATAATTGGGATAGAACCGCTATCGTAAAATAAGAAGGTGTTCAGAAATGCCTAAAATTTATCATTGAAGCATGACTCAGCCTACATATTGTTCCAAAATTCATTTTTTACATAGTTTACATGTTTGAATTCTGAGCATCAAATCTACGCCTGCTAATGCAAGTAGGCGAATTATTTTTGAATGAAGTGTTAGTATTGCTAATATAAATTATTTGTGACCTGACAATAAAGTGTCGAATGCATTGGTAGTTAGATTAAAAGAAAGTTAGTAAAAGCCTCATCTATGAGAGATCCAGTAGAGCATGTTTTTCTAGTGCATTCACAATAAATATTCATGATAGTAGTTTCCTTATCTACACTGTTTTTATTGAAATTAATATTGAAATTGCCACATACCATGATGAGATATTTAGCGGCGAATATGACATTGAATAATTAATATAGGTTTTCCCAGAAAGTATATATATTTCTTACACTAATAGATAGATAGGTAGGTACATCTTTATTATATTAAATAATACAAAATAAAGGTAATCTTTTACATACTGATATGTACATATTGTACATACCTAAACACAATACGTGAATAAATAATATGCATATAAACAAGATATGTACATGCATAATTAATACAAAAAATAGTGACAGTCAGGCTACATCAAATGATTAACTAATTATTCCTCAAGTGAGTAATATTCTTTTTGTATAAGAGCACTAATTCCTCTTACAAATTTCTTTATAAGAAGGATTTCTCCCCTTATTGCTAAGCCATTATAATATTTGGTAAATTATGCTTTTGGGAAGGACGTTTTTTCTAGATGAATTAAAAAAAGTTAATGTGATCTCTCTATATCAAAGAAGGTGTCGGGTTCGTATGTTTTTTCAAACTTGTTGAATACGCATGTTTGTCTAGATTATTGGATTTCATGAATTCTCGAAATTCTTTGCATAGTAATCAACATGGTTTTATCAAATGCAAATGAACATCTTAGTATTGGATGAATTTTATAAACATGTGTTAGATTGCATAGATTCGGGCAAATGTCCTGCGGTAATTTTTTATGATTTATCAAGGGCATTGACTACATCGATCAGGAATTGTTACAAGATATATTTTCAAGTTATGGAATGAGAGTTGTCCTTTTGCAATGGGTGTCTTTCTTTTTAAAAGATCGGAAAGAATATGCTTCCGCAAAATTTAATAAAGGCAATCATATGAAAGATATAAACTCTTTGCATAGGCAAATTAATATAGGTTTGTCTCAGACTTAAAAAAGTTAGTAAAATCTCATGATGTAAATTTTACTTTGTATTCAGATGATATTTCTGCAAGCTATTAGCGAACATCGAACATACTAAAACCAGAATCATCAGGGAAGCCATCGAAATTGAAAAACATCCGAACAATCTGAATTCACGAGATGATACCCAGAGGTTACCAACAGCATGGAAACCAGCACTAAAAAGAACAGATACCAACAAAGAACACCAAACCAATACATCTACATCGCAAACCAGCCGACACACTCCAAACAAGAGCCCAACGACACGGAATCATGCACACACTCGTCCAAGGGCAACCAACCGAAACGCTAACAGAGTATATAACCACCATCCGAATCCCGAAAACGTCAGTTTACGAATAACAAGAAGCAGAAGCAGACAGTTATCGCAGACCTGAAGATGGCAAGTGTGATTTTGCCGAAACGTCGTCAAGAAACCAGCATCGGTCTTTTCAAAGACCAAGCAGTGGAAACGCGGAAGAAAACCCGGAATCCAGTGACAACACATACTACTACCTGCGGAAACCTGAAAGAGAACATATATATATATATATATATATATTATAGCATTTTAGCGCTTATGATAATTTGTCTTGTGATATAAAGTCACACTGTAATTTTAATCAGGGTCGTGGGTTCATTTTTTTAATTTATAACAGGTACTAAACGAGTGGTAGTTTGGTTCCTAGAATTCATCATTATTCACGTTCCTCTTTTTGCTTTTATGAAGTAACCTATTTAATAATTAAACTACATATTTGGATTGAAATATTTGTAGGTTATTTATTTGTCAAAAACTTATAAGGGTAACCTTGAAACATGAAAATTTCTAACATCTATCTTACATAATAAAAAAAAACCTATCTTGAAGCTTCAAGAACTTTGGTTTTCCAAAGTTGTAACAATTTAAAAAAAATATACACGATTCTTCCTTCACGTTTATATCAACTACACTCATTCTATAGTTCAAATTTCCAAATCAAAATATTAAATTCATAACGATTGTTATTTTATATTAATTACAAAACCTCAAGAGGTATAGTTGATTCAACGTATTAGAAAGATATCAATGTTATATAAATTACATATTTAAATTAACACAGATATTATTAAAGTTCAACATGGTGATTAACATAAAAAAAAATGTCTCAACGATTTAACGGTCATCTTAATTAAATTATAATTTCTCTGGAGAAAAGTGCATCTTCTAACTCGTGCATTATTAATTTAGAGTAAGTATACTTTTTTAAAGGATTAATTCAATATGAAGACCAAGAATATTTCTTTATCTGAGATCTCGATAATACTTGTAGGTATATTAATTTATCTTGGTTCCTATTTTAGTACTTGAATCAATTCACATTCGATGATACTCCACTAAGGTTCCTGGAAGGATGTTAATTCTTCAAGATGTTTGGCAGCAGTTCTGTTCTTCCAGAATTGTCGTAGAAAATACCCACAAAAATGGAACTTCGAGTTCAAATTTTCCAGATTATAATTGCTGTATATAATCTTAATGGTTAAACACTTGGTTAACTATTCATCACAGGTACTGATAATTTAATGGATAAAGAATATAATTTTTCTTATTACTTCAAAAATGAACCAAGCCATTTTAATAACGATGGCATCATCTATCCTCTCTTGTTTTTTGCTTCCTTTGTCATTCTAGGCATACTCTAATTATTTCCCCAATGTGTTAGTAAATATAAATAACAAAAAAAAACAATATTACATTTGAATATTAGGCCATTAATAATGTTGAACTTACATTAATATTTTTAACAAGACCCTGTTTGTCTTACGTATAAAATAACCCATTCTTTGAAGAAAAATAAGTTGTTATAGTAATATATACTATGATATCTATCCACTATATTCACCCTAATTAGGCATGAATTCTGTTATAAACAATTCCACAGTAGATGGAATTCACATGCATAACTTAAAGATAAGTCTCTATTTTTTTTACGTTCACATTAAGAATATTTCCCTTGTTATTATTTTCTTTTAGAATTCCAGCACCCTAACACAAAGATGAATACTGAAACCCAGAATACACAAAGACTCGCAACAAGATTCCAATCAAACCATGCATTCACACGAACCAATACATAACCTGTATGCGTATAAAAGGAAGTACTCTTGTGAATGTGCAAACTTAAGGCTAATATTCAGTTTGTTTTAGTTACTACAATATTCTTGAGATAAATGATTGATTTATTCATGACAATATATATATATATATATATATATATATATATATATATATATATGTATATAAGAAATGTATTAAAAGTAATTAGTTATCTTGGCGTAGCGGTAATGTAATTCAATAGCAATGCATAACAAAATGATAATTTGACAGCAAGCTGTCATCTAAAAGGTTTTATTGACTAACAAGATATAATGCAAATGAGAAATGTGTAAAAATATAAATGTGGGCAATAGAATACAGAAGAATCGGTACTATCTGTGCAGTATTATCAAATGGTCTTGATCTATTATAGACTGGCATTTAATTCTTCTACACAAATAATATCAAAGCAAATTGTATAACTAAATAAGTAATGTAAGTAATGTAAAAATTAGAAGTAGAGATGTCGTATACTATTCCGGTAGAATATTCAGAAGATTTTTTTACCTAAGCGAACATCTAACATCATCAAACAAATAATACGATATAAAGTAGGTTTATGTAATCATTCATAAAAATGTTAATAACAACAAACATATGTGTTTCTACCTTATTTGATTTATTCAGTGTAGTACAACTAAACTTTGTGTAAATTCAAATATGTGTAATCAAAAAAATATGTGTAGTATGATTGATTTATTACACAATTTCGAGCTACTATTTAATATGTTTTTTACTCTTGTGATATTTAACACATACATATTTACACAATACAAAATACATTGTTGACTCCTGAACACTGTCTATATAGTTTTTTTTTTGAATTGAGATATGGTAAGATTTTAATTATAGGTTCATATTACTTATTCAGCAGATTTCCTAACTGTGTTTTACTGAAAAAAAACAAATATGGTTGAAATAAATGTGTCTGCTACAGCATTACACATAATAGCTTATATTTTCACTTTTCATTTACACAATTCCAAGTTATAATTTTTCTTTGTTGCTCGTGTGACGTTTAGTAAGTCGATATTGTTTGCCATGTGGTGAAGTTAGATGTCGTCCCTGGTAGATCAAGAATCTATGACGTTAGCTGCACGAACGATATTACTATTCTACACCTAAATGTTGACGTCTTTTTTAATTACTAATTTCGTGTTTTCATCTCTCTCGGTTGTCATTAACACCCAAGTCAACGTTATCTGCCGCATAATAAAGTTGAGTGTTAATTATAAATCAACGATCTTTCGATGAAATTAATTGGTAGTTTGTTTACGTAGTTGTCATTTTATTATTAGTTTACACATGCTTGTTTTTTTTATCAAACAAGCATGTGCGTCATGATTAATATTACATTGTAGCCAATATATTCAAAATTGTATAAAGTAAGCTGGACACTAGAATGTTTAGTAATAAATTACTGATAAAAATTGGTAGAATTCAGTGCTTGTACATTCAACTTACCTTAAAAAAATAAAGAGATAATAAAATACTACTTAATTACTTCTTGGTTTTACTATTTATGAGTGTTGTTAACAACAACTGAAGATGCCTTACCCAAGAATGCTTGAAGTATGTCGGTACACCGTTCTTCACTGTGTGTGAGTATGGCAGTCGAATAAATTATGAAACTAATAGGATGCCATAATAACTGCTGAAAAACTTGTAATATCATAACAGCACGATATAACAAGCAACGTTATAAATTTCAATAGCTTGGTTACAATATTTTTTTAAATAAGTTTTATAGAAATGAATTGTCGTCATTCATATGTCGCCGGCTGCTGTAAAAATTGATTTATATTGTTTTTTGTCCAAACAACAAAATTGAATTTCATAACGACTTGTTAACCATATGAACTCTAGCAAACCTTCCTGATTATTTATGGAGACACACATCACATTCGTGTACAACACATGATCGTGTTTATATGAATTAGTAAATTATTTATACCAATTATAAACAAGTACATAAAATACTAATATTTTCTCATAAATAAAATTGTTACAATGCAGTCTGCTCTGAATGTGTTGTGTGCTATTATGGGGTACGTGTGATTATTAATATAATAAGTGCGAGAACATCAACAACTCTATAAAATTTTGACAGTTACAAAAATAAACGCACAATGAGATTTTTAAACCTCTTCTTAAGATTTGAATAAATTGTCAAGATATGAAATGTACACTGAAAACCAGACTTTAATCTTTATTGTCTGTCATCATTTATAGAATTTTTAATTAAAGATTATCTAATAACATTTTTACATTAATTAGATAAAAAATCTCGTTATAACCTTTGAACAAATATTTTGTAAATGAAAAGAATATCAGAAGCAAGTTAATATATTTAACGATATTTAATGAAATACATTCAAGTTAATGCTTGAAATTACAATTTACAAACGAAGTTTTAATTGTCGAATATAAATACGAAGATACTGAAAAAACTGATCTGTGGGTGAGCATGCATATATGTCCAAACTACAAGGTCAGATAAGGTAAAAAAATTAATTGATCAACATAGGTTATTCAACACGAAACTTCCGGGCACGATACCCTCGAAAATGTTTCCTGGCTGCACCTATTATTTTACTGTTAATCATACCTTTATAACGTAGAACTACTTTCATGACTAAATCAATTTGTATTTATACAAAACGGTAACTATTTTTTCTAGATACACTTATACGAAAATCAATTATCAGCCATAACTTTTGTTTGTTTAGTAATGCTCTACTTCCGACAGACTAGTAACATTATTAATACTAGCTACAGCCGTTGACTAACCTAGCATTTTGCAAGTAATTTTATTAGTTTAGATTCTATCGTAAAAACAACTTTCTAGAACATAAATATTTTCTAATTTGAATGTTTCCTTTTCTATTCTTGTAAAATACAGTCTTTGTAAAATTATACATATGTCCCATTACTAGAAAAAACTTAAAAATAACTCCTTTCTACAAGCGAAGTGACTTCTCGGAATCGGTTATTCTATTTAAATAGTTTTCTAGCAGATAACTTATTGATATTGGGTTATAATCTAATTAAAAAAAATTGTTTTTTTTCCTTATTGAGTTAGTGAGTGAATAGAGTTCTGGTTATTAGACCTACTGTCGATTATGCCCTTGATGTAAATTTTACTTTTTTAATAGAATGATACCTACATGATTTTATTATATTATTTTTGATTTCTATTTCTTATTTATCTACACTTAGTTGCAAAAAAATCCCGCTAAAATTTCGAATATCACTGCAATGTGGTTAGTGGAAACTTTCTTTTGAAACTAGGTGTATATCTTCCATTAATTTCTCTTTTACCTAAAATTATTATTTTGATTGTATAATTATAGGTTAGAATATGTTTGACAATTGTCTCCAAGAGGTTTACATTAGTATTGACATCATGCATAGAAATAACCTTAGGCGCAACACTGATGATTCCAGCATCAATGGTTCATGTATACACATAGTTGTTCAAAATGTAATTTTGTTCTATAGAAAATTCAACCATAAAAACTCGCTTTTTTCAAATACATGTTCTGGTTGTTTTTTCAGTGTGCTAATGCATAATGCACACTGCATAATTACATTATGCATTACCATAATGCAATTCCACATTCATCTGTATTACTTATGCCCTATACCTTATCTCTAGCAACTATCTGAAATTTATTGATATGTACAATTTTGTCATTTCTAATAGTGTTTAATTAAAATTCGTTGTTTTTCTCTACTTTTAGTGAAAATAATATTGTACCTATATCCGTCTTCATACTATGGAAAACGAAGACTACTCAAGTAAACATGTTTTGAATTTATTTTATTAACCTCTTTTAACACCACGGCCGAATACACACCTTTATAGTTGAATACGATGTATTACAAATGATTTGAGCGTGTAATTTTATTCAATACAAGGCTTTTTAGGAAGCATAAAATTCATGATTATATTATTTTAATTATTATTATATTACAGCTTAAGTATTTTATCCTGACTAAAATATCAGGTTAATTGAATCTTGTTACCAAATGCCAATCAGAATTCAGAATGATTAATTTGGATAGGCGAAGCACAAAGCATATTTTAAGAGAATTGTCTACCAGCCTAATTGGCAATACTTTAAATTGGAAAACTTACATTTTAAATGGGAAGCCGACGCATTAAATTTTAACGAATTTCCTATTTTTATGAATAATCGTGTATTTTTTTTTTCAAAATTATGTTGAAAATTTGTTAGTGTAAAATACTTGGAAATTCCAGCCAACAATCGCTAAAATGTTGCTTGTAATGTTGACGGATTTTCTGACATCAGTGGGTTGATTGATATCGACCATTGCGTTGACCTCCGAGACTACAGTAGAAGTTCGTGTTAAGTTTATCTAAAAAAAATAACTTAATCCAGGCAGAATTAAAGCGAAGAATAAAAATTTCACTCGCTCAATCATTATCATGTCAAGAACCTGTGCAGAGTAGAAGTTAATTGACGTATTCTATGTTGTTTTTAACAACATGGGTGGCTTCATGTAACATTTATGATACGCGAAATTAATTTATAATTATTTCTATTTTCAATATATTTTTTTGTTTCCGCTCATAAAGGACACCTTCAGGGTTACTGCTATATCCTTTTTAATTGTGGACGAAACATTGGCAGTAGAAGCAGAGATGACGACGCGGCTTCAATCCAGAAACCAAGAAAATATTAACTAATAATTAAATGAAGTGATGGAAATCTCTTGGTGAAACATGTCGAAATATAAGCAAGTAATAACAAAAAACACAGTTGATATTGTTTCACAAGTAAATATAATTAAATACTCGATGTACATTTCGCCTTGCGGCATCTAAAAAAATACGTTGATACCAAATACCTCCAATCATCCCACTAACGTCAAACATGCTGCGTTTAATTCAATGGTTTATAGACTATTGAAAGTACCGATGAACACATTTAACTTTAATAAAGAATTAAAAACTATTAAAATAATTGCACAAAATAATGGTTATAACTCATCTCTAATAGATAAATTAGTCAATAGAATGAACAAATCAATTACATTAAAATCAGCATTTCCCCCGTCCCAGGACTTGACATTAAAACAATGGGTTAAAATTCCATATTTAGGTAGTATAAGTATGAAAATTAGTAATGTTTTAAAGAAACTGGATTTTAAAATAGCCTTCTATAATAATAACACTTTAAAAAGTCAATTAACGAATAATAAAACAGCGAATCCTAAACTAAACAAATCAGGAATTTACAGAATTAATTGTAGTGATTGTAGTAAATTTTATATAGGTCAAACAGGGCGAAATTTCAAATTAAGATTCTCAGAACATATGCGAGCCGTTAAATTAAATTATGAAAATTCAAGTGTAGCTAACCATGTTTTAGACACGGGACATCAATTTTCAATAGACAATTTAGAAGTACTGTATAGTTTAAATAAAAGTAAAAAAATGAATGTTCTAGAAGGTTATTTTATAAAAGAAAGTTTACTTTTACAACCAGGAAATGTTCTTAATGAACAAATAGAACTCATAAATTCACCGCTAATAAACCCTAGCCTTGTAAAAACGGTCTTTCCAGATAAGCCATGACCTTTTCATAATTTTCTATTTTTGTACATTTTTATTTACATTTTTGTTAGAAGTAGGTAGTTACAGTATATTAAATTTTACTTTAGTTTCTCGAGAACTCCTGACGATGCCGCAAGGCGAAATGTACATCGAGTATTTAATTATATTTATTTGTGAAAATATTAACTAATAATAATTTTATAATTATGTGTTACAATACTATCTAAAATGAACAATCGTCCGAAGGTATAGCAAGTAAAATGCATAAAAGGCATATATCCGTTATTTTGTTATTTCTATTTTTTCTTCTATCGGATTTGAGATAATTCCCTTGTCTTCTGTCGAATTCTCTTGTCTTCGTTGCCTGTTTTCTTCTTTATACTTGCTTTATGTACCGAGTATCTTTAATTGATCTACTAATCGGCCATTTTCATTTTAACAAATCTTATAAGCACAGTTATTTAGCAATGATTTTGAAAATTGGTAACATAAACTAATCAACTTTAGCAGGAAATCGTTTTAAAATTACAGGTTTTTAAAGCTATTTCATCGTACAGGATTTGGGATGAAATGATGTTTATTTTATAAATGAAATATTTAGGTACGACACTGGCGGTAGAATAAATGAAGAAAAAGCTTTAGGAATTATCGCATGAAAATTTCTTAATCGGAATGCGAAAATAAAATAACGACATTCGCTACTTCTCTTTGATTTTCGATTTGGTTCCATATTCTTGATATTTGCATACCTCTCTCTCTCTCGCTCTCTCTATGTGTGTGTATGTCTAAGTCCTTAGGTATCTCATATTAAATCCATATACTGTAGTCTGCATAATTATATTGTGACATGCTTTTGTAATGGTAAGCATATTCTAGTTAGAAACAGAAAAGAGCTATATTGAAATATATGTATAAAAAAAGTATAGAAAAGCTTGTTACAAACTTTATCATTCAATGTACATATATAAGAAATTACATAATATAAATAATTTGTAATGATCTCATTAAGTTTAAATAATGAAATAAAGGGTTTTATAAAAATACAATTAATGTATTTCTTTTCTCGGATGTTCTTTAAGATTTTTTTTATTACTTTCTTATACGTAGTATAAGGAAGTATTGTGATGATGAAAATTTTCGACCTCGAGATTTTTGCAGATGTCCACGTTTTGAGGTCCCCTGATACCAAAAAAGTGGTTTTTAAAAAAATGTCTGTGTGTGTGTGTGTCTGTCTGTGTGTCTGTCTGTCTGTGTGTCTGTCTGTGACCACGATAGCGGCCAAACCGCTGTAGATGTCAATTCCAAATTTTGTATTTACGTGTATAATCACCCTCTTGAGATCTGATTAGTTTTTCAGTAAAATCGGTAGACCGGAAGTAGCAGTTTACTTCAGCGAAAAAATCGAATTTTGCGAATATTTCGTCAACTACTAAGTTTAAACAAATTTATAAAGAATTCATATATACTTAAAATTAAAATTGAGAATAATTTTATTTAAGAAGTTTTTCGAAATTCCTACCGGAAGTAGGTCTTTTACTCTTATCGAAAATCTGTTTCTTGCGAATATTTCGCAAGTCATGCTTTTTAGACAAGTACGTTACGGGTATAAAAGTATTTAAAACATAATTTTCAATATCTTTTGTATAAAAAAATTTCAAAATTCAGACCGGAAGTACCACTTTTACTCTTATCGAATAGCGATTTTTTGCAAATATGTCGTAAGTTATGCATTCTATATACATTTATCAAGAGTACAAAAGTATTTAAAACTGGATTTGCAATATTTTTTGTATATATGAAATTTCAAAATTCGGACCGGAAGTAGCACTTTTACTCTTAGCGAGGAGCGCTTTTTTGATAATATCTTGCAAAGTATGCATTCTATAGCGATTTATTAAGCGTATGAAAGTACTTAGAATAGGATTTTGAATAAGTTTTGTATAAAAAAATTCTTAAAATTGTATAGTTTGAAACGCTCATAGGTATAAGAAGGTCGTGTGGTGGCCACACCTCATTTTTTTCTTTGCTTCGCACATCTTTTTCTCACACATCTATTATCATTCATTCGAAATAAAATTTAACTAATTTATAATGTCATTTAATCGTCATTTATTGTTTTATACCTTGTCTCAGAATACGAAGGAGTGATTCAAATATCGCGCCAAAATGGTGTATATTTTTAAGGTATCTCATTGGTTCTTGCGTAGGCAAGTTTAACATAGGAAAATAAGTTCGCCAAAATGTCATTTTATGTTTATAATCAATCCATAACCTAGACTTTTACATTTTTAATTTGGTTTATTATACTATATTGTGTTATTAAATAAAATACGTACTTTTATGTACAAGATGAACATGAGTGATCAGACGGCTTCAGACATAAGGAACAAGTGACCAGGCATTGGGAACTTTGAATTTGATGAATCTGTCAAAAACACTGTACGGCAGTGCACAGTTTCTTTTTTAAAATCGAACGTCCTACAATATCATTGCAAAAATAACTATAGATGAGTCCATACCAAAAATGAACTGAGCAGTTCTACACAAATTCTTGAAACTCATTAATTTCAAGTAAGTGTTAATCAAATACTAGTTACATTACCACACCACCGGATATGTCAGACGTAATAAGAAACCTGTCAAACCTGTACTAACAGAAAAAGGTGAAAATATCTGGGAATAATAAAACAGTACAGATTATGATGCTCGTCCAATATTTAATTAGATGAAACATGCTTGGATGAAGGACAACAAAGAGAAAAGTTTGGATTGCTGCAAGTATAATGAGTGCATGACAAGTTTTGTTGAAAGCCTATCGACAGGATTAAAAAACCCTACTGGTAAAGATACGCAAGGATCTGAATTGATATATGTGGGGGAAGGATTATTGTATGATTCATGAAATGAACGTTAACATTTTTGAAGGATGCTACAACAAATATTACCCAAGTTGGAAAGGGCAGCTGCCCAGGTTACCTCCATATCATTGCAAGCGCAATCGGATTGAAATGATTTGGGCCCAACTAGAAGGTGAAGTTGCTTCAAAAAATTCCCCTTTCAAAATATCGCTTTTACGAGAACTTTTAACAGAACAATTACAAATGTTACAATAAGTAATTGGAAAAAATGTGCCGACCATGTAATTAAAGGAGCAAAGAGAATGTTAGACATAGATGGATTAATGGATGATTGTGAAACCATTTATTATTTATGTCTGAAACAGTCATGGTGTGTGACTTATTAATGTCCAGCACAAGAGAATCAAACTAATTTATGCGGCATTTTTTTTTTGTAATTATTGTCTAAATTGTTGTATTTTTAATCTTTTTTAACATGATGTGAACACTAAATTATTGTTAATTTCTAATATACACACAAGTAGCGAATAATAATTAATTAATGTGTATATGTAATTATCTTTGCAGGTCGTGTAAGCAACTTCAGCCGATATAAATTTTTATATTTATTACTGTTGTATGTAAGATTCACATTCCCAAGAATAGTTGCTTGAATTTACCTGCTCAAGGTTTGTAACAGAAATACGAATGATTTATTTGTATAAATTCTTTATTGATATTTAAAACAGAAACTAAGAAGCAAAACTTTTTCTGCTAGTTCTTAAGGACATCTTGATAAAAGGTTTGATTCATTCTTGCTCTCAGGTACAAATATTTAATAATAAATAGACTTGATTCACAATTTTTATGTTGGTATAACACATTCAATAAAATGCATAGTAATTATATATGTATTTATAATGGCAATCCTCCTTAAAACACTCAAAACAAAGTGTACTTTCATTTAGTAAATGAAACACAAAATAGCTAAAATCTAAGTTAAAAATAATACAGTTCTTCTAACCTCAGTTGTCATGATGTCACATCAAATTGTCTACTACATTTTAAGCTGTGTGTTCCATGTTTTGGCGGGATATTTGAATCACTCCTTCTTATTCTGAGACAGGGTATAGTAGTTTGATATCTAATTCTTTACCTGACGTAATTATTTTTTCTCCGTTCAATTTTTTCACCTTCTTGAAATATATCCTGTCGACAGCTTGTTGTCTCTTTGTTTTGTCATTGCAGTCGTCTGCTCCATAAGTAAAGATTGGTTGATAGATACGCAGCTTGATAAACAGTCATTTTTGACCTTGCTGTTATTTCACTTCTTTTTAAAAGATATTTGAATAGTGAGTGATAATGTTTGAGTTTATTCTCGTCCAAATCATATCTTTACATTTCGTCGTTTTAGTTTTTGTCAGTTTTCCAAATTTTTTTGCACCTCTTTCTATCTTTGCTATAAACATTTTACCAGCAAATACGCAGGCTTATACCTTTACTGCTTGTTTCTTTCTGCATCCTGCTATATATTTTCTGGTCTTCTTCCAAAACTACCTTATACTTTCTGTAGTAGAGTTTTTCTATTATTTATTGTAGTCTAATTATCCTCACAAAGTCTGGACTAAGTCTTTTTGTACATCTGTCAAGTTTGGTTTTATCTAGCACTTATGTTTATTCGAGTAATATATCTCTATAGTTTGCACTACTTTTCTACTACATTTCTTTTAAATATTGGCATTACTCTAACTAAATCCACTCTTGTGACATTATTTCAGTTCTCTATGTAATCGTCGGTATGCTAATAGTTATTGCCAGTTTGATCGCGGGTATTTTAGAAATTATGCTTTCATCTATAAAACCCTGCAGCTTATCAATTATAGATAAGGTTCATTTAATACTTCTACCGATTATTATGTATCTATTCTATAATTCTTGTAAACTTATTGTAGTTTTTCGACATAGAGATTTTTACAGATGTCCACGTTTTGAAATCTCCTGACATCGAAAAATTGATTTTTGAAAACATTTGTTTGTGTCTGTGTGTTGTCTGTTTGTGTGATCACGATAGGGGCCAAACTGCTAAAGCTATTCAACTTTATATTTACGAGTATAATCTTCTTCTTGAAATCTGGTTAGATTTTCACTAAATTAGGTATACCGAAAGTAGTAATTTATTTAAGTGAATGAATTACATTTTAACAATATCTCGTTTAGATAACTTGCTAGGGAAAACAAAAGTATTCAAAAGTTAATATGAAAATCTTGTATGAAAAATGTTTTTCGCAATTCCTACCGGAAGTAGGTCTGCTACTCATATCATGCTTTCTAGGTGGACGTATTAAGACTATCAAAGTATTTAAGATTTCATTTTGTATAATTTTCCTTTAAAAAAATGTTCAAATTTTGTATCCGTTTACTCTTATATAGTAACAGTGTTTGCAAATATCTTGGAAACTATGTATTCTACATATATTTTCATAAACGCGAAAGCATTTGCAGCTAGATTTGAAATAATTTTTTATACAAAAGTTATTAATTAAATTTTATACACTTATTTTATTAAAAATGCCAAAGTATTTAAAACTTATTTTTTTTGTATACAAAATTTGAAAGGCACATACGTATAAGAAAGTCGTGTGGCTTCCGCATCTCATTTCTTTAGTTCATAATTTGACAATTCTTGCTATTTTATTAATATTTTAGTTCTCGTAAAATTTAATGATTATAACTAAATCTTTCTTAATGCAAAATTCTGCTTTTCCTTTTCCATACAGGTAGTCTCTTTTTATTAGTATTAATTGTGGTTGGTAACCTATCATATTGGAAAAATTGCCACCATTTTCAAATCCTATCCCCAATAACTTCACCTAATATGAGAACTATAAATTTAAAATATATACATATGGTGTGAACACCACTTTCTTATATGTATGCGATCTCCAAATCTGATGCAATTTAAGTTTTAAATACTGTTATCACCTTAATTAATCTGTACGGAATGATATTTGAAAGATATTTCCTCTTGATATACGATTTCTTTTTATAATTTTTTTGTAGAAACATATGTTACGCCATTGCTTTTTCTTAAAGTACTTTTTTTTAAATCCTCATTTGTTTCTGAGCAAATGCGGTCTCTTGTTTTTTTTTTGTTTGACGTACGGTTTTCGCTTAAACAAATAAAATTCATTCCTATGCACATTTCCAATATCTGATTTAATTCATTTCTTTGTTCGTTCTGGATAATTTGCTGTTACCATTTCAAAATGTATGCAGATTATGTTATTCTCTTAAATAACTTGTAGTTCAAAGTTACATAAATAGTTTTTTCTCATAAGTGGTCTAGCGAGATGCACATGATTGATTTTTTTTAAACTTTAGCACCCAACAGTTCAAAAGTTAAGACATTTAGGACATACGTTCATATGAAGTTTTTTTCCATAAAATGGACCCCTTTAAATATTTGCATGTTATTAAGAAACACCCGGTATAATGCACGATTTGCAAGAGTTTTGCAAAAAATATGTTTTGGATAAAAGCGTAAGTGTTACCTCGGATACGATTTTTACAAAAGTTCCTCTAAAGTTCTAAACATTTTCGTGAATACGTTTGTAATAAACGTATAATTAGAAAGGTAGGTATTCGCAAAACACTGTATTTCGATGAAGGTACTACTACTTATACATCTTAGAATTTTAAAAAACTTTTAATATTAACTTCTTTTGAAATATGTCTATACTGAGTAGTTGACGAGATATTGGTAAAATTCTATTTTTCCCTACTTCTGGTCTACTGCTTTACACTTTAATCTAATCAATCTTAAGAGTAAGAGAATATACTTCCAAATATAATGTTTTGTGTTGATAGCTTTAACCATTTGCCCGCTGTCATAGTGACACCCACACCACGCGCTCACACACACACACACGTAAACTACTTTTTTGTTATCATAGTACTTCAAGGTGTGAACATCTATAAGAATCTGTAAATCGAACATTTTTATCATCACAATACTTCTCTGTACTCTGTATCAGAAAATATGAAACCTGAGTAATAAATTTTGAAGAAAATTATGATTCAAATAGGAAATTCCAGTAATAATAATCACTCTTACGAGAAAAACTAAACTACCACTTTGAAAAAATATAACCTATTACCGAACCTCGAGATATTTGACGACTATCTTATCTACATATTATTATGGCATTCCACAAGGCACCATTTTAGAACTTCAATTATTCATAATGTGAATGATTTGAAGAACTTGAATGACTAAATATAAGTTTTAATGTAATTTAACTACAACAGCGAATACATGACTCTGCTGAAAAACGAATAACTATCGCTGACATATGTGCTATACATTTGTTTGCGACACTATAGGAAAGTGATTAGCAATTCACAAATTGCTTTTTGCGTGTATCAGTAGTTGCCTTATTAAATTATGGGTTTGTTTTACACAATGAGAACCGGACCTGTTACATATTATAATTATTGAATGTGTAAGTAAGAACTTCACGCATACCGGCAAAATTGGACCGCTGTGGTGACCAGCTCAGGATTCAATATAAACACATTATATCGTTCGCCCATAGATCGGTTCGTCAAAATTACCAACTGAGGACGGTGTGTATGAAAACGACTGAACAGAAATCAGATGAAACGAGTGCGTCCAAAATGTTTGCTTATTGGAGCGGTGCCAAGACCAATAATATATACAATTTTCCCTGCAGTAATTTCAAGGGGTATAAATGATTTAACATATTATTCCACTCTTATTTGACCATACTCGAGAATATTCGACTCTAGTCGGCAATATACGCCACCCCGTTTTCATACTAACCACTGCTGCGACTACATTGTGTCACGGTCACTCAACGTGTTTTCTTTTAAAAGTTCGTTGCTAAAGTTTCCACCGCGACTATCGGTACCTAGTTATCATAATTAACTGCAGTGTGTCTATTTAAAGTAATGAAGTGTACATGAACCAATTGTAAAAATGGATTTCATAAGCAGAATACGCGGTAATAATCAAATATATATTATCCAAATAAAAATTAGATATTGTTTATGGTAAATTCAAAATACATACATATTTCCAATCTATTTAAATTAACTATTCATTTTTGGGCTATTATTATTAAAGAATTTTTATTCTTGAACGAGCCCAGAAGTAGGCTTCGTTGATCATGAACTTCAAAATAAGTTTTCCTATTATAACCAATAGGAGGTGTAAGGCCTCAGGAAATACCGAACAGGGTTTACGTATTTTTATTGAAGAGCACCCATCCAATATTGTGTAGTCTGTTCAACTGTGCAAGTTGGAAAGCCGACAGTTTTGAAATTGCTGACTTTTATAAATTATGGAGGTTTACAAGAAAATTATGGAAAATATGCCTTTCAATTTGCCATTTATATAAAATATTATTCATTTAAAATTGTACTTTGCGCATCAAAAACAGTTTATTGCTATATATGCAATATATTTCATACCAACAACTGTATTTAACAGACGACTCTAATGTTACTCCTGCAATTTAAATTTGAAATTTGATTGTCCCACCGGCATCTGTTATTAGGAGTTGGTTGCACTAATTAAATATTTCTATAGTATATTTTAATGCTATACAGGCAGAATTGATATCATACATGTACAATCTATTTTACATATCAGTTGATTTACATCACATGCCAATATGACATATGATGTCTCATTCTAGCGCTGGTGTCAAATCGCGTGCTTTGAGATACGACTTTAACAAATTATTTATATAGGGGTACTTTTGAAAGTTTGACATTATTTGAAATATTTATGTTGTGATAAATTGGCTTATATGTGGAAATAAAAATCTTTTGATTTAAAATATGAAGTGACAGAATGTTATATATTTTATGTAATAATAATTTCATAAGTATTTCTTGTAGTCCTGAATTACATGAATACAATCATTTGAGTAAGATAGTATCTACTATTGCGATAAATGCACTGGAATAAATAAAAACTCTGCAGAGGTAGGTAATTTTTCTAATTTTATCTTCTTGATAATTTTTAAGACTTGCTTGCGTTGTCTCATTATCAGAAATGTAGTTCTAGAATTTCTAGAATATGGTTTCTAAACAAACTTTACTTGCACACATACATATATGTATAAGTAAAATTGCCAATCGTATTGATGATTGTACATACTCAAGGTACATATATATAATAGTCTACTTCAAAAATTAAATAATTATTGATTTAATAACTTATGGAATTCTAAGTGCCTTGTAATAACTTAGTAATAATAAATATACAATTTTTTACTTATTCAATACATCGTTAGATGTGTCACTGCTTAATACAATTATCATTGTATACACAAGTGGTGCTTATTTGTTTAATACGAGGGATGTTCTCTCTCCGTTGAGCCTAGTAAAGTAAAACTAAATTTATTTAAAAAAACATTTATTCATAATATTTCGAAGTATTTTTCTCCACAGTCAATGCATTTTTGCTTCCGTGAAAACCAATCTTGAAAACATTCTGACACGAATATCACTACAATTTACATACTAAATATTTTTGTATTTCCAGGAATTTCACGTCATGAATGACGTACGTTGGCTACTACAAAAATTGTCCTATATGTGTGTATATCCGGTCTGAACGCTTCTTTGATATCAGAATTATTTATTATTTAAAAAATGATATTCTGGTATTATTGTCTCATTCCACTAGATTTTAGTGCGAGTATATATCTAGTAGTTTTAACCAAATACATTATCTTCTATAAACATACTTTACCGGAAATGGTAGTGCAATGGTATTAAAGAATACATAATCATAAAATCAATATTATGTAATAACATTGAGCACTGGGCAATTGGTAGCCTTACAATAATCCACTTTGGTAGCTTTTTCTAACGCTACTTTCTATTTTATTGTTATATTTCCTATTTCCTGCGTACACCGGAACAGAAGTCATATCAGATGTGTGCGTTTAAAATGTTTGCACATTGGAACGTTGCCAAGGCCAATAATATATACAATTTTCCCTGCTGTAATTTCATAGTATATAAATGATTTAACATATTATACCACTCTTATTTGACCATACTCGAGTATATTCGATTCTAATCGGCAGCACACGCCACCCCCTTTCATACTAACCACACAACCACTACATTGTTTAACGGCCACTCAACGTGTTTCCTTTCAGAAGTTCGCTGTAAAAGTTTTCAACGCGATTTTCGGTGGTGATCCTAATGAACTGCAGTGTGTCCGTTTAAAACAAAGAAGGGTACATAAACCCAATATAAAAATGGATTTAATAAGCGAAATACGGGGTAATATTCAATTAAGTATTAATCAACTAAAAATTAAAAAATTAGATATTGTTTATGACGAACTTAAATGCAATTTAGCTGATCATTAATTGATATATATGGTTTTTAAATTAATTTCGTTGACTGAGAAAGTTACAGAAAAATTATGTTTCGAATTTTTTGTTGAAAACCTATGAAGTAATTCTATCACAATTTTGAGAAATCTTCTTTATTAAACGAAAGACTTATTAGTAGCTAATTTTTTGCTATCATTAAATCTATTCAAATTTCCTTTTAATATAAATGCTCATGAAAATTTCTGAAGATTATAATATCCTAATTTGTGTTAAGATTTTTAACAAACAAAAAAAGTAGATTTTACTTATAATAAATAGAAATTAATCGAGCTTCGATAATAATTACTTGTGTAGTCAAGGCAGGTAAAGTTACATTTTTCACTCATAGTGGTTATTTGCCTCAGGTCGCGCCTAGGCAGCTAATATTCACATTCGTGATTAAAAAGAACTTTACTACCAGGTTGCACATAATTTTTTTCTTCCTAAAATCGTAATAAGACAAACAACTCTTTATTTTACTTTTTAATGTTAATTGTGTTGATACAATTATTACCACGTTTCGGTGTTAGCTGCCAACTAGTGACAACTTATGCAAACCAACATACGCCAAAATCGTACAATAATGATTTACTTTACTGTTGATTTCGGAGTTTTTTACTGCCAATTATATATATATTTAAATTGAAGTGAATTATATAATCAAAAATTTTTAGTTTAAATTATAAATCATAATGATACAATTACATATCTGTTTTTAAAACATAATAATTTGATAATATTCAAATAACTATAAGTACATTTTAAAAAATATGATGAAGATGAATACAAATTCTATATTTTAGTAAATATCCTAAATCTTTATTTAGCATTTGCTATTAAAATATACCAATGTATTACTTAGGAACAAATATATGCTATTCTAACACAAGTTTTACGCTTATTGACGATTAAGTTATCACATTTGTTTTTTACATGATTATCACCACAGTTACCATAACTTTCAGAATTCTTACATATCTTGGCAAAGTGATTGTACCTTGCACATTTCTAACATTTCATTACATATAGGTATATGTATATGTATATATATCCTGGCTGCTGCGTAATTTTTAAAAAATTAGAAATTACAAAATTAACAATTATAAACTAATTTTAAATTAATTTAAAATTAGTATGACCTCTAAATCGTCCAAGAAATTAAATTATATATACAGTGCCCGCGGAAAACTCTGCACCATATGGAAAAAAAATTAACTCTTAATTTTTAAAATAATTTTTTTGTAGTTTGTTTTTGCATAATTAGAAACCAAAAACTAACCTAAAATATTTAACATATCGCATTTGCTTCAATGCGTAAATGTCATTTAAAAATTGCCAACGTCCAAACGTGCCAGTATTTGTCAAAATATAAGAAGATGCCATAAGAAAAAGTTGTTTGTACTTTCGTGGACATCCTACATCCAAAGTTTCGTACAAAAAATTTAATTTTAATTTTTTTTTCATAATTTTGTAAAAAAACGCCTGTATATTTTTTAAGTGTATTTTTCTCTCGAATTCTGATAAAAACCTATGTTACCATGTAATAAACAAAAAAAAAACAATTTGTATTTCAGAATAAGGTATATTTTTTTTTAAATAAATGATTTCGTTAAGAAAAGTGGAGGACATTCTTGGACTATTTTCATATTTTCGTATGTACCATTGAAAATAAATTAAAAAACATAATGGTCAAAAAAGGTAGAAAATAACCTTTTAAAAATGAGAAAAAAAGTAATTTTATTTCAACTAACAAAGTTAATTTCAAGAAAAACCAATTCTAATTCTTAAAATTAAATAAATTCACAAGTAAGCGTAGTCAACAATTCCAATTTTACAAAAATACCGTTACTATACAGTTAAACTAAATGAATTAAAAAATGTTAACAATACTACATTTCTGTATGTCTCCCTTCTCTTGCAATACATTTGATGATCCTTCTAGAGAACTCTCTTGTAATGTTTACAAAATATGTGGCAGGAATTTCTAGGCAAACGTCACGTATTGTGTTTTCTAGATGTTCAATATTTCGAAATGGTCGTTTGCGGTACACTTTCTCTTTTAGATACCCCCACAAGGAAAAATCTAACGGAGTTAGGTCAGGGGATCTCGCTGGCCATGGATACGCTGAATATCTGCCAATCCATTTGTCCCCAAATAATTGATTTAAATAACTCCTCACCGCCAGTGTACTATGTATAGATGCGCCGTCTTGCTGAAACCATAGGACAGATCTTTCTTCCAATACCATATCATCAATTAAATCGGTTATTTCGGTCATGAGAAAGTTCAAGTACCTTTGCGAATTTAAATTTTCGTGGAAAAAATAGGGTCCAATTAATCTACCATAAAAAATACCACACCAAACATTTGTTTTAAAAGAATATTGGTCCCTGCATTCGATGATAAAGTTAGGGTTTTCATCAGCCCACCATCTGCAGTTCTGCGAACTCACCGTTCCATTGGAAGAGAACGTTGCTTCGTCCGAGAACATGATTTCTTTGGGGAAACGACGGTTTTCTTCGAGCTCTCCTTGAAACCACATACAAAAATCAAATCTTGCGTTAAAATCTCGTTCTTTTTGTATATGGACATATTTTGGCTTAAATGGACGGTACTTATGTTTCTTTAAAATTTTTCTCACTGTAGTCTCTTTTGCCCTACTTCTGTTGGAAATAGCAGCAATTGATGTAGTTTTATGCTCTACTACATTTAATAATACATGTTCTTCATGCTGCTGAACTTGCCAGTTTACATGTGGCTTCTTAAAATCATTTAGAACTGAACCGGATGACTTGAATTTATCTACAATACGACCAACAGTAGAGTGCGAAACGAATTTGTTGGTGTCTTTGATTAAAAATATTTGCCGTATCCCTGTTGGTTCTATTTTCTCCGTGAATTAAAATGATTTCTATTTTTTCTTCCATGGATAACATTTTAAAACAAATCTATTAGAGAAATACACAAAACTGACATTTATTTAGTTGTTTATGTCTAGAATTTGCAATTATTTTCTAGGCCTACTTGTGAATTTATCGAAGTTTAAGAATAAGCTTGTTATTTCCTGCTTTAGAGATACTAAAGGAAATTTTGCTTAAAACAGACAAGGCTAGGTACATAACATGTTCTAATCTTACAACTAGTGTTATTTTCTAGGTTTTTTGACCAATATGTTTGAAAAATAAACATTTTTAATATACGAAAATATGAAAATAGTCCAAGAATGTCCTCCACTTTTCTTAACGAAATCTTTTATTTAAAAAAAATATACCTTATTCTGAAATACAAATTGTTTTTTTTTTGTTTATTACATGGTAACATAGGTTTTTATCAGAATTCGAGAGAAAAATACACTTAAAAAATATACAGGCGTCTTTTTACAAAATTATGAAAAAAAAATTAAAATTAAAATTTTTGTACGAAACTTTGGATTTAGGATGTCCGCGAAAGTACAAACAACTTTTTCTTATGGCATCTTCTTATATTTTGACAAATAATGGCACGTTTGGACGTTGGTAATTTTTAAATGACATTTACGCATTGAAGCAAATGCGATATGTTAAATATTTTAGGTTAGTTTTTGGTTTCTAATTATGCAAAAACAAACTACAAAAAAATAATTTTAAAAATTAAAAGAGTAAATTTTTTTCCATATGGTGCAGACTTTTCCGCGGGCACTGTATATATATATATATATATATATATATATATATATATATATATATATATGTATATTCATTTTACTTTCAACATGTGCTCGTGCACACGTATAAAATCAGCTGTTTTGCATCAATCAGCTGTTCTTGCGTCAATCATCTGACTTAAAGTAATTTTAAAATGTTTATTTTTGTTGTCTGTAACTAACGAATATTTTAACGTAGTATGATTTTTAATGACTTTTTCAATAAATTTTAAAGTGTTGTGTTTTGTCCATTTTGGTTGTATCCAAATGAAATACAGTGTGATGTTGACTTCTTTATAACTTAATTAGATTGGTCCAGAAGAAGATTAAATAAATCAATCGAAAGCTCGACCAAAACTGTGAAGAGTTGTCTTATTTGGCCCTCCGACTGCTAGACCCATTAAATTCCACGTTTTCTGTCTTAACTGATCAGTCGAGATCATCCTTACTTTATATATATATATATATATATATATATATATATATATTTATTTATATTAGTTTCTTGGCCGTATATTGTATTTACTATTTAAAAGAAATCCATTGAGAATTTCTTTGTTTTAAACAACTTTTCTTGGTGTAGCGGCCTCAATTAAAATTACGAATTGGATTAAAACAACAAAATTTCTTTTACGTTTCGACTTTTATTAAGTCTTTTTCAAAAATATTAAAAAGTTTACATAGATATACATATAATGTCAAAACCACAACTGTAAAAAACAGAGACAAAACAATGAAACTACAGAAAACATTAATTTAATTAATATATTTTTATTATTATAACAATGAGAAAAAACGGTGGACTTACCAAAGTCATTTCGAAATAAATATCCATTTGAGAGGTATTTGATGTTTCCTCTCGTTTTTATTACTATTTCTTTTTTGTTTTCATTACATTTTAGTGTAGTTTCCTAAGTTAGTGGTGGAAACCAAACATTTTATTTTATAATTACTTTTCATAATTGAAATAACTTTAAAATTGTAACCGGTTTTGTAAAATTGTGTGTGTGTCTGGTGCTTGTATACATTAAAATATTGCTTTAAGTGTATGTCTATTTTTTCGCGTACAGCTTAAGTTTTTATAATAATTCTTCTTTTATGAATATAAAAGTTGTTATTTTCAACTAACACGGAGAGGATATTTCTGCATGTACAGTATGTTTCAGAAATATATGAAATATTGATTTATTACCCTCTCATACAATAATCATATATTTCTGAAACATACTGTACATTCAGAAATATCCTCTCCGTGTTAGTTGAAAATAACAACTTTTATATTCATAAAAGAAGAATTATTATAAAAACTTAAGCTGTACGCGAAAAAATAGACATACACTTAAAGCAATATTTTAATGTATACAAGCACCAGACACACACACAATTTTACAAAACCGGTTACAATTTTAAAGTTATTTCAATTATGAAAAGTAATTATAAAATAAAATGTTTGGTTTCCACCACTAACTTAGGAAACTACACTAAAATGTAATGAAAACAAAAAAGAAATAGTAATAAAAACGAGAGGAAACATCAAATACCTCTCAAATGGATATTTATTTCGAAATGACTTTGGTAAGTCCACCGTTTTTTCTCATTGTTATAATAATAAAAATATATTAATTAAATTAATGTTTTCTGTAGTTTCATTGTTTTGTCTCTGTTTTTTACAGTTGTGGTTTTGACATTATATGTATATCTATGTAAACTTTTTAATATTTTTGAAAAAGACTTAATAAAAGTCGAAACGTAAAAGAAATTTTGTTGTTTTAATCCAATTCGTAATTTTAATTGAGGCCGCTACACCAAGAAAAGTTGTTTAAAACAAAGAAATTCTCAATGGATTTCTTTTAAATAGTAAATATATATATATATATATATAATTAATATTTTATATGTGTTTAACGTATACAGGGTCGGGCAAAAAGAGCGGAACACCGAATTTATGGCTTAACTAGCACTTTTTCGAAAATTTAACCTAAATTAAAGTTTTTGTATACTTTATGTATTATTTATTGGTGTTTGCAGATTTTCCGTTTTTGTCACATTTTTGGAGATATGATGTCACCGGATAGTATTTTAAATGAATCACCCTGTATTTATATTTTTTTTGAGTAGATATTTTTTTCCTGAATTCACTTATACCAGGTTTAGTGAGTCTCTGACTTATGGTTTAATAAGAAAAAAATAAAATGTAATGGCACCTAAATATTTATTTAATAAAAACCGAACGACAATAACTGAATTTACGTACATTTATTTACAATAGGTGTTCAAACTGAAAACCTTCGGCTGCCTGACAGTATCCTAATCTGTCAACAAATGACCTTAATGAATTTTGTATCATTTCATGTCACCTTTAAGCGAGAAATGAATGTCATAATCATTTGTTAAAGTTAATGGACGCTTTAATGAATAGAATCTTTAGTTATTGTCGTTCGTTTTTTATTAAATAAATATTTAGGTGCCATTACATTTTATTTTTTTCTTATGAAACCATAAGTCAGAGACCCACTAAACCTGGTATTAGTGAATTCAGGAAAAAAAAATATCTACTCAAAAAAAAATATAAATACAGGGTGATTCATTTAAAATACTATCCGGTGACATCATATCTCCAAAAATGTGACAAAAACGGAAAATCTGCAAACACCAATAAATAATACATAAAGTATACAAAAACTTTAACTTAGGTTAAATTTTCGAAAAAGTGCTAGTTAAGCCATAAATTCGGTGTTCCGCTCTTTTTGCCCGACCCTGTATATTAAACACATATAATTCGTTTCTTTGCCGTATATATCTAAACGAGGATGCAAATGAAAGTGCAGGGCGAAACTGTACTGAATAGATAGGTCAAATCTCAATACTGTCCCAGCATTTCACTAACCATTTGTAATGAGTAATACATAAAATATTTACGAAAATTAGTGCATTGGATAAGGATTAAATTGACCAAGAAATGTACATCGAGGTATTATAAAAAAGTTAATAAATTTTATTTACGATAATCGAAATTTTCCAACAATATTAATTCTTATCCTTTCCAGTCAGTATGTTAAAAAAATTGTTTTAATTTTTTTTTAAAAATAAAGTGGTATTATTGGCGATAAATAAAACAAAAACAAATTATATGAATTGTCATTATTATTAAAAATATGTGAGAAGTTTCTTGAATTTAGCGGCGTATTAATTAATTGATGATAATTACTTGCATTATTCAAATGTTAATGATTTTAAGGAAAAGAAACACACCACTCCGAGGACTAACACATATGCATTAGTTTCATTAACCACTACAACGTGAACACTCGTCAGCTCGGCAACTGTAATGTGTTCGTTTTCCTATCTACCGAAATTTGTATATATAGTTTCGGGGACGATCTTTGCAAGCTTGAGAGATAATTTCTAATTATTCTCATTTTAACGAAGGAACCATATTAACTACTATGTTTTCCTTCTACGAAATTAAAGCACATTCAGTGCACTCTGTGTTGGAACACAGAAATCCTAATTTCATTCTGGATAATTACAATTAATATTTTATATGTGTTTAACGTATATATTAAACACATATAATTCGTTTCTTTGCCGTATATATCTAAATATGTGAGAAGTTTCTTGAATTTAGCGGCGTATTAATTAATTGATGATAATTACTTGCATTATTCAAATGTTAATGATTTTAAGGAAAAGAAACACACCACTCCGAGGACTAACACATATGCATTAGTTTCATTAACCACTACAACGTGAACACTCGTCAGCTCGGCAACTGTATATATACAAATTTCGGTAGATAGGAAAACGAACACATTACAGTTGCCGAGCTGACGAGTGTTCACGTTGTAGTGGTTAATGAAACTAATGCATATGTGTTAGTCCTCGGAGTGGTGTGTTTCTTTTTCTTAAAATCATTAACATTTGAATAATGCAAGTAATTATCATCAATTAATTAATACGCCGCTAAATTCAAGAAACTTCTCACATATTTATATATATATATATATACATGAATATGTGAATAAGGTCATATATATATTATAAATTTCAATATTTGGGCCGGAAGTAACGCTTCTACTCTTTGCGAGTAGCACTTTTTTTCAAATATTCCGCAAAGTATGCATTCGATAAAGAATAGAAGTATTTAGAATTGGATTTTAAATAGTTTTTGTATAAAAAAAATTCTTAAAATTTGGACTTGAAGTAACACCGTTACAGGTTTATTTTGCGGTTTATTTTTCTAAGATAAAAGTATTTAAAACAATTTAGAACAACGTGTATAATTTGAAACGCTCATACGTATAAGAAAGTTGTGCGGTGGCCACACCTCATTTTTTTACGTTTTACAATTAATACCTATATGATGTTTTATTCTGATATGAATCATTAAGTTTTTCATCTATTTCATTCAGTTTTTGACATTTTTATGTTAGGACAAATATTGCATACTTATGCTATTATATCAGTGTTAGTTAATTAGATATTCTCTCTAGCGCATTTATTATGTCTGTCTTCCTGTCTCAAATCGTTTGTTCCGTTCTTCTAAACTAATTTCTGCAAACACCACATTTATTGGAAGGCATATTTTTGTTGTTGCGTATACATTGACCGAAGATCATCGTTTTGATTCGTTGATAAAATATGGCTAATATTTTTCTTCATTATAATTTCATAGATGTTCTAATAATAAGCAACAACATTTATACTTATCGACACTGCACTATTTGTAGAAATACGTCCTCGCTCTACAAATATTAGACTACTTTTACAAAAATAAGTGTATCTCAATTTTGTTCTTTATCAAAATATCTAAGAACTATGTTTATATCGAATCACGAATCAATTTAGAAATGCATTTGTTTAAGGAAACAATTTAAAAATATTGTTTGATATAATTGAGCAGGTCTTCTAATAATTTTTCTGGAAATAGATTAGAAATGTCTATCTTCCAAAACAGTCCTTTATATAAAGATAAATTTAATGATTTTTTTGAGTGAATCAATATCATCGCTTTTACTACTAATACTACTAATATTAAAACTTGAGAAGCATCCAATCTCAACTTTTAATATTGCCTTCAAGATTAAATTGTATGCATTATATCCAATCTTGTTATATACAAAAAATACTTTTGACTCGTATTTATTAGCTACTTGATTTATGTTTTATTATTCTATGTTTAAAAATTCCAAATAGTTTTATTCAATTTTAATAATTTTGTAATTTATATAATATATATAAGATCTGTACATTTTTATATAAAGATTTTGACAATAAAAATTTGAAATAAATATTTGCGAAAAACTAACTTATAATTTTATTAGTGAGTTTTTTAATGTTTTAACTTTACTTTGGTTCGAAATAATAATATATGTATTATGTAAGGGATTTAATAAGTACTTTGCTTAAGTTCTTTGATACTTGCTAAATCACGAAAAGGAGTTGTTGATCTAGTTGTATGAATCAAACGACTAAGAAAGAAAAGCATTTATATACATTTATATGTATTAAAAAATATATTGCATGATTATACCTTGTCCCAAAATAAGGAGTGATTCAAATCTCCCGCCAAAACCCGAAACGCATAGTTTAAAATGTAGTTAACAATTTGATATGATATCTAAACGATTGATAATGTAGTATTTTGTCAACTATTTTCTATTATATTATTTTTCTAATAAGTGTAAACTATTTATATCAATAAAATGATTGTATAGGAGTGACTTTCTGGATTAATATATAAAATCTGTTCAAAATTAGCATTGAATGCCATGTATGACATAACCTATTCCGGTAAACTCTAAACTCGAACATATAAATATTTCATGAAATTCTGTTCTATATATGGAAGTAGTATATTCATAATTCGTAAATTATTGATATTTCTATCAGGTTTGATTGCAAAATTTAAAATAAAATGTACACAACTTTTAAAATTCAGTATAATGATATCTCAGAAATACAATAACAAACTTATAAATATACAAACATTTGGTGCATATATCAGTACGAGACACTGGACAATAGTGACTTTTACTATCACTATTTCAGACAAAAATAAGAGTTGGTTCTAAGACATGATTAATTCATCTCACAGTCTGTTTTCTAAGTAATGTGCATTATTCATGGCTTCTACAGCATTATCTGGTAATTTATGTAAGAATTGTTCAAACCATTCGTCAAAAGTATTACCATTCATTTCTTCATGAGAGTCAACTATTTTTCTACCTTCAAAGAGGTTCTTTAAAAAAAAAGAAACTGTAGACTATCTGCTGTATCTATTTTTGACTAATTCTAGTACTTTCATGCATTCTTTAGGAGCATTTCTTTCACATGTTTCTTAATATTCCTTAATTATGCGATAACATTTGATTTTGCTAGCCCTTAATACATACATACACAATATATTAAAATCGACTCCGCTGATATATCAGATTTGCTAGAAATGATGTAAGTGAAATGTAGGTACGATAGATTATGAGCGTATACAGAAGCAAATTTTATGTAGTGAAAGTGAATAAATTTCAGATGCAACGCTTTTTGAAGCATCCTAGGTTTCTACGAAGCTACTTAATTTTAAAAACTGTGCATTAATATAGGAAAGTCAGACACCTTCTTCAAGTAAATATTGTCGTCCAATACCAAATGAAGTTTACTAAACATACTCTAATAAAGACGAAAGAAGTTATCTCAGATTTAGGTAACAAAGTCTATACCCTTCAACCTACCCAGGTGATTATTGCTGAACATAAAACTGTTTCCGTGAGACACGATTGACGATGATTAATGGAAGAGATACGCAATTGTGGACAGATATACCCTTTCCTTCAGCATGGGCAGTATGGCAAAGCCTGCCAAAATGAATAATTTGGATCTCTTTAGCCTACCGATTTGGCCTTTCCACACTGCATTTTTGAATTAGATTTATGGAATGCATTTTGCATATTTCATGTAACTATCAATTTAAATAGTGGTCTGCTCGAAGTGAAGAAGAAAAATGTAAAAAAGAAAAGAAAGAAGTTATACAAAGACAATTTAGAGACGAGCGTGGGCTGATTATCGATAAATCTTATCAAAGTAATGGAAGTCCAATGATGGAAACACTGTTAGAAGACTTTTCGTTAACTACATATGTGGTCCAAATATAGCCGACGTAAATGAACATCTACCAAAAGGTTTACATATTTTTGCAACATATGGCTGGCAGAAAACCTATTGATTGACTCAAAAAAATTCGGGGACGTGCAAGTGCGACAGCTGACTATTTTGTGATATAGTACGGCTGGTATTATATGCCTGCTTCTCTTCACAGGATATTAATTCATGGAGTTAGAATCATAAAACAATTATGGGGCAGTTTTCAGAGGATGCGCAGAAACAACCAAACGAGGATTATAGATATTTCCGCTTGCACAATGCGGAAAACGATAATCAACAAATAAAGATGTATTCCACACCTTCATGCACATTTCTAGCAAAAGTTAGTCTAAAGCACGAAAAGTTATGGAATTAGAACGCAAATCTAAAGCTAATTAAAAAAAATAGGTGCAAAATAGGAACAATATGTAAATAGAGAATAGAAAGCGTTTTCAAGGAACTTACCGCATACAAGTCTAAAACATCTTCCAAATATATTATTGTAATGTTTTTAACAACGTAGACAGTAAATAAGAAACGCACCTAACGTTAATATAAAACTGGATATTTTAAATGAAGAGAGAAATAGCATTTCCTGGCAATTGATGCAAATTACATCAAAAATTCGAACACAACAAAATGTGTCAGAGGAAATAAAAATACAAAAAAAGTATGATATACCTCCGAAATACTTCAGTTATCATTTGAACTAGCTTGACTGTTGTTATTTGTTTGTTGTTAATGTACTTTCTTTATTATTTTTCATATTTTAGTCATGCTTATATATGACTAAAATATAGATTGTAGTTTGACAATAAGGTAAATATCCCTATTTCACAAATTACATTTGTTTAGTATTATTTAATACAATAAAAAGAAGTAGTTATATACAATATAGTATAATTTTGACAATAACCATTATATATATATATATATATATATATATATATATATATATATATAAATAAAAGGAATTATCGCGGATACATGAAATACAGGAAAAAGAAAATCATGTATCCGCGATAATTCCTTTTATTTATCTTTCCTGGGTTCTCGGATGGCACGCGGGTTGACATTGTCTTCCTCGTGGCGACGTTAGTTGTTGTCCTCAAAACTGAGGATCTTCTAACTGAAGCTACAAATGGTGGTCTGTCTCCTGATGGTCTTCCGTATAGCATACATCTCCAAGGTTATCCCACCTTATTCCTTGGCTACACCGTACCGATGACGACCAATGAGTCAGAAACACGTGTCTACGGTTGCTCTACAGCGGAATTTACCCAATAATTTTCTTTTTCCTGTATATATATATATATATATATATAATAATTAATAATGTTTTTCTTGGAATGCGGCTTTAAGGGTAATAAAAATTAAAATTGACGTTTCGACATTCTTTTATTGTCTTCATCAGAAATTGATGAGTTTGGTGTTAATGAATTGTAAATTGTTGTAGTTTTTGTGAGCTATTGTAATGTTGTATTTTAAAAACATTTTTTGAATTTTTTCGGACAAATCGGGAACATATGGTAAAGCTAAATATTTTTTACTATTATTATTGTTTTGTTGTTCGGTGGATGTGTTTGTGAGTCCATCTTTTTGTTGCCGTGTATTGTTATTGTGTTTATAAAGTCTTTGTTTGATAATTTTTTCCACAAAAGGGGGTGGATAATTATTATTTTTTAATAAGTTTTTTACATTTTTTAGGGTATCTTTAATATATGTTTGGCTCGTTAATTTTATTGCCCTGTCTACTAGGCCTATAACCACGCTTTTTTTGATTGCTATAGAATGTGCAGATAGGAAATTCGTATATCTACCAGAAGCTGTCGGCTTGGCATACCATTTAGTAACAATATTACTGCCCACCCTGATGAGAGTCATGTCTAGGAAATTCAATTGATTGTCTACCTCTATTTCTTTAGTAAATTGCAGTTTTTTGTGGTAACTGTTAAACTGGCTTGTGATATAATCTATTTTATCTAAAGGTACCGCAAGTACACAATCATCAACGTATCTCTTATAGAATGGGATGGGAAAATTTATTTTTTTGATTACAGTCTCTTCAAGATCTTCAAGCACTAGTTGTGCAATAACGCTCGATATTGGTGCGCCCATTGCACAACCATAAACCTGTTTGTAATATTTTTTATCAAACTGAAAATACATAGTGGTTAATGTCAGCTCAACCGCTTCAGTGAAGGCACACAAAGTTAAATCAGTATGCTGTTGGAGTTCATCCCATTTTTTCTGGATAATATTTTTGGCCAGATCTACTGGTAAGTTGGTATATAGAGACGTTACGTCTAAGGAGACAAGTTTTTGATCAGCGTTAAGATTAATATTGTTTAAGAACTCTTTGAACTCAAATGAGTTTCTTATATAAAAGTTATTTTTACCCGTAATTTTTGAAATGCAATTTGCGAGATACTTTGATAACTTATACAACGGTCCTTGTATGCAAGAAACAATCGGTCTCATTGGTGTATTGATCTTATGTAATTTTGGCAATCCATACATTTTGGGGGGTAGGGCGTTATTAATTTTAAGGGACTTTGCCATTTTTTAATTAAATTGTTATTTTGTTTTTGGTAGATCAAAGTAGGGTCATTTTTGATTTCAGCGTATGTGGTTTTGTCACTGAGTAATAGATGCATTTTAGAGTTATAGTCAATGGTATTCATTATTACGGTTTTATTACTTTTATCTGGTTTTAAGATTGTGATCTGGGGGTTGTGTTTTATGAATTTTTTTGTTTTTGTTATTGCTTGTTGGCTTACAATACTGTTATTGTTATTATTTGAACTTTGAAAATTTTTTATTATGTTGCATACATTTGCTCTTATATTAGATCTTTCGGGTTCAGTTACATTCTCAATTGTTGCCTCTATGTTAGCTATTATATTTGGTATGGGGATATTTGTCTTTTTTTCGAAGGGGATTCCAAAATTTGGACCTAGACTTAGCACATTGTTTATGTTATCTGGAATCATAGTATCTGACATGTTGACTATCCAAGTGTTGGTCTGTTCTGTATCTGGACATTTGGTGTAATTACTGTTATTCATTAACGTAAGAATTTTGTTTTTTTGTATATTTTGTGTCTTTTTGAAAATCTGATCGCTCTTACACACAATTTGCCTATAATACATATCACCTATGTTACTGTCTAAACTGGGTTTTAAATTCTGTTTCTCTTGTGAAATATTTTTCTCAAGCTTTTTTATATTTTTTATTGTGTCAGTGCTCCGAAGATTTACCTTTAAATCCATCGAATTATATAGAATAATATAATTAAAATGAAACGAAGTGGTTGAAATACAATTATTATATATATATATATATATAATAATAACTTATGTTTCATTTACGAAATAAGGAATGTTAAAATGCGGTTACTATGATAAGTTATTGGTAAACAATGCCGGTATTAATTAAGTGTAGAATTTGTCTTTCGTAGTAATAGCAATATGTTACATATGTAAAACACATGCACATGGTTTTTTGGCTTTTTCGACCTTTCAAGTATATTTATAGTTATTTATAAGCTAGTTAGGTGTAAGATAGTGGGATTCATTTTCCGCTGTGCTCATTATGATATTGACGATCATACTAAGGAAAATAGATACATGAGGCACACTGAACACAAAAGGAAACCAAGTATTTCATATGCAGATGATCTAGCTATAATTACCAAAGAAACAAAGATAATAAGGATAATAATAGGATCTTGGAGAGACCTGAGAAAGAGAGAGACAAAATGAGAGTAAATATAAACAATGAGGAAAAAACAAAAATGATGACAATCAGCAATAGTAAAATATCTGGAAAGCTAGGAATGCAAAATTACTAATACAATAAGGTGAATAAGTTCCAGTACCTTGGTGTTACCATAACAAAAAGACAAGCAGCAGACGGAGCCTAATACGCAAACAAAAATATACTGCAAACCAAAAGAATTACTATCAGAACTAAACTAAAACGTAGAAAATATTAATAAAACTCGTTACAACTTATGCCGCGGAGACCACGTCTTTAACACAAAAGGAGCAACATTAATTAAGAGTATTTAAAAGAAAAACAATGACAAGGATACTGGGTGTAATTAAGATAAGTGAAAATGAAATGAGTAAAAACTAAGATATTAAAGTTAAACTAGAACGCACAGATATTGTTTACTACATTAAGTCGGTGAGTATAGTATACATTAAGTGGCTGGACCATGTATTAAGATCAGGATCGGAAAGTAACACGAGAATAATAATGGAATGGCAGCCGAGTAGAAGAAGAGGAAGAGGTAGACCAAGAAGTAGATGGCAGGACAAAATTAAGAAGGACCTAATATGCTTAGGACTAACCAGATGGAGACAGAAAACTGAACATAGTTAAATATGGGAAAATAGCTGAAAAATTAAGACATTCCACACATGAAACAGTTAGCATACTGGGAACCAATACACCCCAAAAACGATAAACATATTAACGGTATTCAAAGCTGAAGCTTCTACCATGATGAAGAAGATAACATACTACTTGCATTTAGAAATATGAGCACGTAATGTTATTTCATTAATTTATGATTAAAATATCTATACCTATATAAATAAATAATGCAATTTACTTTTCAGCATTTAGAATGTAGATATTTTTGCTTTTGTGAAATTATGTATCTAAGCGTTCCATTGTAAAAGGTAACCTAAATTCATTTATAATGTTTTACTACATCCTTGATATTATAAATATTACTTGTTAGATTGAGCAGTTTGACCCCTGTGTTCATTTGCCCAAAGGAATAATTATTTAAAGAAACACATATGTACATTAACTATTAGATATTGAACTGAATTCCTGGGAAAACAATCAATAATCTATAATTATTTACACTACAATAGGCATGTAGAGAAAGTGAAACACTTCTATATATATATACACTTACCTGCACATCAAGTATGTATATCTAGAAGTACGTACATACTACTACATACGTATGTGTGTCTAATACATACTTACTACAAGTAAACTTGTAGAAATCAATATTATTAGAGGTGGAAATATTATAAGTAATTATGTTAACTGTTTCTTTCAACACTATGCCTTAACGTTCTGTAAGGAAACAGCATTTACTATATGCATATTAATATCATTATTAGTTAACACATTAATTTTTATTTAGTTTCGATGAAGTCGACTATTATAGGATACAGAAATGCGTTCTCTTCAATTATCAGATTAATAATGTTTGAAATAATTTTGAACAAGAAACGCGATCTTGATAGAATAACGCAACTCAACAAAACCATAAATTTTTGTGAATCAAAATCATTGTTACGGAAACTATTCCTGGTCAATGTACTATCGAAATTAAGATGCTGCAAAACTGAAATCACTGCACTCTGCAGCCGTACTTCAAGCGTTCTCAGCGTATATGTCGAACCATTTCTCCACTATTTGGTATATTTCTTAGGAAAAGATGCATACAACGTGGTATGTTGTAAATTGTGAAAATCCTAATAATTACGTTTTTATTAAATATTAGTGTATTACATTTTTTATATAGAAAGAATTTAAATGTAATTTCAAAAACTAAAATATAAAGAATTCATATAAGCAATACTTGACAAGATTCAGCTTTTATTTACTAAAACTCATCGTTTACAATTAAGAATGAGAAAATGCCACAGCTATTCTCACAATTAATTGTTATACAAGATATAATATAGTAATTGTTCTTTTCCATGTTCTTGCTGTATACTTATGCACAAATTCTTACCATCAGTATATATTTATTGAAACTCTTCTAGGCCCTTTTTTCTGTTAAGGTTCCTTTTTTTTTTTTGAGGTCACAGTAAAAAGAACAACGCATTCAGCAAGTAGCCAGCAATGAACGACATGAAATAAATATTATGTGTACAATACATATAGTTTACATTGCTATAGATGACCATATTTGCAAATAGAAGGCACTTATTATGGACAACCTCATATTCGTTTCATTAATAGGTACATAATAAATATGTCAAATATATAAAAGATAACCAAAATGGGTATATTGTTTGTTGGTAAAAAATGGTTCTGTCTACAGTCACCATGTTCTTTACAACGCTGCTTCATTTTGTTTCACGATGTAGGAGAAAACTGAAAAAAAAACAAAGTCACAGTTCCAAAATTTTAAAGATTTGAAAAGTTTAAAATTCACTTAAACGTCCGTGTAAATTTGAATCAAGAAGAGAAAATATATACGTGTCATTTGATCGGGAGCATCGTGTTTGCGTTCAGAGTGACAGGTATTATGGACTATAAATAATTTTGTACCATATCCATGTAGTTGCCATCAGCCGAACTAAAAGAGCTACTAAAACGGTATTTAAAACTGCAAACAATATCTTGTTAGAGTACCAAAACATTTAAGATCTTCAATTTTAATTAAGACACTATATGTTCTACTGATTGAATTTTAGGTCCACAGTAACCAGCTAGATAATCGCATCCAAGCGGTATAACCTACGTTGCACTTTCCACGACAAAATCTGAAGTGATAGAACTTTCATCAAATAAGTAATTACAATTTTGATAAAACTAAAACAAAATTTAGGAATTACGGGATAGTATTAAAAAAATATGTGTTCGCATGGGTATAAAAGAATGCAATTTTAAAATGAGTTTGGAAAGCAAGGCTAACATACGATCTGTTGTCAATTAAAATTTGTATCTTTACAGTTAATTATTGTTTGTACTGCTCTGTGGAGATCGTATGATATATGTATATATTTTGGGAGTCTAATACTAAACATGTCCAAATGTTTAAAATGTTTTAAATTTAATCATTAATGTAATTATAAACAATTACGTCGAATCAACAAAGGCTGCTAATACCAAAAGTATTTATATAAATACTTCTATTTGTTAGATATGTATATAATATATTATTTATTTATTTATCTATATCCTCTTTTGCCGTTAAGTGTCGAGGCGTTCTGCTTTGCAGAATTTTCTCCATTCTGTCCTATCTTCAGATATTTTTTGAGCATCTTTCCAGGTACTTCTCCGGTCCGCCAGCAGCTGCGCTATTTCCTAATTCCATACTCTTCTTGGTCTACCTCTGTTTTTCCTCTTGTTCCAGCCGGCCTCCCATATTTCTTTCACAGCGATCGTGATACTCTTTCTAATCCTCTTTAAATCCTCATTTCGGTCGTTGCTATTCTTGATTTCAGCCTCTTATTCAATACCAATGACTCGCTGCTGTAGCATAGTGTCGGAAGAAATAATTTCTAAATCTTTGTCTGTTTCCCTGCCGACGTCTCTCTTACTTAAAAATATGTACTTCAGTGCATGATATAAACAGTTTACAATTTTGATTCTATTATTCACATCTGCCTCTATATCTCCTTCGTGGTTTTCTGTCACATTTATTGGATAAACATCTATTGTTATATTTATTTCTTCTTCATCTTTGGAGACTGCCAATACTTCCGTTTTTCCTTTATTAATATTCATTCCAAAGTTCTTTAAAGTTTCATGCCATATATCTATATTTCTTTGTAGAACATTTTTATTAGAAGCTGCAATTATCAAGTCGTCGGTATACAAGAATTCCTTGGATATTATATGTTGGAGGTTTCTGGACCCTACACAAATACCCTTTGTTAGGCTATTGGCACTTCTTGCAATATCGTCCAACGCAGTTATAAAGACAAGGGGACTCAGAACTCCGCCCTGTCTCACTCCTTTAAGTGTGATAAAACTTCTTGAATACCCGCTTTCGTTCTTATTATGTTGCTCGTGTTGGTGTATATACTTTTGACCGCCTTTGGTAGTTCTTTCTTAATCCCTCTCTTTTCCAGCGATGACCATATCCTATGCCTCGGAAGTATATCGAATGCTTTTTCTAGGTCAATTGCACATAGGTACATTTTGCCGTTATTATCTAGAATTCTGTCCGAAATTTGCTTTAAACAGAATATCCAGACCTTCGTGCTCCTGCCCGGCCTGAAACCTGCCTGATTTTCTTGGAGTGTTGAGTCTAAGTTTGCTCTTAATCGCTTCTCTATTATCCTTTCGTATATCTTTCCAGCTACTGATAACAATGAGATAGCTCTGTAATTGGAAAATGTCGTATTGTCACATTTTTTTTATATAAGGGGATGATAATTGTTATTTTCCAGTCCTCGGAGATTGTTTTCCTTTCCCATGCTAGGTTTATTATTATAAGTAATAACCGTGTAGCTTTAACTCCCACGTATTTCAGCATTTCTCGCTTTAAATTGTCAATTCCAGCTGCCTTTCCTGGTTTTAGCTGTTCTGTGATCTCGCTCAATTCTACGTTTGTTGTTGTCTCTTCAGCTTCTTCAGCCGAAAAATCCTCTGCGTTGACCTCTCCCTCTGTTTAGGCTTCAAACAAATCGCAAAAATATTTGTACCATCTATCCCTTATATCCTGTTTTGAGATTAGAATTCGTCTTTCTTTACTTCTTATATATTGGAGGTGTTTTCCAGCTGACTTACGCAAGGTTTTCAATGTTCTATATAGCAGTTTCGAATTTCCCTTTCCTTGTACTTCCATTTTTGTTCTAAAGTCTGTCCAGGATTTTCATTTTGCTACTTTAATCAATACAATAACTTGTGTTCTTTTCTTCCTGTATTCTTTATGGTCAGTATTGTTACCGGTTTCTAGATATTTTTTCCAGCATTTTTTCTTTTCTTTTACTGCACTAATTTCTTCACTCCACCAGGGCATGTTTTCTGTTTTTTCCGTATCTTGTGCTTCCGCATACCTTCTTTGCTGCATTCACAAGTGTGTTCTTAAGAATTGTCCACAATCCTTCCATACTTTCTATCTCCAAACGTCCTTGTTCTTTCAATATATAAATAAACATAACTTAGTTCTTATATATTGTTTGATAATTAATTAGAGACTAATAAAGACGTTAGCAATATGAAAATAGCAACCTCAGAGTGAAAGTACTATTATATTTCTATTACTCTAATTATTATAACCTACTTTAGATTTAACAATGTTGTTCTGCGGAAATAAGGACGGCTTTAAATTATTAAATAGTCATTCTAGCAGTATTGTAGGAGGAATAATTGATCGTCGTATTTTTTTTATTCAGAAGTGTACCTATTCAACAAATGAACTCGTTTCTGTTTTATTTCTATCCTTGTTCAAACTTTATTGACTGAATTTAAAATGTTGGTACATTTAATATAATTTGGACTTGTATTACATAAAAACAGTTATAGTAATAAAACAAATATATGATTTACAATGTCTTTAAAATAATACTGTATACAGCAGTGTGTATAAACTAATATAAAAATAGTAAAAATTAAAAGAAAATGATGATCGCGTATTGTAAGAAAATTTACAATTGTATATCTGTTACAAATTTCTAATAGAAAATCACAACAAAAATATATTTGTGAAAAAAGACTACAAGACTTTTTTATTACTTATTAATGATATGCTTATTACTGTTCTTGATCTAAAAACACCAAGAAGTCTGAAAAGGATGTGTTATATGTTTACTTAAGAGAAGAATGGTATTGATGTGTTATGCCAATTTTCCATACACATTAATTAGAGTACTATAAATACACAAATTGGTCATTCGCATGAATTGCAATAAACATATGCAAATTATTATTGTATATAATTAAAATTTATTATAAAGTTGCAAAACGCTCTATTGAGGCTATACCGTGCCTTCAAATACTTTCCTCATTAGAGACAGCCATGCCATGTAGTTTGGTTATGTCATGTAAATAATAATAAACGTCTATAATTTAAGTTTGACAACTGACAGAATTTGAAGTTTTCAAAAGCTTAGCATGTGCACCTACATTGATTACATAATTTCTTAAATAACAGCCTACTCTAATGAGGAAAGTATTTGAAGGCACGGTATGTAGATCACAAAATTGACTAATTTTGAAATTATTATATTATATTATTTCTTTTATAATTTTGTGCTTTAGCACTGATAATTATTTATTTAACTATTGAACTTACCTTTGCGCCGCCGCGGGTTTATGGGTTCGCTTTAATCGTAGTAATTCATATCAACTAACAGATGAATATATGTATTGTCGGCAGTATGACATATGTACTAGACTTTAAATAATTTGAAAATTATTTTTTCTTAGTGTTGAAAATTCTAATTATAATTTTCTGCTTTTAGCACTGATAATTATTTATTAAATTAGGTAAATTTTTAATTTTAAAAATTTACCTACGCGTGTTTAAAATTTACCTAATTAAATAAATAATTATCAGTGCTAAAGAAGCAAATTTTAATAAGAATATTTAAACTTTAGTATATCATGTTGCAACGTTTTAAAACAATTACAAAACTTGCTTAAAATTAATCGTTATTTGCCATCTATGCAGAGTACCAAATTTCTTGCAATATACACTATAGAATTTGTATCATAATGGTAAGGAAGTATGGGATTAACGCATATTTCGGTAACTTCGCTGGTTTGAAACATAGCAACGCTGATTCTTTTCTCGTTTTGGCTGGTGCAGGGTGAGGTATATCCTATTCTTTGTCCGGTCAATGGGGCAATGTAAAAGAGGAACAATACTTCAGAAGAGGGAATTGATAGAGAATAAGTATTAAAATGAATGATAAGTAGCCAAAGCATTTTTCGAGCACCGTCTAGTTACGACCCAGATGTTCATATCAAATTGGTGGAGGCGCCGGGAAGCAAATCGGATATTTACTTTTAAGTGCAAGTTTCATCATATAAATTATGTTTTACACGTTTATCTTTGTGTAACGGCAGTACTAATTCTGCGACTAGTAGTTGCTCTTCGAGAGCATTATAGATAATCTAGTACAGAATATTTATCAATTTAAAACTTCTTGTGTTTTGTTTAAATAGATAACGGATGCGAACTGATGTGCCGGATCCCTTGAGACACTCTATCAATAAATATGTCGAAACAAGAAATTAGCGTTGTAGTGCTAGCAACCTGTACAGCTAACTATAGTAAGTTGATTTACGACAGTAAAATGTTGCATGTTTTAAACTTCGACGTTCCCAACTAATTAATTTGTTACTTTTTATATATAAAGAAGTTACTGTCCCCAAAGTTGAAAATTTATTTTTAGAAATGTTTCCTGATCATTTGATTTAGTAATAGCTTATTCTACGGGTTTCTTTTTAATTTTCTTACAACTAGACAAATTATGGTAGATGGTGGACATGAATAGAGTTTTCAAGCAATACTTATAAATTCTTCTATGCATTGTTATCCCCTGGAAATTAACATATATACCAATTTATCAATTGCTTATAATGAGTGCATAAACTACACTTTATAAAAGGAATAATAGTTCAACACCGGTTTTGTTATATGAGTGCCTTAATCCATTTACTGTTACTTATGCAAATGGTTTTGGTTTGATTTGCTTCTTTTCCATCAGTGTTCATTACATTCTACTACATTATTGGCTGCAGTCGATGTTTTTATTCATTTCTGTATGTTATTGCAATATGCGTAATTCGGCGAAGTATTTAATTTTTGTCATAAGTAATTATCAGATTTTTTAAAAAAATATTGTTTTTCACACTTAAACACAAATATTTTATTCTTTGTATACTAATATTTAGTAAATGCGAATTTGACAAAGATTTGAAATGTAACGAATTAATTCTTATAATGACTCTATATAATTATATTCTTAAACTAAACTTTGCTTTAGTAATTTAAACTAAAAGTATACATGATGAGTCATTTTCGTGAGGAAGGTAGATTCGTCCCTTTATAAATAAAGATTTTTCTATGCGCTTTTATTTTCTTGTACGTAGTATAAGGAAGTATTGTGATGATGAAAATTTTCGACCTCGAGATTTTTGCAGATGTCCACGTTTTGAAGTCCCCTGATACCGAAAAAGTGGTATTTAAAAAATGTCTCTCTGTGTGTGTGTGTGTCTGAGTGTGTGTGTGTGACCATGATAGCGGTCAAACCGCTATAGGTATCAATTCCAAATTTTATATTTACGAATATAATCTCCCTCTTGAGATCTGATTAGATTTTCAGTAAAATCGGCGAACCGGAAGTAGTGGTTTACTTCAGTGAAAAAATCGAATTTTGCCAATTATTCGTCAACTACTAAGTTTAAGCAAATTTGTGAAGAATTCATATATACTCTCTTTTACTCTTATCGAACATCAGTTTTTGCGAATATTTCGTAAGTCATGCTTTTTAGACAGGTACGTTACGAGTATAAAATAATTTAGAACTTAATTTTCAATACGTTTTGTATAAAAAAAATTTCAAAATTCGAACCAGAAGTAATACTTTTACTCTTATCGAATAGCGATTTTTGCAAATATTTCGTAAATTATGCATTCTATATATATTTGTCAAGAGTACAAAAGCATTTAGAATTGGATTTGAAATATTTTTTTTATAAATAAAATTTAAAAATTCGGACCGGAAGTAACACTTTTACTCTTAGCGAGTAGCATTTTTTTGCAAATATCTCACAAAGTATGTATCTTGTAGAGATTTATTAAGAGACTGGAAGTACTTAGAATAGGATTTTAAATATTTATTTGTATAAAATAATTTTTAAAATTGTATGATTTGGAACGTTCATACGTATAAGAAAGTCGTGTGGTGGCCACACCTCATTTTTTTTCTATGATGGCTGCTCAGAGGAAGCATCTTTTACATTTATTTTGTATTATTCAGTGTGTTACATAAGTTAGTGGCTGACCATAGTTATAGTGTTTTAAATGGAAAATGCTATAATATATTGTTACATTTCTGTATTCCCTGTACAATTCTTAGTCAGAAAGTAATAAAATAGAATAATCTAAAGTTTTCCATGTATTATAATTTTTGTGAGAAATTTGATTGTTTTCAAAAAAATTATGTTTCTCGAAAACGACGTATTAGATGGAAATTGTAATGTTTATAATAAAACGACTAAATGAGTGTTTCATTTCTTTTAACTACTAATTGCATGCGCAGTAAACTATATTAAATTTACGTGACACATTTTTCTCCAAATGTCAATTATATAAGAGCCTACATTTTTGAATTTTTTACTAAATTTTACACCAAAAACAAGCGTTATTACATTAAAAGTAACCAGTGCTGAGTTATTGTCATTTTGATGTAAGCTTGTTACCTTTATGTATTTTATTTGACTACTATATTTTTGTAATATGGAGGAATGTCAGAGAAATTATTTTTTAGCCCAGACGGTTTACTAACAGCGTTACTCTGGAAGAAGATGGCGCTGAACAATTGCTTTAGAAGAATAATGAACACTCAGTAATGTTGCTTATTCAAAACAACGTAACGCTAAATATTTGATAAATAACAAAAATCAATTACTTATGGCAAAAACAGAAAATGTTCTCGATATGCTTTCAGGGAAATGGCTAACCCTATTTACTAGCTAGCTAAGTCTTCGGACTTCACACAATATTTTTTTTTAGGGTTAGGTAAATAAGCAGATATTCAGTATACCTGTAGCTACAAAAGAAGGCATGCTGGAAAATTGTCAACAAATATTAAAAATATAAGTGCTCAACTCCTTATTAATGTCGATTTATCATTTTGAAAGCGTGTTTAAAAACGTTTAGGAGTGAATAATTGTTTATTTGATCATTTGATGAAATCAGTTTTACATATCTTAATACTGTTATTTTATAATTATTGTTTCTCTAATTACTCACTTATTCAAGTAACAGTTCTTATTTCTGCACTAGAATCAAGTCATTAATTTGTTTGGTTTTAAAATTTATTGCACATATTTTATGAAACATATTGCTGATATATAGTGTGATATAAACAAATCATATCCTATTATTGTATAAATATAGATAGGTATTCACTTACTAAGATTATATAAGTAAAAAAGTATAAAGAGTATAGAGTGTACATTATACATTTTTGGAATACAATTTAATAAACAATTCAAACTCTTTAGCCATTAAACATTTTTTATTACTTATAGTATTCATACAAATATATCTCTCAGCTCATTTTTAGAAAAAAAAAAAATTATAAAATCACGTTTGTGAACTGAGAAGCCACTTATTAAATGTCGTCCATTCATTTGTCAATTTCGCAGCAAATATTATGACTCACTATACCGTATTCAAATAAGAAAAAAAAGTTTGCAAAATTAGATCAAAAAAGAACAATAGCTCAGTAATGGTCATTTTTAAAGTTATAATATCTTACATGTTTTTGGTGTAAAATTTAGTAAGCATTTTACAAACGAAGCTATATGGGCAGTTTCATTTGAAAATATTGACTTCCAGAGGAAAATTTGTCATTAGTTCAGTCTTCTGTACATGCAGTTAGTAATTGAAAAAAGGAACTATGGTCAGTTACTAAGTTATGGAATACTCTGTATAATATAAAACAAATTTAAAAGGTACTCTTAGTGAGTGGCTATCATACGAAAAACGTCACAATCTGCCTTCCCCACTGAGATGACTCACCCTGTATATAAACTAAGTTACATCCAGTTACTATTTTGTCAATGGTCGTATGTACTTACTCTTCCTGCCCAATTCTAGAATCGCTAGTATACCCATCCCAAAAATATTCAAATAACGAGAATTAAAAATTATAAATAATAATTGTTATATTATAACAAAAGTGATGAAAACCGTTCATATACATAATAGATATATTAAATGAATTTATACATTGTCACTTAGAAATTTTTATATTAGTAAATCTTTAACATGAGTATATCTTCCTTCATTTATTTTACTATCAGAATCATGACTAAATATTTAATTTACGAAATAAATGCACATGTGCCAGTACGATTAAATAAAATTAAGTCCCCGTAATTTTAAATTAAGATAAATACATGAAGTTGATTGGATTTCAGTATACTTGCATAGTACTAATTTATCTGCAGAAGCAATGATTACTCTACGCTTGGAAAGTCTCATGCACAGATGTATAGCAACATTTCATGTATATACTATAATTATATGAAATGCAAAGCGAAACTGAACGCAAAGCTGAAATACGCCAACAAGCTCAAAACGCGTTTTGGTTTCAGTTTGCAGTCGCAATATACTGAGTTAGTTTTTGTCATATATATAATACTACTATATCGCGTGTAGACAAGGAAAACTTCGCTCCAACATTGTGAAATAAAACATATGGTGCTATGCCGTTTAAGAGTCGCATTGTCCAAACTGCACATGCGTTATAAATAATTTTTCAAATTTAGGTCTGTTTGTTTATCACATAGATTTATTACTATAAATATTTGATTAAAGTTTGTACATCGTCAAACAAGCATAAATAGTTTTAAAACCGATTAACCTCTTTATAATTAATAATTGTGCCTTGTTAAATGTGGAAAAATAATTGAATTTCCCTTAATGAATGAAGAAATATCGTCGTGGCATCATGGGCAAATCATAGACAAACAAACGATCATATCGCAGAAATATATTTGTCAAAAATTGTACGAATTGTGGTTATGTTATAGTAAAAATTGTAAACTAATTAACTAAAACTCGCAGTCAGTTCAATTGCATTGCAATTGTGTTTCTTTGAAGATAGAAAGAAAAACACCTCTATAGGTACAATAATTTGTGATATAATAACAGCACTAAAATTATTCAACTCAACTTGCAAGAATAATAAAGAATTAGATAATGTGGTATTCTTGTATTCTAGAATTACTGTCATCTACATCGCAGAAATGTACGCAAATAACACAGTAAATTGTACTTGAATTAGGTAATTGTATCACTATGTTACATATTAAAATATTTGAATTGCTCATATGTAATAAATAGGCTTTTATTAAACCTTACAGAGTTGCACACCTATCTTTTTGCCATGACCTTCTAATTTTTGTGGTATATGTCTAATAGAACATACATGTGTTCATAGAAAGTTGAAGAATTTTGATATGTCCACCACGGAATCCACAGATCCCATATGATATGAGATAATAATTTGCCGAAATTGGGTATTTTGAGAAGAGATTGGGCCGGTTATTGGAATTTATGCTATGATGCATCACTGATTGTGAAAATAACTTGAAGGATGAACACATTAATTATAAGATAGTGAAGTGTTTTGTTTTAATTTGTACTTTGCTAAATATGTATCGTAATTTCTGTCACAAAATTATAATCAAGCACATATACATAAAATGTATTTTATATTTAATTTTACAATAAAATATGTTTTAGTTTAAAACAACTTGTAGATGGTACAGTATAAAGATAATATTCATTTTGGAATTTGCCAAGACAATGTGTGATGAGTTCTTCTGAACTTTTCCCAACATTGTGGAATTAAATACTGCAGTGTTATGAACGGCAAGGTAGGCACGGCATCAAACGGTATTCCTGTTTTTATGATATTGTTACATTCTCTAAACCTTTTTTTATCATTTTATAAATTTGTATGTATCTATTAATTCATACAAATATTTATATTTCATAATAATTTTTTGTTGTTTTAATTCCAAGAAAGTATAAACAAAATAAATTTCCGAACATAAATAAAATAAAATTTAATTTTTTACTTCGTAAGTAGAAATTGAACTTTGATGTAATTATTGAATCAAATACAACATCAACAAACCTTTTTTACAAGCAATAATATAAATTATTTGTAAGTCTCATTTCTACTCATCTCAGTCTATGAGACATAGACATCAAAAAAAATGTATTGATTATGAATGTGCTATTAGATACACAACAAAAATTCCAGTGTATCAGAGTAATTGTTTGTTTATATTCTTTGCTACCATATGGGCGTAAATTACGCTTCATCACGTTTTTATTTTCATGAATGGCTTAATCATTTTAAATTAAAAAAAAAGTTAATAAAAATTATATTCCACAAAAATGTAATGCTGATTAATTCCACAACTTTTTCTAAAACATTCATGCTTCAGTGTATATCTCTATACACAATTAAATAAAGGAACACAGCAGGAATTTAATTAGTTCTTTACATTGTTGATTACGCGACATTATATTGAATAATGTACGTAGACAAATATAAAATAGGTGTTGTTTTATTCTTATATATAGCCAAAATACTAAATACAGTAATTTAAGTAATTTTATTTGCATTCTTAAGCTTAAAATACATAGCGAAACTATATGTTGAAATATAATACAATCTGACATATAAAACATACCTGAATCTATTCGATTGTGTATGTCAAACATTAATTTATGCGTTTTCTATAAATCAAAATGAAAGAAGCAGTATTTATATTCAATAATTTCACATACACCAATAAGGATATACAAATCAATGTACACAAGATTTTCTGTTCAAAATCTTTTCAATAAGACGAAATGAAACGATCGGTATTTACATTTAATAATATAATTTCACATATACTAATAAACACGTACAAATCAATGTATTAGTTGTAAGTTCACAAGTTTTTCTGTTCAAAATCTTTTCTGTTAATCAAAATGAAACGATCGGTATTTACATTTAATAATATAATTTCACATATTCCAGTAAGCACGTACAAATCAACGCAGAAGTTATAACTTCACAAGTTTTTCTGTTAATAATTCACTGGAAAAATATCGTTTATTTATTCTACCGCGTATTTTCTGGGTAATTCTACAAATTCACCGATGAACTAAACTTGCACAAAACTGAATTCAATAAAAAAAACAATCTTGCGTATGCTTTCAGTAATATCATAGTTATAGATGTCAATTTAAATCAGAGGTTATAATTATGTTTTCTGTTTATCTGTCATTTCGTAAATTTCAAAATGGACAGTTTGAGTTGACGCATGCGCAGAACACGCAAGGCGGCCAATTCTATCTCTCTTAGTTGGGACGAAAAATTACACATTATCAAGATACAACACACGCAATATAGTAGTACTATATATATGGTTTTTGTTGATAATTTTTAAAACCATTAATTCATAGCTTTGATCAAATTGCTCTTATGGAATTATAATGTAAAATTTGACAATTCATTTGGTGTCAAGTTGCGGCAGAATGTGTTACGTAAAATTCGCTAAAATTCAACTACAGATCAGTCAATAAATTGCATACACCTATTATGTTATATATAGATAAATAAAGTCAAAATATTGTTGTGCCCTAGCCGAACGTTTTTCAAATTCAGAATTTGTAATTACTATTGCTTTAATGATGCCAACAGTCTAAAATTTCCATGTTACGAGCATGTACTCTTATTGTTCTGGTAATCTATTGTATGTTGTGTGTTTCAACGTAATGTTTATAATTTATACCCTAATCGATATCTACTGTATAGTTTATTTTTAGCTTCAATGCGTTCACAAATGTGTCATTTGGAACACAGGTATTCAATAAAATGCATTAAGAATTATTTTACCTTGAGTCCAACTGCGCATAGTTATGTAATTATTTACATTTCTTAAAATTATTTTAATCTCATACTATTTTCACTCGAATTAGAGAAGTTTTTAGTTAGTGTGAAGAAATAAGTTATACATTATAATATAAGCTTCTACTTATAAATTACAATACTAATTAATTATTAGAATATGTAGTGGTGTTAATTATATTAATTGTCGTACGTGTGCATTTTAAAAGTAGCAAAGCTTTAAATGGTTTTTTATTTGGTCTTTCTTTTAGTAATGTTAATATTCAAGTACAATTGAAATATACTAATTGCAACACAGGTACGTATACCGTTTTCAATTGTAATACATATTTAATGTGCAATACAGGCCGTGACAACCTAGGAAGAAGAAAACTTGCATATATTATCGGAGGGGAACCAAATACAAATGTTCAATGTTTTATTATATATGTAGCAGTTCAAGCTGATAAATTGTTATTTGTACGATGAGCTTATTATTCAGTAAATGACGAAGAAACGCTTAGGCAGTTCAGTATTAGAATAAAATGGTTAGTTGAGAAGAAAAACTAAGCGATAAATGCTCTCTTGAATAATGAAATTGATGGTATCAAGGCCATTGCTTTGCCAGTTGACACAAATGAAAGATTTTTTCTTTCTCCGGTTAATTATTGGTGTGTGTCATAACTTTTGCAGACTTATGTAGATGGTGTGGCAGCTATAAACAGCTGTTGTTTATGAGACTAACTATTATTCAAAACATAAACAGTAATTTTCAAATATAGAAATGTTAAGCGGAGCAAATACACGTTTTACTTTCTTATACGTAGTATGTACAACGTGGTCACTTGAACTGTCCTGAATTGGCCAAACTGATTTTAATATGGGAACACAGTTGATATATGTAAAAACAAAATAAGTGGGCTGATGTTTTAAGAATTGTCAAACCAATTTGAAGCAAAACAAAATCAAAATATCACGAACAAATCTGGATCACTTCTTAAACTATCTGTTCCATTTCTCCATATTTTAGCAACTCACGGAAAAATTTTTTTATAGTGAATTTAGCGTCAATCTTTGCTCACCGAATCATTTTACTAATTTTCAAGATCACTAAACAGGCTTCGCACTCGAATTAGGATATGTTCTTTGATGATAATAAATGAACTGTACTTAACATTCCCTTAAATAAAAGCTAGCAGCCTTGATGGATAAGTGTTGGTACATAAGGATTTTTCGTACCGGATGGGGTAGTGATATAATAATAATAATAATAATAATAATAATAATAATAATAATAATAATAATAATAATAATAATAATAATAATAATAATAGCGTTTTATTAGCCCATATTTACAAATAACAAAGAAAATAAAAATAAACAAAAAACAAAAGTAGAGACGAAAACGTGCTATCTAAACTAATATATGAACTAATAGGCTCAAGATCAGTCAAGTGAGAACACACACAACTGCTCCATCTCTTGAGCCAGGCACAACACAACACATGCAGAACATACACTAAAAATGAAGACACAATACATAATTTACAAGATCGGAAAATAGTATACTAAACAATTAACAATTAACAATATGGCGCAGTAATAATTGACAATACATATACATATACATATCCAGCAACTGAAAAGGGTTTTACTCATTATTCAAAGAAAAAAAGTACTTCCTTATTTCAGCACAGAAAGACGAAACAAATAACACTTTAAGAGATAATGGAACAGGGCTATATAACTTCGCAATATTATATCGAAATGATCTGATGGAGTGCAAGGAAATTCTACTACTCATATTGAGCCAATGAGCCCATTTCAGTGCATGAGAAACGCGATCAAATCGACGTAAACCATAGATAAATCTTAAGCAATCATTCTGGACCCTTTGTATTCGGAGCTTATCGACACTACTGAGACAGGGGAAATATACATGGGCAAAAAAATTAATCTGAGAAAGAACTAACTACGTAAATTTCTATCTAAATAATCTTTATTGCCATATAGTATTTTAAGATTACAGAATGCTCTCCGAATAAGTCGGGAGACATGCTCCTTAAATCTTATTTTGGTATCTAGATAAAGGCCAAGATTCCTTGAGCACTCGGAATGAGGACGGGGTTCATTGTATATCTGGATCTTAACTAGCGGCAAGACCAAATCTCTTTGTTTGGAACGACCAAAAAACAATACCACAGATATCTTAGAATTGATATTGAGAGAGTGACGTTCAGATTCTGCAACAAGCGATTGAAGATCAGAATTAACACTGGCGACGGCAGAGACAACATTCGAGGGTTGAAATGAATAAAAAAAGCTGAGTGTCATCGGCATACAGCTGGAATTGACAAGATCTTAAACATTTGGTTATATTAGAGCTGTAAATTGCGAATAATAGCGGTCCCAAGATACTACCCTGAGTAACACCAGATGCGACGGGCAGCCGACCTGACACAACACCACCAACGCGCACCTGTTGCATGGGACCATTCAAATAAGAATAGAAAAGTTAAACCTTGGTCGAAAGCAATAATGCGCAAGAAGGCCAGCATTAGGGAATGGTTGATAGTGTCAAAAGCATTAGAGTAATCAAGAAGAACCAACAACGTCACTAAACCATTATCCACACCCCCAAGAACCTCATCCGTGACGTGTGACAAAACCGTGGCACAACTATATCCTTGGCGAAACCCCGACTGTTGACTAGGAAAAATGGAATTTGCATCCAGGTAGGCACGAATTTGTTTTTCGATAACCTTCTCCACAACTTTAGACAGCAAGTGAGGAATAAATTGGTCTGAGGTCACTGAAAGTATCCGGGTTTGATTTTTTGGGCAGAGGAATAATCAACGCACTTTTCCAATAAGAAGCAAACATACCATCAACCAAACAAGAATTATTCAGATGAGTAATAACTGGAAGTATGAACGGGCAGCAGTATTGTATCATCCTAAGACTAATATTGTCCGAACCACAGGAGTGAGACCTAAGAGAAGAGATAGTATCATAAATGCCTGATGCCGTAGGCAAGGCAAACTCAAAACTAGCATTGCTAAGGCGGTTATTATTGTAAAAGTTCAATGTGTCAGCATCGGCACAGTTGTTAATTAAGCAGGTTGAGAAATGATTATTCCTACAGCATCATTTAAATGAGTAGGTAAGGCAGTAGACTGCTTATGGTTAAAAATATTTAGTAGTTTGAGGTTCTTCCAAAGAGCTGCAGAATTCCTGTCATTAGCAATATGACGCATGTACACACGCTTCTCAAGACGTATGTAGGATGTTGTGAAATTGCGAAGTTGTTTATAGTAATTAAAGGAAGCTATTTATTCTGAAATCATGAAGCGCCCTGTCCCTAAATCTCATTAATAATCTGATATTGTCAGTAAGCCAAGGTGCCTTAGGTTTTTTTTAAAACGAATGTTTTAAAAGGAGCACGAATATCGAAAATAAAACCGATGATATTGTGAAAAACAAGAAACTTATCTTCAATATTAGGAGCAGCGTAAATGTGATGCCAACGCAACTCCTCAAGATCAATAAGAAACTGGTGGTAGTTAAAATTGTAGAAGTTTCGAAAAGTGTGACACTTAGGTACCACACGGGAGATCCAGGATAGCATAAACAAGATAATGATCCGAGATGATCAATAGCTTTAGAATGTGCTAAAATACAAATAAGGTCGATCAGCGTGGAGGAAAAGCAAGTAACGCGAGTAGGACTGCTTATTAGTTGTTGCAGACCCCAAGAATCACAAATATTCTGAAATGATTGACACGAGTGACAATTAGCGTTAAGCAAATTTATGTTGAAATCCCCAAATATAATGAGTTCATGATTATTAAGTATAAAATAATAAAGGAGATCCTCAAATGCCACAGCAAAATTGTCGAAGTCTATGTTAGGAGGCTTGTACACGACGCCAGCCACAACATCACCATTACCAACTATTATTTTTATCCATAACTGCTCAAAAGCAGCAGTGGAGACATTTAAAACTGAATAAGTCAGATCCTTATTAACGTAGGGAGCATGTATTTCTATATACGGGCGTATGTTAATAAAAAGAAAACTGAGTATTATATCACAATCAATATAATAATTATGAATAACCGCAAGATTGGTATCGTAATTTGTGGGTCGTTTATAGATCACCAGATACTTATTATGGTGGTTTTATTAGCATTGAGTGTAGGAGGAATATCAACATCGATAAGTTAGATGATTATGGTTTCGCAGCTCTACGCTTTAAAAATTCTTGATTTTTGTCAAATTGTAAAAGAAACTACCCCTGCCGGATCTTTACTAGACGTTACACTGCTTTAAATTCGAACATCGTTGGTGAGACAAGTGTGTCAGATTTTGAAGCATACGATCACGATTTAACATGTTTTCTTAGCCATCTTATATCTGCAATTAAGCGAATTCGCTTTTATAGTCATTTTTATTGAACACATTAATTTCAAAGAATACTTTACGCAGTGTGTATTGATGACGCATTTAGTTTCTTAATAATATTGTAATGCATATTAATGTTGTCAATGAGAGCCGGTTTAAATTAATGAAACAGGCTCTGCACCGTCAGTATTATACAATTCTAAGAAACTAAACTAGACTAAATATTAGTAATGACAAATTATACTTTGAATATGTGGTACAGCTAAGCAATGTGAAAAAGCTTTGGAAAGAGTTTAGGCATTTAGGTTACTGAGGTGCGTGTTATTATTTGACCTGTGGAAGCATAATAACATTCATGATTTCATTATTTATAAATTATCTAATTCCACAGCAAGTAAGAATTTACTCCATTCTTATGAATGACTCTAGTAGAATTGATCCTGTTCTCAACAAATTTTAGTTTATCGCCCAGAACAAAATTTCTGATTTTCTCCGAACAATTATATCTGATCCATTCCGATATAATGGTATTAGCATGGATATGATTTATTTTTTCTTGTTTTGTAATTATGCTTTCTCTAACCCATTCTCTAACTCTATTACTTTAAGTTGCTTTTCCTTGTACTTGAGGAAAAAGCACTGATCATACTTTAGCGAAACCAATTACTGATTTGTTTGTGTTTCCAAAAACCATGAAAGTGTTAATATATTATCAAATGAGTAATTTTCTGCCTAAAGGAAACATTAATTTTCAATCAAGATTTGGGGTTAGTCGCAGCTGCGAAACCGCGCTTTCAAAAATCAGAAATGACATTACCTCTGCTGATGAGAACAAATTTATATTTTTAAGCTTACTATATTACTCAAAAGCTTTCGTTACTATTTCACAAAATGTGCTAATATCTAAGATATAAAATGTTCGTTTTACTAGAAATGCTGTGAATTTAATTATTGCGTGAAATTTTCACAAAAATATTGCCGATAGCTGATAAGTTACATTAATGTATGAGAACTATACGAGGTATGTCTCAGAATTAATGAGAATGAATTATTTGCGCTAAATGTGACAACGAGTGGACTCGACTACATGTGAGTGGAGGGGCTAACAACGCAATCACAACAGGTGCAAACCATTTAATCTAGTGTTAGTGGAGTGAGCGCGAGTTCTTTACCGTTAAGTTTTAATATCACGTTACATGTAAAATGCAGGCAAATATCGAGCAGCGATATTCAATTAAATCTTGCGTGAAACAAGGAAGAACTGCTTCAGAGACACTACAAATGTTAAGAACAGCATATGGAGATGCTGTTTTGTCGTCTACACAGGTTTTCAGATGGTACAAGGTTTTCAAAGATGACCGCGATACCATTGAAGATAACCATCACTCCGGACGGTCGTCAACGCCAAAAACCGATCAAAGTGTGGCAAAGGTGAGTTCTGTGTTAGCACAAGACAGACGGTTGATACTCAGGATGATGGCATATGAGGTCGGCATGAGTAAAGATACTGTTCATCGAATTGTGACAAAGGAACTAGGCTTGCGGAAAATTTGTGCAAAGCTGGTGCCCAAAAACTTATCGGATGAACAAAAGGAAAATCGGTTCTCCATTAGCCAACAACTGCTGGAATGCCTAACAACAGAACCCAACTTCATGCACAGAGTGATAACATGTGACGAATGGGTAATTGAATATGATTCAGAAACAAAGCGACAAAGTGCGCAGTCGCACACACCTGCATCACCGCTGCCGAAAAAAAACCCGCATGAGCAATCCCGAATAAAGTCTATGCTTATCGTCTTTTTGGATTCGCGTGGAATTGGCCACAAAGAATTCGTACCGCCAGGCCAGACAATGAATTAAACTATTTATTGCGTGGTCCTTGAACATTTACGGAAAAGAGTTTTGCGTGTGCGTCCTGACATTGCCAGCTAGTGTATCTTGCATCACGATAATGCCCCCAGTCACAGTTCATTGTCTGTTGGAGAATTCTTGGCAGAGAAAAACATTCCAGTACTCCCTACAGTCCAGACAAGGCTCCATATGATTTTTTTTTCTTTTCCGGCGCTTAAACGGCAACTGAAAGGCTCCAATTACGGAACAACAAACAACATATAAAGAGTCGCGACGCAGGTTCTAAACAGCCTAACGGAACAAGACTTCCAAAATTGTTACCAGGAATAGAAAACTCGCTTGAGACGCTGTGTGCATTCCCAAGCAGCATACTTTGAAGGGGACAACATTAATTTGTAGATACATTCAATAAAACACTTTAAAACTAATCATTCTCATTACTTCTGTGACATACCTCGCATGTGAATATCCTACTTTTCTGTACATCTTGATCATAAACATTTTCGACATCTAGATTTTTGCAAATAACTACTTTTTAGCGTAAGTTTTTATTCATCCTTCTCTCTCCCTCTTTTACGCTTCTTTTCAAGGTTTCGCTCTCTCTCCCCCTCCATCGCTCACTCTTCTCTCACCTTCTCCCACGATTACACCTAAACGTCTGCAATAACCAACACCGTATTCTATAATTAAACTGGTAATTTTAGCCGAACGAGTTGACTAGGTTTTTAAGTAAATCGGTGAACCGAAAAGAACATTTTTCTTCGACGCCAAAATAGTCTTTTACGAATATATGGTCAACTCCCTCTTTTGAAATTTATTAAAAATGCAAAAGTATTCAGACATCGGTTACAAAATAAATATTGTATTATTTATTTCAAAAATTCTTACCGCAAGTAACAATTCGACTCATGTTGAAACATTTTTTCCAAATATCTAAATATACTGTGTGTCCAAAAAGTCTGGAAACACCCAAATAAAATCGAAACGGATGATTTTTGAGAAAAATGCAAAAACAGGTCAATTAGTATTTTCAAAAAACTACTGGCTGATGGTATCTGTTTGGAATTTTTGAGGACCTTGAAAAGGTTATGATGTCATCAAGAAAAAATTTAAATGGCAACGTCGCATTTTTAATTTTATTTTTGATAGATCTTTTAATTGTCTAAACGACAGTCAAAAAATTTTTCATTCTACTTAAGAAAAATTTTGAAAAAAAAATCATTATAGAAAACAAAGAAAATTTTAATCGTAGAAATCAGCAAAAACTCTTACAATAAATGTTCAAAATGTTGTCCTTGAGCATCTTGGCAATACCCTAAACGATAATAAAATTCATTTTGAACGTTTTCTATCACTTCAGGAGTGATCCTTCGTATTTCAATCTCAATCCGTTGACGCAAGTTTTCCAAATTTTTAGGTTTAGTTGCGTATACCTTATTTTTTAGGTAACCCCACAAAAAATAATCAATAGGCGTTAGATCTGGCGACCTAGCCGGCCACTCGATAGCCCCCCTCCTGCCAATCCATCTGTTTGGGAAGGTATTCTCGAGATAATGCCGAACATTTCCCGCATAGTGGGGTGGAGCCCCATCTTGTTGAAACCAAATTCTTTGGCTGGGCAAATTAGGATCTTCATGGATCGGAAATATTTCTGCTAATGACGGAATTAAATAATTTTGTAAAAAATCCAAATACATTTCCGCCGTCAGGTTACCGTTTAAGAAAAAAGGCCCTATAATTCTATTACCAATTAAACCAGCATGTATGCATGTAATGTATGCATTTAATTTCTGAGGATACTGAGTTCGTACCTCTCTCATCCAGCGTGGATTTTGGCGTGCCCAGTGCCTGCAGTTTTGTCTATTAACAGTCCCATGTAATGTGAACGTAGCTTCATCTGAGAATACGATATTTCTGATAAAAAACGGATTATTATCACACATAGGCATCAGTTGTTCGCAAAACTGTACACGCCTGTCGAGGTCGCCTTCAGACAGCTCATGAACCAATCAGATTTTGTAGGGATGATACTTAGTTTTCCGGAAAATATTACCAATTGTACTCTTCAACACGTTAAACTCCCAAGCAAGCTGCCGTGTACTAGAATTTGGTGTTTCCTCTACTGACAATAATACGTCGAGTTGCGTATCTTCTGCGATCTTTGGACGACCACTTCTAGGGCGATCTCGAACATGGCCTTCTTCTTGAAATTTTTTGTGAATCTTACTCACTGCAGAAATACTAATTGGGGCACGCTCCGGATGTTCTGTATTAAATAAGTCCCAAACTTCTCTAACTGAACGAGCCCTATCCCCGAAACCAATCATAATCAATATTTGAATACGTTCCCTCTCACTTAAAACCATTTTTAAACAGATTTTTTTAACTTACGCACAATTCGTATTTGACAGAATGTCACAAATAAAACAAAATGTGTTTGAAAAATAATCGACTTTTAAGCCAACTATGTTTTTTTTTAAAGACAAACTTTTCCATTTTCGATGAAGTAATTAAATTTTTCTCGGTCATTTTCTTAAGTAAAATGAAAAATTTTTTTTACAGTCATTTAGACAATTAAAAGATCTATCAAAAATAAAATTAAAAATGTGACGTTGCCATTAAAATTTTTTTTGATGACATCATAACTTTTTCAAGGTCATCAAAAATTCCGAAGAGATACCATCAGCCAGTAGTTTTTTGAAAATACTAATTGATCTGTTTTTGCATTTTTCTCAAAATTCATCCGTTTCGATTTTATTTGGGTGTTTCCAGACTTTTTGGACACACAGTATCTCAGTTTATTCATTCTGCACAGATTTATCAGTATCAAAATATTTAAAACTTAATTTGGAACAGTTTTTTAAGTTTTCTAATACATGATTTTTATTCAGGCCTCGCGGCTCGTTTTTTAAAGAACATATGCGCAAAATATCTTATGAAACGTGAGTTTATAAAAATTTTTCAAAAAGTTTAAAAAGACTTAGAATAAGAGTCGTAAATTTTAGAAATTTGTATCTACACAATCAGTTTAAATATTTGAATACCGACTGTGTTTAGAAGAAAATTATAATAATAGTATTAGAAATGTTACCATCCAATTCTGTTTAACGAATTACATCGTACATAATTCTAAATAAAATGTTAGCATGCGGTTTTCATTTTTTGTAGAACACCTGCTACATATATTTGTTACATTAAAACGTTTATATTTGACATTCAAATATGGCTTGGTTCGGTATATTTTGATACCAATCACATAATAATAAAATGAACTTGCGATAAAGTAAGACAGTATACAATCAAAACAAGTATCGTAAATTGAACTTTACATCACCGAAATAGAAAAAAGTTTATTTAATCTTTGGATATATTTCCGCATTTTCAGTTTCCTTCGTCTACGAGAAACAGCAAGAGTAATATAATTTTGCAGTGTTTTTTTCTTGATATGTCGTACTGTATCCACAACATGCTTCATGTGATGAAGAAATCTTAGATAATGGGCAATTAAATGCATTTGATTATCATTGGGTAATTAACACTTATAAGAGATCTACCGTATGCAGAAATACTGACCTGAAACTTTTCAAATTTTGCTGAAATTCATGTGCTTAAACATTTTATGAAATGCGAAGTAAACTGTCACAATGCACACTATAACTGATGCATTTTATTTGTTACTGTCAACATAATACTTTTGAAGAAATAATTTCACTTTTGATTATATGATATGCTTTATGTATTTATTTTGATTGCTGAAACTTGGCTTGATCATTCAGTTTGAAATCATAAAATTACTTCTCTTTTTTATTTGTATGTTCATGTGACAGAAAAGTTTAAATAACTGGATGTACTATTAGTGGTGGTGATATACTAACACTCGTTATTTCAATAAATTATAAAATGATTGAAAGAAATGCAATATATCATGATATGTTTCTTCCGTTGATTTGGTGACTCGTAAGTGTTCGTTTTGTTCTCTCCAATTTTTTTCTATATTGCAGCCATTTAGATACCCACCTAGGTTTCTCAAGATGAAGTTTTGTGTAAGTATCTTGAACTTGTATTAATTGATAAACCTATACTTTTATTGGAAAATTTAAATCTTCCAGCCCTTGCTTATAATCTTGCTTTATCTTCTAAATGTTGTACTTCCAATTACTTATTTGATTCATTAAATGGATAGTTTAATTTCAATACTACATGTAACGGACGGCCTCCTAATTTGGAATCAAAATCATAGAGTGTTATTCTTATTGAAGAAGATGAGCCTCATATTTTAAATACTGTACTTTCAATTCCTTATTCAATTCAATAGAACTGATAGAGTTTAAGTTTCTCGTGCTAAACTGCTTTGTGAAATTAAGTGCTCCCAACTGAATTTCACTTTTAAATGTATTGACACCTCTGAAATATGGAGTATTATTCGACGTGTTAAGTCATCGTCATTCGGCCACTATAATATACATATAACTATGATACGGATGTGTCGCCCAACTATCTTGCCATACTTGACACATATAATAGATTCAGAATATCTGACTCTATGCATGTTCCACAAGATATTGCTGTACAGAGCGCCCCCATATCTGCATCATAAAATAAGATTTAGGTCGGATGTTCATAATCTTGCCACAATGTTTCGCGGATTAATATCTCCTTCAGGGGATAGAACAGCACTATATAAAAGATCGTTCACTTACCTGATATACCTAAGATATGTATAACCACGTTTCCCCGACACCAAGGTGATGGAGATGTCTAAGTTTAAACGCACGCTCAAAGTAAAACTGTTAAATGTGGCTCACGTCTGACTCGTTCGCATGGAATAGATTACAGTTTTCTTTTACTTTTTATACGTAGTATAAGGAAGTATTGTAATACGAACATTTTTGACCTCGACATTTTTGCAGATGTCCATATTTTGAAGTCTCCTAATATCGAAAAAAAAAATTCTCTCTCTCTCTCTCTCTCTCTCTCTCTCTCTCTGCCTGTGTGTGTGTGTGTGTGTGTGTGTGTGTGTGACCACGATAGCGGCCAAACTGCTATAGATATTCAGTTCCAAATTTTGCATTTACGAGTAAATCTGAGTGTGTGAAGTTAGCCCCCCTTTTTTCGAATATCGGAAATCTGACGGTTGTTCCAGGTTGTTCTAGGGTTGTTCTAAATTGTTCCAAAGTATTTCACAAAAAAAGTCAAAATTGGCCGAGATAATGGAAAAAAACTACATTTTCACCCGGCCCCCCTTTTTTTGAAAAATTGAAATTCTGTAGGTTGTTCCAGGTTGTTCTAGTTGTTCTAAACATTGTTCCAAAGAATCTCGAAAAAAAATTCAAAATTGGCCGAGATAATCGGAAAAAACGAGTTTTTGCCAGCCCCCCTTTTCTTGAAAATTGAAATTCTGACGATTGTTCTAGGTTGCTCTAGGTTTGTTCTAAATTGCTCCAAAGTATTTCATAGAAAAAATCAAAATCAGACAAGAAAATGGGAAAAAACGACAGCCAAAAGTATGAAGTCGGACCCAGTTTTTGCAAAAATTAAAATTTTGACTGTTTTTCTAGGTTGTTCCAGGTTTGTTCTAAACATTGTTCGAATACGTCAAAACCGTATTTCTTATATATCAAAAGATATTGCAAAAAACCCAAATCCAAAAGTGTGAAGTTAGCCCCCCTTTTATCGAAAATCTAACTTCTGACGGTTGTTCCAGGTTGCTCTAAGTGCGCTCTCAATTGTTCCAAAGTATTTCAAAAAATAAATCATAATTGGCCGAAAAAACGGCAAAAAACTTTTTTTTTCTGACGGCCCCCCTTTTTGCGAAAATTGAAATTCTGAGGGTTGTTCCACGTTGTTCTAGATTTGTTCTAAACATTAATCTGATATATCAGAACCGTATCTCTTACATTTCAAAAGATATTGCAAAAAAACTTTTTTCAAAAAGTGTGAAGTTAGCCCCCCTTTTTTCGAAAATCTAACTTATGACGGTTGTTCCAGGTTGCTCTAAGTATGTTATCAAAGTATTTCAAAAAATAAATCATAATTGGCCGAAAAAATGGCAAAAAACAATTTTTTTCTGGCGCCCCTTTTTTTGAAAATCGAAATCTGACGGTTGTTCTAGGTTGTTCTAAGTTTGTTTTAAATTGTTCCAAAGTATTTCAAAGAAAAAATCATAATTGGCCAAGATAATAGAAAAAAACGATTTTCTCACTACCCCCTTTTTTGCGAAAATTGAAATTTTGATGTTTAGAACAAATCTAGAACAAGATTTGTTCTAAACATTATTCTAATATGTACTTCAGAACCGTATCTCTTATATATCAAAAGATATTGCAAGAAAAAACTGTATCCAAAAGTGTGAAGTTAGCCCCCCTTCTTTTCGAAAATCTAAATTCTGACGGTTGTTCCAGGTTGTTCTAGGTTTCTTCTCAATTGTTCCAAAGTATTTCAAAGGGAAAATCATAATTGGCGCAGATAATAGGAAAAAACGATTTTACAATGGGCGGAATGCACTTTCCGAGCATTACTGTGTTGAAGGAAGTTTTTGTATGATGCAGTTCTATTTAAATAAATAAACATCTAATATAGCAATAAATATATATTTTCGCAAGAAATATAATGTTCATTTATTACAAAACAATATTGTTACCAAATGCTGATAAACTATTTCAAAGACAAAATTAAAACGGCTATGAAAAAACGATATGTTTCCCCAGTCCCCTTTTCTTAAAAATCGAAATTCTGACGGTTTCAAAGTATTTCAAAAAAAGTCATAATCGCTGGATATGGGTACCCAACTAAAATCAAACAAAACGGGAAAAAGTCATTTTTTTCAATTATCTCGCCCAATTTTGACTTTTTTTTTTAAATACTTTGGAACAATTTAGAACAAACCTAGAACAACCTGGAACAACCGTCAGATTTCCGATATTCGAAAAATATTTGATTAGTTTTTCAGTAAAATCGGTAGACCGGATGAAGTAGTTTACTTTAATGAAGAATAGAATATTTTGTTAATTACTAAGTTTAAACAAATTTATAAAGAATTCAAATGTACTCAAAATTAAATTTGAGAAAATTCGTATTATATAAAGCTTTTCGAAAGTCCTACCGATAGTACGTCTCCTACTCTTGTCGAAAATCAATGTTTTCCGAATATCTCGCAAGCAGGTACATTACGAGTATAAAAGTTTGTAGAATATAATTTGTAGTACGTTTTGTATAAAAAAATTCAGATGTTGGACTGGAAGTGTCACTTTTACTCTTGACGAGTAATACTTCTTTAATTTACTTTTTTATACTTATTTTGAATAATTTCTGTATACAAAATTATTAAAATTCTATAATTCGAAGCGGTCATACGTATAAGGAAGTCGTGCGGTGGCCATACGTCATTATTTACCTTCGTTTGTGTATCATCTAAGTATATCTTGCAGGTTTCCACGTTTTGAAGTTGCCTGAAACCGAAAAAGTTATTTTTGCAAACATATCTCTCTTTTTCTCTCTCTCTCTCTCTCTCTTTCTCTCTGCCTCTCTCTCTGTCTCTGTCTGTGTGACTACGATAACGGCCTAACGGCTACAAGTACCTACACCAAACTTTATATTTATGAGTGTAATCTTCCACTTGAGATCTGATTAGATTTTCAATAAAATCGGTAGGCCGGAAATAGTACTTTACTTCATTAAAAAAAAATATACCGATATCTCCTCAATTACTAGGTTTAGGCAAATTTTTAAAGAATACTAATGTATTTAAAAGTGAACTCTATAAAAAGAGTTTTTCAAAATGTTTATAGGCAGTAGATCATTAGTATAGTCTTATTGAAAAATGTTTTTTTGCAATTATCTCGCAAATTATGCATTCTATACAGGTTTATCTGAAACCGAAAAGTATTTAGAGCTCGAGTTGGAACAATTTTGGTATATTCAAAAATTTAAATTTCGAACCGGAAGTTCCACTTTTACTCTTATCGAATAGCAGTTTTTTTGTGAATATTATAAGTGTGAAAGTAATTAGAGCCAGATTTGGTACCATATTTGCTCAAAAGAAATTTTAAAATTCGTACCGTAAATAATATTTCTACTCTTATCAAATAGCGGTTTTTGGCAAGTATCTCGCAAATTTTGCTTTCTATAATAATAATAATAATAATAATAATATATTTACCTTTTGTAATACACCATTACAAAGAAATTGTCATATATACAAAAAATATAAATAAATATAAACCAGCATATGAATGCATTGGTCAGAAACTTTGTATGAAACATATAAAAAAGTATAAACATACAGTAAAAACAGATATATGAATCCGAAAGTATTTAGAGTTAGGGTTTGAACAATTTTTACATATAAAATATTTCAAGATTTGGACCGGAAGTAACACTTTTATTCAGATGTTTATTTTATTAAGGAAAACAGAATTTAAAGTTAGTTTGAAACAACTTCTGTGTACATATTTTGGAACTCACATACTTATATGAAAGTCCTGTGATGCCCACACCTCATGTTGATATTGTAACTCCTAGTTGCGCATAGTGGAATGTTTTAGTTGCGGCACTATATTTAATTCGTTTGCTTGAGTTAGGAAGGTTAATTTAGCAGTGTTTTCTGACATTCGCCTTCATTGTGCAAAATTATATTTTGTAGTTAATATTATCTAAGAATCCTTCATTTTGTTTCACTTTATTATACTTCTGTTATTTTTTGGTACCCTTATTATTATTTGGACGTGTCTAATGATGAAATACAATGATTTTTAAGTAATGTTAAAGCATTACGAAGAATTTGAATTGTTTCGAATATTCTAGTATTTCGGTAGCATTGCCAACATTATTGAAATAAATAAACTGTAAAAAGATCATTTATTATAGTGGTAAACATATTACTTACTAAATGATAAAATGTGGTATATTGTCTTCATCTCGTGAATATTCTGCTTTCGACCACTCGGTTGATGTACGTTAATGAATAGCGACATTAGAAAAGGTTATGTAGTATTATAGAAGGGCCCGTTTCTGCTTCTTATTTAAAATCAATACAGTATTATGGCTGTACGCCCGGCCTCGAAATCGTTTTTCCCATTTCCTAATCGTATTTTTCATGAAAACCTTACCGAATTTACACGCTAATTTAAGAAAACAACGCCTTTCAATGGATAAATCGTAATTTCTTCGAAATTGTCCAAAGGGCCCTAAATAAAAATAAAAATGTAAGAAATTTCAAAAAACAAGCCTTTATTTAACATTATGTAACACTCAACAGCAATACATAAATTTTATTTTTTCTTAATTTTTAAAAATAAGGTCACGAAACGGAAAACAAAATTTTGAAATTTGGGCGAAATTCACTGAAATCAAATAGAGTATGTGGTACGCTCGCACATTGTGTCGAGAGGTAGCTCCGCCTACCATTTCGGGCAGTTTCTACGCAGTTTGCAAAATACTTCTGAGATCGGTGTTTGTTAAGAAAGTAATCGTTACTCGGACATTATTTTATCGAAACCGTTGATATTTTCTTTACAATATAGTGTACATATACAATGTCAGCGTCACAATACTTCCTTATACTACGTATCAGAAAGTAAAAGCAATATCTCTTCCCGTCCCTAACGCTATACCTGCTAGAAGCGCATGTTAGGACTCACACGGCTTGCGGGCTCGGAGTATAATTATTATATTTGACTCGCAATAATTTGCTTCTGAAACGATCTAGAAATTTATTTCTTGCACAAAAAATAATTTTGGAATGTTGGCTTTATTTTGTTTCACATATATATGGGTAAATTCTGAAAAATAAGATTAGTTACTCGATAGCTGAAATATACGTTACACAAATTGGTCGTCTACTAAAACTTTTTTTTTTTTATAAAATTTACACACCATAAAGAAAAATCGAAAACACTAGTATCATCCAAATACTTTAGGGTATAACCTTTAAAAAAAACAGATCCCTAGCTCTCTGCATTGCTAAGATATCACGAGATAAGTATTAAAAATTGAAGAAAATGAAAATTTTAAAATTTACACAAAAAAACGATTTTTCGACCTTTTTGCGATTTCGATTTTATTTTCCAACTCAAAATTTGAATCCGGCAGGTGATTTTACATATTCAGCTTCACCTTTTTTGTGTGTTTGAGAAAATATAGATTGTCTAATTTAGGGGGGGTTGCTTCCCGACTGCAAACGTGTCGGCCAACCGGCGATTATCTGAGACCACAACGCAGCCATAAATTACAGGCAGATTAGATTAGGTGACAAGTTCTTTTCTCTATCTTTTTCCTCAGCATAAGACAGAGCACGCGGACCCTTAAACATTTGTCTTTTATTACATTTGCACGAAGAAAACAGTGGAACGCCTATTTCAAATCGAACTCAGCTTGAAGCGGGCGTCCAGCCTTATGTATATATTTCTAAAGAAACGTAATAGTTGAATTATGACAGAAATATAACTTGTAACTTGTGTTCTAACAATCAGCACCTCCGTTTAGTACATATGCCTATGAAGGTCTATATACTCGCAATGAAATAAATTGAAACGTTTTATACTAGTATTGATTTTCTAAATGATAGGTTTATAAGCATAGCTATTCCTTGGCTGAAACCTGTTCAACATATGTACGTATAAACAACATAAACATAGGCAGATGTATGTAGCGTACATGCATATTTATGTCCATGCATATATGCATGGCCGAGTTCCGCAATTTGTTTATTACATATCCTCGATTAATCCTTATTTTGTTACTTTCGTCTCAAATTATTGGATTTATATTTGTGTGTACGTAAACGTTTTAATATTATTTAAAGGATTTATACAACGGTCTATGCTTTTCTTTAACACTTAGAGTGCTGATGCAAAGCTAAACGAATACACATTACCAATTTGACAATAAAACATTTGATATATAAAATCAATGACATTTATCAAACTAATACAGACATAAATATATCAAAATATTCTTTCTCATTAATCCTTTGTATTTTATGGACGTATAATTTTGCACATACATTTTGTCCATAATCTGCTTAATATTTAATAAAGGTTGTTTGATGCACGATATTATGAGTAGATTTTTATTAAAGTTAATTACAAACTTACATGCGTGTTGGGTTAGGAAGTGGTTAAGGGGGCTTAGGCAGTGGTGCCGACTAACTGCCGTGAGGTAGAACGTAAGGGGGTGGCGCCATATGCGCTAATGTAAATTCTGAACTTTAAAAGGTTTCGTTAAAATAATAGTATCGCTTTTATTTACGAAATATTAAAACCAAATTTAAAACACACATAAACAAAGGCTCAATGCATGCTCGACTGGAATTAGTTTTTAAAATAAAGAGTCTGAAACTGTGTTATGATGTTGTAAATTTTGCCAACTTTGAGAGTGAAATGAAGGAGTAAACAATTTAATGCAAAAACATAATAAGAAAAACAAAAATGTCTGCTGTTTGTTTTATTTTAAAGAATACCTTACATCGTCGGAATTTACATTAGCGCATATGGCGCCACCCCCTTACGTCCTACCTCACGGCAGTTAGTCGGCACCTCTGCGTAAGCCCCCTTAACTAGTGGATTTTTTTGAACTAAGCTTCTTTCTTTGTAACCTCTACCGTGAATCTTGATAACAGCTTCACGAATTTGTAGGACCTGTTTCACTTGTCAGATACCGCGTGTTACCCATTATGCGAAGTAATTTGGATTGAAATATTTGCAGTTTGACGATTTTGCTCAACCTCAGAGTTCGATTCGGTAGATTCATATGATACCAATATAATTTTATAGACAAAAATCGTATTTTCAATGGTTACTTGAGATCTTCTATCCAATAGTCAATTCATTTGTAATGATTTCAATGTGAGATGCTATTTTTTGCCTTGATGTGAGCTTGCTAAATAAATCTCTCGTTACGATGAATTTAAAAGTACTTTACTTTATCACTTTCAACTGGCAACTTTGCATTATGTTATTTGTCGTTTTAAGGATAGTGTGGTGCTAAGTGTAATTTGACTTGAATTATTGCTATTGGCTTGGATTCTCCATTTGTTCATCCAGGGCTTTAATTCGTTTATACTGTAATTTATTGGAAGCCTCTATAGGGTTTTCGTCGATTGATATGATAGCTATGTCGTCAGTAAAGATTGTAATGTGGAGTTTTGCAGTAACTGGCATATTAGTGGTGTTTAGTAGACATAAATATGGTCCCAGCTTACTACCCTGTGACAGAAAGAAAGAGACATATCATTCAAAAAATTACTTATTTGTTATCAAGGGATGCCAAGAAGTGCAGATCTGTAGATATGCAAATGTTTAAAATATACATAATCACAATACTCATCATACTATGTGTCAGAAAATAACAACTAAAATTATTTTATTTAATTTAGAAAACATACCAACTTAAGTGAAAAATTTGCAAGTTGAAATTTCATTCAGAACTATGGTAATAACCCGAAATATCAAAATGATCTGTTAAGCTAATTCGAAGTGCTTGTCGTTAATAATTGTTTTAATAAAAGATATGCTCACATTGTAGTTGCATATTAAAAGACCATTAAATTTAAAATGTCCTAGCATTCATAACCAAAAATGTGTAGAAAGTTATTCAGCGGCTATACGAAAAACAAACAAATCCAAAATTGATGACCTTCAAAGTCACGATTTTCCGCAAGGTGATTCGCTTTAAACGTGACGACGAAGAATGTTCTAGACCATCAAAATATGTTATCATTCCAGAAGTGGTTGGAGAAGCACACTATGTTGTATTACATGACTAAATAGTGAAAATGTAGGAAATTTCCGAAGTTGTGAGTGACTGGACGAATACACCACATTTTGCATGTCAAATTAGGCATATCTTAGCTTTATGCTAGATGCGTGCCGCGCTTACTGAATACAGGACAAAAACGTGAAAGAACGCGAATTTCAAATGACAACTCGAAGCTCTCCATGAAACTATCAATGAAACTTGGTTACATTACTTTGTGTCAGAATCGAAACTACAATCTCAGCAGTGGCCAAGACGTTTCCTTTGCTTGAAACGGTAATAGCAACAATATTTTGGAATTTAAAGGGGATACTTGTTATTGAATATCTACAAAAGGTCAAACGATCAACGGGGCATATGCGGCCCTTTTGGATGAAGTGCTAATTGCCATTATATAAAAAAACATCCACAATATCTCGAAAGACGATTCCATCATGACAATGCGTCGTCAGCGGGCTGCCGCATTTTTGGAGACAAATTGGGGTGAACTACGATTCGAGGTTGTTCGCCAATTCACCGGATCTATGCCTATCTTCATATCTTCAATTATTTTCAAAACATAAGCTGTTACTAGCTAGAAGAAAATTCAACAGAAAAAGAACTTATTGAAGAACTGGGACTGTATTTTGATCACATGAATGATAATTAACAAACCAGTATAATGATGATGGTTACCGTATTTTAAGTGTTATATATCATCTTCGTCTAAGATACGTAAGATATGTAGAATTTTATTTCTCAAGATATTGCGAAAAGAGTAGAACGGTATTTATGAATTGGAGGAAATTTTATGGATAATCCACTTTCCTCTCACAAAATTGTCTGTTTGAATAACGCCAAGTTTCCTACAAATGAAGCTGCACCGTCACAAAACTGCAGGTTTTAGCATAAAGAAAATAAAAATTGAATCCTAGTTCGCCAAATTTTAAAATTCTTGCAAATAATGAAACGTCTAAAGAAAGAAATGTGTATTATCATTTTTTGATAGATATAATTATTAAGCCCAATTGTTTCCTATAAAATTTGAATTAATTAAACATATTATCGTAAATAGTCGAAATATCTACTTTCAACAGAGTAACCCCATACATTCTACATATTTAATAAAGACTGATTTGTTAATAATTTTCCCCGGAGATAATTCGGACGTTTTGGGCAAATACGTTGACCAGCTGCTCACCACTAATACATTTGGGAATATATAAAGCAAAAAGTGTATGAAATAATTAACTTCGGCATTCAAAATTTTAGAAAACAAGAATCAACATAGCATAATAATATTCTTTACACTATTGGAGAAAATCAATTTAGAAATTATATAATAGCAATTTAAACTGTATTCTTCCTGCTTATCACTGATACATTTACTAATTCATATTTGCACAAAAAAATATTTATATAAAAACGCTTTTCGTGATGACCTGCAGGCTTGAAATATGAAAGACTTTTGAAAGCATGTATCGATTATGTTCCTACTGGTTTCATTTCGGGCAAACTTCTTTTAAGAGCGCCAAATTGTTATTGGTTCTTTTTAACTGTTCTACCATAAATGATTATGTTATTATTATTATCATTATTATTGCTGAAATAATCAGTAAATTAAAACAATCCACAGTATATATCAAAATTATATTAATAACGTAGAAATGATAAAATTTAGTAATTAACTCTCAAGAAAAGTCGAACCAATTTGTAAAACATTTTTTCCACTCTTGAGAAACTGGAAAAAATAACAATTTAATTGAATATCTGAAGATTTTATTTTCACCATTTGACAGGACCTTATTTTGGTCTTGTCAAATTAGATGGGATCCAATAAGTACAATGTTTCTATACATTCAAATTTTCATGCCAAATCGTGGGGGTCGCATTCACGCTAATGTTCAGTGATGCTTTAAACATAAGAGATATACAATACTATAAAATTAAAATATATTAATTGAATTGAAAACGTATCTTTTTAGAAAGAATCCACCATACGATACACTGAAGCCAGTGGCGACGTAATTAAGAAGTTGGCCTCTGGAAGTAGTAAGGCAAAAGTAGGAGGGGAAGCTGAAGGTTATACGAGGTAAAATAAAATTAATATATGAGAGAATGTGAGGATAATCAACGTAGCCATGAATGATCTTCCATATAAATATTGTTTAGAAAGCTTCCCTGTTGATGTTTTAATAACAACTATCCACGTTTTTCAAATTGCAAACCATATTCCATATGATATATCTCAGGATATATGCCATCAATTTCTATGAATATGTATTTTAAAAAACGTTGATGTATTTTCTCGATATATAATTGAAAATAAATGTAACGAGACGACCATAGTCTACTTTAGTGACAACAAAAAAAGAACAAGGTTTCAAGTAGCGAACATATTACTAAAAGGTTTGCATATACTAAAATGTGTACCTCTACATAATCTACTTTAGTAAGAAGGGAATTATCAATAAAATAACTACATTGATGCAGTCAATTCTTCTTGAGTATGAGACGCAGTAACACTTATAGACATACTTACAATTTTAATGTGTAAGCAGAACAAGACTGTGGGCTAAATCTGTATTAAATTTTAACCAAAGCACATCATCCCAAGAATATATTGATAAATAGATGTTTAAATAATACGTGTGGAGAGAAGAAAGATCTTTTATGCCGATGTTTTGTTTTTCGTTAAATAGAAGTATATTATTTTGAAACTTAAATTCCTCAATATGAAAATTATTATGTTTGGGTATTAACTTCAACAGGCTCCGACTCGAGGAAAGAAAAATCAATTATATGTATATATCTATATGTATATATTTATATATAAAATATATTACAATTCTTTGCCAAATATACAAATGTATTGAAAAATTCAAAAGATACTTGGTAGTAGTGGCATACAATGAAGTAAAAGTAATATCAATATGACAACTGGTTGTCAATTAGAAAACAATGACAAATATAAAATGCAAATCACAATGTATAATTGAAAATGTAATCAAATAAGCAATAGGACAGTCGGGATTACTTATATAGTCACATCAAAAGGCTTGGGATTTACCACAAACTGTTCAGTCAATGCAATTATACAAATAACAACGACGCAACTATGTAATGAAAAATTAAGAGTAGAACTGTTGATATTATAACAATATAGAATGTAAAATCAGTCAATGTATAAATGTAAATGAAAGCAAATAAGCATAGGACAATCGCCATTACCCATGTAATCCTATCAAATCGGATTAGGTTCACCTAAACATGTACAATCTGATTGAAATACATAGACAATCAACGATGCAACTATGTATGTGTTAAGATGTATTTGTAGCTACAGACATATATTATGTTTCTACCTAGTTTGGTTTCGTCAGTGCAGCATAACAAAGAAGGTGTATGTTAAAGCATTAATATGTGTTGAATAAAAATTATATAGTATTACCTATTGCTTATTTGATTACATTTTCAATTATACATTGTGATTTGCATTTTATATTTGTCATTGTTTTCTAATTGACAACCAGTTGTCATATTGTTATTACTTTTACTTCATTGTATGCCACTACTACCAAGAATCTTTTGAATTTTTCAATACATTTGTATATTTGGCAAAGAATTGTAATATATTTTATTAACTGCCTGGTTGAAATAAGGCATTACACAGTATTAAGTAAGTGCACAGTTGTTTTACACTTGGACATTTTGGATTGACATTTTAAGGTAACACTATATAATTTTTATTCAACACATATTAATGCTTTAACATACACCTTCTTTGTTATGCTGCACTGACGAAACCAAACTAGGTAGAAACATATATGTCTGTAGCTACAAATACATCTTAACACATACATAGTTGCATCGTTGATTGTCTATGTATTTCAATCAGATTGTACATGTTTAGGTGAACCTAATCCGATTTGATAGGATTACATGGGTAATGGCGATTGTCCTATGCTTATTTGCTTTCATTTACATTTATACATTGACTGATTTTACATTCTATATTGTTATAATATCAACAGTTCTACTCTTAATTTTTCATTACATAGTTGCGTCGTTGTTATTTGTATAATTGCATTGACTGAACAGTTTGTGGTAAATCCCAAGCCTTTTGATGTGACTATATAAGTAATCCCGACTGTCCTATTGCTTATTTGATTACATTTTCAATTATACATTGTGATTTGCATTTTATATTTGTCATTGTTTTCTAATTGACAACCAGTTGTCATATTGTTATTACTTTTACTTCATTGTATGCCACTACTACCAAGAATCTTTTGAATTTTTCAATATTTATATATATATATATATATATATATATATATATATATATTGCTTTTGTCCTGGCCTTAATAGTTAATAATTCAAAATTTTTTTTTCCTGGGATTAGCGGCCATAAGGGAAGTAAATGAATTACACCATTTTTTTTTGTTTTATTTACACCAACGTTTCGGCAATTATCCTTGCCTTTTTCAAGGTTTATTTATTGAACCTAATAACGAAATAACACTATTTTTTTTATATCAACATTATTTGTCATTCACTATACAACTTTTGTATATATTCTAATAATTTTATTATTCATGTTGTAAGTATATTTACTTGTGATGTTAAATAAACGTCAAGTTTTTTTTTTGTTTTTAGAAAAAAAAAAACTTGTAACTATGATTAATCACTGAAACTTTTTAGATGACAGCTTGCTGTCAAATTGTCATTTTATTATTATTAATTGTCTTTATATTTGCCGCTGCGCCAGGATAACTCATTGCTTTTAATACATTCTTATACATATTATACATATATTGATACGTACTGTACAGCTTAAGGATGTTAAAAGATACAGATACAGAACAAAAATAAATAAAAAGAGTGGTCTCCTGAGGGACTTCTCACAAAGGCATGAAGAAAAAGTAATAGAGAAATACTCAGTCAAAATTCCAATAATTTATTAAGACACCATGATCAATCATATCAAAAGCTCTGCTAAAATCTGTATAAATTACGCCCACTTCATTACTAATGTGAAGGTGTGATATAAGATTTGTGATCGTAGGAGAAAACCGTATTTATTCTGTGAAATATTAAATATTGGCGCCTTCAAATGTCCTAGCAAAATTTGAAAAAAAATGTTGTAAGTATATATTTATTCAGCCAGGATTTATTTCCTTCTTTGGATAAAGGTCTCCTAACTCATGCCCAGAAAGTGGCAAAAGTTGCAGTTTGAATAGCGATGTTGATAATATCAGTCAAGGATTTTCGGAAAAAAATCTCTCGCCATGTATAATAGAACTAGCTATCTAATCATCATCATTAGTGAACGTCGATGGACAACCTTCTCAATTTGTACCTGAAAATTGTGTATCCACGCACATTACGTATATGCCAGTTGCAAAACCCATCACCGCTTAACTACTCGATTCCAGAAATATTCTGAGTAGCCCGCGTATAGTTAAATATCTCAAGCGCATAGGACAAATGATTACGAAGACTGGCCTCGCAATGCTATATCAGCTTTATAGAAAGTTATTGATACCTTTAAACAGGAAATGTGTCAATAAATGAACTAAAATTTTATTTCTGTCAATTATTGTCTAAAATATCAACGCCCTACGTTAATAGCGTAAGTACATACATAAGTTGGCGACATATGTAGACATTGTATAGACGTATATAGAGAGCGGTCGGTTGTTATATTTGGTAGATCTATTTTTACTAGCGAAGCAATGGGTTGATCCATTACATCACTGTGGGGTGATCTCCCTCAGTGGCTTTGTGCTTAAATTACACCAAAATACATTTTTTAAATAGATTTTGCAATTTATTTACACCGACTTTAAGTTTTTACCATGACCTGCTACGTTAATGTACATGTTAAATTGTGTTTATCAATTGTTTCCCCAGCAGAATAAATAAAAATTTAAGATTTTAACAAAAGTATTAAATTCGATATCATTACTAAGTACCTCTCATAAATATTTTATTTCAGATATAACTTAAGTACGTTATAGAAAACTAAAGATTATCCTAATTTACATAATAGTCGACTTACGTCATACGAAACTATACCGTCTCATTATACCGTTGGTGTCAAAACGCATGCTTTTTGAACCAAGAGAGAGAGAGAATTGTCAAATGATAATAAAATGATGTATATTTTGTAAATTAAATATGATGGAAAGACAGTGGCGGTAAAACAAATGAAGAACCAGGGTCCAAGTAGCCGATTTAATAACATGAACATTCTTAAATCGCAATACATAAGGCTTTACAGCCACTCGTGTACGTATGTGGGAAAATTATTCATTATACCATATATAAATTCATTAAAATATATATTGCAAAAGTGTATTGTTTCCAAATATAAAAGATTGTCCAAATAGTAAGAACAATATGTATTCACTCCTTTAGACCATTTAGCACAAATTATACCTTATTTTATAAAATTTAGTAACACAAATACTGACATTAATGGACCTTAAGGAGCAAATCTTCACTTTTCACTCTCAAAGAGGGGAATTATTATAACTAAAGAAGTGAATCAATTGCTCGTTACTTATAATTTCATTAAAAAGATAATAAATGTTCTTAATTAATAGGCCTTTGATTTTATGCTTAAATATACTGAATAACGCAGTTTTATATTTCGCTAGTAATTTATTGAATATCTTATTTTCAGCAAAATAACGAGAGTTCTTTTCTGAACAACTTTATTTATACATTTAGGGATCTCTAACAAATTGCTCGTTACTATAATGGTCATCACTTAACGTTGAGAAGCTATTTGTGTATTTCAAAATAGAAAGATGTGTGCATTTGTTCACGTATCAGGCAAGTGGTAAACGTTCTTATTCTTGATTTCACAGAAAACTTTAGAAGAAATCTAATATTTTAGCATAAACTTATTTGTACTACTTGGTTAGAGAGAAAATTAAATAAAAATAATTTTGCCAAAAGAGTAAACTACACTAATCCTAAAAGATATCAAAAATGTTTTTTTTTGTTCGAAATGTTATTACATTTCGAACAAAAAAAAAATCATCATTGTGCACATAATAGTAGCAAATACGTCATAGTTTTAACAACTACCTAAGTGACGGTAGTGGTTATCATTTGCACTATCACATCAACTATAAATTCCATGTAATTTTCATGTGAAATCATTTACACTTAATATGAAATTTATTAGACGTGAATTACAATGAACTAAAACATACGTCATATACCCACATATTTTGAGAAGAGGTATTTTTATGATATATAATTAATATGAAAATAATAAATTCAAGAATTAAAACAAACAACAAAAAAGTTTGCAAGATGAATATACACTATTCAGTTGCGGCAAAGTAACCTCTATGGGTTACTTTGTCTGGGAGTTCTTCTCCAAAGCCTTTCTTTAATAGCTAGTGGCAATACATCTAATTCTTGATGGCGATTTCTTAGTAAACATTCCAAATATCGTTGAGAATTTAGAAACGCTGAATAAAAAATATTCAATTTCAATTACTTTGCTTATACACCATTTTAAGAAAATGTTGCTGCATCAGTAAGCAAAATAGTTTTGACAAATAATTCCTTGGTTTCAATTTTACCGTAAACAGCCAAACAAAAGAAAAATCTACTGTTATAGTTCCGTTTCTGCAAAGTTTGTATGTATCTTGCCTTATATGGATGACCGATTGCCAATAAGAACTTGGCTTATCATTAATTTTTTCAAATCCAGAAATAACTAAATTATTAAAGTGAGAGGGAATGTGGTAATAACACGAAATTTATTATTAAAGTGAGAATTCAACTAACAACCAGAAAACCACTGTCACAGGACAGTTCTTAAAATCCCTATTACGTATTTGCTTTTATTGTCATCGCTCAATTACAATGAATTTTTATTTTCTGGTTTAATACAAATTTGTATTTGAGCATATTTTAATATTTTAAAGGACATTTTTAAGTGAATATATGAGTATTTGATATCTTTTAAAATAAGTGTAGCTTGCTACAAAGCAACACTGAATAAAAAATATTATCTTGTGATGAACAAAGTTTTCTTTGATATAAGGTTTCTTTGTGAAGTCACTAATAAAGGCATTTCCCGTGTTGCCTTACGTTGTAAGCTTGGAAGCATCAGATTTTCTTTACTTTAAAAATACTTCTGCAACCGATTCTACCGTTTATTCTACCCATTGAATTAATGGCTATTTTGTGTAACCTAAATCCCCTCGCAGTCTATGGTGCAAAGTAATACAATTTAAGAGCCGAAGTATCAGTGAGTTTAACCTCCATACCTCAATTCTCAGAGGATTATCATCTGGCACATCACAATCAATGATTATACATATTTATTGTGCCATATTCGTATCTCTGCTCAATTTTATTCGATTTTTTACTTATTTAATCACTATTCCATTATAGATTTCCGCCACTGGTATGGTCTAGATTACAATTACACTGATTTTTCTTCGTTCGATAGTAGTTCTTGTACGTGTTCCGTGAACTGAGTGAGAGTGCAAGTACCATCATTATTCTCAGTTTAAAATACTGTGACTTTCGTGATTTTAAATATGGAATAGTCATTATTGCAACAAGCAATCATGTAAGTGCGGTTTTTAAGAAACAACAATAACAGCTGTTTTTAAAATAGAAATCCGAAACAAATTTTCTGAGAACTCAATAACCTGCCTTCTTGAACATAATCTTGTTAAAAGGCATAAGAATTATACATCTATTAGCTCATATATATATCAAATTGAAACTTTTTGAGCAAAATACCTTTCCCGAATAGAAAGTTATTTCTAATATTATTGTATTTAAATGTGCAGTTCATACATTAAAATGTCAATTGGAGTCTTATGACAAAACTTATAAGTAAAACTTGAAATTTTGCACGCAGTAATAATCGATAATGTGGTCATCCAGCTCTACAGAATGTGTCAATAATCGGTACCAACTTTCTTATTTTAAATAGAAATCTGATTCTATAAGATTATTCTATAGCAAGTTTCCAGTTTGAAATGGCCAGAAGGTTGGAAAATTTTTAACATGTACAAAAATAATACAAAATATTTTGATAGATTTTTGAGAAACTTATGAAAATATGTTGATAATGCCATTTTCTAACTGATTTGTTTTTTATCTTATTTTGTACACTTGTTCCCGTAAGAAAAAGTCTAATAGTGTTACGTCTGGCTACGGCGGGGGCCACTGAATTGGTCCATTTATACCTACTTATCGATTGATTTCTAAATAATCTTCCCAATCATTCGCTTGAACCATACTAATTATCGGCCAAGGAATCATACCGTTGGAAATCTATGACTAGTCGGTTTAACATATTTAAATTATCCTATATGTTTTCTAATATTTCCATCCTTAATTTCACATAACGCTGTTTTGTTAATACAGTAAAGAAGAAACGGGCCCAAAACTGCTAAGAAAATCAATAAGCAGTCCAGTGGAAACCGGTAATAGTGAACACATTTTACACTTAATTTTTCACAAGATCTTTAGTGAAGTTATGTCTATATTTATTAATCTTGCTTCTTTAGAATTTTTGTACTTATAAATATATATTTGTTGAACAGTCTACTAAAATAGCTTATAAAGTATTTCAATTATCTGATATACATATTTATACATTATTAAAATAAATGTAGAATATTTCCAAATAACACATACAAAAAATTAAATATGCACCAAGCTCATTCTTTCTTCCTATTATGTTGTATGTATTAAATGTCTTAGTTTCACTTTAGCACCAGCTGACCAACTTTACGATGATAACAAGGTGTATTATTGATAATAATTCCAACATCTTAATAATACTAATAGTATACAATATATTGATAAGGTAAAGGCACATAAGAGTACGCTATGCATTATACATACATACAAATTATACAACAATATATCACCATCTTTGAATGCATGTGAGAAATCCTCAAACATATGCCTGTAACAAGACAAATGCATTTTGAAGTATTGCCCATACAGTCGTTGCAGCAAGCAAAACATATTTTTGTGTATTGTGGATGTATGTTTGGGCCATTGTAATTTAAGGAATAATTTTGTTATTTGCCGTACTAGGAAGCTTCTCAGTGCTTCATAGTATAATATAAAGTATTAGGTAAGTAATAAAGCTCCTTATTTCAAGTGTTTATGTTGTAATAAGTAATCGTAACCTATTTTTCTTAATTCAAGCCAATCGTACAAGAGTACGCACTAAAAGTTTACAAGAGTACGCGCCGCGTGCTCAGTATAATGAATTAGCAAAGTATGTGCAAGAAATGGATTGCCGATTTTACGGATTAACCATGAAAGACTTAGCAGTATTGCATTTGAATTCGCCAAACCTAATGGCGTACAGCATAATTTTAATGCTGAAAGAAGGGTTTCTGGCAGAACTTGGATACGTTGTTTTTGTCAGAGACAAAAAATCACATTCCGGCAACCAGAGAAGTGTTCACTTAGCAGAATGATAGGCTTCAACAGATCCCAGGTTGATTTGTTTTTTAAAAACTTGCGAGATATGTACGAAAAATATAAGTTTGCAAGTAATTTCATATACAACATGGACGAGACAGGCATATCTACAGTACCCAACAAGCTGCCCAAGGTGTTTACAAAACAAGGAAAAAAATACATTGGAAAAGTTTCTAGCGGTGAAAGAGGTCAACTGGTTACTGCAGTATGCTGCATGAGTGCTGGTGGGGTATATGTTGCTCCAGAATCAATTTTTCCTCGTAAAATAATGAAATAAGTGCTATTTACAGAGGCGCCTTTAGGAACTTTACCACTTATTTATGAAACAGACTTTATAAATTCCGAATTATTTCTTGAATGGATGATGCATTTCCAAAAACATGTTAAAGCTTCCAAAGATGCTCCTGTTTTAATAGTATTAGATAATCATTCATCTCACCGAAACCTTAGTGTTATCAAATACTGCCGTGAGAATTCCATTGATCTTTTACCGATCCCGCCGCATACCAGTCATAAAATTCAGCCATTAGAACATAAAATTCAGCCATTAGAAAAATGATATCTTGGCCCACTAAAAACTGCAAACAACTAAGCCACTGACCATTGGTTAGTTACCAATCCAGGCATAGCTATTACTCAAAAGCAACTTGCTGGTTTATTTAAAACGGCAAACTATTTTTGTTTTAATTGTAATAACACTAAATTGTCTTAAGTATTAATAATTTTTTCCAAAATTAACGCAAGCCTTCATTGGTTTCAAAGATCTTGTTGTTTTCAGTTTAATAGAAGAAATACACAAGAAAGTTCACTAAGTGCGTACTATTGTACGTCATTACCCTATATCACAATAACCCTCTTATTTTCTTATAACCTCTTTAAAATTGTATTAAACCATTTTCATTCAACGATCCATTTTGCATTACCTACAAATATAAAAAGTTTTCCAATTTTAACCTAAAATGTGATTATATATTACTTACCAAATTCAAGTTTGTTTTCTGGAAAAACTATAATTTTTATTGGTATTCTACGTCACTCCAGAATATATTATAATACATACATATCTACATGAAAGTTCTAAGCAGCGAACATTTTTTTATGGAATATTTATAATGTCAGAAAAACCCAAGTCGAAAAATAAACAAAATTAATGTCAAAACAGTTAAATGTTACTAGCTGAGTAGTAAATCAAGTGTAAACTGTGCTCTGTAAAATCCAATTATGTATATATATAGCATATTTTAAGCACGTGATTTTAAAGGTGCTCCGCAAAATTAAAAAAAGTATAGAAGGTTTCGTAATTATTACAAGGAAGTTATCAATTTATGCATGACTATCTCAATCCGGCTTGATTTTTTGATTTAAAAGGAAATGTTTTGCATGTAATGATAAATTTAAATATTGAAATTATTTGAAGTTACGCGGCAAATTAAAACAGAAATAAATGTATCCTATTATGTCATTTCAAGCACGAGTTCAGAAGCACTTTCTTATGAAAATTCGTTAAAATTTGTGGAGTAATACATAACCACACCCCCAGCCCTGTCTTATAAGCATATTCCTTTCCAACTGAACAAGAAGACTTCCAAAAGTAGGACTGGTTACTTGTAAAAATATATTCTGTATAGCGAATGAGATTTGTAGATAAGGCACTATTTAATAAGACTTATTAATACAGAAATCAGAAGTGTCAGAACCGTCACATATATCGATTATTCAATTTGGCTTATTTAGTGCTACTATGGCCCACCTGTTTTTTTAATTGCTTGGAGCACTAGTGAAATTCAAATTTACATTACGTGTCTTTAAATTTTTGACAAATACACTCCAATGCCAGCGCGACCGATACATGCTCGAAAATACAAGTTAGCTTAGCAGTAACTATTGGACTACTAACTTGGGTGTTTGTAATACGTTCAGAAATAATATTTACGAGTTGCAAGGATTTGTTTTTCTTTTTTCCTTTCAGTAAATGCAGAGAATTATTAACTGCGTTCACGCTGCATGACACAAACAAAAGCGTAATTCTAATAAAATTAAAAAATAACCCTAATAAGGTAAATAAAAAAGTATTCTGAAAATAATAATAAACTACTAGATCAGGAGATCGCCGCGGCCATTTGATGTTTCCCGTTCCAGTAATAAGACGGCTTTTATTGCAGACTAGATCGCAACGTGTTCGCAGCTAAACATTGAATGTAAAATCTGGTGGGGAGAAGTGGGAAGATCGGAGAAAATCGTTGTGATGTCGATTGTTGCCGGGATTGGTGACGAACAGTAGGGGTGCCACGTTGCCACGTGTTACTTGTATACGTATAAGTCGCACGTAAACATTGAATCCCTATACCTAATGAAAATTGACACATGCGGTATATGTAATGCGAACAGTCTTGGCATCATTTAAAGTAAGAAAAGTGTAGATTCACCTCAATCCGACAAGCACATAAGTAGCATTTTACTGTCTTCGAACCATCAGTGTACCGTTTCGAATGTACATTTTTTTATACTAGAGTATACGCACAGAAATATCTTCAACTGTGTGCATATGAGAATTTTATTTGCGTAAGTATGTAAATACGTTCACTCTACTTGCTTAATTGTTTAGCATACATAATAAGAATATGAAAGTTTTTGAATAATGTTTTTAAGTATATTTGATTTGTCTAAATTGGTGGTGTTTCTACAAGGAGGTCATATTCACATAATATACATACGTTGTGAAGTGATTAATTTTTCTTTAACTATATGTACAAGTAATATTGGATTACTCATTTCTTTTATTTGAAGGGTTTCAGTACCATTATGCAGGAGATCCATTGATAACATTATTGGAGTTATTAGCTTTGTGTTTGCAGAATAATACGGTGAAGTTCCAATATTTCTATTATTTATCGGTATATTTTATTGTCTCCTTAGTGCAATATCTCGTAAGTACCTAATTCTTATAAAGCAATGTTAATTTATAACGTTTTTCATGTGCATGTATTTATATATTTTTATTATTTTATTGTTTATTTTAGTTTTATCTTTCCAATAGTTTGTTGGAAGTTGTCGCAAACTGCATCTTTAAACTTTTGTCATGATTTATTGATATAGTTTGTTCTCGTTCATTTATTTATTTTTATACAGATTTTCCAAAATTAAATACAGATATTTGATATTTGGCATACAGTGAATAATTTATTAAATCAAAAGTTTGTAATTGGTTTCTATGAAACTTATTCACACAGTATTATAAACGTAAACTTATAGTCTTAACATTAGAAACTGTCCAGGTTTTGAGTCAATTTGGCAAACAGGTATTTTACGCATCTTTTGTCAAAAATCATTTATTCTTATAAATAATCTAAAACATTTACTATTGTTGAAAGACCGTTTTTACAAGTATCCGTCAAATTATATGCTACACGAATTTCTGAAGATAAAAAGTATTCAATCGTTAATTTGAAAATATGTTTAATTTGGAGTCGCGCAAGTGCTTCTAATATGGCTTGATCACTTCTTAGTAATACGGACCGAGACAACATTTCCACATATGTATATACATATAATGTTATAGTTAGGTACATTTGACAATGTACCAATACAAATAAAAGTATGTATTTCATATAAAATAGAACTATATTTATTTGAATATTTCTATACATATATATATTTATGTTTCAATTTCTTTTGGATCTCACACTTTAAATATGTTCTATTTTATACAAAAGTATAACTTCATTGTTAAAACAAAATCTGGCAACAGACGGTGGCTTTCGAAGCAGCACATAAGAAGCTTCTTATCTTGCAGATGAACTATAATTTTGAATTCGGAAGTACCTATAATAGATCACGTTCATTCTGTCTGAAATGTTTGCAATCCTACAGTTATACAGGGTCTTTCTAAATATATGCCACAAATGTTATGGGCTGATTCCTAGGGTTACTATGATCATAAAAGCTCATATGAATATATGTCTTAAACGGCATCCTTTTTAAGTTACAGGGTGTTTAACAGTAAATTTAAAATTTTGTTATAGTATAACTAAAAAAATTTAATGTCACACATGTTTCTGCGAAAAATTTGGTTTGAAGGGAAAATATTTATTTGTCATTTCAATATTATTGTGTTAAAGTTCTGTCAAGGTATTGTCAAAGTTTTCTAATATGAATTACACAAATGTGTTGTGCGACATGTCCTTTGTTTGCGGTCCTGCCAATGGTAATTCACGTGCAGCTAGACGTTTTTATGAACACCGATACCCGAACCGTGGCATCCCGCATCATTCGATATTTGCCTGTATTCACCAACGTCTTTGTGAAATGGAAACTTTTAAAAGAACATACGACTGATAGCGGGCACCCACGTACAGTTAGAACGGGTACAGGCACTTTTGTCAGCAGATTTGCTTCAAAGATTGGCTTTTTCTCAATGGATACAACAGAAAATCATTCTAAATCCTCAGTTTTTGGCTCAAGTATTCTACACCGACGAGGCTAATTTGTCCAGACATGCTATTATTAATTTTCATAATAATCACACATGTACAGAAGAAAACCCTCACGAAACTTTGGAAACCCGTCATCAACATCAATTCTTTCTTAATGTGCAGGCCGGAATTGTTGGAGACCACTTGATAGGCCCATTTTTTTGCCGGTGAGGTTAAATGGAGAAGAATTCCGCCGCTTTTTTGAAGAGGAGCTACCACTATTGTTGGAAGAAGTCCCGTAGCAATTAAGATTGCAAATGTATTTTATACACAATGGTGCTCCAGCACATTTCAGTTTAATTGCTCGTGAGTTTTTGGACGGTGCGTATCCAAATCGGTGGATAGGGCTAGGAGGTTTACAACTGTGGCCGGCCTCCGCGATTTCCAGACTTAAATTCTATAGATGTTCTTCCTCTGCTCATCTTAAATAACTACTTTATACGTCTCCCATTGAAAATAATGATGAACTGAGAAATCGTATTGTTGCAGAATTTGAGATAATTCGAAACACCCCCGTATTCTTGAACGCACTCACCAATAGTACATTTTATTGTATGAAATATTAAATTACTTTTAACAACCTATAACTTTAAAACTATGCTGTTTAAGACATACATTCATATGAACTTTTATGATAATATCCTAGGAATCAGCCCATAAAATTTGTCGCATATATTTATAATGACCCTGTATAGGTGTGTGAAAGGACTATGCCAAAAAATTTATTTCAAATGTTTTTGTACATGGTTAGCTTGGCTCTCCAATTCTGATTCTAGACACACCACTTTACTTTAACATTATTGCTGTGACAGTTTTTGGTATAATTTCACTTTTAAAAAATGACAGATGTAGTAATTTATGTCAAATATTTTATTTAATAAATCACTTACAATTGGGAGATCTAATTAGTGAAAGAATTAACTGGAAATTAAGGCTAATCTATGATATTCCATTGGTGGTCTCATTTTGTAAATAGGCGATTGTTAAATATTGCGAAGAAAAACAAAAGTTTTTGTTCGAAAGAGTCGATTTTTCCAAACCACGACTATTGCTTTTTGTAAACATACGCTAAAAAATTAATTTTTTAGCGTATGTTTACAAAAACCAATAGTCGTGGTTTGGAAAAATCGACTCTTTCGAACAAAAACTTTTCCTCTTGCCGGAATATGGGTTTTAAGTATTTGCTGGAAACGAAAGCTAGTAAGTACATATTGCCTTATTTAAATATGTTACTCAAATTTATTCCAAAAACTTTATTAAACCCTCAATATTTTGTCGGAGCCTGGCACTGGCAATAAAGATATTTAAATTACCACTTTATGCAATATGCAACTATATTGTCTAGTGTATATGGTAAAACATAACCATACAATAATAGGTAAACATCAAGTAAGGTTACTACGTATTAAAATCAAACTATTAATTTAGAAAATGAGAAATTAATTATAATAAGGTAAATGTATGAAAAAAAGATAAAAATGTGTTCGAACAGAAAGAGCTTCATAAATATTTGTTCTAATTTGTTTTTATATTTTTTGAACAGAACATATTTAATGTTTCGAATACTCAAATTTATTATACTTGATTCGGAACTAAAATCATAAAGGTTCTATTTACGAAAATTACCATATTTGTATTATCTGCTTTCAATTATTTCCTTGACCTTGCCCCATTGTGAAACATGGCAAGAGAGCTCAAATCTCAATATCAGACTTTAGATGTCCGTGTCCTCAGATGAGAAACAACGAGGCGTCTTGCTATGGTAATTGACGTCAAAGGGGTAAATAATATCTTTCCAATAACCAAGGGCAGCATATAGATGTGGTTTTGTTATATTGAAAAATTTATTTTAGTTAACATTATGTTACTTAGTGTATTTCTATATCAAGCGATATCTTTCATTACAATTCCTTTTAAAATTTCTATATATTCGAAGCAAATAAGAAAGTATTAATTTAGTTGTATTAACAATGGTCGACTTTATTTAAGAAACTCAAACTTACTCAAGCAATAATATTAGAGTTGGGTTGAATGAACAGCAGACAAAATTATTTCCGAACCACCTGGTATACAAATAAGAATATATGATTCTAATGATATTAGTATCGGAAAATAACGTTCTTGTATACATAAAAGAACCAAACAACATAAAATCCGATAAACACATAACGAACTTCGTTTATAATTATCCCTGAGGGAAATAATAAATAAATCTTATAAATACATTATATTTCACTATACACCGTACGCTGGATGTTCATTCTTCATTAGTTGCTGGAAAAATGAAAAATTATATATCAATACAATAAGAGATGTCAGTTATAAAGAGGAAACTTCTCAATTACTTTATCATGTGAAGGTAATCATAAATTCCTAAGGCAGATGAAAAGTTGAATAAATTGCAGGTAATCAAATTAATGCTTACGTAATATGATGATTGGGATCTTTTCCAGTTACATCATGATGATTATTATGAAGATGTGACCATACTAAAACAATATGCAAGGATACTAGAACTGTTTAGTGTTACAAATGAAAATCCACAATGACTTCAAACTACTACTATGAAAGGTAGTAACAAGATTCTGAATCATGTGGCAACGACTTCACTCAATCCTATTAACAATATATAATTAATTTTGATAAACCATGTATAAGATGACATTAGACGTAGGTATATTTACAGTCGAAAGCAAAAAAAAGTAGACAAAAATACAGGTTTCTGTCATAGACTTTCTCAAAATGATTAGTGTAATAGCGGCTTCAAAGTAACTTGTCAAAATTTGGTTATCTATCAAAACTGACAACCTTACAATTGATATTAAACCATTACTATTAAATTATTATTAAAAATGCATTGCATAAATGAAGATATTAAAGTCAATGTTATTGCAGATTTGAGTAACGGTTTCAAAATAGGTGAAAATTCGGAAAGAAATAATATAAATAAAAGCACAGCTTTTACAATTATTAAAAATTGGCGAGATCACCATAGAATTTCAAGTTCTGGCCGCAAAAAAATATCAACAGTTGAGCAAGACCGCCATCTCACAAATGCGCTTATTGAAAAACCATTTTCTTTTTGTTTCTACTACCCGACGAAGAGTTAGAGAAGCTAATTTGCGGTGTCATAAAACTGCCGAAAAACTTAATTTGAATGCGACCCATAAAAAAACTCGTGTTGGATATGCACTTGAACATCTGGTAAATAATAGACACTTTTGGGAAATTGTAATTTTTACAGATGAAAAATTATTTGAGAGCCTGAAAAATGGACCGATTCACTTATATTCCGAAGAAAAGGTACCCGACTTGACGAAAACTTTATTAACAATGTGTATCCAGAAAATTTCAAAGTAAACTTTTGGGGTTGGATTTCAATTCATGGAACTGGTATGTTAGGGAAATAGAAGGAAACTTAAATTCAGAGACTTGTATAACATTCTAACTAATGTGATAATGTTGCGTTCAGTGGAGCTATTTTTTCCAAATCGCAATTTTATAATTCGACGGGATAACGCTCCATCCATACATCGGACAGAGTGAAAACATGGTTCAGAGAAAAGAACATCAATATGTTGGCGTTGTTGATCAAAGAAATAAAGTAATTGAATGGAAGAGCTCAAAATACAGAAGGACTGGTAGAAATAGTTCACACAGCATGGGAGAATGTAAATCAAAATAGTTGTAGCAACCTTTATGTCTGTTCTATAATATAGTTTTAAACATAAACGGCTCTATAACCAGATATTAATGCATTTTTAATTAATATTTTGATTCGTATTAATCAGATAGAAAATGTTTTGATAATTATTTGATATTGCATAGAATAATGACTTGACACTAATGACAAGTAAATAAAGCCAGGTTTACAAAGTACGGTATCTCTTGTCTACTTTTTTTTGCTTTCGACTGTAAGTAATGAATGAAATTTAGAAATACTACAAAATCAATTCAATATATAATTTATTACTATTTTAATGATGTGCATTTTATGTTTCTGAAAATTATAGGAAAATGTTCATCAATTAGCCCCAGAGCTACATGATTGGCATACTATTGTTCTAGCTTTAAATTAATGTTAGTCGCAAAATGTTGATTTAGCTTTAATTTACGACATCTACCGACGACCGTAGTAAATATTCTATTTTTCTGTTGACGTGGATAAGTTGTATATAAGGTAATGTCAATGTATACCAATTAAATTGTCGCATGTGATTCTTTTTGTACTCAAACATATTCGTAATAATCAATATTTGAAGGAAATGCCGTGTTTTCATTATGAATACCTGACTCTAAAATAATTTAAACATTATACTGAGGTCGTCATATTTTAATTTCTGATAGGAAAGTAGTAAGTGGAAAAGAGCGCGACGAATTACACTAAAGATAGACATAAGCGAGGCTGCCACACTGGACATTTGTAAGGCGTGGGGGTCCCCCGCCACTCCGTTGCTCTCCCTCCACTGTTAGCAAGCAGGCATCGCTGCATTGATAAGATCATCTTCTACATATGATAGAAGTGCAAACCGAAATTAAAATTTGACGCTTACGGTATATATATATAATATAAAACTTTACTCTCTGTTTCAACGTAATTTATTCCGTATTTACATGTTACACTAAATGACTCATCACATTTTCACATAAACAAAACAATTGAAATATGTGCTGTTGAACTCAAATTATCACAATCTGTTGTTTTAGTACTGCTTATAGACCCCCCCCCCCCAAGCGGACTTTGATATGTTTTCGAAAAACTCTTACGGTATGTTAGACACATTACACATAGGAAGTCTACCAGTTATTATCGGTGGAACCTTAATATAAATTTCTCAGTATCTTCACCATTGCGTCAGTCACTTAATGTTTGTGTAATGTTGACTTCAATTGGACTATGGAGCAGTCACCACGTATCGTTAAGAATTTCGCAGCTACTTTGGGCTACCTTTTTGTAAATATAGATGTAATGTAGATTTTTTCGGTAGCCTCTGTAGATAATAACCTTTCTGACCGTTATTGTCAAATATTGAATTTATCAATAGTATATTTTAATAACAAGCATCAGTACATTTACAGGCTTAAGTTCTATAATAATTTACTAAATACCTTTCTTAGAATGTTGGATAGGGAGTTGTGGCTTATTGTTTTCGAATGCAGTAGTCCTCATGAAGCTTTTTTAACATTCTCAAATGCCTTTGTTTGCTATAAGATATTTGCTTTCCCTTCTTAAAGTGCAAACTGGATAAAAATTCAAATACATCTTGGATTACTCAGATCCATTTGAAACAAAAAGTAATTTGCAGTCTTTAAAAGAATTTAGCCAATAAGGGATAATGAATTGAAGAACTAAAATATTATAAAGTCTTTGTAAGTAACAAACCACATGATATGAATAAAGACTTTAATTCACCATTTTGTAATAAATTTAATACCTGCAACAATAGGTCTCATCGAATTGCCTTGTTTATGAATTTTCGATAAACAATATGTTTTTCAACAGGTTTTCTACTGAAGATGGCAACTTATTTGCCAAAATACGTATATAAAATATCAGTCCCCTGGTACCGAAAAAGAGGTTTTTAAAAATGTCTGTGTGTGACCACGAAAGCGGTCAAACCGCTGTAAATATCAATTCTAAATTTTGTATGTATGTGTATAATCTCCCTCTTCAGATCTGGATAGTTTTTCAGTTAAATCGGTAGACCGGAAGTAGCAGTTTACTTCAATGCTAAAATCGAATTTTGCCAATATTTCGTCAACTACTAAGTTTAAACAAATTTATAAAGAATTCATATATACTTAAAATTAAAATTGAAAAGAATTTTATTTGAAAAGTTTTTCGAAATTCCAACCGGAAGTAGGTCTTTTACTCCTATCGAAAATGAGTTTTTTTCGAATATTTAACAAATCATACTTTTTAGACAGGTACGTTACGGGTATAAAAGTATTTAAAACACAATTTCCAATATCTTTTGTATAAAAAAATTTCAAAATTCAGACCGAAAGTCCCACTTTTACTCTTATCGAATAGCGATTTTTTGCAAATATGTCGTAAGTTATGCATTCTATATATATTTATTAGGAGTACAAAAGTATTTAGTGGTAGATTTGCAATATTTTTTGTATATGTGAAATTTCAAAATTCGGACCGGAAGTAACACTTTTACTCTTAAGGAGTAGCACTTATTTTCGAATATCTAGCAAAGTATGTATTCTATAGCGAGTTATTAAGAGAATAGAAGTACTTAGAATAGGATTTTGAATAATTTTTGTGTAAAAAAATTCTTAAAATTGTATAGTTTGAGACGCTCATACTTATAAGAAAGTCGTGTGGTGGCCACACCTCATTTTTTATTTTGGTGGTAAGGGACTTTTCCTTTTGTATTTCGTTTACCTTCTACCATTTGAACTTAATTTCTCACAAAATTGGTTAGGGTTACAGAGACTATTATTGTAAACAAATTTTAGAGAAAATTCCTTGCTTTCTATAACGTTCACATAATGGACTTGATGTATTTGGTTTTTAAGAACAAAAGACACTTGGCAACAAACTCAGGATCACAATACCCGTAACAAAAATTATTTACAGCCAATTGCGCCTCCAAAACACATTTTTCAGAAGGAACACTTACTTTATAGGGTGTAAGTTATATAATATAATACATCACCTATGGCAGCTACATAAAGTTTTAGCAGAAAAAAATAACACATTAGTTAAATTTAAATTAAAATGTTAGGTTAAGTAATTTACTCTTTTTATCACTGTTTTCAATACATGACATGCATTGAAAACAGTGATAAAAAGAGGCCATATAGGTTATAAAACCAATGTAAATAGTCAAATATCTTCTTGTAACATACTCATAAGTGACAGTAAAAACACAAGTTAGGTTTGGGTATAATGCTTATACCCAAACCTAACTTGTGTCTTTACTGTCTCTTATACGTAACACTTACACTTTCTTTACATAACCTAATCTATTACTCGTACTAATTAAGTAAGTTCTAAGATTGCATTGTTTTCAAAAATGGTTCTATTACTACAGCTACATAAGTTTTTCTAATGCATTAGGAAATTAGAACAACACAAATAAAACAAATATTAATAAGAATTAAGTAATCGTTTATAATGTTATAAAGAAACGTATACTTGATGTTGACGCGCTATAATCTTATTTTGCAGTAAAATTGACACCACATAGAAAAACTTATGTAGCTGTATTAATAGAATCATTTTTGGGAAACAATGCAATCTGAGAAATACAAAATTAGTACGAATAATTAATTAGATTAGGTAGAGAATGTGTAAATGTACGTATACGAAGTTACTGGAATAAGTTACGAGGCTTATACAGGTTCAAACGTGTTCAAACTCCGTCACGTCATGCATGCACATACGCGAGGTGTACACTATAAATATGACGGTTCGAAGCCTAGTAGTTTTTCGTAACCAGCCAACCAACTTGACTAGCGCACGAAAATTTCTGAAGTAACGAAAATTGAGTACTGCGCGGTCATTAAATTTTTAACAAAAGAAGAGAATACACCTTATCATATTAAACAACGTTTAGACGGCGTTTACGGTGATTCATCTCCATTGTATTCAACTGTAAAAAAGTGGGCAAGATGTTTCCGTTTGGGACAAGAATCCCTGAAAGATGCTGATCGGTCGGGTCGACCAATTGAAGTGATAACGCCTCAACAAATTTCAATTATGGAACATTTAGTGCTAGAAGATCGCCGTTTGAAAGTGAACGAATTAGTAGTGATAACAAACATTTCCGAAACAAGTGTTCGCCGAATTCTCCATGACCATTTGGGTATGCATAAAATTAGTGCTAGATGGGTACCGCGAATTCTTCTGCTCTCCAACGTGAACGTCGAGTCGAATGTGTGCAGTCGTCTTTAAACATGTGTGGAGACGACCCAAAATCGATTTTGGAGTCCATTATCACAGGGGATGAAACAATGGTTCTGTTTTATGATCCTCTATCGCAAAAGGAGTCCATGGAATGGCGGCGACCTGATGAACCTCGTCCCAGAGAGGCGAAAGTCGTTCAATCAACGAAAAAGGTGATGGCCACAATATTCTGGGATTGTGAGGGCATTTTCCTAATTGACTTTACAGAGCGCAATACATTTGTGAACGGCACATATTATGCGTTTTTATTGCATATATTAGGGGACAGTATTTGTGCAAAACGTCGTGGAAAATTAACAAAAGCTGTGCGATTATTGCACGACAATGCTGCCGCCATTTCACACGCTGCCATCCGCGAATGCGGCTTTCAAAAATTGGAACATCCACCGTACAGTCCGGATATGGCACCTTGTGATTCTTTTTTGTTTTCTAATTTAAAAAAATACCTTAAGGGACGTAGTTTTACGGACGACAGTGAGTTTCAAGCAGCTGTTATAGAACATTTTGACAGAAAAACTTCAGATTATTTTTACAATGGTATCGAATTATTAATTAATCGTTGTAATAAATGTATGGAAGTTAGGGGAGATTACATTGAAAAATAAAATTCTTATATTGTTCCAAGTTTCTTTTTTGTATACCAGGCCGAGAATTTATGGCGCCTACCTCGTAGGTGTAAAGATATTGAAAAGTAATATCATCTACCCGGTAACCGTTGAACCGAAAGGTCAATAGTAAAAGTTCATAACGAAAACAAAATATTAGTAAAAGCGAAATCATGAATAAAATTGTAAATATGAATGAGAAATAAATTTGCCGTAAGTAAAACACATCCATAATTTATCAAAGATAGGAATAACAAACGCTATTTGTAAAGTAAAAATGGCATATTAGAATTAAACAAATAGAGGGCGAAATAGAGAAGTCGTGGAAGAAATTTTATCAACAAGCTGTTTTACAAATGCTATACAAACATCACTTTAGTAATGTTATATCGACAAAAATACTAACAGTAGTTAATATAAGTACCTGGAATGATTATAACAAAAAAGATACCTTGGAAGCTATTAATGTTACTTTGAACCAAGAAAATCAGAAATGTAACTTAGAAATATAAAAATCATTTTACTTTACACATGAAAAAGGATAAGAAAAACTTAACTAGCCTCTAGAATCCAACATTTTGTTCAATTTTTCTATGCTACTCTTCTATTAATGTATGTAATTATTTATAATATACAAATGTCACTCAACACATCTCATAAAACTTAAATGCAAGAGAGAAGGACAAAAGCATACAAATTAAAAGCATTTGTCTATTTAGCGTCAAATAGCTGTCGACATGGAGTCTACAAACTCTACAGTAATTAAAAGAAGATACAAGATATTTAAACAATTGTAACTAGTCTTATTTCACCAGGATCCGACATACTGCCGAAGTAAAACAATAATCAAAGAATCAACCAACACTTAACATTTTTCGCGAGAAATTTCGAAATTGACATATAGGATTTGCAAATTCTTTTTCATTCATATTTTGACCGGGTGAAACATATTGCAGTGATCTTGAATAAATAATAATATGTAAATAAATAAGTATAATCAAGATCACTTTAAGATTTTATTTAAATTAATTTTTACTTTATTCATTTTTACTATGATGTGAATATAAATATTCACTATATCGATAATTTACGAAAACTTTATTTTTATTTAAGTAAAACAATAAAAGGATCTTAGTAAATTTTTATAAGGTTATAATATTAAGACGTATCAAATGTTACATGAAAAGGAGCGAGCAGGTGTTTCCGGCACAAAGACTTCTGACATTGGCAAAGATCGACTGTGTAGACCGGCGCAAAAAGTATTGTTTATCAGGTGCACGGCTGAGTCATAAACGTATAGACGAATTTATATTCGCATGTTTGTTTACCTTTTTCAAGGATTATTAATACACTGTTTCCCCATGTGACCGATAAGGGCAGCACCGTCGATATACAATTTTGGAAGTGGATTCGTGTTTGCCGAAAGTTGCCGGATGTTTTTATAAAGAAATTTAAGCATAAAAGCGTGGACGGATAAAATTTCCGGGATTGCTTGGTGAAAACCGCAATATTAACTAGTCTAAAAGTAGGTGATAAACCACTTCCTCCTTCTTTTAAAAGGATTGCTCTTAAATCCGGACTTAGAATAATTTTTGAGACTTTTGATACTTATAAAATTTTAACAAGATTCAACGCATATAATATTTTATTTTTAACATGCAGCGCGTATCACATAGAAATGTCTAGATATATTTGAATAATTACTTATGTATGAGATACTTTTATTTATGAACTCGGTTTTTGAATTTATTTAATTTCATTTTATTTTCTTTTTTCTAGAGTGTTTTGTTTTGCATGTAGGGGTACTATGCCATACATTATGACAGAACCTTCTAGTAATTGTAATGATAACTTTGGATAGCATAATCATTTCATTTTCACATAATTTACTTTTCTTTTAAAATTATTTATCCTACAAAAGGTATTTGAAATTAATAATTTTGTTTTATGTGTGTATAGGTTATATATATATATAAGTGAATTAAATTTTATTGAAAATTCATTATGGATGAGTTTGAAACGATGTACGAGGAGTTAAGGTGATTAAACGATATTTGTTATAAATGTGTGTATAGTGGCGTACCAAATTCTTTATTTGTAGTGGTGTTTTTGTATTGGAATTTCGCGAAAAAGGTAAAGTTTATTTTTTTTAATGTATATATTATTTCTTTTGATATGTGTATTAAGTATATTTTTGTTGTATTTGGGTGTTCAATATTAACGTGTTGAATAATACATCAGGGATGTGTGAAATGAATTATGTCATAATTTAATTCATAGCATGGAGTCCTGGTGAATTTGAAAAACACGAATTGGTCTTGGTGGTACTGTGTTGGGAGCGAGAAAAGGCACCAGGCAGAACTAATCAGGGCTGAGTTAATTTATTGAATACGCAGAGACATTATTTTATTTCATTTTATTTATTTAATTTAAAATTTATATATTCCTTAAGGAGTGTGCACATTGTGATGTATGTTCGGGTTGCGTCCAACGAGTTGAAAAAGACATGCTCGTAGGGTGGAACTTTGGGATACTCATCTGTGTGAATTTGTTATCTGATGGTACTGTGTTGGGAGCGAGAAAAGGCGCCGGACAGGACTAATTAGGGCAAAGCCACTTCCTTAATGTCTATATTTTGTTAGCAAATAGTAGACCGTACAAATTTTATTTTTATTTATATTCCAGTACAATTCATCACGGGTAATTTATTTTATTTTTGATTGTTTACATGTATCTATGACAAATATTAATCATAATAATCACGTTCACATTTTTAGACATAAGCTTTTCACGACATCATAATGTCATTTATTCTTTATTACTTGTAATATTTTATTGATGATGATGTATAAATCTGAATTATGACTGAATATTGATTTTTTTGTGTGTAAATATTTGTAGATAAAAACTTTTGAATTTGTTTAAAATTATTTTATTTTAATAAATTAGATATTAAGATTTATTTTGTATTTTATTTCTTTACCTGACCTGGAGGTAATTAAAGAGCAGGAGAATCAACTCATATTTTCTGCCCCTGAGAGAACTATTTATTTTCAAACTGAGCTAGTTGCATGTAAAATGTTTTGCTTAACCTACCTTTCAGCAGAAAGTTCACCGTATCTTAGTCTAGCATAAGGCCTAGCACTAGGATGCGTGCTTGACTCTCAGTTACGCTTTAATTAAGTAAATTAAATTTATTTCATTTATATGTAAATTTGTAAGAGTCACAGCAATATGTAATAGAAAGCTGAGTTAGTAAGTAATCGCACTGTTTGAAACTAATAATACTGTCACTGATTACAAATTTACAAAATAATGTTCCGAATATTTTTGAACGTTATTAGCAATACAAAGAGTGCGAGTGTAAAGTAAGAAATAAAATTCATTAAACTTTTGTCCCTACTTTTTGGCAATTTTCCTCGGACAGGTTTTTTATTTTTAAATTCCCATCTTATGGCATAAATTATACCTTTTTGTCTCAACCAGAGGCGGCGTAAAGGGCGGCAACTTGAAATATTTAAATAGCAACGGGGGGAAGAGTGTTACATTTTTTGAAAATACCGTTTCATCCTCTAGCATTGCACTGAAAGAATTTTTTAAATCGGTCAATTAAAACAAAAAAAAAAGAATTTTTAATATCACAACGCTATAATTTGCCCTGATAACATACACAAACAATCCAAATAAATAACCTTAGGGGATAAGATGTTCAAGCTGAACTTTATCAACTTCCTAACAAAGCTGTAGTGTAATTTGCTGAACTTTTTCTCTAATTCTTGCGTTTAAATCGTCGCTATTATCGGATTTTGTTTTATATACTTTGTTTAGTATCCCCATAAAAAATAATTGCTGGGCATTAAATCCGGCGAACGCGCGGGCCATTCTAGAGGCTATCTTCTTGCAATCCTATGATTCGTAAAGGTTTTGTTCAAAAAGTTGCGTACTAGCCAGGCATAGTGCGGGGGGGGGGGGGCTCCATCCTGTTGTTACCATAATAAGTGAAGTGGCTAATCTGGATCTACTGAATTTGAGTATAATTGAGCTAATGCGGGAACTAATTCTTCTCTCAAAAAATTTAAATATACTTTCCTGTTAAGTTACACTCCAACAAATATGTACCCAAAATTCTGTCTTCCACTATTAAACGTTTACTTTTTATGGATTCTGCGGATGATGCTGTCGCATCCAGTCAGGATTTTGGGGGGGATTAACTTCTCCATCAAAGGCAAATGTTGCTTCATCGGAAAAAGGATGTTGTTTGCTAAACCATGATTTGGATTGCACATATCCATAATTGTTTCGCAGAACTCTAAGCGGTGATATGGATCATTAACACTTAATTGGTGGAACGGCCCAAGCTTATATGGACACCATTTTTCGATTTATAAATATTTTATTACTGATCTCCGACTTACTCCGTTGTCCAAAGCCAAGTCTCGGGATGTTCGATGTGGATTTTCTTATAAGGCGAGCGTATCAAGCCTAGTGTCAAAGAGGATTTTCGGGCGTACAAATACTGATATTCTTTTCTTCTTAGAACTTGGTTTCTATTTTGCTCCGCTGATTGCGTGATATTTTTGTAACGGTATTGATTATTAAATAAAGAGCAGAATATCGTCTTAGAAAAGCATCGCCACAACCGAACATATTTAATATTTCAATCCTTTCTTGTTCAATTAAACGTTCCGTTTTGTTTTTAACCCACTTAGAACTTAATAAACCAAAAGCAATAAGGCAGTTCGTTCAGACTCATCAAACTAAGTAACCCCAATTACAAGTAGCTGACAGGCGATACTGCGTTAAGCAAAAGCAAAAACGTCACACCAAAAAAAAGGTAAAACAGAGATTATTAGTCATGGAATATTGAAAGATATTTTATCCCTGATTAAATCTACCGATTTAAAAAAAAATCTCTCACTGCTAGATACAGAATCAAACAATCTTTCTGAAGATGTAAAATTTCACTACGTTGCTATTGAATTTTTTCAAGTTGCCCCTCTTACGCCGCGCCGCCCCGAGATGGGATAGGAAAACATAATTAATGCCATAAGATGGAAATTTAAAAATAAAAATTGACCTGTCCGAGGAAAACGTTTTATTGTACAATACGCAAACAGTGCTGTTTTATATTTGTTGTATATTTTGTATTATATAATAAAGTCGAAGGAATGAGTACCAATTACTTTGAGTATTCAAGGATATGGTAAACTAAACTGTATAACTAAATGTACAAAAAGCAACTTAATTTAAAATATGTATTTTATATATTAACATATATCAATCGATACTTTATTAAAGTTATGTCAAAAAATATTTACAATTTACAAATGAATTCAAATTGAAAATGGCAAAGAAAAATTGGGTAGATAATAATAGGTAGTAAGCGCTCTTTATAAGAAATGGGAAAGCATAATATTTCAACAGCAGTTTTGACAATAAACATATGTAACTTTGATATACATTAGTTTGAGGTTGGAAAGCAATTTAAGCATATTTAATTTCGTATCAAAAAGTCGAATTTAAAATCTTCAATCTGTTAGCTTCTTGAGTTAATTTCGTAAATCGTTATTTCTTATTTATTACTTCAGGGTTAAATCTTTCATTTTAACTACTTGGTACTACTGATTGTCATTAAAATTAAAATACACCCTACAATATTTAAAAGAACAACTAAAATAAGACAGAAGTCTTATTTATTTTTCACATATATTATTGTAATGAGGTTGAAAATGAGGGAAGTTTCTTAATTAAAATAAAATATATATGCAGTTCCATCAAAAGTAATACCGGTTGTCCTATGCTTATTTGCTTACATTTTCATTTATACATGACTGATTTTACATTCTATATTGTCATAATATCAACAACTCTATTCGTAATTTTTAATTACATAGTTGCGTCGTTATTTATATAATTACATTAATTCAACACGTTTATGGTGAACCTAAACCGTTTGATGGGACTGCATGAGTAATACCGACTGTCCTATGATTATTTGTTTACATTTTCATTCATACATATTTGATTTTACATTCTACATTTGTCAATGTATTTCTAAATGAAAACCAGTTGTCATACTGTTATTAATTTTGCTCACCATATTATTGCCACTACTACCAAGAAAATATTCATTTTTTCAATATATTTGTATATTTGGCAAATAACTTTAATATATTTTATATATTTATATATATGTATATATAATGAATTTTTAAATTTTCATATATAATGCCGCTACGTTCAAGAAATTTCCCACGCACATATGTCTATATAGGGTGAGTTATCTGCGCGGGAAATTGTGACTTTATATGAAAAGATATATCCATCGGTTTTATTCCTAAGATAGTCATTCATTACGAGCACTTTATACATTTATTTTGTATGTTTATTTTAGATTGTTCCATAACTTGGTCGTTGATCATAGTTATAGTTTTCTAAATGGAACACATGTACATTATTACACTTTTGTATTCCCCGTATAATTCTTATTCAAAAAGTGATAAGATAGTGTAGGCCTAAAATTTAAGGTTTTCGACTTATTATCATTTTTCAGAAAAAAATCAATGTTTTTATAAAATATATGTCGACGTATTGGATAGGGACAATTTTTGGCAGAGTTCTTCATAATAAAAAGTCCTAATACAAATGCAATTACTAACTGAATTTGCAGAAAACTGGATTAAAGTTACATGACATATTTTTGTCTAAAAGTGATTTTTTTCAAATGGAACAGCCTGTATATCGTTTCATTTTTGATTTGCTTACTAAATTTCGCACCAAAAATATGTAGGGTGTTATTACTTTAAAAGGGACCATTACTGAGCTATTGTCATTTTTTGATATAATTTTGTCAACTTCTTGTTTTTTATTTGGATGTTATATAGTGAGCCACGAAATTTACTGCGAAGTTGACAATCGAATGGATGACATTTAATAAGTTGCTTGTCAGTTGACAAGCATGATTTTATAATGAATTTTTCTAAAAATGAGCGGAGATAGGATTTTTGTATGTATTGGGAGAAGGAACAAAAAATTATTTACTAGCTAGAGTTTGAAATGTTTATAATATTGCATTACAAGAAATATGTGATATATTATTACTCTTTTCTTTCATTTATAAAATCTTAGAAAGTGTCTCATGTCTATACCACCTACGAAACTGATGGATATATTTCATTTACAATACCATCTAATACCAGATATTTCATAAAATATGTAGAATTTGGTACAATAAATAAATTTTAAAACAAAATAAATTACTTGATTATCGTAGGCGCAGAGACAGGAACTGTTACAGAATGGATGAGGAAATAGTGAAACAGGAACTATAAATAATAATGAACATTAAAATAGGTAAAAATAGTTTAAACAAGTGTTTAAATGAATATATATTTACCTCTAAATATTTTTGAACACGTTTCCGAAATGATGAATCGACATGAAGAAGGAGTTGAGCACCTATATTTCTAAATATTTGTCGACTATATTCCTGCATAGCTTCTTTTGTGTTTACAGGTATACTGTATATTTATTGTTTTACCTTGCCCTATACAAAAAATCTAATTTTGTGATGTCCGAAGACCTAACCCTGGAAACATTTAAATTACAATATTTCATACAGGGCTATCTTCCGATCCACAAAAATGCCTCCCCATACATTTATGTTCCACCCATGATGATGACCTCTTTACTAGTGAAGTAAGGGTTTTCATATTTCATTCAATAATAATGAAAATTTCTTGTAGTATGGAAAGTAGTTTCACCCGTAAATGACACATTATCAAAAGTATTTGCCTAGACATTAACTTTAGTTATTACCCAATGGAAGAAGACTCTTCTACCTTTAAAATGATTTCTGCAAACGACTTACTTCACGGGTACTGACGTGAGGATTTTTTGTTGTTGCCATAAGAATTCGTAATTCATTTTCATCATTTATCACCTATTTAGGTTTCGGTGGTATTGAATAAGCAATGTTGCAAAGCACCTGTCCTGGGAATCTTCTTCCAGGGTAACCGTAGTGGTAAACTGCCTGGGATAATACCAAATTTCTTTGACATTCCTCCAGTATCAAAATATCGTATTTAAATAATGCATGAAATTGGCAAAATTTTATAAAAAAAAATTACAATAGCTCAGCAATGGTCACTTTTAAAGTAATAACGTCTTGTATGTTTTTGGTGTAAACTTTAGCAAGCAATTCAAAAATGAAGCGATATATAGAGCGTTCCGTTTGAAAAAAAACTTTTGGGCAAAAATTTGTCATAATGTTTATCCAGCAATTAGTAGTTGGGAAAAATGGAATACGCTTGCACTAGGTCCCTTTATTATGAACAACACTGCCAACAAGTGCGGCCATCTGATGCGTCATTTTCGAGATATATATTTTTTTAGGAACATTGAATTTATCAGTAAAATAGTAATAAATCAAAAACTTTAAATTTTAGGCCTATACTGTCTTATTACTTTTTGACTAAGAATTATACGGGGAATACAGAGATGTATTAATATACATGCTGTTCCTTTTAAAAAACTATAACTATGGTCAGCCAACAAGTTATGGAAAACTCTGTAACGCAAAATAAATTTAGAGGGTTCTACAAATGAGTGGCTATCATAGGAAGAAAACCGCTTCGAAATATCTTTTCTCATGGGATCACAATTGTACTTCCCCGCAGAGATGACTCATATACATATGTTGTGTTTCACATGTACTAGCAAGTACGGCAAAGAACAGATATATGTGTTTAATATATGTATTAACCACATATGAAATTAATATATATATATATATATATATATATATATATATATATATATAATAAATAATTCTAAATTTTTCTTGACCTTATTCACATATTCATGTGCATATATATATAATTAAATTTCTTGGACGATTATATATATATATGAATAATTAGCAAAACAGAACACTGGATCAATTATGTAATATTTTTCAGCTACCTATAGAATTGGTAATATATACAACATACAAGTAACTTTTAAATTTGATATTGCTTATTTCATAACATTATTTTAATGCCATAAACAATATCTAATCTTCACATATATAAAATTTGTTAGTTTAGATTAATATATACAGAACTAATTAAAAATGTTTCTCATGTAAGTGGAAATATGGATTGTACCTAAAATATGGATTAAACCAGTGGTAATAGTATGGAACCACAAGTCTAGTGTTAGTGACACGCTTAGGGATGTGTCACATATATTCTCTTAATATCGATGGCAGCTGTTGCTGGTCTCTATGGTTTGGGAGATGAAGCCCGCATGCCCAGGTTTGTTAACTTATTACAAGACATTGGACATTCATTTCCCTAACATTAGCACGCGCGCGGCGCGTTACATAGATTCTTAGTAATTACATTATATTATTTATATATTAGAAAGGTCTTCTTAGTTGAATATATGTACAACCGTATATTCTAAAATTATTTTTAAAAAGACAAATTTAAATATTTAGATAATATAAAATATATGTTATTATTATTATTGTTATTATTATTATTATTATTATTATTATTAATATTATTATTATGCATATTCTAATCGGTTCCTGTAAATGATTTACGCATTGCAGCTTATAAATGTTTATGTTATTAAATTTGCAACTTGGAAACGCCTTCCTTGATTTGTTCTACCTATTTTATTTTTTTCAATATATATACACTCTGAGCGCAGTGCTCCGCCAGAGGCACTGTGCCAGGTCTAATATTAATCAAACATTTTTGTCATGTTCTACAAAAATTACAATTTGTGATATACATTTTTTATCTTTATAAACCACACTTGAATAAAACCAATCAATAACTAATTATGAGTTCTAAGGTATTCACTATTCAATGTATTCACTCAAGTTAAGCAACACACCCCAAAAATATTAACGTTCATTGGTCATGTGCCAGTCGTGTAAGTCTCTCAGCAGCTAAACTAAAGAAGCGCCACCAATCCACCATGTAGTTATTCCTTTCCCTTTTCTCGGTCACTCATCACCTGTCATTAATGCCTCTCTATATGTAATCTTTCTCCACACTACCATACTTCAAAAAGCACATGTGGTTACTGCTCCGCATTGGCAGTCCGGTGCTTCACGCTTACCAATACAATGCAAAATGTCCAGTAGCTAAGTAATTGGGCACGTAATTCATCTCATTTTCATAAGTGCTGGCGTTCACCCTTATCCAGTTAAACCTAATACCCACCACACTCACAAACTATATGCCATGTCTCAATGTAGGTCTTCGCGTATTACTCAAAGTCTGCAGCACGGAGAGACTATCTGAATAGAATTTTGCTGCATCTCTGGTATCTTTATCTGCTCATTTATGGCCATTAGCTCAGCCCGGTAATTGTTGCGAAAATGATCAAACTTTATTTGTTTAGAGTGAAACTTTTTACCTCCTGCATATACCAATAATGCCGTAACTGTACCCACATCCGTCTTAGAACCATCCGTAAAAGTAGTGACCCCATCATTTAAATTTAAATCACCTTCGCACTTAAAAAGAGAACAGTACCAATATCAGCCGGATGAACCCCAGTAGTAAATCGTTTATCGCCCTCAACGGGAGCCGGATCAATTCTTAACCTAGTCCGTCTCGCAAATGTTGCACTATCAGCCTTTACCACGCACGCTCTAGTATTCGACGGCAATAAGCAACTAATAAATTGTTGTTGCTGCCTCAGCCGAAGCATTCAGCCGCCAACCAAGGAAATCTTTTGCGCGCCAATAGCTTTTTTTATTTTTTCTTACTCTCATAGATGCTACCCAAATAAATGAAGCGTAAAGCATTCAAGTTCTGTTGTACCTGAATATATATCGCAGCTATCCAGCCACCCAGTCCCCAAGTGAGTTTAGCTGCCGCATCAATTATATTAGTTAACTTTCTATCCTTTTCGGTTGCTTACTGTACATGCTCTTTAAAGTTTAGCTTATCATCTAAGATAACTTCCAAGTATTTAATTTTATCTTTAGAGTGAATAAATTCATCTCTCTTAAAAACTGGTTGCTGTTGATAAAGCCTACCATTAAGAAAAGCCTCTGACTTAGCTACATTGAGATTTAGCTTGCTAACCTTGCTCTATGCAAGCCTCATTGGCCTTTGTTTTATGTTCCTTATACACTATATATCTTGCCAAAAGCGTAGTGTCAGCATAGAAGTTGTATATCAAATATCGATCCCTGGGGGCAACGCCTGGTTACCTCTCTAGCAACTTCCGCACCAATTTCTTCAATTCTAGCTTCTCTATTTTTATAATAAGACTTCCTAGGCATAACTAGATTCCTTGGCCAAGTCTTTCGTCTTAATTGATTAAATAATTGATGTAATTTTGTTTGTTCTACAGCCAGCGTTGTGCCTAAATATTTGATTTACAACATAAGTATTATTTTATAATCATATGATCATTCTTACATGCAACTATAACAAATGCCACGATTATGAAATAACATTAATAACTCGTAATTTTAAATTCATTTCATGTTAAAATCGATAATTTTCGAAATTAGTTTTGAAAAGCCTGTGAATTGCACTTGTAACCATAATATTGTTAATTAAATCAATTAAAAACACCTTACTTTTTGATTGTACCAATTAAATATTTGATAAATACATGACCTGGAAAATTGTGATTTACGAAATGATTTATTTCTGTTCTAGATAGTTTTTCAATTCGAGAAGTAGTAGTTTCAAAATGAATTTATGGAAAAAATTATTTTTAAGGAGGACAATTAGGAAGTATGAAAGTATGGCAGACGTATATAAAATTTATATATATATACCTATACTTATATATATGTACATATGTATTTAATTAAGAGTAACACTTTTTATGTTACATAAATGTAGATATATCAAGGAATAGATAATTCATATCACTATCTCTATCACCAATGCAGACAGAGTTTTATATTTAGAATAATACTGTAATAATCATATTACAATTAGTCTCCAATGATTATATATCTTTTTCTATTACTCTGAAGATGTATTCCGTAGATTATGTCAAAAGTAAGAACATGAAAATATGTTTTGCTCAATTTTTTCGCTAAACGTTGAATGTTAAAAGTGTCCCATCTTAGAAACGTTTGTACTTTAGTTATTTCTTGCGTTACTCAAGTTTTCTTGTTTTTTGTTTATTATTGCTGTTTATTACGTATATTATTTTATTTTATATCGTATGTCTGTTTTGTTCAATTTCATATCTTTATTAAAGTCTTTATGACAAATTACTATTTTATGTGGATATAATCCGTCACTCGTTATATTTAGAATTTTGAGTTGTTGTCTTCTCTATGTAGTTTCCGATTATTTCTTATGTAACGTGTATCTATTATGAGCAAGTTTATTGAATTCAGTTTGACTTCTGCCCAACCTTTAGCCCATAAATTGGGATGTACTTTAATTTGGTTGATTTTGTGATTCTTTTATTTTGTTCTAATTGAAATATATATACATATTGTAGAGGCTAACTTTTCTGCATCCGAAGATAACGCACTCATTATCAAGTATTTATGGCTTCATATTTTCTGAACTATCATTAATCTGCATGTAACCGCCTCACACTATAAGAAACGTTACCTCTTTTATTGCCCGTTCCTATTTCCTACTATTTTTACTTCATGACTTTATTTTAAGAAATGATAAATTTTTATTTAGATTAATTTTTATTCTAGAGAAATCTATAGCAGAGTTTATTCTCACTTTAATATACCCATGTATGTATCAAAATTAAGACAGTTTATTTAAGTAATGTATTATCTTTTAAACGTCGTCAATATCCATTCGAGTACATCTAATTTCCTTCATACTAGAACGATGTGTTGTCATTTATTAATTTTTATACTCATGAGAATTTACTTTTACGGTCACTTCAAAGTATTTGGAATTATTCAGAAATTGTTTATAAATTTTCTTTTATTCCTATTCTTCTTCTTCTTTCTCTTTCCTTAAGACTTAGTCTGATTTGTTATACTCTTGATCTCTTTCAGCCTCTTGGGAAGCAGATGTCCAGCTCTCGCACCATCTTTTGAGAGGTCCACCGGGGGTCTCCTTGTACTCGGCTTTTCGTCCTTTGCCCATTTTGCCCAACGATCCTCTGTCATTCTGTCGACGTGGTCTCTCTAATATCGTCGTCTCGATCTCGTAAACTGCACCACATCTTGAATATTGAGATCCGCTCTTATATCTCTGCTTCTAATTTGGTATCTCAAGCTTACTCCCTTAATATTCCTCAATGTCTCAGCTCTGCTGCCCTCATCCTGCTCGTCGCTTTTGTTGTATCCGCTCGAGTTTCCACTGCATATGTGAGTACAGGTCTCACGGCGGTCTTATACTGCGTGTCCCAGAAATAAAAAGACGGAGTAGCAAAAATCGGAAGCTAGATTGTGTAAAAACGTACCCTCAAAATATCAAGTCTTTATTCGTGCGCAGACGGCAGAAAAAAAAATAATAAAGAATTCAATTGGCCTTACGCCGACTCTGGTCGATTTGCGGTATAGAATTGCACACATACATGCATTGGCGGCTGGTCGGTAATAAAATCGCGCGGCACACGACAAAAACGTATGTATTTTTGTAAATAACATCCATTGTCAAACAGCACAATGGATGTTATTTAAAAAAAATACATAAGTTTTTGTTGTGTGGCCCGCGATTTTATTACCGACCAGCCGCCAATGCATGCATGTGCAAGGGCGATAGATAGATCGATGTACAGTTTGTTATTACCCGCCGATGTGAGTTGACACATAGTTATCGACATGGCTTTTACGACGCAAGAATTATGGGATATGGTGTATCTCTACGGTGAAGTAGGTGGAAATGGAAGAGCTGTTGAACGTTTATACGCCGAACGTTTTCCTAATCGCAGGCGTCCGTCGTATCAAGTGATTATGGACACGGTGTTTAGGTTACGCGAACAAGGCACACTACTCCCACGCTACGAAGGCAGGGGCCGTGAAAGAACACGGAGAGTTTTACATGCGGAAGAGCATCTCCTGGATGTGGTAGATAGGGATCCAGGTATAAGCACGCGATCTGCAGAAAGACAAGTCGGAGTGTCCCGATCGACAATTCATCGACCCTCCGCGAGAATTTGCTGTACCCATAGCACCTACAACGGGTTCAAGCTTTAGCACAACAGGACCGTCCCGCACGTGTTAGATTCTGTACCTGGTTTCGACGAAAACAAGCTAGAGATGTGGACTTTTGTGCCAGCCTACTATTCACGGATGAATGTTGTTTCACCCGAAATTGTGTGTTAAATGTTCATAACGCACATTATTGGAGCGATGCAAACCCGCATGTAATACAGCAGGGTCATTTCCAACACCGCTTCTCAATAAATGTTTGGGCAGGAATTGTCGGTGATAGTCTGCTTGGACCGCACATACTACCTGCACGACTGACCGGAGAGAGTTATTTAGAGTTTTTGCAGAATACGTTGCCGGAATATCTCGACGATGTGCCTCTGCAACTTAGAAGACAACTCCGGTTCATGCACGATGGCGCGCCTCCACACATTTCATTGGCAGTGCGCAATTACCTCAATGTTTCATATCCTCGATGGATTGGACGTGGAGGACATACACCATGGTCGGCGCGCAGTCCGGATTTAAATCCATTAGATTTTTTTTTTATGGGGGTATACGAAAACATTGGTGTATGATGGGGATGAGATTGCCACAGAAGAAGATCTTCGGCAACGTATTTTCACAGCTGCGAGGCGTATTATACGTGGGGAACCAGGTACCTTCCAACGAGTGCGTGGTAATTTTCTCCGACGGATTGACGCCTGTCTTCGTGCGCACGGCGGACACATAGAGCACCTTCTAAAATATCCACCTGCTTCACTTTCACAATCGGTTCTTTTCAGGACCACCATATTACTTGTGTTAAAAAAAAGGAGGAGGAATAGATACTTTATAATAAATGTCACACCATTAATTACTTTTTACACCTGCTAGAAAAAAATAATTACATTTTGATATTTACTACGATTTATTGAATATTCTAAAATAATAATAATCAGCTGTTTTCGACTACAAACACATTAAAGGGCAACAACCTTCCTATTTTAAAAATAAAAACAATCTTTTATTGTCTGCAATAAACTGAGTCAGTCGCCCATCTGCGTCAACAATCGAATACATAGCTGCGTTATTTAGATGCAACCGGCAAAAAAATATGTTTTATTGTGAATGAGTATGATTTAACATTTTTTTCCTATTTTATACAAATAAAAGCGTATTTTTCTTTGAATGCGTGTTCGTTTCTATTTACAAATGAGCATTCTTACGTGTGCCAGGTCCGTAATGTAATTTTTTTATTTAAAAAAATAACAGAAAATTAAATTTTTAATTTCTTCGTTAATGCGGCATATTTGGGCCTGTTCTGTTCGGACTTTACATACCTGCTACTCCGTCTTTTTATTTCTGGGACACCCTGTATAAGAGGACTTTGCTTTCAGTGAACATGTATTTGTTCCTCCATATGAGGTCCCTCAGATAGCCAGAGATTCTTGAGACTTTGTTCACTTGGGTTCTGACTTCCTGTTGTAAGTTTTTGGAGCTCGTTATCTCAGCTCCTAAGTGCGTACATTGCATACATTGGTGGATGGGTTTGTCGTTTACAGACAGTTTACATCTAATGGTCTCTTTTGCTATGACCAGTTATTGTGTTTTTTCTATAGATATCTTCATATAAAGGTTCTCCGCTCTTGTTTGAAACCTATAGCAGTCGCTGTAGATCGTCCTCGTTATCCGCCATCAAAATTACGTCGTCAGCGTAGCATAGTATCTTTATCGATTCTTGTCCCATTCTGTATCCTCCATCAACTTCTTTTACACTATGAATTATTTTATCCATAATGAGGTTGAACAAGATTGGACTCAAACTATCTCCGGCGGATTCCAGTTAGTATTAGTACTTGTTCTGTAAATCGCTGTGATGTTTTGATCTTTGTGGTGTTATTTTTATTGAGCTCTTTACGCTAATGTAAGGTACGGGTATCCTGTTTTCCTGGAGTATATCTATGATGTCAGCTATATGTATTCTGTCGAACGCTTTCCTGAGATCTATTAGGCAGAGAAACAAAGGTTTATTATATTCGAGAGATTTTTCAATCACTTGTCTGAGGATGAAGATTGCATCCACTGTCGATCTATTCTGTCTGAAGCCTTGTTATTCATCGCTTATTTCTATTCTGTTCGTTATTTTTGTTGTTATAATTTTTGTGAACAGCTTCCTTATGCTGGCTAGTAAAGACATTATTCTACAATTTTCCGGATCGTTCTTGTTTTCCTTTTTATAGATTGGTATTGTGATGCTGTGTTTCCAATCAGTAGGCACATTTTGGGTCGAGATAATTTTTTGGAATAATAGTGTGATTGATGTTTCCATTTGAAGTCCTCCGGGGCCTTTCTATATTTCAGTCTTAATAGTGCTTTATGTACTTCGTCCTGTGTTATGTTATCTTTTTCCGAAAGTTGTTCTGTGTCGCTGTTGTCCTCATTATATTCAATGTCACTGCTCTTGTCTCATATAAGTCTCTTACATGCGTTTCCCATTCTCTTGAAGTAATGATGTTTATTTGTACTTCTTCGGTTACTGCTCTCTTTCTATTCCTTAGTGTGTTCCAAATCCTTCTCTATTCCCCTTATACATCATGTTCTATGTCTGTAGAGGTTTTTTCCCAGTATGTCTTCTTTATTTCTCTTATGGCATCATTTACTCTGTTTCTAATCGTTTTATACTCTTGTTCTTCTGCTTCTATATCTGATGTAAGCTTCTTTTTTTGCTTTGCTAACGTTTTCACTTCGTCTGTATACCATTGCTTCCTGTTTTTCTTACCATTTATGCTCACTTTCCTTATTTCGAGTGCCTCTGCGGTACCTACTATTATGTTGGTTTTGATCTTATCCCGCATTTCTTCGGCGTTCTCTCCCTCTGCTATCGGGTTGCAAGCAATTTTTTCATTTAATCTGCTCTGATGTAATGTTTTTGTTGAACAGTCAATTAACGATTCCACGTTGAATTTTTCAATATACAATTCTTCTTTTGGAGGTTAGCTTTGAAACGATACTTACATAGAACTAGACCGTGCTCTGTACCAACATTTGCTGACGTGTCTGTGTTATTACGTCTAGTATTTGACTCTGGTCTATTGTCCTGTTGGTGATAATGTATCATTGTATTTTAATCTCTTGTGTTACCAAAGGTATATTTTTGTTGGTTTTTGTGTGTATAATAGTAGTTTATACAACGAGTCAATAATGACAGTTATTATCCCCGAGAGCTGAATTTACGAACCGAGCCGCATAAGCGGCGAGGGAGTAACTCAGCTCGAGGGAATAATAGTCATTATTGCGAGTTAGTATACACTACTTTATCGACGACTAACTGAAAATTACTTAAAAAAATCGAAATAATTAAACGAAAATCTCAGATTACTATATCAATATGACGTTTGACGGTTAGACAGTTAGTAAAATGGCCGGACTTGTCTATCGTTACTACGACAACGTTAGGAACGGTATGTTCTTATTGGCGAAATGCAGGGAATAATGGTAACGTTATGGCCCATTATTCCCTCGTCGAATTTCATTATTCTCTCCGGGTACTATGAGTGTTATTATTAGCCAATAGTGATTAATATAATACCTGTTATATTGTTTAGTCGTCGATAAAATGTATTATTAATTGGCAGTTCGTTTTGCGCGCAGTGTTATTAGCATTTCTCCATCGTTATTGATGACGTATTCGTTACACCTTTGCATTATACCTGGTAGAGTTGTATTGCCGATCCTTGAGCTGAAGTCTTCCATTATGAAGATTTTAGATTTTCCGGATAGTTCGTTTAGAACCTGCTGTAGTTCTTCGAAGAAGGCAGTCCGCTCTCCTTAAAGCATGTTTATATCTGGTGCATACTTGCTTATAAAGTACGTTTGTGTTGTTTCGGTTTTAAGAGAATGCACATGATGACATATTTATGCAGTTTTCAAATTTTTCGTATATTAAGATTCCTACTCCGGCTTGTGCTCTCTGGTTCTTTTCTCTACACTGTAAAATAGTATATAATTTTGGTATCCTCTATCCCTTTTCCTTTGCTTTTTAGCTCCGATAATGCGCATATTTCAATATTGTGTTTATTTAGTTCCATTATAAATTCCTGGTCTCTGCTATACCATGGTGTTATATTTCAGCTTCCAATTCGTAGTCTTTTCAATTTCCATAGTCGTTTTTTCCGTTGTCTCGCCGTATCGTTGTTCCGTAAGATCTATCCGGCTTTTCCCGAGGCTGTATTAGTAGTACTTTGAGCATTATATCTTTATCCGGGCTTGGGACCGGCAACAGCGCACTTGGAGCTACTCAATCCATCCCAGAGGTCTGCAGGCGGGGTTTCTTCTGATTTTGAAGAATTTAATTTTGAAATTCCTTCGATTAATTTAACATGTTAATTTAAAACATCTATAGCATCAGTCTTACTAAAATTATTTGGAAATAATCTTGTATATACTTGTGACTTGTGCTTTCAGAGAGTTGCAACACTGGCTCTGAGCTTCGGTAGTTCTAGCAGTGTCCTGAACGCGATTGCTTAGTGCCAGCTCTCGATGTAGCTGTCGCACTTTTGTCTAGCGAAAAAAATTTGGCTTTATGACTTAGCGGGTGTACAAGAGAGCGGTTAAAACTTAAATTTGAATCATGTGTATAATATAATCAATATATATTAAATTATGCCCACAATAAATCTTAAATAGTGCCTAATAATTCTGATTTTGATCACTGTAATACTAAATTTAATCAAACATTTTAACACCTGCTACTGAAACTTAAGAGCTGCACATTAATGTTTATTTATGGGCTTTGTCGCCTGTAAATGGTCTTTTCCGTTAATTTGTGAAATACATAAGTATTGACTTGTTTAAACTTTTTTCCTGTGTATAAGTATGGATACCTACATAATCAATCAGATAACTTCGGGCGGACGCCAATAATGAGCACTTGCGAGCACTAGATGAATATAACGAAGAGAATCGCGTAGTGAGCACTGAGTAATAAAGGGGTAGTGAAAGTAGTGAGAAAGTTCGTACAGAAGCAGGACTTTTTTTGTAGAAATCAGAGAAGCATGAGAGTAGAGGGCTGGCATCTTAACCAATCGAAAAAAAGCGCGTAAAACAAATAGAAATATTAAATGCGTGATGGTAAATAAGATATTTAAAATTTGATGTTTGCATGAAAAGTTTATCTGGGGAGATGGTTCTAGATTTTTATTGCACTACTGCTGCTTTAACAAAAGAAAAGGAATTCTTTTTTTTTTTTTTTTGAAAAAATATGTAACAAAAGCAAAATTTGGCTCTCTATGCGATGTTTTAAAATATATTTTAATTCTTAAAAATTAATAATGCAAAACGTAATTGTGTGCAAATATTGCTTTTAGATTTTATAGCAATTCAAAAGTAATTTTATAGCCACATAATAGTTAACATAAAATTACAATTTTAATAAACAAAACACCAATAAAAACAAAAAATAGTACGCATTGTCAAAGCAAGCCTAGAAGTTCTTTAAACTGAGTTTTAGGGACTATTGTAGCTTTTTTAAAGAAAATTACATGGTTTTCACCTAATTCTTGAAAATCGACAATTTTGACCATACCAGTATACGTACTATCGATATTAACAAGTTCTTTGACAAAAAAAATATGTTTGCTATTATTGACGCTTTGATGTGTGGTAATAGCGGATATGCGCGATTTCTAGACCTTAACCATTGTGTTGCCACTACTATCAACCCTATTAACCCCATACAATAACCCGGCTAACGGAAAAATGATCTTATACGTAGTAATTTTGGGCATTTAATTTCTAAGATCACATATACACCTTTTATCTTATCGTAATGCAGATCTAACTACAGTTTTGATACATGTACAACATGTGCATTGATTTAAAAATAGTATTTCCTTTTCATATTTGAACAAAAGCTCTAAAATTTTGTAGAATTTAAAATCAGTATTTGATTAATAATAGTTCTTATTTATAATTCTCTTTTATTACTTTATAATTATTCGCCGAGATGGTTTGCGAATACGTCTAAATTAAGACCAAATTCCTTTACAGCTACATATTTGTGACATACTATCTAGAACGATTATATCGTAGTCGTCAAGTTTTAATTTCGGTTTACACTTCTATCGCATGCAGAATATGACCTTATAATATGCAGCGATGCCTGGTTGCTAACAGTGGTGGGAGAGCAACGCAGTGTCGATGTCGGGGGACTCTCACGCGAGTGTACTCTCGGCAGCCTCGCTTATGTTTAACTTTAGTTTAATTCGTCGCGCTCTTTTCCTCTTTCTACTTTCGTATCAGAAATTAAAATATGTCGACCCCGGTATATCGTTTGTTAATATTTGTTCTTTCATTAACGTGGAAGAAAGACCAAAAGTAACACTTATCTACGGAGAAGCAATTTTTCGCTAATATATCACAAGTTATTCATTTCTCACAGATTTACTAAAGGTATGAACACATGGAGCTTAATTTAGAATAACTGGGATTGGGACTAGCATTTTTACTATTATCGAAAAACAGTTTTATTTTTCGGATAATAATTAATTTATTAAGAATATTGGACTACTGAATACTGATTTTAGAACACTGTTTTATAACGAAAACGATTTTGTAAATAGACCAGAAGTAACGTTTTACACTGTTATAGCTTTTTGCAACTATTTGCCAAAGTATTCAATGTAAATAAATTTATGAAAAATGAAATTAATTTAATTATCGATAATAATATACTTGGCTATATTTCACACAGTTTTATTAGAATTTTCTAAGATATGTTTCGGCTGTTATGCCATTATCAAAACGTTCTTATTTAAGTTTTAGATAAGAACTCTTTTATAATGACATAACAGCCGAAACATATCTTAGAAAATTCTAATAAAACTGTGCGAAATATAGCCAAGTGTATTATTCTCGACAATTAAATTAATTTATTAAAATGTTTCACCAAGAAGTGTCTGCAACATCAATTAAGAAAATTGAAAATGTGTTCTACATTCAATTTGGAGCAACATTTTCTCTCAAATTTGGACCAATCACACAAAAATCGTTTCATCAATTTATTTCATCTGGGTTCTTGATCTTTAATACTAACTGTAATTGATTAGCTACTATTATGGCAAATATTTCTTATTATAACCCAGACGGACCAAGCCCCATCTATTAGTTTTTGATTTTGGACAATGATATTGGATTTGTTTAGTTACTGGGCTGCCATTTGTATTTTAGCGAATTTTACCTTTTACAATTTGTCAAATTTAATATTATAATCTCATAAAAACAATGTAAAGGTTTTGTCGGCAATTATTATGCAAATAACGGGTTTATGTAATTGATTGACGGATTGAAATTGAAACAATTCTACTATGTATATATAATGGTTAAGACGCCCCTATCGGAGCTACACCTCTTCTAGAAGCTTTCTAGATCCTTTGTCTCGGGGTGGATCGGCCCCCATCCTACTTTTTATATCCTCTGGCTTATTTCTCTCCATAACTTTCTATCCTTTACTTTTTCTTGCCAGTTTTTAATGCCTGCTCCTCTTAAATCTTCCACCACTTCTTCCAGCCACTTTGACCTCGGTCTACCTCTTCTCCTCTTTCCACTCGGTTTTCATTCTAATAATATTTTGGTTGTAGTTTCTTCCCCAAATCTCCATACATGTCCCAACCACTTTATTCTTTGTTGCTTTATTTTCCTTACTATATCATCTCTCCCTATTTTGCTCTGCAGTTCGCTATTGGTTCTTATTCTGTATTCATTATCTGCTGTCTTAACTGGCCCCATTATTGTTCTCAGTATCTTCCTTTCAAATATTCTCCAGTTCTCTTCATCTTTTTTGGTCATTGTCATTGTTTCTGCCAAATACATCAGCACTGGTTTTATCATGGTATTATATATTCTTATTTTGTTCTTTTTGGACAAATTTATGTCCTTCAACAATTTCTTGTTTGCATAGTAAGCTCTATTTGCCGACATAACTCTTTCTTTATTTTTGACATCCCTATTTCCGTCGTTTGTTATTACGATTCCCAGATATTTAAATTTATCCACCTCCTCAAATGTCAAGTTCTCTATTTTAATTCATCTGTTCCCTTTCCCTTTCATTCCAGTTCCCATCAACTTCGTTTTTGTTTCATTGATCTTCAAACCCAATTTATCTCCTTCCCTTATTATTTCTAGCATTGTTTTGATCATTATCTCTCTTCTTTTTGTTATGACTACTACATCATCTGCATATGCTATTATGTGACTTCCACTTGATCTTAAAGTTCCACTGTTTATTTTTCTTGTTACATACTCCAAGGCCAGATTGAACAAGGTTGCTGACAAAGCGTCGCCTTGCCGGACTCCTCTATTTATCTGGAACTCTCTCGTTTCACCTTTGGATATTTTCACACTAGCCCGTGTCGATTCCAGAGTCATTACTACAAGTCTTCTTAGGTTCGCTGGTACTTGTAGTTCCTTCATTGCGGTTATAAGTTTTCTCCTTCTGATATTGTCAAATGCTTGCTGAAAATCCACAAATAACAACCCCAGTTTCATATAGTGTTCATATGCTCTTTCCGTTATTTGTTTTACATTATGCACCGCATCTGTTGTTGATTTTCCTCTCACAAATCCACACTTGTACTGTCCCATAATACTTCTCATTATGTCGGCTATCCTTCTTTGTATTATTGATGATAGTATTTTGTATGTCGTATTTAATAGTGTTATCCCCTTGTAGTTTTTACAATCTTGTTGGTCTCCTTTCTTATGCAATGTCACTATTTGTCCTAATTTCCATTCGTTCGGCATCTTTTCTTCATCGTATATATGTTCTTGTAATCGTTCTCCTCCATATTTTAATAGTTCGTTATTTATTCCATCCTTTCCCTCTTCCATTTCTGCTAGCTTTTATAACTTCTTTTACTTCTTCCAATGTTGGTTCATGTACCACAACTTTGTCCTCATCTTCCTCATATATTTCTTCACTTCGTTGCCTGTCGTTAAGTAGTCCCTTAAAGTATTCCGCCCATACTTCCTTATATTGCTCTTCACATTCAACTACTCTTCCCCTACTATCCCTTATGCCACTCCCTTTATGCTTATATACTTTATTGTGTTCATTGATTTTTTGGTAATACCGCTTGGTATTCTTCTTCATACTTTCTTCTTCGATGGTCTTCATCTGCTCTTCCACCCACTCTCTTTTACTTCTTCGTATAGTTTCTTTACATTCCTTCCTCATCTTCTCATATTCGATTCTATCCTCACTTTTATCCGTCCGTAACCATTTGGTTCTTGCTTCCACCTTCCTGACTAGTATGTCTTGACAAGTCTCATTATACCACTCATTCCTCTTTTTCTTTCCTCTTCTTCCGATACATTTTTCTGCTGCTTCATTAAGACATTTCTTGATATTTCTCCATCTTGTTTCTGTATCATTTACGTCTCTTCTTTCGCTCATCAACTGCCTCTCTATTTCTTTTCTGTATTCCTCTCTTACTTTTTCGTTACTTAATTCCTCTATGTTCCAATCATTACTCTTTTGTTTAATTTTCATTGTATTCTTTATCTTCAATTTAATTGTCGTTGTCACCATAAAATGATCTGAATCTGCGCATGCTCCTCTATACGTCCTAACATCTGTTATCGACGATTGCTTCCTTTTATTGACCAGCACGTGATCTATTTGTGTTTGCGTTTTCTGATCTGGTGAGTTCCATGTTACTTTGTGTTGTCTTGGATGCTCATACTTAGTACTACTAATTACCATGTTTGTTCGTTCTGCTAGGTTACATAATCTATATCCGTTGTCATTTGTTTTGTTATGTATTGTATATTTTCCGGCTACTTGTCTATTAGATTCCTCCCTCCCTATCTGTGCATTCAGATCACCCAATACTACAATGGTATCTTCTTTTGGTATTTTTTCAATTTCCATTTCCATTTCTTCGTAGAATTTGTCCTTTATTTCTTCATCTGCTGTTTCTGTGGGTGCATATATGTTTAATAATGATAATTTGAGCGGTTTTGTATCCAGTCTCATGTAAACCATTTTTCAGTTTATTGGTCTGAATTCCAGTACACTCTTTCTTAATTTTCCTAGTATCATGAATGCTACTCCTTTCCTTTCTTCGCCCGAATACATCACTGTAAAATTCTTTTTATCTATTCTCCCTTCCCTGCAATTTTCCTGGTACCAACATTGTCATCACATTCCATGTGCTTATTCTGATTTTCTTATTTCTTTGCTTCCGCTTTCCGTTGTTCATGTTCTTCCCTCCCAATTTACTATTTATTTTTTCATCGTTTACTACCATCTTACTATATATTTCATGTCCGTTCCTTTGCCAAGTCAAGTCCATCGTTCCCTCACCAGATTTTCTTTTTGTTAGTTTTTTGTAGGTTTTTGCACCACAGTTTTTCCATCTTCATCCCAGTACATTTTCCTTCCATCAACTTTTATTTTCATGTATCATACTTTTACATTCATTCCCTCTTCTCTCATTTTCTTGGCCATTAATCTCAGTTTCTTTTGCACATCCCTCTCTTGCTTCGTTAGATCACTATCAATATACAAGGTGTCTCTAAAAGGTCTTTAAACAACTCTACCACGTATTTTTCGGACCAAAATAAACCGATTTAGCAAAACTTCGCTTAGTCAAAGTTGCTTAGTTTGTGCGCAATACGGTCCTGAAGTTGCAGTTGGAAAATTGTTTTTTTGTTATAAATTTGAAACGGCTGGAGCGATTGCGCTAAATTTTGTCACGTTTATCAATTCAAAAACGACGTCAAAAGACGTGTACATAGTTTAAAGAGACGTCTAAACGGCCTAAGACACGTGTACACGGCTTAAAGATACATGTACATGGAGCACACAGTATGCGCTGCCGTCCTCTAGTTAATGTTCTCAAATCTTAAAATGCGATTTTTGAGAAAACGATGCAATTTTTCGAGTCTTACCAAGAGTACCTTTTTTCTTGTACTTAAGACACTTAATCTAAATTTTATAGACAAACTCTTTTTTATCCATTGGCGTAGAAAATGGAAATGTTTTAATATTTATAAACGCAGGTTCTCCGCCTATGGATTGATTACTATCACAATTTTGATACAGAATTTCTTGACTCATAAAACTATGTAAACGTGACAACATTTAGCGCAATCGCTCCAGCCGTTTCAAATTTATAACAAAAAAACAATTTTCCAACTGCAACTTCAGGACCGTATTGCGCACACACTAAGCAACTTTCACTAAGCCAAGTTTTGCTAAATCGGTTTATTTTGGTCCGAAAAATACGTGGTAGAGTTGTTTAAAAACCTTTTAGAGACACCTTGTATATTTCTTTTCCTTTCAATTTACTTTTACTTTCAAGTACTTCCATTTTTCCCTCAAAAGTTTCCATTGCCACAAATATTTTATCGTGATTAATCTTTCTCACTTCTTTAATTTTACTTTCTATTCCCAGCTCCATCTTCATCCATTCCTCCATCAGTCTGTTCAATTCTCCGTTCCTCTCTTCTATTTTTTTCCGGTTACAACTATATTATTTTTTCGTTTCTCCTTCTCCATGTTTTCCACTTTCCTTTCTAAATTTTTAAATTTATTTTTCAGCTCTTCATATTTTTGTTCCCATTTCTGATTCATCTCTTTTATTTCATTTCTTAACGCCTTTATTTCCTTATTGCTTCCCTCCAATTCGTTTCTCATTTCGCTCTGACCCTTTCTAACCTGTTTTACCTCTTCTAACACTTGCTTGCATATTTCCGTAACGCCTTTTTTCTTTCTTGTATCCGAACTCACACTTTCCGAATCAGACATTTTATCGAAGTCCTTGATCCGACTCTGTTCCCCTGTTTACATTCACGAACCTCTTATATTCGTTTTTGTTCTGCCTCTCGCATGTGTACGCGCAAAAAGCAAATCCCAGTCCACCCGTCGGAAACCTTGCTTTTATCGAAACACAGCGATTCTTATTTGAAATATTATTTTGGTATTTTTGTTCCTACCTTGCTAATGTTGCGATTTCTCTATTTTATGTATTCCTCTTTTAGACAATAGATTTTATACTGTTTATCAATTTATTACTAGTAACTACACATATATTTGGGTTTTATTACGGAGCGACAAATCACCAACCTTTATCTACACAAGCCAGAGCCGAACTCCAATTATACTATGTAGTCCACTATAAACAGGAAATCAAGTTCCATAAGTATACTAATGCTGATATGTTGCAATAGAATCTTAATATTTTTTTCAATATTTCAGAGTAAAGGCTCGCCCCACAGGAAGAGCTACGCTTTGATGTTCGCTTATATTCACTATCTTTATTACTAAAAATAGTGACCTTTATTTAAAATGTACGTTGACAGAGAGGGGCGCATATGCTATATTTGCAACGGTAGATATGTCGCGAAGTGTTTCATACCAAATTCAAATATTTCTATAAATTTCATCAAATTTTAAGAATAACAAAAAAGAATGTAAATTATTATTATAGCGGTAATAAATATATTGATATTATCTAAAACAGTATATATCAGTCATAAAATTAAAACTATTTTTAGTCGATGAGCACCTTCATTACTTATATTTGGCATATTAAGTAAATGAAATATATGTATAATGTACTATCATTATTTGACAGGAAAATTGGAATTAAACCAAAATAATTCACAAAATTGAGTTGTAGTTATAGAAAATCATACGGTTAATCGGTAGGAAATGTAACCACGAATTACATAACAGAAGAATCTTTAGGACATACTCTATATCAACATTATATATGTAAAAAATGAGGTGTGGCCACCACACTACTTTCTTATACGTATCAGAGTTTCAAATTATAGAATATTCAGATTTTTTTTATACAAAAATTATTCAAAATCCTATTCTACGTACTTCTATTCTCTTAATAAATCTTTATAGAATGCATATTTGGCGAGATATTCGAAAGAAAGTGCTAATCGCAAAGAGTAAAAGTGCTACTTCCGGTCCGAATTTTGAAATTTCATACATACAAAAAACATTTCAAATCCAGCTGTAAATACTTTTGTACTCTTGACAAATATATATATAATGCATAATTACGACATATTAGCAAAAATCGTTATTCGATAAGAATAAAAGTGTTACTTCCGGTTCGAATTTTGAAATTTTGTTTATACAAAAGGTATTGAAAATTAAGTTCTAAATACTTTTATACTCGTGACGTACCTGTCTAAAAAGCATAACTTGCGAAATATTCGCAAGAAACTGATTTTCGATAAGAGTAGAAGACCTTTTTTCGGTAGGAATTTCGAAAAAATTTTTTAATAGAATTCTTCTTAAATTTAATTTAGAGTATATTTGAATTCTTTATAAATTTGTTTAAACTTAGTAATTGACGAAATATTGGCAAAATTCAATTTTTTTGCTGAAGTAAACTGCTACTTGCGGTCTACCGATTTTACTGAAACACTAATCAGATCTCAAGAGGGAGATTGTACACGTAAATACAAAATTTCGAATTGATATCTACAGCGGTTTGACCGCTATCGTGGTCAGAGGGAGAGAGGGATTTTTTAAAAACCATTTTGTCGATATCAGGGGACTTCAAAACGTGGACATCTGCAAAAAACTCGAGGTCGAAAATTTTCGTCATCACAATACTTCCTTATACTACGTATAAGAAAGTAAAAAGACATTTCCAGCAGCAGTAAAATGTAATTTAATTCTTATTACAGAGTTTACTGAAATAATATTAAAATACTGACAGAAAGAAATAACGGAAATTAAACAATGTTAATGGTTAAAACACTTTTCCATACTAATAAGCGATCCTGTACAATAATTTTGAGAAAAAATGAAAGGCATCCGCTTCACATCTCGAGGACTATCCAACTTAAGTTTTTACCTTGCACTGCAGCCAATGCAGTTTATTGTGCTGAGCCTATATGGTTTATGACATCCACTCGAGTGTAATTGAGTATCTCTGGGTGTATGTTAATTTGCTTGTGACCCAGTGCTTCACAGTTTGCTACGATATAGCTGACAGTTTCTGATTCCTGATTGCATAGTATGCAGTTAATGTTTGCTTCATATAGGTCCATCTTATTCAGATGCACATTTACAGGTGCTTGACCGGTTTGACGATCAGTTGTAATTCGCAACCGGTCCCTGCCCCGTGTAGTGGTTCTTCAGCTACATGGTTAGCAAATTTTTTTTATCATGAATTTGACTGGGAATTGTTATTCGGTAATTAAAATGCTCTTTATAATCCCAGTCTTTGATATGGCTTCGTGTTATACATTTTGGTATACCCAGACCCTGTTCTGGGCTGAAAATTTGTGTTTCTGATTTTCTCCGAGTGAGTCAACAGCATTTTCGTTGCTCTCAATCTTTTTATATCACCTTCTGTGTTCTGACACTCTGAATTGTTTTACCTTATTATCGTCCGTCATCTTTTTTACTTTTTCGAAGTAATCCATAAAAGTCTTGACGACAATTCTTGCTTAGTGTAGGACATTGGAGTATGGCATACATCTCTATAGAGATGCATACTTTTACAATGGGCAGCATTCGCCCTGACTAGCATGTAACGAAGTTCCTTCGTTAATTGCATCAAAATAACATTTTTAAATTCATATTTAATTTATTTGTAAATATCAAATTATCTGTATGAATGTTATTTTGTTCAAATGTTAATATTGTATCGTGTGAAATGAGTCAACCTGTATATATGGTCAATAGTTTGTAATAATTCTTGTTATTCACTTATTTTTAAATGGAAAAATACCGAATGCCTACGTCATGCTCAGAGTCGCGTGTTTCATGTCAGTATCGTGTGCAAATTTTGTATTTTGAACTGTTTCTTACTTATGTACGTAGACGATTCTAATCATATAAAAGACCGTCCTGGAGTTCGTCTCATTCACTTAGATCTCCGACCTACCTCGACTCCTATGCCTGACTTTATTCAGCCTTTGATGGCGTGGAAAAGACCAGGATATCCCTCACAGACCGTTCTGTATTCAGGTCGTTGTATCATGGAACAGACGCTCTAAATCCATTTGTTCTCATCCGCATACTTCTTTCTTATTCAGGCTTGACGTCGTGAAAAGATTGAGTATTACCGTTTAGAAACCTACAATCCTTCACGATCAGACTTTGATGTCGTGATCTCAATAAACCTGAGATTAATTTTAATTACAATTTCAGATTTTACAACCGTTAATCTAAGATATTTTGTATTAACCCGCACCGTGTATTTGTATTTATGTTTTGCCGCAAAGTTAACGAACCGATGCCAGCGATATTTTATTCCGTAATAGAAACGTTAATTTTATCGTTGTTTTCCGAGGTTGAAATATTCTTTCAATGAGCACGTCGTAACACGGAAATAACTTCCAGAACAATTTATTTTAACCTAGTTACTTATATTAATTCGAGTTGACAGAGACATATCTTTTGTTTATTAAAAATAATAGAAATGTATTAGGATCTATTAGTGACATTTCAGGGGCTAGATTTGATTGCATATTTGATCCTGTGTTAGTTTACAATAAACGAAAACTCTTTTGTTATTACTAACTTGTCATGATATAAGGATATCAATAAGGCAGATTCGAACCATAATTAATCATGTACGTGTAGATGACTTTGTGTAAATAGATGTAAATAAAATGAGTATGAATATTGATATTGTTTTTGACAGATAATAAAGTCTATTTTTAGATAAGTTTCCGCACGTGTTTTTTTTTACTGTTTTCTTTTCACCTGTCCGTCAGTAATGAATTTAGTAAGTGTATAATTAATTCAATAAGCAATAAAGAATATTAAAACAAGATACTCACGGTAAATCTCCACTCAGCTAGCTGTAGAGTTTTGTATTCACATGTCTAAATATAACGACACTTCACCTGCCATATTTGTATTTGTACATAGTACCAACCGGGCATAGTCGCGAAATATTTTATCACCAAAAGGGACGTCTAGAATTTCGTGACAGTGGGGCCTGTGAGCATAGGCAACCCAAGATACTCGTGTTCATATCAATATTTTTCTTTATATTGACAAGATATGTTGAATACTAGTCTTATAACATTTGATCCGTTTAATATTAGAATTGTTTAAATAGGGAGCATGTTATAAGCAGAGTAAATTTTTATTTTAGTAGCAGCCGCAATTTTTGACTCATCTATGTACCGGGTCCCGTCTACTAATATCCTGCATAAAATTTTCCCATTTAAGGCTTTCTGGAATAGTCAGCTCAAATGGCTTCTTAAAACAATGTCGTGTTTTCTACTACATTTTGAAAGTATTATGATGACTAAGAATGTCAATCTCGAGATTTTTTCAGATGTCCCCTGATGACGAAAAAATAGTTTTTACAAATATACCCCTTTTTATTTCTCTGTCTTTCTCTTTCTCTCTCCTCCTCTCGCTCCCTCTCCTCCCTTCTCACTCTCAGTGTATGAGACCACGATAACGACCAAACGGTGAATTCTATTAATATCAAATATTTAGAAGTTTATTTTTCCTCTCAAGACATGGAAATATCAAATTTTGCCAAGTTTAAACGCATTTCTAAAAAAAAAGTACTCAACACTAAACTTGAGAACAGTTTTATATTTAAAACTTCATTTGGAATAGCTTTTGTAGAAGAATGCTTACAAAATTCGGATTGGAAGAGATACTTTTACTTTGACCAAAAAAGCAGCTATTTGCAAATATCTTACAAATTATGCATTCTACACAGATTTATTAAGAATATAGAAGCATTAAAAGTTTATCCGGAACAAATTTTGTATAGCAATATATTCAAATTCGGATCGCAAATAACAAACACATTTACTCTTATCAAAAACCAGTTCTATTTTTGCAAATATCTTGTAAATGATGCGTTCTGTACAATTTATTAAGGGGATGAATGTAATTAAAATTTACTGTGGACCAACTTTTGTATAATAAATTCTTATGTACAAAATTAGAACTGCAAATACGTACAAAAAAGGCGTGGTGTCCATACCTCATTTTTCGTCCAATATACTGCAGCAAATCTGCTGATTGCACACATATCAACAGCATAGTAATCTCTTACAGTGCTTTTATAAAATATCAAATGGTCTTCGCTTACAACTTCTTCACCGAGTTCATCAGTTCACTGAAATATGGTGTCGCACACAGAATGCACATGGTTATTGTGACTTGTTATCTATATCACGTGCTTTGTGTATATGATTATTCGCATGATCTACTATATGCAGGTGTCGTCTAAGGGCACTGTGACTTGTTTGTATTACCAGGCTCTTTATCTGCACTAATTCCTTCGCTTTCTTGACTAATGTTTGTCTAATAAATTGAATTGGAATTGCGTTAACCCTAAATAGTTTCTTCTTTGCTTCATTCTTATAACTTGCATGCAATTGACGGCTTTTGATCGCATTTGTGCATCATTCAAGTTCACAAGTTGCTCTGATCAATTAGTAGATTTTTATGGTCATTTGTTAGCTAGTAGGTTAGCGATCTCTCTAACGTTTTGATAACATGGTAGTTAACGTAGCTTTAAAATAGCTCGCCTTATCTTTCAAACTGTGTTGACATACCAGTATCAACTTGACGTCTAACTATACTACTGCCAGTGTTATTTTAGTTAGAGTCCTATCTGAATACCGGATATATAAACTGAACAAACCACTAGATCCCTCATTTTATTACCCGTGATGTTCAGTGTTGTCGTCTTTAGGTACTTTCAATAAAGATTTCCTGGCATTGATATGAGGAGGTAAAGATATGTCAACTTATTTAGGGCATGCATTGCATAGGAAAGACGTCAGTCAATCCAACTGAGTTTACAGCACCTTTGAGGTTTTGCTAATGGAACAAAATTTTTCTTCTGTCATGCAACCTTTGTGCAGTGATACCTTTGCTATCCACGCAGTTCAGGTGTTTAAAGCAAGACTCCCACGCCGCCGAGAATACGTATTTATGGACTCGACGCAACAATTTCAAGAAATCATGGAGTCATTTCTTGCTCCGTTTTATGCGATTTGTTGCGAACCACTTTTAATGGCGCTGGTGGCTTTTTCTTCTCATTATTCAGTTCCAAGACTGTAGATAACCATTTGCGTTTTTTTTTCTAGCAACAAAGTACAAGGAGTTATTATATGCTTTACTATATATATATATATATATATATATATATATATATATATATATATATAAATAAAATTAATTCTTGGTCGTTTATAATAAAATATATATCTTTCTCTTGGTGTTAGCGACCTTAAATAACTCAATAATACATAGTTTTAAACGTTTCGACAATTTTTTATTGCCTTCATCAGTAAAACTGTAAAGAAAAATACAAATTTTAATTAAATACAGGAACGTATCACATCTAAGCTTTTGAAACTTACCTATAAAATTTATTGTTTTATGTTATTGTGTATTCATAATACCTGACAAGGTATTTTCAATACCATAAAATATACTTCTTATTAATTTTGTAAATGTTATAGCATTTAGAAATAAAATTAAATCAATCTTTTTTTGAAAAACTGTCAAAAATCAAATTTAGAAATAAATATGGTAAATATGGTAATATGTCTTTTTAATCCTTTTTTAACTGACCTTATCCACAACTTTCTTTCAATGTGCTTTCTTTACTGAACCTGATATAAATAAGATAGGTTCATACTTCTGGCATACTATAAATGCATTACTGCTTCTCCATATTTCTTTCGGGATATCTATTAAACAAACATTCGAAGTACAACTATATGTATAGTGTATGCAGTATCAGATATGTATATTTTCCCCTATAACCGTCTTTCGTGTATGTCAACGTATATTATACCCCGTCCTGTATCGCTACGAAACGACCTTCCGTTTCCGAACATAGCGTGCTCGATTTTACAGAAAAAAATGTTAAAGGGTTGGATAGTTGTTGCGCGGTTATATTTTTAAAGAATTGATTACGTACTTTTTTCTTAGTGTTCCGCTAGAAGCTTTTCGTGTACTGCATGTTTTAACGCCCTTTTTAGTTCTAATTATGATGATTATTATAAAACGTCTAATCTGTTAACATATTATATACATAATTATAGAAAAAAGGAGATTTATATACACTACAACTAGTACATCCATTTTCGTATGAAAAAAGGAGATTTATATACACTACAACTAGTACATACATTTTCGTTCAAGTGATATGTTACGTACGTCTATAGCGAATAAAATAATTAACCTTTAGAGCTACTATTAGAACAACAAAAGTTTGAATGTATATATTACTCTCTAGTTAATACCAATATAAAAATGAACCTATTCAATATTTCAGAAGTTAAAAGGTTTCTTAAAATATAGCTTTAAAATTATATATGTAGTATTGCAAGCATTCATATGGAAAGGTTTGTTAGAGAAAAACATTAAACTACAACTATTTTCAATATGGTGCCTATAAATTGAAATTACTCTTCGTTTGTCTTTATAAATTTGCATTATGAGAATTCAATTTAATAATACACTTATTTTAGAGTATCCTCTTTTAGGACAAGCGCTAATATATAAACGTTTCGTTTTTCTAAAATAAATATTAAAAAAATGTTATATATTCCCATGAGATGTCCAACAAATACAATGCAAGGGACCATTATTTACTAATGGTCAAATATCTGACATTTTATATTATTATTATCCTTTATTATTCAATATTTCCTTATATATATATATATATATATATATATATATATATATATATATATAATAGATGTTTTCCTTGGGAATAGCGGCATACTGCTTTTATATGTTATTACATGTGCAACGTTTCGTTTATTCAATTAATAAACTTCTTCACAGCTAAAACATGATTAAAAATACATATAATTCAGTCTACAAATTCTCAAGTTATCATTTACCTTTGTAATTTTTCTTATTGCTAAATACATAAGTCTATCAATAATTACATGGCATCGACAAACAATTCTGCTATTCACACGTGTGTGCGTCAACTACGAAGTGTCTCTTGTGTTAGACACACCTGTGTACCTAATACTTTTTTTACAAAAACAAAACAAACATCAAACACCAATAAATCCACAATGTTCCTGTTATAGTGATACATTACTGAATGTATATGTATATACAAGGTGTGTATAAATTGGCGGACCCACTACACGTGGCGACATTCTTGGTCAAATTTTGAGTTAAAAGTCCTAATCCTAAAACGATGTATCAGGCTTCCTTTGTCTTCAGAATGAATTTGAAAGAAACATACATTTGGCAACATTGAACACGCATGTGCTAGTTATAATCTTCGGAACATTTTTACACGTCACCATGTGAACCTTACATTTTAAATTTAAAAAAGAAACAAACGAAATAAAATTGGTTTCTTAGATTACATATTTATTACGAAAATATTACAAAGTTTAAAAAATTTTTGATAATATTGACTAATTCTTGATAGAAATCAATGTAATTATTACCTACATAATTGTTCGAATTGAAATCCATCAGTTGGTGGACATAGCTGCAATCTTTGTGGTATCGTTTGTACTATTCGCTCAAGTCTTTCTGGTGTGATTTCTAATACTGCGGCTTCAATTCGGGCTCTAACTTTGTCAGCGTCCTGTGGAGGTGTAGCGTAAACTTTACCGTTAATGAAACCCCAAACAAAAAAATCTAGTGGATTGAGATCGGGGGATCTCGCAGGCCACAAAAGGGGACCGCCACGACCAATCCATCTGTCTGGGAAGTGTTCAGTCAACCAGTCTCTTATATTACGAGCAAAGTGAGCAGGAGCTCCATCATGCATGTAAATCATATTACGGCGTACGTTCAGCGGTATCTCATCAATAACTTGTTCTAAAACATTTAAATATTCACCGGCATCTAGGCGATTTGGTAAGTAAATTGGTCCAACTACCCTGTGGTTTATTATACCCAGCCAAACGTTAACAGAAAACCTTCTTTGGTGACCGTATTCGCGAAATTCATGTGGATTTTCATATGCCCAATGGTGAAAATTATGAGTATTAAACACACCATCTCTGGTAAACATGCACTCATCACTCTAAGGAATACGTCTTAAAAAGTCACCTTCTTCCTGAATTCTATTTAAGATTGTATTGCAATAATTGATTCGAAATAAGTTATCATTTCCGTAAAGAGGCTGAACTTTAGAAACATGGTATGGATGAAGCAAGTTTTCTCGTAGAACCAAATGAACAGTCTTATTACTGGGAATATTTAGTGTAGAAGCTAATTGACGGGTACTCGCAGAGGGATCTTCCTGTATTGTGGCTAAAACTCGCTCTTCTAGTTGCACGGTACGCCTTTGCCTTGGTCGACCTGCGTTCGCATTTCTTGGAAGAAAGGAACCTGTTTCACGAAGTCGTTGGTTCAGCCTTCGAAATACATTTTTACTTGGATGCCTCCGATTTGGAAAACGCACTCGATATTCCTGCCCTGCCATGCTAGCATTTCCACGACAGAAACTGTATATCATGTACTATCGGCATATTCGTTGAACGTTAAATTCATAATAAACAAACAGAACAACTAGTAAACACGAAATCCCGAAAACTGATTAAAACTATACAAATAAACATGAAAAATAAGAAAGTCGAATGAAATAGTATAGATTACAAAGTGTCAAAATTTGACAGTAGTAATGTATTTGACTAGAACAACATTAGGCTGCCTACTTATTGTTTTTCAACGTTGTCAGATGTGGTTTTCGTCAAAATAAGTTAATAAACAAATATTAAAAACAAACTTTAAAATCAAAAAGAAAACTTTAACGAAAGGATAATAACAACAATTCTTCTTTCTTCTAAATTGTAGCTCTTTCTGTCACCAAATATCAAGTAATAATGCTTATTTCAAGACTGAAAGTCCGAACTTTAGGAACCTCGTGCAAAGATATGGAGCATGGTACAACATTTTCGTATTAGGATTTTGGACTCCGAATTTAACGAAGAACATCGCCGCGTGTAGTGGGTCCGCCAATTTATACACACCTTGTATATAGCGTTAGCCAAAACATGTAAAATATACAAAAATTAGAAAAATAATACAAACTTAAAATTACTGGAAGAATACAATTACTATCTTATTACCCCTGCATATACGTTCAATATTTGTAATGCTGAATCGTCTTTAATATTAATAGCATTTTCAGACTTATATACAGGGTGTCCGGGAAAATGTGGGAAATCTCTTGGATACAGATACAACATGAACAAATAAGATGACAAGTTCCTATAAAAAAAATTCCTACAGGCCCCTCCTACGGAGATATGCGTCCCCGAAGGACGCCGCTGGAAATCGATTTTTATTAAATTTCTTTTAAAGTAATTAATATAAATATATATGCAGTGGTGTCTCCGGAGGCACCTTAACGGAATTATTGAAAAACTTCATAAGAGGGTTCAACATGGGCTCCGTGAAGTCTGATACACTCGCGGGCACGACGAATAAGGACTGATGTACCCGCAACAATAACCCAGCCGTGTTCCTTATCACATCACAATGAAACGTGGTTCTCTGTAGAAGTTCCTCCCTAGTGTCGACCGGAGTGGAATACACCATTCTTTTGAGGTGTCCTCACAGGTAAAAATCCAACAGCGTTAAGTCAGGAGATCGAGGAGGCCAGGCAATTGGTCCTCTTCTACCTATCCAAGGATTTGGATAGACGTTATTCAGGTGTTCCCGCACACGAACGCTGAAATAAGGTGGTGCCTCATCGTGCATGAAGTACATGTTTCGGCGGGTTTCAAGTGGTAAGTGCTCTATTAAATCTCGAAAAGCGTTCTGAAGGAACTCCAGATAAAGTTGTCCATTCAATCGTTCGGGCAAAACGAATGGTCCAATCAAAAAATTGTCAATGATTCCTGCTCAAATATTAAGTGATTGGAACTAATGTTGATAATGCGAAAATTATGAAGAAATTCAATAATATGTATTACCTTATTAACTGGAATCGCCCACCAATCTCCCTTAGACGTTGGTCATCATGTTGAAATGCCTTATGGTTTGGTAGAGCATGATTAGGACATCTTTCGTGATATAATCTTCTGGCTTCTAAAGCATTACAAGACGCAAGACCATACATCACATGCATATCTGCATACTCAATAAACAAACGTGTATTCCATACTTCGAATAAATTCAATGTGTCAACGATGTGATGACAAGTTCTAAAATGCCGGATATTTTATTTATTTCGTACGTTTACAACAGCAATAGGTTTTTTTGGTGCTGATAAAAACTAAAACGCACATTTTTTTGCAAACTTTTTCTCGTAAGTGGTTCATTTTAACGACAATAAGCAAAAGTACCTTTTTTAAAATCTATGGTTCAAGCTATCCAGTTTAATATTTTTAAAGTCTTTATCATACAGGATGTTAAGAATGTAGGCATTAGTAAACTACAGAAGCTAAATATGTTTCAAGGACAGTATTTTAAGAGGTCCTTACTAGTGTCCATCACATTAATTTTTTATGAAATTATATTAATTACTCTAAAAGAAATTCAATAAAAACCGATTTCCAGCGGCGTCTTTCAGGGACGCATATCTCCGTAGAAGGGGCCTGTAGGAAAACAATTTGTAGGAACTTGTCATCTTATTTGTTCATGTTGTATCTGCATCCAAGAGATTTCCCACATTTTCCCGGACACCCTGTATATATATTTTTTCGAGAAACAATCTCTTAGTGAGATTATTTTCTCTATCTAAAATTCTGGGGTTTGCAAAATCAAACACTGTTGCTAATTAGTTGCTATACTAAAGTTGTTTAATGTAATAAATTGTTAAATGATTTGTTAAATAAATATTTTCCAATCAGCAACGGTACTGGATGCGAGAACAGAGTAATTAGCCCAGTAGCACAGTCTGCATCCAGTATCTCAGGGTCGTTTATTATTTATAATTGCAATAGAACCTTTATGATTAATAATTGAACTAACCAGGAGTAAATGCGCATATCTAATTTAATGACAAAACTCACATACCTTAACTGTATCGAGCCTTATTCTCGGCCAATCCAATCAGTGTTTCCCCGGGGCAACAGGTGTTGGTCCTTTTCGATGGCTAATTTTTACTTGAATGATTTTGTGACTATTTATTAAGTTATTGTCGGGCGCCACCTACTTTGAATTATTTAACAGCTTTGTTTTTATTATCACTAGAATCAGCACATCGTGGCTTTACGTTTATTAGTGAAAGAAAGTAAGAAACATTCACTGAGCCCGTCGAGTTACCACAAGGAACGAAGGATAATTAATTTATAACACAGGTGACGTAAACTTAATGTTTATTACATGAAACAATTTAAACAAAGCTACAATGAACATTCAATAATAATAAACAGATTCTTTTCCTTCAATCTATCACATCAGATTACACAATTCTTCAGTCGATAATCTGGCCAGATATTATTATTACATAAATATTAATAGATATAAAGTATTACAATATCATAGTTGAATATACAAATGGTAAACTAAAATCGGACCTTGAATTTAGAACAGAATACAACTACTAATGCATGTATTATTATGACAAAATGAATAATTATTATTGTAACTTTTAAAATATTAACTTAAGGTTATGATATTATAAGCAATAGTAACAAAGATTATGATGGCGAACTCCAAATTTTAGATCAATATCATTAGTTAACAACACTATGCTTATCCAAATAGCATTATGACTAAAGAACTACAGATTAACCCTCAAAGTTAGTTTGGTGTTATCCGACGGAACTATTTAATACAAATTTATCGGTACAGAGCCACAAAGAATGGCCTTTGACTTGGCTTTAGCGACGGTACAATAATTTTTAAGCACTCTGAGACACAAACAATATTTAAATTACCTTGGATTGTGCGGATAATCTAATAACCGTGGATGCCGAAGGTCGAAGTTGGAGAGTCGATGAATTTCCCGCGAAGAAAAGATGTGCTTCTTCGGTAGCTTGATTCCGGACGTAGTCCGACGGCAATGGCTCGACACTAAGATTGCTTCAAATTCCACAAAAGGGGAATTATCGAAATCGGCCAATCTTCTCTTAGACTGGACTAATGATTTTTCGATAATTTAAAACCACTAGGCACGTTAAATCGTCACTAGACGAGCTTTGCACAGGTATATTACGTATTCTAGGGTAACAATCTTAACTTTTAACTCAATACCGAACTACTTATCAAGCATCTAATGGGTACCAACCGGACCAACGGCTCACACTTGAAATTACTCAGATGTGTCGACTGTCACTATGCGGTTACTATGAATTATAATTTTAAGCGTTCTTGCCTTTTTATTAGTACCGTTGGAATGGGAATAAGGAAACAGCTACGTCATTTCCACCCTTCCAGAATCTTCGAGAATTCTCCAAGAAGGAATTTTTGCACACGGCGCGCACGATGCAGTATATTCAATTGCTCGGTTCCCAGGGTATTTTAAAATAAAGGGCTATTGATAACACGAGCATATTCGTGGCGCCGAAATCTAGTTTTCATCGTGTCATACAAAGGGGTATTTGAGAAAAATTGTTGTACGTGACTTTAATATTTACTTTATGAAAAGAATTTTACTTTAGATTATAAACGCTGTTATTCAGATGTTATTTTTAAGAAATAACTACGTATTTGAAAATAAGATATAACGAATAATTTCTTCAAGAATTTGAACAAGCTTGGCTGTGGGAATTGCAATACATGTATTTTAAATTTTGAATATATTTTGCGTATCAAGACTAATAATAGTGTACAGTAGAAGCCAAAATAAAATGATATTATATTTAATTTGGAATTCTTAAGTAATTTAGTAATTGCTAATTTAAATAAACAGATATTATTTAACATTTTGAAATCAAATTAGTCAGAAGTGCCAAAAGCACGCAACAACACATGACCAAACTCAAAATGATGCCTTGACAAATCTGTTGGCTCTCTTTTATTTTCATTCTTATTAAAACAATCCTGTTTATGATTTTGTACACGTCTGGACAGGTATTGTTTTGTTTGTCCCACATACACTCCTTCACATTGTATGCAACTCATTTCATATACAACATTAGATCTATATAGTAATGGGACGGGATCCTTCAACTTTGTAAACAGATTCGCAATGGTTTTGGAGTTGTAAGTGATTAGTTGGGTGTCGTTATTCTTTAAAATTTTTATCAAGCTAGGGGTCAAACCGCTTATGTATGGCAATTTTAGATACGTGGATGTCTTAGGTCGCCGATCACAAATCCAAAGTCAATATGTCAAAAAAAACAAAATGGCGGAAGAGTTTTTTAAAATTGACGTATGAATATGAAATTTTAGATATGGGGGTGTCTTAGGTCGCCGATCACGAATCCAAAATCAAAATGTCAAAAAAAACAAAATGGCGGAAGAGTTTTTTGAAAATTGACGTATGAATGTCAAATTTTATATACGGGGGTGGTTGAGGTCGCCGATTACGAATCCAAAGTCAAAATGTCAAAAAAAACAAAATGGCGGAAGTTTTGGAAATTGACGTATGAATGTGAAATTTTAGATATGGGGGTGATTGAGGTCGCCGATCACAAATCCAATGTCAAAAAAACAAAATGGCGGAAGATTTTTTGAAAATTGACGTACGAATGTGAAATTTTAGATACGGGGGTGGTTGAGGTCGCCGATCACGAATCCAAAGTCAAAATGTCAAAAAAAAACAAAATGGCGGAAGAAATTTTTGAAAATTGACGTATGAATGTGAACTTTTAGATACAGGGGTGTCTTAGGTCGCCGATCACGAATCCAAAGTCAAAATGTCAAAAAAAAACAAAATGGCGAAAGATTTTTTTGAAAATTGACGTACGAATGTGAAATTTTAGATACGGGGGTGATTGAGGTCGCCGATCACAAATCCCATATCAAAATGTCAAAAAATACAAAATGGCGGAAGAATTTTTTTGAAAATTGACGTATGAATGTGAAATTATAGATATGGGGGTGTTTGTGGTCGCTTATTACGTCTTTAATTTGGCGATTCTTTGAAACGTGATTGAACAGGGTTTAAATTTAATACTTAATTTTTTCTTAACAATAGTAGATTCGAAAATATCAGAAACGTATTGTACACTGTCTCAAAAATGTTGCGCACTTTGAGCTCATTGTTTCTTTCGATACTGTAACATGACTTATGTTTAACAATAAATTACCCTTCTCGCTCTTGAGTGTGTACCAGTTTGTATAAAAAACAATTCGAGAAGAATTTTAAATAAAATATACTATTGGCTTAAAAAAATATATGTAGGGGTGCTTCAAAAGATTATAAAAGTGGACATTCAAAAAAGCGTTTTTTACAGGAAAGGCGCTTCAATAAAGCTTCAATTTAAAACTTGGGCTTTTTACTTTTATTATTATTTTGTGCTCCTTTATTAACGATAGTGGATTTTGAAAAGGTTGACAGGCTTTTACACTTTCACATCAAAATATTATTGTAAACTGTCATAATGAACATGTTGGGCTTTTTAATCTCACTGTGCCTTTGGATACCTTAACATCACTTATGTTTAAAATTAAGTTACCTTTCTCGCTCTTGAGTGTGTACCGGTTTGTGTTAAAAACAGTTCGAGAAGAATTTTAAATAAAACGTCCTATTGGCTTAACAAAATATATGTATATACAGGGGTGCTTCAAAGGTGTATAAAAGTAGACATTCTAAAAAGCGTCATACCAGTGATCGCTTTTTACAGAAAAGGCGCTCAAATAGGGCTTCAATTTAAAACTTGGGCTTTTTACTTCTATTATGATTTCGTGCTCCTTTATTAACGATAGTGGATTTTAAAAAGCTTGCCAGGCTTTTACACTTTCACATCAAAATAGTATTGTAAACTGTCTTAATGAACATGTTGGGCTTTTTGATCTCATTGTGCTCTTCGATACCTTAACATGACTTATGTTTAAAATTAAATTACCTTTCTCGCTCTTGAGTGTATACCGGTTTGTGTTAAAAACGGGGCTTGGATAAATAGTGTGTTTGTTCAGTTAACGTGTAGTTAAATTTTACATTAATAATTATAATTATTATTGACACTCTGATTCCTCCAGAATATAACAGTTTGTAAGTCAAAATTATGTATACCAATTTGGAGACAAGGTTTTCTCAATCAACTTTCTTTGAGTTAAGAAATTTGTACAATCAGTAAAATATAATGCTTTTAGTAAACAGTTGATATATGATTTTTCAATAAATGTTTCTGGCCTTATTCATCCTATACAAATTTGTGCAAGTTAAATTGTCTCAAATATGGCAAGTGAAAGTGCCGTCATAAACTGGATTACTGATCATATCTTTAGAATATGATCGATAATCCAGTTTATGACGGCAGATGAAGTGTTTTCTTTTTCAACAAACTGTTCCCACATTTATAATTTTTTTACATGTCACATGTTTCACATATTTGTAGGTAACTGTTAATTTCACATCAATGTACGTTGTATTAGTTTTTTTATTTTCACTATATTGTTGTATTTGTCAATAGCAGTAAGTAATCAATAAATTTCTATCAGTATCACTGCAGTTTGTTGTACTTTGCTATTTATTTCATAATATAAATTTTAAATATGTGCTATTTACACAAAAATTTTCAGATGTATTCACAAAATAAATGTCTACAGATTATTTACTAAAATTAAGTTTCTAAAGCGGCTCTAAAGATGATTCAAATATTACAGTGCTTATGAAATCTATGTACTTCTGTATGACACTTCGTGTGCTGAAGTTTAAGTTTCTTATTGTTGGTAATGGCCAGATGGATACTCTTTAATTTTCAATCTTCAAAGTATGAAACAGTTAATTTATGCATTTCTTATTATTTAATTTTTTTTAATTTTAACATGTCCAATAGATTCAAGCTCATTTTTGCAAATCATTTTTTTTTGGACATCATTAGATTTTTATTATGGATAAAAGTAACAACAAGAACACAATAAAATCAACCTATTTTGCTTTTATTTACATAATTCGGATCCAACATGCGAAAAGGTTCTTCAGAAACTTTCAGTATCCCTCAAATTTGTTTCACCTTTCACTATTATTCCATAATATATATATGTGCTAAATGTCGACAGATTATTTACTAAAATTAAATTTCTAATTATGTAGAATATAAACTAAAAAAAAGAAGTGCAAAAAGCACAAAAAACAAATTCAAATGTAGAAAATGGCGCAAACATTATGAGAAAAATATTGACTAATTTAAAAAAAATTCCCTATACATACGTTTTGGACACATGCGTAGCTTCGATATAGTAAATGGCACGATCAAGCTACGAACTAGAAACGACGATTCAATGCTACTACAAATATACATTGGCCGCAACAACTTCAGAATAACGAAAGTAAACTTACTAATTAATGTTTAAGAATATATAGCTTCCGCTACAAAAATACCATTAAATGAAAGCCGGTTACAAAATGATTATAAATAAAATTATTGCATGTTACTTTCTTAAACTTATTTAATGCATAGCTATTCTGTGTAGTAGGCAGGCATTGTTGACAATTTTACATTATTTTGATGACAATTATAACAAACGTCAAAATAAAAATAAGACACATGTCAAAAGGTGAATGCAGTTGTCTGTTGTGTTTATTGGAAAACGTATTGTGAGTTTATAAGTATGTATTTCTTTAATTTACTTCACACGTTTTGTTTACTTTTGTGCTGAAAGGAGAGATGTTATTTTCCATACAATAGAATCAAAGATTTTGAATCACTTGTAATAATACTTTTTTCACTTAGTCTAATTTAAATAATTTATTATAACCAACATGTTCCTTAACATGTTAGGTTACAATCATATAATTATTCATACTCAATAACAGATATAGTGCACGTAATAAATAAATAATAAAATAAATTAAATCTACATTCCATAAATATTTATAAAGGAATCTCCATTCGCTCATAAACAAAAGCAACACAACCAACAAATGCAATAATTTTCTATGTGGTTATGTCGCTTTGGCAACCAACATGCGCCAGTAGTTTAAAATGGTGTGAAATTTGAGATGTTGCATAAGTTTATTTGTTAAATAATATAATCTACAAAAGCCATATCATGACTCTCATAAATAATGATATTCATACACCTTTCGATATTTGTCATAATTACCTTTTGATGTTCGTTATAATTGTCTTTCAAACCCCCTTTATTTATCAAAAATGCTTGCCCATTATACAGTGCCAAGTATTAAATAAAATGTATGTATATAAAAAGTAGGTATATTTGTAACTGGTTTTCATGTGTTAGTATTCACTAGCGGAATCTATATATCCTGAAGTGTTAATTAAATAATTTAATCTTGTTGGGAGGTTTCTTAGGTCGCTGAACACGAATCTGAATTCGAAATTTGATAAAACAAAATGGCCCATTCAATACGGCAGAAAGTTAATTGAATCTGTATGGAATTTAGTACTTGTGGTTTCTAGGTTCGTTGATGAAGAATCTGAAGTTGATATTTAAAAATAAAATGGCGTGTCCAATATAGCGTAATGGTTCCTCGAAAACGTATTGGATCCGCGTGAAATTCAATATTTGGGGTTCTTATTGTCGCTGATAACGATTTGGAAGTCGAAATATCAAAAAAAAAGTGGGGCAACCAACATGGTGGAAATGTGCGAAACATAATTAGATCTTTCTCAAATTTATTTACTTGAGGGTTTTTGTGGTCCCTTTTGACGAATCCGAAGTCAATCTTTCAAAATGCCAAATGACGAGTGCAATTTGACGGTTCTTACTTGGCCCCTTTTGAGTCTTTGATGAAATTGAATTTTCGGTTCATTTTTATTATTATTGTTTATGTCTATCTTAAATTGTTTTTGAGTTATTACCATCCTTTTTGATTTTTTCTTAAAAACTGTAGTCTTTGAAACAGTCATCGAACTTTTCTATTGTCGCATCAGAAGCGTATTGCAGACTGTATCAACGAAAATGGTGCTGTCTTTGAGCACATTATTTCTTCGGATACTTTAAAATGACTTATGTTAAACATTAAATTATCTTTCTTACTCTACACTGTATACCGGTCTGTGTTAAAAACAGTTTGAGAAGAATTCTGAGTAATATATACGATTGGCTTTACAAAATATAATGGCATAATGTATATACAGGGATGTGTCAAAAGTTTATAAAAAAAAAAGTTCTAACAACGGTCCTGACAGTGATCAGGTTTTACTGAAAGCTGTAAAAAGGCTGTAAGCGGACGCGCAAAAGGCTATTCAAGCATGAAGAGATTGAAAAATAGCTATTGCGAAGTAATATCGTACGTATTAACAAGAGATTGTTTAATTATCATTGATGAAAATGAACCGTAAGCAACATCATCAATTGCAATAATTCAAAATAGAACTTCTATAAGGATGTCTTACAGTATTTTGGATTATAACAATAGGTAATCAATATTACTATAATAAATATATTATGTCTATTTGTCCCTTAAATTGTAGGTGTACAATGCAAAAGTAAATAATTATATACAGTGTAAACAAGACTCTATCAACGTTATTAAAAATCCTACATAACTGAGAGATGTAATACAAATTACCAAAAAAAAACACTGCAAATTATAAAAATATAGGTATGGTAATCATTATAGAAAATGCCAATGAAATAGATATTATTTGTTATAGAATAATGATGAAACTATCAAATGGTAATAGTGTTATTTAAAATGTACATTCGTGTTAATAAAACATCTTATAAAGCCATCTACAAGTTTATATAAAATATTCTTTTTAAATTTTTAATGAATCCTCATTTAAACCAAAAAGATCATTGGAATCGACATATATAGACTGAAACACTATTGACTATCAAAACTATAAAACCACATTTTCCAACTAATGAAAAACACAGATTTTGCAGATTGTCCATTCTATACCCTACAAAGAAAATTCAAACTATAGATACATTAGGCAAACGTGAAATAATCATCGTAAGGCACAAAAACCAATAATACTAGAAAAAAATTAAAATAGAGTGAAAAAGTACCGACTGCGAAGAGCACAGGAGAAGTATGTGAAAATGTCCATGTAACATGAAACGATAAAATACATCTTATTTCATGGACAGTCATTAAACATTTTAAATTTAAAAATGCTGCTATTATCGCAAAATCTATTATCAATCATTTCATTTAAATTAATTAGGATGCAAGGAACGTCGTCTAAGTATTGAAGCATATTTGTAAGAAATAATTTAATTATATTAGTGCACACATTAAAAAGACAAAGAGATTCAACAAATTATTTCTGTAAATCAAATATTGAGGAAGGTCAATAAAAACTAATTACAATTGTTTTAATTATTTAGACAACATAATGTTAATACCATCATAAACAAAAATCACTTTATATCTAAATAACAAAACTGAAATTTTATTTAAAACAATAATAAAACTTAAAAATAAAGAATAAGTATTGGTGCACCTCCATTTTAAACATTTTCTGTAATAACAGAATCCGGTAAGCATTCTGAACAAAATGTCGCATAATTGCAAAATATATAGAGGGGTGTACGAAAACAGTTATAGTAAAGTAATATCAATATTGCACATCTGAAACACAATTATATTTACTTACTCGCTATATACCAGAATTATGTGGTGTTCAAAAAACTGAAACGCAAATTAAATTAAATTAGGCAAACGTGAAATAAATCATCCGAAAATCAAGAGACAAAAACCAATAATAGTAGAAAAAAATTAAAATAGAGTGAAAACTACCGACTGTGAAGAGCACAGGAAAAGTATGTGAAACATGTCCATATAACTTTAAACGATAAAATACATCTTATTTCATAGACAGCCAATAAACATTTTAAATTTAAAAACTCTGCTATTGTCACTAAATCTATTATTAATCATTTCATCTGAATTAATTAAGATGAAAAGTACGTCGCTTAAGTGTTGAAGCAAACATGTAAGAAATAATTTAAATATGTTAGTGCACACATTTAAATATAAATATTAAAATATAAAGAATAAGAATTGATGCACCTCGTATTTAAAAAAAAAACATTTTCTATAACAACAGAATCCGATAAGCATTCTGAATAAAATATCGGATAGTTGCAGACTATATACAGGGGCGTATAAAAACAGCTAAAGTAAAGCAATATTGAACATCTAAAATACAATTATATTTACTTATTCGCGATATATCGGAATTACATGGTGTTTTATAAACTAAAACGCAATAAAGACAAAATCCGCAATAAATTTAGAAGAATAAGGGAGAGCGGTACGTCAACTGTAAGCGGAATAAGAGGCGGCAGCGGGCCTTCTAGGCCTGCCGTATTAGCTAGTTTTATGTATACTAATAGCGGAATCACCATGGTTACCAAACGACCCGTAAAATCGACGAAAATCGGCAAAACGGTAGGAAGAACTCGTCTCTGGATACGCGAAATTAACGGCTGTCTTTTGGCATGGTGGTAGGGCGACTTTAAACCGTTCAACGGCGGAGAGTTTTTCTTCCCAAGTGGAGCGTGTGCAGAGATACGGGCTTTTAAAGAAGAGCCTGTACTCGATGTTTTAACAGAAAAATGGCTTACGTCATGACGATTCCCGTGACAAGCAATACAAATCCCGAGAAACGTCAATCTGACAGGCGAACTGAGTTATATATCCACAGATTCACTTTTAAGACTGAAATATAAAATTTTGAAGGTTGCGAGCGCCCAACAAGACTCGGGTCTTAAGGAATCGCCTTTTTGGCACCTTTCACATGCTTATTCCAAGTTCATAATGGTACTGAAACGTAGGTACCGGCAAATTAAAGTTTGTTTGCAGACAGATTTGGTAAGAAAAATGGCCGAAATACGTCATAGATACAATGTGCATGTGATTCAATGTACTACGGTCGGGCGAAAAATATCAGATTAATTTATCCGGTCCGACAAGTTCGGCATCTCAATCTCGACATAATACACCCGCTTGACTTAACATTTTTATAGATATACAGGTTGATTGTTCTTTTAATGATTATATATTTGAATTATTAAAATACGTTAATTCCAGAACGCGTACGCCCAGTTTCCTTAATGGGGAAAAGGATTGCTTATAACATTTATATGCCCTTATGACATAATTCTATTTAAACGATTACGCAAACGTGCACAGTGGACGGAGCTGGCTGAAATAAATTTCTCTCTCTTCCGATTAAAAGTAAAACTAGGCACTTAGGAGTTTTTACGGTCACCCATCACTAATTCAAAAAAAAAAAAAAAATGGCGGAAAAGTTTTTTTAAAATTCACGAATAAATGTTAAATTTTAGATATGGGGGTGTCTTAGGTCGCCGATCACGAATCCAAAGTGAAAATGTTAAAAAAAACAAAATGGCGGATTTTTTTTTTTGAAAATTGACGTATGAATGTGAAATTTTAGATACGGGGGTGTCTTAGGTCACCGATCACGAATCCATAATCAAAATGTCAAAAAAACAAAATGGCGGACGAGTTTTTTGAAAATTGACGTATGTATATACATTGAATGTCATCTCTGTATATTCACCGGACATCACAAAAAGTAAGGAACAAAAAGTCACTTTCTATAAGAATCTGCAGGACCTTTTAGATACCACAAGAAACAGTGAGAAGACAATCATCATTGGCGACCTCAACGCGCGAGTAGGTAATGTACCAATAGATGGAGTGAAACAGAGGTTTAATGAGGAGGCCACTAATGAAAATGGAGAAAGACTTATAGAAATTTGCCTATACAATCAATAATACATACTTCGAACACCCCAAACAGCACAAAATCACGTGGTCAGATACTAGAGGCCGTAGCTCCGTGATCGACTACATTATAACGAATAGAGAAATACATCCCAGAAATATATTAGACGTGCGTACTCTGTCCTCGGCTAATGTAGGATCGGATCATGGACTCGTTCTAGGGAAAATAAACAACAATAAACCCTATTAAAATAAAAAACGTAATAACTGAGGAAAGATTCAATATAGGAAGCCTTGAGAACGAAGGGACTGAAACTCCTCTATCATAACAGACTAAAAGAGAAATTAAACATGCATAAGTTAGAAACAATAACAGATATAGAAGATTGCTGGAAAATCATTAAAGAAAGTATCAAAAAGGCAGCAGAAGAAGCCTTAGGCTAAAGGAAAGCTAACAGAAATAAACGAGAATATAAAACACCATGGTACGACTAAAGGGTTAAAATACTAGCACAAGAAGAGAAAAAAGCGTTTTTAACACATAAAGGAAACAAAACAGGAGAAAATAAGGAAGAATACGTAAGAACAAGAAATAGAGTGAACCAAGAAATAGACAACATCAAGAAAGAATACTGGAAAAAATTTACAAAAGACATGGAACGCGACCTATATGAATCACAAAGAAGAGTGTGGAAAATGATAAGAAGACAACGAAATGATATGAATGAATTCATAAGAATAAACGATATCACAGAAGAACAATGGACCGAACACTTCACAAAATTATATGGAGAAACAGAAGAAGAGGATGATGAAAACGACGAGGCAAACAATGATAGAGTACAGATATCAGAGGAAGAAATAAACATGCGAATAAAACGATTAAAGAACAGAAAGGCACCGGGTCGAGATGGAATATGCAATGACCTCATAAAATATGGAGGGAAAACGCTATGCACTTGGATTCAGAAACTATTCAACTACATTATTAACAGTGGAATGGAAAGAAAGTATACTGATACCAATACTAAAAAAAGGAGACTGGAGGAAACCAGAAAACTATCGAGGAATCAGCTTATTGAATAACATGCTGAAGCTGCTAACTGCAATAATGAAAGACAAGATAGAAGAAAGATTAGATATAGCCGAGGAACAACAAGGCTTCAGAAAAAATCGTAGCACTATAGACGCGACTTTCATCATCCGACAAATAATTGAAAAGTCAATTGAATATAACAAGCCCTCATATATGTGTTTCGTAGACCTAAAAAGTGCCCTCGATAAGGTAAGACGGAAGGACATCATAAAACTATTACAAGCAAAAAAAAATGGAGGATAAGATAATAAAATTAATTAAAGAAATAAACATAGATAGCAAAACCCAGGTCAGAATGCCAAGAGGAGAAACGAGATACATTAACATAAAAGGAGGAATACGACAAGGAGACTCGCTTAGCCCGACATTGTTCAATATGATAATGGACCAAATAATCAACGAAGTGAAAAAGAGAGAGGGGTACAGAATGGGACCCCATAAAATTAATATAGTATGCTACGCAGATGACGCAGTATTGGTAGCTAGTAACGAAAATGACCTGCAAAGCTGTGTGTAGCTGTTTGAGACAAACCATATGGAGAAACGAATTTATGACTACAGAAGGCAAACTGAAAGTATACAAAACAACAGTGAGACCAATTTTAACATATGGGGTAGAGACAAGGGCAGACACAAAGGGAACAAAACAGAAAATAAACAACGTGGAAATGAAAGTATTAAGATCGATAACAGGAGTGACACTAAGAGATAGACAAACAGACAGTAGCATACGAGAGCAATGTAACATACAAGACGTCAACAAATGGGTGAAAACGAGAAAGAAAAAATGGAACGAACACGTAGATAGGATGCGATCAGACCAACTAGCAAACATCTCTAAAAACAATAAGCCATACAGCAGAAGACCAGTAGGAAGACCAAAAAAGAGATGGCAAGACAATATACAATCAACAACAACCGAAACCGAATAAGAGGTAGACAAACAGGAGAAATCCTAGTCGTACGAAGAAGAAGAAGAAGAAGAAGACGTATGAATGTGAAATTTTAGATACGGGGGTTTTGGGGTTCGCTTATTACGTCTTCAATTTGGCGATTCTTCGAAACGTGATTGAACAGGGCTTAAATTTAATACTTGATTTTTTCTTGGCGATAGTAGATTCTAAAACATCAGAATAGTATTACCTTTCTCGCTCTTGAGTGTATACCAGTTTGTGCAAAAAAACAGTTCGGGAGGAATTTTAAATAAAATATACTATTGGCTTAACAAAATATATGTAGGGGTGCTTCGAAAGTTTATAAAACCGAACATTCTAAAAAGCGTCATGCCAGTGATCGCTTTTTACAGGAAAGGCGCTTCAATAGGGCTTAAATTTAAAACTTGAGCTTTTTACTTTTATTATTATTTTGTGCTTTTTTATTAACGATAGTGGATTTCGAAAAGATTGATAGGCTTTTAGACGTTCATATCAAAATAGTATTGTAAATTGTCTTAATGAAAATGTTGAGCTTTTTGAGCTCATTGTGTCTTTGAATACTTTAACATGACTTATGTTTAACATTAAATTACCTTTCTCGCTCTTGAGTGTGTACCGGTTTGGGTCAAAAACATATCGAGAAGAATTTTAAGTAAAATATACTATTGGCTTCACAAAATATATGTATATACAGGGGTGCTTCAAAAGTTTATAAAAGTGGACATTCTAAAATGCGTTTTTTACAGGAAAGGCGCTTCAATAGGGCTTAAATTTACAACTTGGCCTTTTTACTTTTATTATTATTTTGTGCTTTTTACTTAACGAGAGTAGACTTCGAAAAAGTTTAAATATTTTTCCACTATCACATCAAAATGGTATTGTAAACTGTCTCGATGAAAATGTTGTGCTCTTTCAGCTCATTGTTTCTTTGAATACTTTAACATGAATTATGTTTAACATTAAATTACCTTTCTCGCTCTTGTGTGTGTACAGGTTTGTGTAAAAAACAGTTCGAAAAGCATTTTAAATAAAACTACTATTGGCTTCACAAGATATATGTATATACAGGGGTGCTTCAGAAGTTAATAAAATTGTACATTCTGAGAGTGATTGCTTTTTACAGGAAACTGTGAAGAAACTGTAAGCGGAAGCGAAAAAAGCGGTTCAGGCTGAGAGAGATTGACTGACAGCTGTAAGCGGACGCGAAAAGGCGTTTCAAGCTCGAAAGAGATTGATGCACAGCTAGTTGTTTGAAATAAACACTAACGGTTAGTAGCATATTTTTAAAAGAAAATGTACTACAATTTGGTAGTAGATATTTTAGTGCCAGATACATCTCCATGTTCCTGAGTCATTTTCTATGAAGCCATACAGTAAAGAATTATATCCGCAATGAGAAAACAGTTTCTCAGGAGAAAGAGTACCTATACACAAACAAGTACGTGATCTGAGCAGATAATATTCTTCTAACGTAAACCATATTAAATTTATACAAACTAAATATTCGAAAAGGCCATAGGGTTATCAATTTCACCATTTAACGCTGACAGCAGTTTTCTGTCAACGAGGTTAGGAAGAAACTACCATTTGAGTATTTAGCCAGGAATATTCTTTATTTGTAAAGCAAATAGCAGAGAATTGTTGAGCAAATATTTTATCGATAAGTAACTGTCTTAAAACATTAATTTTTTAGGTTCTAGAAGATGTAATCTGCAAGCAAGAATTATAAACTGCTTTTAAATTGAAAAGTTTTCGTATCCTGTAATTTGGTTTGAATATAAGAAAGCTAATATGCCGCCTGTCGTAGCGAAGTGGTAAAGTCTCTATTACTGGCATCTAATATAGTAGATAGTGAACAATTTTTAATAAAGAAATTGTAGATAATCATAAACGTTGAAAAATATTGTTATTTATAAAGAGAGTTCGACAACGACGGACCAACACAAAATGTTTTTTTAAATATTGTACACATAAAGTACACTATTTCAAATCTAGTATGTACAAGAAATATCAAAAATATTCACATACAAATATTATATCACATGGATCGAATTTTTATATATTCCATAAATTACTGTTAAATAAGACACAGTACCTGTGTGATTTAGATAAAATTTTCCTTGTTTCACTACACGCATACTTATATGATTACGTGCTGGTATCATGTAAATGTAGAGTTGTGCAAAACAAAGTACAAGTTATTAAACGTGTTTCAACAATGCATTGCCTAAGCATTTTCACATCTAGAGAAAATGTATCCTGTTCCACACTATCAATAACAAAGTATATGTAACCCTACTAGGAATAACATTAGTAATAATCCTAAATATGAATAAACAATAAGAGACATCATAAATGTACGTACTGTTAACGAAAATGAAGTATATGTATATTCTAATGTAAATGAATGGCATTGTATGTATACTTACCGATTCACGTTATATAAATCATTAAATTTCTGTTCTTATTCCTTGCTTATTTTTCGTACTTAATTCTAAAATCAATAATACTTATTTATTATTATCACTGACATAAATCTTATGGTTAACTGCGAATACTAATAAATAAAATAGAAACATTTATTAATGTTTAAATTTTTAATAAATTTTAATACGTAATACTAATATTCTAAATTACAAAAACTTAAAATATAGATACCTGAGTATTTAATATTGAATTTGAATATATGTATATTGAATATTTGAACAATATCAACACTCACGCAAGTGCAACTAAATTTTATTAAACATTTTTGCACGTATTGAACTTTTAACTGATCACGAAATAATTCTCTTTTCACTCAAAATCTTATGTTCTATAACCTAGCTGTTTGAAGAAAAAATTATATTTTTTATGTTTGTAGTATCAGCCCTCATTATATTATTTTAAAATGGTATTTATGACATTACTATAGCTATACCTAAGGGAGGTTTATTCACATTTAAATATTACAGCTGTATTTAATTTGTTAATTTTCTACTCCCTTGTTAGGGTAAATTTACATTAAACCTGCACATGTAACCATTGCTATCCTTATCATTTTTCATCCAAATTCTTTTACAAAATGCCACAATAAAATACCGGGTGTTCTATCTAAAAAAATAAGTTTTTGGTTTGTGAAAATTTCGGGAAGTAGGCTTTGAAAAAACAAAGCTTTTTGAAATATTGTCGAGTGCAACATATACCAAATGATCCAGAATTTTATTGGCTACAAGCACCACTAAAGTTAATGTTTTTACTTTTTAAAACAATGTGAAAATGATTTTTTCTGAACACTTGTTTTGGTCAAATATATAAAAAAAAAATTAGTAACTCAAAAACTGTTCGCTCAATTTTGAAAAAGAAAAAACAGTTGAATGGACAATTTAAAGCAGCACTAGAAAATCCAAAAATATATATGGCGAGTCATTTAAAAAATTAAGTTCCGAGCATTTCCGATAAAACCGGAAGTGCGTCAGAGCTTTAGATATGCACCACAAGCAACCATGAATCTTCCACCAATTGTTTTTTCTATTATGTAACACACAGAAGAGCAGTCGAAAAAGCGACTACTATTGATTCACCCTGTATATTGTGATTATATAATGTATATAAATATAAATATTTACTTTCTTAAAGTATCTATTAAATACTCTTTACTTGTATTTATCGTAATGCCATGTCTACTGTTATGAAATCATGCTATACACGCTTAATATTTGAAACTTTTTGTTAAATATCTTGTTTTATTTTGCAACATTTTAGGTTTCAAAATAAAGCTATTATGATATGCATTTGGGTTTCATGCTATTTCATTATTATTCACAATGCTTTATTATGCAAGCTTGGTAGAATTGGAATTATCAAACACATGAATATTATTTAATTTTCAATTTTAATTCGTTTATTAGAAAGCACGAGCATTTCCTAAACTAGGACTCGTACTCCGAAACAATCTAATGAAACTCATTCCTTAATATAATATTATCTGCAATCGAATAATCAATAATACATAAGATATAATACCTTTGTATGAGATTGACTGCCAAGATATAACTATTTTTAATAAATGTGCATATTCACATAGTAATATATAACATGACACGCATACCCCATGTTATTAATACTGGTAGCGAAAGTAAATAATAGTTTGAACATTTCTTTCTAGACTATCTGTACTCTGTTTTTTAAGTCCGCCGAGCACCAAGTAGAGTCATATGTACACTATGCAATATATGATGACATTTATTTTTGAAAATTTATGATACAGGTTATGTACATTATGTTATGTGTATATACACTAATATGCATGCAGCTGTTCAATATATTTACATCAAAATTTGTGTATTCAAATATTAAATAAATAAATTTCTGCAGTTACTTTGGAAAATTCTTATTTAAATATTGCAACAGTATTTACATTTTGATCAAGGAAGTTAATTAGTTATGTAGGGTCAGTTAGCAATAAATCTTGGGACGCGGTGTTGCCTAAGCCACTTTCAAAATTCTAAAATTTAGATATTGTGAGTATACTCTGCAGTCATATGCCAGACATTTACTGACGTTTATAAAATTATTACTGTGACTTACATATATACCTTTATACGTAAAACGTATATGCATATATGCATGTGTTTGAGATACACACATACATTAAGTGCTATTGTCGACAATCGAACGCACAGACACCGGTGTTTCGACCTATGAGGTCTCATCAGTGTGCGTGGAGATTCTCGACAATAGCTTCAAGACTTAAATCGCTGCTTATGTCATTTTAGCGTGTTAAATGCAGTGAGAGTATCACAGCGACATCTAACACCCAAAAGATGACACAGAACAAAGCGGGGTGTTAGATGTCGCTGTGATACTCTCACTGCATTTAACACGCTAAAATGACATAAGCAGCGATTTAAGTCTTGAAGCTATTGTCGAGAATCTCCACGCACACTGATGAGACCTCATAGGTCGAAACACCGGTGTCTGTGCGTTCGATTGTCGACAATAGCACTTAATGTATGTGTGTATCTCAAACACATGCATATATGCATATACGTTTTACGTATAAAGGTATATATGTAAGTCACAGTAATTATTTATTGCTTGATGTTAGTTTTAACATCCATGTGTTCACACTTTTCATTTTCTTTAATAAAATTGTATGAAAAATCTAATTCATGCGCAATGCTTATCAGATGGAATTAAACACAGTCTAATTTCTTTTAATACAATTCTGGTTATTATTTATTTAAAAAGGTTATAATTATTCAGTCTTATATATATTCTTTGTATGTCATATGTCTATTAGTCACTCTGACATGTATGTAAAGACGACCGTTTGAAAGACGTAATTTTCCGCACACATAAACGTAATTTCTTGTAAACAATATGTGATGAACATAGGAGTTCCACTTATTTTATTCAAAATAAACCAGTAACAAAATAACAGTCTCATATAAAGTTGTGCAGACAATTTCATTCTAGTAGGTTTCAAATCGTATTTTTAAATTAAGATATATTTTCGGAAAATATGATTATGCATATACCTAAATTTTGAAATACATGACGACGCAAACCTAAAAATAGAATAACAATGTTGTATCTTGCTTTACAATGCGGGCACTGTTCCAGTTATTTAAGACATTATTTTTATAGTTGTAAAACTTTCATTGATAACTTAGAATAGCAGCTGTATTTAGATCTTCCCGAAAATATAATAAAATATATATAAATATGAAAGTAGGCAATATCTACACAAAAATTTATACCTAATGATATGATAATAACTAATAAGGCCTTCAGAAATTGCTTACGTAATTTTTACGTATACTATGTTACAATTGTAAATACTATAATATAATTATAATGAATAGGTATTGATGCCCTGTATGCGTTAATTTTAGTTATTCCGTGCGTTCAGGGAGTTACGGCGCTGGAAGCGTATACCGCTAGAGCTTGTGGCCAGCGCCTGAAGTCATTGAACGGGTCACAGTAGCCTACATTTTAAAATTGTTGCTTGGACATGCGTACTTTTACTACTTCGGAAGTCTGACAGCGGCAATATGGCGTTCTAAAATTTATTATTATTTCATTTAATTATTATTATTATTGTTTGAAGTATGAAGACGTGACATACGTACTTTTAAAATCTAAACTAAAAATAAAGTCAACGTATTTGGTTTGTAATTAATATATGATAGCAATATAAAATCCTTATTTTAGAATTGACAGAGAAGATGGTAAATTATTTACTATAATATAAAGTGTGTCTAAATATTTAATACTACATTTTACACTGTATTATAATATGGATTATGTGGAAGTTTTCGATGAAATTGGTGTAATCTATTATCAATATTATATCAGCAGTTTTGGTTGATATATTTATCGGCACTGTGAACAGTATTCATTTCAATTTTAATTAGTTGATGAATTTTCTGAATGCTAATGTTGCAGTAAGAGTAGGTATAACCACACAATCATAACTGATACATAAATTTATTACAAAGAAATAACGTTGTGTATTTATTTTATTACTGTAGTTGTAAAAACAATATTCTTCCAATATTTAACTTATTGAAATCTGATGTTAGCTAATTCGTTGGAATGTTTTGAGGTTTTAGTTGAAGATGATGTAACGATTAACACTATTATATTAGCAGTGTTGGTTGAGATATTTATCGGCACTGTGAATAATTTTAATTAATTGATGTATTTTCTGAATGCTGCTTTGTAATAAGTGTATAAATAAATCGCCTATCCTATTGATAAATAAATATGATAAACTGATAACATTGTGTGTTTGTTTTATTGTTGCGGTTGAAGAAGCAATATTATTCCAACATTTATCGTACTGGAATCTGATGGTAGATCTTGTGTAAAAGTCTTAAGTTACGTTACCTAATAGACTATGTAGCTATCTATACTTATGCATGCAATACTAATGTATTTTAGAACACAAAATATAAAAGGAAGATAAGGCCCAAAAACAAACAATATTATATATATATCTCATTAGTTTCAGTAGTAGCTCTTAATATTTTTGATTAAATTTAGTGCCAAATTAGAAGGAATTATGCTGTTTGACATTACTTGTTAGTTATATCTATTTCAAAATACATTTCAATACCTATATAAACATATTCACTTTATATGCAAACCGAATATAATAGTACTTATCAATATCTATTTTATATGATAAATTTACCTATAACTTTCGCATAACATTAAATATAACAACAGCAACCGTAAAAATGATATTTACTACTACAATTAATAAATTAATATGTTTAATAATCCGCGGGTTTGAATTTTTAAATTCATATTTGAATATTCACCGCTTATCCCCACTTCTTTCTAGCGCCGCTAAGTCATCGAGCGAAATTATTTTCGCTAGACAAGATGGCGACCGCTAGCTCCAGCGCCGGCACTCAGCAGTCGCGTTCAGGACACCGCTCGAGCTAGCACAGCTCAGCGCTAGCGGCGCCGTAACTCCCTGAACGCACGGATTCATAAATGAGTAATAAAAGAAAATAAAGAGGCTTCGTCTATAGATACAAACATATTCATTTTAATATCGCATACATACACATATTGTTTGTTTATGATAGGTTATTCTCATTGAGAGTAAACGTATATCTAATGGTACCTACAATTATTATTTACTATACATATCGTCGGTGATCTTACAAGAAAAACCATTTTAAGCACGAATACATACAAATACAATGCAAATATTTATTATTTGTTTTATTATAAATATATACATATATTCTTGCTATATTAAAAGAGTTTAATGGTTTATTCTGGTTGTAATACATACATTATAGTACAGTAATATAGTAATAATATTAATGTTTATTAATTTTAGATATTTATTAAACTCATTTTACACTCTGCAAGTAATAATATAACATTTAACATTGAAAAAAACATTTTCATGGGCTAGAAGATCGTAAAAAGGAGGTGGTATTCTTGATCTCAAACTTCTTTTAGTTGTTGTAAATGTTGCCCTTTTTCTTTTTTATTTTTGTTATTTACCTTTTCACATTTAATATTGATTTTTCGCTGGGGCAAAATTTGCCACTCATCCGTATATTTTAATTTGTACTTAATTGTTAAATCTGGTCGGTACTGAGGAAATCATATTGTTAACAATAGGATCTCCTGCTCTCGGGTCGTATTAATTTGTAAAATAACATTTTACTGAAATCTTTAAAGAAAGTGTGTCTTAAATATTTAACTTCATAGGGACGTGAGTTGATTCTGATGTATCAAGCTGGTTTTTAAATATCTTGGTTTTGGGGTCTGGGCTCAATGATAGCATGCATGGAGTCAAACTAGTGTGACGTTTCTCCAAAATCTTTTGAGTTATTATAATGTTATGTTGTGCAACAAGATTTAGAAAAGCATTACTCATTGTAGTACTGCGATTCTGATAATTACAGTCATCGCTATATAGGACTATCTTTTCGTTTGGTTCAAATGGTCCACAAGATGGAATAAAATCGCAAAAGATTGTAATAAATTCGTTAGTAGTGAGAAACACCTTCTGCCTCATTTCATATATAGCAGAAACCATCCTTGTTTTTAAGATGAACAACTGTAAAATTATCAGTTTTGTTTTGTAGTACAAATCAGACGCATTAAGTGAAAGACAAAGTAAACCCGACTTAGTCCATGGTATACACATGTTTATTACTTTGTTTATCGTAATATCTTTCTTTTTCTAGACAATTTTGATTGTGATGATACAAATTTCCGACGTCGAAATGTTTGCAGTAAAAAGTGGTTTTTGCAAACATCTCTCTCTCTCCCTCTCTCTCTCCCTCTCTCTCCCTCTCTCTCTCTCTCTCTCTCTCTCTCTCTCTCTCTCTCTCTCTCTCTCTCTCTCTCTCTCTCTCTCTCTCTCTCTCTCTCTCTCTCTCTCTCTCTCTCTCTCTCTCTCTCTCTCTCTCTCTCTCTCTCTCTCTCTCTCTCTGTGTGTGTGTGTGTGTATGTGACCACGATAACGGCCAAATGGCTACAAGTACCAACACCAAGCTTTATATTTATGAGTATAATGTTCCGCCTGAGATCTGATTAGATTTTCAAATAAAGTGGAAATTCAGCAGTCTGTTTGAATTGGAAGGCTCTCTATACCACCTAAGCCTGATCATACCATCCCGGCGAGTGACCAATGTATCCAAAAAGGGTAAGGTGCCATCAGTCTCCTGTTCCACCGTGAATTGAAGGTGGCTATTATAATTATTGAAAGTTGTAAGAAGACTTGGGGAACCAGAGCGATAATGTCATCTACGTAAACATAAACGAATTTAATGTCAACCTTAGAATGTACAATGACATATTTAAGGATAGTGTTCATTATTATATCTGCTATGCTGGGAGACAACGCAGAACCCATAGGTGTCCCGAATTTCTGAGCATAATGCTGTCCATTGTAAATGAAGTGGACGCTGCAAAAAAGCCAATATAACAAGGACAAAAATTCCCCACATGGAATGTCTGTTTCGTCTCCCACCAGAGCCCAATTGTCTCTCACTACATCGATGGCCAGTTCTGTCGGTATGTTGGTAAACAAGCTAATGACATCAAAAGAAACCAATACATGGTCACTCGGGACGAGAGTACCGTTAATTCTGGTGGCAAAATCAAATGTATCAATGAGTTTAAAGTTGTTATAGGGTTTAAAAGATGTACTAATAATATTCGCTATGTATTTAGCTAAATGTCTCGAGTGGCTGTCCATACTGGACACAATAGGTCTTAAAGGTTTGTTAGACTTGTGAATTTTGGGGATCCCATATTCCCTAGAAGGGGCAGAATTCTTTTTAGTCAGTCGTTTGTGTATATTGACATTTCGATGTGACCTCAAGCACTACCCTACACTCAGAATGCTTGTGCCTTTTAAATTGTTGTGATTGTCTTTTTGTTTTTAAAAAAACAAGTATTTCTCATTAATAACTTTGGTGTTAATTATACTATACGTGTAATTTAATTTTTAATATTTATTTTTAATAAGTGACACCCTAACTATTTAAATAATGCCTAAAGTTTTAATTTATTTGACCACCCACACAAGATCTGTGATATATGGTTGCATCTATCAAGATAATATTTAATGTCCAATGTGGCAAATAAGTAGAAGGCATTCTTTGTTTTGTTTTTAACTTTTGTTTCTGTCAGACTGTCCTTAAAAGGGTATATTTTTTTTAAAAATTGTAAAATTTCCTTGTAGAGTCTGAAGATGGAATAAAGATTAATTCCGAAACGTCACCAGCCACAAATACAGTATTTTAATTACCCAGCCCATACATTCTGACCTTTTAATTCAGTAATTATGCATACCTATATATATATATACAGTATGTCCACGGATCGAGTTCCAAAGAGGAAAAACTTTTTTATTTTGCATTTTACAAGAAAAATGTATTCTCGATAAAAGTTTTTGCATGTCTCGAAACGGCCAAATCAGTATTAACATTTTCAAAATTTCTTTTAGTTTAAGATAAAAATCGAAAAATTGGTCGTTTTATTTGAAAAATTTTTCATAAACTCAAAAACAAAAATGATATAACTAATAACTATTTTACTCAATCCATTCACCGCCCTTTTCAACGCACAATTCTAGCCGTCGGCGCAATTCTCTATAACTTCTTCGAATTTCTTCGAGAGTTAAAGACGTCACAGCGTCTCTAATCCTCTCCTTTAAATCTTCTACGTTCGGAGGAAGATTATTTGCATAAACTATTTGCTTCAAACGACCCCAATGATAAAAATCAGCCATTGTTAAATCAGGGCTCCTTGGTGGCCATATCACGGGACCATTTCGACCTATCCAATTCTGTAGAAATTGCTGATTTAACCATTCAACAACAATCCTAGCATAATGAGCCGGACAACCATCTTGTTGGAAATAACACCTTGCGAGGTAATTAATCGGTAGATCGTCCAAACGTTCATCAACAAAATTTTGCAGCATATCCAAGTACGTATGCTGATTGACAGTATTATCAAAAAAATATGGTCCAATGATACCATGGTAAGAAATTGCACACCACACATTAACTTTTGCCGAATATTGTCGATTGTGAGGCATGCGAAAATTCGGATTGTAATCGCTCCAATATCTCACATGTTGAGATGCAACAGTACCATTAGTAGAAAACGTGGCCTCATCAGAAAAAATAATATTTCGGTAAAAGTATTGATTATCCATAATTTGAGCGCCCATCCACAGACAAAAATACAAACGTTTCGCAGGATCTCCGGGTTCTAATGCATGATTAAAAATGGGCTTGTAGGGATGGAACTTCCTTTGTTTCAATATCTTTTGAATGAGCGATTTACTAATTCCCAGATGGACTGATCTGCGCCGCAAAGAAAGTTTGGGATAGTTCCGTACTGAATCCATTACAAGAAGAGTGGCGGCGTCGTCATCATCGCGTGCTATATTTTTTTTCTTTACATCCAGTATGGAACCAGTGGATAGGAATTTTTTGACCAATGCTCGTGCACCTCTATTTGAGATGTAAATATCCGGAAACTTTTGATTAAATTCTTCGACAACTAGACGGATCGCTTTATTACCTTTGCCATAGCATTGAATTAGGTAAATTCGTTGGTCTTTTGACAACATTTTCAACTATTATGGTTGATTTTTCTAACTGACAGTTAATTAGATAATTAAATATGGATAATTACCATGACAACGCAACTTAATTTCTGGGACTTTAAAAAATTTTCAAATAAAACGACCAATTTTTCGATTTTTATCTTAAACTAAAAGAAATTTTGAAAAGGTTAAAACTGATTTGGCCGTTTCGAGACATGCAAAAACTTTTATCAAGAATACATTTTTCTTGTAAAATGCAAAATAAAAAAGTTTTTCCTCTTTGGAACTCGATCCGTGGACATACTGTACTATATATATATATATATATATATAAAACAAGAAAGAGAGAATATTGGGTATATTCCGCTGTAGTGCAAACCGTAGACACGTGTTTCTGACTAATTGGTCGTCATCAGTACGGTGTAGCCAAGGAATAAGGTGGGATATCCTTGGAGATAGAAGCATACACGGAAGACCATCAGGTGACAGACCACCATTTGCAGCTTCAGTTAGAAGATCTTCGGCTTTGAAGACAACAACTAACGTCGCCACGAGGAAGACATTGTCAACCTGCGTGCCATCCGAACCCAGGAAAGATAATCAATAAAGGAATTATCGCGGATACTTAAAATAAAACAAGAAAGAGAGAATATTGGGTATATTCCGCTGTAGTGCAAACCGTAGACACGTGTTTCTGACTAATTGGTCGTCATCAGTACGGTGTAGCCAAGGAATAAGGTGGGATATCCTTGGAGATAGAAGCATACACGGAAGACCATCAGGTGACAGACCACCATTTGCAGCTTCAGTTAGAAGATCTTCGGCTTTGAAGACAACAACTAACGTCGCCACGAGGAAGACATTGTCAACCTGCGTGCCATCCGAACCCAGGAAAGATAATCAATAAAGGAATTATCGCGGATACTTAAAATAAAACAAGAAAGAGAGAATATTGGGTATATTCCGCTGTAGTGGAATTAGTCAGAAACACGTGTCTACGGTTTGCACTACAGCGGAATATACCCAATATTCTCTCTTTCTTGTTTTATTTTAAGTATCCGCGATAATTCCTTTATTGAGTATATATATATATACATATATATATATATATATATATATATATCAAAGAATAAGGAATTATCGCGGATACATAAAATATCAGAAAAAGAAAAGTATTGGGTATAATCCGCTGTAGAGCAACCGTAGACACGTGTTTCTGACATAATAAAGAAAAGAATACTTCCCCTTTAGTATGTACAGGTTATGTTTGTATTTCACATAAATACGTAGCTTAATTGGATAGGTACATTATCTTGCTGAGTACGTCCATATAAAATCTTGTTGTTTATCTTTATATGTCCTGGATTTCAATGTTTATCTTTGCATTAGGGTAAAATGTGCCTAATTAGGTATATGTAAATGATCTGATCATCCTAACACCTGTGTATGAGGGGTTGAAACTGCTGATAGAAAGTTCAACATCTATACGTATAGATGTCTTCTTGATAGGTATAGGCCTAGAATATCATAGAACAGTTAATGTAAAAGACATCAAAGCGGTTTGGGGCGTTATTTATAAAGAAATAAGTGTAAGGCCAGTCAGGAGTTGTAAATACAACATCCCTAGTTATAATTAAATAATATTTTATTTTAAATAAAAATATTTTAGCGAGGTGCAGAACCAAGAGGTGTAATATCAGCAGTTATAATGGGACAGAATTCTGTTTTTATGTAAATTTAGATGTGTCAATAACATTAATTCAAAATCATAACATATGATTCATTTTAAAATTAAAATACGTTAATAAAATCGTTTAATTTATGTATATTACAGTGATTTAAATGCTGTTACTTAATAGATACCAGGAATTATAAGGCTTTGGGAATATGAAAATCGTGTGTTTGTATTATACGTGTGAGTAAAATTTTATAAATGTAATTAAAATAAGTTTATTTTCATATTATATCATGATGGGAAAGATATGCAAGTATGCCTTGGAAAAATAAGAAACAAAGGAGAGTAGAAAAATGACAAAAATATAGAAGGAAGCAGAATTTTGATACATAAGAAATTTATATTTCATTATAATAAGTAAACAAATATATAAGTACCTTAGTGAATAATAAAGCAGAAGTACCAGTGCCATATTCAGGAGGAGAAATAAAAGATATCATCATCTTTGAAATTATACTTGGATGTCCACTTGTGAAAACTTCAGCGAACTCATCGATCATCTTAAGATTTGGATGAGACACTTGCCTGCTTGTATCAATTAAAGGATAAACCATATTCGAGATCCACATCTATAAATTTTCATTGGAATTTAAAGATAATTGTCCCAACGAAGCTGCAGGTAAAATAATAATATACATGTATAGAAACTAGACCGATAAAACATAAGTTTATGATAATGACGTACTACATATGGCGAGGAAACAGGAATATCTCCTTCCCAATAAGATTTAAAATTTAAATTTAGTTTATTAAAATGTTGACCGTTATAAGGCTCTTGAAGCCATGTTGTTTAAAATTTCACATTAAATAATTTAATTATGTATTTATGTAGAGTAGAGATTCTTAAGGCGTTGAATTGTATTACTTATTGTCTTTAAGTAAGATAAGTAAATATGACTATCGTAATTAATATAATTATCAAATTTAACACAGCAATAGGTAATAATATTTTAACGTATTAAGAATTAAAATTGCATTTCACTAATGATACCAATATGTAACAATTAGTCTCGAAGCTTCAAGACAAGAATGTTTTTCTGTGTAAAAATATGAACATAGTGATTTTTGTATTCCCAAATTGCCTCTGTATTTGACATTCATTTTGAAAATAAACAACCTTTAATATTTGTTATGTTTTATATCTACAAAATTATCCACTATACTGAATATTGCAAGTGCTTTAGGTTTGATTTATGTGGATTTACAAAATAACAACTTCTTAACTGCGGACATCTTATCATACAATTGGAAATCAACAATTAAATGACAATCATGAATGCTATCATGTGACTTGATTATGCTAAATTGAAAACAAATATCAGGCAGTTTAAAAAGGCATTTATTTCCAGGAGTTATATTACTTTTTGATAGAGGAATGAAGTGCACTTATCTGGTAAAATATTTTCGAAACATAATTACTACAACTGGAATTCCAGTTAGCAAAGTGAGATCTGCGCGAATGATATTCGCTTTGCCATCAGACTATTTAATATGTTTGAGTTGTTAGGAAACATGTTTGCCGCTAACAATTTCGAAAAATAACATAATCATACAGCTCTACCCTCGTATTAACTTTAATTCTGGTAAACACAACATCTATGTATCAATAGCATATTTATTTAGTTTGCACTACCATCGTATTTGCTGTTGTAGATCGTCGCAATCATTTGTTGAAAGCCTGCGCGCAATTGCAAATACATCCATTGTTTCATGGCTTGATTCTAGGCTTTTAAATAGAACATTCAATATGTTATTGCATTTTATGATTCTCAAGTATATTTACATCAACTTTGTAGAAGATAATATTTTAATTTATCCAGAAAAATGAAACTTTCATTAACAAGTAACATTACTAATATGATGGCCTAAATACAACTTGAGAAGAATTTTGAATAGAACATTCGGTATATTATTATTTAGGATTTTCCAGTATCTTTTAAGTCAACTTTATATAAGAAAATATTTTAATTGATCCAGAAAAAGGACGATATAGTTCATTACCAAGTAATATTACTAACATGAGGGTTTAAAGATAACTTAAAGTTATTACTATAGAAGTCGTTTAAAATGTACTAAAAATATCACATAATAAAAATGAATCTATTTAATGAAGATTCTTTACAAAACAATCAAAATTAGAATAATATAATCCAGTCATCCGTCAGATACCGAGGACTCTATTCTGCAATCGAGGCAACAGATTTCTTGAAATTGAGAGATGGTCCCATCTGCCGACTCTTGCGAGAACTTACATCTATTGGTTTATATTAAGAGAACACATAAAAGTTAGGAGATGCATGCGCATTTATTATTATTTTATTTACTGTACATGCATTAATGCAGCGGTGCCATGGACGAAGAGGATATTTGCAAATCATGGATTAAACGATGTCGCGAGCACAAAAGAACTGTACTAAAGTTATGCACGTTATTTTTATAATGAGGAAAATGTGTATAACTTATCTGATAGACAGTTTATAAAATTATAGGTGTTAATGCTAAAATAGTAATTATATTGCAATTACTATTTATGGTCTAATTTGTATTATATGTGATTTAATAGAATTAAAGATTCACAAAAAGTACAATGAAAAAAGGTAATTAAAAATTATGTTTAAGAAAACTTCATATTAAAGAATGTTAAGAAAGATTAATTATTATATCATTGACGTCGCTTTATAATGAGGATATAAAATAATATAATAATAAAATTAATAGGTAATTTATAAAATTATGGGCATTAGAGCTAAAATAGAAAATATATTGCACTTAGGATGTTTCTGTTCAGAACTATTTACGGTCTGCACTGTATTCCAGGTAATTAAAAATTTTCAAAAAGTATAAATAAATAATACACTGCAAATTGTATTACCTTTAAAAAACATTATTATTGCATTGGGATAAAATATTACAAGAGAAATGAGTATCTGTTAAAATATAATGACTGTCGTTAAAATAGGTACAGCATAGTGCTATAATGAAGTTTAGTATTAAGCACAAAGATTTTTACAAAACTTACGAGGGGAGATTTTTATGTTATCTACCTAGTTAAAATTGTGTAGACGACAAATTTGTGAAGAGAATTTTACTTTTTAACCCAAGACGAAGACTTCGTAAATAGAATTATAACTGGGGATGAAACTTTGGTACAAAACTGGGACCCTCCCACGAAACAAGAGTCCATGCACTGGGTTCGTAAGGGCTCTCCAAGAAAAGTGATGACCACACTTTGCTGGATCGCGGAGGGGATTTTCTTAAAGAGAAATTTCTACCAACACACAATTTAGAAATTGAACACAACTATACGCAAAAAAAGGCCCTAAAATTTTGCTCAGATAACTCTGTTTCAGCACGACAACTGCATGGTGCATAAGGCACATATTGTTTAAGCAGTAATCAATAAATGCGTTTTTTGAGAAAATACCCAAGCTTACGGTCCCGACCTCGTCTACTGTCTTTTCAAACACACTAAAAAAACACTTGAGATGGTGTCGATTTTTATCGAATGAAGACGTGGAAAACGCTGTAGGATCGTATTTTGGGGAATTTCGAACAGAATTCTTTTTTGAAGGCATAATGTAATTAGGCGGAATAAGTGTGTTAGTGTTAATGGTTCGTACGTTGAAAAATAAAATATTGTTCGTTTTCTAACTGGTTTTATTCATAGCTAGGTAGATAACATTAAAAAAAACCCTCTCGTTTTAATACTACGTGAGCATTTTGAACTGTCCTGGGTTGGCAACTAAAAAGTCCCAGTATTATCAAAAACTATGAAATATTTACTTCCGTGTATTGCTAAATTTCCATGACAAATGTTAAAATCATAACGTATTGAAGTGTCTTGTACTTTTTAGCTGTGTTTTTATTATTTTCATTGTTATATTGTCGCTTTTCTGTCTTTTTCAAGACAATACCTGGTATATCATGCCTTTTACAGTACAACAGGATACTTTTATTGTAATGTCGCACTTTCGCACTGGAACATTACAAGGGGATGGATTATGGAAGAATTCATGGAAATCGTGTTTTCAGCAATTTATAATAGAATATGAAAATCTGGAAATAAACTTGGACACATTCACTCGTCATCGCAATAGAGTGATTGAGAGGTTTAAGGAGACGGGAAGTGTTTGTAAACGTCAACCCGAAAAAGCGCCAACAGTTTTAACTGAAGATGTTGTCGCAGATATTAGGCAGCGAATGGAAGTTAGTCCCACAAAATCTGTACGAAAGCTATCTGCTCAAACTGGTAAAAAGATCTCATTAACTTAAACGTAATTTGTTATGCAGCATTATGTATTTAAATTGTAAGTATTTCCTATGGAAGTGCTCGTATGGCACTGAAAACAAACTTACATATGTACCTATATAAAGTTTCTGTACTACAACATTTACGGCCTAATCACTTTGAGCAAAGATTGAATTATTGCAGCTGGTTTAATGAAATATGACAAGAAGAAGACTTGAGTCGCACTTTCTTTTCGGATGAAAGCTTGGATTCATTTATCGGGGTATATCAAGTCTCAAAATTACCGTACCTGGTCGATAGAGGATCCACATGTTTTTATTGAAAATACTCTCCATTCTATCAAAGTAGGTATTTGGGTTGCAATGTCGAAGAGACGGATTATTGGACCAATTTTTTTCCATGATACAATTAACGCAGTACAATACCGAGTACAAATATTGAAACCTTTCATTAACAGTCTTTATGAAGATGAATTGACCCTGGGGTACTTCCAACAAGACGGGGCAACTGCACCACATACTGCACAACAAACTATTAATTATTTGCAAGGGTACTATGACCGATTGATTAGTCAAAATCGATGGCCAGCCAATTCTCCGGATTGAACTTTTTTCTCTTTGGCCATCTAAATAATAAAGTGTTTCAGAACAGACTGCACAATCTCGATGAACTTGAAGAGGCAATTAGAATTGAATTGCAAAATATCACACCAGAAACACTCCACAATGTGTTCAATAATTTGAGAAGACGTGTCCATCTATGCATTGAGAATAACGGTGGACATTTCGAACAACTTTTGTAAAATGTATTCATTCTTTGAAATAATTATGAGAATATGTTTTACAATAATAAAATTGTAACGTATTTATTATTGTTTATGATAAAAAATAAAGGGCAATTACTATATTTCTACAAAAATTCTTTCAGTTAGGTAATTCAACTTAAAACTAACCCTATATCATTAACATTTATCAAGAAAAATATAAATAGTAAACCCAACCACAAACTAAATACAATAACAAGTTGACAATTACACTGTGTTTCCATATTAAAATCAGTTTGGCGAACCCAGGAGAGTTCAAAATGCTAACTTTGTAGTTCACAGCTTTGATTTTAGCGAAGCACTTTCCATAAACTAACTGATTCTTAAACTACAAATCATAACTTTATTCACATCATTTGCATTACCTCCGTATACTTTTTACAAATGTAATTGCACATTACCTAATATACATCTTTTCATTCTCAACCTGGCAACATTGCAGTGCTAGTTATAACACGTTATACATACATGCCTACTTAAATATAGCTATTTTTGTAACTAGAAGAGCAACGTATGAGTATATATCACTTCTCTTAATCGAAGGTGTTAACTTTTCTTACCTTCGTCAATAGAGACTTGTCTTATACCACGCGATCATTTAAATTCTAAATTATAGCAGGCGGGATTTTTTTTATTAGGTTGTCCAGAATGTCAATTATTGATTAATTAACATTTTGAAACGTCACTTTGACAATTCAAATTGTAAATTAGTACTTATATACCAACTTAATTTAAATTTCACAGCATGCTCTAATTTAGAATTTAAATGATCGCGCGGTACTTCAAATTGATGTTATGAAGTTATGAGAACTTACATATTTTGGTCCATATCAAGAAAAAACATAATAGTTAGGAGATGCATGCGCATATAACATTATTTTGCTTCGCGTACAAACAATAATGTAGGGGTGACTAGAATGAATCAAACTATGTTGCGAACGCCCGAGAACTATATTAACGTAATTTTGATAATGGGGGAAATGCTTATAACTTATCTGACAATCAGTTTTTTAAATTATAAGCATACTGCGAAAATAGTAATTATATTGTAACTAATACTGATGATCTATATTATATTACATTTACTGTGTAATTTAATAGAGTTAAAGATTCACAAAAAGCTCAAATAAGGTAATACAAGATTATGAAAGTAAGAGAAGTGAATGTTCTCTTGAGAGATGCGTTTTCTTTAATTTCATATTAATAAAATTCTAATAAAAAAAATAATACTACAAATATTAATAGATACGCGACAAATTAATGCCCATTTTATTTATAACAAACGTTCACTCGTGCATGAAAATATCAATGTATTCTAACCATCATTTCGAGACTGATTCTAAAAGTGCAAAATTATTTTTATTTTAAACTAGCTGGCCCGGAAGACGTAGTTCTGCCCTTTCCGGTAGGTGGCGCGATAATGTATATATTATATAATAACTCGACCACATGGCCATCTGTTGGGTCCACATTTTGAGATTTTCTTTTTTTTTTCACTAAACCAACATATTTTGTAAATATAAGTGATTTTAATTCATAAATTTAGAATTTGCAAATAACTTTACACCGCCATCTATCGTATCATATTGTGTAAATATGACCTAAATCGATCAAATTGTGCAGAAGTTACACGATCATACAGACGACAGACCCACCAACGATTATATATATAAAGATTTTTTCCAGATCTTCCAGATTTTTTTCTCAATTAAAGACATTTAATTGAGTTATTTCCATTCCGGGAGCATAACGAACAAAACACAAAAGGAATCAACCAAATATGTCGTTCCTATCGTCAGTTATCGATCGAGAGTGCATACAATAATTAGAATTTTTGTAGTTTGTCCTAATTTTCCGACTCTCCCTTGTAACTGTCCCTGCAGTTTTTCCTGACAACTTTTCCACGAGCATTTCAAACAAAACAAAAAAAGAATTACCATATCCATAGTTCGAATCATGAGTTATGATCTTGGGTTCATACAAGTATCCTAAAGAAAAAAGCGCTTTTAGTTTTTCCCGAATTTTTCGAGCTTCCGGGCAACTTTTCCTATATTTCTCTCCCTTAATATCCCGTTCGGGGTATTACGATCATTTTCTTTTAAAAAGTAGCCAAATCCAACGAATAGCGTTCATTTTTATTTATATGGATTTTAGATCAGCAAAATTTTTAACTTGTTGGTGATGAATTTACATTTAAATGTTCTAAACATACTAGTCCATTGTCAATTTCTCAAATAGTTTATGAAAAAAACTTTCAACAACGAGAATATGAATCTATCCCGTATCCACCGAATAATTATGAGAAATGTGAAATGTGTCTTATGGTCAGGAGATCCTAAGATTATCTGACCGCCAGTATTGCTAGTTCATTTAGCGTTATCCTCGGTGCACTTGTAGTATTCTACTACGGACGTGAACTAGCCTTACACCCATAAATAAATTAGATGTTCGTTTGTAGCCCATAAATTATGTCTCATACTTTATGTGTATATATTCTATGTTGTACTGTACTTTAATGTGTCTAATAGCCATACGATAAATAAATAAATAAATAAATTTATGAGAAAGAATAAGTTTTTTGTAATTTAACTAAGGAACAGCCTAACTAAAAATTACTGTTCTAAGTGAGCCTCCTTTACTGATGAAGCTCAAGTACTGGTGAAAGAATTATGACAAACGAGAAATGTAAAACACAGTTGGGAGATTTAATAGTGCCTCTGTATATTACAAACATCAACATCAATGGTACCTACCGACGCAGAGGCACTCTTGCTCACTCCACTTTTTTTTTTTTTAATTTTACTTCTCTGGCTTTTAACTATGGGTATACGTAAACATGTTGATACGCCAAGAAAAAGAAAGAAATTCTCAGGAGGTGAAATTTTAAAAAATAGCTTTTCCGATTACATGATCACATCTCGGTCGATGCACGCTAGCAACATGTCGGTAGCGTGCATCGACCCTTCAATATCGTGTTAACTTTTGTTATAAGCAAAATGGTCGCTTACTTGAATATTTAATAAACTAATTTTTTATATTCCTGTTAATATTGTTATTATGAGTTATAATATTATTAATATTAAGTATAAATTCCCTAGTAATTAAATAAACTAAAAATTTTAGTAGTCTGAAAAGATTTAATAAAAAAATTAATATGTTTCAGAGGTTAGTAAAGCTCTATTTAAACTATCATGTCTTAATTTCAAGTGCGAATAATTCCAAAATGTAGAAATGAATTAAAATATCACCTAACTTATAACAAAGTGATTTTGAAATTGTATAGGTAATTGATATAAATAGAATAAATAGTTCGCAGGAGGATCTTCATGACTCTTAAACTACTTAAAGTAAAGAACTCTTGTATATTTCTTGATTTTCTGTTATTTCAGTTTATTTAGTCAGTGTTTCCGTATCGTTTATAAAAAATGATGTGTAGGCTCTACACATACAAAAATTACTCCAAATCTAGCTTTAACCCATTTACGGCCAAGGTGTATATTAAACGAAAACTTTACAAAAAAAGTATTGTTTATTACTAAAAACATATTGAAAAAAACGATTTGATACATATCAGCTCGAAAAAAAATTGCGTATATGAAAAAAAAGATGGTGCGTTGGCCGAACACATGTTCATATTTTCTTGTGGTAAGCTTCAAAACATTTTAAATGTAGATGTGTTTTGCACTTTACACAAATGTAAATTGTGTGACTTTTGCATAGTTTGCAACGGCGTGTAGCTTTATCGGCATCATACCAATGTTATCAAGACGAACTTCATCAGGAATGGAGCTTCCAACTGCTTGATTAATTTTCCTAGTAGATAAAATACCGAGAGCTAAAATCTAATTTTTTTCCCGTGTATAATACACAATTTTTTTCTGTGATGGGAAAAACGACGATTTAATATTGAAAAAAAACACTTTAATACTACATATTAAAGTCAGAAAATCAATCGATGTGACATTTGAAGTGAAATTACACCTGAGTTGCTATGGAAACCTGTAAAGTATTTAAATATCTGTCAATTTAACCGGGCAGAAAGTGCTGACTTTCTGCCCGGGGTTGAAAAAGTGACATTTTGTTACCTGTCAAGAAAGATAAAATGTCAATTTTTCTTCCCGTCACAGAAAAATAGTATATTACATACCGAGGTGGAAAGTGCTTCATTACTGTCGAGAGATTAGTCAGGAATGAAACTTTTCACCGAGGTTTGCATACTATTTTATTTACAACCATAATTATATTTATTTGTGATAAAAATTCCGGTAAAAGTTTTGACATTTTGAGTTGTCAGATTTGTGATGATCTAGCGTTAACGTCAAATAAATATACGCCACTTTTTTTCGGTGAATAGATTATAAAAGAAATGTTGAGTAGTAAAGCTTTCAAGGTCTGCATTCCACTTGAACTGAGGGAAACTGTCCTCTCGTAGCAATCCAGATATCTTGGCTCGAATGGAGAAGGACAAGAAATCACTATTTCATCATATCAGCAATAGCAGGGCGGCCTATCTACATGTATTCAAGCTTCCAATAATTCTAATGTAACAATTAATTTTATTTACAACCATACAATTAATAATTATTTGTGATAAAAATTCCGATAAGGTTTTGACATATCGAGTTGACGGTTTTAAATTGTGATTGACATTGAGGTTAAGAAACGAGGGCAGTAATAGAGGGCGGGAAGTAAATGAGGGCAGTAATAAGAGGGCGGGAAGTAAACGTGAACAAAGTCACACTTCCCAATTTTTAAAAAGTCAGAAATGCCAACATTACGCGTATGGTTGTAAATAAAAAATTTTAAATACAAATTCGATATTTTACGTGGATTGGAGGTAGCATTAATTGAAAATAATAACAATACATTTTTTTATCAACAATTATGCACCAATTACATAACAAATGGCTACAATAATTGTAGATACAACAATACTACCACAAAAAAAAAATAAAAGAAATAAATAAAACATGGTCTTGATTGGTACCTATTCTTCATTCCGAAGTATATCACTATACCATATCTACACCGCGCAATAAGTGGTAATTAATAATAATAATAATAATAAATGCCTTTATTACGTATAAAAAAAGTACAAAATACTAATAAGAAAAATAGAACAAAAATACAATGACATGTGGAACGTAATCGCAAGGCGAACCCCAATAGAAACTATTTACTTCATCTTTATAAATAGGTAACAATATGCAACAAAAAGTACTTTGATGATGGGCACCATGAACTGAAAATCACATGCAAGTAACATCCATAACGATAATCAGCAACCACCATGCGTCAACCCATTACCGCAATAAAAGGTAAGACTTGAATCTGGATTTAAATTGGATACGGTGAGAGACTTAAACTCAGATGGTAGGTGATTGTTATTAATTACAGTCTGCACTGTATTATACTTAATTAAAAATTTACAAAACGTATAAATAAATAATACATTTCAGAAGTTATTACTTTTAAAAAAGATTATTATTGCATTCGGATAAACGATTACAATAGAAATGAGTATCTATTAAAATATAATGACTGTCGTTAAAATACAGCATGGTGCTATAATGAAGTTTAATATTAAGCACAATGATTTTTACAAAACTTACTAGGGGTGTTTTTTATGTTATCTACCTAGCTGTGAAAACAATACACTATCGCGACAATTTTCTTATATGACGTTTCTGTGACATTTTATAGTGTCATATCGAAGTTTGGTTCGAATGGCTTAATAGTTGTTATTTTTACATTCGTTTAAAGAAGATAAATTGGATGAATTGGAACCCAAAAGTGTCATGAAATATTCATTAAAAGGAGGAAGTAGCCTGAATAATATTCATGAAAGAATGGTGAGAGTGTATGAAGAACTACTTAACCTTGATAATAAATAAGTAACAATATGCAACAAAAAATAGTGCTTAAAACTAAGTTAGCCTAAAATTCGATGATGGGCACCATGACCTGAAAATCACTTGCAAGTGAACATCCATAACTATAACCAGCAAGCAGCATGCTTCAACCCATTACCGCAATAAAAGGTAGGACTTGAGTCTGGATTTAAACTTGGAAACGGTGAGAGACTTAAACTCAGATGGTAGGGGATTGTAACTACTGTATACCTGATATGTAAAAGATCGTTGATATAGGGAAGTTTTATGGGACGTGGGAGAGATCTCCACGAAATCTGGTGGTCACATTGTGTACATCTGATCTAATCTAATCCTTTCAAATTTGCGTATATTGTAAATGTATCGTAGGCAAGCATTTTGTATTCTTCGAATTCTGTAGCTGGTAAAGAAATCCAATGCCCCATGATACAGTGTTGAACAGTAAGAAAGATACGACAAAACAAAAGCCTCACACAACATTTCTTTACCGATTCATTAAGAGTACGCCTGTAAGGGTATGGTTTCTTCAAACTAATATAAGCAGTGGTAATATATTTGAATATCTAATCCTTATATCTGAATGAGTTGTCAGTGTAGAGACCACGGCTCCTCACACACAACCTGTAAATGTATATTATCAATAACATTCTCTAAAGTTCTGCCAATGTTAAAGCAAGTTCTTTTAGGACCGAACAGGATGACCTGCGATTTCTCCGGGTATAGATGAAGGCTGTGATTAAAAGATGCATCAAATAGATATGAAGGATTGGTGTTAATTCTGTGCATTACAGATTGCCATTCAGATGGGGAAAAGGAGTAATAAAGCTGAGTATCATCAGCACACATATGTGATTTGCAGTGGTCTATACACAGTAATAATTTTGAGGTATATATATAGGTAGTGAATACAATTGGCCCAAGAACCGAACCCTGAGGTACACCCTGCACTAAGGCAAGGGGAGCTATTAGAGCCAATAGATTTCTAAATACAAAGAAGAGTATCACGATTAACCATAATGAGTGCCTTGCTGTAATCAAGTAAGACCAGGCAGGATACAAGGTTTTAATCAGAAGCCGTATTCAAATCATCAGTTATCGACAGCAAAGCTGTTTCACAGCTATATCCTAGCCTGAATCCCGACTGAGTAGAGGGCAAAATGTTCTCTCTTCCAACAAAAACAGCTATTTGTGCACCAAGGACCTTCTTCAGAATCTTGGACATTACAGGCAGCGGGCTAATGGGCCGAAGGTCTTTCATTTGCTTTGGTTCTGTGGATTCAGGTACTGGAGAAACCACCGCCTGCCACCAGCCATTTGGAAACACCGAGTCAACTATGCATGAATTAATTATGTGCGTGATAAAAGACAATATATAGGGACAACATACTTTTAACATTGTGATATTGATGCCATCAGCCCTATATGATGTAGATCTTATTAATGATATATGCTGTATATTTGGGACGTATCAACAGGCTTAAAGAGAAAGTTCAGCCTAGTATGATAATTTTCATAGAGATCCTTAATGTGATCTGCACTAGTGGCAAACGCTGCCAACTTGTTCACAAAATAATCATTTATTTTATTTACATCGCCCAAGTATGGAGGAATTTCTGACGAATGCTTGGGACTTAACCCAAGCAATGTTTCCATAGAAGATTATGGTCCTTATCACTTGGCAAATAATGAAAGTAGGCTTTCTTTTCCAACCTGAATGTATTGGTAGTCAAATTCCGTAATGTCTTATAGAAGCTCCAATCCCCAGGGCACCCTGATCGTCGATACTGATTTTTAGCACGATCTCTCAAGGACATCAAAGCTCTAAATTTTCAGTTAGCCAAGAAATAAAGGGTTTAGTAAATCGTCGCGTTATCAATGGTGCGTGCCTGTTGAAAACCCATAGTAAACAAGCATTGCCAATCAATACTCGTGAAACTTCTATACAACCGCATAGGTGGTCTTACGGGCTTTCTTAGGTTAATAGAAAAGATTACGAGATCATGATCACAAAGATCGCATGTGATAATACCTTTATTGTCGATAATAGAATCATCACTAACAATTGCCAGATCCAATAACGCCGCAATATTACAGGTTAATCTGGTCGGCTTGTCAACAATTTGTTTAAAACCAATCGAGTCAATAAAATGAATTAAAAACATTGTAGGAGAATCATTCATTTTCAACAAGTCAATATTGAAATTACTAAAACAGAATATATTATTAGAAATCGGTAATAGAAAAACAATTAAATTCTCCAGCTCATCCAGAAAACATTTATAATAAACGTGAGGTGGCTTGTAAATACCGCCAATAACAAATTCCATAGACATAATTGTTCAATGTTATCACTCGAATCAACTACAGAACATTTCAAATAAGCGACATAATAAACACATACACCTCGCGCACGACCCACACGATCCGCCCTGACAATGCTTTCATTCAGCAGACACAACAGTTGCGCAACTGTTCAGTGATCATGTCCAGTAGACGAGCGCTCACTCTGAACATGTTCAGGAGCGGTCGCCATTTTTGTGAGCGGAAAAATTCTATGCTCACTTAGTGAGCGTATTCTGTACGCATGCGCCATTGATTCATTCCAAGACCAACCTAATACATACTTCTGAAGAAAGTTACTAGAAAAGTAAGACACAACAAATTAAAGGTATTGTGCAGTAATAAATGTATTATAATATTGGAGTTCAGTATTTTATTCGGGGTTGGAAAAACCAGTCCTTCCACTAAAAACTACGTCAAACCTTAATGCAGAAAAACAATTTATTATTATTGTTTATTCGGCTTAATCTCTATAATTTTAACATATGGCAGCAATGAAAAGTACAGATGATAGACGATGACATAAAAGTGAGCGGTCCTGTCCAGCGAACACTCAACTGTTGTGAAGTGAACGGTTGGAGCGGGATGAGTTCCCGATCCGCCTGCTGAATGAAAGCAATGTTATTATTAGGAATATGTAGGTATGCTAACGTCAGGTACAAAAGGACTAAGCCAGGTCTCAATATCAACCAGGATGTCAATCGCACTTTCGATAACATAGGAACCCAAATCTCTAACTTTTGGCAAAAGAGATCTAATATTGACACATGTTACTTTTATACAAGTATTGATCATAATCAAGTGCAATTATGAATTAAATACAATTAAAATAAGTTAAACAAAATAATACAAATTATTACAAACTAATTCTGCACAGGTGTGAAAGGGAGTACGTCGATGTGCCTGAAGTGCTAGATATGAGGAATGTTAGATTACCACGGAGCCTGGAAACATTAATAAAGCCATGTGATATTTTCCAAGTGAAAACTGCCTTGAATATCACGACGATGATGTGACCTACCCAGCTGTAAGTCATTGTAAATACCAAGACTCGTTTGAAAGAAAGTAATTTTACAAATTATCTGCATATCTTTCCAATGTCAAGCTGAAGATAAATGTGGTGAGAGAGCCTTTATGAAATATATTCAAGCTTAGGGATAACAAATCTAATGAAAAATTTTTTTAAGAAGATCAAATTATCGAATGTCTAGACACGCAGAATATGAGCCCCATAGCACTAGAATAGACGCTCAAACACATATACAATATGCTGTGAGAAGCATATAATATATATATATATATAGTATAAATATAAAATGTTGTTTTTCTTCACTCCTTTTTTGTAAAATATGTGTTTTTTGTTTTTTCTTGGGTTAATTGGGTAAAAATAAATTACAAAATTAAAATAATACGATCCATTTACTATGACGTTTCAATGTTTATTACATCTTTCTCAAAAAGTCCAATCACAAATTAAAATTTGCAAATTCCAACACTTTTACACATAACAGCTCTCTGACACACAAAATGTTTTGTTATTAGTTTTTTATAATTGACCCCATCGGGAACAGTAAGTTGTATAAACGAAATTTTATATTGGGCTTTTTTACCCTTTTTAATATCATTCTATAATTTGGCAACTAATTTATATTTTAAAATTGTGTACCGATATGTCGACGTTTTAAACAATATTTGCAAATATTGTGATTTTTTACAAATATGTCGTAAGTTATGTTTTCTATATATATTTATCAAGAGTTCACAAGTATTTAGAAAGAAAATTTGAAATTTCTCATCTTCAGAAGATGGCAAACCACCAAAAACGAAAATTCTTCCCATATTCTGAGGATAATATGCAAAAGGCGTTGGAAGCAGTACAAAATGATTCAAATATCAGTCTTGCAGAAATTTCGATATTTTTCGAGCAACACGGGACCGGTTCAAGGAATGAACTGTCAACAGGCCACGATAATGGGTTCAGATCCATATTTGAGTGTGGAAAGTGAAAAAAAAAGTAGTCGAATGGATAATTAGACGAAGAAAACCTAAATTAAAAGGGATTGAAACTAGCAAAAATAACTAATAAAATTGGAGGAAGAAAATTTAGGAGAAGAAAATTTAACTGACGAAAAATTAGAGGAAGAAAATTCGGAAAACGAGCAATTAGATGAAGAAAAACTGGATAAAGAAAAAGTAGACAAGAAAAATTAGACGAGGAAAAACTTAGCTCAGGCCAAGTATCCCTAGAAATATTCAAGAACCATTTGAAGTATCCCAAAGTACTAGAACAATCTAAGAAACCCTAGTCGGGACCACCCACGAGCGGCATATCTGCTAAAGTATGTAGAGCTTATTATATTGACAGAGAAAGATAGGAAGAGGAGAAAGAAAAAATGAAAAAACGGGAAGGAAAGGAATCTGAAACCAAAAAGAACATAATATCGAAAAAAAAAATTCTTACCAAAATAAAAAGAAACCAAGAACCTAACGTGCAACTAGCAGAAGCGAGGCAGTACAGTGATGCCGAACAAGAAGATGACAAAAATGTTGGATGTGATACATGCCCAAAGTGGTTTCATTTCAATTGTACTAAGCTTGTAGGACAGTCATATGAAGATGTTAAAATTCAAGATTTCTCCTGCAATTTTTATAACGAAGAATAATTTAAAAGGTATGCATTAAGTATTGAATTTTTGAATTTACAATTTCCATGATAGATTTACATTACTAGTTATTCACCGTTTAATAATGTTATTTTTTTTATGTATATGACTATTAAAGATTTAGTGTTTATTTTTGTTACCTTATTTATAAAGAATTTACTTTTGGTTTTGTAAATTTATTTAGCGGAAAATATACACTCAGTTATTTTTTATTGACTGATTTTACCCTTTTACTTACTCACTTTCATTGAAAAGACAAAAAACAAAATAAAACAGAACGATTAATATGGGGACCCAAGAAGTTTATACGGACCTGGTGAAAATTGACAAGGCCGACAATTGGTGTACTAATGCCCGACTACCAAAGTATAAGTGGCCGACTACTACCAAATATGTTCGTTTTCAAAAGAATCAAAAAAGTAAAAAGTTTGCTTCATCCTAAACATTCTGTCTTACTCATACCGTAATTGAATATATTTGTTTCACTCTCAGGAATAAATCTTTAACGTAATATGAGACGCTTCAATGTTATTAAAGCTGAAAGTTGACGTCGTGCACATTCTAAACAAAATCTAAAACATCAAATTGTTATTAATGTAATCGATATTAGTCACTCATCATATGAAAACCAAAACTAAGGTGATAACATTAAATTATATACGGACATTAAATTGGAATTATACTATCTTATTTACAAAGCCGTCTTGCGCATTGTGCAGACCTCGCACATGCGCATAAAGTTTTTTTAAGGTATTAAGTATTGCTTCAAAGTTATGTTTATTATCACCTTATTATTCCAACACATCTAAATAAAAATGGAATTTTATTCTACTCTTTAATTTCTGTATTGAATGATATTTTACTATTTAAATATTGAAGGATTCTATCCAAGGTTCTTCTTTTATGCGGCCATATTACGAAAGCGTCATATGCATGATTGTATATGAAGTATTTATAATTGACGCAGGTATATCTAACATATACATATTAAATACAATGGAAAATATTAATAGAAGCAAACCATAAAATATACAAAATGTAGTTTATTAAATAACAACGTGAAGTGTTAGTATAGAATTTGTTTTTATTTTGGTTTCAGTAAATCTGAAGAATACATTAACAATAACTGTCGAAACTTTAGGGGGAAATGGTGTAGTTTTACTTATGTTTGTTTCTAAGGCCGCTATGTCCCAGGAAATGTTTTAATTTATTGTATTTATCATTATATCACGAAGATCATTTAACCTAGCTAAAAGTTATTGAAATTGTCACTGAATGATCTATACATATACAAATTTTATCTTGAAATGACTGGTCTGACTATATATTACGGCATTACTCTAGTTAAAGGAAACTCTTAGAGTACTGGGCTAGAATACTTAGTTAGAGAATTAGGTAAATAACGCTAAGGCTAGATTTATAGAATAAATTAACTTTATTATAATATATTATGCTCCATTTGCCTATTAAAACAATACAATTACTTAATTGCTATTCTATTCAAACTGTTCTACATTTTTTTTAAGTTGAGCATTTAGAACATTTAATTGCTATAAACGGTTCTTCAGACGCAGAAATGGGCCACATGAGCTTGATGTATGGTATGACAAATTGTAATTAAACTGAGACGACTCTATTCAAAGCGGTATCCAAACCCTTGTGTACTAAATGAAAAGACTTTTGAAGTACTGTACATGTGTTTACAAGAATCATGGAGCTTTAAAGCACGCATATGATGTTATCGACAACCAAAAACTATTAATTTTTGCGCTAAAAGCACGTTTTTTCTGACGTTGAAAATCTCTATAAATAAGTCATTAAAAATTGACAGTTTTTATAATGCTTTTTAAATTTCTACTCATTGAATTGTCTTTTGTAAAATTATAAATCAAAATTTAATTAAAGAATACTAATAAACGGATATTCTACGTTACATTCCTCGTCATCTATTAAGTAATTTTTGTTTCGTATCGTTGTATACGCAATGATTTCAATTCTTCCGATTTAAGAGTTAAGCATTCATATCACATAGATAACAGCGCCACATCTACATTGCAAACAAATAGTTCTTCCATAGGGTTAGGACTACGTTGCGGTTGTCAGCCTGCGATCAGCTGTAGCAGTGCGGGGGTTCGCTATTGATCGTTCCTGCAGCGTCTCTCCTCTCGTGATCAATGATCACACTCTCTAAACTCTCCTCCTACTATGTCCACAGTCGTGCTACCAACTTGTTCCGCAAATACACTAAAAGTGTTCATGTGCACATTTCGTACCGCATCCGCAGTAATACTTCATGAATGCCGAAGTTCTATGACATAACTTTCCCCTAACGTACTGTAAATAATGTGACCTATTTTATTATACCAAAATTGTGTGTTTGAACTATCGATATGTTTTGCCAGTAATTCTCAGCGAAAACGACGAACGGTGTTCCTGCTATTGATATTATTATTGTAACGATGTTTTGGGGTTATGTATCATTCGTATATGTACATATATATACGCATATATCATACTACGCTAGAAAATGTAAAAGTTGGGACTAAAAGCAGCGAGGAATAAATACAGTAATAGATTGTGTTAAATTTACATGGGATAGGTTATTATTATATTTTACGTGGAAGACAAAATTCTCAAAATAGCAGGAATATGTTATAAGGTCTGTAGGTTAATGTTGGCAAAAGTGTAACGATATACAGCGAACGGTAACGACGCCTACCGACGCCTCCGTCGCCGGGCGCAGTCTGTGTGTGACCGCGGTCGTGAGTGTGTGCAGCCCCTAAAGTCCAACATGGGGCCCGAGGGGGGAGACGCGGCTCCCCTCTCGTGATCTGCCAACATTTCCCGCTTCGAGTTGGTGGAGAAATGGGGGCTGACCCCTGTCCTCAAGCCGAGGCAAGACCCAAGGCCCCCCGAAGGCGCCAGGTATGGACCACTCCCGTTAATAGTGGCGTGGATGCTGCTATATCTCTTGTCGATACGGATCTCTGAATTACATCCGCCCCCCTCGCAAAACACAGATCAACAACAATGCATGCACACACTGAATGACACGACCGAACATACGAAAATAAATAAAAACAAAATTGACATAAGTAATTAATTACAAAATGTTATCTCCTAAATTATTAAACATGAACATTTATACATCACAGTAATGTGCAAAAATACCTATACAAATATAAAATGCTAACCGAATACGATCAGAATTAATCCAAAGGCGATGCTAATATAGAGCTTATCTCATGAAGCTTTTCATCTACTTGATGTTTATACTGAAGTGTGACCTTCAAGGGGGTCAATATTTCATAGAGTATGAAGAATAAATTTATATTTTTAACTCTGTGTAATATTTGTTACAACGATTCTCGTAAATAACTCTAGATATTCCTCCTTGTTGTACATAGATTGCAATATATATGTATGTATAAATATATATATATATATATAATATATTTGTGTGTGTGTGTGTGTGTGTGTACGAACAAAATATATATAATGCAATTATATTAGCTCCACTTACGTTTATTTCTAGAATGATACTTATACATATCTCTGTAATATGAACTTACGTCGTCGTAAAGCCATGAAACCAAATTTTTGTTACGAAGACATCTTTGATACATATATATGTATATATACATACAGATATACACATGCACACAGTCTTTATGAGACAAATATGTTACACCTTAAATAAACCTCTGAACTGTAATTAATTCCTTGGATGCTTCTGGTAAATCTTTGTTAATTACTATCATTTTATATATCATACAATATATTAGATAATAAAGTTAGTCTATATGCCAATATAATTTGCTTAACAGCGACATTGCAATTCTTTAAAATTTTATTGGCTTTTCTTTTAATTTTATCAGAATTTATATAAAAATACAACAGACATGGAGCTTAAACAAAATACATCTAGTAGAATTCTGAAGTATTCCGTTGACATAATGCATTATCTGTGGTTCCTTCGCATCTTAATGTTATGAACGTAGATTTTGTTTTAAACGCGATTTATCAAAAAGAAATTTAATAATTCTTCTTTGTTTCAGGTAAGTTATCAATTTGTAAAATCCTGGTTTGTATGTGGAAGGAAAATCAGCAAATCAAAGGATTAAAAGTAGATCATCGAAATAGAGATACTAAAAACGAAGGTACTAGTAAGTCTTTTTTTCATAAATAACATTCTACTATACTTATTAAGTGTATAAGTTCAAATTAAATTTTAAAAACTGATATTTGAAAACTAAGCTATTAAATCCATGCAATGAATACGTACAACTATTTATAGCTATTGCAATCATTAGCATGCTATCAGAGACAATAAACGTTAAATATAAAAAGTAAATTATAGGTTAACCAAAGATTCTAAACTTTTATTTATTTGATTTATATGTACATGACATACTTGACTTATTTTAAAATTATTTTTTTACGAAACTCAAAATATAGATTTGGAAATATAATGTTTAATATTCAATTATTTGTTTTCTTTTTCTTTTTGATAAATGTATTCGAAGACTTAAGATCACTGATTAACAATAACTACTCATATATACACATGCAGGAACAAGAAAACACATGCTTGTAGTTTAAAATACAAGTAGTTATTCAATTAGTGACACTTGTTGATTGTCTTAATTCAAGAAAGTCGTACACTCTTTTAGTCATATGCAAATCGATAACTAAAAGCATCAGAAACTGTGAATTTTTTTTTAGAAATGCTTGTATCACATACATATGTGGGTTATTAAAGTTGAAAATGTTTACTTTTATACATCTGATTGCTTAATAGACTCCAATATTTTTGCAATTCTAACGTTAGGAAGTTATATATTATGTGCAATCGCGGTTAGTTAGTGCGCTAGTCCTGCAGCAAATGCGCATTGTTTGCCATCGACACATTAACCGCTTAAAGACATAAAGCAGTCTGTTTCGGTGTTTTTCTACCGTCCAATTTCCTTTACCCCGGGTTAACTTGGGCCTATTGCAATAAGTTTAGTTAGTCATAATTGGACATATACATGTAGTTGTATGCGAATTATCCGTTTTTTGCGTTAAAAATCTAAAAATAAGTCAGTCCTTAAGCGGTTAATAAGTGAAGATTTTCAACCCAAAAATCTTATGAAAATTAACCTTTGTGAATGAGCAGTCACTGCTGTATGTTTAGACACAAATCTTTTATTTGCTTAAAAGCCCTTTGAAGGGATATAGAAGTTCCTTCAGTTATCGAGAGTTTTTTGTTTTATGGTGTAAATTTAAAAGTACAATAACATTCATACCGCTAATCAAAATATTTTTTAATGCTCTTTAACGTTAATTTAATTTGAAAAGCATAATGTTTCGCAGTGTTTTAAAATTTCAACTATAACATTTGAGAGGTTTTTTAAAATACTATAGTAGCCTTTTATAGAATTTTATAAAAGGCGTTGAAATAGCACTAGAAGAAGTTTATTGTATACCACAACTATACCGGCAATCATGGTTGTTTAATGCACACACTTTTCACTAGTAGATCCCATGCAGAAACCTAAAATATCAAGTGCATACTATGTACATCAAACTTTATTGAGGATTACTAGTGCCCGAAATGTCATCAAAAGTCTGAGTAAAGTAATTTTAATAATTATGCATCAAATCGCAAAGAAATCTAGGATAAACTCATGTAATATAGTAATAAAAAAAATATATTTAGCTGTAAACAAAGCAAGTCCGTATTGAATAAATATACAGATTGTGTAATTTTTTGTCACTCAGTGAAATGTGAAACTATAAATATTACAATACGTAAATACGCATTTGTTGTGTAGAGTGCATTGCTACATTTATGCATGATTATCAAGTGTTACTCTATTTTCCGGTGATTTGATATCAATATACTCGTATACATCCACTGTTTAATATGAAGTTAGCGTTTTAGGGAAATAACTAAATTTTTGCCATTTCTAATTCATTGTTGGCGTTCGCTACCATATTTATTTTTAAACATTAACAGTTTCGATATCATTATCATCGTGCTAAATGTCGTTATAAGAGATTGTGCATTTGTTAAAGATAAGTGTAGAGCCCATATTCGCTGCGGTCAAAGAAATGAAGAAGGAAACTGGAAATACACCGTAGAATTATAGATACAAGTATAATAAAATTAATCACCGTAAATTTGAATCTTATAAAATCACAAATCGTTTCTGAGACACGGACAGCGGTTGTAGATGTCATCCTGGCACACCCTTGTTTTAACCAATATGTTGAATCCAACCAATCAAACTTTCAGGATTACTTTGTCATTAAAAATATTTTAGCTAAATATAGCCTTTACACATACAAAAGTAAATTTGGAACCTGGAAACCTTGGTCTTATACAAGTGAAAATGATTAACGCGATAAACTGTGAAATCAAATCACAGCCTCTTTTTCCAATGGTGTTGAAATGTGGTAATAAATAAGCAAAGCACAATCTGTTTATTGAAATACACATCCTAGTCCCCAATAAAAAATGTAGAAAAGTGAAAAAACTGAATTCTTATACACAAATCTCAATTTTGAAATAAATAAAGATTACAATATTTGATGGTGTAATATACGTATAATCTTCCAAATAGGCACAATAAACACATGGAATGTCGTAACAGAATAAATTGGAGTTTTCTTTAAAAAGATGTTATTGCTTTAACACAAGGAAACTGGCGTTTTATACAACATGTCAGAACATCTCTCTCACAAATTTTAGTGTTGTTCCCTTATAATGTTAATTGCTATTACAATTTTTAAAATAGTTGAAGCATTTTGGCATTTAAGTAGTACTTTCTCTCTAGATGTAAAGCACATTTTAATACTGGTTTTAAAAATCACCCAGTTTTAAAAAATATCGTTTTACATGTTTTAGAAAAAATAATAAAATAAAATAGATACAATCACATAGTATTATGAAGGCTCTAAATTACACTTTTCATCTTTTCTAGTAATTTACATGATATGTTATATGTGAAGATTAGTTTGGAATAAATTCATTGCTTATGTTAATACACACTTAATCTGAATTTTCATTTGATATCAAACAAAAATTAAAAATTTGTTAATTTCTTCACCAAAATCATCCAAAACTATTCAAATTGAATTCCGAATACAAGAATTTTTAATACTTTGAATTTTAAATAGACATGTAATTGACTAAATTTCTTCAACTATAATGACCTAACAAGTAAATGCAAAATAAAAAGTCCAGTTGTTATTTTTTTTTAATTATCAAATATTACCTGAGAATTTAATATGTATTTAAGTACTAATTTTACTCATTTTTAAGTAAATGGTATAATGTCACACAACATATACTTTATATTGCAAAAAATGTTTAATTTAAAAAAAATGACTTAATTAAATAATTATCAGTGCTAAAATCAGAAAATTATAATTAGAATTTCAACACTAGGAAAAACTAATTTTAAAGTAATTTAAAATTTAGAAATATGTCGGTCTACCGACACTACATTATCCATTTGTTATTTGTTATAATTCAGTACGATTTAAAGACTTGAACTCAGACACCCACGGTAGCGCAATGATTGCACAACCGACTAGAGATCGGAAGGCCCCGGGTTCGAACCTCAACCATGGGGTCATTTTTAAAATTATAATTGTATGTAATGAAATAATGATCAGCAGACAGTTATAATTACATCTCTTATACATGTCTCTTTTCTCAGGCATTCCGGCTGATATTTTTATCTTTACTATTTACTATTTCAAACTATTCATTTCTTTGTTGTATTTACAATTTGGCGGGTAAAAACGCATAATCAAAGAATATAATCTCAATCAAAATAAAAATATATTACGATAGTATTACAGAGACAATTCAATAACATATATGGTAAATTTAAGTTTTATAAAATATGATCATCGTCCGGTTTATGAAACATTTCATATATACATTCGGTTGCCTTTTTCCTTGACAGCACAAAACATTTAAGCGTCCAAGAATAAATCAACAGACTAATGCCTTAATCTGTGCCACTGTTCAGAAAAATTCAATATTATCTTTGAGAGAAATTGCGCAAGAATTTGATACTCTATCAAAAACTATTCCTAACACTTTTCTTATAAACCTAAAAAACTAATGATGTGATTTCGAACGTTGAATACAGACGCTTTTACCAATTAAACTACTTTTCCTTTTACCTAGCAAATACAATCCGCAGTTCGGTATTGGTCGCGTAAAAACAAGCATTTATTATTTCACTTTTATATACGTTGCCAGAACTAAGTATCCCCAAAAATTGAATTTATGATCCGGATTATTGAAAAATAAAAAGCTTGATCACTTTTACATCAATGCAAATTTGAGGTCTATATAATATTTACATTTATTACAATATAATATAGTTCTTGCTATTTGTCGATTACCCGAAGTAGATAAAAATAATATGTGGATCTGGCACTATGGTTTACCTACACACAATTTACCCATCGCAAAATAATATCTAAATGACGTTTTTAATGACAGCTAATTAATTAGTTTGGGTAATATACGCTGGCCACCTAGATCGCTTGTCATATCCTCCAACAACTTTTTTCTCTGGGGACATATCAACACTAATTTCTAGGGATATCAAGAGCACAGAGGCAACAATTTGGAGGAGCTGAAATTAAAAATTAATTAATTCTGTCGATTGAATAACACAGGAAACTGGTAGCAATTAGATAAAGTTTTTAGACCCGCTTAGGCTACTGTTTGATGAAAGAGAAAAATTGATACAAATCCAATACAGTTATTATTAAAAGACTCTTATTTTGTTTTTGTTAGATCGCTTGTTTTACATTTCAAAATATGCTGCTTGTAACATAATTTAAGAAATCTCACACAAAGAATTGTTTAGAAATTTTATTTACTTAAGAGATTTTTATTTGAGTTTCTTTTAAATTATCTTAATTATTTTCGTTAACTCTTTGTTCAGTCATCAATATAGAATCAACAAGTTGGAGTAATTAGGTATATTTTAAAATAGAGCGGCATTCCAACATATTACTGCTTGGAGTAAAAATTACATAATCTGTATGTACAATATAAAACTAGTATAAATGTTTAAATGCTACAGAAAAACCTATATACGTATCGGAACTAAGTATTAACAATATTCTAAATGGTATTAGTGCAAACTGGATATATGTATATTAAAATGTAATTTGTGTAAAACTGATCTAATAGACATAATCTATATAAAATAATATTACCAAATCTTCAACAAACATGTAATTAAGAAAAATATTTCCAAATAGAAATATAAGCTTATTTTGTGTTACAAGTGAGCTGAGTTCGAAAACCTCAGTTTTACTCTTTTAGAAGAGAGTGCAATTTACACGGTAATTCAGGAAACTCTACCAAAATAAACCATTTCGTAATTATCTGACAATTATTTATACAATTTATTTCGTAAGCACAACTGTTTATAATATAAAACAGATGCAAATACACCTAAAGTGTAAATGATTATATTATAATGTATAATGCCTTTGATACCTTTTCCTAAAGCTGCTATTTCCTTCACATATTTTCTATTCTCAAATAAATTTACTATCAGTCAAATAACAGTTTATGCTATTTGGAATTGATCCGTTTAAAACGTATTTATTTAATCTAATGTTTTATTTATTTTAATCAATATCTTAGTTTTTAGTTTGTGAAAATTATTATTTCCCTCTCACTCCAAATATTTAATTTATATAAAACCTAAGGGGGTTCACAACAAACTGATATCAATCATATTATGAAGTCTTGTTTACTTATTTTGCCAATATATAATCCAGAATAGAATTTTCATGTATGTGTGTAAATTTTATAGGTTAAATTTAGGATAATGTAATTCTGAATTATTTACTTTCATCATTCAGTTATACTAGTTATGTCTCGATACTATTCATTCATTGAACTTAACAACAAGTTGTCTAGAACCGTTAGTAGTACATCTGAACAAAAAATTTTATATCATTATTTTAACTATGTAAATTTGAATATGCGTTAAATGAGATACAATCAATACATTAAATCATTTAAATAGTAAGAACTTCGTATCTGATAATGCACGTCATCGGTCTTCATATGTTTAGCAGTTGCCAAGTTCTACACATGATTAGACGTCAACAGTTATCATTTGTAAAAGCTGTAGTTGTAGGTTTGCTGCTATTTGAAGAAATTTAGCATATAAATTAATGGGATATTTATAATATATTTGTTTGGCTAGAGAAGAAAAATAAGACAAAACTAGCGAAAAGATTTGAACAAATTTCTGACAGTTAAGAAGCGATTATTGGGTATGATTTGTTGAATTTTCTTCTATTCTATTTACATTTTTTATTTACGTTGTAAAATTTTAAAATATTTTTGAAGTACGTAAAATACATGTGTGTATAAATGCAGACGGTCTAGATATGGACCAAATAAAATGATATTATGTTTACAAAGGCTACAAACTTCAGAAACTAATTGTATTTTCTTACTTAATAAGCTAACTTGCATTGAATCAATTGAAAATAGAGATTAGAATAGATGCCGGTTTCCTGGTGTTTAATAAATGTTTATAACAAAATAAATGGTTACGTTATTGCTTAAATAACTATTTAATTTGCTTTCCAAAAAATGTTGTAGGCTATCTGAATGGTTTCGTTAACCATGCCCTATGGTCTTGTCTTGAAAAACACATAATCTCAAACCAAATGGATGGAATGAAACTGCTTCAATGTCTTTCTGACTGTAAATACCTTCAATGATGCGCGGGGTCCTTTAATATTAGCAAACTGCAGAATTTTTTATTGAATAGAACATAACAACAACAATCTATTGATATTATTGAAAGATGTTGTATTATCGTTAGTAGTCTAGGAATTAGTTTCAAAATCCAGCGAATAGTGTAAGAAATGTTGTCGAGCCTTGCCGAGGTCGATTTAGTTTACCAACACTAGATCTAAAACCATTCATTCTACAACTGATGCAAATTTAATTAAAAATAATGAGGTGTGACCACCACACGACTTTCTTATACGTATGAGCCTTTCAAATTATACAAAAGTTGTTTTAAACTGTTTTAAATATATTTATTTTCTTAGAAAAATGGACTTGTGAGTAAGTATGTTACTTCAAGTACAAACTTTAACAATTTTTTTATACAAAAATTATTAAAAATGCTATTCTAAGTACTTCTATTCTCTTAATAAATCCTCTATAGAATGCATAGTTTGCGTGATATTCGAAAAAAAGTGCTACTCGCTTAGAGTAAAAGTACTTCCGGCCGAATTTTGAAATTTCATTTACACAACAAATATTCCAAACCCAGCTCTAATAACTTTTGTACTCTTGATAAATATAATGCATAATTTACGACACATTTGCAAAAAATCACTATGCGATAAGAGCAAATGTGTTACTTCTAGTCGGAATTTTGAATTTTTTTTATACAACAGGTATTGCAAATCAAGCTTTAAACAATTTTATACTCGTAATGTACCTGCCTAGAAAGCATGACTTCCGAGATATTCGCAAAAAACTGATTTTCGATAAGAGTATAAAACCTACTTCCGGTAGGAATTTCGAAAAACCTTTTTAATAAAATTCTTCTCAAATTTAATTTTGAGTACGTTTGAATTTCTTATAAATATTTTAAACTTAGTAGTTGACGAATTATTGGCAAAATTCGATTTTTTCACAGAAGTAAACTATTACTTCCGGTCTGCCGATTTTACTGCAAAACTAATCAGATCTTAAGAGGGAGATTATACTCGTAAATACAAAATTTTAAAATGATAGTTTAAGCCGTTTGACTGCTATCGTGGTCACACATACAGAGAGAAAGACATTTTTTTAAAACCACTTTTTCTGTATCAGGGACTTCAAAACGTGGACATCTGCAAAAATCACGACGTCGAAAATTTTCATCATCACAATACTTCCTTATACTACGTATAAGAAACTAATTAGTAAATTTTCTCTATCATAAAATGCAGCTTTTCGGGCTCTATTATCCCACCTATTGTCACTTGCCAATTTTTCACATACGCCACATGAAATATTTAAAAATTCGCATTACTATATGCTTTATGATAAACCAAAATATGTAGGTATTTCTTGTTTTCTCAGGCCTGTCCGATTTCACCGCAGCCAATAAGGATTGTGCTGAATCTGTGTTATTATGTTATGCACTCCAATAATGATGTCTCCTGCACAAGGCTGAACATGTTCTTTGTTGTATATATCTTAAACATCTCTGGCTCTACATTCGGTTGCCCAATAATGCGTTGCCTTCTGTGATCCAGTGCTTCACAATTCCCTACTAATATGTAGTAGTTCTACAGCCCAATAAATTCCATACCATGATTTTGCCCTGGAATTGTTGCCCAATAGTGCTGATGTTGCCATATACCCCGTCTTTGACGTAGCGTCTGGTCATACTTTTATGTACCTCAGAGCCGGTTGGTTCTGAGTCTATGAGTTTTGTTTCTGATCCTCTCCTGGTGAGTTCATCAGCTTTTTCGTTGTCCTCGATTCCTCTATGTTTTGGCACCCAATTTAGTTTTACCTTATTCAGGTCCACAAGCGATTTAAGTTATTCGAGGCATTCCATACTAGTCTTGACCACATCGGCTTGATATTGCCCTCAGTGGCGCTTGACTATCAGATAATGTTATAATCCGCCGCTTTCCTATTGTTTTCTATAGCGCATTGGAGTATAGCATACACCTCAGTCTGAAAAACAGAGGCATACCTTCCTAGTGTATATTATTTACACTGAGTACCAGAGTAGATCTTTGCCTTAGTGCCAGCTGCTGTTTTCGACCCGTCTGTGTACTAGGTCTTGTACAGAGACGCCTGCTAATACCCTGCATACCATTTTCTCATTCGTATCATTCTGGAGAACTTACTTTAAATGGCGTGCCTAGGGTATATCGCTATACCATATAGTCTGTTTTTATGTTTAAAACATCTCCATTCTTTTGATATTGGCGGTGTTTAGCAGCATCCTAAAGTCGCCCATTCTGGCATCTCTCTGCATCACAAAGTCAATAGGCAGGAGACCAAGGAGGATGTCCATAGCTGCATTTGGAGTGGTCCGCATTGAACCCGTTATATATGGGTTATATGTAGGTGGTAACAAGTATAATTCCACCACATTTATAATTAATATAGAAAATACACTAACGGTGTTTCAAAATTATTATTATCTTATAATTATAATTCCTTGCACTATTCAACATACAACTTACAATTACAGAAACTATTACACACGGACAGTAGAAATAATCCATATCATATAGATAGCATTTGACTGTTGTATTGCTGAAGATATATACCAATTAAAGTTGTGGATGTTTATGTTTAGTTTGTAACATTAAATTTAAAACCGATCTTTTCACTTCTACTATACGTGGGGTAGATCAGATTTAAAAGACCCTTCTTGACTGTGTGTCAGGAAGCGTAGCCGTAATATTGGCGGGGATGTTCAGAATGGTGGAATAAGCTCATCAGATTCGTCCACTGCTCTGCTTAATATTTTCCACGATGAACGAAGAAAGTTTGCATGTGTCTATTGCGCAACACATCTTAATAGAGTTTCCCGTTCGTGAATACGCGAAACCAACCAAAATTTACCGCAGATTGCAGGCCCAGTTGAAGGAAGATACACTTTCATGAGCTTAAGAGGAACCTTTAAGGCCCTGCTTAAACTCTTTGCCAACTTCGTGAAAGCAAAAACTCACTTGTCTACGGTTTTCTGGGAGTGGAGAGGGGTTCTGCCCCTTGAATTTTTGATCGAACGTTGAACCATCGATGCAGCATTGTACTGAATGCATCCTCTTGATCAAGTGAGGCTCCTGTATCGACGTAGGAGGTGAAATTCTCTCATCCGCGAGGTTCTACCCCTTCACGACAACGCAGGGCCCAACACAGCGCGGGTGTCTAAGAAAAAACTGCTAATAATGCAGTGGGAAACGCTTAAGCATCCACCATACAGCCTTCACTTATCGCCATGCTATTTCCATTTGTTTGGGTCGGCAAGACCTAAGATGTTTCTTGTAAAATATATCTTTTTAAAGAAAAGCTCGTTTAAATTTGATTTGCTTTCGTATCTACTTCAATTCAATAATTCAAAATGTTTATAAATTCAATAGGTGATATATAATCTAATATTTGAAGCATGTTCAGTGATTTTCAAAGTATGTATCATAACATATTTATATTCAGTAAATGGTAGGAAACTCGGTAAAATGTTCAGTTATGCAATCGCCAAACAAATATCTGAATGTATAATGGCACAAGTTTGAGTAGGTTTATATTATTACATAGATACAATTTACTAGCTGATAATTTAAGGAATCATTATAAATACAACTGATGTAGCAACTAACAATATTTTATAGGTCTTGGAATTTGGTTTTGGGAGATGTCAACGATTTCACAAATTTTTACCACAATTTGTGACTAGCATTGCCAGATACGAAATCTTAATCATACAAATATAAATTAAGTACAAAATCCAAGGCTCTTATGTTACGCTGCGCTGATTTAAGGAAATATAAATATAGAACTATAAAGACCACTTAAATAAACTCAAATTGATATCACTTGATAGCACCACATTTTAAGTTCATAAAATGTTGACATTATGCCCATTCAGGTAATTTTGTATTGTTAAAAGAATTTATTATAAATGTAATAGATTGTATAAAAGTATGTTAATATTGATAAATTATTATGGTAATAGTTATCAGTTTTAGTTTCCTAAACGTGTTTTGATTTGTGAAATGTGGAATTATTCAAAATTTTACAATTAAATTCGTATGTTAAATCACGATTACCACAATAATAAAAGCAATTAAATCAGTCCCTACACGAAAAGCATAAGAGATATGCAAACAATACCAAGGAACCTCATTTGTCAGCTGAGGTACTCAGTTAGTTGTTTAAAAGCAAACCAGGTATAATTTGCAAAAGAATTTTTATATTGGTATAAGTGCAGGAAAATATATTCAATTAAAAAAAAAACAAAATATGCTCGGAGAAAGAAAGTATATACAATCTTATTCATAAGGGTAGCCGTTAATTAATATTAATAGCAAGAAAATTTTTAAAAGTATTAAACAGAATATATGAAGGTTAATAGTGCTATTAAATTATTAAATACTACAAAATAATGTGAATAAATAATACACAGTTTGATCTTTAATGCGTTAGAATAGTTTGAAATTTGTTCGAGGATTGGTAACACCTAGTATGTATATGGTTCTGTGTTCCCATTGGCGTATCATATTGACTGGTTCATTACTAAACAAAAGAAATCCTTTTCATAATTCTGATATTGCTATTAATTTAATTTAAACATCACATATTTGTACAGATTGATCTATAGCACACTGTTATAATTATAAAGTTTTACCAAAACTATTGATGACTCCATAATCGAATGGCGTTAGTACATTCAGGAGTACAAGATATAAATTACATTTATTTGAATTGATAAGTTAATTAACAAGAAAGGATAACACACAAAATCAAAGAAGAACTGCTTTAGTGAACATAAATTAAAATCCTCATGGATAGCATTATACAATTAACATTTCTAGGCTTAATAAGAGAAAAGTATAATTGTTTCTCAAAAACACTTTATAATAATTATTCTATATATCCACTCTAGAACTCCAAACATAAATTAGCTTAATATTTGCAATGTGAGTAGGAATTTTGTTCATCTATATACGATTTATATCGTATTCAATAGCCGCTTGCATTTCCACTAATCAATGAAGATTGTTCTGAAAAATTTTAATTTTTAAATAACCAAGCAAATAAAAATCCAATGATGTTGAATCGGATGAACACAATGACTAATAATTAATTAATCTACTGTCAAAATAATTTCCGGGAAATATGTAGTATCATAATCTGATACTGACACAATGTTAATTTCAAATAGTTATTCTGCTGATAAGAACAGCTTTTGATACAAAAGCGAACTAAATAGTGAAAATAATGAGAAAAAGTGTGTGCAAAGCACACAACTTTCTTATACGTACGTATGTGTAGTCCAAATTTTTGTATACAAAAGTTTTACCAAAGCAAGTTTTAAATACTTTGATAATAAATCTATATAGAATGCACAATTTGAGAAATATTTTCAAAAAACTGCTATACGATAAAGGTTTGTGTTGCGGTTTCACTTGAACTTTTTTTTTGGTACAAAAATGTTTTCAAATTCAAATAATTACATTTTATTCGGCTTTCTATTTTCAGTTCTTCACTAGTCTTCTCTATTCACCTTCTGATTATTTTTTTTTTAGTGTACCATTCTTCATATTTTTCATTCTTCTATTTACGATTGCTGCTTTTCTTTCATTGTTGTAATCTTGGCTAAAAAAGTAGCACATAGTTTCCTAAGAACGTAAGATGAAAATAGTTGGTAGAAAAGTTCATCGCATTGACTGTAACGTCGCCACACCTCCCCAAAATACTTCTTCTTATTCTTTTTTCAGAAAATGTTGATGCATAAAACGTCATATCCAAACAAAAACAAAATTCTGCAATAAATGCTGGAATAGCGAAATATCTATATAAAGCACACACCAACTACTAAAAAGGTAAATATGTAGCTCAGAGTAGCATAAATCTCAATTCATAATTATTCAGTAATTACCTAAAATCGAAACTATTAAACTTTAATATATAATGAATCAAAAGACATCAATTATTAGAAACATTCAAATAAAATCAATTAAAACTTTTACTTAAATACAACAAAATATTAAATAATTGAAAACTTATAGGAAGCTGGCCAACGTAAAGTAAGTCATATCGACTACATTTTTCTACATCAATTCATTAAACAACAGATGATTCAAGTACCCTCATTATTTACTCTATTCATTATACTTAGCAGAGTTGATAGCATAAATTCATTTAAGTTGTTTGGTAAGTTAGTGTTTAGCGAAATTTTCAACAGTTATTATAACTATTCAAAATAATTTAGAGTATTTATTTAGTTCACGCTACCTATATTAAAACTATACCTTGTCTCAGAATAAGAAGGAGTGATTCGAATATCGCGCCAAAATGGCGCATATTTTTAAAGTATTTCATTGGTTCTTGCGTAGGCAAGTTTAACATGGGAAAATAAGTTTGACAAAACGTCATTTTATGTTTATAGCCAACCCATAAGCTAGTCTCTTACATTTTTACTTTGGTTTATTATACTTTATTGTGTTCTTAAATAAAATCCGTACTTTTATGTACAACATGATCATGCATTTGAAATAATCTGTGTTTGAAACTTTGAATTTAATGAATCTGTCAAAAATACTGTACGTCAGTGCAAAAATCAAACATTCAATAATTAATATCATTGCAAAAATAACTAAAGATGAGTTTTAACCATAAATGAAGTGGACAACTCACACATATTCTAGAATTGACTCATTAATTTCAAGTAAGTGTTAATTAAATACTAATTATATTACCATATGTTCATATACATGTTATATTTCAGATATGTCAAACGAAAACAAACCTGTACTAATAGAAAAAGGTGAAAATATCTGGTGGAGAATATGAGAAAAAGTTTGGTTTGCTACAAGTATAATGAGTGCACGACAAGCTTTGTTGAAAACCTGTAGAATTAAATAACCATACCGATAAAGATAGACAATTAAGAATACTTCATATAGGATCTGAATTGATACATAATATGAAGTTGCTTCAAAAAAATCCCCTTTCAGAATATCACTTTTATGAGAACTTTTGACAGAAGCAATTACAAATGTTACAATAAGTATTTGGAAAAATTGTGCCGACCATGTACATTTTGAATCTTTTTAACATGATGTGAACACTAAATTATTGTTAATTTCCAATATAAGTATAGTAGAAATAAATATTTGTTACACTTTATATATTTTTATAATAAATAAATTTTAATAGGGAATAATAATTAATAATGTGTAGGTATATGTTATTATCTTTGCAGTTCGTGTAAACAACTTCAGCCGGTGTAAATTTTTCTATTTATTACTGTGGTATGTAAGATTCACATTTCCAAGACTAGTTGCTTGAATTTACCTCCTCAAGGTTTGTAGCAGTAATACGAATGATTTATCTGTATAAGTTCTTTATTGATATTTAAAATAGAAACTAATAAGCAAAACCTTTTCTGCAAGATAAAAGGTTTGATTCATTCTTGCTCCCTGATACAAATATTTAATAATAAATAGACTTGATTCACAATTTTCATGTTGATATAGCACATTCACTAAAATGTGCAGTAATTATATATTTATAACGGCAATACTCCTCAAAACGCTCAGAGCATAGCCTATGCTTTCATTTGTAAATTGGGCCTATATCTTTATCCATAGATTCTTCTAACTTTTTTTTGTGAAACTAGAATGAACAGAATAGTTAGAATTAATACAGTTCTTCTGACCTCAATTGTCATGATGTCATATCAAATTGTCTACTAAATTTTAAGTTGTGTTCCATGTTTTGGCGGGATATTTGAATCACTCCTTCTTATTCTGAGACAGGGTATAGTAGCGATAAAATGTTTACTCTAATTCTAAAAAAATTTCACACAACAAATTTTTACTGTACACATAATTATGTGTTTTCATCTATTAAGTAGGCCACCCGAAATGTATTACTCTTGTTCTGGGTGATTTAATGTTTTTTATGTTGACTTTTTGTTATACATACATATATACACACATGTATAATTGTTAAATAAAATATAGAGGAAAAACAGAAAGGAAATATTGGAATATTTTCGCGGTACAAAAAGAGCACAAGAATAATTCAACCTGTTGATGTTTGTAGGTACATACATTGTTTCCTGATTCTAAATAATTTCTCGAAAAAGGTTTCTCATCAAGTACACTTTCAAACAGCAATATTATTATTTGAGTACACGGAATAATGTGTACCAAATAAAGTTAGTTCTTATATGTAGCTAACTTCTATATCAGAAATTTGCGCAATTCATCCAACGTTCACTAATTTTTATGTTTTTATTTTTTTATACGTGTAAAGTATTGTGATAGAAAATTTTCGACCTCGAGATTTTGGCAGATGTCCCCTGATACCGAAAATATTTGCAAACGTCTATCTCTCTGTGTCTCTCTCTCTTTCTCTCTCTCTCTCTCTCTCTCTCTCTCTCTCTCTCTCTCTCTCTCTCTCTCTCTCTCTCTCTCTCTCTCTCTCTCTCTCTCTCTGTGTGTGTGTGTTATTGAAAAATAGTTTTTTGCGAATATGTAGGTACCAAGTTATGCTTTCTAAACATATATATATATATATATATGCTATTTAAAAAGGAAAAGATTTTTATTCCTTATCCTTTTAATTTCTTGGCCGTTATTAAAATAATTTACTATGAAATTATGGGTGTAGCAGCCTCGTATTTAACTAAGGCTTGTTTATGGAAGAATAACAAACAATGGTTTTTTACGTTTCGATATTATTTATAACATCTTTTTCAAAAAATATATAAAGAAATCCACTGAAAAAACAATGTTAAATACACTTTACTTCACACTTATTATACATACAACTTATATATATTTTTTTACACCCATGATTTCGATAGTAAATTATATATATATATATATATATATATATATATATAATACTTTCATATTCATATATATATATATATGTTTCTGAATAATTGGTCGTCATCAGTACGGTGTAGCCAAGGAATAAGGTGGGATAACCTTGGATATGATAAGCTAAACGGAAGACCATCAGGTGTCAGACCACCATTTGCAGCTTCAGCTAGAAGATCCTCGGTTTTGAGGACAACAACTAACGTCGCCACGAGGAAGACAATGTCAACCTGCGTGCCATCCGAGACCCAGGAAATGTAAATGAAATAATAAGAAATTATCGCGGATACATTAAATATCAGAAAAAGAAAAATATTGGGTATAATCCGCTGTAGAGCAACCGTAGACACGTGTTTCTGACTAATTGCAAAAGCTGGAAATGGTGGTCTGTCACCTGATGGTCTTCCGTTTAGCTTATCATCTCCAAGGTTATCCCGCCTTATTCCTTGGCTACACCGTACTGATGACGACCAATTAGTCAGAAACACGTGTCTACGGTTGCTCTACAGCGGATTATACCCAATATTTTTCTTTTTCTGATATTTTATGTATCCGCGATAATTTCTTATTATTTCATTTACATTTCCTGGGTCTCGGATGGCACGCAGGTTGACATTGTCTTCCTCGTGGCGACGTTAGTTGTTGTCCTCAAAACCGAGGATCTTCTAGCTGAAGCTGCAAATGGTGGTCTGTCACCTGATGGTCTTCCGTTTAGCTTATCATCTCCAAGGTTATCCCACCTTATTCCTTGGCTACACCGTACTGATGACGACCAATTAGTCAGAAACACGTGTCTACGGTTGCTCTACAGCGGATTATACCTAATATTTTTCTTTTTCTGATATTTTATGTATCCGCGATAATTTCTTATTATTTCATTTACATTTCCTGGGTCTCGGATGGCACGCAGGTTGACATTGTCTTCCTCGTGGCGACGTTAGTTGTTGTCCTCAAAACCGAGGATCTTCTAGCTGAAGCTGCAAATGGTGGTCTGTCACCTGATGGTCTTCCGTTTAGCTTATCATCTCCAAGGTTATCCCACCTTATTCCTTGGCTACACCGTACTGATGACGACCAATTAGTCAGAAACACGTGTCTACGGTTGCTCTACAGCGGATTATACCCAATATTTTTCTTTTTCTGATATTTTATGCATCCGCGATAATTTCTTATTATATATATATATATGAATATGAAAGTATTTTGAATAATTTTTATATATAAAAAATTTCAAAATTTAGACCGGAAGTAGCACTTTTACTCCTAGCGAATAACAGTTTTTGCAAATATCTTGCAAATTATGCTTTCTATATAGGTTTATTGAGAGTGCAAACATATTTAAAGCATGATTTTGAATAGCGTTCGTATAAAAAAATAATTTTAAATTCGTACCGAAAGTTTTACTCTTATCGGAGAGCAGTTTTTTTGAAAATATGTCGGAAATTATGCATTCGGTGCAATATTATTAAGTCTATAGAAGTATATAGAGTTGAATTTGGAGTAATTTTTATATAAAAAAAATTTCAATATTCGAACTGGAAATCACACAGCTACGCACAGGTTTATTAAGAAGATTATTAAAAATATTTAACACTTAATTAGAACCAAGTTTTTACATAGAAATTCAGAACTTATATACGTGTAAGAAAGTCGTGTGATGCCCACACCTCATTTTTAAATTTATGTTCTTTTTATTGCTGTTGATTTTTATTTTGTCAACGGGAAGCTATGATGAAGTGTTTCTTTTGCTGTTAACATTTTTTGAAATCTTTCACCCTCATTTAGTTTTTTGTCGCACTTTTGCCATTTAGCTTTCTATTGTATGAATTTATATTTCTTCATGTACATACATGTATACCTATTTACCCTTTTGCCATTTTCATTGAATACAAAATATAGTAGTTAATAATTCATAATATTACAAATTTATCCACACAAACGACATACATTTTCTTAGGTCTACCTGTCTGTATAATACGTACTCCTCCTTTATTGTATAATCTTCATAACATAAATTTACTTACTTTTATTTGAAGAGCCGTATTTGGTTAGCTGATTTTGCTACTATATTAGCTAGCTGTTTATTGTACTATATTGTGACAATTTCGGAAAAATATTTGTAATTTTCCAAACGACCGCAAATGCCAATGACACGAAATAGAAGTTACGTAATTTTTTTATTAAAATCTAATTAAAGATAAAGTTTCTTTCCAACAAAATATTGACGTTTATTAACGTTTTTAAACAATATTCTATGTAGGAAAGGGTGCATATAAACAAACCATAACTTCTGCTTAGCTTAAAATATTTTAATTTGTCTATGTTCATTAAAATTTAAAGTTTGCCACGTTACTTAGTTCTAATTAGGAAGTTATATCCATAATACAATTCTTGTTATTTATATTTACATTCGTAGTATTTGCTCTTGCTTTTTATTTTTTCAACGCGAAGCTATGATGCAGTACTTCCTTTTCTGTCAAATTTTTTTTAAATCTTTCACCCTCACTACGTTAATATAATATCCATAAGAAAAAAAAGCTATTAAACATACATTTCCACTGTTGTCGATAGTCAATCTCATGCATCCAGTTAGAATTCTGCCTGGATCAATGGTACAAATTATAGAAATTGAATGTCTTCGTATTTTTAAAGGTTGCCTCATCGGCCCATAAGATTTCAGACAAGAAGTTCCTATTTACTTGCATTATTTCTTATAGCTTATGACAATAACATAACCTGATGTTGTGATCTGGATATATGACTTGATGTAGTTCCGAGTGATACGGCTGCAAATTATGCTCTATTAAAAGTTTTCTTCAAACCGTTTTGTAAAACTATATAGTATCTCTCTACAGTTCTCTGATGCTGCAATGTGGATCAGATTCAATATAAATTAAACATTACACACACTCTCTTCGTTTTGATATTAACGAAATCTTTGTCGTGCAGGAATAGAGTGAACTGTCCTTAATATATTATATATATTGTCTCCTTTCATGGCATATTGCCGTGAAACAACAAGAACTGCATTTTGAAAGCATTTAAAATAGATTCTGACCTAAAATGCAGCGTTAGAATATGACATATTATAGTAACTTAAATATGCGAAAATGTCTTAGGTTACATGTACCCCAATTTTAAGAAGGTCTGGTGTGAGCACCACACGACTTTCTTATACGTATGTGCGTTTCGAAATGTGTATATAAAAGTTGTTCCAAATTAAGCGTTACCTCCGTTCTGAATTTTGAAATTTCTTAAAAAAATTATTCCAAATACAGTTCTAAATACTTTTGTGTTCATAATTCTGTACAGAATGCAAAATTTGCTAAATATTTGCAAAAAAAATTGCTATTTGATAAGTGCAGAAGTATTACTTTTGCACATACAATAAATCTTTATAAAATGCATAATTTGCGAGATATTTGCAAAAACTGCTATTCTATAATAGTATAAATGTCACTTCCAATCTGAAAATTTAATTTTGCAAAAGCCACTTTTTCGGTATCAGAGGACTTCAAAACGTAGACATTTGCAAAAATCTCGACATCGAAAATTTGGGTTATCACAACTACGTACAAGAAAGTAAAACAATTTACTGTCAAACAAAATATTTAAAGTACCGGCTTGCCAACTAAGAATGGGCGCCGTTATATCTCAGGAACTACAAGTTATACTGCTTTCGGGTAAAAATTTTTCAACTAAACGTGCCTAAAAGAAAATGCTGGAAATTATTTTCGTGTTTGTAAAATGTTCGATAGGGGGCGTAACAGTTATAACCAATGTTAAAATTATAAATTTCTTCGTGTTTTGACTAATTGAGAAGTATTGAAAATACCAGCTTTTTATTCTTACATGTTTTTTAATATTTTTTCTCTTACACATTTTTTACTATCTAGTAAAATAGAGTGATGGGGTTAATTTAATTGTTTTTTTTTTAATAAACTATTAATTACTCCGGTTTGGCATCACCGATTTTAAAAAGCTTACTATCATTTAAAAGCGCTTCGTTTTAGATTTAAATTGAACAAAATGACGAGTGGCAAAACACTAAATAATATTGTCAGATTTTTATTGAGATCATTTTCCTTTTTGTTTTATTTTTTTACTGAAATAAGTTTAACGAATGAAGAGGCATTCGATATTATTGACGCTTATTTCGATTGCAACCGAATTGTAATGTTGCTTGCAGGGCTTATGCCATCCTGTTCCCTGAAGGACTATATTACACATGCTGGGTTTTTCGTAGCCTAGCAGGAAAGCTCAGATACACCGGAAGTATTAATCTTTCAGTGTGTAGAAACCAACCAGGGCCCGAAACAAAGAATGTATTAGAAATGTATTAGCATATATTGAATATTCATATGTGGAGGACCAGAACCATAGCTAGAGAGTTGAGCATTTACAGAACTATGCTTCCAATGAAATATCACGAGCAACTTTGGTTGTTTCCGCCTTGGATACAGCAAATTCTTCACAAAGGTTAACGTATGGTACAGCTTTCTAACAGGTAAAATTATTGGACGCGTTTTCTTTAACCGGCCTCTCACTGAATAGGTTTATTTAATTTTTTTAACGAACAACTAGGAATTAATACTAATACTATCAAAACTTTACTAGTATTACACACTAAAATTCCAAAGACTGCCTGGTATTGTTAATGAAAGCCGGCAACCTTTGCCGCGTGAAGTTTCGATTTCCGCCACAAACATGTTTCTTACTGCTACTGTAATTCTTTCCATGATATTTTCTCTGATTGTAGGCAAAACAATATCTTTAACCCCCCCCCCCCTCTCTCCCACCCATAATTAAAACTCTACGACGGTGAGGTCTGGCAACCTAGCTGGCCAGGAAAATATACTTCTCCGGCCAATACACCTGTAAGGATATATTTGATCTAAGAAGTCGCAAAATGCTCCGGGCACTCATCCTGCAGACAAATTATTCACCTTCTAATGGATGGGGCAGCTTCTCTTCCATTAGACCTAAATCATTTTTCATGCACAATTCAAATTATTAATTATCCTTTTCTAATATTCTTAAATTAGCTGATAGTATTGACCGACTTGGATATAACATTCTGTATTCTCTTTGTGCTGCATGCTTATATTGTTTTGTTTATTTTATTAAAGAACTGTCGTTAAACGAATCTACTTTCGATTTCAAAATTTCAAACTAGGACAATCACGACAACGTATATGTATATATATATATATGTATATATATATGTCAAATATGATTTTTCTGCTTAAGCACTGAGTAATTAAATTTAAAAATTTACCTTAATTACTCAGTGCTTAAGCAGAAAAATCATATTTGACATTTTCTACGCTGAGGAAAACGAATTTTAAAATTATTTAAAATTTACATATTTGTCCGTACTGCCGGCATATATATAATAACATCTGTGACTTGATGAGATTCAAGACGTGCAAGTAGACTCGCACTCACAACGCCCCCAGGTGGTTCATTTGGTAGAGCACCTGACATGAGATCGGGAAAAGTGAGTTCGAATCTCGCCCTGGGCGGTAAATTTTTCTAATTAAAAATTTACCTTAATTACTCAGTGCTTAAGCAGAAAAATCATATTTGACATTTTCTACGCTGAGGAAAACGAATTTTAAAATTATTTAAAATTTACATATTTGTCCGTACTGCCGGCATATATATAATAACATCTGTGACTTGATGAGATTCAAGACGTGCAAGTAGACTCGCACTCACAACGCCCCCAGGTGGTTCATTTGGTAGAGCACCTGACATGAGATCGGGAAAAGTGAGTTCGAATCTCGCCCTGGGCGGTAAATTTTTCTAATTAAAAATTTACCTTAATTACTCAGTGCTTAAGCAGAAAAATCATATTTGACATTTTCTACGCTGAGGAAAACGAATTTTAAAATTATTTAAAATTTACATATTTGTCCGTACTGCCGGCATATATATAATAACATCTGTGACTTGATGAGATTCAAGACGTGCAAGTAGACTCGCACTCACAACGCCCCCAGGTGGTTCATTTGGTAGAGCACCTGACATGAGATCGGGAAAAGTGAGTTCGAATCTCGCCCTGGGCGGTAAATTTTTCTAATTAAAAATTTACCTTAATTACTCAGTGCTTAAGCAGAAAAATCATATTTGACATTTTCTACGCTGAGGAAAACGAATTTTAAAATTATTTAAAATTTACATATTTGTCCGTACTGCCGGCATATATATAATAACATCTGTGACTTGATGAGATTCAAGACGTGCAAGTAGACTCGCACTCACAACGCCCCCAGGTGGTTCATTTGGTAGAGCACCTGACATGAGATCGGGAAAAGTGAGTTCGAATCTCGCCCTGGGCGGTAAATTTTTCTAATTAAAAATTTACCTTAATTACTCAGTGCTTAAGCAGAAAAATCATATTTGACATTTTCTACGCTGAGGAAAACGAATTTTAAAATTATTTAAAATTTACATATTTGTCCGTACTGCCGGCATATATATAATAACATCTGTGACTTGATGAGATTCAAGACGTGCAAGTAGACTCGCACTCACAACGCCCCCAGGTGGTTCATTTGGTAGAGCACCTGACATGAGATCGGGAAAAGTGAGTTCGAATCTCGCCCTGGGCGGTAAATTTTTCTAATTAAAAATTTACCTTAATTACTCAGTGCTTAAGCAGAAAAATCATATTTGACATTTTCTACGCTGAGGAAAACGAATTTTAAAATTATTTAAAATTTACGTATATATATATATATATATATATACATATATCTATATATATATATATATATGGTAATCCGTAGGTTTTCGCGGCAGTTATGTGAGTCGTTTCTGCTTCGGGAATTGATCCGCGTTGTCGTAGATTCCGTATGTGGACTTCTGTTCTCTCGAGCTTTCGGCATTCTCGCTGTTGCCATTATCAAGAAGTTCTGCTTGTTGCTGTAGATCGTGTCGAAGTGAGACAAGCCGTGTGCGGTGGGCATATTTGTATGTCTTGCTGGAGTCTGCGAGTCATAGCTCTTGTGGTGGGGCCGGCGGTAAGGGTACCGGCTGGCGAATCAGGTTGTGTGGCGTTGAACCTTCGGTCCGTGTGTGTCTCTGAGTTTCCGGACTGTGTGTGTTTGATGGCCGTTTTCCATGTGTTTGGAAGTCTTCGTCCGTCATCTCTTTTGTTTAATCGCCCTAATAGCCTAATCAAAAGAGATGACGGACGAAGACTTCCAAACACATGGGAAACGGCCATCAAACACACACAGTCCGGAAACTCAGAGACACACACGGACCGAAGGTTCAACACCACACAACCTGATTCGCCAGCCAGTACCCCTATCGCCGGCCCCACCACAAGAGCTATGACTCGCAGACTCCAGCCAGACTTACAAATATGCCCACCGCACACGGCTTGTCTCACTTCGACACGATCTACAGCAACAAGCAGAACTTCTTGATAATGGCAACAGCGAGAATGTCGAAAGCTCGAGAGAACAGAAGCCCACATACGGACTCTACGACAACGCGTATCAATTTCCGAAGCAGAAACGACTCATATGTATATCCATACATACGTGTGTGTGTGTGTATGTGTAGGAGGGAGAGAGTTGGGAGGATCACTACTGACTAGTATAGTATACAAACCTTTTTGTTTTGAAATTTAATGTTAAAAAATTCTTTCTCGAATTTAAATATAGAGTAGAATTTCCCATTCAATGATGACAAATTATGCAGACTCATTAAACTGTATGCAATTATTAATTTTTTATTTTCATTTTTTAAATTAATTTTAAATTCAGGTCCTAATGAATTTCTTGTAAATCGACAGTTTGTGGAAGTTATGGGAAACGCGCATATAATTGGCATCTCTGTAAATGTTTCTTCTCTGACAAATTGCAAGTCTGAAATAAACACGTTAAAGAAACAAAATTCGAATGAAATAAATATACAATTTAAAAGATATTAATGTTACGAAAAACAAATTCTATTAAATTATTTACGAAAAATAATGTACAGTAATTAAATTATCTACTAAGTAAAAGGCATCACTTTAAATCATTAATATCAAGTCCAGTCAAAATATAAGTATATATTTTCAATTCGAAGAATCGACGCTAACTAATCCATTGCAAAATTTCAAGTCCAGTAATACCCAGTTCAACACCAAAGCAGCACATGGCAGAATTCATCAACAGCTGAAGTAAGGAAATGTCCTCAGTATTTCATCAGGTATATAAAAGCATTTTAATAAATAAAGATGTAGTAACTTCATTCCAATACTGTAAAGCGCTTCTTTCGTATTTTATATATGGCCCTCACCAGAAAATTTTTCATTTAAGTAGATTAAAAATTAATCGCATAATTAAACATAACGGTACATAATAACAACCACATAATTGATTAATCCAGAAGAATTATATCATATTAATGCTATTAGAACCAATTAGTTGTGAAATGTTCATTGAAGGAATCAAATTAAAATGAAATATACATTGCACTATTAAATATAAACGACTTGCTTGTGTAGCAAAACAGTATTTTTATTCCATTTATCACTTATCCAACCTTCATTTAAAGTCATTATTGTTTTATGGAGTAAAATAACACGTTATATGTTCGCAGATATGTGAACTACAGATCAAACTCCACGCCCTGCATTTAAGACTAAATGAAATATTTTTGTAGACCTAGACTTTAAACAGTGCAGTCGATCAAAATAATAACGATATATTATTTTATCATTTTGGCAAAACCGACTGTGGGGTAATTTTACAAAGATTAATCTAAAATATTTATTAATCACGTCACAAACGGCTGTTTTAATAATATAATATCATGTTTAAACTGACAAATATGAACTTCACAAAAATAAAAAATAAATCTTTTTGTAGGCTGCCGCCTTTGCACGTCATTTTCCTCTTGTTAGTACCTATATTAAAACTTGAAAACTTCAGTTACAGCCACACAACTGTTACATTACACACTTTGTGCGTGTGAAATACTAACGATAATGAAGGGCGGGTTATTTATAATGAATAACCAAGTATAATATATAAATAGTGTGGTATTTCCCTGAAACCAACATGATCTCGTCACGCATGGGTTACAAATACATGCATGTTTCGTATGTTACATAAAAACGCTATTCTTAAAGAGTGTAAATATCAGAAGCAAAACTTTTCTCTTAGTATTATTGCAACTATCATGTCCCTCTAATGGTGATATAAAATAGATATTTAGTAGTATAGTTTATAAAATATTATAAACAGATCTTTTACTATTTTAACATGCAATAACTTTCATATGCGAAGTTACAAAGGACAGCAAGAATATAGCTTAATTGTCTATCTTCAAATTATACAGCGTATTTGAAATTGTGATGCCACACATTTATGTATTTGGTTTATTGTGAGATATATAAAGTGTAATAAGGAATAAATATTCTGCACTGAATGCATAATAATGCTACATATTGAAATATACTGAAACAAAAGATATCGTAAAACAAAATACGAGATGTATTCGAAGAATAATGGCACTTTGCTTATATATAAAAATTGGTAGCTCAGAACAAATTTGCACAAATGCAGCGCCATTTATTGATTGTTTAAATTTAATTTTAATTGTATAGTACTGAGTGAAGGAAAGGTTAGAGAAGGATGTCGAAACTTAAAAGTAACCTCACAAATGTACATGATGAAGAAGCAAACTCAATACCCAGGCAGACTGATGGAATCGTGCAACAAATGGACTAAGAATTGCGATCAGTTTTGACAATTGAGGATTAGTGCTCTGGATGATGAATTTCCTTATCTTGGACGCATCACTATTTACACAATTGTCATATAAAACCACGAATATCGAAAATTGTGTGCACGTCCGTTGGACATTCGTTGTGCTCTGTATTGGTCGGTAAGTATTTTCTAGCGAAAATACGCCGAACGTTTATCGATCGCTATCGATCAGATTCAGGTAATTTGTTTTCCCATATTGTTACATGCGACGAGACTTAGGTACCTATGGTTCACTAACGCAGAATCAAAACAATATTCAACGCAGTGACGCCATTCAACTTCGTCCAAACCGAAAAAAAATAATTCTCCTTACTCGAGTCGAAATATGATGGCTACCGTTTTCTGTGACGAAAAAGGGTTCTTTTGGTTAGTGTCATAAAATTGCAGCTGACGTGACTGTGAAACACTCACCAAACTAAAAGGTACTCCTCCACGACAACTTTTCTTATACTTGAAACATTGGCTTGGTAAACTAGTTTTTGAAGATGATGAGGAATTAAGATCGTTCTTGTCAACTGGCCCAATTCCCAGTCGGAGAGCGGCTATGCAAAGGATTCAAGATGCCAGTGCATTGTTACGAAAAGTGCTTAGAAGTGAACGGCAATTATGTGGAACAGATCACTTCCACATAATCGCCGTTCACTTCTAAGCACTTTTCATAACGTTGCTAATAAGTTGGCTGGTTATTGCATAGAAAAAGTAATTGAATGTTGTGGTACTACAGTAAAAGCAACTAATATAGTACTCTCTATGCTTAATGTCTATCGCTCGTCATCTAGTGACTTGGAAGCGTTTTTGGTGAACCCATCGGTAATTTTGAATTACGCTCCCAGTTCTTGGAACGTGGCGATTTAACATTGATTTTGGACAGAACACGTTGCAAAAAATGTTACCTTCTGATTTATTTCGAGAATATTGTTTATTCACATAAATAGATGACTTACAAGAATATATACAAATATTTTCCCGTTTGATATTTACAAATGTCATGGTAAAAAAATCACCATATCTGACCATTACGCAATCTCCTGTAATATTAAGAGAACTTGTCATACCAAAACTCAAGCAGAATAAATGATCACACCACGATTTGCATCCGAAAGGAATTTGGATAACTTTAAAACTATCTTCCGAGATACGTGTTGGGATTTTATTCAAACAAGTAAGGTGGAGTCAGCATTCCATCAAGCGTTGTAATGGATTAATGAAGAATTAAAAAATTCAAGTGAAAATTTTAGGTTTATGCATCAAATAGTGCGGACAACAAGTAATAAAGTCTGTAGAGAACAATGTATAATTAAAAAAACGCGATCAAAGGCGTAAAATTGCATTACCAAAAAAGATTATTTGTATAATATATATATAATACTATTTAAACTCTAATGAGTAAAATAAAGACCAATGCGTTTTTCTGTAACAACAAAATTTATTAACTAAGAAAAATTGTCCATTCACTTTTGTCTTACATAAAAATTTAATTTACTCACCTGTAACAACAAAAAAACAACATTTAAAGTCTCTATTACAGGTTTAGATATTTCTTTTAATAGTATGATATTGGTAAAGTTTTTAAAAAAATCTCACTGTCGTACCTGACATTTATAAAATTCTATGGTTACTCAGCCAATATAAATCATTTAAGGAAAACGATAATATTAATTTAGTGTTTTTCTTTACATATATATGAATTCTACCGCGCGATCATTTAAATTCTAAATTAGAGCAGTGCTTGTGAAATTTAAATTAAGTTGGTATATAAGTACTAATTTACAATTTGAATTGTCAAAGTGACGTTTCAAAATGTTTGATTTAGAACATAAGATTTTTCTTACTGAAAGTTATTTTAAAAACGCCGAACGACAAGAGAATGGTGAATGGACATATTCAGTACCGCGCTGCATCAATGATTTTCAAAATGCCGTCCCTAATTTTCCTGCGGATTATCAAAAATTAGTCCAAGAAATTTACACATGTGTGGCGAAATTTCGTAATGTTGGAACTGTAGGTAGGAAAGCTGGTAGTGGCGCGCCCTAAAAAAGGACTCCTGAGATTGTGGCAGATGTTGCAGAAAGAATGGAACAGTCTCCCAAAAAATCTCTTCGCAGATTAGCCCAAGAAATAAACCTTTCATATGGAACTTGTCAAAAAATTTTAAAAGAAAATTTAAATCTTTATCGCTATAAGATTAACGTCGTTCAAGAGCTATTCCCTCGAGATTTTCCTGTACGAATAGAATACTGTCAGTGGTTTTTGAATAATTTAAATAACAACAACACTTTGGATTTAACATTTTTTTCTGACGAAGCATGGTTTCACCTATCCGGCTATATAAACAAACAAAATATGCGTATTTGGTCTTCGGAGAATCCTCATGAGTTTATTGAATCGCCTCTCCATCCGCAGAAAATTGGTGTTTGGCTAGCGGTTTATAGAAGGCGTATATTTGGACCTGTGTTTTTTGAAGGAACGATAAATGCTGAGAGATATTGAAATAATTTACTTGAACCGTTTTTACAAAATCTTCATGATGACGAACTTTTACATGGGTATTTCCAACAGGATAATGCAACAGCTCACAAAACATGGGAAAGTATGGCTCGAATTCGCGAGTTTTATGATAATCGAGTCATTGAATTTCCGCCTCGCAGTCCGGACTTAACGATTCTTGATTATTTCATTTATCCGTATCTGAAAAACACAGTTTACAAAAATAACCCACAAAATCTTGAAGAACTACAAGAGGCAATTTCTAATGCATGTAACGCTATAACCGTTCAGATGTTGGCAAATGCTTTTGAAAATATGAAACGGAGGGTTAACAGTTGCATTGCAACAGGGGGAGAACACATTGAACACCTTTTGTAATTCACAATAAAACTAATTTATCTTGTAGTGCTTTCATTTTCATTAAATTTAAATCGATTACACATAAGATTCACAAATGTCACAAAGTATAACATAACCGCAAATTTCAATTAATCAATAATTGACATTCTGGACAACCTGATAAAAGAAATCCCGCTTGCTATAATTTAGAATTTAAATGATCGCGTGGTACTAGCAATAATAGTAAGAAAATATGGAAATACATTAACGATCAAACGGGCAAATTGAAGGATCGCGATTATTAGATGAAAATGCAGATGTGCCAAATGGAGGTGCTTCTATAGCAAATAGGTTTGTAAATAATTTGCAACAGTTGCTGAACAAAAATTGAGTAGTCACTTTGGGGGTGAATTGTCAGATAATTCTATAGTGATTGACTTACTGCGGCACAGTGTGTTTTTTACATTTATAGCAGAAGAGAACATTCAAAATATCATTATGATGTTAAAAATAAGCAGTCATCTGGATTTGATTATGTTAACAACAGAATTATAAAAAATACTTGTCAAGAAATTGTAAAACCTTTTAACATATTTAGTTAATTTTTTGGCCGAGAAAGGAGATTTTCCGAACGTTTTGAAATTTGCACGTGTTGTGCCGGTGCATAAAGATGTATGTGAAGAAAACTTCTCAATTTTGAGCACGTTTTCTGCAATAATATAGAAAATTATTGACAATGAATTATGGCAATATATAAATAATTTTAAAATACTTCACCCAAACCAACATGGATTTAGAGACAACCATGCCACAGAAACGGCTACTTTTAAGTTTATACAGCATGTCAACAAAGAATTGGATCAGAGAAAATACGATACTGGGTTGTTCTTCAATCTTTCGCGAGCCTTTGACACCATTAGTGCGAAACTTGTGAACAGAAACATTTTTGCATTGGGAATTTCTGGGAACAAAAATGGATTAAATACCTCATTTATGAAAGACAGACACGTATACGTAAATGTAAACGGTGAGAACTCTGTGAGAAAGAGTCTGAGCCTTGATGTGCCGCAGGGGTCATCGTTCTCTATTATTTCTGTTTTATGTAAATGATCTACATCACTTTATAAATACCGGTTACACGGTTAGCTTTGCAGAAGATCTTGCTGTTTTGTTGATGATAGATGCAACTATAAGCGAAAGATGTATGATCTTAACAGCCTGATGCTGAATATGATGTCGGGGTGACCTGTAATTTTCTGGGGGTATTTCTGCAACATGATCTGTCATGGGAAAGTCATGTGGAACACGTAGTCGGTAAACTCAATTGTGCATATTACACCTTTGAATCTTAAAAAGACTGTGGATTCTCAGCTGTTGTTAGAGATATTATAAGTTACGATGTGATATTGTGGGGCAATTCGTCGCGAGATAACGTGTATCGCATATTTGTTGCTCAGAAAAGACTTATGCGGCCGATATTTGGTTTGAGGCCCACGGGCTCGTGTGGTTTTTATATTACACAAATATTAACATTTGCATCTATGACTTTCATGATGAACCAACAAGAACAAGAGATAGGTTTAGTGTAGCGGTACATAAATCGGCGGCCATTCGAAGATCTCCCGTGTATTGTTGTCTGTCTGTCTATAATGGTCTTTCACAACAAATAAGGGAGAGCACTAGTATAAGAATATTTAAAAAAAGGGTGAGAAACTATAGATTGACAGACGTTTATATAACTGTAGTCAATTTTATAATGTTTGTCTCCTTTTTATTTCGTATTATTTATTGTTTTTAGTGTCTGTGCTAATTTGTATGTGATCTATTTTTGTATACTACGACCGATATCACTATCTGGTCGGATGGTTTAAATAAATTTATTATTATTATTGTTATTATTACAACTTTATTTTTATTTTTTAAAAGAACTTGAAATGGATTGTACGTTTTTGTAAGAAAAAAAAACCGTGATATAATTGTTGTTAATTATCAAAGTAAATCCATTATTGGATCAATAGAAATAAGCTGTTTATTCAACATTTTTTAGCCGCGTAGTAAAATAAATGCATACATATGAGTATGCGCAGACACTCATAATCAATTACACTATGTATACGATCCTAACAGATACATTGATATACATGTGAATATTTTATTTTCATCCACATGACAAAACAAGAAATCCTCGAACTTGGAAGAGGCATTCTGAAATCATTATCCAGAAGTTGAAAATAAATAGTTCTTCTCACAACGATATATTGTTTGAGTTTTTGGGTTGAGACTCTTCCCATGCAAATAAGATTTGATAACCTTATTGTAAGCATAAATTTCATAAAATTATCTCCTCAAGATTCGCATTTACATTGCGTGTTTAGAAATTTTGATACTTTAGGATATTCCCGAATTTTAAGATATATACAACAAATTTTCCTAGACTAATATGGTATAGTGTAAAATTCCAAACAGTAGTTTATTATGAAAGGTGTCAAATATATTAGTACAATCAAGTTATCGTACCATCTTGGGCGCCCGCTATAACGTCGACGACATATTCCAGAAGCAAACTACAGTTTTCTATAAATGCCAGCTGCATAACTGAATATATATCGTTAGTCTGTTAGTTTTTATAGATTGTTTTAGTTCTAATTTAAATTTTTAGAGACGTATTTTCTCGAATTTTTCACTGTATTATACTCTAGATTTTTACTCGAAGCATGCCCATCACACTACTTGTTTTCTACTTTCCAATATTACGTAATTTCTGTGTAGGCATATATTGGACGAAATAAACAATGACTAGTTAGAGGAAGGTCTAAGCTTTACGCTAGATCTGGTAAAATGTCCACTCTATCGAAATCTTGTACCCTTCTATTCTACTTAAACTACAATATATAAATATATATGAGAGGTACTTACGTTACTTATTATACCTGGAGGTAACTCACTCGACTTTATTATAATTATTAACACCTGCAATCTTTAGAACTTATTTATTACTTATCTTTCGATTATTCCTATCCGTATCTAAATTACTTCTCTCTTTAGAAATATAGTCCCACCTCGCCCGATACCTTCCACTGCCTCATCAGCGTCTTTGCAGTCTGTCTAATTTCTGCAACCCATAAATTAGTTGATTCAGTTCTGGTGCATCGAACGATGTGAGACATATTTATTAGTTTTACGTAACTATGGAAATTCCCGTGGCATTACTCTCCTCTTCGAAAAATATGCTTCAACATATTTGCTTAAATTTACCGGCGCCGCCACCAAACATTCATAGCTTCCCTTACATCTCTAAACTTATCCTACTAACTACATATCTTATAAAAATCGTACCTTACATCTATAAACTTGAAAAATCTTAAACCATTTACATTATACAGGATCATTCTAAATATATGCGACAAATTTTATGGGCTGAATCCTAGGATTACTACGATAATAAAAGTTCATATGAATGTATGTCTTAAAAAGCATAGTTTTGAAGTTATAGGATGTTTAATAGTAATTTTAGTTCATACAATAAAACATACTAATAAAACAAAATTAACTTATAAAAATTATTCTAAATGACCGCCATTAACTGCAGTGCAAGCTTCTATCCCCCGTAGCATTAATTGGTGAGTACGTTCAAGAACACCGGGGATTTCTCAGTCCATCAGCATTTTCAATGGGAGTCGTATAAACTCGTAATTTAAGGTGATCCCGGAGGTATTAGGTTCACCTATACTTAATGCGGTAGCTCCAAGTTGTTCCATTTCTATTGTTTACTGTTGGAAATGGAGTGCAGTAACGGGTGGTGGTGATCGTTCTGTTAATCTAACTGTTCTGAAAACCGTGTGACTCTAAGACTATCTCAAAATCAAGTTTTTAATCACCTAATAGATCTTGTTTCTTAGATTGTAATCTACTATTCATTCCCTAGTAGCACACAATATCGGGCCAACGTTGGCTGCTGGTCGTTTATTTGTTGGCCTGACCTCGGCGGCTGATACCAATTCGATGTGAAAGTGTTAACATTTTACAACGTTGGATGAATATCATTGCATGATATTGGCCCAACATTTTGCACAGACATTTTTCCGGTTTGAATATGCGATATGTATATGATATTATTTACCTACATATACAGGGTGTCTCTAAAAGGTGCGGAAAAAACGCTACCACACATTTCTGAGGGCGATCTAACCCAACTTACCTCAGTCCAAAAGTGGATGCACCATTGCATTGAATTGCCACAAGAATAACACCCAAATTACAGAAGCATATGTGTCCATATACGGAATGAATTTTTTATATCCAGATTACTCATAAACGGCTGCTCCAATCAACTCCTACCAGGTATACCTTTTCTAGGTAAAAAACATTGGAGAATAAGAATTTTTATTTAAAAGTTAAATGCAGTGTGTCTCAAAAAAGTTATTACGTTTTAAATGGATACAATATGCCGCAGGTGGCGCCCTCTACATTTTGCAATGAAAATGAGAGCAGATTTAAATTTTTTACCCCACGAAACCCCCCCTACCCAAATATTGTGACAATATACCAATTATTACAGAAATTATTTATAAAAAACTAAAACCTAATTGAACTTTTGACACTCTGTATCTCCGAAAGCATCCACTTTTGGACTGAGGTAAGTTGGGTTAGATCGTCATATTTTGCCCTCAGAAATGTGTGGTAGCGTTTTTTCCGCACCTTTTAGAGACACCCCAGTATATGATGTTACGAAGTAATATCAATACAATAATATATACCGCCATTTTGCCAACATTAAATTTTTCGTAAATTTTCATTATACCGAGTGTTCCCTTTACTTGAAGACACCTAAATAAATAGTTTATTAATAACGCAATAAGTAAAAATACTTTAACCACTGATAGAGGTCATTACGATTAATATTTTTGTTGGAACGAATTTTTAAAGAGTCTAAGTCCGGCCTACAATGATAAAAAAAAACTCTAGTGCAAGTAGTTATATAGCAACGATGAAAATAATATAAAATAAATTTAAAAAAGTTGTTGCTAGCTAATCACTAAAAGACTCCAAATACAAAGTTAAGCTGAAAATTTTTTCTACATTTTTTCTATAAACTCAATAAAAAAATTCTTATCACATGAATTGAAACAATTGAAATTAGATTGAACATTGAATTACAATTTTGAAACATTAATTAAATTGGATATTTTTCAACTAAGTAACTTCAAACACTAGTTTTTATTTTAATCATAGTTGGTCAGAATTAGACTCCCAAAAAATCATTTCCCTATAAGAATATTTATTGTAATGGCCTCTATCACTGGTAAGATTTTTACACATATGGCGTTATTAATAAACAATTTATAGTTTGTATTCATATAAAGTGAACACATTGTATATTCACATTCAACGCAGTCAACTATGATGTAATTTTATGAACAGCTATTCTAAGCTAGCATATTATAACATGCTACCCTGAAATGGCTACACCATAGTCAACTTCCAATTTAATATGAATACATAAATGAATGTCACTATCAAATCTAGGTTGACGCAATACAGTAAAGAAATACATGCAATAAGCATACTACTACAAAATAAAAATGTATGTTTTGAATGAACTGACGTCGTACACAGATAGATAATGAATGTGTTTTAAATGAAGACAAAATAAATATGTTCACAAATTTAATTTCTTTATGAAATAACGCCAGGATTATACATATATTTATAAATATAAAATAAATAAATAATTGGAAATATAAATTATAATTTATTATAAAAAAAAATTCCAAAATTCTAAAAATAATAATAAAAGTATTGTGGAGAAGATTAAAAAGATGTTGGAAGATATACGATCTGTTAAATTAGTATAGTTGTTAAGAAATTTGATGAGTATATGATAGCATTTTTAGATTTGACATTTATTGTCAACTTTTAAAGATATTTAAAAGAAGAATGATAATTGCCGAAATTTTCAGTTATCCATATCTTCGTAACCATTAAAGGTACACCATAGCTAAAAATGACATATGGTAATAATTTTAACGTAGAATTTAATAATCATAGTTAAAAACTTATGGCACACTTAATTATCAAGATATAACAAACTAAAATTTTTAAAAGTTAACTATAGCAAACTCTATATCTATGAAATCAGAAAAAAGAAAGTATTTTTAAGTATCTTACATGTAACACATTTCCCAAAATTGTATGCTTTAAAGGAGGTACATACTGCGTCACATATTTTTGAAGTTGAATACTCAATCTTTTTGACAGACTCTGTATATAGCAGATTTACTTCCACCCTGACAATTAAGGTGAAAATATGATATTATTACACTTATAATAAAATTCTTACAGACACTTTCAAATAAAATTATTATATATCTGTGTTGCTACCAGTCTGTAAAAGTTGGGATATTCCATTAGCAGTGCAATTAAATTGTGCTGTATCCAGCTTTTTCGGTGTCCGGTCAATCCTGCCGCCTTCTCTATCACTTCCTGTAGCAAGCCATCAGCCAATACATTTATCGTTATCCATATCAGTAGCGTTTTCAAAACGACGGCGTACTGCATCTGCGAGCAAATGAAACATATTTATTAATATGATGGTAGATATAAAATAGATATACAGGGTGAATCAATAGCCGCTTCTTCGATTGCTCTTTTGTGTTTTTAATAAAAGAAGAAACAATTAGTGGAGGATTCATGGTTGCTTGGGATTCATATTCTAAAAATACTTTAAGCTCTGACGCACTTCCAGTTTCACCGGAAATACATGAAATTTATTTTTTTATATGACTCCCCCTATATATTTTTGAATTTTCTAGTACTGCATTATAGTGTTTATTCAACTGGTTTTTCTTTCTCAAAATTGAGCAATAGTTTTTAGTTATTAATTTTTTTTGAAAATATTTGCTCAGAAAAAAATTATTTTCACATTGTTCTTAAAAGTAAAACATTAACATTGGTGGTGCTTGTAGCCAAAAAAATTCTGTATCATTTGGTATAAGTTGCACTCAACAATACCTCAAAAAAACTTTGTTTTTTTAAAGCCTACTTCCCGAAATTTTCACATACCAAAAACTTATTTTTTTTTAAATACAACACCCGATATTTTATTGTGGCATTTTGCTTTTTATTTTCTTTCATTTTTGTTAAACATGTCCTATACCTATCTTTTGTAATTTATATTTCTATGCACCCAAATATTCGTCCAATAAAGACTGGAATGCGGCCGACTGCCTGAGTCAACTGTTAAAGAAAGTCGGTAAACATTTATGTCAAATTTATAAAAGCATTGCTATTAGTTATCATCATAGTAATTCGTCTTATGAAGAGTTAATAGATATGATTGACCTTTTTGGTTAATCTAAAAGAAACTCTTTGCTAGCATCCATACCTCATGCACAGTGATCCCTGGTAGAAGTCAACACAAGCCAGAAACCTTCGAAAGTATAAAGGAACGGTTCGAGTAAATTGAAAGTATTGAATATGACAAAAAGAGCGGACAAAATTAATAACTGGTGAGGATAATAAGTTTATGGTACTTGACCGCTAATAAGATAGGCATAGGACATTGTTAATAAAAATGAAAGAGAATAAAAAGGAACAAACTGTCACAATAAAATACCGAGTGTTGCATTTAAAAAAAATAAGTTTTTGGTATGTGAAAATTTCGGAAAGTAGGCTTTGAAAAAACAAAGTTTTTCGAGGTATTGTCGATTGCAACTTATACCAAATGATGCAGAATGTTCTTGCCTACAAGCACAACCAAAGCTAATGTCTCTACTTTTCAGAACAATGAATAGGCAATTTGCGGCAGTACTAGAAAATTCAAAAATATATAGGATGTCATTTAAAAAAATTAAGTTCCGTAAGTTTCCGGTGAAACCGGAAGTGAGTCACACCTTAAAGTATTTTTACAATATGCGCCACAAGCAACCATTAATCTTCCACTAATTGTTCTTTCTTTTATTTAAAACACAAAAGAGCAATCGAAGAAGCGGCTACACCTTCAATAATTCAAATAATTTTATGCTATGTTTTATCTAGTATTATGTTGAAATAAGCAGTAATGTGTTCAGCAATAAAAAATAATATTCAATTCTAATTGGTAATTAAATAATCAATGTAGGTTTTAAAAAAACAAATGTTTGGAACATGCTCAATTAAACCACTAAGCAAATAAATATGTCTCTCATTTAAACTATATACAGCCTGTAAATGTTAGTGTATAGAAATTCAGTATCTTCAACTGGCAATTATTAAAGGCAGTGCAATTTGGAAAACAACACATTACCTACAATCACCTGGTATATAGTTGTTTGACAGAAAGGTATTTTCTTCTTCTTCCCTTAGTGAAAATTGTATGGATAACGTCGTCGTCATACATTTCTTCATGTACTGCTTTCTTAATTGATTCTCCAGAGATATAAAACTTGTATCTAAAAAGTAAGTTAAAGCGTTAAAAACGCGCAAGTGTTTCATAAGATAAATATTTTCTTCTTTGTCGTTTTAAACTGCTAATATTATACCTATTTACCCAATAAATTCATTTATATAAATTTCTTTCATACAATACGCGTAAGTTGTATATAGTTCAGTTTTTGATGAAAAAATCGAGATAGATTAAGTACTTATTAAAAATGTCAGATACATTACTATAGAGCGCCTCAATCTTAGTATTCAGTGCAGTCGATTATGGGATATATACCTCTTTTACTACCGTAAGCAATTTGTAATAGACTGTCTTTTTTTATTTCATGACAGTGTTGTCAGTTCTATTTATTATGTTCATGGTTGGTATTGTCGGTGTGGTGTAAGTATCACAACATAACCTTCCTGTGTGTCAAATTAATATTATAATATAATAACATATTATGATAGAATAATATCCTAACCATGAAGTGTTTAAAGTGTGTCATTATAATGAGTTGCCAACCTAACATCTCATTGTCGAACTGACAACTATGTTGTCTGGCTGCATAAGACACATACTGAATACTAAGGTTGAGACGCTCTATAGTAACAATTTAGTTAAATTCCTATTGAATATTCGGGGGTAATACCATAAGAGTTTGTGTTTATCCGGACAAACTTTCATTTTGACCGAAAGCTTTGTTGCTTGGTAACGACGAGAACAAATAACATGGTAAAACCGCGACACCGAAGGTGGAGCGGTTTTACCTTTTGTTATTTGTTCGAGTCGTGTTACCCTTAAGCAACAAAGTTTGAGTTTTGTCAAAATGAAAGTTTGTTCCGGAAATAAACACAAACTCGAATGGTATTTGGTAAGACAATTTAATGAATCATTTAATTAACATTAATAAACAAAAATATTTTTATTTAATCAACGCCAAAAACATCATTTCATTCAATACATAGGTAAATAGTAGCTTAATCGTTACTAAAAGTACAATTAGAAAACGTACAGTTATTGTAAGTTATTTTATTCGTTGCCATGGAAAATCAACATGCAGTTTATCCGCTAGCAAACATGCAGTTTATCCGATAGCAAACTAACACAGCGTGTATTAAAATGTCATGTTTTTGACAGATGAATTAAATTGTCATACATAAATACAGGTAGCCCTCGGTTTACGCCCCAGATCCGTTCCTACAAAAGCCGGCGCACATCAAAGCAGCATAAAATGAATCCATATTTACAGTGATGTATATATAAATACACCCAATAATATTAAACAGAAAAAATACATATATTGAATAAAAATGTTTGTTTAACGAATGCACAGCGTCGCGACTCAGTAAATAAATACTTCAACACTGAAACGAAAATCAGTCTTACTGTCTTAACATAGGGAGAGTCGGGGAATTACCCGATTATGTACACTGCCAAACGGCGAATAACTCAGCCGCGTTATTGTGAATCTGTGTAAATTGAGCCGGCGTAAACCGAGTGTTACCTGTATATTATTATAACAAATGTAAAGTTATTTTTCTTTGGTCTAAGGCAAGGCTGCACACCAATTATACAAAATACATATTCTTTCAAAGTATAATACACATAATTTACACAAATTATTAGGTTGGTGTACACAAATTAGACGAACTACCTATTTTTGAATTAAATTAAATATTAATCTGATATTTATAAATGAAAATAAAATTATTAACACAATATTCAGTAAGAATTTGAAGTTTAAAACGTTTGTCAAACATATTGTCTTATTGCTATTGTATAATTGGTGTGCAACCAATGTTATAATATGATTAAGATATTATAACATTACTTTATTATCATTTATTTAACACATATATTTCTGAAAGTCTTCCCTGATATTTAAATTTCCGAAGCGTCCTTGAAAATCGGTCTATTGGTGGCGTCTGCCTTCTGTCGTTATAATACAATTTTTATATATTAAGGGGGCTTACGCTTAAAACACAAATAAACAAAGGCTCAATGCATGTTCGACTGGAATTAGTTTTTAAAAAAAGTTTCTGAAACTTTGTTATGATGTAAATTTGGCCATCTTCGAGGGTGAAATGTAGGAGTAAATAATTTTAATTATCAGAAAGCACTCCCAACGAAACCTTAATTCCTTTGTCTTCAACTTAATGCGAAAACATAATTAAAAAAAAATTCTGCTGTTTGTTTCACGAGAACGAATACCGTACAACGGCTGAATTTGCATTAGTCCCCTTAATATAGGTATTTTGTGATCACTTGTGATTTATAATTTAAATTTAAATTAATATTACGAGTATGACAATTACAAAACCAATGCATACATTCATACATATATACACACATTTGCATAAGTTCAATAAAAATAGTATCTGTATATTATGTTAATATGTAATGTAGTAACATGTTCATTTTCGCTTATGGCTGCGTGATGACTTTACACAACACACAAGTATCTATAATTTATCATATATCGCAAAAATAATTAATACTAACAAGGAATTAACAAACAACAAGGCATAAGAAAAATAAGAAAAACGTGTTAACAACAACGCAATAAAAATGTACCTAATACGCTGCTTGGCTGGCTGCCGAAAATAGGTAGGCTGTGGTAGGGGGATATTTAGATATACGGCGCCATGACGGCGCCAGAGGAAATTTGACGTAATCCCTTTTAATCTACTTTATATCCAACACTGACCTACAACCAACGTCACAGTGACGTTATGAACTTGATAATGTGTAGACATTTCTTTTTATTGTTAATAGTATATAGATTTTTGTTGTCAATACAATATCAGTATCAGATATTTAACCAATATATTACCAATGTAGACAACGTTGGTCTGATGTCAACCCAACGACATAAATTGACATTTACTTGATATAGGAATTTTATATTCGTATAACATTGGGTGGGGGTCACTGATATTCTACCGATCTTAGAATGTTGGGCTGATGTTGTCCTGCTTTGATAGTGACGAACTTGGCTACTAGGGTCGTTTATAATTAAAAAGAATTAATTGCGATACTTCTATAATAATTAAATATAAATCAAACAGGGGTTAAATTTAATATGACGCCTCCACCATTTGTCACGTACTGTTTCTATCCTACTTAAACTACAATATATATATATATATTTTTGGTAATTTTTTTTTCCTTGGCCGTATTATATTTTATAAGTTGAGGATTGTCGTGGGTGTAGCGGCCTTTTTTTGGGACATCACGGTTTAAAAACAGGTAACTTAACAATGTAATTAAAAACACATATTTTCTTTTTTATTCTTTGTAACGTTTCGGCCAAACATCTATGTTGCCTTTTTCAAACAATCTATAATTATTTTAACAAATTAAAATACAATAAAAAGGATATAACTTTATAACTTACACTTATCTGTTGTTTTCTTATTTAATTGTAATAGTGAATATAATATACGATACATTTACAAGTAATATGTTTTTCTTCCTGAAAGTCGTCATTTCTTTCTCTAGTTCTCTTACACTTTCAACCAATCTCATTTACATTTACAGTCGTATTTATATTTTTATAGTTCTAATACTTATAATTGTCAAGTTTATGTGTTGACTTTTAAAACATATCTGTGACAAGCATGCGTTTAAAATCAATGTGTATAGGTATATAAATTCTTCTAGCTCAGTCGATATATATATATATATATATAACAAGAAAAAGAGAATATTGGGTAAAATCCGCTGTAGTGCAACCGTAGACACGTGTTTCTGACTAATTGATCGTCATCAGTACGGTGTAGCCAAGGAATAAGGTGGGATATCCTTGGAGATAGAAGCATATACGGAAGACCATCAGGTGACAGACCACCATTTGCAGCTTCAAGGATATCCCACCTTATTCCTTGGCTACACCGTACTGATGACGACCAATTAGTCAGAAACACGTGTCTACGGTTGCACTACAGCGGATTTTACCCAATATTCTCTTTTTCTTGTTTTATTTTATGTATCCGCAATAATTCCTTTATTGATTATATATATATATATATATATATATATATATATATATATATATATATATATATATCGACTTTATTATAATTATTATAACAAGAACACCTGCGATCTTTAGAATTTATTTACTACTTATCTTTCCGACTGTTCTATCCGTATCTAAATTATCTCTCTATTTTCTATAGTCTCACCTCGCTCGATGCCTTCCTCTGCCTCATCAGCGTTTTTGCGGACTGTCTAACTTCAGCAACCGACAAAGTCGCTGATTGAGTTCAGGAGTATTGAACGACGTGAGACATATTTATTAATTTTACGTAACTATGTAAATTTTCGTGGCAATATTCTATCTAATTGTTGGCTATAGTGCTCATCATTATTCGATCAAAATTTAAACCAAACGTTTACCATATTTGGCTACACATTTGTAATTGATTATTTTTTCCACAATTATTCACTTCTATGTATTAGGCAGCGTATGTTATTCCTTTTAATATTTTTTTTAATATAATTCCGAACACTACTATCACGATTACCGATACTTCGCTTGTAATCTAAATATTTATTTCATATTTAAACAGATTTAATTCACGAATTATATCTGTAGCACAAGCAGTCAATAGCACACTAAATAGTTAATGAACCAAGGTGTGCTTAAAATTATGATCATAATAATAATTATTAACCCATTAGCGCCCACGGATACCATATGGTATCACAGAACATCAACACGATCTACGACGTTTATATTAAGCTCGCAAGAACATAAGAGCCATGTGCATTCTTGTTAGAGTCGTCAAGTACCTGCCCTTGACTATTAGCCCTAATTAGTCTGTTTTCAAACGCGTTCGAATTCGGTGTGTTGCTTTCTGTGTTACGTAAATTTGACGAGTTAGACAACATGGACATTCGATGGGCGTAAGTACTTTTTTTAATTGTTATTGAAAATTTTAAATAATGTATGATACATAATTCTATTCTCTATAAGACATATATCTATTCCACATAAATAAAACATTATTATTCCGAATACAGCTTATACTATAAAGTCCTAAAGTCCGGCGATACCATATGGTATCCGTGGGCTATTAGGGTTAAAATTTTCAAGTAAGTAAACGATTTTCAATATGAGTTTCACGGTTTTAGACCCGGTTTTTCATTATCGCAAGCAATGGATATGTTTAATGATGATGACGATGAGACGGTGCAGCAAGTTGACGAAATATTTATAACACTACCCGAGGCGAATGAGGATACAGGTGAAGATTCCGGTGATGATGACGAAGGAGGGACAGTTTATAATCTCACAGGTAAATTTGTAATTCTGTTCTGATTCAATATTACATATTATTATTATTAATTTTAAGGTCGTCAATTACGAGCTGAAGCTGAAATAAAGCTGATCAATAATAATAGAATTGGGGAAGTGAATTATTCCGTTGTAAGTAGATTTTATTGAAATGTATAATATAAAATAACTACCTAGATATATTTTGAAGGAAACGCTAGAAGATTGTGCAGAAGGTGGTTCGGTTGCTCCTCGACAAGAAGTTATGGAGTCGACGCTGACAACAGCTGCTTCTACCATTCCACAAATGCCTGGGCCATCATCTTCGAATCCAATAAATATTATAGAATGGATCACTAACCGCTTGAAGGATCATAATGATCCCGAGTGGATTGATGGCGATTTAGAGCCTCCGCAGCGGTTATTTCCACCAGCTGACTATACCCAGTACAAAGAAATGTCATGCGTTGAAATTTTTGAGATGTTTTTTGATGACCAGATTTTGCATTATCTTTGTGAAGAAACGCAGCGATATTCTCAATATAAGAATGAAACGGATCCTAAGATAAGCGTTTCAGAACTTCGATGTTTCGTCGGCATTCTAATTTTAACCGGCTATAATCACTTACCATCAAAGATAATGTACTGGGACATGAAGGATGATGTACATAATAGATTAGTAGCGAATGCTATGCGAAGAAATAGGTTTCTGGCGATTCAGAAATATATACATATGGCGGATAACACAAAAATTAATCGAAATGAGAGGGCTTGGAAGTTGCGACCGCTAATGGAAAAAGTGAAACAGAAATGTTTACAACACTTTCAACCCGTGAGAAATTTGTCGTATGATGAGTCCATGGTAAAGTATTATGGCAGGCATGGATGCAAACAATTTATTCGAGGTAAACCGATACGATTCGGATACAAGATGTGGTCGCTGAACACAAATGACGGTTACCTCATAAATTTTGATCTTTACCAGGGAAAAGATCCGCGAGGTGTTGAAAGTGTTAACAACTTGTTTGGCAAAGCTGCTGCACCATTGGTGCTTATGTTGGAGGAGCTCCACAGCTCAGTTATCCATATGTTTTCCATATGGATAATTTATTTACCGGCTTCAATTTACTTAGTTATCTGCGGGACAAAGGGTATGGCGCAATCGGCACAATTCGGGAAAATAGAATTCCACGGTCATGCCCTATAACTGACAAAAACAGGTTCAAGAAAAAAAAGCGAGGAGATTACGAGCATATAATAGAGCGAAACAATGGGATTCTATTGATCCGATGGATGGACAATTCTGTTGTCACAGTTGCATCTACGTATGACGGGGTTCAGCCAGTGGGAACAGTGAGAAGATATTCCCAGAAACATAAACGACACATAATGGTTGATCGTCCAAAATGTATTTCTTCATACAACGATAACATGGGAGGTACAGATCTCATGGACCAGGGAATAGCTAATTACCGCATTGGTATACGCGGGAAGAAGTGGTATTGGCCCATTTTTACGTGGATAATAGATGCCGCTTTACAGAATGCCTGGTTTTTATGTAAACAAAATAGAGATATTTCAAATCTCTATTTTAGAAGAGAGATTGTCCAAACATATTTAACTTAATATGGAGTAGCTCCAAAGGGACCTGGTTGAATCAGTCTGACCAGAAATATCCTGCCAGACATAAAATTCGACCGAACGGATCATTTTGTTGCATCATGTAACAGGCGGCGCTCTGCGGGTGCAGGATGTAAGTCTTTTGGCAGAACTATGTGCCAAAAGTGCAATGTGGGCTTATGTATAAACTGCTTTGCGACATATCATACCAAATAGTTTATGTTTTTTATATGTATTATGAAATATGGAAAAATTAAATAAAAATGTCTTATCCGCCCACGGATACCATATGGTATCAGCGTTTTTTTCCTAGTCTGACCTATCAAATAAATTAAAAAAATCTTTTTTGGTAGTAAATATAACTAATTATTCATTTAATACAGAAAATGCACGTAAGTTCCAAAAAAAAATAATTCGGGCGCTAATGGGTTAATGAAATGATGTATATTAACAATTTGAAAATACCTGCAATAAAATTAAAAAATTTCTATGCCATATATAATATAAGAATCATTTCACTTTAAAAGTGATCTTAATATCGTATTTTCAAGAAATGTTCGGTAATTTATGTAATTCTAATATACAAATGTAGGACAAAGGAATAAATGGACATATAAATGCAAAACGTTTGTCTATTTCGGATCTGAATTAAGTTTGGAAATGCAATCTACGTATTATACAGTAGTTGAAAGAAGATAGAAACTATTGAGCAATGATATTTAGTTTTATTTGACTACAGACCGTCTCAACCTTAGTATTCAGTATGTGTCTTATGGAGAGAGACAACATAGTTGTCAGTTCGACAATGACAGGTTAGGTTGGTAACTGATTATAATGACACGATCTTGTTGGTTAGGATATTATTCAATATTATTATATTATAATATTAATTTGACACTTGACAGGAAGGTTATGTTGTGATACTTACACTACACCGATAATATCAACCATAAACATAATAAATCGAACTGACAACATTGCCTTGAAATAATAAAAGCCAGTTTATTACAAATTGCTTACGGTAGTAAAAGAGGTATATATATCCCATAAGAGACTACAGAATACTAACGTTGAGACGATCTATGGGATCGGTCATACTACTAAAATCAAACGATAATCAAAGACGTTCGAAAATTTTCACGTGAAAAGTCAAATTGACGTATGGAGGTATTACATGAGCTAAATTCATTGTATCGTCTGGTATCGTCCAATAAATACTGGAATGCGGCCGACCGCCTGAGTCAACTGTTAAAGAAAGTCGATAAACATTTATGTCAAATTTATAAAAACGTCGCTAATAGTTATCATAAAACTAAATGATTCTTATAAAGAGTTAATAGATATGATTGACGTTTTGACTGAATCTGAGAGAAACTCTTTGCTGGCATCCAGACCTTATGCACAGCGATCCCTGGTAGAAGTCAACCGAAGCCAGGAACCTTCGAAAGTATAAAAGAGAGATTCGAGTGAATAGAAAGTATTAAACATGGAAAAAAAGCAGACTAATAACTGGTGAGGATATTAAGTAGATGGTACTTGCGAGTGTAGTCGAACACCGCACATACTAGTACTGCGAAAATTAGTCATCAATTAGATGTGAGTCAAATTACAGAATCAAGAATAATTAGGAAATATGTAATTCATCGGCAGCATATTCATACACAGGGTTAGATGAAAGAAATTTTCAGAATCCCTTACATTTTTTGTCAATGGACAGCAGATAAATTACCCTTTTCAATTTTTTGTTGTTTACCGACGATGCCACCTTTTATTAAGATGGATACGTTAATCGTCATAATTTTCGTTATTATAACACATAAAAACCCTCACTGCAAACTTTCAAAATCGTTGGTCATTAAATATGTGGGAAGGAATAATGGGTAGTTACTTAATGGGGCCTTACTTTTTTTATGAAAATGTTAATGGAGAAGAATATCTTCGTTTTCTACGTACAGATTCAACACTTTTTGAAGATATGAACATTAAAATCAGAAAAGCGTTTACAAGAATATTTCGAAACCTTTTACACAACGTTAGTACTTCTTTAGAAAACAAATACCTCACGTGAATGGCACAAAATTGTGGTTATACTGAATATATTCTTCAATGAAATTGGTTTTTCTTACTTTTGATTGTTGTTACGTTGCTCAATAGTTCTAGGTTACTTAAATTGCGTTATTTTGTTGTTAATTTTTTTTCTATCATAGTTTTAGGACACCAATTTATAATTTTGAAAAACTACAGTCATCTCTTAAGAACAGCTTCAACAATATAAGAAGACGAGCAATTAGGCAAATTACAGCAGTTTTTCATGCAGCTTTTCGTGAGGCGGCATCTTGAAATATGTCAGTAAACACAATCTTTATTTTATTTCGTTGCTAACCAACAGTGTAAAAAATGAACATCTGGACATTGCCGGAATTAAAAAACTGAACGCTCATATGTAGTATTTCAGTATTTTCAATTCCCAAAAACATCTAAATATACATAATCAAGAGCTTCTCACTTATTTAGAAGAAAAGACGTACAATGAACGTCCTTAATTTTGTATTACAGGGCATGAGATAAAACAGTATAAAAATATCTGAATTTGAATGTATAAATCTTGCGTTTTAGAGAATTGTCGGATGTTTTAAAAATTTCTTAAGTTTGCTGTACATGTGTAAACGGCGCGAGGTCGTAAATCCTATATTTAAATATACGTATCGTGAATTAAATCTGGTACAAGTAAGTTATTCTTTTAATAAAACGCCGTTTCTATCTAAATTGTTACAATCTAAATATAAACTTTCTAGATAACCCACCTTATTCGAATAAACGTAGACCGGATAGTAAAAGTATAAAAATGTCAGATGTTCAGTGTTGTTAAGAAAGGTTCGGAGAACTATCATTTATCATATTTATTACCAGAAAACAAAATCTTATAAAAATCTGTACAGAGTACTTAATCTTTAATTATTTGTTGAATTCATAAAAGCGTTATAAGTGGCTAGTATTTAAGTATAATGTACATTTGGTGAAAAACGTTATTATTGCATATAATGAATTGATGGGCAATATCAATTTAATTCATATAGCGAAAAATCGTGAGGAAACTCTCACATTCAAATGAATGAAGTGTATATACTCATACGACATACACTTACTTCTTCTGATTTCTTTATAGTTTCCCTTCGTAAAACATCACTGTGCCATATAAATTGGGCAAATTGATTAGTTCAAAAAACTCACGCACTGACTACTGTCTTAAATGCACCGATTATCACCCAACTTTGCATAAGTATGACAGTGATCATTTGTCTGTGACGTTAACGAAAACTTGTGTAGAAGTGCCAAAAATATTTATAAACGAGTTGATTATACGCTTCTAACAGCGAAATATTAAAATATATTCATAGCTTAACTATGCGAAAATAGTTAAATCGACGGACCCATTTAGAACATAACTTGACCTATATTAGCACAACTGTTTTCTGTGGTTCAGTCTGTATATAAGTTCTATACGCGATATTCGATCAAACTGTATATCAAACCCATGAATTGGATAAATATTAAATTTATTTTTGTACTCACCGCCTGTAAAGTGACATTTGGCGCATGTGTAGCTCGACCAGGAAAGAGTATTTCCCGGTCGAGGCGACTGCAAAAATTGAAAAAAACACTGGCTCTTTGGGACATTTAAAAAAAATCTAACTTGATAGTAATTAAATTTAGTCTATAAAATACTACTTCCCTCGACTATTCTTCACTAAAAGTTGGGGAAATAGGAGTAATAATTAAAAATTCCATTAAATTTGTGACGCCATCTATTTGACCACATGGACATTCATATTGGCAGTTTGTAATATTTTGTAATTAAGGATCCTCGCTAGTGGATCTGCCAACAATGGAAAAATAGCAGATTTTAGATGCCAGATATTTTTGTTGACTTTGAAGATGGAGAAAACCTTTCAACGTCAACTTATGAAGAATTTAGTAATCTACCCGGCTGAAGAATCAAATTTAGAACAAAATTAACGGATTAAGGAAAATTAATTAATATGTCAAAATATTAAAAACCAGTTTTCTCAAAAATCCTTCCGAGGAAATTTGTTTTCTTGGGTTCACGTTATAAACTGAATAGAAAGCTACCCGGCTGTACACTTATTTTTCGTTCAACTATTCTTTACTTTGTTTAAAACGAATATAAAATAAATTAAAATTAGGCAACCCACATTACAATGAATTGTTATTCTGCTATAAATCTTTCTCGCGGTTACAGATGTGCAAATATTTGGTCATAAATAAATTTTTATTCGCTTAGATATTGAGTTATTATTTCAAATATTTATTATATATTTCCTATGTGTAATAAGTAGGGAGCGGAATCGAGCGAGCTAAACTACCACGGAGCCACAATCGTGAAAAGAAATAATGTAAACAACTGCGTGTTGTTTACATTATATCTGAATAGCACTAATTTATAGGGCGAACTGCAACATCTGTTTACGCCCGAGAATCAGAGAAAAAACTGCCATAAAATAAGGAATTTTATGAATAAAATCCTTTCTTCATCGGCGTAGGTACAAGGGTGACGAGTTTTTAAAATTTATTATATTTACCTTATATTTCACAATATAATATGTGTGTTTCAATAACATACGCGTACATTTTTAGTTATCATTTATTTAGATCTAGAACGTTGTTTATGTTACTTTTTCTGAGATAAAAATTAATTGTCAGTGATTCCGAAATTTATTGAAAAGTCTGTAAAATATCGTCACTTAGCTTTGCTAAAACATACACAGAAATAGTTTTCATGCAGAGAATTTCGATAGTTTACAAAATTTCGTTACATGTTTAAATGACGATGCTCGAAGTATTTCTGAATGCAAGGAACTAACACAAATCCCAAATTTAAAAAATCAGTTGTTATTCCTTCAGGAACACTTTGGAAATTTGCCTAAACTAATGACATATTTTGAAAATCGAATCTCAAATTAAAAAATGAGACGACTTTCTTATACGTATGAACGTTTCAAACTATACTATATTTTTTTTACACAAAAATTATTCAAAATCCTATTCTAAGTACTTCTGTTCTCTTAATAATTCGCTATAGAATGCATACTTAGCAAGATATTCGAAAAAAGGACTACTCCCTAAGAGTAAAAGTGTTACTTCCGGTCCGAGTTTTGAAATTTCATATATTCAAGAAATATTGCAAATCTAGCACTAAATACTTTTGTATTCTTGATAAATACATATAGAATGCATAATTTACGACATATTCGCAAAAAATCGCTATTCGATAAGAGTAAAAGTGGTAATTCCGGTCTGAATTTTGAAATTGCTTTTATACAAAAGATATTGAAAATTACGTTTTAAATACTTTTATACCCGTAACGTACCTGTCTAAAAAGCATGACATGCGAAATATTCGCAAAAAAATGATTTTCGATAGGAGTAAAAGACCTGCTTCCGGTAGCAGCTTCGAAAAACTTTTTAAATAAAATTGTTCTCAATTTTAATTTCAAGTACATATGAATTCTTTATAAATTTGTTTAAATTTAGTAGTTGACAAAATATTGGCAAAATTTAATTTTTTCACAGAAGTAAACTGCTACTTCCGGTATACCGATTTTACTGAAAAACTACTCAGATCTCAAGAGGGAGATTAGACACGTAAATACAAAATTTGGAATTGATATCTACAGCGGTTATCGTGGTCACATAGAGACACACAGACATTTTTTAAAAACATCTTTTTCGGTATCAGGGGACTTCAAAACTTGGACATCTGCAAAAATCTCGAAGTCGAAAATTTCACATTACTTCCTTATACTAAGTATAAGAAAGTAAAAATGGATTAACCACATTAGATGTGGCTATTAATAATTCCAAGTGACTTAGACGCAGTTTTTAATAGAAATCCAGGTTTAATAACATTGCGGCAATTGTGTATGCTAATGTAGAAGGGACGTTTTCTATCTACCAGGATGTACTTAATTCAAAGAGAACAAGTCTTACAGAGGAGAAAATGAACAAATAGTAGGGTATTTTGTATTTTATAATCACCAGCCACTTGTTATTCAATTATATAAATAAAATTAAAACCTCTTTAAAAATATAACATTTCAATAGCGCGCCCATGGGCGATGAGTCATGACTCGCTCGATTCCGCTCCCTAGTAATAAGTCCTCGGACATCCTTGGCTTATTAAATTATGTGCTATGCAACCAATATTACATTTCCCATTCACTAGCGAAGACCCTTAAATCATAAAAACGCAATAAATGTTCTATAAATTTATAAATATAAGAATAAATACCTCATGTTTGCCATGTGTAAGAATATAATAACTTAATTTTAGGGAGAGGTGAGTAATAGTTAAGTACATGAAATGCTTAAATTAATTAGGTAATCTATCTTAGGTTAGGTATGATACTAATGACATTAATCAATAATATTTTTTTAATTTAATGTTCCTACAAAAAATATTGTACAAACCACTTGCGTGAAGACATTTTCCACGCATTCGCGCAATTAAAAGCACTCGCTTCCTGCGATCGCTCGTGCTTTCAAAGTGTGCTAATGCGGGAAAATAGTCTTCCAGCACTTGGTTCGTAAATAACTATTAATTCATTTTTTTTCTTATTTTTATAGTTCACTCAAATATTTGTTTTGTGTTAAGATGGGCGCATAATCCTTTCAATTCAGACTGATAACTAATGGATCTTGATGGACAGTAATATATTAACGCAATATATGTATCTGCGTTTGGTATAAAACTAATATAAAATCAGACAATCAATTTAAACGTTCTGAAAATACCGCTCATATGTATGGGCATATGTTAAAATACCCTAAATAAAATGTTGTAATAATTTTCAATTTTTATTAGTTATTAGCATTGTAAAATGTATTATCATTCTACAGTTGAAATATATCTTTTATGTACTTCTTAATATATATGAAGGGCAGACGAAGCATTATCATCATTATTTAAACTCGAAAAACTAGTTGCTTGCGTCAAATCTATAAAATCATTAAAAAAAATTAGCGTTTGTTTGAGACGTATTAGGTAATATTTTTCAAATCATGTGTTGTCTATCTATAGAATATCTAAAATTCTTAACAGTGTTCATTAAACTCTAATAGCAACAATATCATCTATTACAGAAATTTGCGGTACTAGCAAAACTAAATAGCCGATCTGCTAATTAATATGTTAATAAAATAAGCGAGTCAAAACATATTCAGATTTTACATAAACTTTTAATGTGCATTTAAGAGCACATGCTTTTTTATGGGGATTTAATAATATGAGCATGTCTCATTCGCATGAGTAAATCAATTGCAGACATCTAATTACATGACTAGATACTTGTTGTCATAGACTATTCGAAACCTTTGACGAATATTTTATAAAAATTAAAAAATATTATTATCTGGCTACAATAACATCTAGAGTCAGCAGTAAATAGTAGTCGCCTCCTCATTAAGTATGACCACAAATAATGCGCTCATTTGCCCAATTTCGACATTTACTGGCTATTTAATGCGATTCTTAGGCAAATAAGCCAGACGCATACAATTTGTTATTGACTGCGTTTATAATAACCTACCATTTACAGAAGAAAATCACTTCGAACTTAGGTTGGTATTTCTCCGTTCTATTTGTCCAGGTATCGATAATCTTTTAGTATTGTCGGTGACCACAACTAATGCGCTCATTTGCCCAATTTCTACATTTACTGGCTATTTTATGCTATTCTTAGACAAATAAGCCAGACGCATACAATTTGTTATTGACTGCGTTTATAATAACCTGACATTTACAGAAGAAAATCACTTAGAATTTAGGTTGGTATTTCTCCGTTTTATTTCTTCAGGTATAGATAATCTTTTAGTATTGTCGATGTTGGCCTTCTACGAAAACCTCCGGTTTCCAAGAAGCGATTTCACAGTCTAGGAATTAAGTTTTTTCTGACTCATGTTTTCCACTACATATCAATTCCCAGCAAATAACCATGTTTGCTTGAGTGTAATTTATATTATTAAAACACGATATATAGTCATCCTAATTCTGTTGTAAATGAAATTCAAAACAAAGCAGATTCAAGATGCAGATAAGCATGTAAAAGAATTTTAGTCCATTAATAAAAAGAAATATAAAATACCTACTATTTACGCTTATCTATATTCATCTGCAATATAACGCTGAACGCGCAATTGTTAAAGAGATTCAATAATCGTCTGTTCCTCTTTATTCACTTAAAGTACCTACTTGGAATGAAATAAGACATATGATTGTTACTGCACTTTTAATAATGCGTTATTCTTACAGATGCAGAAAGCTTTGAATAGATTATCTGAAAACTTGAAAACAGAAATCTGTTTATAAAATGAAACAGGTTGTAAAACTGCTACGTTAGTGATATTGTTAGGTGGCCGACAGTTCGGAATAATCCAGTTTCCAGTTTCGGTTACCTAGTAATTATCAATATTGCGCACTAAATACAATAAAAATCAGAAACATCGATTCATTAAACAAATCAAAAGAAATACAATTCTACTTCTAGGGAATAACTATGGATGAGAAAATGAGACGCAAAGTTATTACGCGGCGATTTTATATATCATAGGGTACAGTTATACTTTAAACAACAGACTATGCAATCAAAAAACAATTTCGAAATTCTTTGTTGGTACAAATATGCTCTCGTTATTATTTGTAAGAGATGGAGATGCATGGTATGAATGCAACTAGTCGGCTCTTACAACAAACATAGTGTTGTGACGCATATTACATATTTCGCACATGCTCTTCGTCGAGTATCAGAGGAAGTCAGGAATTACTACGCGAATGCCGGTAATTTAATATCTTCGGGAAAAAAAAGTTTGTGAAGGCAGCTGCACGCAAACATTTATTTCGCGAAAAGCTGGAAGATGTACCACTACTATCAGAATTTGTTGTAAACGCGCTGAGGCACATGGATACTAGCAACATCCTATTATCACATACATTTTGACACGCTAAAACTATAACTCAGCTATAGGATCCAAATGAGATGATGGACAGAACTATTCAGGTAAATTATAATAACCTATGCTATGTTCTTCAAGATTCTTATTTTTCAGTCAAGTAAATTTGAATACTGTTTTGCTTTGTCAACTGAAGTTATAAACGTAAGTTTAATGTTTGACAACTTTTTGATAAACTGAAACTGAGATATTTATACCATGTGTTATGCAATTCATGGCAACTAATATTCTTAAATTAGTAAGTCGTAAACGGGTTTATTCAGAAATAATATTCTATAACTTTTATAATACTGCCCACATACGCACAAAATAGGTATTTTTAGCTAGTAAATTTTTTGTACTTTTCAGTGGCATGGAAATATACCATTTATTTTTTTTTATAATTTAAACTTTACGGAATGAAATCTATTTCTAAAGAACTTATGTTGAAATGTCGAAATAAGCATAAATTCACGTACTATACGATATTTCCATTATGTGAGCCCATATTTGGTCTTTCATCATTAATCGTTATTTCATAGTTGTACAATTATTTATGAAAAATCAACATATTTCAGAAACTGTTAAAAATCGACCAATACAAATTATGTGAGTTTAATCAGTTCTTAAAGGGCTATCATCAAATATTTTGAAATTGTAGAGGTGATTATCTACAATTTTTGTATATTGTTTTTGCTATCTCCATACATTATATTAAATAATTCTATTGTTTTTTAATGGTTATTCTGAATGTCTGATCAAAAACATCAAGCGTTTCTAAGTTAAACCAAAAACAGTTTTTTAATTTATAACAACTATTTTTTAAAGCATCCAAATGAAAACATTTCAAAAGTCAGGAAACGCATTGTCAAACATACAGAGAAAGCCAAAAGATATAAAACATTTCATCAATTGAATAAAAAGAAAATACTATTAAAATAAAAATTCGAACACAAAAGAAGTACTTTGCATTGCAATATTTTAAAAGTTTAATAACTACCAAATCGTGATTGTAGAAATAGACTGACTACCTTAATAAATCCAAATATATGTTTAATACCTGGACTGCCAAATCGTTTTTAGTGTTAATAGAATCCCCAGCCCTATAAATACATATTTTCTCTAGAAACAATCACTTGGTGAGATTTTCATCCATTTCTTAAATTATAGGGTTTCAAACCGCCAGTGTATGGTTTAACGCCAGGTCTAATCACAATACTTAAAAAATGACTTATAACTCCAAAACTATGATTTTTTTTTGTTTGATTATAATGAACAAAATAGAAAATATTCATATCAAATGGAACTTTTGTAAGACTCCAATTTTCTGAATTTAGTGAAACGCTGGGGTACAATCAGTTATGTTATGCTGAATGCCCTCAGTCGAAAATGTTTTGCAAAAGTTCCTTTTCTTTTGATGACAATGTAAAAGTAAAACACATCAAATAACTACCACCTTCTAATAATTTTGTATTTTTATCGTGTCTTTATTTTCACATCCAGGACATGATAGATATTCTTATTTATTTTAAAATGACATGATACCACTTTTATGTTTAAAATGCACTTTAAAAAGCACTAACGTAGATAAATATTTTTTTACCAAATACAAGCTGTTGTATACAGAAATAATGCAGATAGATAGTAATGAACAAAAATGAATACTTTGTATGTCGACATAGGATATGCTTATATGGCTACTGACAGTCATTTTGTAAGTAGAAATTGCTTATTATGTATATACATGTTATTGATAACTGGGGTATGGGTTGAAAAGTAAAATTATTCTCGATAATTTCGATGACCTAGATTATGAATGTGTTTGCATTATCAGCATTAGGGCTAATATAATATTTCTTCTATCTAAACACACACACTTTTCTTGCACATATTGATATGGATAAGATACCCAAGAATATAGATGGTATGTGTAGTCTTCTTCAAAAACATAGATAATTCTAAATGTTTATTAAGGGTCCTGAATAATGCATCGGAAATGTAATATTGGTTGCATAGCACATAATTTAATAAGCCAAGAATGTCCAAGTACTTATTACACATAGGGAATATATAATAAATATTTGTAAAAGAACTATAAATTTCTTCAGTAGTAATAAACGTTTATTTCAAATATATGAATGTACAGTTCTGTGCAATAAATTGGCGTACACTTAATATACGCTTATGTAAATATGACTTTCGTTTGAATATCTGTCATGTATGACAAATTGAATTGACGCTATAATTCCACTTGTCAACTTAACTTAAGCCATTTTCACAATGGCAAAATAATGTCAAAATTAGCAATAAGACGTGTACGCCAATTTATTGCACAAAACTGTACAAAAGCAAATGAAAATAGAATTTTTGAATTACAACAAAAAATTTGGTAGTGTAACTTTTATAATGGGTGACTCAAAACGAAATTCGATTTTGTTTTTTGTATCTAGAAGAAACTGTCAGTGTCGGGTTATTTTTACTGCCACCATTCGAATTGTTGTCTTGTAGATTTTTTCCCAATAGAATACTTTAGTGGTGGACAGCGTACTTTTTGTGGCAAAGCATTCTGCGTGCAAGTCCAGGAAGCGTTTGGAAATCACTATAATATCCAACTATAATAATATATAATAATAATATTATAATAAAACAAATAAACCTGAAATTATTTACTATTATAATCGAACCATACAATACCGCCAGGTACACAAGAAGATTCCGCATGGTCATTTTTTATAGTCTTTTGGATATACCCGGGATTAATGCTTTTGTGATATTCACCCAAAATACTATTGACCAAAACTACTAATGTCAGAAGAGGAGATTTTCTGGAGCAACTCGCATTTGCCCTTATTGAGCCGCATATCAGATCTCGTGTGACAATGGTGAATTTGCCAAAAACTTTGCGACTGCAAATGGCAGAAATATGTAGAATGGAGGTTTCCAGTGGAGCACCCCCAACAGAAAACGTAACTGGACGTTGTCGCGTTTGTGATTGGAAAAAAAACAGGAAAGCGCGTTACAAATGTGCTACATGTACAAAGTATGATTTGGAAAATACAACTCTAGTTTGTGAAGACTGTTTCAGTAAACCAGAATAAATTTATATTTGTGTTTCCAATACACTTAATTATCAATATTTAAAAATTTTAAGGAACTGTTAATATTTATTTTTAGTATGGAAACGTTTCTATTTGCTTTTTCACAAAGTATTGTTATTTTTTACATTTTGCAATATACATATTTTAGTATTTATAAAGCAAGAACTCCCAAGGCATTATTTTTTTAGGATGTAGTACTTATAATTCCATCTATAATGCGTTTTATGATTTATTTTATTAAACAGGGTACTTGTTCGAAGAAAAAGAAACACGGTGCTTGAGACTGTGCGCCACCAGTCATGTAATAATTTTTTGCGCCACTGCCGTAAGGTTAAGAAGCATTATTGGTCCTTATATTTTTGAAAATAGTGAAGGAGAATCAATCACAGTAAATATACAACGATATTCTTCGATGATCCGCAATTTTGTAGGATCAGCGTTACAAGCATTTGAAGGGTTTGATAGTCGTATATGATTCCAGCAGGATGGCGCCACAAGTCATACTGCGAATGAGCTTTAGAGGTAGTAAGAATGTTTTTCCATGAAAAATTAATTTTGCGTAGAGGTAACATTACTGCCATCCAAGAAGCTGTGATTTAACACGACTTTATTTCTTCTTATGGGGCTACATTAAAAGTAAAGCGTATGAAAAATCCTCCGGCGAATGTATATGATCTGAAAGATCGAATACAGGAACAAATTACCGTCATCGTTATAGCACTGTATCAACGAGTTATTCTAAATGCATGAGATCGTTTAGAATTAGATGAGTGCATAAGACGTCAAGGGCAACATTTAGACGACATTGTTTTAAAGGTTTAATTTGTAAATGATTAAGTAATTATATTTTTAAGTATGATTTATTAAAACTATAAGTAAAAGGTATTAAATGACAGTCATAGTATACTCGAATTTGTGTGTATTCAATATAAGCGTGTCTGTACAACTAGACTAAAGAGAAATAACATCGCACATGTATATCGTATTTCCCCAGTTGTATTTTATAAACAAATAGGGTACTATGTATAAAGATGAATATGCTCATACATAATAGAAAATTTGCATTCTTATCAGTATAATAAACACTCACAATTCTCGAACGGTAAACACCATACAAGTAATTGAGATTTATATTTTTGTACAGTTGCAATCCTTGTTACTGGGGCCAAAGTTTGTTTATAGTCTAATGTGTTGCTACCAACTGAGCTTTATATTTGACTATATTACCGTGTTCATCAGATTTAGTTGTAAACATCCATTTATTATCAATAATATTTTTATTTTCTAGTCTTTTTCTAATGATCAAGCTTTATTTAATATAAGTGATTGAATTTAATCCTGTATCGCTTTTTACCATTGTTTTCTACCTTCCCTTGTTTCAGTTTCATAATATGTTGTAGGAAGTTCAGCAAGTACATTTGAAAATAATATGAGACGTAAATGTCATCATATTGATTTTCATTATGGCAGGGTGCAGGATGTTTTTGAATTGTTTCACTTCTTCTAATTTTAGTATTTTGTGACTGAAAAGTATCTACACTTTCAGTAGATTTTTCTACTTCTGTCCCAGATTTATTGGGTTTAGGAATAGTTTTATCTAGTTTTATGCCAGATCTTTCAGCTGCAGGACTATTCTCTGATTGTAATATATTATACTCACGACATGCGCATGAGTGATAAATGTGACATGCAATTATAGCTACAGTGGAATGTGTCCGAAAATCAATCAAGTTGTAAAAAGAACCATTTTCTGTAATTCTTGTAAAAACAGTAAAAACTTCAATACGTTTGAACATATTTATAAGAAAGTCGTGCAACAAATTTTGGAGAAAATGAAACTCTGACTGCTGCTAGATCAGCGAGACAAAGTGTGGAAGTAATAAGTCGCTCAGTTGCAGCAAATTTCATGGAAAAACATTCGTATGCAAATGTTCCAAATACTGACCCAGGTGAAAGAAAATGGGAAGTATGTTACAACTTGGGGTCCTGAATATAAAGTAGAACTTTGTTTAGGCAAATGTCACAAAATTTATCACACTAGAAAAAAATTTGATGAAAAAAGTTACATTATTTCCTTTCAATTTGGTATTTTATTACATAAGTCTATTTAGAGTTTTAGTCTAGTTACTGTTATGGATGTTATGTAAAAGAATTTTTTTATTACATATTTGTTTTTGGCCAAACATGTCTTTTCTTGTATATATTGTGTTATTTGTAGGTATGAATTTTGAAGTATAATAAAGTTCAACATATTCCTAATTGCTTTTGGGCATCATGTGTTATTTGAAATACTAAGTTTAGTTTTGCATCAGTAGAAATATGATTTCTGAAATAATAATGATTCTAATCGTGCTCATGCATAAAATTTGTTTTTGGGGTACCGAACTGCGTTGTCTCTTCTCTAAACGTTTCGACTGACATGTGAGTCTTCTTCAGTAGAACTGAAACCCAGAATATACGTTTCCTATATGTCTAATTATGTTATTTTTCAATGAATTATCTGTAATTCGCTACATACGTATAGTTTGAATGTTCAAATACTGACTGAGGTGAAAGAAAACGGAAGTACAACCTGGGGTCCTGAGTGTAAAGTAGGACTTTGTTTAGGCGAATGTTACAAAATTTCTAACACCAAAAAACAAATTTGATGAAAAAAGTAACATATTTTCCTTTCAATTTGATATTTTGTTAGTCTACTTAGGTAGAAATTTTAGTTTGTCTACTGCTAGGAATCTTATGTTTCCCCTTTCATTTTGACATTCTTATGTAGGTACAGCCGTAGTTAAAATATGAAATGCAACTAAACACACCAAAATTATTTCTAAACTGGAAAATCTTATGATAAAGTAAATAAAAGTCAATAAGCCAGGCCTGGTCCCTGCATAATTCATCAAATCGCTTATTGACGACAGCCGTATCTCATGAAAGTTTCGTACAGTCGTCTATTGACGACAGCCGTAGTTAAAGGGGTTAAGTATTCGATTAGTATACCTTTTGCGGTTAAATTTTGCTTTTTCCATTCTTCAGGTTGTCCATCAGGTATTTCTTCTTCTATGACATGTAACACATTTAATTCTGCAAGCAATGTCTTGACACGGAATTTCCATACACTACAACGTTCACCGCAAAATTGTTCAATCTTTCGTTTGTTGTTAATGTTTTCCATTTTAAACACAAGCTATTACACAACTGATAGTTAATTTAAAAAAAATTGAGATATATATCACACAATGTGTATTGAAATGAATTACAGGTTATTTCGCGTAAACTTGGTCCATAACCTACAGGATTAAATGAAAGTCATAGCATACAAGTAATCGAGATTTATATTTTTGTACACCTTTTATTATGCACATATGGAAGAAGCAAAATTGTTACTACAGAGCGTAACAAAATCGATAATTCTTTTAATTGATAGAATGGATAAATATAGTTTACACCATAAATACTACAAGCGGCTTTAAAAACTTGAGTGCTTATGAAACTAAAATAATAAAGAAATTCTATAATTGTGTAAACGTATATGCAAAGGATATTACATCGGCATTCTATATCACAGAAAGTTAATGTTTTTTGACTTTTAGTTATTTTTTGAAAGTACTAGATCAAGTATACCATATTTTGAAATGACATTCCAGATCTAATATTTTCAAGAAATTTGTTTTACTCACTCTTTTAGAGTATAGTCTATTTCAAGATATAGTAACCTGTGGGAGCTTGCGTTTGCCTTATATCAACACGCTACATATGTATAGTATGTTTCAAGATACAGTGCAAATGCAAGCTGCCAATGGTTGCTATATCTTGAAACGGACTATACATATATATCCTGTTTCGAGATATAAAGCAAATGCAAACTCCCACAGGTTACTATATCTTGAAGCAGTTGGCGAAATGCACACATACTATGTACAGCTATAGTATATCTATTATTTTATAATGTGCTAACAAAATATAATGTACTATTTTTTATAATAAATATATGACGATGATACAAATTGCTTTCGAAATTAGACAATAAGGTAATAACATCAAGTACTTGAAAATATAATTGCAATTACGTCAATAGCTAATTCTCGGCTCAATATCAATTACAGTATGAATATTTGTTATTGAACAGGTATCCCTAGCTCTAAGTGTTAAAATGGCCTAGATAACGCATTTCGAGTGAATAAACACTTCAAATCTCGGGATAAATGATATAATATCAACTTCACTGCTGTGATATTTTACTTCATTATTTACTAATCAATATTACTAATGTTCGTGTTAAATAGTCATATTATTATAAATTTCATCATAATCTCATTAGGTATACAAAACAATTATGTTTATGCTGTTGTTTCTTTAGGTGCTCCTACAAGTTCAGCCGGATATTGATAGTAGTACTATAAGTCATTAAGAGGAAATCACTCCCGTGCAACGTTCGAACTACTGGATATGTATTAATGTGGTTGTATTAAGCTGTACCTATTTATACTTTTTTATCGTTTACTATAAATAATTATGTATTTTGATATACGAAAATGAATAGTGTAAACACATGGATGTTAAAACTAACATCAAGCAGTAAATAAATACTGTGACTTACATACATACATTTATACGTAAAACGCATATGCATATATGCATGTGTTTGAGATACACACATACATTAAGTGCCATTGCCGACAATCGAACTCACAGACACCGGTGTTTCGACCTTTGAGGTCTCGTCAGTGTGCGTGGAGACTGTCGACAATGGCTTCAAGACTTAAAAAGCTGCTTATGTCATTTTTGCGTGTTAAATGCAGTGAGAGTATCACAGCGACATCTAACACCCAAAAGAAGACACAGAAAAAGCGAACATGCCTTCAGAAGCCATCGCTTTTTCTGTGTCTTCTTTTGGGTTTTAGATGTCGCTGTGATACTCTCACTGCATTTAACACGCAAAAATGACATAAGCAGCTTTTTAAGTCTTGAAGCCATTGTCGACAGTCTCCACGCACACTGAGGAGACCTCAAAGGTCGAAACATCGGTGTCTGTGCGTTCGATTGTCGGCAATGGCACTTAATGTATGTGTGTATCTCAAACACATGCATATATGCATATACGTTTTACGTATAAATGTATACAGAGTGGTTGGATTTTCATTGTACACTCAATATTTTCATTGAGAGTATAATATTTAAAAAAAAACAAAATGTGTCTGATACTATTTTTTGCCCTCTTTCTAATCTTGTGAAATAGGATAATGTCGTTTGAAAAACAAAAGATAATCTAATTTTTTTTTTAATTGAACACCCTGTATATTATTGGACATTTTGATAGCTTATTCAATTCTGAATATAATATCATTTATTTTTTTTTTCGTTGGGCAATGAATAACGCCATAATAACAAAAATTAAAAAAAACACATTATGTATTGGTTAAAAAAAACAATGGAAAAAAAATAACACAAAAAAGCAAATATCCTATTGAAGAAATTGTTCAAAATGGCCACCATTTTGGTTGATACATATCTGAGCTCGGTGCAATAAATTATTTTTGGACTTTCTTAACATATCCAGGGTAATTTCCTGTGCTGCCAATTGTATTTTATTTTTCAGTTCTTCTAGGGTATTCGACAGAGTGCAATATACCTTATTTTTTATAAATCCCCAGACAAAAAAATCTAATATTGAGAGGTCAGGTGATCTCGGAGGCCATAAATGTGGCCCTTTATTCCCAATCCACCTATTTTCAAATTCTAATTGTAGAAAATTCGTCACTGATTGTGCATTATGCGGTGGTGCGCCGCAAGGCAGATTGTCTAAATATTCTTGAAATTCAGTTTCAAGAAAGTTTAAATATCGATTTTGAGTAAGTGTGCCGTTATAAAAATAGGGTCCTAATAACTGATCCTCTATCACACCTATCCAGACATTTGTAGAAAAACGTATTTGGCATCGAGTTTGCTGAATCCTACGAGGATTCACGTCATCCCAAAAATGACAATTGTGTTTATTAAACACACCATTCCTATGGAAATTTGCCTCGTCCGTCCATAAAATGTGTGACAAGTACTGCCTTCGAGCATTTAATACCCAATTACAAAAATTCATCCGTTTTTGCAGATCAAGCGGTTGTAAATTTTGCACTAAACGAATTTTATAGTGTTTCATTTTGTGTTTTTTAAGGACTTTCATGATTTTATACCTGTTAATGCCAAGCTCTTGTACAGCAATTCTAGTTGAAGGAGTGGGGTATGCTCTAAAATACGCCAAAATATTTACTTCATCATCTCTTTCTGCATCGTTTTGATTTATATTTCTATTTCTTACATTTCTTATTTTTTTAAAACTTCCGTACCTCACTAATGAAGTGTGTAAATTTAGAAATGTGTTCCAATGCGGCTGCCTTCGATCAGGGTATTGATTAACATACATACTTGCAGCTTGACGGCAGTTATCATTTGATAAATAAAAGCATCGTAACATATCTGCTTTCTCTGCATTAGTAAATTCCGTTTTTAATAAATAATCTAGAGAAACTATCACTAATGATTCACTAATCACAAAACTGTGTCACCTCATCAACTGGTATGCGAACTGACATTTAAATAATATTATGTTTTTTACCCGGCCATATTTTCAAAGCATACTTTTTCTTTTTTATTTTTTGTTATTATGGCGTTATTCATTGCCCAACGAAAAAAAAATAAATGATATTATATTCAGAATTGAATAAGCTATCAAAATATCCAATAATATACAGGGTGTTCAATTTAAAAAAAAATACATTATCTTTTGTTTTTCAAACGACATTATCCTATTTCACAGGATTAGAAAGAGGGCAAAAAATAGTATCAGGCACGTTTTGATTTTTTTTAAATATGATACTCTCAATGAAAATATTGAGTGTACAATGAAAATCCAACCACTCTGTATATGTAAGTCACAATATTTATTTACTGCTTGATGTTAGTTTTAACATCCATGTGTTTACACTATTCATTTTCGTTTTAATAGGTGACGCCACATAAGGCTCTATTACACGAGATACATTATTAACATGCAGGCCTCTGTATAGCAGAACATGCCGTCAGAAGCCATCGCTTTTTCTGTGTCTTCTTTTGGGTATTATATGTCGCTGTGATACTCTCACTGCATTTAATACGCAAAAATGACATAAGCAGCTTCTTAAGTCTTGAAGCCATTGTCGGCAGTCTCCACGCACACTGACGAGACCTCAAAGGTCGAAACACCGGTGTCTGTGCGTTCGATTGTCGGCAATGGCACTTAATGTATGTGTGTATCTCAAACACATGCATATATGCATATACGTTTTACGTATAAATGTATATATGTAAGTCACAGTATTTATTTTGATATATTTATCTCTAAATGAATGTAGACGTATCTGTCTTGATTCAACACTATAATAATAATAATAATAAAACAGCTTATTTTTATGTACATTTTCTTAGATCTAGATTCAGGGTCATGTAAATAATATTTATATTCTATTTGTATTTAATAGCAAGGATATTATAAACTTGCATTTTTCCTTTGCATAACTCTCTGTATTTATACACTCAACTGGATGACTAACTATGACCAATTTGACTGTAATTACTTCATCTTAGATGTTTGCACATAAAATACCTACTATAAAGAATCTATAATAATATATTTTGCCTAGCTAGGTTCAATAAAAACTAATTATTTATTTAAAAGATATATTAAATACTAAAACATAAACACTACTTAATAACGGAATATATAATTCCTCTGTATACACATATATTAATTGAACATATTAATAAATTAGAATTGATTAAAACTATGTCAAAACCGAGTATCAAAATTACTAATGTTAAAGAAACGAGATGGTATACGTACTAAGTATGGATTCATGTAAATGTTTACGTCAAAATGTGACATTTGGTTAACATTTAGTCACGGCAAAAACGCTATTAATTTTTTTATTGCAGAATTTCTTTTAAAAAGATGTAATACAAATTAAGTTTTAAAATTACGGTTAACAATATTTTAAAATTTATAAAAGTAGTAGCTTTGATTTACTAACGATCATTAATTTATAATTAATAATTATTTATAACAATGTAAACATTAATGAGTACCAGAGTATTAAATACATTTAGGATCTCTATTCTAACTGATCGAAAACTCCAGCATTTTCGAGAAAAAATGAGGAGCCTGTAGAGGATTTGATCCACTTCCAAGGCAAAAGCACGCTTGAAAGTTGCGCGGTCAAAGATGATTTTAAGCAGTAGAAAAACCTGCTATTTTTATAAAAGTTAATAAAAGGCAATATTATATGAGAGTTCAAAGAATTTGCATAAACATAACCTAAATATTTGAAGACGAAAATTTTCTACGCATTTAAAAAATTATTTTTTCTATAATGAAATATACCGGTTCGGGTGAATTAACGTCAAAATTAAAAGTACAGATACCTTAGTATTTTTAAAATAATATTCTGAAGCTATTAAATTCCGTGAATGTGGCTGTATGAATGTCTCCGAGTTCCTGTTTCTCCTATATCAAACAAGTAGAACCATCCATATATGTAGGTATGTTCTCGTACGAGCTGCAGAGATCCAATCTCGAGAACTCAGTATTCCACACCAAAATCTTCCACCGAGTGCTGTCCCAAAGCTTTTAGAGATCCTTCGTCGGAAACTAGTAGTCATATCAACAACTTGATAAGTACCATTAATTGTTCATAAAGTTGTATTAGAATTTTGCTTAATATAATATAAATTCATAGTATGAATTTCAATGTACATTAGTCCATTGTTGTGTGAACAGTCATTGTAAACTAATGACAAAAATAGGAAAACTGGCTGCCATTTGTAACTTCTGTCAAAAGTTCCTTAATTTACTAGGGCCAATAATTAACTTCACAACATAGTAGGCAATGCTAACCTATGCTTTAATTGCCCCAGTAGTGACAAAACATAGAAAAATGACAACGCAAAAATCTGTAAATTGAGAATGAATTATTGGAAACTTTGGTGTAGTACAATCGCAGACACATGTTTCAGGCACTATTCCTCTAGCACGGTAAGCTAAGAAAATGTATGTTGATTGAATAATACGTGTGGAAAAATTTTTTGCCTTTAATGATCCCAATACTCCACATTAGACGACTTAGAACAAATCTTATTTCTTTTTTCTTTTTCCCGATATTTATATAATTAAGTTCCCGCCAGACGAACTTACTGTTTCTATTGTAAGACAAATATTGAAAACATGCCAACCTCCAAGAAAGTGAAATTTGTTTATAGTAAATCAAATCGGACTCTAGTACGGTTCTTCTAAATTTACTCTTAGTATTGCTACGTAATTTTTGCAGAGGTTATATATTTTAGTTGCCGTAGGTGTATGGAGTTTGCAAATTTATACAGTTTTTTTTTTGAATTACACAATTGGAACATTTTTGTCGTTTAGTGTCATGAACATCTGATTGAAGGTAATTACGGTTAAATTGTTTATGAAAAGGCTGTAAGTTATTTATTTATATACTGTTACCTATAAATCGCAATGGTCACTAGCAACAACTAAATCTAAGTTGTAGGCTTCCACAGTTGTCGTGCGGTTTCTGGGTTGAAACCGCATCGTCGTTTCTGATGAAACTGACTGTTTCAGGTAATCGCAGCAGTAAATGCCCTGAAAATGTCCCTAAATATAATGGACGAAACATAGTCAGAGAAACAGAGACGGCGACGCGGTTTCAACCCGGAAATCAAGAAGGTATCAACTACAACTGTGGAAGCACGCGACTACGAATTTTAATTTCTTTATTTTTATTATCACCAAGAAAGTATAAAGAAACTAAACTTAACTAGTGAAATGGAAAAAAAAACTTTTTCTGTTCCACCTACATGTGCCTCCCCCTATTATTTAGACAGCCGCCGGCTCAGTTGAAGATGCTCGGGATTCCGAAACAAGTGTATTATTTGGCGCCACTCGTTCGTTAATGTCTATCAGGATCAAGCGTGTATGAGCTAGATGGCAAATGAGTTAGGGAAGAAAGGTCGGAAGTCAAATGATAATTTGAACCAACACACAAACATAACAAGGAAAAAAATCGAATACCATTCATAAATAAAACTACAGTTTATTTAGAACTTTGCCACAATAATTTTAAAGAGACGCAGAAATTAGAAATATGGAACAATTGAAAGTATTTTATTTGAGAGACATGAAAACAGGTGTTAACAAATAAAACAAATTTTAAAATGATATATTTGTTTCCAAACAAACTGAAATGGAAACTCAAATTTGAAGAATCAAATTTTATATAGGTTCAAAATTATATTGTAACACTCAATTCGGTATGAACAATTAAAACCAAGTATGGCATGAAATATTTAAAACTGATTAAATTGATTATAAACTATGTACAAGCGAAGAGAGCCCTCTATTTTGGCACACCTGTTTATATCAAACCTCAAGCAGGTATATATTTCAAAATGAAGTAATATTTAAATAAATTAAATATACGATATACCCTGTCTATTCAAAGTAGAGGTGTACGAAGAAAGAAAATTTGATAACCGAATAAGAAAATATTTTACAAAAGAAATTATATCAATCATATACAAAATGCAAAAAAAAATTCGTCTACTGTCGTAGATTCTAAAGTTAAAAGTTTTCGTAATAGCTAATCGTGTATGGGTATTTTAAATTTACTAAGTTAAGCGATAACCTGAAGGGTACAAATAAGTAAAATATATATATACGGTAAGACTTTAACATCTGCTTTTACAATTTACAATTAAATTCCAAGTACGTAGCTTGGATCGTCATTATACTATAGTAACGGTAATATAATTTATATATGTTTCTCTTCTTGTACCTGTCATGTACTTCCATACGAATATATATATATATATATATATATATATTCGTAGCCGTTTGATAAAACAGTTTCCTTTCGTGGTTTAGCGGCTGTGAAATGAACTCAAAAAAACACAATAAGAATTAAAACGTTTCGATAATATAAATATTATCTTTATCAATTATTTAACACACACTAACTAAATCAAACATTAAAACACCAATAACTATTAATAAAACTGTAACATATATTTGACAAATATTTTTTTGACAAATATATTGGCGGCAAATATACGGTACAATACCATATATTTGCCGCCAATATAATTGACAAAGATAATATTTATATTATCGAAACGTTTTAATTCTTATTGTGTTTTTTTGAGTTCATTTTACAGCCGCTAAACCACGAAAGGAAACTGTATATATATATATATATATATATATATATATACATATATATATATATATATATATATATAAAGTATAGAATTTCATGGGGTAACTCCGCTCAAAATGCAACTGCGGACACGTGTTTCCAACTACTTGGTTCTCGTCAGCGCAGTGTAGCCAAGGAATAGGATGGGATAACCTTGGAGCTGAAAAACATCAATCAGAGACATACACAAGGGACAGCCTACCAATTGAGGCTTCAGCTAGAGTGTCCTCGATACTGAGAATGAATCTAACGTCGCCGCGAGGTAGACATTGTCCACCTGCAAGCCATCATGATGTTTTTCAGCTCCAAGGTTATCCCATCCTATTCCTTGGCTACACTGCGCTGACGAGAACCAAGTAGTTGGAAACACGTGTCCGCAGTTGCATTTTGAGCGGAGTTACCCCATGAAATTCTATACTTTATTATTCTATAATCCGCAATATTTCTTTTCTTTATATATATATATATATATATTGTTATAGTATAAAGGCATACGTTAACAATATAATATGGAAAGTTATTAAAGTTACCAAATTTAATTAAATAAACGTAGAAAAATTTATTATGATGTGTTTAAAATAAGATTTATTGAGTTAATCATAAAAGAGGTTTATTGCATTTAACAAGTATTCGAATTTTTATAAATAACCACCTGTATATGGAAAGGTTGACCATGTTCATTGTTCTTAGAAGTTCAAAATATTCTGGAAAGAAGAGAGTTGAATATTAGTTGTTATTTTGTAAAATGTAGTATAAATTTGTAAAAACTTGGGTAATTGACGTTTATGAGGTGATAAAAATATTTAGAATCTTATTTTGAAAGGTGTATAGATTGTATTGTAGAACAGTTCCCGGGAATAATTTGAAATACAGGAACTGTCATTATGTGACATGTGTTCAGAAATATAAATGTAGAGAGGTATTGGGATATGAATATGAAAAGAAGGGTTAATAAAATTATGAAAAGAATTTAGATATTCAGATAATACAATTTTAAGTAGTATTCTAGGTATATTAGAGAATTTAAAAGCTATGTTGTTGATGGTTATTGCTGTTGTAAAACTTTGATTGGAGAATACAAAATGAGAAAGGATTACTAGGGAAATGAATAAATAAACGGGAGAATTTTTCGAATTCTAAAAAGCGGTAGACGTGTTTTGGAAAAGAGAATATCTTTTCTGATATTAACGCGATAATAGATATTTATAAATGAGAAAAGTGTGTCTTGAGTGAACTTCGTTAACTACAAATAAATTAATATAAAAAAAAAGTAATTGTACTTACAAATTTGTACAAGATCCAGGTATATCCGAAATAGGGTTGTAATCTCCGGGATCATATAAGTTTTCAGAAGGCTATTTAGTACCAGAGTTTTGAAATTCCATAAAGGGTGAAGAAATCTTCAAGATCCAGTTATTATAAAAGGTAGCAGATTCCAGAAGTACCGGTGTTTTAAAGAGGCAGGTTATCACAAGAGATCCATAAAGGGTGAAGAAATCTTCAAGATCCGGTTATTATAAAAGGTAGCAGATTCCAGAAGTACTGGTGTTCAAAAGAGGCAGGTTATCACAAGAGATCCATAAAGGTTGGTGAATTTCACAAGTTTCCGGGTGAATAGGAGAATTTGCTGTGCACGAAGAGATTTGGCTTAATATCGTAAGGACAATTTATTCCCACATCGAGCAAGTTCCTGTACAGGATAGTTGGTATTTTTCCTTCAAGAATTTGAACTAGATTGTAGTTTATCAACATCAGAGAAGTGGTATCCGTCCAAAAAAACGTCATCAAGAAGTGGATAATACTCATCTAAAAGAAGAAAGCAATTAAGTATTACCATTTTAGTATTTTTTTTTGTGTCAGTATTAAAGAAAGATAACATTTTGTGAATATTGGAGAAGATTTAATTATTTGCAATATAATTCAGTATAGAAATAGACTGAACTAATTGTTATTACAACAAGTACAATTGTTATAAACAACATAAGTTATTTTAATTCTCTACTATCCAGTAATATGTCAAGACAAGAATAATTTTCATTTGAATACAAATTTATGGAGTTATCAAGCCAGTAAATAGTTTTGAACACATTGTAATAATAGTTTAAATTAATTTTGAGAAAGTAAGTAATAGAAAGAATTACTTAATTTTGTATATCAATATTTAATAATATCAGAGTACGTACCTGCATTATTTAGTTGGGTTTGGAACTAAACACTTTGAGTAAATATTTTATAAACGTCAAATATCAAGTTTCCATGTTATAGTTATTGTTAGCAAATGTCCCATATTTTTTAAAAAACACACGAATTTTGAATATAAACATATTATTTATTAGTAGATTATCGTTTTATTTTATCATAGTCAAATTTTCATCTAAAGGAAATATTTTGGTTTATTTATAACCTCAATGAAATAAATGTCATTTGATATATTGAAATGGAATGAGTAGTGGTGACATCTAGGTGTTTTATTGAACACTTGTTAGTAAACTGGATTATTTAAAGTATGGAATGTATAAAAATAATACAGAAATCGGTAATTTATAAAATGTTAGTTTAGAGAAAAAAATAAGTAATTCAAAAAGGATTATTGAGATTTATTAAAGCATATCATTAAAGGCAAAGTTAAATACTGTAAATTAAATTAAGAGTTAGGAGAGAGTAAAATAATTAAAGTAAAGATAAAATATAAAGCTAGTCGGGCATATAAATAAAATACCTTCGTATTATGAGTGAAATAGTAGATGATATATAAATAGATTATAAAACTAGCACATACGAGGGTTGTTCATTAAATGATAACAATTTTTCAAAATATGTCTAGAGTGTTATTTCATTGCATATTCAGTTCAATTTATGACATTTAAACTGTAATCGGATTCAATAATTATTTGGAGGATTGAACTGATATGTATGAGATATTACCTAGTACAATATATATATATATTGTTACAATACAAATATAGACGGTAACGATATTAAATTTATGAACTTGGTCATCAAAATTAACTTAGTTATTGAAATTAATGATAATGATGTTTTGGAATAATTTTATTTGAATCTTGTTTATAATTACGTGATAAAAATAATAATGTTCTTTATCTGAGTAGTATTTCTTGAAGTTGTAGTCATCCTGTATGTTGAGGGATTGAGTAGTTTCATTTTTCATTGAAGTTACCGAAATCTAGAGAGAAGAGATTTAAAGGTTGTTAGTGTATTGTAAGATAAGTTATTATTTGTGTAAGAACATATTCAATTGACGTTAATGATGTTAAAGGTAATAAGAAATTAATATTGAATAATGAATAGCTAAATTGGAATAAAATCACATTTCAAAATGCATATCACCGCATGTGACATTTAAAAATGTCATTTTGACAACCGGTTAGTAAATTGATAGGAACCAGTTTATAAAATATTTAAAGTACATAAGATGCTATTTAAAAAGTCGAAAAGAATTGAATTAGTAAAATTATTAATATTAGAAGGTATTCAAAACATATAAAGAGATTTAAATTCTATGTTGTTTAGAAGGTATTTGCAGAAGAAATTGATTGGTGGATTTAAAAAAGTAAAGGGTTGTCTAGGGGATGAATAATAAAACAAAGGATACTCGAAATAATTTTGAAGAAAAACGGGTGCATTTTAGCGGAGTATAATATAAAAACTCAGATATTATTAAAAAATAGAGCAGGATAAAGTAAAAGTGTTCAAATTTGATATTTTGATACAGAGTTCATGTAGAAAAATAATTAAAAGTGATATAAAAATTTTAGGAAAGGAGAAGTTAATTTAAAGTATATAATTTAAAATTACTCACCTTTTTAGAAGTCCTGGGAGCCATTTCTTTGAAGTTAAATAATAATAGCAGTTCCGAGAACCAATTTCTTGAAGCAGTCCCGAAAGCCATTTCTTTGAAGTTAAATAATAATAGCAGTTCCGAGGACCAATTTCTTGAAGCAGTATTATCGTAGAAGTTCAGAAGTACAAGGCGCAGCATTTACCGTAGAGATTTTGAAGTCCGTAGTTAGAGTTGCAAAACTTTTTCATCGCCGAAGAGAGATATTATCAAAATCCTGAAGTATCGAGGTATATTCAACATTGCAGAACCATTTTTTAGTGACAATAGGCCAAAAACAACATCGAAGAAGGTTATTAGGACTACAATGATCATCTAGAACATAAGGATAACATCTTAGGAAGATACTGTTAACCATTTGAAATTAGAAGAATATATTATGGACATAGTGTATCCAGGTCGTATAAATATTACGTATATTTTGGAAATTATTTATATTATTCAATTAAAAGAATAATACTTTTGTTTAAAATAAAATTAGAATATTATAAAGTATACAAATCTAAGAGTATTATCAAATGGAATTTAAATCTTTTCTAGATAGATAAATTGAAACTTGTTTAATCTCAAATAATTATTTATTAGTACGTATCACTAGTAATTTATTTGAAAAGAATCATTGTTAGTGTCTTAAAAATATTCATTGGAAAAGGTAGTTCTAAATTATTAACATATAAAGAAATATTTACCTTTTAAAGTATATTAAAAAAAGAGATTATTATTATTATTCCACAACTTCAGATTACATTGAAAACGTCAGTTGGATGGGTTTACAGTTTTTTTGGTAAATAAGATATTTGTTGATGTTCCTTTTAATTTCAACCTCTACTATTTTTTTATTTACGATATTTATTAAACTTGTGAATGTGTATATCGCTTGTAGTTTTATTGCTCTAAAGTATTTATCAAATATAAACATTGGCTTGACAAGAGATTTTATACCTAATTTTATTTGTTATATGCAAATGAATGTTACTCACCAGTTCTATACTAGTAAAGAAAGGTTAATTACTTATTTTAGACAGTAATTCAATTCAAAGCGGACCCCTGACACTATCTTGAGATGAGTTCTAAAAGAATGAATTGAAGTTTTATCACAAGCGTAGTTATACCAACTGTAAAATATAAAAACTACTAATATTAAAATATTATAAACTGAAAGAATTTAGATTACTGATGGGTATACTACCAGTTATACAATTTTAGGAATCTAATGTATTTCTCATAAATAGATATTTGGGCTAGTTCGGTGCATATTTATAATTATAAAGAAAATATTAGTACAATCATTAGCGGTTGTATTTTATTAATATATATATATATATATATATATATATATATATATATATATATATATATATAACGGTGCAAAATAAATAAAACCATGTAATCCCTAGGACTCGGCCTTAGGAGTACATAGGCAAAATTTATATGTTATAAATAGTTGTAACTGTTACATTATAACTACTTATAACATATAAATTTTGCTTACTGGCTGGTAATAATTACCAGCCAGAATAAATTATAAGTATACATTCTGATGATTCACCGTTGAGGTCCAAATTGAACAATGCGTACTATCTGAGTATTGCAAAATACTAACAATAAATTAAATAATATTCTACTCTTAATAAGAGACCCAAAACATTCAAAATTAACCATAACGGATTCGTAAAATAACAAATAAATCCGGCAACTAATTATACACAAATCATACAGCTTGCATCGAAAGTAACTAATCGAATTTATCTTAATAAAACATAATTTGGAAACCGTTTAAAAGTGAGACAAATGCGAGTAATGGTTATGAAATATAAACCTATATACAAGGAGAGATGCTCTGAAAGTCTCTAAAAGATTGTGGAATTAGTGCCTCGTCAATTTCTAGTAGTATCGTATTGAGGGCTTGGAATCCTGCGGTTGATTACTTTTCCATTCTTTATAAACTTACATAGCTTTTATTGTGTGCGAAATATTCACAAAAAACTATCCTTATACAGAACTTCGGAACCTCATAAAAATTCCTTTTACTTTCTTATACGTAGTATAAGGAAGTATTGTGATGATGAAAATTTTCGACCTCGTGATTTTTGCAGATGTCCACGTTTTGAGGTCCCCTGATACCAAAAAAGTGGTTTTTAAAAAATGTCTGTGTGTGTGTGTGTGTGTGTGTGTGTCTGTGTGTCTGTGTGTGTGTGTGTGACCACGATAGCGGTCAAACCGCTGTAGATATCAATTCCAAATTTTGTATTTACGAATATAATCTCCCTCTTGAGAACTGATTAGATTTTGAGCAAAATCGGCTGACCGGAAGTAGTAGTTTACTTCAGTGAAAAAATCGAATTTTGCAAATATTTCGTCAATTACTAAGTTTAAACAAATTTATAAAGAATTCAAATGTACTCAAAATTAAATTTGAGAAAAATTGTTTTAATAAAGTTTTTCGAAATTCCTACCGGAAGTAGGTCTTTTACTCTTATCGAAAATCAGTTTTTTGCGAATATCTCGCAAGTCATGCTTTCTAGGCAGGTACATTACGAGTATAAAAGTATTTAGAACATACTTTTAAATATCTTTTGTACAAAAAAAATTTCAAAATTCAGACCGGAAGTACCACTTTTACTCTTATCGAATAGCGATTTTTTGCAAATATGTCGTAAATTATGCATTCTATATATATTTATGAAGAGTACAAAAGTATTTAGAGTTGGATTTGGAATATTTTTTGTATAAATGAAATTTCAAAATTCGGACCGGAAGTAACACTTTCATACGTATAAGAAAGTCGTGTGGTGGCCACACCTCATTTTTTTACTTTCTTATACGTAGTATAAGGAAGTATTGTGATGATGAAAATTTTCGACCTCGAGATTTTTGCAGATGTCCACGTTTTGAAGTCCCCTGATACCAAAAAAGTGGTTTTTAAAAAATGTCTGTGTGTCTGTCTGTGTGTGTGTGTGTGTGTCTGTGTGTCTGTGTGTCTGTGTGTGTGTGTGTGACCACGATAGCGGTCACACCGCTGTAGATATCAATTCCAAATTTTGTATTTACGTGTATAATCTCCCTCTTGAGAACTGATTAGATTTTGAGCAAAATCGGCAGACCGGAAGTAGTAGTTTACTTCAGTGAAAAAATCGAAATTTGCAAATATTTCGTCAATTACTAAGTTTAAAACAAATTTATAAAGAATTCATATGTACTTAGAATTAAGTTTGAAACAAATTGTCTTAAAAAAGTTTTTCGAAATTCCAACCGGAAGTAGGTCTTTTACTCTTATCGAAAATCAGTTTTTTGCGAATATCTCGCAAGTCATGCTTTTAAGACAAATACGTTACGAATATAAAAGTATTTAGAACATACTTTTAAATATCTTTTGTATAAAAAAAATTTCAAAATTCAGACCGGAAGTACCACTTTTACTCTTATCGAATAGCGATTTTTTGCAAATATGTCGTAAATTATGCATTCTATATATATTTATGAAGAGTACAAAAGTATTTAGAGTTGGATTTGGAATATTTTTTGTATAAATGAAATTTCAAAATTCGGACCGGAAGTAACACTTTCATACGTATAAGAAAGTCGTGTGGTGGCCACACCTCATTTTTACTAATAGAATAGAGAAATAGCATCTTCAATGTATACTAAATTACTATAATATCAAGAGTGAGTAAGTTTTTCTCAGAATCATTGCAACTTATTTATATTTAATAATAAATATTATTGATGCAGAGAAAAGACTATTTACTGAAAATATATGCAATTTCTAAGTTTAGGATTATGAGGGTTCAAACTGATACGTTGAAATTGTAAACTCTGTGTACAATATGTGAGTAATTTCACTAAAATTGATCGAATGTCACTAACTGAACCCGATATTACCGAATATTTAATAAAACAGCAAAACTATATAACGAATAAGTACCCACATTATTCGTATATATTTTAACGACTCTACGACATCCCACTATAGGTAAGCCCGTGAAAACTTTCGAGCAAGGTAACAGTGGTAGGAATTATTTGAATTGATTCCGTTATTATTTCTTTCATGCTTAAAGTCGTAAACCCACTATATCAAATATAAATTTGCATCTAAAAACCGACACTAATATTACTCGAGCAATAAATAAATACCATTGAGTGTATTCTTGAATAAGTGATTTTCTAGTTAATGAAAATAAAAGAACAAAAACCAGGGGGTCGTTAAGCAAATCCATTATGATGGTTCATTAAAACCAAATATGTTTGATGTTGGTTGGAAATGAAATTAATAACATCAACTTTTTCTAACATAAATATTCTGTTGGCAACTATGAAATTATTTGTTTTGAGCATACGAGTATCATCAGGGATTCTTGGAAACAGCCAAGCTCTCGCATTAAACATGGGATATCAAAACAACTCTCAGCTATATTTTGACTACACTACTAATCTTAGGAACTAATGATTTCATAATAAGAGGAACTAACACAAATATTCTACTCTCTTAAATAATATCGGGATCATTAGCATAAGCACAAAAACCAAAAAATAAATAAACAGCTAATGTAATATTTACTACAATAGATTGTATCTTCTTAATATCTTCCATAGATTTTATTATTAATATTATAATAAATTTTCTCATCGTTCGTCCAGGAGCTATTAGCGTGACTTTAGCGTTATACTTATTTAAAAAAATTCATGATCTCCAGCATAAAATCTTCTTTAATGACGATTTTGCTGCCCTTTAATTGTTTAATTGTTTATTACTACAAATTACTTTTTGTACAGTTCTTCATATAAAAGGAAAAATTATTAGTTAATTTCGTCGCATCTCCGGTAGTTCAAAATGACAAGCTTGATCTCTTGAACTCATCCGTACATACTTGCGAGAAAATTTGTAAACACTGTGATTATGGAACGTAAATATTTACCTGTAGAATTATGGATCTTCACTTAATTTAAATTGACTTTTACGCACAACAGAAAGTAGTTAATATAATCTATAAATACAACTACAAACCTAAAAAACAAATGTGAATATAATCAGACAAGACAGAACTACTTATTTGTTATTTACATCTAACTTGTACCATTAAGGCGAGAAGCCACGTGTGTATCTCGAAACATTTTTCGTTCTATAATATGTACGTTTTGAAATATGTAAACATAAGATATCGAAAGCTTGTTTATATTTCTACATATGAAATAAGGTATGTTGGCGATAAATAAATGCTTCTATTGCGTTACCTAGCCAATACAATGTATTTAATTTTAGGCTATGTAGGTACTCTTTTTCTTGAGAAGGAGAACCTCTTCATATCCGAAATTACAAGAGACTAGTGCCTCATACCCATATTGTTGACCAAATACTAAATGAGCATATTTCTTTAAAATACAACTACTTTTTAGGACAAACATATCCGTACAATTCGTACCCGAGCAACTAATTCCGACAGCCACAATTATTTTATATCGTCTCAATTATACAGGGTGTCCAGAAACTATCCTGACAAACGAAGACCGGAGATTCCTCAGAAAATTTTAAGACAATTTAACCCAATTCACCCTAGTCCGAAAATGCTTCCTAAGGTCATAGGCGTCCGTTTTGGGTAGGTAAACGGTTATTTTAACGCATAACTTTTTTGTCTTTAACTTTTAAGCATTTGTGACACTAGATTATTAAATTTTCAGCTATTCTAGTACTAAAAGGTACTCTTACTTTAAGTAGGTAGGATACACCGTTTTCTAGAAAAATCGATTTGAAAATTTTTCGTTTTTTCGTCATTAAAATTCAATTTATTATTTTTTGCACAAGTCCGCCCTGAACTGCCAACAGAAATAAAACCTACGTTTTTAATTGTCAAATTGTTGTCAGTTCGCGAAGTTGAAATGACGAAAGATGAAATGACGAAAAAACGAAAAATTTTCAAATCGATTTTTCTAGAAAACGGTGTATCCTACCGACTTAAAGTAAGAATACCTTTTAGTACTAGAATACCTGAAAATTTAATAATCTAGTGTCACAAATGCTTAAAAGTTAAAGACAAAAAAGTTATGCGTTAAAATAACCGTTGACCTACCCAAAACGGACGCCTATGACCGGTACTAGAAATTCGCAATTGATGGAATCGATCGAGGATAAATAAGCATACCAGTTTTTGTTTTTCTAAATAGAAGCGTTCGGGAGATATTAAAAAAAAACTAATTACAAGGCGCCATCTTCAAAGAGCTCTAGCTCCCTTAGGAAGCATTTTCGGACTAGGGTGAATTGAGTTAAATTGTCTTAAAATTATCTGAGGAATCTCCGGTCTTCGTTTGTCAGGAGAGTTTCTGGACACCCTGTATATATTATATACAGGGTTATTTTTTTAAATCCTGACATAGGCTTACTTTTTTATTTGAAAAGATAGACCAATGGTCCCTAAAGCTAAGTTTTAGGAATTAGTCCAAATAAGAAAAGTGTGTGGAAAAAAGAAACGCGTTGTTGCCAGATTGGGCGCTATTTCAGAGAAACATATTTTCTTAGAAGGCAACACTGCATTTTTTTAACAATTTCTAATACATCATGAGATTCTAGACAAAACAAAAAGAGTACAAGTTTTTGATTGGAGTGGCGGTTTACGAGCTAATAGTGCCTAAACATAATTTATTTTCCAACATTAAGAGTATAGCAATAGTAACAAAACATTTTTTTAAAAAATAAACGCCGATCACAATCATCGTCATGAAGTTGCTGTACACTCATAATTTTATAGGGATCCATTTTAATTCAAGATTACACAAAACTTATAGTCATGTTATGACAGCAGGGACAAACATAGCCTCCTTGTTATTACTTTAATGTTGGAAAATGTATTAAAGTTTAGGCACTATTAGCTCGTAAACCGCCACTCCAATCAAAAACTTGTACTCTTTTTGTTTTGTCTAGAATCTCATGATGTATTAGAAATTGTTAAACAAATGCAGTGTTGCCATTTAAGAAAAACGTTTCTCTGAAATAGCGTTCAATCAACAACGCGTTTATTTTTTCCACACATTTTTCTTATTTGGACTAATTCCTAAAACCATAGGTCTATCTTTGCAAATAAAAAAGTTAGCCTATGTCAAGATTTGAAAAAATAACCCTGTATATTGCAAATCAACATAATCTAATAATATAGTAAAACCTCGATTATACAACGCGACTATTTAGGTTGAACCTTTTTCATTTGTTCAGGTTCCAATAAAGCAAAATCTTTATGTATTTTTAAATTCAATCAACAAGGCTGATCCTATCTCTGGAATCCATCTGAATATATGCTCACATTTATCAAATATTTGACAAACAGATTATCGACGGTATCAACACCAACATTGCAAGAGGGAGACGGAAACTCATATCAAGACGACCTTTCGCTATCCTATTCAAAAAATGAGCCGCATCAAGAAGTATCAATGGCAGAAAAAATAAATATAGTTATTGAAAATGCAATGTCTGTGTCCACAGGAGCCAATCCAAATGAATTCATTGAAATAATCAAAGGCGAAATTGCACTTTTTGAAAATAGTGGTTGTCATGGTCAGATCACCAATTATGGTATGAATATTTGCTAACCACACCACCTAGAAGCGTTCAATCTGAAAGGGCATTATCAGTGGCTGGATCGTTCGCTAGATTCATCTTTAAATGCACTTATAGCGCTCAAGTAATATTTTAAAAAATAATATTTATTTTGTTATTTTATAAAATATTAATTATACAGGCTGAGTCGTGAGGAATTGACCAAACTCTAGGAGTGTATTCTACATGTGAAGATAATGAAAAAATACTCATATGTTGTTATCCGATTTTTATTTATTTTCGAATTATAGCGTAATTAAAAATGTATATTTAGTATGCCATGTTTATGTATGTATTCGTGAAAACAGTGAAACCTCGGTAGCAAATCATCATACGGAAGTCTTTCTAACTGAAACGGTATTTGTTCGTGGTTTTCCGAACTAGCGGTGTTGACATCTAAAGCAGTCGAGAAATAGTGTAGAGGGTTTTGTATGTCTAATGCGTCTAATGTCACTACCTCTCGTTCATTGTTGATATAGTGAGGACGCTGCCATCATAAGAAACGTTCTCTATACATACATACCTTGGAGTAAATTATTATAAAATTGTTGTTCGAGTTTTATGACATTGACTTGACGTTTGTACGACTAAAGTGTAGGAAACTAAAATGCCACACACTTATTCAAACTTAGAATATGCTAATATGGTGTTTGTTTATGGATTTTGTAATGGGAATGCTACTGCTGCTGCTAATGAATATCGTCAACGGTTTTATTTTATTATATTTAACAAATTGTGCGAGACCGGAAAGCTTCCCAGTGTAAGCATAATATCTGAACGAGGCAGTCGACAACAATTACAAGAAGTAGAAGATATTCTTGATGTAGTAGAAGAAGACGCAATTATCAGCTCACGGAGAATCAGTATTCAATTGGGCATTTCACAAACAAGGGTGATAAAAACACTCCACAAGCAAGGCTTACGTCCGTACCATGTACAAAGTGTACAGCACCTACAAGCAAATGATTATCGTAGACATATGGAATTTTGTCGATGGATAAATGATAATCCCCGTTTTGTATCGCGTACACTTTTTACGGATGAATTCACCCGTGACGGTATTAATAATTATCATAACCATCATGTATGGGCAGACGAAAATCCACACGCAACAGTCGAAAGTAACTTTCAACATAAATTTTCGGTAAACGTGTGGTGTGGTCTGGTTGATGGTTTTGTAATTAGTCCTTAGATTTTTGAAAATCGCCTCACGGGGGAGACCTATTTAAATTTTTTAGAAAGTGAACTACACGGACTGCTAGAGGATGTTCCCCTAAACATCAGAATCCAAATGTTCTACCAGCACGATGGAGCGCCTGCACATTACGCTCGTGCGGTCAGGCAACATTTGGATGAAAGGTTTCCAGGGAGATGGATTGGTCGTGGTAGTGACATTGGTTGGCCTCCTAGGTCTCCAGACCTCACCCCACTCGATTATTGTTTGTGGGGCTGGTTCAAAAATGAAGTGTATCAAGTAAAAGTGGACACTCGTAATGCACTAATTCAACGGATTAGGAATGCTGCAAAAATATCAAACATCAACCTGACGCTATCAGGAACGCAACCAGCGCCCTTGGTAAACGATGTAGAAAATGTTTAGAAATTAATGGCGGTATTTTTGAAAATATATTATAAAGAACGATAATAACAATGGGATACCAAAACTTTAATGTATGAAATTTTGTTTATTTAAAATTACACTATAACTCGAAAACAAAGAAAAATCGGATAACAACATTTGAGTTTTTGTTCATTATTTTCACCTGTCGAATACACTCCTAGACTTTGGTCGATTCCTCACGACTCAACCTGTTATATATGTATTGAAAAAATGAGGTGTGGCCACCACACGACTTTCTTATACGTATGAAAGTGTTACTTCCGGTCCGAATTTTGAAATTTCATTTATACAAAAAATATTCCAAATCCAACTCTAAATACTTTTGTACTCTTCATAAATATACATAGAATGCATAATTTACGACATATTTGCAAAAAATCGTTATTCGGTAAGAGTAAAAGTGATACTTCCGGTCCGAATTTTGAAATTTTTTTTATACAAAAAATATTGGAAATTAAGTTCTAAATACTTTTATATTCGTAGCGTACCTGTCTAAAAAGCATGACTTGCGAAATATTCGCAAAAAACTGATTTTCGATAAGAGTAAAGGACCTACTTCCGGTAGGAATTTCGAAAAACTTTTTAAATAAAATTTTTCTCAATTTTAATTCTAAGTATATATGAATTCCTTATAAATTTGTTTAAACTTAGTAGTTGACGAAATATTGGCAAAATTCGATTTTTTCGCTGAAGTAAACTGCTACTTCCGGTCTACCGATTTTACTGAAAAACTAATCAGATCTCAAGAGGGAGATTAGACACGTAAATACAAAATTTGGAATTGATATCTACAGCGGTTTGACCGCTATCGTGGTCACACACACACACACAGAGAGAGACAGACACACAGACACACAGACATTTTTTAAAAACCACTTTTTCGGTATCAGTGGACTTCAAAACGTGGACATCTGCAAAAATCTCGAGGTCGAAAATTTTCATCATCACAATACTTCCTTATACTACGTATAAGAAAGTAAAAATGAATATCTTCTGGGTTGTAGTGGCAAATGATGAGCAAAAGTAATAACAATATGACAACTATTTGTCATTTAGAATACATCGACAATTGTAGAATGTAAATCAAATATGTATGAATGAAAATGTAAACAATATATCTACTACCAAGAAGATATTCATTTTACTTTCTTATACGTAGTATCAGGAAGTATTGTGATGATGAAAATTTTCGACCTCGAGATTTTTGCAGATGTCCACGTTTTGATGTCCCCTGATACCGAAAAAGTGGTTTTTAAAAAATGTCTGTGTGTGTGTATGTCTGTGTGTGTGTGTGTCTCTCTGTCTGTGTGTGTGTGTGTGTGTGACCACGATAGCGGTCAAACCGCTATAGGTATCAATTCCAAATTTTATATTTACAAATATAATCTCCCTCTTGAGATCTGATTAGATTTTCAGTAAAATCGGCAGCGGCAGACCGGAAGTAGTAGTTTACTTCAGTGAAAAAATCGAATTTCGGCAATTATTCGTCAACTACTAAGTTTAAACAAATTTATAAAGAATTCATATGTACTTAAAATTAAGTTTGAGACAAATTGTCTTAAAAAAGTTTTTCGAAATTCCAACCGGAAGTAGGTCTTTTACTCTTATCGAAAATCAGTTTTTTGCGAATATCTCGCAAGTCATGCTTTTTAGAGAAGTATGTTCCGAGTATAAAAGTATTTAGAACATAATTTGCAATATCTTTTGTGTAAAAAAAATTTCAAAATTCAGACCGGAAGTACCACTTTTACTCTCGTCGAATAGCGATTTTTTGCAAATATGTCGTAAATTATGCATTATATATATATTTATCAAGAGTACAAAAGTATTTAGAACTGGATTTTCAATATTTTTTGTATATATGAAATTTCAAAATTCGGACCGGAAGTAGCACTTTTACTCTTAGCGAGTAGCACTTTTTTGATAATATCTTGCAAAGTATGCATTCTATAGCGATTTATTAAGAGAATGAAAGTACTTAGAATAGGATTTTGAATAAGTTTTGTATACAAAAAATCTTAAAATTGTATAGTTTCAAACGCTCATACGTATAAGAAAGTCGTGTGGTGGCCACACCTCATTTTTTTCAATACATTTGTATATTTGGCAAAGAATTTTAATATATTTTATATATATTATAATTTAATTATATTTAAATCAAAGCTACGTTTTACACAAAATATCAACAGCTTCATCTAATAATACTTCTAGTTCGTTAGATTTTTTATTACTTATATATTTGTAAGCATTAAACCAAACTTACATTATAGTATGACTGCTACATGTTAAAATCAAGTTTGCTTGATTGCATAAATTTAATCTAATATAATATGGGCAACTATTATTCCATACTGCATGATCACCAGTAATTATGAAATTAAGTTTCTTTGCACTTTGATAGCTCCTACAATTGAAGTTTTCTTATTTGCACCCTTCCTCATTATGATAATAAAAAGTGTTTGCTCACTCTATTATTTTTAGAGTATTTTGTGAGATATCCTTACACTTTACAATTACATCATATAATTCTCAACAAATATATGTATGTATTGTTGTTCAAAATTCAATATAAGGCGAGAAAATGTAGTTAACGTATATGATTCTGTTCATACACGTTTATTATAAGAGGATAGTCGCACAACACAAAACGAAATGAAATCAATGAATCAAGTCAACAAAGGTTAGTATATATTGAACATATTATCCTCGCAACCCTTTCGTTGGAGTGAACTCTCGAATACACTTTAAAACTAAATAAAGAGGAACAAAGAGTTTTACATTTTCTGCACAATTCAATCGTGATTTATGTAATATATAATTGATAGTTAAAGCAAAGGAAAACGTGTGGCGAGATTATCTGTACTCCAGCACCTAAAAAGACTATGATGACTACAACAGAAAACGGAGAAATGTAAAGCAAGTAATAGAAACAAAATTAATGAAGACTGTTAAAGAAACACTAAACTGTTACGGTGGCCGGTGTTAAAGGTACAGGTGCCTGTTATAAAAATTGCATCTGCAACATTAACGTACAGCCCGAAAGTATTAAATCGAAAAGAAGTTAGCATTTGGAGCCAAAAATTTGAAGATGGATAAACAGACTTGAATGATGATTCTTGGTAGAAACGTGTTAAATCAAGGACCACATGCGGATGGCAACTACATATTGTCGCAATGTTTAGACTCGCTAAATTCCGAAAATGCTCTCCGATTAACAAAAAAAAAAACAACCGAATGGGTGATTCTCTTGAAAATCTCATCCGATGGCACCAGGAAAGGATTATATTGAAAGCATTGCTATCTTGAGTTGAGTTCAGCCTAGAGTCAAAACAAGAGTGTATGAAATGGAACAATTCAGCTTGCCTAGTCACGAACAAATTCACAATCGAATCATCTGCCGGCAAAACTAGAATAGTGAAAATCTAGTGCTGTGTGAATTTCCGAAAAAAACGCTCAGCCATTAACAGTTTGAGATACTGCGAAGCTCTTCAGAAATTGCAAATAGCCATTATAACGAAGAGGCCGAGAAAATTACGCGAAGGAGTTGAACTTTTACATGATTACAATTTAATTCAAACCAAACTTTGGTTGGCCCAGCGGAATTCGAAGATCTTACAACATTCTCGGATGTTCATTTCTTCGGACCTTTAAACAAATGTTTGATGGGGAAACGCTTTGCGGACTACTTCAAGCAACCACACGATGAGGGAATGTTCAAAATAGAGTGACGCGTGTAATTGCTTTGGAGAAAGAACCTTGCGGAGGTCTTGAATAGGGATTTGCAAGCAATAGTGTAAAACGGATATGAAGGGAATACAGATATGAGATGAGATGGAATAATGGCGGGGGATAACAAGATAGAAGCGATATCTCACCTAGTTACTATCGCACAATAGATTTTTCACCACAATTTTCATATTTAGCAATAGTAGATAATTTATTCTCATCTACGAAATAAAATATTTACATGTTGTATTTCGAGTCTTTGTTATACCTATGTATTATAGTAATCTATTAGACATTGGGTAATGATGGCTATTACCGAATATAGTTATATGTAGTTTATATTAAATCTATAGCTAAGAATAAAATGTTCCATATTTAATATGTACTACTATTTACCATTTTCTTACACATGGATCATTTATGATAGTTATTATCTCTATCAGTATGAAAAGACTAGATAATAGAGATTCGTTCTATTTTAAAACTATTACAGAAATAGAAGTGTCCGATGTAATAAGAAATGTGAAAAACAAACAAACCAGAGATGTGTATGACGTTACAACAAACATCATTAAAGAGGTAGAAAATGAAATAACACCTGTTCTGACAACAGTTTTCAATAAATGTGTCCGCGAAGGTATCTTTCCAGAACAACTGAAAGTAGGAAGAGTTGTTGCAGTTCATAAAAAGGGAGATCCGAATGATTGCAGTAATTACAGGCCCATCACTATTCTGCCTGCAATTTCCAAAATTTTGGAAGGGTTGATAGTACATAGATCGTCTACTAAAATACTTTCAAAGAAAAAACTATATATCTAATGAACAGCATGGATACAGGAAAAACAAATCCCCAGTGACTGGAATACTGGAGGTGATGGAGACTATAATTGACGCCTACAATAATAAAGAACGATGTGAACTGACATATTGTGACCTCAGCAAGGCTTTCGATATGGTAAATCAATACAGAAATAAATTCTACTACAGAAACTATACTATTATGGTATTAAAGGTACAGCACATGATCTGCTTGCCTCTTATTTGAGGGGAAGATGTCAGAGAGTGGACTTAAATGAAAAAATATCAAATATCAAACCAATTCATAATGGGGTGCCACAAGGATCGATATTGGGGCCAATTTTATTTGTGATGTATGTTAATGATCTCCCAAAAAATGTAACACCTAAACAAAGTTGTCTCTATGCTGATGATACATCTTGCGTAGTAACTGGAACGTCGATTGACGAAATTGGAAAAGAGAGCAAACGGGTAATGGAAGAAATAACAAAATGGTTCCAAGATAATGAACTAAAATTAAATGAAGAGAAGACTCAGCATCTCTGCTTCTCAGCAAGAAATGAACAGTCATCCCACGCCATTCGATATCTGGGGCTCACGATTGACAATAAACTCACCTGGGACATGCGCATATCAGAATTAGTTAACTCGCTAACGATAGCTATATATACCATAAGAAGACTGAAGACTATTGCTACCCATGCCGCTTCAAAATCTGCCTATTTTGCGAACTTCCACGGTAGACTAAGCGACGAAATTTTGGTTTGGGGCACATCATCTGCAGCAACAAGAATCTTCTACTTACAAAAAAAAGCGATTAGACCTCTTTGTAATTTGAAATACACGGATGGTTGTAAGGAACATTTTAAACAAGAAAGAATACCGACCTTGCCTTGCCTATTTATACTTACATGTATAAAATACGTTAGAAAAAAACAATAAAAGTATATATTGAATGGAGGGCATCATCAGAAAATAGTTCCGAATTCCATATCACCGCCTGCAAACGGCACAACGCTATGTAGACTATTGGGAGCCCAAACTGTATAACAAAATCAAGAACCATCTTGAAGAGAGGGACAAATTATTCATAAAAAAAAGTAGAGGATATTTTAAGTTATCACAGTTTTTATTCAATAGAAGAGTTCTTAAAGTGTGACTTAGAACATTAATGACTTTTATTTCCAACTATACGTGTAATGTTGGCATTTCTGACTTTTTAAAAGTTTGGAAGTGTGATTTTGTTCACGTTTACTTCCCACCCCCCTATTACTGTCCTCATTTACTTCCCGCCCTCTATTACTGCCCACATTTTCCAACCTCAACGTCAATCACAAAACTGTCAACTCGATATGTCAAAACCTTATCGGAATTTTTATCACAAATAATTATTAATTTTATGGTTGTAAATAAAATTGTTACATTAGAAATATTGGAAGCTTGAATACATGTAGATAGGCCGCCCTGCTATTGCTGATATGATGAAATAGTGATTTCTTGTCCTTCACTATTCGAGCCAAGATATCTGGATTGCTACGGGAGGACAGTTCAAGTGGAGTGCAGACCTTGAAGTCTTTACTACTCAACATTTCTTTTATAATCTATTCACCGAAAAAAAGTGTCGTATATTTATTTGAAGTTTACGCTAGATCATCACAAATCTGACAACTCAATACGTCAAAACTTTTACCGAAATTTTTATCACAAATAAATATAATTATGGTTGTAAATAAAATAGTATTTCCTGTCTCGAGATAAAGTTAACCTCGACGCTTCGCGTCTCAGTTAACTACTTAAGGGGGCTTACGCAGTGCTGTCGACTTACTGCGGTGAGGTAGGACGTACGGGGGGATAGTTTGCAAATAAAATAAAATAATGAGAGTAGGAATGTCTTTTCGCAGGCCAGGTTCGTATTGAGTACGCTTCGTTCCAACCAGTGTCTTGTAATAAGTCCCGGCGCAGAGATTTGTGCAATATTACTCGCAGAGATTTGTGCATTATTACTCCCTAGCTTGAAATTAGCGGCGCATTAAAAATTCCATTTCTTGGAAACTATAAAGATTTAGCAAGCTGATTGTTGCGTTTAATATATATTTCTTGGTTTAGCGGCCTGTTTTAATTAACACATGAATTAACAATTAGTTAAGATATGATAATAATAATAAAAATGATTGTGTAAAACGTTTCGACAATATATTCTAAAAATTGTCTTCCACAGTTTGTGTAAATATATAAATACATATAAAAAAGACTATATTGTCAATGCAACTAAAAAAAAATAACATATTTTCAAAATAATACGAAGAAATATAGTAAATCACTCCTGAAAGCCTTACCTAAAAACATTACTATGACTTTGACACTGTCAATATACGACAAACGTCAGTTTCATGTTATTATTTTTGTTTTTTTTGTTATTATGAGATGTACTCCGGCACAAATAGGATGGTGAGAGACACAGGGTGTGTCATTGCGGATTATGTAAAACTGGAAAGTAGACTTTTGACAAGCTATTTCCTTTCTCTTGTTTACAGCATTGTTTCTTTGCATTAACAAAACATTAAGAGAAGATGAAGGAATTACTGAACGATGAACACATATACTCCAAATTTAGCAACGACCCAACACTTAAATTTCAAAGAGCTAATAATGACTTGAATAAAAAATGGGCAACCAAACATTTAATTTCGCCCAAGACAGCAGCTTCACTAAAAATAAATAACGCACAACCGCCAAAAAATACAGCTTACCCAAATTGCATAAAGAAAATACACCTCTTAGGCCTATTGTATCATATTCCAAATCCGTTTTACAACGTATCAACATTTTTGCAAACATAATTTCTAATGTAACGGAAAAAAAACAATTCTACATAAAATAGTGTATTATCCAATGAGCATTTAATGATAGCTATTAAGACACGAGTAAGAAAATTACATTGTGATGAATACGAGTGTCTTAATAGCCATTAAATGCGAGTTGCATACACAATTTTTTCTACGACCCCATAATTATTATTTTTTTGAACATTCCATTTCATAAATTGAGCGTAAAATTTTCCTTACATCTTTGCGAATTTAGCTGGTAATAAATTGTTCGTGGCTACTAAGGCTTGTTCCATAATTTCTGGTGGAGTCCAATTTTACATTTCACTGTCATTATCCCTCATTTTTTCCGTTTATATTTTCAAAAAAGCACAAATCCTATAGCGCGAGATTTGGCATAGTTAAAGTTCATATGAGAAGGAGTGCGAAAATTTTGTTTCATACAAAAGTTGTATAGAATTTGATTATCCATAACTTTGTATTTTGACTGTAAAATGTAGCGGAAACAAGATATTTTGAAAAAACACAATTTTGGCACCCGGTTTCCAAGATGGCGGCGCCGGCGGCGACTTTTCGTGTTTACAAATTTCAGGATTTCATTAGGGCTTCAAAATGAACAAAATTGCCAAGTATAAACTTTACCCAACCTTCTGCAAGGTAAAGCCTTTTTTGTGTCTCTATTGACTGGACTATATGTTCTTTTAAAATATACAAAATTAAGCATTTAAATTTATCCAAATTTATTATTTTAGTTGGTAAAATTTTTAACAAAATTTTCGTCTTAGACAATCCTCTCTTATCTCTTCCTTTCCTCTGTTTTATCATTTATACACCTTACCGTGACCTTCTTGTCTGTGTCTATTTTTCAGTCAATACGGTGGGCCGCGTATTGTGAAGAACTTCTTCTTCCTAATTGATACATAACTACTGTATTACAACTTCCCCATTATCAGTTATTAAAATTATGAGTTCATCTTGCTCTACATTACCCCGGGTAGGGAGATAGTATGCGATTTATGTCGGTTGCGTTTTCATGCTACCTGCGTTGGCGTTTCCAGATCTGAAGCTCAATGTTTACGAAATAAAGATCGCAAAATAACATTCTATTGCCCCAATTGCTCGGACTTCAAGCTGCAACTGAAGAACCTCCATGAGTTAACCGCAACAGTACATACGCTACAAAGGGAAATACGACAGATTAGAATGGATAACTAAGCAAAGACCCACTAAGGAAGGTTCTTAAGTGTTCGAGACTGAGAAAGTAATACTTGAGGTTGCGGAGAGAGAGAGAGAAGGAAAAATGATCTTATAATTTTTAATGTTCCGGAAGATAATTCTGGTACTAAAGCCGATCAGCTTGCAGCAGCTGTTGCGATTGTTGGGGAGATTTTTCAAACCTTAAATATTTCCCTAACTTATGAAGGCCAGGTGAAGGATGCTCTCAAGAACTCTAAGAACCTAAGAATCGTCGACGCACTTAAATCAAGCAAGCTTTCAAAAGATCAAACCCTTCTTCAAATGAACCTATAATTTTTACCACAAGAAATGGAAATCCTCGGGATCATTAATCTACCAGGGTGAATTTGTTAGAGTAGGTAGACGTATCAAAGCATACAAAAAGGGCACACTCATCACATTACGTCTGATTTTGACCAAAAATAGGCGCGCGCAATCTTAACTTATCAAGGCCATTACTACCGCGCGAGCAGACTTAAAAAACACACGTGGCGTCCTATTTTGCAAATTTTCAAGGCCATTTTGAGACAACCTGTTCATTAACTTAATTTTAAATTGGCGTGCCGACCTCAGCGCCATCTCTAAAACCTCAGTGGCCACGTTCGGAACTACAAAAGTGGAGGGGGTAATTTCTCGTGATTTTGGAGCCGTGACCTCGGGTGGATCTAGAGGCGGCTAATATTCACTACTCATTAGTACATATAAATTTAGCAAAAACTGTAAAAAAAAATTAGAATAACATTCCAACTTTACAGAAAAGTTCTTTTCCTTGGTGTTAGGAATAAATATTGTACACTATGTAACAGGGCTCAAACCAAAAATGTTATTGTAGAAGAACACACTTGCTACAGGAACTGGTCAGGCTCGTCAAGCAGTATGGAGGCTGATAATATTGTTGAAGGTTTTTCGAGAAGCATCGAAATGTATGGCTTAATTTATGAAAAAATGATTGCTGATGGAGATAGCAGTTGCTATAAAAAGATTTTGGAGGACAATAAGTATTCGATTTACAATATATGTAGTAGTAAAGAAAATCGAATGCCGCAACCATCTACTTCGTAATTATTCAAGGAAGATAGATGTGATGTATACAAAGAGAAAATTCAGACAAGTTAGACCTACCCACGTATTGAAATTTATATAATAGTTGTCGATACTTGTAGGCAAATGGACATCGATTAAGATGGGCTGTTGTGAAGGCCATAGAATATAGAAAAAATGAAGATGTTTTCCAAACAAAAAATTTCGAGCTTGCATAGAGATATTAGAAATAGTGTTAGTCATGTACTTGATGAACATCAGAACTGTGTTTCTTTACAATACTTCTGCAATGAAATTTTTTGTCCAGAGGGAACTACAATGGCCAACCTTCATAAGACTCTTAAGTTTTAGAATTATATGAACAATTACGTTTAGCTATAGAGCATCTTGTAAGACACGCAAATAGTTTTACAATAGATATATAATGTTAATAACAACGCAATGGAATGTTTTAACTCTGTAATTGCTAAGTTTATTGGAGGGAAAAGAATTAATTATATGCAAAGACGTTCCTATCAGTCCAGATGTTCGGCAGTGGTAGTTTCCTACAACACCAAGAGACCCATATAAGTACTCAGTTTAAAAGTATATAAAGGATGGAAGCCCAGGAACTTTTACCAAACGCTTAGAAGTGCGAAATAAGTTTAGGCAAGAAAAAAAACAGCTAAGAAAAGAGTCAAAAGCGAAAGCAGTAAGAAATTATTCGGCGAAGACAAAAACTATGGCGCTCAGTGTCAAAGACCCGATATGACAGAAACAGACTTTGACACTGCGAAGGAATCCTTTCTTGCAGCATTACATTTGCCAGAAGAAGAAAAGATTATTTTAGAGGCAGAAACAAGGGACCAACAGACTCCTAATTATGGTATGTTGAACGAAGAAAACGCTTAACTGTCTCTAAATTCGGGAAGTATGCAAACGGCGTCCTTATACAAATTGTAAGAGATTGGTAGAGAGTTTGCCATATCCAAAAAATATAATTGCCCAAAGTTTGGATTACGGGAAGAAAAACGAAAATATAGCCAGAGCGGAAGCTGCCGGTAAGATTGGAAAAGAAATTGATGTATGTGGAACGTTTATCGATTCTAAATATTATTTCCTATCGGCAACACCGGACGGCTTAATTGGGCAAGAAGGAATTTTAGAAATCAAATGTCAGCTCGAAATATGTCACCAGAAGATGCTATCCAATCAAAGATGATCACGTTTTGGAAAACAAATGGGGATGTTAACATAACTCACAACTGGCACTACCAAATTCAAGGACAGCTGCACATAACCAATCGAAAATAATGTGTTTTGGCCATATGGACTCCAAAGGACATTAAGATTCAAACCCTATTTAAAAATGACAATTTTTGGTCAAAAGCCATGGTTCAATTTTATAATGACTGTATATTACCAGAGTTAATAGACAGTCATAAACAAAGATATGGATGTAAGAGAACCTGAGTTCTTATTGGCTGCCCAAAAGGAGAAGACAATAAGAGTGTAAAATAAATGATGATGATATATAAGCTCGTTGCATAATATACTATTATCTATGATCGTGCAAGAAGCTGTTACTTTTTTTGACTGATGTCACTGAAAAAATTAACTTTCATCGAAAGATAACTCATTAAGTGGGATATAACCAAATATATAAATTTTACACGTAATATACCTAACTTCCATCTGTCATATTTAACCCCAATATTTTCAATTTATTCATGTTTTTCATTACAAATTGTTAGCAAATACGTAACATGTTCGGTGCACGCGAGTTGTAACATTCTCGGTCTCTTTGCCTCAGTCCGCGCCGTGTATTGCAAACTGCGGCCTTAAACCCCAAAAATGATTTGACAGCTCACTTATATGAAAAACAATTATTTTGAGGAACTGGTTTTCGTGTAAAAAGTTAACCTTTATGGCACTAGTGCAATAGATTCATCAAAATAAATAAATTTTAAGAAACTTGAAGTAAAAAAGCGTACGATCGTAGATACAATTTTGTAAGATACACCTGTACAAAGTCTCTTTCCTTGCTTATGTTTTAAACTGGCTCGTGAAATAAAGAATGACTTTGCTTTCTTATGCGAAGTATAAGAAAGTATTCTGATGACGAAAATTCGCAATGCACTTAGGTATAAGAGATAGTCGTGTGGTGCCCACACCTTATTTTTATTCTTAGTTACTACTTAAATAAATATTATTATTAAGACAGTATTCTGATGGTGGAAATTCGCAATGCACTTAGGTATAAGATAGTCGTGTAGTGCCCACACCTTATTTTTATTCTTAGTTACTACTTAAATAAATACCATTATGTAATAAAAAAATCAATAATTATATAAACATGCACGCTAAAAAGTATTATTTTGAGTCGAGTAAATCTGTTTGAAATCTAGACTTCTCTGTTTTGTATATACGGAAGTAAATTTAGTTTTAGTTTGAGAAAAAGTGCATTCACGTCAGCCAAGACTATACTTAACATCAGGATAATATAATCGTTTGAAACAATTTATATTTCGTATGAACATAATTTTTTGAGAATTTTTTTTCCTTAATTTAAAAATATACTTTTTAGCGTGTGGGAATAACAAACCGATAACATAAAATGTAGTAAAATACATGGGCTTAAAATATCCTGAATACAGAAAACGACTACTTACGCTTGCGGCCGCACAAATCGTTAGAGGCGCCACGTCCCTAGCGCAAATTCGGCCGCTGTAAGGCATTCTTTAAAATAAAATATCTAGCAGATATTTTTGTTTTTCGTATAATTTTTTTGCATTAAATTGAATACACAGATTTAATGAAGGCTTCGTTGGGAGTATTTTTTTATAATTAAAATTATTTAGACGTATGTTTTACCCCTGAAGTTGGCCAAATTTACAACATCATAACACACTTTCAGAAACTTTATTTTAAAAAATAATTCCAGTCAAGCCTGCATTAAACCTTTATTTATTTGTGTTTTGAATTTCATTTTGATATTTCATAACTGAAAGCTGTACGATTATTTTAACGAAACCTTTTTAAGTCGTTAGTTTTGTCGTTACGTGAGGCCCATTGTTGTTGTTATTTGTTTTATTGTCATATACAGCTAACTGTGCATTTTTAATTAATTTACTGACTTTCTTGTAATGCGGTAATTACAACGACTAAACTATTATTATTATTATTATTATTATTATTAAATAAGCATATAATAAAATATGTACATGTAAACGTATACTAACAAATTGCGCTTAGGAAATAGTTTTCTACACAGGCGATTATTTTATGTTTGTAGTTTTGTTAAAAATATACATATCTAACTATTACATTTTCATAATCTTAAAATGCAATTTCAGCAAGACTAACTAAACATAAGTAATATGTAAAGGCTCCTTGAGATTCTTCATAAAATGGAAAAAGTATATATCTCTGTTAAACAATTTAAATGATTTCTAAAAATCTGCTTTTATAAGCTCTCCACGGAGTTGGCGCATCATCGACATCTCCCAAACTAACTGGTAACTCTAATTGATTTAGGCATTGCGGCTTTGAAATATGTATGTTATTAAATCGGTAAATGGCATACATCATCCCGCATTTGTTCTACTGCCAGAGTTGTACTCAAATATTTAATTCACAAAACAAACATAACTTTATAATCATAAGATCATGCTTACAACCAACTATTGCGTATACGAAGAAACAATATTAATAACGTGTAACTTTAAATATATATTGCAAAAGTTCCTTAGTTTATATCTATAATTTTCAAACTCTTTAAACTGCGCTTATAGAATTATAATGTTAAATCTGACAACTCTGTTGAATTCAAGCAAGAGCAGACATTGTAAAACGTAAAATTCACTAAGTGTTACTTAAAATCTAGCCAATATGCCTAGACATAAAATATTTGTGTCTGTACATTTTCAAGTATATAGGCTATTCAGCTTTCAAGCAATAAAATACAAATTTAGTCTTTTAAGCAATATATTATATGTCAATATATTTAACTAACCAATAGGATAGTAGTTAAGTACAGACTATCGATTTCGATTTAATTGCTTTTATCCTGTTTTTTGACAGAAGTGTACATTCAGAAAAATGGCAATTATACTTCATCAACAAGTAAGGTGACAAACATGTGATCTTGAGTATAGCTTCAGTAACACTAGGCTATAATTGAAATGCATTAAAAGTGTCAGATAATGTACTACCTGTTCAGAAAGAATTAAACATGAATTATATCTGTGATTAAATAAAAATTAAGTTTATACAAAAATTCATATACTTATTTACAATGATATCACTAATTAATACTACTTATATATTAAGTGACATCAAAACCAATAATTATAATTTTGGTCTAATGACAGAAGTCAAATTATTTCATTAATACAACCTAAATAGATACACAACTTAGGCGTAAACGTACAATGTGATCAATCTCAAGTGAAGGTTGCGTGGACTAAATTTTTAAGTTGGCAACATTGGCTAGTTGGTAGTATATGGAAATACTTGTAGATAGCTGTAATAAACTGCAGATGGTTTTCGACAAATGTTTCTATGCTATATTATATTAGCAAAGAAATAAAACAAATAAGATTTTCAAATTTTATAAAAAAAAAATCTTTAGATCACAATGTTAGAAAACATATGTGTTCAAAATAAATAGAAAAATTCAGGTTTGGTATCTATCTAACAAGAAAATACGCTATTGTAGGGATTTTTTAAGATACCACCACACTTAACTTGAGTTATATCACATTGTACAATATTAAAATCGTTAAAATATACTTAAAAGCCTGTTTAATAAATCCCTAAACTAAACAACTAACATATTAGTAATTGAAATTAAAAGTACGTACTATAATAACATTAACGCAGAATATCAGA